>OX578143.1:69600986-70943486 GCA_951213105.1 Amaurobius ferox | reverse complement strand
GTACAAAACTGGATAACTACCATGCTGTCGCCACACATCAAGTAAAAAGACTGTGTTGCCAATCACAAAGAATAAAAAAATAAAAATAAATAAAGTCAGTGTTGTCAATCTTGAAAATATGAAAAAAGAATATCCAATCGAATGTAAAAGCAGGAAAAATACGCAAGATATACAACATTTAAAATACAACAAATGCCTATTTCATACAAATAGATTATTATTAGTTAAATCAATAACTGATTGAGTAGTTATTATTAATTTAAAAAAATAACTTGTAAAATAGTAACATTGATAAATACTAATGAAAGTAGTGATATAATAATAATCATAATTATATTAAAAATCGAAATTTGAATTTAGAAAGACAAATTACAGATACAATGCAAGATTTCCTGGTAGAACACACAGTTAGAAAAGGCATGCAACGTTAAAAGCGGATAACATTGGCAATAAATACCAAAAGTAGCAGGTAGTTAATTAATAGTAGCTGGTAGTGAAAATTATCACTACTTTGATAATGCCATATTAAAATGATTTACTAAACTGTTTACAAAATATAATACAATTTGCTATAATAAGGTTATTAATATGTAATTGGTGAAATAATCTCTAAATTTGAAATAACTGATTTATAATGATATTGAGAAATAATTGAACCGAATTACATGAAATAAATGTCAATAATTTGTTTATATTAAAGTTAAAATAATCTTTCGTATAGTAGAAATTAATGATGATCCTATTGAAAGAATCAATACATAGATTTAAATCCAGAAAAATAATATAATGTGCTAGTTTGAATAAGGTTATTAATATGTAATTGGTGAAATAATCTCTGAATTCGAAATAACTGATTTATAATGATATTGCGGAATAATTGAACCGAATTACAAGAAGTAAATGGTAATAATTTATTTAAAAATTAAAATAATATTTCTTATCGTATAAATTAATGATGATCCTATTGCAAGAATCAATACATAAATTTAAATCCAGAAAATTAACATTATTACTAATGGATGATTCATTTGGCAACAATCCCAGATTATCTGGATAGAAATCTATTTAGATATTATAATTTAATTCTGGTGCCGTGATGAGGTTTAGGCGGCGAGGCATTTCACAGGGGCTCCGAAATTGAAATTTTATACATAATGTATAAGGAAAGTATTGTGACAGGGTCGAAAATTCGAATTCGAGTTTTCGACGGAAAAGCACGTTTCAAACATCCCTGATCACGAATCGAACATTTTTGAAGTGATGTCTGTGCGTGTGTGTGTGTCAGTGAGCCTTTGGAGGCGATATCTCACGAACGAATGGAGCGATTCGAATGAAATTTGGCTCAAAAATCACAATCTGTGAATACTGGAAGTCTATTGTTTTAAAACATAATCAAATGTTCAGAACCCCCCTAAATTTTCGAGTGAAATTTTGAAAAAATCATCAAAAAATCAAAACCTTTAATAAAGTTATGTAAATAGACATTTCTTATGTAATTTTTCCTTAGAAAACGATTGACATAAACTTTAGAACGCTAGCATGAACCGTTCTCGAGATATTGCACATTTTTCAAATAAATTTATTAAAAAATCCAATAAATTAAAAAATATATTAACTGTTAAGAAACATGTTCACTTTTCATATGTAATATCATGCGATAAATTGGGTGACATCATTTTCGTGGATCTAACTTGTTCCATTCACAAGAAAAGATACTTTGAGTAATACTTTAGTATTTGAACGCCAATAGTCATTTATCTGCTGTAAGACGAACTTATTTCTCCGTCCATAACGCTTGGCGAGATTTTGGGGACGAATTTGGGGGGATGTCACCAACTTGGCGACATTTTAAAATGTTGCCAAATTAACGAAAATCTCGCCAAATGGATAAAAATGACGCTAAATCAATGAAAATGACGACTAATTGAAGAAAATTCAATATGTTGGAAAGAATATAAGAATGACATTTTTTTTAACTGTAAAAGTAGTAAATTCATTGCATTATATTAGGAAAGTCATGTGTTGCCTACATCAGATTGTTTTTATACAAAATCGGATGTTCAGAACCGTCCTATATTTTAGAGTGAAATTTTGAAAAAATCGTTAAAAAATCAAAACCTCTAATAAAGTTACGCAAATAGATATTTCTTATGTAATTTTTCATTTGAAAACGATTGACATAAATTTTAGAACGCTAACATGAACCGTTCTTGAGATATTGCACATTTTTCAAAAAAATTATCAAAATATCATCATCATATTTGACACGACAGCCCAGGATGAGCCATGACCTTCCGCTGAAGATTCCTCCAGGACTGTCTATTTCTAGACCTGGTCTGCTAGTCTCTTGCTCCAATCACTCTAAAATCCGAATCAACCGAGTGAAGCCATTTCAGCCTTGGTCTTTCTCTTTTTCTACTAGTAAAGGGCCTTGCAGCAAACATATTCTTTACGGGGTCCCTTTCATCCATTCTAGCAATATGAGAGGCCCAGCTCATTCGCTTAATTTTAAAATATTTAATAATATCGGGTTCCTTAAAATATCTATAAATCTCTGAGTTAAAACGCCTCCGCCACAGGCCATTCTCTTTTTACTCCACCAAGGGTGCCTCTGAGAACCCTACGCTCAAAAATAGCAACTCTACCCTCTCCATTTTTAATTAAACACCATGTTTCCGAACCATACATTAGGACCGGCCTAATTATAGTTTTGTAGATAAGGAACTTTGTTTTTCTAGAGAGGAAACAAGACCTCAAAACAGGGCGAAGTCCAAAACATGCCTTGTTGGAAAATGAAATACGATTTTGAACTTCAGGGATAATATCATTTTTTGCATTAACAAAAGGTCCCAGGTATTTAAAACCAGAAACAGTTTCAAACTCATGTGGGCCAATTTTCAGAAAGTTGGCCGTATCACCAGTTGGTGTTTTCTGTACTGGCATATATTTGGTGTTTTAGAAACATTTACAATCAATCCCATTCGGTGATCCCATTCAAAATACCATATAAAATTAAAAAAAATATTTCCTATTGAGAAACATGTTCACTTTTCATATGTAATACCGTGCAATAAATTTGTGACATCATTCTCGTGGATCCAACTCGTTCCATTCATGAAAAAAGATACTTTGAGTAATACTTTTGTATTTGAACGCGAATAGTCATTTATCTGCTGTAAGAATAACTTATTTCTCCGTCCATAACGCTTGGCGAGATTTTGACGACGAATTTGCTGGGATGTCGCCAACTTAACGAAAAACTCGGCAAATGGAAAAAAATGACGCTAAATCATTGAAAATAACGACTCATTGACGAAAATTCAATATCTTGGAAAGAATATAAATATCTACTATAATAATCATCTATTTTTTTTTTTATTGTAAAAGTAGTAAATTCATTGCATTATATAAGGAAAGTCATGTGCTGCCCACATCAGATTTTTATTATAGTGTATAAAACTAAAATTTGTTTTAAACTAAAGCACTGTACTTTCTCAAAAATTAATTCTAGATCCGGAGCGTTAAATGAAATATACTGCTTTAGTATATCAAAAAATATAAGCACAATTTAATAATGTACCCTCACACAACTGGGATTTAATGTGAATTAGATAATAAAATAATAATAACAAGAAAGATCAATCATGCATAAAGCATTGATTATGAAACACTTTCCAACTTCAATGCAATTTCATTTAAACATCTCTAAAATGCGATACATTCCTCTGTAATATTTTTAAAATTATCACAATACTACATTAATTTATTATATTTGGAAACTTCAAACTTCATCGAAAAAAATGAACTTCGTTCAAATAACGTCAATTAAATATAAATCGCCTGGTTTAAACATCACTAAAGTGCGATACATTCCTCGATAATATTTTTAAAATTATCATAATATTACAATAATTTATTATATTTGAAAACTTCATCGAAAACAACTGAAATTCATTCAAATGACGTCATAGAAAAAATAACACGCCTGGCTTTCTCTGTAAAAGCAGCATTTCATTCATAAACATTTTCCCATTCATTTCATTCATCCCAATACTATAATAATTTATTTTATTTAAAAACTTAAAACCATGGAGGTACAAATAATTTAACTTTATGCTTAAATCTTCATCGAAAAAATCGTCTTCTTTGTGTAAAATCAATGAATGTTTCGTTTATATTAGTTATATTGCAGACTCCATGAGCTAAATAATTTTGCGTTAAAGAAATGCAGCAATTCTTACACAACTCCTTCTGCATATTTTGGTGTTTACATTTTCCTAAGTGAAAATTAGGCTTCGTTCTAGAAATAATCAAAGTTTCATGATCATTTAAATTCTAATATATTGCAATTGCGTTGTTTCAGTATGTAGATGCACAGAATTTAAGCAAAAATAAAGCGGTTTTAGGAGGGATACAACACTAAATATGAATTAAAAAGGACTTTAAATATCACGATTTTGACACAAGATGGATGCCATATTTTATTTTGAAGTGGGTCACGTGACCTCTTCATATAATGGCCACGTGATATCTTCATACAAAGGGTGTAATTATTATTTTTTTTTTTATTTAAAAACCTACTGAATATATTATAAACTATGGAATATATTTTTCTGAAAATTTTTTTATATATTTTATGAGATAATTTGAATATTTTCTGAAACTTTTGAGGCAATTTGTGAATTTTAAATTCGTTTAAAAAATGTTTGAAAAATTAGGTCCCATAGGGTTCAATGTATTTCATTTTTTCAACCCGGGTTCAATCCAAAACTAATTAGGTGATATTATTCATTTATATTCCCATAGGTCTCACAGACCGTCTGAAGAGCATACTAAAATTTCATTTTGATAAAGTCATTTTTGCGACAGTTATCGTGCTAACTGACAGACAGACAGAATGAATGAACAAAGTCATAAACACTTTTCAACTATGTTGTAAAGTGTTAACAAAGTCATAAACACTTCTTAACTATGTTGTAAAGTGTTAAAAAGAGGAAGTCCTTCATTAAATTAGAATTTTTGTAAATTTCCTCTTTCCTAGATTCAAGTCGATACCTAATTTGAGACGCCGATAATTAATATCAGCTTTTTGGAAACAGATTAAAGTAAGTAATACCATTTCCCTTTCGATGTAAGGCGCCATGAGGGATAGAAATAAAGAAAATCAGATGTGGGCAGCACATGACTTTCCTTGCAGACTCAAATTAATTTTTTCTTTATTTTTTTAATAATTCGTTAAATTGAGTTTGATTGCACAAAATAACACTAAATTTGCATTTGTAATTCAATTTTTATTTTCCTTGTAATACATGGTAATGTATAGGCAAAGTAGTGAAATTATACCGAAAATCTCAACTCGAGTTTTCGACGGATCTACACGTTTCGAGACCTCTAGAATACGAAAAAAATATTTTTAGAGTGACGTCTGTGTGTGTGTGTATCTGTCTGTCTGTCTGTGTGTCTGTCTATGCAATGTATGTATCCACTCTAACTCAAAAACTAATGGACCGAATTTCATAAAATTTGATAGATAAGTCACTTGTGCATGACCCTGGTGCTGATTAGTTTGGGTACGATTTGGGATAAAATAACCCCCTGTTTTTGCGAAATGACCCACAAAAATTGCCTTTATCCACTCTTGCTAAAAAACTAATAGATCAAATTTTGCAAAATTTGGTAAATAAGTCACTTGTGGGTTACCCTGGTGCTGATTAGATTTTTGCACGATTCGGAAAAAAACTTGCCTTTTTTTACGAAATGGCCCATAAAAATCGTCAAAATCCAAAATAAAAAACTACATATTCTCAAATATATCAGTTAAATGCTTGTTTTATACGTAATTGTTAACGATAAAAAGAATAAGCCCGACCCCATTACACTAGATTTAGCCGTTCTCGAGATATTTTAGTTTTTTCGTATTTTCGCTACGCCACCTTTGAAAATAAGTTCAGTTACCAAATGAGAACGAAAATTGAATTAAATGTGAATTAAATTGAATTAAAATAAAGAGAACGTGAATATAAGTGTGCTGGGAAAGTCATGTACTGCCCACATCAGATTTTTCTTTTATTTGGTTATTGGACATTTTTCCACAGGTGGCAAAACCAAAATGCGAAAAATCTCAAATATCTTGAGAACTTAATAATACTTATTAGTCTTAGAGTAATGGAGTTAGTTTTATTTTTCTCCTCGTTAAAAGTTAAGTATAAAACAAGCATTTAATTGATATATTTGAGCATACGTAGTCTTTTTTTTTTTTTTTTTTTTAGATTTTGGCTATTTTTGTGGGCCATTTCAGAAAAAAAAAGCAAGTTGTTCTTTTACGAATCGTACCAAAATCTAATCAGCACCAGAGTATCCCACAAGTAACTTATCTACCAAATTTTGTGAAATTTGGTCAATTAGTATTTCAATTAAAGTGGATACATGAGATTTTTGCGGGCCATTTCGCCAAAAAAATTAGGCGTTTTTTTTTCTGAATTGTAGTAAAAACTAATCAGCACCAGGGTCACACCCAAGTAACTTACCTACCGAATTTTATGAAATTCGATCCATTAATTTTTGAATTAGAGTGGATACATATATTGCGCAGACAGACACACACACAGACGTCACGCTAAAAATAGTTGTTTCGTATTCTAGAGGTCTCAAAACGTGTAGATCCGTCGAAGACTCGAGTTGCGATTTTCGGCATGATTCCAATACTTTCCCTATACATTACCATGTATTACAAGGAAAGTAAAAAGTAACATTTTTCGATAAAAATAACTAAACTTTTATTTAAAGCAGCATATGAACTGAGATAGAGGAAAGGGCCCTCTCTCTCAAACCAAGTTCACAAGACATTAATTTGAGCATTATATCCCTTCGTAGTTAAAGCAACAAAAGGCAAACGTGCAAAACTAGCATGTGTCTAACTATTAAAGCTTCTTTGAAAAAATGCTGAACAATTTTAGCGTCAAATAAGTAAACTAAATTTGGATACTTAAATGGAAATAGTATTTTGCATTTTCATAAATCAAACAGTTTTTACTCGAACAATCGAAGCTCCACACCATTTCTTTTATATAACGAAATAATTCTCCCTTATGCATAGAAATTCAAGGCAGTGATTCGCCACAGATTTTTTTTGTTTCTACGTTTCCTACAATGCACAACATATGTCAAGGGGTGTGGGTCAAAATTTTCACTTTCCGATTTGGATGAATTTAAACATTTTAAGCATTTCTGAATACAAATCAATCATTTTTAAACAATGTCTCCTTATAGGCACGATATCTCTCGAGCAAATTATCGATTCAAACAAAGTTTCGTAATATTATTTTATGCAGTAAATTTAAGTGGTTCCTTGATTTTAATGATCAACGAATTTTACACAATAATTTGTATCTTTCATGATTTTGCACTTTTCCTATTTATTTTTTTATATACTGAGACAAGAAATAGAAGAAAAAAATTATTTTACTTTAGTTTTACAAAAATGTCCATTCCATTATTAGTCTACCAGTATCAGGTAAACTAGAGCTAATATTTTTATTTAACTTTGATTTTTATAATTAGAATAACAATATAATCTATAATTGACTGTTATCTATAATAGACGAAGGATAATATTTTGGCTGTTGAATATTCAAAAAGAATTGACAAGGAAAAGTTATACTCCAATTAATAATCTTTCAAATATTTTTTTGGATAATTAATATAACATTATAAAAAATATTTGTATTGAATTTTTTTTTTCCCAATTAATCATTTTATATAAAATTATTTATTTAAGTAAATATCATTTAAAATATGCCATTCTTAAAATATTGCAAGTTTTTTGTTCTAAAATGAGAAGACCATATAAATTAAATAATTGGTATTATAAAATAAGTGGATGCTTTTTAAGTACTTCAACCAAAAAATGAGTTGAGATCAGAATATTTCCGTTCAAGTTCTAAATAGCAATGAAATGGAGTACATTGTCCTGCTCCAATCAATTTATGTGTTTGTGTGTGTATATATATATATATATATATATATATATATATTTGTATGTGTATATATATTTGTGTATATATGTATATATACAAATATATATATATATATGAAACTTCTATTAGTAATAATATTTATTATTTGGATTTAAATCTAATTATAGAACCTGCTCATGGGATAGTTACTAAATTATATGATAAAAAAGATTTTTTTTAATTTAATATTAATAAATTATTACCTTTTAATTCCTGCAACTCGATTCAATTGTTTAGAAATATTATACTTAATCAACTTTTTAGAATTTATAGATTATCAGATAAAAAATTTCATGCTTTGCACATTAATAACCTCAAAATTACCAGTAAAATGTATCAATATCCTGCATATTTAGTAAATAGTATAGTTAATAAGTTTCGATTAGCCTAAAATTCTCATATTCTCCCCTTATTATCTTATTTTAGCCGTACTTCTTCATTCTCTTGAAATTATATTTTCATCTTTTTATCTTGAAGCTTTAACTGTTGAATAACTCATTTTATTTCATTTTATTGCTTTTGCGCAGTACAGTTTTTATTACTCTCTTTGGCAACAGCAAATCACATCTTTTCATTTTGGCATATGGCAACATTGGTCCAGTCATATTTTGCTCGTCATGGTTGCGCTGAAGAGGTGTGTTTTGAGGTATTTATGTTTCCTTTATTGTTCCAATCTATATGCTTGTCGTCCATATAACACAAGTTTATAGATAAAATCTATCTTGTGTTTCAGAAACAAGCATTTTTGTGTTCATTTCGAAGGGATATATGGACCCGAAGAGAATTTTTTCGAAATGAACTTATCGTAAGCCTAAATCTCCTCCATGTGCAAGCTTTTTGGCTTGATTTTTTTGTTTTCTTATTTGCATTCCTCATTTTTGAAATTTGTTGATTGTCTTTGTCTTTATGACTTGCATTATGCTTTATTATTTCCTCTTTTTGTCTTAATTTCTTTTATTTCTTTGTATTTTATAGAAAATTTTGGAATAGTGTATTATGAGTTACTACATACATTCTAACTTTGGATTTAATAATTTATATTTATATATATATATATATATATATATATATATATATATATACATACATACATATTTGTTTACAGTAGGAAACAAACTTTTCCAGAAAAGCCTGTTTTGTTAGGCTATATTATGGAAAAATTGGGTTCACGTACAGGTGACCGAGTCCTTTTCAAAATATTTTTCTACATATGCCACTGCCTTACAGAGTTATCCTGACCTTATGAAAAAAAAAAAACTTCAGAATCCCTTCTTTCTAATTCAATGAAAATGCTTCTTGGCCTTAACAAATCAATCCATTTTTTCTAAGTCTGTCACATATTTATAGTCACACAATATTCAGTTAATATACCAGAGTCGATAACACCGACCTGTATGAAGTCTTATACGGACTACAAAGATTTGGAACTACCAGCCTCTTCATCCCCAGACAAGCACACTATCAGTAATTGGTGAATCTCCCCCCTTGGCGGTAATGCATGCGTGTATACGTCTAGGTAAGGAGTGATAAAGTTTCCTAATGTCATCCCGCGATACATTTTGTCATGCATACCTCAATTGTTGCTCCACATCTGTTACATTTTTGGGTGCCCGATTCTGGCTGCCTAGCATGTTCCATACATGCTCGATTGGCGAAAAGTCTAATCACCTTACTGGCCAAGGAACAGTATCAACAGCACGGAGACAGTCCACAGATATGCGAGCCGCATGTGGCGTGGCATTATCTTGTTGGAAAATGGTCCCAAAATGGCGTACCATGAAGGGTAATTCAAACGGCTGCAGGATTTCATCAGCATATCGTTGATCTGTTAAAGTTGTACGCAGGATGACTAGGGGCGCCCTACTATCGTAAGAGATAGCACCCCACACCATCACACCAGGAGGCATATATTGAGACAGGGTGTCCGTAGTAAGTATAGGCGGGACCGGAGGCGGAGCCAGTGTGACGTAACACATATACATAAGGAGATATGTCAATCAAGAAGCAGACATTCGCGCTATTATTTAGCTGAGTATAATTTTTTAAACAATTTAAAGTTATTTTATGTATTTCAAAAAGGGGATCTTCATTAGTTTGCTATTCATGTGTTCTAAAATACGGAGATTCAATTTTTTTGTCTTCATCGTATTACGGATGGAAACATTTTTGTGTATCTTTTTCTATTTACGTGTTATCAAACCTCATTCAAACTATGATTCATATTTGAGCACATAATATAATTTTTGAAATATTTCAGAGAGTTGGGTATTTTTCTTTGGATTAGGTAGATTTTAAAGTATCTGATTCATTGTAAATTTATCTTGCTCGCATTTTTAAAATCACTCTAGTCATCAGTATTATTTTGTGTTGAATTCGAGTTCCTCTTACTTTCGAGTTTTTTACAATATATTTAAAGCTTGCAAACATGAATATCAAATATTTTTATTCCGTTTTTTATGTTTTCTTGCTACAATTACAAATGACAATTAGTAATTAGTATTACATGATTCATGTATGTAGTTACAATATTTCACAACTACCTAATATTTCACGCACTGCATTTTATAAACAATGGATACCACCATAACCCATTAATCTGTTGCTTGTAGTACACTCCAAAATATTTAATATAATACACCATTAAAGCATTGATAAATATACCACTTAAAGCATTGATAATCTAAATTACTTCATAGGAATGCTATTGTGAATCTGAGATTTGATTTAAACTTTTATGTCAGCTTTATATGTTCATGGATGCAGTTATCTTATCTGCAATGGGAGCCTGATTCAAACTTTGGGATTATCTTCTGTAGACGAAGTTCTCTCAAGAGATTAATTTTTAATGTATTAGAATCTGGCTGCATGGTAGCACTTAATATATCAGTCCCCATAGAAATTCACATTATTGTGGCATATAGCAAATTTTCTTGCTTCAGGTATTAACTATTCCTTGTTGATAACATGTTTTTTAAAATAAAATAAAAATATTCCTTACTTCATATTACGAATGCGTACTTAAAATGTTAACGATATTGTACACAAATATTTGTTCAGAAATTATTTAAAAACTGTGATTCGTGGGATAACTAAAACGTATAAATCCATGAAAGTAAGAAAGTCAAATATATTTTTTTTAAACTACACTAAAAAATTACATGCATAACGATTTAAAAAAATTTTGCATCCTGAGATTGTTATTTAAAAACATCATATCAATTTCATATCAAAGCTTTTCAGACATAGTTAGAGATGGGTGGCGGTAAATTTTCCATTTTTATCACTTTACAACAAAGTTGAAAAGTGTTTATGACTTTGTTCATTTTGTCTGTCTGTCTGTCTGTCTGTCCGTTAGCACGATAACTGCCGTAAAAATGGTTTAATCACAATGAAATTTTAGTATGTTGTTCAGAAGGTCTGTAGGATCTATGGGAATATAAATGAATAATATCACCCAATTAGTTTTGGATTGAACCCGGGTTGAAAAAATGAAATACACTGATCCCTATGGGACCTAATTTTTCAAACATTTTTTAAGCGGATTTAAAATTCACAAATTGCTTCGAAATTTTTAGGTAATATTCAAATTGTTCCATAAAATATATAAAAAAAATTCAGCGAAATATATTCAATAGTTTTTTAAATAAGAATTAAAATAATAATAACACCTCTTATATGAAACGATCACGTGACCACGATATGAAAGTATCACGTGATCCACTTCAAAATGATATATGGCATCCATCTTGTCTCAAAATCGTGATTTTTAAAGTTCTTTTTATTTCATATTGAGCGTTGTATCCGTCCTAAAACCCCTTTATTTTGGTTTAAATTCTGTGCATCTACTTACTAAATCAACGCAATTATAATATATATGAGTTTAAATGCTCATCCAAATTTGATTATTTCTACAACGAAGCCTATTTTTCACTTATGTAAAATGTAAACAGCAAAATATGTAGGATGAGCAGGGGCAGATCCAGAAATTTTTTTCGGGTGGGGCGCAAAATTAGAAAACTTATTTACACCTATTTTATTAAATTTGTGGTGGTGTTTTGTTATGCCCTTGAATGAACTCGCAAAACATTGAGAAGTCAAAGAAAAACCCAAGCATATTCATAGATATATATTTTAAAATATCATTTTTCATATTTTAATATAATTTTATTTCTATAATTTTATATCTCATACATCTTTTAATATCTTTATTTTTTCATATCTCAGCCAATAGTATTTATAAAATAAACTAAATTTCCTTTGTGGCAAATTAATTTATTACGGCATCTACATCAACTCAAATATGGGGATGATCATTCATCAGAGCGAGTCCTGTCAACCGGTCTTCGGCCATTTGAGACCTCAACCAAGTTTTAAGTCCCCTCAAAGTAAATAAACCTCACTCTGCTATGACAATTGACACCCGAAGTGTCTTGTACACTTTAATAAGGTGCGGATAAATATCGCCATCTTCCCTCAATATCTCCAATACGCCGAGCGAAAGAGACTTACTGAAGTTTGACCTCTGGCAAAGGAGTTTTACTTCTGCAACAATTTGTTGTAGGATGTCTTGATCTGAATAGTTTTGTGCCATGAGGTGGCATGATGCTTTGATGATCCTTCTGAAGTATGATTTAACATCCTTAGACTCTAATTTTTTAAATGATTTAGAACCATTTGGCGAGCGAAAAATTTCTCAAAATCATAGGATATATTTGACCAAAGACCGCAATCAGTTCACTTCCAGTGCCCTGTTGATGAGGAGTCTCCTACCACTAAATTATTAACTTGGTGCTGCTGTCCGCCATCTAGTCTTGGGAAGGTTAGTTCGACTCCCAATTCCCGCTTTCCTCCTCCATCGCAGTATAGAACTTCTTAGAGGAGGTATGCCTTTCCTTTAGCACTTTGACCGTTTGCTGAATTTTTACAGTGGCTTCGTGTGCATCCAAGCTCTTCTGTAAAACCTATAATTCAATGGTTTGATTATAACCATTAAATTACTCAACGAAAATATGGCCATTATGAATTCATAATGCGATATACCTTTGAGATTTGCTTTGGCCGCTGTTCCCATATCAAGGCATTGAGTTCATTTTCACTAAAGCTGTTGTGAAGTGAATAGCAAATCAATTTTTATCTAAAAAATTGAGTCATGACACATATCCCAGCGGGTTCAACAGTATCCGACCAAGGAATAAACCCAAGTGATCTCTCAGTACTGCATGATTTTTTTACATGGTTTTGAAAAAAGAGATAACTTCTTCTATAGTTCTTAGTGCGTTCCTGTTGGAAGGCGCATCACAATAACTAGAAGTTGCCAAATTAAGATGATGATTTTTGCAACGACAGAGAGAGAGGAGTTCATAACTTCTCTTTTAATTTCCACATCCTACACAGTTGCGAAACATTTACGGTCCATCTATTACAAGTCGCTACTTCAGATCTAGTTCTAGTTCTTTTATAAATTTAAGAACACTTTTCCTAAGAACAGAACTTCTAATTGACCAGTCTTCGTCTTATCTCAAATGTCTCCTTGAAGTTCCACGAAACATGCAAAATTTTCTTTTCCAATGCCATTTGAGCAATACCGCACTGATAAACAGAGTTGTAACTTAGGAGATTCATCAGTGATTTTATGAAATATTATACTGTAATATTTTTTCCTGTACCTGTGTCAGAATTACTTTGAGAATCTCGACACAAATGCAGATTATCAACTCATTGCAAGTCATTTGAATGTTGCGTTTGTAGAGGATTTTTCTGATTGATTTTATACAATATTGTCTCCACTGTCAATTTAAAAGCGAATGACTATGGATTCCTTGATGAGGATTCCTTGGTTCCTGGTAGGTTCGCGATTGGTGTCTAGCTCTGATGGCCTCTCTGCGAAATATTTTGGCGGTCAAACATCAGAATAGTTTTTATTATTAGACGCAGCCTTGCCATGCTCTCTTTAACTTATGCATGTCAGAAAAAGTTCTTCTGGTTCCGGTTATCTCCATTTGGTAGAACGAATATTTTTATAAATATATGAGCTCGTCCTATTGTGTTATTCAGTGTAATTTTATTTTTTCTAAAAAATCATTTTTCATGTGAATTTTAAATACTTTTTGAGTGGCTTTGTATTTCCCAACATAACGTGTGCCCACAAACATGCAGAAATATTCCAGTTTTGGCGGCACACACACAAAGTCAATGTTATTTTTCGAAACGCACTGCTTGAACTTTCCTTTGTTCTTCACGACCACAGTTTGGTTGATAAATGACGGATACGTGTAAGCTGAATCACCATTCCAGTGATATTTTAGCAGTTCCTATTTTATCAGCTCACATGCCAAACTGATACTCCGTATACATATACGGGCAAATGTAAAAAATTGAAACCATTGTTATTATTTGAGTTACTTATTTGAGAAAAAGCACACGTGCACACAAGCAGTGCATACAGAAGAAAGACAAAATTAATCAATACTGAATAGTAATTTACATACCTTTCAGAGTTTCAAACGACGTAATGTCGAAACAGCATTAATAGCTAAAAGCACTTTAATTACGGAGAAGATATTCAAAATAATATCTGCTGAACATATAGCTATACCGTTAATTGTAATACACCGTTAATTGCGACTCTTTAAAAAAGTTCAAAAACACAAAAATAATTTGATTATTGAGCTGAGCATAACAAAGCTCTTTAGAATTCGCCCAAATGTCATCTTTGTCACCGTTTTTCCCAAGAACGCGTGGCTTTAAAAAGCTTAAAATAATTGCACAGTGGGCACAACTAAAATTTTGCAAAAGGTCTAAACTAACGCGGACTAGGTTTTTAGCTATGGAAATCGAAAATAGTATGAAGAAACTAGAAAATTGTGTGAAAAATATAAAAAACGAAATAATTTTCCTCAAAAACGACTTTAACGATTGTGATGACATTTTCTTTGTAGTTAATTCGTATAAATACAAATGAAACCATATTAGTCGTTTTCGTTTTCACCTGAAAAATCTTGCTCCCACCCCCTTCAATCAAGTCTCACCGTCTCCGATGCAACTACAGAGACAAATCATTAAACTAGTTCCCCTTAAAATTCTCTCTAATTTGATGCCTTTATTTCTGATTTTGGTTAAAAATTGTGCCTGTTCCATAGTTTTTCATTATTTTCGTACGATGTTTATTGCATATTCTCACATTCTATTGCATGTGCAATCAACGCCCACCTAAGTTAAGGCATAACTCTAGAACACTGTATTGTGTCATATGCAATCTCACATATGCAATTCTCCGAAGTCAAGACATAACCCAAGATCAGTGCGTTGTAGAAATTGACAAATTCCAATTTTCGATTGGCTTTACTTATGTTGCAATGTCTCGAGTTCACATATTTGAGGAATTATTGATCGAAGCATTCCCAGAATCACGACTGCGTGGTATCAACCACCAATTAAAAAGGCCGAAGTTGGGCGATTATAAACATTGTAAGTTAGAAATTCTTATCCTACTCGAAAGATCAGAATCTGCAATGTATGCATCAGGTTTCAGGACTCAATAATCTGTGAATTTCAGTTTCATGATCACGGTAATTTCCTTTTCGTATATTAAACTCTGAAAACCTTTTACTTTCCTACTATATTTAACTTTTGGTACAAAGTTCGTCCCGGTTACAAAATACCGAAAAATAAGGCATAATGACATAATTCAATGAAACTTTACTTTTTCATTGGCTTTCTCAACTCAATTAGCTATTACCGCTCTGAAAACACACCTAGCAAACTATCTTAAAAAATTTGAGGAAGTCTTGCCCAGTATTTCTTTCAGAGCATTTTGGTCGGGAGGGGGGGCGAATGAGATTTTATGGGGAGCAAGTTTTCTATTTGCGGAGTATACATATATTTTTAAGCGCTATGTCATATAAATAGAAACTAGGTTAACATAAAATATCGCCTGGGGACGCGAATACTCGTCTCCGGGGGAGGGGTGTTCGCCCCCCGAAGGTATATGCTTGAAAGAAACACTGGACTCTGTATGAAAACATCGCTAGGCTATCATCGAATGTTTCAGAATTTTCTGTTCATTATTCAACAAAATGTATTTCATTTGTGAAAATAAATAACCCTACTGTGCTATGACCAAGTCACGGCCTCCTCCACCAATTTATTTTTAATTTCTAGATACTTCCTTGAGTTCAGCTTATATTTTCTATTTTGGATTGTGTTGTCGGATTTTTTAAGCATATTTCGTTCCTGTAAATTCTTTTATTTATTTCCTATATTTTTATTTTTCTAATAATTTTATATTTAGATTTTTTTTCTGGCTTGAAATCCCATTTTCGGGGAGGGCGCGCGCCCTATGCGCCCTCCCCCTGATCCGCCCTTGAGGATGAGTTGTATAGACATTGCTGTGTTTTTTTAACGCAAAAGAATTTAGCGCATGGAGTCTGCATAACTGACATGAAAGAAATATTCATTGACTTTACCGAGAGAAGGACGATTTTTTGCGATGAAGTTTTAAGCATAGAGTTAAATTACTTGTAGCTCCATGGTCTTAATTTTTAAATAAAATAAATTATTATAGTATTGTGATGAATGACATGAATGGGAAATTATTTATGAATGAAATGCTGCTCTTTTAGAGAGAGCTAGGCATGTTATTTTTTCTATAACGTCGTTTGAATGAATTTCAGTTGTTTTCGATGAAGTTTTTAAATATAATAAATTATCGTGGTATTATGATAATTCTAAAATTATTATCGAGTAATATATCACATTTTAGAGATGTTTAAACCAGGCAATTTATATTTCAATGCCGTCATTTGAATGAAGTTCATTTTTTTCGATGAAGGTTTAAGTTTTCGAATATAATAAATCAATGTAGTATTGTGAGAAGTTTTAAAATATTACCGAGGAATGTATTGCATTTTAGACATGTTTAAATAAAATTGCATTGCTGTTGGAAAGTGTTTCATAATCAATGCTTTAAGCATGATTGATCTTTCTTGTTATTTCATTTTAATAGATTTGAAAATTAACTCTTTTTACACTGTTTTTTGAAAATCATGTAACTTTACAAGTCTTTGATTATTTAGATATTTAATTTTGAAGAGGACGGATCAGTCATGATAAAATAATTTGGAGAGACAGAAAACCAAGGTCCAAGATTTGCAAATATAAAGTTTCATGATATAAATTTTAGCTAGGTTACATTTAAGACTAAAAGTGGTGCCAGATTACCATATGTCGAACTAAAATGGGGTAAGAAATGAAAAATATTAATTAAAACAAATGATTGAGCAATAAATAAATTTTTGTCCAAAAGCATTAGACATAATGGATTACACTATACAGTAATATGTAGGAGCTCCACTAATATTTAACTGCAATGATGAATGTTAATAGGACTTTTGTTGGAAAAAAGTTATTAAGTTTATATTTCACATTGTTTTATTAATTTTCTTATAACGTCTCAATAAAATTAATTCGAAATATGTAAACATATTTATTGTCTTTTGTATCTATAAGCTTATATTTCATAACCATATTCATCATAACATGGTATAAAAATACAGTTTTATATAACATAGAATGAATCAGCCTGATTTATATGTTCTGAGTTCCACTTTAATGCGGTTTTCGTATAACACGGTACCAATTGTTCAATTTTGTACTAATTCTGAGTTTCTTATAACGCTGTATGAGGTTTCCATATAACATGGTACG
Source organism: Amaurobius ferox (assembly GCA_951213105.1). Lineage (NCBI taxonomy): Eukaryota > Metazoa > Arthropoda > Arachnida > Araneae > Amaurobiidae > Amaurobius > Amaurobius ferox. The sequence goes on along the minus strand of OX578143.1, from coordinate 70,925,766 downwards.
AATTAATCTGATTTACACTAATCTGAGTTTCATATAACTCTGTATGAATTCATCGCATTATGGGAGGGCTGACTGTACTGTTAAATCTATTTGTACATAAATTCCAATCTTCTACTTTTTTGCAAACGAATTAATGACATTTTCGTGGAGATTAAGAGTTTTTATTTCTCATATTTGAAGAAAACTTTTTAAGATACAACAAAAATTTGTATCTTTGCTATTAGATGATACATCATCACATATCAACAAGAAATTGACAGAATGATTCTCTAATCCGATTATTTTGTGCTAATTAGACTTTTGTACTGGCGCTGACATTGTAAGCATGCAAAGCAATACTGATATCGGAAAGATTAATTTGAGCTTGGTGACCTATGATCTATCATCAATCACCGTTTTTCAAATTCTACTGAAATATTATAGTAAAAAATTTTTATTTTTTTAAACTGATGTTAGGTAAATAATGCTTGCATTGCTTCTATGGACTGCATACCACTGGACAAAATCCAACTAAAACTGATAATATTTGGCAAACATTTGAAAAGTTTCTACAATTATGACAGGCGATCACCAGTCATGACCAGAGAGTTTGAAAACTTTTTCATACTAACTAACTAACTAACTAACACACACTACTAGAGTGCAGAGGCTGGGACTTGGCACTTCGCCTTCTGTCCCAAGGGGAAACACTTTTTCATAACCACTGCCATTTGAAAATTTGTTTCGGTCACAGTGCAGTTATAACCAGAATAACCAAGGATTTTCTCCATCGATGTTATGTGGTCACATGATACGCAAAATGCTTGTTTTGCTTGAAATGTTGTCTAAAACCGTGCAGAATAACCATGCTGTTTTTTTTCTCTGGTGAGTGACCTGATAACATTGGCGGTTCGTGAGCGACATGTAGAGAGGGCACTCATCTATGTACTTAAGCCTATATATGTGTTAGTAATATATATATATATATATATATATATATATATATATATAATAATAATTGTTTGAAATTCCAATAATAGAATAGAGAGAAGTTGCAACTTAAAAATCCTAACTTTAAATAAAACCTACATAATAAAAATATGTATTAAATAGCGAATCATCAAGCAAATGGAAAAAATGTAAATTCAAAGTCATCAAGCTAAAGATAATCAACAAATATCAAAGTTATGGAATCGATAATAGAAATACAATTAAATTCCAAGCATTAATTCTATACACGTAGACAAAGACTAGGCCTAATTAATTGAATTGTTCAATTCGAAAAACGTCTTCGTCGGGTCCAGTATTTAATCGAAATAAACACAAAATATGTATGTTTCTGACGATATTATATATATATATATATATATATATTGAACCAGGGTATGCCACTGTTCATGTTTTAAATTAGTCTTATTATATTTATATTTATTTTTATATTTTTAATTACATACACACACACACACACATATATATATATTTATGTATATATATATAGTATATGTATTTACATTTGTGTTTTGTGTATAGCGACGAGTGTATTATTAAAATAAGTAAAATAACATACCTCTCCACCTACTCGCTCGTTCATAACATTCCTGGACACATGGACACACACACACACCCTCCTGGTGGGGGCGCGGTAGCCCATTGGTTAGCGCGCTGGAGTTGCACTCGGTAGGCCCGGGTTCGATTCCAGCCACTGCCAAAACTGCCGCCGTGTTCACGCGGAGTACGATCACGTTAAACATGTGGGTCCGTAAGTCCTTCCGAGAGGTTGGTGGTAGGGGAAGGAGGGTACGGTCCCTGTGGATGCCTCCCCCACTGGGTTCCGGTCTAAATTGGGTGGCACTTCCCGGCCGTCCAAACTGTTACCTTACACCTTTCTGGTAGGTCGGACGGTCTGAGTCTCAACAACAACAACACCCTCCTGGTGAAAACATTGCATAGTCCTAATTTACATTAAAGTAAAATTGTGGGGGCGTGATCTTACTCCGCGTGAACACGGCGGCAGTTTGGGCAGCGGAGGGAATCGAACCACCTTGGCCTACCGAGTTCAATTCCCGCGCGCTAACCACTGGGTTACCGATCACGTAAGTGTTGAAGACCCAAACCACACGACTGACCCGAAGGCTTTCAGTAGCTGTTTGTGTGACCGGGATCGCGTAAGTGTGAAACAGTTTTTAGAGACTGATATTATTACTCGTTTTATAGCTACTTTGTGTGAGAGAATAATTAATGATATTCCGAGGCGACCCGAAGATTTGTAAATTTGATGTAATAAAGTTTTTATTATGAAAATAGCATATTTTTTGTTTGTTTTTATTTACTTAGACAGAAACTTATAAACAATGAATGTATATTATACCTAGTTTACGCCATAATGTGAACTTGTTAGTGTGATGATATGACATTTTTTTTTTAATTCATGATCAGATACAATTTTAATAGTAAAAATCTACGAAAAAAAATAGTTTTAAGCAATTGGGGGAAAATAATAAAGAGAATAAAAAACTTTCAAAATTGCATATTAATATATAATTTTTTTTAATTTAAAAGTCAATTATACAGTTGTTGACAAATTTTTGTAAAAATAATGCATTGATAGGAAAAATTCCTTTAATCATTTAACAGATTTGTTTTAATAATAAACGTGTCTTCTGGAATCATTCTTCAAAGCAATTGGAGCAATTTTTTACACTCGGACAAAGATGTACAAAAATAATGACCAAGAAATAGCTTTGGGAGGGTGGGATGTATGCTGTTGATGAGTGTTGAAGACCCAGACCATCTGACTCCTCCTAAGACTTGAGCAGCCGTTTGGACGGCAGGGAAAACGGGATGTGTACTGTCGAAAACCCAGACCACCCGACTCGTCCGAGGACTTGGAGTAACCGTTTGAATGGTCGGGGGATGTGTACTGTGTAAAACCGGCATAATCCCTACCAAAAGTAATAAAAAATGTAAACAGAAGAGTAACTCGCATTTGTGGTAGTGGTAAATAATGCGAGATTATTTATTCAAAACTCATTTTCCGCCTAAATATATCAATTTTCGTAAGCGCCATCTATTGTCATAGGAACGGCAAATTTTCCGAAGCTCTATCACCTGATTATCTTACACCGTGTTTATGACCTAGCTAAAATATATAGCATGAAACATTATTTGCAAATTTTGGTTCTCGGTTTTCTGTATCCCCAAATTATTTTATTACGCGTCACTATCGCTTGCATCACCCCAGTTTACAGTCGCTATTACTGCAGTAATTGATCATGCTCGATCATGTGACTCTTTACATATTTTACAGTACCACCCTCCCTCCGATTTTTTCTGGCAACGCTACTGGTAATGACACCACCGATTCAGTCCGAACAACATGGACAACTATAAAAAATATTTCTCTTTTTCAGATAGTTACTATAGTGTATTAGAAAGTACTAATTTATAAATAATCGCATATTGGAAACACAATATTAAACGACAGTATCAGCTTAGCGGTTTGCTCAAGCTTATGTTGGTTTGATGGACCATTGTTGGTTGGACCAGTGGTAATGACCCTACCGATTCTTGCAAAACACCACCGAAGAAAAGAACAACAAATAAAAACACGAAGAAGAAAATTCAAGTGTCCGTGAAAAGATCGTTTGCTCTTTATTATTTTATTTGCACAGAAACGTAATTTGTGTTTTCTTTATTGTAAGAATTTTTTATTTCTTCAGCTGTGTTTGGAATACAATGAAAGTATGTTTTCTTCCGTACCTGTTTATGATAATCAAAGACTTTTTATGGTGCTCTACATTTGACACATTTGTTGTCAACTTGTAGCGCCGTCTATCGGCCATTGGAATCAAACCAACATAAGCTTGAGCAAGCCGCTAAGCTGATACTGTCGTTTAATATTGTGTTTTCAATATGTGATTATTTATAAATTCGTACTTTCTAGTACATTATAATAACTATCTGAAAAGAGAGAAATATTTTTAAAAATTGTCCACGTTGTCCGTACTGAATCTGGCAACGAAATGGTTTGTGAACAGCCGTTGCCATCGGGTTCCTTGAACTACGATTGTTCAGAACGGGCTTACTCTGTTGAATTTAATTAATATATCTTTTGTAAAGTTTTTATATAATTTTGTTGAATGTGGTTTGCTTATGAGAACTGGTAAAACACATATATTCCACTGTGTAAATTATGTTGCAACGTTAAATTACGCATATAAGCGAAATAAATAGCCTATTTATTTTAAATAGTCTTCCCAGATGTTTTTATTCAAATCTGAAATTGTAAACAAAGATTTTGGAAATAATAATGTTTGTCATGATCTATATAGTCCATAAATGCTATTGTGTACTCATATTTAATAGCTGAGAGATATGAAAAATTTCATAAACACATTTTGTGACATATAAATGAATGACGCTACGGACCTTTAAACGCTGTGTTTGGGGTTTTGATGTAGATGCACACTTGGTTACTATAATTATTCATGAGCTGGGTACTTTGATTATCATCTTGTTATTATTATATAAATAAATGTCACGTTTGATTGCATAATTTAGGTAATGTATTTCTTTATTTTATTTAGGATTAATTGACATGAAGTGTTTGTATGGGGCCTAATTTTACCGAAAGGGTTATTTGTCGATTGCAAAGAGGAAACGGTAAGATTTCATATTAACTTTTTCGTTATTTACGCATTTAATACATCGCATATTTTCATTGAAATACAAGTTATGCTTTTTAATATTTTTAATTGTTACGATCATATATATATGCTGGCACACTTTTTTTCTTTTTCCTATTGTAGTGATAGACGTGTGTATGATATATTTCTGGTAATTATTCGTATAGTTTAGAATGTACTATGAAATTTATATATGACTAGTAAATAATAAAATGAATTTATATATATATATATATATATATTTCTTATTTACAAAAATTTATTAGATATTCATAATGCTGTCAGATGTGTCTTATCCTTGATGCATCATAGGTTGGAATTATGTACAAGTATTTTAATTACTTTATTTTCAGTATAAAGCAAAATGAACTTCATATTGTGTTTTATTTGTATCAAAGCAGTTAATAAATTTTGATGATTACATGATTTAAAGTAACATTTTACTAATAGTTTTATTATGAAAAAATTATATTGTTACTTTCTATCAACAATTCAAAACTATTTGTGGCTTCAGGTAGTAATTATTTTTTTTTATTTTTTTTTCCTTTATGAATTTTATGTTTGTGTGTTCAAATGCAGTATGTGTGTATCTTTCTGATATTTTATTATTATTAAGCAGGGCTATAACAGGCAAGGGGATTATTTCTCTTGCTCAAAACATTTTAGCTGCACTAAAAAATATAAATTGTCAGTAGTTAAAAATTTCCATATATATCATTTGAGGAAGTTTTAACTACTGGAAATTTTCACTAGAAATTATCTGTGAACATTTTTAACTACTGGCAATTTTTCACTACAAATCATTTGTTGAAAAGTTTTAACTGTCAGATATACTACTAAACTAACAATTAGAGCACTTTTATGGATATGATCATGTTATACAATGCAGTAATAAGGGCTATAATGATTATCTGGACAGTTTTTATTGGTAATGTAAATTGCATACATTTACTGTAAAACCTCGAGTAAATAAGAGAAATACAATATATATATATAGGTAAAAGCATTTTTTAATATAAATGATAAATGAGGTATGATAAAAAGTTTGCAAAGTACAAAAATTTATATTTAAGATCGTAAAATGACATCGGATATGTCATATTTCAAAATAAATATTCAATATTTGGTGAGTAATCACATGCTTAAATTTTTAACGTTAAAGTTATGTAATCCACCTTATATCATTAGTTTATCAATAACATGCAAATTATCTCCAATTGAGACTTAATTATTAAAGATGTTTAATGATGCCCACTTTTATCATCACCTGGATTTAACTTAAACACCACTTCAATTTCATTTCTAGCTATGGTTTTGGATAAAGTTCATCCATATATACTGGTGTCCAAAATTATATTTACATGCACAAAAACACAGATTTCTCTATGACTGTTCAATGTATTTGAATGAATTTTTTAGGTGATACGTAGTATTAAACATATAAATACAAACTGAAAAATTGAATATGAGTGCATATAATGCAAAACCACTTATGAAACAATTATAATTGAAATAATGTGTGGCAAGGAGATTTTAGAAAACATGTAATAACTTTGAAACAAATGAAGACTTTTGAGATTAATAGGGAATGTGATCTCTTTTAACTGATATACACATCACAAAGTTATTTAATGCTCTCCATAGGTGGTTAACTAGAGTTTGGGGCAGTAAGTTCCACTCATTCAGCAGTGCAGTCCTCAAGATATTGCAATCTCTAAGAGAAGGATTTCGCCATGCAACAGCTTCCAAGGTCGTCTCCTAAATTCTTGATCAGGTTCAAATCAGGAAATTTGGCTGACCAGTTTATTTGTTTAACACTTTCACTTTTAAGAAATTTATCCACAAGGTTTGTACTCAATGTGGATGTATGTTATCATCCATATAAAAAGAAATCAGGTCCATATGAACCTATAAAAAGTCTTACATAGGGCTCTAAGAATTTATTTCGATATCTCTGACCAGACACAGATCCTCTGTCAAAAACGTGCAGGGAAGTATGTCCATTGATCATCATACCTACCCATACCATTAGATCTGAACTCATATTTCTTAATGATGATATGAGAGTTTTAAGTTCCGAGCTCCCTCCAGATGTAAACACATTTAGAATCAGAGGTTAAACTGAACCTCAACTCGTCACTGAAGAGAACATGGCGCCATTGTTGATTTCAGCTCTGATGTTCTCTACACCAATCCAGGTGGACTTTCTTATATTGTGAGGTCAGTGAAACATAAGCATTGGCTTTCTGGTATAAAGGCCTTTATCATTAAGCCTTCTGTATACAGTTTGTCTTGCTACTAAAGTTCCAGTTGCAGTTGCAAACTATAAACTCAGCTGCCTAACAGCTAACTCTTTGTTGTGACAGAAAGTTACAGCCAGATACTGATTTTAAGGAGCAGTTGTTGGTCCTGGAGCCAGAAAGGCTCAATGTGACACCCCCTTCCCTGCGATCCTATGAGACCAACATTTTTTATACCTTAGCAGGTGCTAAAAAATTTTTGATTCTCTGCAAAATAACTGGCTATGTTATCAAAATACAGGGTGCGGCAGAAAGAACTCCCCCGATTTGGGAAGCTAATAGAAACTAAACGAAACAAGGTAGAAAAAAATCCTTTTATACCTGAGTAGTACACATAATGCAGTTTGAAATCAACAAGTTTTAAAAATTACATCACTTAAGTGGCGTCCTCTATTGGCGATACATTGATTGAGCCTTTCCCGGTAGTTTTCCATGGCCCTGTGGGTTATTTCAGACGGAATGACAGCAATTTCCTGAGTGATTGCCACCTTGAGAACTTCCAAGGTTTGGGGACGATGTTGGTATACCTTGGCTTTGAAGTGGCCCCAGAGAAAAAAATCACGCAAGTTCAAATCTGGCGAGCGCGGCGGCCACCCAATGTCACCACGCAAGGAGATGACATGGCCAGTTCTTGTGTGATTTTTTTCTCAGGGGCCACCTCAAAACCAAGGTATACCAACATCGTCTCCAAACTTTGGAAGCTCTCAAGGCGGCAATCACTCAGGAAATTGCTGCCATTCCACCTGAAATGACCCGAAGGGCCATGGAAAGCTACCGGCAAAGGCTCAATCAATGTATCACCAATGGAGGACACCACTTAAGTGATGTAATTTTTAAAACTTGTTGATTTCAAACTGCATTATGTGTACTACTCAGGTATAAAAGGATTTTTTTTCTACCTTATTTCATTTAGTTTCTATTAGCTTCTAAAATCGGGGAGTTCTTTCTGCCGCACCCTGTAGCTGCCATTTTTAAATATTTGAATTTAAAAAAATTTATCAATGCTTAATTTGCTCATGTGAGTAGTCATTTTATATATATTTTGACCCGAAGAAGTGAATAAAACAATTAAGCTGCTAAAACAAACCGTTTGTGAATTATTTACAGTTTTTAGTTTTTTTTTTATAAAATATTCTGACATAGGACTTTCTTAAAACAAAGTAAATATTTAATCATTTTTATAGTAAATTTACATTGGAAATCAAGTATGTGATTATTCAGGATCACATAAATAGCAATTCCTCAAATATTCTATTGTTTTTTAAATATTTTTAGAGTACTTTGTACTGTCGTGCATCATTCGAAGGCATTGCACATACAGCCATCTTACATGTTGGCAATCGATAGGTATCCATACGAGTCCTTCTCTCACATCCTTGTGAATACATTCTATATCCTAGAGAGTGTTGATCATATTCTAAGATGTTTCCAGAAAAAGAAATTGGCTATACTACATTGAGCTGAGGAATTAGAAAGCTCTCCGTAGTGCATACGCTACACTCGTCCTCAACAGGTTAAGGCATGAGGGTTGCACTCAGATGACCTGAGTTCGATTCCTAGCTCTACACAAACTGTCCCCATGTTCATGTGGAGTACGGACATATTAAATATGTGGATCCGCAAGTCCTTCTGAGAGGTTGGTGCTATGGGATGGAGGGTACTGTCCCTGTAGATGTTGCTACCACTGTGCAGTCTAAATTGAGTGGCATTGTCCTTGCTGTCCAAACAGATACCTTACACCTTCTGGAAGGTCGGATGGTCTGGGTCGAACAAACAAACACAATTAATCTGTCTCAACTTCAGTTTTCCTCTAGGTTTTTTCCTAATTGGTGTGAACATTAACATTTTCTTTATGTTCCTATTGTTATCCATTCTTAGAAAATGTCTTCTGTCCATATTTCATTCTCTTAATAATTCTACTCCTATTGATCTAAGTTCTCTGAAACAATATGTCTGCTTAAAATAGGATTTTCTTGCAGAATTTACTCACATTCTGTTCCAAAACCTAATGTTATGGATTCAGTCATCACTGCGGAAATTTTTTTGGTAGTTAGTGATTGACAAATTCTCTGCTGGCATTTTCCATTTTTATGAATATTTCAATTTTTGATAGTTACATTAATTAAAACTAAGATATTATGTATATTTCAAAATATTGGTATGCTGTGCTTATAATATATTGGAATGTTTTAACAAGTCTACATGAAGTTCACAGGGAAAATGTTATTCTTCTTTTGTTTAAAAATTATGCTGAATGCATGCTTTTTTTCTTAATGTGAATATATATTGATGGCTAATTATTGAATGCAAGGTAGAATGACTGAAAGTAGAAAACAGAATGCAGTTTGTTTAAAATCTCCAATCAGCTGCTTCTTTAAATCTTATGGACCTGATCTTAAACATTAAAAAACAAATATATAACATTTTATCTGATCCCAAAGGTGTCCCAAATTCTTATATGGTAGTTAACATCTATAATATAAGTAAGACAGCAAAATCCAAAAAACCAAATATCAGTTTGCACAGAAAATGTATGGTGGGAATGTAAAAAATAATGTTTTATAAACTGCTTCCTAACATTGAAACCACAAAATTGGTGAAGTGTGTCGCAGATGAAACTGCTGAGTCAAAATAAGAAAACATCAGAGTGGCAGATTAACAATTTTAAAGACTCCATGCTAGACTTTACTCAAGAGCTCTATAAACATTGTAATATCTAATATAAGAAAATAGAAAAATTGTGCTATAATGAAGTGACATCATTGAAAGATGAAGATGAAAAGTTTTTTTACATAAGAGGGAGTCTTAAAAGAAGCATCGAGCCATTCTGAGTCATGCGGTTTCTATTTTTTAAGTCTCTTATGGCTCTGCTGAAGTACATCGAAAACCAGTTTATTAACTGCAACTTCACCATAATATACTACATCAAAAACAGTTACCGTATTAATAAGTTTTTCGAAATAACAAAAATCGAATGAGAGCTTTGTCGAATTAACTGCTGTGAGTTTTATTCTGGATTCATTACTGGGTTTGGGGCAATGAATATTTTTATGCATTATTGTCTGACAGTAGCTGTTATTAAGATATATTCTGTGTGTGAAAGTCATTTTTCATTTTAAGTTAGATATTACTCACTAATATTTTAATTGCTAGTATTTCTGAGTTTAAGAGTATTTTTTATCCAGTTTAAAATTCTTATTAATAGAAATACTATGTAGAGGTTCAAAGTTTTTGTTTTTATATCTGCACTTTTTTTGGTCAGGTTTTGAGTTAAATATTTCTCACAAATATTTAAATCGTTAGAATTTGAGGTTGGAGATATTTATATTTTATTATGTTTAAAATTCTTATGAATAGAAGTACTGTGTAGAGGTTCAACATTTTTTTTTAATAAATTTTGACCTACTTTTTTTTATTCAGGTTTTGAGTTAAATATTTGTCACAGCACATATATTTTAATCGCTAAAATTAATGAGTTTGGAGATATTTATTTTTTATCAAGTTTAAAATTCTTATGAATTGAAATACTGTGTAGAGGTTCAAATTTCTTGTTTTTATAAATGTAATCATTTTCAGTTCCCAATTCAAGGTTCTGAATATTCAGCTAGCTTTAGCTTTAAAAATATAGGCAGTAATACAAAAATTTGCTTAAATTACTGTCTAAAACTATCAGAATAATAAATGCTTTATTAGTAATAGCAGAAGCAGTTGATTAAAAGTATCAACTGGTTTCAAAGATAGAAGCAGCTGCCCTTTTCAGGACAAAGACTACATCACTATATGCAAAAAACTGCCTTCTTCTTCAGAAAAAAGATAGAGTAACCACATCACTATAGGTGCAAGACGGCATCTGGCCATACATTTGTATCACATGACCCAGTAAGGAGATCATTGCCAAACCAAAAATATGAAAAGAAAAAAACTAATAAAAGAATAAATAGTAAAAGGATTCAAAAACAGTCTCAGTGAATACCACTTTGAACTTAGGTGCCTTGTGATAAAATAAATAGGAAAACAACCAATTTTGGAAGTTGTATAAACATCATCTTATAAATTACCAAAAACATATGCAAAAAATTAATCCTGATAATCTTTGACTTAAGTCCTGACTCAAGTTTATTAATTCATATTATATACTTGACAAATAATTCTTGTATCAAAGGGTGTAATTCACTTTATTAAATAAAGTTACATATGAACATACATTTAAATATAATATATTTAAGAAAAATTAAATATGAAATATTTATTTATATAGCACTCATATAATATAAAAAGGGTGAATAAATTCTAAGAGACCTTACTAAGCTAAATATGTCCTAAATGGTAGGCATATATGATGCCTTCAAAGGGGAGTATCACAGATCAAATGGGGGTGTTTACAATGTTGGTTTGGTAGTCATGTTCCAATATAGACTGTATGGAGAACTAATGTAATGTGCACCACCAGTGGCAAGAAGCTTGTCAATAAATAATTGCATCATAATTTCGTTTTGTAACTAAGAAAGAAATCATTACAAAACAAAAATTAGAAAAATGAAATAACAAAACCTTTCACAGTGAATAAAACTGCAAACTTAAGTGCCTTATGATGAAATAAATGTGAACATAATTGGTTCCAAATGCTATACAAGCTGCATTCGTCAGCTAAATTCAAATAACATTCAAAAATGCATTTAAGCTACTTTTACCAGGGAATGAAAAAGGGCAGAATTAAGAAGAATATGACAAAAATTGAAGGAGATAAACATTTTTTTTTTCTTATATTCTTCTTAATTCTGCAGTTTTTAATTATCTGGAACTTTCAAAATAGTTTGATCGAAAATTATTTGAATTTAGTTGAAGTAGATCATGTATCTTTCTGAATCGGTTGTTTCACATAATTTTCATTATATTCTTTTTAATTCTGCATTTTTTTATTTAATGATATTTTTTGTAGTGGTTTGATGTAATTTTTTTAAATTTATTTGATGAAGTAGATCATATGGCTTCCAAAACTAGTTGTTTTGTTATATTCTTTCAATTCCACAGGCTAATATTTTTAAAGTCATTTGATCCAATTTTATTGGAATGATGAAGATATTGTTTTTTGAATATATACAGTATATGTATTCATAAGAAATTTTAAACCGGATAAAACAATAAATATCTCCAAACTCAGAAATTCTAGCAACTAAAATATCTAAGTAATATTTAACTCAAAATCTGGACAAAAATAAGTAGGCCTCAAACCCAGTAATGAGTCCAAAGTAAATTTCACAACAGGTAATTTGACAAAGCTTTCATTTGATAAACTAGTCAATTTAAAAAACTTGTTTTCATGGTTTCATGGTAACTGCTTTCAAAAAACTTGCCTTCGCTGTGGTGAATTACGGTGAAGTTACAGTTGGTAAACTGGTTTACAATTTAGTTGACTGCTTCCCACTTTTATATATGTTCTTATAGTAAAATCTTAAAAGATTGTCTGATGTAAAACTTTAGGGCTTGGTTCACTCTTTCAAAGCATGGGCCTCAATTAACCCATCCTCTCATCAGCCTTGGAAAATATTTTGTTCATTGTTTATATTTAAAAAATTAAATGTATATTCAAGCCCAGATCTATATATTTTGGACCCCTCTAGAAAAATTAAAAGTCCCCTGGACGAAAAAGTCTTAATTTATTTTTTATACCTAATTGCGGTTCATTGATATTATTTCTAGTGGAAACTTGGGATAGAAATAAATAAAACAAAATTTGGAAATAACTGAATTTGCTGCCTAGTACAGGATTTTGCTATTGCTATTTAGCAACACGATGTGTTGCAATTCACGAAATTCTACTCGATATTTTTAATTTAGGCAAAACTGCATCCTAATTTGTGATTATCTCTTGAAGTTGCATTTCCAAATCGACTCACAATTAAAATTGTTCTACCATAAGTCACTCTTCTCTGACACAAAATGATGAACTCTTCTCTGACACAAAATGATGAAATCCTTTTAAACTACATGCTTTGTAAAATAAATAATCTCAAAAGAACACTTGCTGGCCACTCCCGATATCTGCATTTTGGATGCGGCACAAACACACATGGACTTGAAAGAAAGAAAGATAAAAATAATTTTAAAACTCAGTTAATTATTAACGAAAATCTTTGAAAAGGATATGAATATCTGATGCATTTTTTCGAACGAATAAACAAAACCTTCCAAAGTAATTGGCAGGTATGTTCATCCCTGTCAGCATGAAATAAAAATGGATGGATAAAATTTCACTTACCTGTTCTAAGCCCAATTTCAGAGATTTCGGATGCAGTTCAACTAGAAACAATGTGATTTTCTTTTTACTTCTTTGTAATGTTTTTGTAAACGTCACTTTTGTCTTTTGGTTGCACCACTTGACAATTAGATAACTGGCTAGATATTAAAATATATGTATGTACCAATAAACCAGTTAAAATTTTGTAAAAATATGTATTTTTGCATGTATCCCTTCATTATATATTATTTTTTTTATACAGATCTGAATAATACTAAAATAAAATATATTTTGATTGTTTGTTTTACTACCTAAACTATGAAAATCTGTTAATCTGTATTGTTATGTATTTGAATTTGTTTTTATATTGAGTTCTTTCTATGTATTTAATCTTAATATTTTAATCTAAAGTATTGAAAAAAGCATAAACTTTTCTTCACTAAAAATTTAAATTCTATGTTTAACGGAACTATTTTAATAATGATATTTGCCTTGTAATTTATATTTAGAGACTTCTTATTTTTTTTATTGTAGGTGGTGGATGTACTTTCTTTCTACTTAGTGTAATCCTTATATTCTGGTAAAATTTAAAGTTCTCATTAAACATAATATAAACATGACTTTGTGCACTAATGATAAATGACTAAGTCAAAATGTAAAATGCAGTCATATAAAAATTTCTTTATTTTTATTTGTGATTGCATTTTACATTGTGACTATATTATTTCTTTTGTGATTTTTGTGTATGTCATTAAATTTGGCAGCATGCCATGATACAGTATATTTTCTATCAATATGCTATTCAAGTATTAGTATTCAGTAGGTGTGTCGTAATGGGAAAAAGGTTGGGAATCACTGCTCTAGTGATCAGGGGTAGGATAGTGTGTTGATGAGACATTAAATGTATATTTTTTTACTTTCTCTGCAATACATGGAAATGTATAAGGAAAGTATTGAAATTGTGTCGAAAATTGCAACTCGAGTTTTCGATGGATCTACACGTTTCGAGCACTCTAGCATATTTTACCAAATACCATCCACTTCAGGATCTTCATTGAAATTAGAAAAATTTTCTACCTGTGACCGACATGGTGTAAGTGTGGCTGCACTTGCTTCTGCAATATTGAACAATGTCAAAGTGAAAAATTCTACTGTCATAGATAGAAGCAAGGTAAGACAGAGACGTCACAAGACCCTTTCAATTTTAAGAAAGGAGTTCAGTAAAAATACAGTAGAACTGCAGCCATTATATTTCAAGAGGAGGAAAGATGAAACTATGCATACTGAAAAATCAGTAGAAAAGATACATATTAAAAAAAAAAAAAAAATCTGAAAGAACACATAACACTAGTTCAAGAGTCAAAATTCAGATATTTTGGCCATGTTACACAAATTTCATCTGGAGCTGAGTTAATAGTATCAGGGAATATTTTGCAAAAGAAACTACTAATTTATCCCATTTGGGTTGTTTAGGTTGGGATGGATAAACAAATGGGGGTTAATATGCTGGAATCATTCATTGATTCAAAGAAAAAAATTACCAAGGCCCTACAATAGATTGTTTACCAACTTCATTCATTTATGGCATTTAATTGAAAGGTTGGATGGAAAACTTCTGGACGATCTGTATTTTGCTGTTCTATAAAAAAAAACAGTACCAATCACTCATTTACTTGTGTTTTACAAATCTATTACTAGTCCCTTGAATCCTATAGTTGCTGATATCAATAAGAAGATAGTTAGTACAGATCAAAGTATCTTTGGGAAATTTCATAAGCCATTATTTCTGGGAAATGTTCAGAACAAATTGCCAATAGATGCCCAGGAAACTCTCCAGTTGACCACCACGAACCGAATTCTTTGCTTGTATGTTGGCACTAAATCACTTTCCAGTACACTGAAATCAACTGTAACCTTCATTGTAAAGGTATATTCGTCAGGATGGTATATGATCAAATGCAATCCACAGATTTGAAATGGTGCTAATAACTTCTTGAGATTTTTTACTTTCCTAAGAAACGTAAAAAGAAAATTCAGTCAGAAAGGTTGTTCAAAAAGTGATGTCAAGCAAAGGATAGTTTACACACCCAGAAAGTATTTTGATATCAATATTGTGTGGTGATCAAAGTAAAATACATCAACGTGCATCTAAATCATCAGGAAAGTTTGCGAGGATCCATCTGATGATATCCGCAAGTTTGAAATCTGTGAAATAAATTTCAAACTAAAAATTACATCAATATGAACAACTGTGATTCAATCACCATAATCAAGCTCCTAATTACTATGTGCTTGATAAATGATGTTTTATTGTCAATTGCAGAAAGGGAAGAGAATAGTGTTACATTGCTTTTGATTAATTCCATGCTGAGCATGACAGTGCATAGTCAAGCTGTCGAAAGACTAATTAAAGAAACCACTACAGCATCTTGTAGAGTTTCTGACTATGAAGCTAGAGATGGTTTTATCTAAGTAACATTGCTTGATTGTGAAAAAATGTCTACTTTTGAAATGAAAAAACACTATAGCAAGTAATATTTTGACTTTTTTATATTACAGTTAATATGCTTACAGAAAAGGGTGATTAAATAGAACATGGGTTGAACATCGTATGCATCCACCTTTTCCTTGTATGTCAATAATTTTCAACCATATTCATTGAAATGACTCTCTTTAGAACCTTAACAACATCATAAATTTGTTGTTTTCCCTGAAATTTTTCAACTCTGCAGCCAAATTTAACATCAAAGGTATTTTGTCTTAAAATTTAAAAAATATTTCAAATTGTACATATTTTCTGTTATAATTTAAAATAATACTATTAAAGGTATTTTCAAATAGAAAGTTTTAAGCTATTGAATAAAATTTTTCTAATGCAATTAAAATAATGCTTATCTTGTTTTTAATAAAATATTTTTTTTTTATATTTTTAATTAAAATTTTAAGAAATATTGATAAATCCTTCCCTTCCTCAGTGTATATAGACGCTGCTCTCTTAAGTACACATGATTTTAATAATATTGGTGAAAATGTTTATTCGTTATTTGGAGTGTTCATTTTGTAGAGGTAAGTACATAGGAATATACATACTTTAGGACTGGGCATTATGTAAGTGTATAAAAATAAATAAAAATAGTAAGACTAATTTAAAACGTGATCAGTGTCATACCCTGGTTCAAAAACAATACGGAGGAAAATTAAATAAAGAGGATATGAACGGAAATATCTAACAAAACGAAAACAATGCGACCCAATAAGGCAAAATGATCTTAATTTTAAATTATCAATAATACACATGAATTTATCAACATTCAAGAGCGATACATACAAATCAAGTTCAAACATCAAAGGATTATCAAAATCTGGAGGCTCAAAATATTAAAATGACCAAAAATGAAAATAAAAGGAAAGATGCAGTCCGAAAAATTGAAATTGTATAGAACCTCTGTAGATCCAGCTTTTCAAGGATCTTTGCATCCACAGAGGTTCCAAATATGTTTCGCTCAACGATGCAGCCACATGGCCAAATTTCTAACATAATTTCTCTTTATTGCCTCCTTTATAAATTTGTTACATTTGTAGATGCAATCTTTCTTAAAAGTATTCTAATTTTAGTTTCTTCTAAAGTAACCAATTATTATATTTCTGAATACATTCTTGGCTAGGTTTGAATTCCAGTCGATTATATGATTTATCTGGATACTGTACGATTCTCTTTTATCATGTAGCTCTGTATAAATTCCATATTTCTGGTGTTTTTTTATTGTTAAATCTAAGAAATTCACCGATCCATCTTCACTCACTGGATTTTCGATTAGGTCTAATTCGCTTGGGTAGAATGTGAAATCAAAGTTTGGGGTGTTTTCATATCCCCCAATTAACACATCATCGACGTATCGGAAGTAGGGCATTTCTGATAAGATATGAGTACCTCTTTCGTATTTTGATAGATAGATATCCGCCAGTATTGACGAACAACTTCCTCCCATAGGTATGCCCTTGATTTGCTTGTAAAAATTTCTGCAGTCATGAAGTATGTTTTCTTTTAATACCAATTCCACCAAGTCCAAGTATCTTCTATAGGTTATATGTTTTTTTTAAATTGTATTTTTCATGTAAATCTTTCAGAATTAATTGTAAATTAGTTAAATCAATATTATTGAACAAATCTCGAAAGTTGTAACTTTTAAAGTTGATATCCTTGTTGCAAAATTTTAGCCGGTTTATTAATTCTTGTCCATTTTTTATCATGATAGAGTTATGTTTTTTAATATTAAACATAACTATTTTGAGTAAATCCAGAAGTTTTTTGTTTGCTAGTTCTAAATATGATGCACATCCCACTGTCACTGTTCGAAATTTGACAGGTTTTTTGTGTAATTTGGGAATGAGAACCAAATATGGAAATTTGATTGTTTTGATATCCATTCCTATTCTTTTGTAAAGAGCCTTTATTCTTTTTGTCAGTATCAATGCATTACTGGGTATTATTGTATACATTTCACTATCCTTATAACATTTGTCCAATGTATCCATATAAAACTTCTTGCATGTGAATGCATAATTCGATACAATTTTATCGGTATATGTTTAGAAAAAATCTTCTTTAAATTGCTTGAAAGAGGATGGGACTGTAATTTCACTTGTGTTATTGCCATGCTTCGGCGACGAAAAGCTCTGTAAAAACTATCTTTCCACTTATTAAAAGTTTGTACTGGTAAACTATGTTTTACCGCCATTCTATAAATGAATAGCTCGAGATCATTATAAAATTCATTATTTCCTTTTTTAAACTCTTATATACGGTACTTTGTACCGAGTTGAAGAATGTTTTTAAGTTTTTTGTCTGTAATAAATTCCAAGTTACCGGATATTATGTGCTTATGATATTGATCACTATGAATATTTTCATGACAATTACAAGTTTCAATATTATTTGATGCAACATCTTGACATATTTTGCTATAGTTGAATAAATTCCTTCCATTGGTTCTGACGAATCGATAATTTATCATGATTTTTATGTTAGGCAAGGGAAAGAAATCTTTTATATTATTTAAAATAGAATTGAATATGATGTTTTCATACTGTTTGTTCTTGAATGTTGTAATAAAAAATTCTTTAGATTTTATTAAATTTTCACTTTTTTTAAGTATTATGTTAAATATTCTGGCTCTGAATTTGATTAAGTCCAATAGTATATCAATATTAGTACTTGCTTCTTCATTACTGCAATAGTTGTCTTTAAAGTTGAAATTTATTATATAATTCCATATTTTCTGTAAATATTTAAGCTTGATACCGTTGGTTGTGTTCTTAATACATCCAAGTTTCATCTTGCTTTTAGTTTTTATAAATTCCAATATTTTTTCTTCTGTTTTAATATAATTATTATGTTGTTTCTTGCTTCCTCTTTGCCATCTGTGAGATTTTTTATGTATTAGATTTTCTGATAAAGGGCATGATGTACATTCTCTGCATCTTTCCCGATTACAGTTTTCTCTGAATATTATTGAATTAAGACCATATGGGTAGGCAGTATTGTATTGTTTAATGTGGTTGTTTTCCCACCACAATCGTTCCGTCAAATTTGGTACTATATCAATTATAGTTACCTTGATGTTAATGAACTCATGTGCCTGAAAATGTCTTATTTCCAGATTAGTTGTGAGGATTTCCTGTTGTACTTTTCCCACCTGGCTTCTGTGTAGATTTATACGAATGTTTAAAGGATTCTGTGTCTGTCCTATATATTTTGCTTGACATTTTAGGCATGTAATACAATAGACCACATTAAAGCACTTGCAAAATATTCTTCTGTTTTTTTTGTCTGCTGTGATTTGCTGTTGATCGGCTACAGGACACAATTTGCAACGTTTAGATTGGCATTTACGAAATTTAAGATTCCTCATAGGTTGGTGGTGATGATTATGATTGTTAAAGAAATCTTTAGATCCATTTGGAATCGTGTCTGGATATGCATCAAGGTTTACATTTTTTATGTTTGTCACAGTTTTATTATCAAAACATACCATTCAATTCTATTTTAAATAATATAAAAGATTTCTTTCCCTTGTCTACCATAAAAATCATGATAAATTATCGATTCGTCAGAACCAACGGAAGGAATTTATTCAACTATAGCAAAATATGTCAAGATGTTGCATCAAATAATATTGAAACTTGTAATTGTCATGAAAATATTCATAGTGATCAATATCATAAGCACATAATATCTGGTAACTTGGAATTTATTACAGACAAAAAACTTAAAAACATTCAACTCGGTACAAAGTACCGTATACAAGAATTTAAAAATTTACATAATGAATTTTATAATGATCTCGAGCTATTCATTTATAAAATGGCGGTAAAACATAGTTTACCAGTACAAACTTTTAATAAGTGGAAAGATAGTTTTCACAGAGCTTTTCATCACTACCACCCGAAGCATGGCAATAACACAAGTGAAATTACAGTCCCATCCTCATGCAAGAAGTTTTATATGGATACATTGGACAAATGTTATAAGGATAGTGAAATGTATACAATAATACCCAGTAACGCACTGATACTGACAAAAAGAATAAAGGCTCTTTACAAAAGAATAGGAATGGATATCAAAACAATCAAATTTCCATATTTGGTCCTCATTCCCAAATTACACAAAAAGCCTGTCAAATTTCGAACAGTGACAGTGGGATGTGCATCATATTTAGAACTAGCAAACAAAAACTTCTGGATTTACTCAAAATAGCTATGTTTAATATTAAAAAACATAGCTCTATCATGATAAAAAATGGACAAGAATTAATAAACCGGCTAAAAATTTTGCAACAAGGATATCAGCTTTAAAAGTTACGACTTTCGAGATTTGTTCAATAATATTGATTTAACTAATTTACAATTAATTCTGAAAGATTTACATGAAGAATACAATTTAAAAAAACATATAACCTATAGAAGATATTTGGACTTGGTGGAATTGGTATTAAAAGAAAACATACTTCATAATGGCAGAAATTTTTACAAGCAAATCAAGGGCATACCTATGGGAGGAAGTTGTTGGTCAATACTGGCGGATATCTATCTATCAAAATACGAAAGAGGTACTCATATCTTATCGGAAATGCCCAACTTCCGATACGTCGATGATGTGTTAATTGGGGATATGAAAACACCCCAAACTTTGATTTCACATTCTACCCAAGCGAATTAGACCTAATCGAAAATCCAGTGAGTGAAGATGGATCGGTGAATTTCTTAGATTTAACAATAAAAAAACACCAGAAATATGGAATTTATACAGAGCTACATGATAAAAGAGAATCGTACAGTATCAAGATAAATCATATAATCGACTAGAATTCAAACCTAGCCAAGAATGTATTTAGAAATATAATAATTGGTTACTTTAGAAGAAACCAAAATTAAAATACTTTTCAGAAAGATTGCATCTACAAATGTAACAAATTTATAAAGGAGGCAATAAAGAGAAATTATCCTATGAATTTTATATGGCATTATTACAATTCATTTTTCAAAGAAAAGTTGTAATATTCTTAACGTTAAGTGAGGCATTATATTCATAACTGCAAAACTGTTATCAAGTTATATTTCTGTGCATGTGCGACTTTACCCTTATAAGGAGATGTTCCACTGGGTTAGATTGAAGGATATTTCTTTCTTTTTTCTACATCGTTTTCATCTTTGACTCTGAGTCCGTTCGGGTGCTTTTGTTTTCGCACATTTGGGAGACTGACCATGGAATTATGTTGGTGCCATGAGCATTACCCGGGTTGTAAAAGCTGCTTTAAATGGGAAAGGGGTGTCGCCATCCACCCATACCATTTTATGTAATTCATATGGTCACTCCCGTTTTTTATCTGCTTTCATTTTTAACACTTTACAACAAAGTTGAAAAGTGTATATGACTTTGTTCATTCTGTCTGTCTGTCTGTCCGTTAGCACGATAACTGCCGTAAAAATGACTTAATCAAAATGAAATTTTAGTATGTTGTTCAGATGGTCTGTAGGACCTATGGGAATATAAATGAATAATATCACCCAATTAGTTTTGGATTGAACCCGGGTTGAAAAAATGAAATACATTGAGCCCTATGGGACCTAATTTTTCAAGCATTTTTTAAGCGAATTTAAAATTCACAAATTGCTTCGAAAATTTTAGGCAATATTCAAATTGTTCCACTAAATATATAAAAAAAAATTCAGCAAAATATATTCAGTAGTTTTTAAAATAAAAATTAAAATAATAATAACACCTCTTATATGAAGCGATCACATGACCATGATATGAAACGATCACGTGACATACTTCAAAATGATATATGGCATCCATCTTGTCTCAAAATCATGATTTTTAAAGTTCTTTTTAATTCATATTGAGTGTTGTATCCGTCCTAAAACTACTTTATTTTTGCCTAAATTCTGTGCATCTACATACTGAAACAACGCAATGACAATATATTTGTGTTTAAATGCTCATCCAAATTTGATTATTTCTACAACTAAGCCTATTTTTCACCTATGTAAAATGTAAACAGCAAAATATGTAGAATGAGTTGTATTAGAATTGCTGTAATTCTTTAACACAAAATCATTTAGTCCATGGAGTCTGCTTAGCTGATATGAATGAAATATTCATTGATTTTAGAAAGAGAAGGACGATATTTTTCGATGAAGTTTTACGCATATAGTTTAATTACTTGTAGCTCCATGGTCTTAATTTTTAAATAAAATAAATTATTATAGTATTGTGATGAATGACATGAATGGGGGAATTATTTATAAATGAAATGTTGCTTTTATAGAGAGAGCCAGGCGTGTTATTTTTTCTATGAAGTCATTTGAATGGATTTCAGTTGTTTTCGATGAAGTTTTCAAATATAATAAATTATCGTAGTATTATGATAATTCTAAAATTATTACCGAGGAATGTATCACATTTTAGAGATGTTTAAACCAGGCAATTTATACTTTAATGCCGTCATTTGAATGAAGTTAATTTTTTTTTATGAAGGTTTAAGTTTTCAAATATAATAAATTAATGTAGTTTTGTGATAAGTTTTAAAATATTACCGAGGAATGTATTGCATTTTAGACATGTTTAAATAAAATTGCATTGAAGTTGGAAAGTGTTTCATAATCAATGCTTTAAGCATGATTGATCTTTCTTGTTTAATTCTTGTATTCTACTATGGAACAAGAGCAGCATATGCGCCTTCTCCTAAGTAGTGGATCGAAATGTTGTTATCATGCTTTTCTTGGATAATTCCTTGTCTTTCACTTTATAATGGTATATGTACATATATATATATATATGTACACCCCCCCCCCCCCCACAACCACTTTTTGGTACTGTTCATTCTTTCATTGTATTTTATATAGTGCATAAAATTGTTATTGCTGCTTTGCGCATAAATTCAACTATCTAACAGGCTTACGGAATAAAAGTATAAATCAACAAATCTTCATGCAAATGGAAAAAAAAAAAATAATAATATTGAATCAACAAGACAATGAAAAGTATCAAAATACAAAGGTATGGAATCAAAAAAAGAATAACAAACAGAATCAAGCACAAATGCTATACACGTGGACAAGGCTCTAAGCCTAAATCATGAATTGTTCACTTCTACAAAAATATATACATACATATATATATATATATATATATATATATATATATATATATAAGAAGCATTTAAAATTTGAAAAAAGAAGGAAGGCTTTGCGAGAAGCTTACTTAATGGCGGTAAGGGGTTGTGACCTTACACCTCAGTTGTCAACATGCATGTCATAAATGCCGCGGCATTGCACTCCTGGACGCCAGCCCTGGCTGAAGCCAACCTCCGGAGTGACAATAACAATATCACAAGACCGTTGAAAAGGAAAAGTCCAAAGATAAGATGAAAACCATTACTGGATGGCAAACTAGTCCTTCAGACTACAATGACCTGTATATATCTGCGTGTTATCGTTCTGCGGTCCTGTTATTCATAGTATGCGAACCTTCATGAAAATTGCAAATTGAACATTAATTATCTCAAGACCATTCAAGGTAAGTTCATAATTACATACACTGATAAAGTTTCAAGCAATTACGCATTTACCTGCAAATACTATTATATTCAAATCTTAAAAGAAAAATATGAAAATGTTATGCTATATCGGAAAGTTAACATATCCCACCAAGAAATTAATAATAGGATTAAAGCCTTATATCAAAAAACAGGTATTAAATACACTAGCAGAATTAAGTACCCATACTTAATTAATATTCCTAAATTGTATAAGTGTCCTACTAGTTCCAGACCTGTTACAGTCGGTTATAATACTTATCTTACAAAAGCTAATTCAATTCTACTCAAACTTTTAAAACCTCTGTTGCATCAAATTAATAATAAAGGTAGTTACATCATCAAGAACAGTCAAGAAGTTATAAAGTCTTTAAAATATCACAAAAATCCATTATACTTTAAAACCTATGACTTTCAGGAACTCTTCAACAATATTGATCTTGAAGACCTATCTCATATCCTAAACCTTTTATATGAAGAATATGACTTGAAGAAAACAATAGAATTCATTAAATATAAGTCTTTAATTAATATTGTCATCAAAGAAAACTACCTTTTTAATGGAATTTCTTTCTATCAGCAAATTAAAGGCATCCCCATGGGAGGGGGGGGGGGTGCTCATCTATACTTGCAGATTTGTACCTCAACTATTATGAAAGCCAATCACATCTTAATAATGAAATCATATACCTACGTTATGTGGATGATTTGATAGTCGGATATGAAGAGGAGAATTATAGAATGAATTTTGATTTCTACCCACTAAACTTAATTTTGAACGAAAATCCAACTACACTTAAAAATGTAGTGGATTTTTTAGATTTAAGCATCGATTTCAGTAAAATACCTGTAAATTTTACTATCTATGATAAAAGAAAAAGTTTTAATATACCTATCAACAGTCTGATAAATTGGAATTCCAATCTTCACTTGAATATATTTAGGAATGTATTCTTGGGGGATTGGCTAGAATACAGAGAATTATCAACAATGAAGACATCTGTATTGATTTTGATAGAACATTTCTACAACAAGCAAATCTACAGCAATACCCCATTCCTTTTATGTTACATTATATTGATAATTTCTATGGTAATAATAATGTATATTGTTCAAAGTTAAAATCAGTTTTATATCAATTTTGTCGATGAAGGTTCGCATACTATGAATAACAGGACCGCAGAACGATAATACGCAGATATATACAGGTCATTGTAGTCTGAAGGACTAGTTTGCCATCCAGTAATGGTCTTCATCTTATCTTTGGACTTTTCTTTTTCAACGGTCTTGTGATATTGTTATTGTCACTCCGGAGGTTGGCTTCAGTCAGGGCTGGCGTCCAGGAGTGCAATGCCGCGGCATTTATGACATGCATGTTGACAACTGGGGTGTAAGGTCACAACCCCTTACTGCCATTAAGTAAGCTTCTCACAAAGCCTTCCTTCTTTTTTTCAAATTTTAAATGCTTTTTATACTTTTTATATTTATATCGTGTATAGTATTTGTAGCTGCTTTGCGCATAAATGCTATAACACTTCAATATCTTTAATAACTTCCAATTTCCATCTTATATATTATATATATATATATATATATTATTGTTTAACTGGTATACATTGCTTTATTGGTAATATTATTCCAAACATTAGTTTAAAAGTTTTAAAGTTTATATATATATATATATATATATATATATATATATATATATATATATATATATATATATATACATATAAGAAAAAAGGTTTGAAGATCCAATGAAAGATTTGTCAAAATAAATAAAATAACTAACAGGAGTGGTGGCCTGTTAGTTATTTTATTTAATCGCCACACTGCATTGTTTAATTGATCTGTAATGAGTGCCTATTTTCAAGTCTACCCGCAGGCTAGTTTCATCATATCTATCTAAAAATTGACTGTCTTTTTAAAACTATTTAAGAGATTATACAAATTTTTGTGGATTTCTTAATTATGTAAATTGAGTGCAAAATCACTGAATTATCCTTGGCATATATCCCTAGGCAGTACAGCAAAAGTAAAACATTTTTCTGTGTAATTAAATAAATCAATATTTTACATATTTTATGAAGCAAGTCTTAGTGTTTTAACAGTATCTTTATTTATTTGTAGCTTATTTCAAGATGCTTGTTGAAGTTGGTTCAAAACAGCACTCTCGTTACAATCCATCCACTGGAATGAAAGCTAAGGAACTCTGTGAGAATGATGATTTGGTGACGAACCTGGTTCTGGATCCACATTTGGGTTTTACTACTCATAAGATGAACCTTAGGTATGAAAATATGTTTCCTGTGTGTATATATTTGTTGATCAATTAATTTATTACATTAGAGGTATTCCCCTTTAGCAAAGATGGCAAAATACATACAAACAAGATAAAAATAAATATAATTAGGATCACAATTAAAAACATAAAGCAATAAACAATTAAAGTTACATTTAGGAATACACTTGAGGTATAGAAAAACTCCTAAAGTTTAATAGTGATGCATAGATAGGAGAGGGGAGAATTTATTTTAGGAGATAGTAAGCTTAATTAAATCCATAAAAATGGTAACTAAATATCAAAACCTGACTGTGTAACAAAAAGGTATGTGTATTGAACATATGATAAGAAGATATGTGTTTTGAATGTTATAACAGACAAGATTCGACTAATAAAATCAGTCTGCCCTTTTGAACAGGATATGGTAAAAACAGAGTTTCCCCCAGGATTAAAAAAGGGTAGGGTGCTGTTATCATAAAAAGGGCACTTCTTAGAAAAAAAGGACACATATTTTTTATGTTTGAATAACATTTATGCTTGGGATTTTTATGACGAAAATCAGAGCATTGCAAAAAAATGTAAACACTTTTGTCGCGTATACCTCCAAGTCTAATAGAAAAATGTAAATATATTTCCTTGTTTTGTAGGAAATAGGGTCAAGATTGGGAATATATAAAATGAATTTCAATGTTTAATATTTTGAACTTGTTTTTTGAAAAAGTATTTGAAAGTATTTGTCCGAGCAAGTGTTTTTTTTTATTTTTCATTTTGCTTATTTTCACTCGAAATATCTTCGAAACCATAAAAGACAGATATAAATAGTAAGAGATAAAAATATGTATTAGGAAATTTAGTTGCTAAATCTATATTTATATTTTTAAAATGTGCTTATAGTTTTCGAGTAATCATTGTGTCGAGTTGAAGAAGAGTGAAAATGTCCCCTTTTTCAAGTTTGTAATGCTATCTCAAAAATTAAATCTGTAAACAATTTTGCAAGAATATAGCTCTTTAAAATCTCTACAAGTGTATATAATTGGATTTTGGATGAGCTCTTTGTTTGCGAAGTATAGTGGTTATAATTTCGATATTTTAGTATTTTAACCTGGGTTTTCCAATGTGTGGGAAAGCTTTAATTTACTTAAAATGTTACTATTGTTTCAGCTGAATTTGTCACTTACTCCTTGGTGAAATATTTGTGTATGAGATAATCTTATCTTGTTTAAAAAATTAGGGCATTAAATGAACTTGGGAGATTCTAAAAATGTGTAATGATTGGTTAGGTTTGAACAAAAGAAATGAAATATACATATTCAAGTACATATTTATGTGCCGCCAGGCAAGTCTATAAATTATAGGTCAGGTTGATTTCAGGTCAGATAAGTTTAATTTATATACTGAAAAACAAGTTCGTAAAATAATTTTATATTTTAACCTGAAGTCTATGGTCTATAACATCCAGATAAAATTGTTGTGAAAACTAAAGTACTAACTAGCTATAAACAGTTAGCGAGTCATTTGACAGTCAGTCGACAGACAAGATCATAATTTACGGTAATGAACACAGAGAAAGGGATCTGGGACTTAACAGACATTGCTCTCTTAACAAAAGGCTAAGCAGGGGATCTGATCTGCTAACAAAAGGGCAGGGAGGGCACTTTTCTCGTACAAAGGGCAAGGAGGGCACTGTTCTGGTAACAAAAGGGCAGGCAGAGCATTGTGCCCTTACAAAAGTGCCTAGGGGAAACTCTGGGTAAAAGATTAACAAAATCATTACCACTATACAGATCTGGTAGATATTTTTGATGAAAAATTTCATACTTAGAGCAGTTAACAAAAATATGTCTCCAAGATTCATATTTCCCAGAAGTACATAGCCTGGCATGATGCATTTGTATTAATTTTATAATATTTTCCAGAAAAGGTGATATCAAACTGAATGTTGATTTTTCAAGTGGAAAAAAGGTTGGAAACTATGTAACATTAATTCATTGGAATTTATATTCATAGTAATTTTATACTTTGTTTTAATATGTGAAAGGAGCTCTTATATTTTGTGTTACTTTAATGCCATTTACAAAAATTATGATTTTTAGTTTTAATTTTCTGAATTGTTATTTCTTAAATGTTACTTTACTTGTTTGGATGCTTTTGTTGTCAAGTTTTCATGTTCTTGATCTTTTTTACATTATAGCTTCAGACCTTTTAAAATGAACCGAGATAAGCTTCTTGAAGGACTAATGGATTTTGTTGAAAATCAGGATTATGAAAAAGCTTACCAAGTTCTAACATCATGGGACTGGTTCCCAAGGTACATACAGTCCAAATCCTTAAATCAGCAGAGCACATTCAAAGAACATGTAAGTATTTCTGTGTGAAGTATTTCTGTTTTATTCACATGTGGTGATTCTTAGCTGATTCAAAACATTACTGGAATAAAATCTACAAATAGTTATCACTTCTTAATGTTTTATACACACACCCACAATAACATTCAGATGTGGCAAAACTATGCGAAACAGACTCTTCATGTTATGTTCAGAACATAACTATCAAACTGTTTAACTATTCAAATTGCCTTTCGGAGCATTAACTGTAAAAATCTGATGTGGGCAGCACATGACTTTCCCTGCAGACTCAAACTCATATTTTCTTTATTTCTTTAATAATTTGTTAGATTAAGTTTAATTGCACCAAATAACACTAAATTTGCATTTTTAATTCAATTTTTGTTTTTATTTGGTAATTGGGCATTTTTTTGAAATCGGCATAGCAAAAATGCAAGAAATCTCAAATATCTTGAGAACGGTTAGTCCTGAAGCATAATGGAGTGTATTATATTCTTTTCCTTGTCAAAAATTGCATATAAAATAAGAATTTAATTGATACATTTGGGCATACATAGTCTTTTTTTTTTAGATTTTGGCGATTCTTGTGGAACATTTCGTAAAAAAAGGCAGGTTGTTTCTTTCCGAATTGTACCAAAATCTAATCAGCACTAGAGTATCCCACAAGTGACTTATCTACCAAATTTTGTGAAATTTGGTCAATTAGTATTTTAGCTAGGGTGGATACATGAAATTTTTGCAGGCCATTTCGTAAAGAAAGGCAGGTTGTTCCTTTCCGAATTGTACCAAAATCTAATCAGCACCAGAGTATCTCACAAGTAACTTATCTACCAAATTTTGTTAAATTTGGTCAATTAGTATTTCAGCTAGAGTGGATACATGAAATTTTTACCTGCCATTCCGCAAAAAAAGGCGGGTTCTGTTTTTACGAACCCTACCAAACACTAATCAGCACCAGGGTCTCACCCAAATGACTTACCTACCAAATTTTATGAAATTCTGTCCAGTAGTCTTTTAGTTAGAGTGGATACATACATTGCACAGACACACACACAGACGTCACGCTAAAAATAGTTTTTTCGTATTCTAGAGATCTTGAAATGTGTATATTCGTTGAAAACTCATTGTGATTTTCGGTATGATTCCAATACTTTCCCTATACATTACCATGTATTGCAGGGAAATTAAAAAATAGTTTAAAATATCAAAGTATTGGTGATGTTTACTTTTGAACACTAACAATAACATCCCATATATAAACCTCATTGCATACCAAAATTTAAAAAGCTTGACCATTAGATTTAAGAATGTGTAGGGCATTGATCCTGATTTTATTGCACATACATGCACTGTGTTTTATGTTAAAACATGTATTTAAGCATGCCAAAGACAAGAAAATAAACAATTAAAAAATTAAGTTGTAACTTTTTGTATTAAATTTTGTTTTATTTAGTAATGTATCCACCGAGAGTCAATTTTCAGAATGTAAACAAATCAAGGGATTGTAAGGTGAGTTGTATATGAGTTGCTGAATTTTTTTCACGCAAAATTATTTAGCTATGAAATCTGGAATGTAAGTGATATCAATGAAATATTCATTGATTTTACATAGAGAAGCAGACTATGTATATTTCTTCGATGAATAAAGTTTACCTCATGTAACTAAAATTGTTTTTCGATGATGTTTTAAGTTTTCAAGCATAATAAATTATTGTAGTACTGTGATAATTTTTAAAATATCAACACAGAATGTATTACATTTTAGAGATGTTTAAGTAAAATTGCATTTTATTTGGAAAGTGTTGCATAATCAATGCTTTATGCATAATTGATCTTTATTGTTTGATTTTGAACTGTAATAGACATTGTTTATCTGAAGGCAGGACTCACAATTGTGCAGAAACTTTAAATTGGTTCTTTAATGGTAGAAATAAGACATTGAAAAAGATGATAGAAATAAGACATTGACTGACTTTCATTATCTAGTCCTTCTCTTTTACATTTACTATAAAACTAGATGTTTAATACTATTTTAAAAATTAGAAATTTTCAGCAATAGAGCTATTTTATTTACTTTATATAAATTAAAACATGGGTGTTATTAGTTCAGAGTCCCTTGTCTTCACACACATACACACACACATATATATATATATATATATATATATACAAGGTAGGATAAAAAGTTTCAGTGACTGTGCTGATATCTTCAACCCTGATTGGAGGAGAGGGGAACTATTTTACCATGGCGTAGAGGCACATGTGACTCGAGATGTGAAAAGGAAGAAGCAGATGTTTTTCCAGCAGGTGCAATGTTTCTGTTGGCGATTTTCCCAAATGCTGGCAGAATTGGATATTCGCACATTGTTCTTCAGACACCATTTCCATTTTCGACGAATGCAAACAACTACAGTTCACTGACACGCATTCTCTTTAAAATCCCTGCTCTGCAGACCTGCTTCTTCCTTTCACATATTGCGTCACATGTACCTCTACGCCATGGTAAAATAGTTCCCCTCTCCTCCAATCAGGGTTAGATATCGGCACAGTATACGAACTTTTTGATCCTACCTTGTGTATATATATATAAATAGATATATTTTTATTTATTTTTTATTTTTGAAAGAAAATGTTAGTATGAATGATTCCTCTTATTTACTAATGGTGTAGATTTGAGTCAGAACAAAAATAAAAGCACTAAATAATTTTTTGTTGTTTTCTCAAAATAAGAGTTGCAGTTATTTTCTTTTTCTACTCACCGTTTCAATTTTTTTCACCCTATATGTTAAAAATATTAAAAGTTGTATATAAAAACTATTTGTTATAAGCTTTAAAACAATATGACACAATCTTTACATAAAATTTTTTTCATCTGCCAGTTATGCAATAATGTTGCAGAAACCAGGAGCAGGAACATTCATAGACAGCCAATAGCATACTAAGGTTCAACTGGATTTGTTTACAATTACTTCACTAAACAGATACTTCACTAAACATATACTGCGGCCACTCATCCTTTTGCTCGTACCTTAGAATGACCCTAAGTGAATCTGGTGGCCTGGGTCTTCAACACTAAACAGATACTAAGAATTTTGAAATAAAGTAAAAAATTTTGATGGTGAACTGTGTTTGCATGCTAGGCAATTCAAATATATATTAATATTACTTAATTCCATTTAAAGTATATTTGAGTTAAAAAGGTTTTCTGTAAAAAAAAGGTTCACTTTATTTTGCCATGCTTAAGTGCCACTTTTAATAAGCATGATTAAAAAATTTTTCGCGTGAATTGACTGATGAACAGTGCATTATAAATTAGAGCATTAAAAGATAGTGTGGTCTGTATAAATTTTGTATTGTTGTACCAAACATTTTAATGCAGAATTTGTTCATCATGGTTTGTAATATTTGCTACAATCAATTCTATGGTTTGATGATGTTATCAGGCCTGTTTTGTGAAATCTGTATTTTAAAGATCTGTAATATGAAACATTGTTTACTTAAGCAACCCCGTGAATGGTTGCCATTAGCAAAGCTTTAATTAAGCTTTGATTGCATGTAAAAATTTTATGCACATTTATTTGTATTGTACCTTTGTGTATTTATAAAAAGTTTTTATTGAACTGTGTTTAATTCTTATTTTTAACTTTAATATTTTTTGCTTTTCAGGTTTTTCGTTATTTAAGAATATTTGATAAAGAATCTGGATTCAAAGTCTGTGTATGTGAAAGATACTCCTTAGAAGGAAATGTTGGGGCTAAAGTTTGTGCTACAAAAAAATGGTAATTTCTTATTTGAATATGATATGTAATTAATATTAATATATATTTTTAAATAATGAAATATGTAATGCATTTGGCAGTATCAATGTTGAAATATATATTAGAATTTTGAATCTCGAATTAGAATATCGAAAACTGTCTTATTTTCATGAATTTTAGCATGTCTGATGCATTACCCTGGTGTTCATTAGATTTTATTACAAAAAAAAAAGTAACTTAAAAGTAGCCCCTCGCTCATAAAATTAAAAAAAAAAACAAGCAGGAAAACTGGAAATTAAAAGATAAATATTCTTAACTATATTAATTTAAAATGCTGGTTTTGTAAATAATACTCTAACAAAATTAATAAAACCTGTTCAACTACAGAAGGATAAATCTTTTTCAAAATATTTGCATACTTTTGCAATTTCGAAATTTTAAAATGAAAAAATGAAATATATATTTAAAAAAGAGACGGTGAAATCTATTTAATTTTAAATAGATATCATTTTTTTGTCTGATGAAAGGAATATATCTCAGTTCAATGGATATAAAGAATAGAAAAAGAGAAACAGTTTGTCTGCGGAAAAAGTTGTGATAATCATACCAGATTTTTATTGTTGATTATTTTATTTTCATTTCAGGTATAAAGGGGACAAAATGCTGTACCTTGTTGGGTGCATTGCTGAACTGAGTGAGAAAGAAGAATCTCAACTTCTTCATCCTGGAAAGAATGATTTTAGTGTTATGTATTCTTGTAGAAAAAACTGTGCCCAGCTATGGCTTGGGCCAGCTGCATTTATCAACCATGATTGCCGACCAAACTGTAAGGTTAGCAATACTTTTCACTCATTTTCAAGGATTGATTGGCTTGATATTTTAACTTGACTCATTTTCAGATTCAACTGGCTGTATGTAAGTCTTTTGATTTAGTTATTGCAATTTTCTGCATACTTAAAAATAAATTTTACTTCACATAATTTGTCCCAATTTGGTGCCCAATGTCTAAATGTTATGGTAAGACTAATAGTTACTGTTTATGTACCAGATTTTTACATGCCATTGCACTGTAAGACAGATTTTGTTTCACAACAAACTGGAAAATTCTCTAACATGGCAAAAATATACATAACTAAAATGGTAGAACCTAAACTACGTCCAATTTCTCAACTTACAAAATTTTGAAACTACAAATTATACAAGAATACTTTTGACTGTAAAGAAAAAAAAATAATATTCAAGTGAATAATAAAAAAAAAAGTTTTTAAATTATTTTAAAACTAAAATGTTTTTAAATTTTTTGCAAGAAAACAAGTTTAGAATTTCATATGAAAAAATATCATTGGAAAATATTGATACCCTCATGTTTAAATTTTAGATCCTTGCAATTTTGCTTCATAAACATAGTTTATTGCATTCTGTTTCATTTATGGAAACATTGCCTTAAATGTATTTCTCTAGAATCACTAATTGATACATACATAATAGTACATAAGAATTAATTATTTGAGAACAGAAAATATATTAAAGCTTGGAAGATTTGTTATTTAGAGGCAACATACGTCTACATGTAGCAGGTAGTATTGAGAGATGACCAAACCACAAGTTCACCAGATAGTCCATACCAAACTTTGTCGCTCGTCTGTCGATCGTGGTAAAAAAATTCATTGAAAAGTTTTATAACAAAATAAGTTCAATAGATATATAGATATGATTAAGTAGATATAAAGATAACTAATGAGTAAATCATAATTGTAAATGCTTTATGCTATTCTGTTGCAATTCTCTGTTTCGTTCGTCGTTGAAAACGAGTATCTCAACACGATTGCTGTCCGTCGGTCTCTCTCCCCAAATATTCAGGATGGGGTGACCGAAATCGAACCGATGCGTAATTACAACAAAGTAACGTTGCCCGAGCGGATTTTTGCACATGAGTTGCGCTCCGTGAGAATCAGCAAACTGAACCAGGAGACATACTTGGATTTTGACACGGCAGACTTATTTCAAACATAACAAGAATTTATTTAAATTTTAACAGTTAAACAATTTTACAGATTAAAAATATTATAGGCGAATGATCCAAGATGACACATCCTGACAATGGATGCTAAGTAAAATTGCATTATCTCAAAGTCTTAATAGACATGTTGCGGAGACGAGAGGGATCTTGATGAAACCCTCGGGGCATTCAAAATGCGACCGTTTGTCGTGGCTGCTCGCCGAGTGAATCATGACGAACAATAAAGTCCGCCGTATATATATTCCACCAAGTTCATTGGCCCCTGGCTGTGGCGTCTTCTTAGGAACTATGAATTTTGAGCCTAAGCTCCACAAGTGACACATTAATGTTTCTCATGTCCCTATATCGACATGTTTATGTCCCCACACTGCCGTTCTTTGGGCGTTAAGCCCTTGTGCTGACACATTCATGATACAACCTCCGTGCAAAGTCTGGGAGATATTTCGTTGGTGTGGGGTCTTTTCCCCGAACTTATACCGCACATAGAGTGCGGGGTCATTGGCATGTAGGTCTCCAGGATATTTTCCCCAGCAGAACCTTACACGCCCCCCCCAAGAGCGAAACTTTCTGCCTACCCAATAGGCAAATTTCGCCCAAACAAAGTTCTGTCTGGACAAAATAGTTACTGTTATTCACTCCTATGCACTATGAACTTGTTCATATTGAAAATCACAATGTATTGGAAGCACAATTGTCACTGGGTCCCGTTATGAGTCCCGAATCTGTGATGTAGGTGAACACACACACACAAAAAAAAACACTTCTGTAGGCACACCCGAGCACTGATATCCGCCGTCGAATGTCCGTAAGTGACCCTCACCCAATCAGTGCTTCTCACCCTCGCGTGAGAGACCCATGCACCTATGGTACATGCCACACTGACATTCATCTGCTCAATTTTCCTACAGAGAATTTACCTAAGCTCACCCAACCTCTACTCCCTATACAAAAAATTTCTTAATACACTATAAAATACTATAAAACTTAGGATATCCAGGACCAAAACAAAAACAAAAAGAGAAAGTTATTTCTCCTACCCCAGTCCTGTCGCTTAGAAGCAATAAACAAAAAAAAATAAAATAAAACCTACTCCAAGTCACCGCACTGCTTGTGGCAACAAAGAAAAACAAACAAAATCAAAACAAAACAAAAGTAAACAAACAAATGAACACTGTCTCAGCCGGTGTTCAGTCTAGCCCGCTCAGAAAAGAGAGAGCTATTTGACCCACATTTCTAGGATTACCCTACTCCAAATCGGTCCCTAGCTATCCTTTCAGAGCCCCTTCGAATGTTTTCCTCCCTTGCCCGAGTCTCCTGCGCTCGCGATGATCTTTGCTCTCTTCTTTCCCCCTCATCAGCTGTTCGTAACCCTTCACTACCGAG
Source organism: Amaurobius ferox (assembly GCA_951213105.1). Taxonomy (NCBI): domain Eukaryota; kingdom Metazoa; phylum Arthropoda; class Arachnida; order Araneae; family Amaurobiidae; genus Amaurobius; species Amaurobius ferox. Next base: position 70,890,674 of record OX578143.1, on the reverse strand, counting down.
CCTCTCTTTCGAAGTAGCGAAATCTGGGGGGTCCGGGTTTCGGCCTATCGCATCCCCTTCCTCATGAAAATCCTCCACCCTAGAGGGGTGTAGGGACGACCGTCTCTTTACGAGATAAGCGGGAGAGAATGACCCAATTTCTCCGGCTGCATCCATGGAAGTAACTTTTCTTGCTGGGTCCCCATGTTTATCCTCCGGAGATTTCATCCACTCGCTCTCCGTGGTATCGGTATTCGATACCTTGTCAACTCCCTGCTTTCCTAATAGTTCTTTTATCATCCCCGGTGGTAATATTAAATCGGTGGGAAGTGCCTTGACCACTACGCATCGAATTTCCTGTGGTACCTTTTCTTTCCCCGTTTCATCGACCATGGCCATTCTCACGCTTGTCACTGGGCACCTTTCAGCGGCCCCAAAAGTTCCTTTCACAAAAACTTTCGGCTCACCCTCTAACGATTTACCCTGCAGGATTTCCTCTCTGATGATGGCCATTTCACTGCCCGTATCGCTTACCGCATTCACTAGGGTCCCCTCGACTCTCACTTGAACCCTCTCTGCCTCAAAACGCTGTCCCCGTAATGCATTTTCTGGGTCCCATATCTGTACAAATTCGGCCCGAATTGTACGACCGCTCTCCTCCCTGAATATTTCTTCATGATCCGAATCCTCCAATTCCTTACTCACGGCCTCCGCGCTCGCAATACGCGCCGTTTCTCTGGAGCACTGTCGCCCCCCAACTTCGTATCTGGCGCCCCTTTTGGTCCATTTATCTGAGTTCCCTTGAAACCCTGTCCCCTTAGGACCATACAGTGGGCAATCTCGTCGTAAGTGCGACGCTGACCCACACCCATAGCAATCGGATCTCTTTTGCTTTCCCGACCCTCCCGCAGAGGTGCGCTCCGTCACTGATCGGTACTCGCCCTTCTCCGGCGTAGCTCCCGGTTTCATTTCCTTATTGCGGAAATCCCAAAATTCCTCGCGCTTTTGCAGTCCATACGACTTTCCCTTGGCTGCGAAAAACATATCGCACTCTCTTGCCAACTCCTGGGGCTTGAACCACCCATTTCCTTGTCGTATCCTGACATGCGCCGCTGTCTCCGTATCTAGCGTTTCGAAAATACGGTCAGACACAATCAATTGATTGATCGTTTCCGCATCTTCCGCGTTTCGGACCTCACAATAATGTCCCCACATAGCACTCAGTCTCGAGGCTAACTGAACAAAGTTCTCGTCCGCATTACGCCGGGTTCTCTTAAAATCCTGTAAACATGCCTGCGGAGTCGGTTGAAAATGAGCCAGAACCAATTTCTTGATCTCCTCAAAATCCCTAAACTGCTCCGTCTCTAAATGTGTTACAAAGTTCGCAGCTTTGTCTCCCAGTAAATTCAACAGAATTGATCCTCGGGCATCATCCGGGATCTCCTCGCTCTCAAACGACCGCTGTAAACTTTTAAAAAAGTACGCCCATCCCTCTGATTTGGATGGCACTTTCACCGTTAAAAGTTTCACCGTCCTCACCATTTCGTCCAGAGATTTTCGTCTGGGCGAAATTTCCATATCTGCCCCTCCCGCGGGACTCGAACCACCGTTCTGCGGTGTATGCTGCAAACGGAGACGCTCCAGCTCCACTTCCGTTTCAGCCCTTAGCCTTTCCCGTTCTAGGGTCAGTCTAAAATCCCTCTCTCTCTCCTGAGCCTGAGCCTGAGCTGCGAGCTCTCGTTGCTCTACTTCCACTCTTTCCGCCGTAATACCGTTCAGCAGTTCTTTGATCTCCCCCTCTTCATAATTTTCGCTTGCTAAGATGATGCTTTTAATCGCTATCATCTTAGCATTCTCTGGCACCGCCAAATCTAACTCGGAAGCGAGTTTACACAAATCTATTTTCCTTGCTCTCAGTAAAAACGTCATGTTGAAATAAATTAAATTTAGAGCACTAAGTTAATAAAAAAAAAACAATATATAAATACATTAATACAGTGAATTTAATTAACCTTTCGAAATAAATGAATAAAATAAAAATGAAAAATAAAACTCTTAAAATTGCTTCTAAAATTTCGTCCCGATATTCGCGATCCACATAAAAACAATTCCTAACTGGATCTCTCACACGCTTAGCAAAAAGAACACTGAGTAGTAGGGTTAAAGGGTCACTAACCTTTTGTCTTTCTGGGGGATCCAGGATCAGCTCTGCCTTCTGTACTGACGATGGGTCTTTCTGCCGGGTAGATTCCTTCTCCGTGCCGTTCTACTTTCCGTAGTTCGTTCGCTTGAATCTCACCGTACTGCCACCATTGTAAATGCTTTATGCTATTCTGTTGCAATTCTCTGTTTCGTTCGTCGTTGAAAACGAGTATCTCAACACGATTGCTGTCCGTCGGTCTCTCTCCCCAAATATTCAGGATGGGGTGACCGAAATCGAACCGATGCGTAATTACAACAAAGTAACGTTGCCCGAGCGGATTTTTGCACATGAGTTGCGCTCCGTGAGAATCAGCAAACTGAACCAGGAGACATACTTGGATTTTGACACGGCAGACTTATTTCAAACATAACAAGAATTTATTTAAATTTTAACAGTTAAACAATTTTACAGATTAAAAATATTATAGGCGAATGATCCAAGATGACACATCCTGACAATGGATGCTAAGTAAAATTGCATTATCTCAAAGTCTTAATAGACATGTTGCGGAGACGAGAGGGATCTTGATGAAACCCTCGGGGCATTCAAAATGCGACCGTTTGTCGTGGCTGCTCGCCGAGTGAATCATGACGAACAATAAAGTCCGCTGTATATATATTCCACCAAGTTCATTGGCCCCTGGCTGTGGCGTCTTCTTAGGAACTATGAATTTTGAGCCTAAGCTCCACAAGTGACACATTAATGTTTCTCATGTCCCTATATCGACATGTTTATGTCCCCACACTGCCGTTCTTTGGGCGTTAAGCCCTTGTGCTGACACATTCATGATACAACCTCCGTGCAAAGTCTGGGAGATATTTCGTTGGTGTGGGGTCTTTTCCCCGAACTTATACCGCACATAGAGTGCGGGGTCATTGGCATGTAGGTCTCCAGGATATTTTCCCCAGCAGAACCTTACAATAATGAAATAAGAAAGATCAATCATGCATAAAGCATTGATTATGAAACACTTTTCAACTGAAATATAATTTTATTTAAACATCTCTAAAATGTGATACAATCAGCGTGATATTTAAAAAATTATCACAGTACTACAGTAATTTATTATACTTAAAACTTTATTGAAATATAAATAGTCTGCTCCTCTATATAAAATCAATGAATATTTCATTAATATCACTTATTAATTTTATTTAAACATCTCTAAAATGTGATACAATCAGCGTGATATTTAAAAAATTATCACAGTACTACAGTAATTTATTATACTTAAAACTTTATTTAAATATAAATAGTCTGCTCCTCTATATAAAATCAATGAATATTTCATTAATATCACTTATATTCCAGACTCCAGAGCTAAATAATTTTGTGTGAAAAAAATTCAGCAATTCTTATACAAATCACCTTACAATCTCTGGATTTGTTTACATTCTGCATAAGTTAAAATTAGGCTTCATTGTAGAAATAATCATAATGATCATTTAAAAAAAAAATAATGTAATTGCGTTAGCACAGAATTTAGATACACAGATAATATGCAAAAATTAGCAGTTTTATGATGGATGCAACACTAAATATAAATTTAAAAAATCCTTAAATATCATGATCTTTACACACAGAAAGGAAATGGATGACATATTTTATTTTGCAATAAGCCATGTGATCTCTTCATACATCATAGGTGTAATTATTAATTCAATTTTTATTTAAAAAGCAGCTTAACATATTTTGCTGTAAATTTTTTTCCACATTTTATGTGATAATTTGAATATTTCCTAAAAATTTTGAAACAATTTGTGAATGTTAACTTAAAAAATGCTTCAAAAGTGTTTGAAAAATTAAGGTCCATAGGGTTCAATGTATTTTATTTTTTCAACCCAGGTTAAAACCGAAACTAATTGGGTGATATTATTCATTTTCATTTCCATATGTCCTACAGACTATCTCAACAACATATTAAAATTTCATTTTGATAAAATCATTTTTATGGCAGTTATCATGCGAATGGACAGACAGAATGACCAAAGTCATAAACACTTTACAACTATGTTCGAAAGTGTTAAAAAGGTATATAAAAAGTTAAATAGGTAGTTCTCAATTTATTAACTGAATGACATATCCCTAATTGCATAAAAATAAGTATAATATCATCATTCCTGTGCTAAGACACTTCATCATCAAGCATGAGTGGATATAACTCAGGAATTCCAAATTTTTTCATGAAATTAATGCTGTTGAAAATCAAGTTATTATAAGCAATATGGTAAAAGTTATACTTGGAGAAATTTATAAGCTATTGAGTAATACTTTCTTTAAAAAGTTTAGTAAAATAAGATCATGTGCGTAAGATCACATCAGTTATCTTTTGAAATAATGGTTATTACTTTCCTTATATACATAATGTATAAGGAAAGTATTGTGACGGGGTCGAAAATTCGAAATCAAGTTTTCGACGGGAGAGCACGTTTCAAGCATCCCTGTTCACTTGTGTGTGTGTATGTCAGTGAATCTGTGGAGACGATAACTCACGAACGAATGGACCGATTCAAACCAAATTTGGTTCAAAAATCACAATCCGTAAACACTGGAAGCCTATTGTTTTTATACGCGATCGAATGTTTAGAACTCCCCTAAATTTTCGAATAAAATTTTGAAAAAATAGTCAAAAAATCAAAACAACTAATAAAGTTACGCAAATAGACATTTCTTATGTAATTTTTCATTAGAAAACGATTGGCATAAATTTTAGAATGCTAACACAAACCGTCCTCGAGATATTGCACATTTTTCAAAAAAATTATCAAAAAGTCATATAAAATAAAAAAAATATATTTCCTATTGAGAAACATGTTCACTTTGCATATGTAATACCATGCGATAACTTGGGTGACATCATTCTCGTGGATCTAGATCGTTCCATTCATGAAAAAAGATACTTTAAGTAATACTTTTGTATTTGAACGCCAATAGTCATTTATCTGCTGTAAGAATAACATATTTTTTCATCCACAACGCTTGGCGAGATTTTGGCGACGAATTTGGCGGAATGTCGCCAACTTGGCGACTTTTTGAAATGTTGCCAAATTAACGAAAATCTCGCCAAATGGATAAAAATGACGCTAAATCAATGAAAATGATGACTAATTGTCGAAAATTCAATATCTTGGAAAGAATATTAGTATCTACTATAAGAAAAACCTATTTTTTTACTGTAAAAGTAGTAAATTCATTACATTATATAAGGAAAATCATGTGTTGCCCACATCAGATTTTATTTATACATGAAATAAAATACAAGTCTGTGAGAGTTCATAGTCAGATTATAAATGTACGTAGGTGGTTCAAAAAGTAAGGTAACAAGAGCTTTCATGAGTGCACAAATTCGGCGTGTGAATTAAATTCCATGTCTAGATAAGCTAGATATGTCTAGATATGCCGGTTTCGATAGATTGGTTTACCGATGGAACAAATGTTTCTATAACCGTGGTGACTATGTGGAAAAATAATATATACCAGTGTCTTGCTAACTTTGTGTATCTCTTTGATTTCGTGAGTAAACCTTTTCTCTCACAGGACTTGTTACCTTACTTTTTGAATGACCCTCGTATTTTGTTTGCATTAATTACTTTAATGCCATTTGGGGATATTTTAGTATGTTTGATATACTGTCAAACAATTTTTAGCCAAGTAAGTATGATTAGCATGCTTTTATTATTTATAATAAAGGTAAAATGTTCAGTATTCGCATGACTAATTGAAGTAAGTGCAACTTTATTCTTTACTATATGCATAAAATCATAATTTGACTTTCTATATTTTTAGTTAGTATCTGATTTTGTGTCAGATTTCTCTTAAACAGATTGGCAAATTTTGAAGATTACATAATTATAGTCAACAAAAACCAAAGTAACATGGCATATTGAATTTCTGGCATTCTAATTATTCAATATGCAGTGTTTATCAATAAGTAAAATACACTTTGTGCAAAGAATAAGGAAAACTCGAGCAATGTATATAAGTACAAATAACACAATAATGCAGTATACATCTGTTTTGAGAATGGATTTTTTTTTATACAAAATTCATACTACTATAATTCTTGTTTTGAGTTTTAGCTGGGTAATAAAAATTTGCTCTTAATTTTGATCTTAATATAATAAGATTATTTACAGGTAAGCATATAATTAACTTACAGAAGAATATAATAGCCAGAATATTTTCTTTTCCACCAATAAAACCTGTTATACCTAAATACACTGTACTTGGTTTATTAAAATGATATATCAACTTTTATGAGCTGAATAATCTTCTGATTTTTAGATTTTGAAGATTGACATGTCTAGATCATAAAAACTTGCAAATCTGTAGAATTGTTGTATTTGGTAGAAATTATATTTTGAATTTTGGTAATTCTCAAATTTTTTATTCTATGTGCATGTATGTCACAGAATGCATGTTGTTTGCCAAATTTATTTGATGTTTTGTATGGAGATATCTGCTATACCATTAAGTATTTTGATACTGCTCCATAACTTATAGATTTAACATCTTAATTCAATTAAAATTAGTTGGGGCAAACTATTCAATTTAGCGTAGATAGGTAAATGTTTTAATCTATTGTAGAAGTTGGATTGAATGTATACAAAATAATCTGTATAAAACATGTTATTTATTTTTGAAGGCTTTGAGTAGCATGGGAAAGCAAATTATTTCAAATCATAAAAAGTACACTAATCAAGAAGCCAAGCTGAAAATAGAAATTAAATTAGTATCATTAGTTTATGAATGATAAAAAGTTGAACCCAAGGTATGACATTATATCTTGTTCAGTATCAAACTCTGTTTTGAAAGAAGTAATGACAGCAAAAGTGTTTTAGGTTATAAAACTAGTGATGGCTCATTCTGCATATTACAGCTTGAAATAAAAACTAAAATCTTGAAAGTGTTTTTCCTGATAGTGAAATTTTGAAAAATGTTTTATTAGGAAAAGCTCAAAGGGATCGCTTATTTATTGACTTTTGTTTTTTTCCCATATTTTCATCAATTTCCTTTGAAGACTATACCTAATATTGTCATTTAGTTTGTGAAGCAATGAATTGTATTTCACAAAAAAGACAAATAAACTTTGTTAAATACTAGCGTGAAGATTGTAATGAAGTGAAGATAAGGTTTTTGTATTCTATTTTTCTTGGACAAGCTACAGCCGAAAATATGTATGAAAAGTTTTATGAAGGTTTATCAAAAGTGAATTCTGAGTGGTCCCATTGTTTTTGAGATGTTTGAAGGAGGAAATGAAATATTTAAAAGATATCTTTTCTTTGTTTAATTTGGTATCTCGAGTTTTCATGTTATGTATGGAACCTTTCAAAGATAAAACATCAAGAAAATTAAATGACAATTTTATACAGCCTATTTAGTAATAGTAACACCAGGTATACAGATTATATATCATTGAGAAATAACAATGTTATCCCATTGTTGAGTCTATCAAGAGAAAGTTTTTGTTTTTGAGCAAGCATCAGAAGTTTTCCTTTATGTTCAAAAGTATGCTGCAGATGTTAAGAAAATCTTGCTACATAAATTTGCTTAGCATTAAAGTTGCATGCAGAGACTCCAATGAAATTTTAATCTCTTAGCCCCATGGCTTCATATTTATTTGACTCGTTGGCTGAACTTGTGAAACAAATAATGTTACTGCTGTTAAGCTTCTCAGAGAGACTAAAATCTTGCTAAAATTGATAGATGTAACTGCAAGTAGAAAACATTAGCCTTAATGATATTAATATTGGTATTTATATTAGTACCCAAATATTGATATCCAAAGTTTTTAATCTGAAGTGTTATAACTGAAACAGGGAAAACTTAATTTTTTACAGAGTGTGCAAACTTTCTTGTCAAAATGATGAAGAAAATTCTCGAAAGATGTCCTATTAATTTTTCCATTGTTAGATCTTTATCATGCTTAATGCTGACCTATAATAAGATGAAATCCTGTTTTGTTTGAAAAGTTTTTTCTTAATTAAGGAGAGTTTAAAAACCTATAGAAAGTTTTCCAAATTGTACTTACCTTGTCTCATAAAAATGCTTCTGAGTAATATGCTATGAAAGTGCTTCTGTGTAATGTACTAAATGAAAATTTTCATGAAGAAATTGTTTAGTTGCATTGCATACAACTTATGCAAATAAATTAGTTGGTAGTGTGTCGTCAAGTACAGTTAATACTAGACATGCTACAGAATGCAAGCTATCACCTTACTCTAGTGGGGGATATCTGCAGGAGAAAGGGCACATTGGAAAATAAAGAGAATGAAGGAACAGAAAAGTTTACAAAGCAAAAGATGACTGAATTGTCATCTGAAATAAACATTATCAAAGTGGAAAAAAAAAATTGTATGGAATTTTTCTTCTTGAAGAGAATATATATATATATATATATATATATATATATATATATATATATATATATATTTTCATAATTTAGGTGCATACCTTTTCCCTAAGGTACAATCTTTTCATAATTTAGGTGAGTACATTTTTAAATGCCTCTTTGGGACATGATGTCATCTATTAAGACTTATGGAAGGTTTTTTTTTTTGTTGGTTCATATTGAAGCTAGCATTTGAATGCAATAAAATCATTACTAATTATTTAAGTTATGACTTACAAAGTACACTAAAAATTAATGGCAATTTATTCTACTAGATTGATAACATAGCACAAAATATTTGTAATTTGCACTCAGGAAAATTTAAAACTTTTGTCTGAAAATATGGAACATTTAGGGAATTTAATTTCCAATTGAGTATGAACTCTGAAAACACTGAAGTACTATAGAAGAGTAATGCATTAATAGTTTAAGATAATTTTATATTAGTTGAATTTTGTTTTTAATGTCATTAATTTATTTTATGAATGAAATGAACATTTTTTTTTTCTAGATTTTAACCTCTTACTTTTTTCTTATAGTTTGTTCCCACTGGTCGTGATAGTGCATGTGTTGAAGTGTTGAGAGATATTGATGCTGAAGAAGAAATCACTTGCTATTATGGTGAAGATTTCTTTGGGGATAATAATTGTTACTGTGAATGTGAAACATGTGAAAGGTAATTTTTTTTATTTGCAATTTATATAAAGGGTTCGGTAAAGTTACTTTAAAAATAAATTAACTTTTTATAACAGTTACAATTTTTTACATTATATTTTGCAATAAATTTGCCAGTTATTTAATGCTGTTTTTAGCACACAATGCTCACTTAACCTTTTTAAAATTTTGCAGTTAACAAACTGAGTGAAATGGAGCAATTAAAATTGTCTTTCTAATTTTGATGGTTATGTAAGAGTATTGAACAAAAGCATTTGAATATATATATATACAAGGTAGGATCAAAGAGTTTGAAGACTGTGCTGATATCTCCAACCCTGATTGGAGGAGAGGGGAACTATTTTACCGTGGCATAGAGGCACATGTGTGATGAGAGATGTGAAAAGGAAGAAGCAGATCTGCAGTGCAGGGTTTTTCCAGACAATGCATGTCAGTAAATTGTAGTCATTCGCATTCGTCGAAAACAGAAATGGCATTTGAAGAACAACATGCAAATATCAAATTTTGCCAATGTTTGGGGAAATTGCGGACAGAAACATTGCACATGTTGCAGCAGGTGTACAGTGAGAGAGCAATGTGTCATACGAAGGTGTTTTCTTAGCACTCCCAATTCACTGCCGGCCATGAATCTGTAGAACACAATCCGCGGACTAGGCGGCTGTCAATATCAATTACGGAGGACAACATTCGAAAGTTAGCAGAAATTGTGCATGCCAACCAACGTCAAACCATCAATGTCATTGCTGAAAAAGCAGGATTTTCGTACGGCAGCTGCCAAGCTATCCTGATGAACAAACTGAACATGTATCATGTGTGTGAACACATTGCATCAAAAATGCTAACTGAAGATCAGTATGATGAGTGCATGCGAATGTGTTGAAAACCCAGGCCGTCCGGCTCGTCAACAAGGACTTGAGCATCCATTTGGACGGCCGGGCATGTGGATGTGTGGAGAACTGATTGACGTTGCTGACAAAGATCCGATATTACTATCAAGAATTATCACTGGTGATGAGACATGATGTTTCTTGTATGACCCACAAACGAAACGGCAGTCCTCACAGTGGAAGTCACCATCGTCACTGAAGTAAAAAAGTTTTGTTTGGACCATTCAAAGGGGAAGGTAATGCTGGAGGTGTTTTTTGACCAAAAGGGTTTGGTGCACTATGAGTTCATACCGGAAGGGGCAATAGTGAAGAAGGAGAGGTATACACAACTCCTGACTCGTCTCTGTGATGCTATCCTCCGAAAATGCCCAGAATTCTGGAAAAGCAAGAATTTGGGTGCTGTAACATGACAATGCCCCCTCTTATCAGTCTTTCATGGTGCAATCCGCACTGGCCAAACATGGAATGTCAACCCTTCCACACCCTCCCTACTCATCTGATTTTGCCTTATGCAATTTTTACCTGTTCTCCCATCTCAAAAATGAACTCAAAGGACACCGTTTCAAGAGTACATCTGAGGTTGAGGAAGCTGTGATGGCCACACTGAAGACCATCTCGTCCAAAGGCCTCCAGGAATGTTTTCAGCAACTGTACTTGCTCTGACAGAAGTGCGTAACTGCAGAGGGGGAGTACTTTCAAGGTGGTTGTGCGTAACACATAATATCAATAAATCATATCCGTCAAGTAAGCCAGTCTCTGAATTTTTTTATCCTACCTTGTGTATGTATGTATATATATATTTTTACAGAAATACATCAAGTTTTGGAATATACAGTAAAAATTACTTAGTTTCAATTTGTTTAGAAAGTAGCGTTCATATGCTGTAGAGGGAATAGAGAAAACCTATAATTCTCAGAGAATTTACATTCAACTCAAAATGTCAGAGAGAATGCCTCACAAACTATATTAAAAAAAAAAAACTCAATTAAATTAGAACCTCTAAAAAGGTTTTGTTTTAGGTGTATATATATAGTCCCTTGTTGAGACATTTCTGTTATGTTTGGGAACACTCCAATATGGTTTGTTAGTACTATGTTTTAGATTGGGTGGGTTGTTCTTCATTGTGCTTTCTGATTGGCTTTCTTAGGTGAACTCTGTATTAACAATTCGGGTATAAATACCCTTCTGTTTCTTTAAAGTAGCTGTATTCTGCATTGTTTAATAATTTGTGCTTAATTGTTATTTAAGTTTTTCCTTATCGCCCATTTGTGCAGAAAATTCAAAAGACAATGTGCCAAAATGTCTGAGTAGGTTTAGTGGGGTTGGTCCCAACCTACTTTTGCCCAATCAGTGTTTTTTTAAGCCATTATTTTTCCCACTTTGTTTTTTTATTTTTTCCCCCTTAATCAAAGCATTATACAATTATGTTATAAATAGAAAAACTGTGGTTGCAGTAAAACAAATGAATTTCTTCTTTAGCTTTTAAGCCTATATTGGTAAAACTTTGCCCAGAATCAAAAATGTTCTTTTAATATTTTGAATGTACAATGCTGTAAAATATGTATGGCACTAATTTTAATGTTTAAACAGCAAACTCAATGATAAATATTTGAAATTTCACAATTAAAAAAAAGTAAATAAATAAAGCCATTTCTCAATATTTTTCAAATGGAAGAATATTGAGAAAAAGGTCTTTTTACTTTTTATTGCAAAATTTCAATAAATATTCGTTATTGATTTTACTGTTTTCCTTAAAATTTATATCCCAAAATTACATAAATAAAAATATATATAAATTTATTTTAGAGCCACCAGTTTTCATCGACTTTTCTGAAGGCCACAGATATTATATCGCATATAACATAAAATGTCACCAAAATATGGAGACATGACTACAAATCATGCAGATTCCATCACTACTATTTGGATATGAATCTTTCAAATTCTTCTTCTTCACTGGCACGACAGCCCCAGGTGGCCCTGGCCTTCCTTAGAATTCCATTCCATACCGTCCTGTTCTTGACCAAAGTTTTCCATTTAATCACCTTAATAATTTTCAGATCTTTTTCCATGCAGTCACACCACCTAAGATTTGGTCTCCCTCTTTTTCATGTACCAATTGGTCTAGCCAAGAAGATCTTTTTTTGTGGCTCGACTGTCATCCAATCTCATTAAGTGTCCTGCTCATTTAATCCTCTGTATTGCTATAAATTTAATAATATGCGGTTCTTTAAATAATTTATAAACCTCAAAGTTAGTTCTTCTTCTCCAATAGTTATCACACTTTATTCCTCCAAATATGCTTCTCAAGATTTTTCTTTCAAATATAGCAGGAGTTTCTTTGTCCTTCTCAGTCATTGTCCATGTCTCAGCAGCGTGAGAATGGGTCTAATCAAATTTTTATAAATACGCATTTTGGTTTTTCTGCTGATAAAATCAGATTTCAAATATTTTTATAGTCCAAAAAAACATCTATTAGCAGTAGTAACTCTGTTACGGACCTCTGGGGTTATATTATTTAATGTGTTCATTTCAGAGCCTAAATATTTGAAACTGTTAACAGCTTCAAACCTGTACTCTCCTATTTCAAGATAAGGATTATTAAAATTGGTGCATGGCATATATTTAGTTTTATTCTGATTAATGGCAAGATGCATCTTACTTGCCTTAGCTTCCAAAGAGAGGAAGGCCTGTCTAAGTGCTTCCGGGGTTCGTGCGACAATAACAATGTCATCAGCAAATGCGAAGATCTGCACAGATTTATTAAAAATTGTTCCTCTAGTGTTAATAGTAGAATCTCTTACAATCCTTTGAAGGGCAAGATTAAAGAGAAGGCAAGCCAGTGCATCTCCCTATCTGAGGCCATTCGAAAAAACAATACGTTCTGACAGGTTATTCTGGATTTTAACACTTAAACTAGTTTCTGTAGAGTAACCTAGTTTCTGTTAGAGTAATAGCGACCAGCTTGATCAGTTTTTCAGGTATGTTAAATTCTCTTATTGATTCCAGAAGTAATTTCCTGTTTACTGAGTCATAAGCTGTTTTAAAATCTATAAACAAATAATGGGTTTTAATATCAAATTCCCTTGTCTTTTCCATGATTTGTCTCAAGTTAAAGATCTGTTCTGTTGTTGATCTTCCCCTGTGAAAACCGCATTGGTAATCACCAATAATTCTGTCAGTAAAAACAACTAATCTGTTGAAAAGTATGTTGGAAAATAATTTATTAAAGGTGCAGAGCAAGCTGATACCTCTATAATTTGAGCACTCCAAGATGTCTCCTTTCTTATGTATGAGACATATGGTGCTCAATTTCCATTCTTCAGGCAGAACTTCATGGTCCCAAATAAAATCGATGAGATGGTGAATTTTCTCAACATCCTGCAGTGCTGCATTTTTTATGAGTTCTGAAGGAATGGAGTCAGGGCCTGGTGATTTGTTATTTTTAAGTTTGTCAATCCCTTCTTTGACTTCTATTAAGGATGGTTATGGGACAATCTCGTTATTTACAACAGGAATTGGGTTGGCCAAGTCTTCATTCTGTGTGTTACTATTCAACAAATCATCCTTCAAATTCACATCACCAAATACTGAGTCTGTGGTAGTAATATGTTAAAAACAATATTAAATTAAAAATAAAAAAATATTATTTATTTTGCCAATATTAAATTAAAAATAAAAAAATATTATTTATTTTGCTTTTTGTTATGAATATTTTTTATAATGTTTACATAAATACGATGGAATGTTTCTTCTTTTAAGACATGACAAAAAAACATCCAAATTTAAACGAAAAGATGTCAAATTATCAAATGATTAAAAAGCAACAGTGAATAGTAATTGGTAAGAATTTTACCCCAACTCTTCCACACGAGTGATAGATACTTTAGCAATTTAACTAAATCTCTTGTTCTCAGTTGTTTTCATCAATGACTGGATCAATGATTTGGATGCCTACCAAGTCTTTTACTTTAAACTAGTATGTAAAAACAATTCATATCCTTATTATAGTGGTTTCTAACCTTACCTTGAGTACATGTATTTTTTCGCTGAACGTCTACATTATTCATTAATTTATTGTGCACAAATTTATTAATTGGCCAAAAGTCACAGTAAAAATATTTTTAGGTATCTAGATGGCATCTCTTTTATTAAGACTAGCATGAATACCTAACATTTTAGATGCAAACCTCTAAATAAGGCCTGTTGTATAAATAATACATATAACACCACTCAGCTAAATAAAAACATCCTGCATCTTCAACCATAGCAAATTCAAAAGAAAAAAGTAGAACAAAAAGAGGAAAACACTGAGTATTACATGTTCTTACATGAGCTACAATTTTTGTATCTAATGACATGGCACTTGATGTGATTCAATTTTTGAAAAAGAAAAAAAAATTAAATTAAAATTTTAAATACTATCTACAAATCTTTATATCTGATTCAAGTGAAGAAGAATTCACAGAATGCTTGTAATTATGAAATAATTGTACATTTAAAAAAATCAAAATGGTATCTCTACAATTCAGAAAGTTGGAATTTAGCATTTTAAACCACAGTTCCTGCCACTACAAATGTCTCATTTGTCAATCATTGTTCATATCTCTCTCAAAAAGTTGTCTGCTTGATAAATTTGTTTTGAAAATAGTAAAATTTTGGCTGAATTTCAAGTTTATAACTGTTAAATAATTTGAGTTTTGAAAAGAGTCTTGACTACCCCTGTACCGAATTTTGTAGCTGTCTGAAGTTTCAATTTTCTACTACAGATGACATATGCAGGCATCTTCTTTTATTATGTAAGACTAGTGAGGCCCTCAGGCATTCTGCCCGTTAGTAATTTAAAAAACTTATTTATTCATCTTGCTATAATAAAAGACAACACTCAATCACTGTCTGCATAACCACGACACAAAAGGGGTGGGGGTATAATATCCATTGTTGAAAATAAATTTAAAATGAGTCCAATGCCCGACTTCATTTTCAGTATGTGATGCCATATGCAACATAAAGCTTTAGAATTCTACATTGTTGGAAATAAGTTAAAAATGAGTCCATTACCTGGCTTCATTTTCCGTATTTGAGGTCACTCAACATAGAACTCCAGAATACTGCTCTTTATATATAGATGTTTATCCATGATTGAAACACATTTGGCAACATTTTGTACCATTATTACCCAGGGATAGATAGATCAAGGTGTTTATATTAATAATTAGCTACAAAATTCAGCTTGTCATACAATAATAGAGGTATGATCTCCCCTATTATGTAATAATAATTTCTATCTATATAATAAAATTCCAATTTTCAGCTTTCTCCAACCAATCAGAATGAAGCAAACACTGAGCCTGCACTGCTGTGCATACAAAAAACTTTCTAATCCTCAGCTGATGGAATGACAAGAGACTAATTCCCTCCTATGAGAAGGGAATTAGTCCCTTGTCATTCCTTCATGAACAAATCGGGACATACTGGAATTTTTACCTGTGGTGCACTTGTGATGATAGGAATTTCACCTGTTCCTGCCAAAAGATATTTTCAAACTTAAAGAAGGACTTTGAGAAATGACAGATAATGAAAAGAGGCTAGTTCCTTTGGATTATAGCATATGCATTTTTATTACTCTCTCATACTATTATATAGGGAAAGTATAGTTTTCCCAAATATTTTCTATTTCGAGATTTTGACAGATAAACATGTTTTAAGACTTCCTGAAACCCACTTCTTTTGCTGACATGCACTGTCATTACTGTAGGGTGCATTCTCCCATCAAAATGTTCTGAAGCAGTGACCGTCATCTATGATCATGGGGTGCAATCCCATACTGCTGTGGCTAAGTAAAACAAGACGTTAGGTGGAGGTAGTCCCCTAGTATGGAAATAAAATATGAAAAAAAATAATATCGTAATATTAATATAATATTGTATTAATATTATAGTATTAATATAATCTTAAGCCAAAGGCATTGCCACAACCTAATTCAATTGTATGGTCATGAGACTTTAATGCTTGAAGAAATAAAAGGAAAACTGTATTCAGCTCATGGAGTTATAGATGAGACAGCCTCCATAATTCAACTGAATAAGAAAGTTAATATTAAGAGGCCATCCCAATTAAAAAATTCAGGATATGGATATTTAAACCATGGAGTTAGAAAGAATTACTTCCTGCTTTACCTTCAAATTCATGTTTTGAACAATGCAATTAATGCAAATTTTGTAATTGATAGATTGTTTGGAGTTGCATTGTATGACATTAAAGTTATAGAGAGTTAGTCCCTTTACTTCCATGATATGATCAGAAATTAAAAACTATAAAAAGTTTGAGGTATTAAACTTGAGAAATTGGTTTGTTAGAACGTCTAGAGGAACATAAATTAATTATGTTATGCTAGGGGTTGGTATAGTATGTATATTTTGATAGGGAGTTATATAATAAATATTAATATTGAATGGGAGGAGTCTATGGCTTGCATGTGTCTGAGGATATCAGGAATGGATGGGAGGGTTGGCAAAAGTTGATGTCCATCAGTTCTTGTTTCCCATGCATAGCCGTGTTGTATTTGGATGGGCATAGTGCACGGACTTTTCTGGTTTCTGAAACAAACTTATTTTAGAAAAAATGAAGTAAATAATTTAATATTAGAAAAAAAAATAACTGACTTAAGATATTACTTTTAGGAGAGGTCGTGGAGCATTTAGCTGCAGAACTCCTAAACCAAATTCATATTTGGAATCACGATTAGCCTATTGCTTGAGAGAGACAGATAACAGGTTGAACCGCTTTAAAAAGCAAGCAAATAATGCGAAGAAAAAGAATATGGGACGGAATGATATGCTTTCAAATGTTCCAGGTAAGTGTCTTTGAATTCTCTTGAATGTACAGTCATCTAGGGCAGAAACACCGTGAATGTATTATATTCTAATCATCTTATTTTGTCTTCCTTGTATAATTTGAATTTTTTCTGTAGTTCAGAAATGAACATAGCAACCATAATGTGTTTTCACATTTAGTCTGTCTTGTGGCAAAAATGGTTTGTGCATTTATTTATTCTAATGCTCATAACTTTCAATATCTATGGCATAGGTGTACAAACTGGAGGGTGCACCATAAAATGAAAAGTGCATTTTTTTTCCCATTAAAGAATTTAGGCATTTATTTTAATAATAGTGAACTCTCTTTAAGACGAAACCTATTTAAGGTGGTTTTCTCATGACATACAAATACCTATTGCCCGATTAAGGTCTATGGGTTTTATATGTTAGAAACATTGCTTAATATGTATTGTTAATTTGTTGAGATGGACAAAATTTATTTAATTTTATCAATCAATAGAAGATGTTCCAGAAAATACTTTTAACAATTGGCTAAAATTGAGAATGACATACGAGTAGAAAGAAGATTGGTTTTCTAGAAGAAACAAATGAAGATTATTTCATTTTTTAAATAGTAATACATATGATTACATTCTGTTTATGCAGTTAATGTTAATATATTGTCATTTTTTCTTATTCAACATACTATTGATAATTTTTTTTTAAATTATTTTATTTTTAATTGAATTTTCTATTATAGTATAAGTTACATAAAGTTTAGGAAAAAATCTTTCATTACTATTTTTTGTAATTACTTCAGATTTATGGAGATACTTGTTATAATGAACTCTCACTAATGTGAACAATAAATGTTGTCCCTTGACTGTCCATCTTAATTAGAATTCACTGCAGTATAAATTATTTTAAAACAATAAGCTGATATGAGAATTGTAACTATTAGTATTTGCAGCATAGAAAATATATATATGCATAATATTAAATGATCTACTAATAATGCATCCATTAATTTTAGATACACTATAATTAAATCACTCTCATCTCTTCTCACAAGAACACTGATAGAATTGTTGAGTGACAACACTTTGAAACTTAAATTTAAGACTCAGCTTTATAAATATTTGTCTGTGGGAAAAATTAATATTTATTTCTTTCTGCAAGAGTTTAAAATTTTAATACATTTTGCTTCAGCCTACTTTTGTGAGACCTTTTAAATCTAGCTACTTTAGAAATAAAAAACTTACTCCCTTTAGATGGGAAGGCTGAGCATAGAGTTGCAGCTTCTGGGTTAATAGCCAGGACATGCATTCTTACTGGTCTTGGCTCTCATTAAAATTGTATGTTTTTTAGATTTTACTGTTTGTAGAAAAATTTATTGTTTTTATATTCTTATTGTTATATTCAAGCATTGAAACTTTTTTTTTTATGTACAGCTCAAACTGGTATTAAAGTAATAAAAATAACAAAGCTATAAAATTTGGTACAGAGATATTGCCAAAACAGTCTTGAGACACTGCAGAATGAATTTTTAAAAATTCATTTAACATTTTATTTAAAGTTAAAAGATAATTTTGAACAATTTTTAACACCAATCTATTCATAGCAATTGAAAAAATTGGCAAAGCAACCCATGGAAATTATGCAGAACACAGTTTAAGTACCATTGTTATATTCTATATCTTATTTTATAAGTTTTATTCAATGAACCATTTTAGAATAAACAGCTGATACCTGATTTTCAGTGGGCTTCTGGAACTCGCAAAGTTTTTTTTTTAAAGACCCATATATGTATTTATTTTCCTCAGATTTCTTTAAAAATGCTCATTTTCCTAAACAGTCCTTTTAACTTTTTCCATCTAATTGAGATATGACAACTTCTGCAAAAATAAGGAATAGCTTGAAAAAGATAAAGCAATTTGCAGCTAAGTATTGAATTGCTGTGCTTATGTTACAGCATGATCTCCATTTCTCGCTCAATGCTGATATGCCTTTACATTTTTTAGACTTATACAGTATATATAGATGTATGCATATACGGCCTTTTGGCATGTCGGAAGCATTTTGTTTTCACAATAAATGTTGCAGCAGTTGGTAATTTTTCTCCATGAAATATTCTACCTTTCCTGAGGGATTAATTGATCATGAGACAGCTGATTGTAAAATAACAAAAATGGTCTGCTCCTGAACTGTGATTGAAATTTAACGTTCGTCGATCAATATAGTATGTATCGGTATTGTTAGAAAACATTGTTTTGTAGTATAATTTTGTAGAGATAAATGAAGGAATTGCTGATGTGTTTGATGAACATTTAATAGAAAATAAAATCTATGAAAATATTTTAGCATGTTTTAATATTTTTCAATTTATGTATTTGTATTAATATATGTGTGAAACTCTGCAAGTATAAAAAACTATACTGTGTTTTGGATCCTTTAAAAGTCTTTATTGTTTGTTACTTGTAAGAAGAGGGAACTCTGAGAGTAAAAAAAGCCCTGGATGGCTTCGGGACTATCCTGATCTCACTCAGCAACACTAAAAATTAAAGGTGCTCATGCCTCTGAAATTGTTGAATCTAATTATTTTCTAATGCATATTTCTTGCTGTATGCCTTTATTCCTAAATGGGTTATAATAGCCTCATTAAATCACTTTTGCAATGAACTTGTAATCCATATCACAAAAAGCAACCAAAAGTCCATAGCAGTCACAATTAATCAGTAATTAAGGAAATAAATCCACATTAAAAAATGAGACCGTACTTCAACAGTCTTAACATTTTATTTCTGGACCACACACACACATTAATACAGAACATAAACACGCCTATATAAATAAAATTGAAAATCTATGTGTGCATGTGTGTGATTGTAGAAAAATGAATGAAGCAAATTTTGTGGTCAGCCTTTAAATAATCCCACTTAAAGTTTGTTTTGTCTATGTTTAAAAAATTTAGAACCAAAGGTTGTTGAGATATTAATAAAAAATGAATGGTCATGATCTGAGCATAGCCTGAAATATTTAAACATTTAAAATATTTTTAATTATTCAAAATAAGACCCAAATTTAATGAATATATTTTATATCCTATGATTAAAAATGCTAATTTTTGACATAGAAATTTGCATTTTTTTTAAAGTGAGATAATAACCTGAACTCAAGCCTTAAAACATCTAAAAATTAAAAAAAAAAATAACAAGAACAGATTTTTAATTATGTCTAAAATTTAACTTTTTCATTACACTTAAAAATTATGCTATTTCTTGCCCTAGACTTAATTAGAATGGCAGAGATCTGGGTATTTATACAGCATATTTGGAAAAGATAAAAAAGCTAGATCTTTAAATATAGACAAAGAAACTACCAGAGCTATTTTTGAATCATCTGCTGAGATGAGAACTTGGATGAAATTCTAGACTAGGTTCCAAAGCAAGTGCTAATAAATTGATATGGATTTAATTGAATGGTTTGCAAATTTTAAAAAATAAATAAATAATTTCGTTGGTGGACATATTGCATTAAAAAGTCTCTTGAATTGGATAAGATTTACCATGTTTAAGTTGTTATATTGCATGTAGTTTCAATTTAAGAGTATTTAGGTTTTCTGAGGTGTATTATGCTTGTGCATGTAGTTTCTATTTAAGCATTTATAGGCACATTTATTTAAAAAAAAGTTATTGCTAAAGAAGTGGCTGCTAGCTGCTGGCTAGTTTGTTACTAAATTATGTCTTTAGTATCTCTCAAAAGGACAATTTCTATTAGAAACTATTGAAACAACGAAATTCAGTTTTTAACAGTTGCTTGAAAGCAAACTAAAATTAAATGTTTGATTGTGGCCTCAAATTTTATCTGTAAATTCATTTTATATATATATTTTTAGATAATGAAATGTAAGATTTTAGTTATATGTAATTGTGTTTAACAAATTGCAGTGATATTTAAGATATACTAAACAGAACATTTTCATACAAACACCATTTTAATTAAGGGATTCTAGAAATGGTATTGCAAAAGATTGTACTGATAATTTAACATTTAGGTCAGATGCTAATAAGGAACCTGTTTCTCTTTAAAAATACAAAATTTAGGAGTTAATATGGTTTTAACATGCATGTTATCAAATTTGATAACTGTGTTTGTTCTGATTGAAAAATGCTAATTGAAGGCAAAATAAAATTCCTATAAAAATTATCCAGTAAAAATCACTTAACCATTGCTGCATTTATTTATTGATAGTATCCTATTTTTTATATTAAGTTGCCACCAATGTAAAATATATTCAAAACATTTTAAAAACTTATGAAATAAAAATAATAAATGGGATACATTAAATGCTTATTAAATAAAACTTAATAAATGTGAAAGGACTGTTTCAAATGAGTAAAAATTGCTGCTTTATATTTGCTTTTGTATTTGCTGCATTGAATTTCTTTGTTGTGATTGTCCAAAATTTACATTTTAGAACTTTCATAAAATGTATTCTAAATTGTTTTAGATACCAAGCCAGCTAATAATAGCACAAACAATATTTTACCTGTTCTGGAAACTCAGAAGAAAAAAGTGAAAAACCGCAAGCAATCTGGTTTGAAAGTGCCAACTAAGGCTAGTTTAAAAGAAATTCCTGAATCCATTTTGGAAAAGGAAATACAAAGTAATTTTGTTAGTAATTCTACTCCTGATGTTGAAAATTCAACAGACACAAACTCAGCCTCAGAACAGGATTCAAAATTACCAAAAGACAATTCAGACATCGAACTTATTCCACACAATAGTGCTCCAATGCCGGATTCTCAGCAATTGTATATTGATCAGGCATTATCTGATGTAACTTTCCATGATACAGTGTCAGATGTCCTTAGTTGCGCACAGACATTTTGTAATGAGATGGAAAATGTTACCAACAATGATTCCAGTAGTAGTTTAGAAAATGGTGATTCAGCTAACACATCTCTTGAAGCAGCTCTACCTGTGAGCAGCAAATATCAAAGTGACTCAGGAATAGGTTCTGAAAGCAGTGACTTCCCAGCAAATTTCTCCGTCACACAAGAAACTGTGATAACTTCTGTTCCAGAAGAAAATGAGGCTGTTGAGCCTTTGTTATTTTCAAATGTAGAACCTAGTGAGAATAATACTTCTACTACTATTCCTATTAACACAGATGATAATCAGCAAATTTCTCTACCACCCTCACCAGTTCCAAGTGTCTCCAGCTCACATTCACCATCTAGTACACTCTTGATTCAAATGAAAGAAAAATTAAAAGCAATCACTGAACAACTTCCTGCGACAAAACAAGAATTCCTAGTTAATCGTAGACTTTCACAGGAAAAAGATTCTCTCGAGGAAGCTTCATATCCGTCCACAATACGATTAAAGTGGACCAGTGTGGAACAAAGTGATATGAAAATAGCCTCAATTGCTGAGAGGGACAATTTGCCTTCATCTCCTTGTGAACGTTCAAAACTCATTCTTCGGATAAAGAGGAATTATTCAAGTGTTATTTATCCTTCTAACAACTCATTTGGTCTGAAAAATCTCAAAAGATGTTATTCACCCGAAAAACACAGCTGTTGCCATTCTGCAAATAAATCGTATCATAGTCATTCTAAAAACAGATTTAAGAAGAAGAAAAGTAAGCATAAAACACACAAACACCGCCATCACCATAGATCTGATGATCATCGTAACAAAGTATTAAAGCGCAAATTATATGAGCCTTTACCCGTAGTAATTCAAAATGAGAAACTACCAGACAATCGTGCGAAAGGTGAAAATTTTTCTGAATTTTTACAACGGGTGGGTGAGGTGAAATATAAACGTATTAAGTTAAAGTATGGCAACAATATGTCACTAAACATAGACATTCCACCTTCAAAACATAAAAAAGTGTCTTAATTTGTACATTGTAAATGAATTCATTCTTAAAGTTTTTATAGCAATATAGTTTACTGTAAATAGAAATGATTTTTATTGTTCTTAACACTGCCATGTGTGGTTCTTAAACTAAGATTTTGTTTTTGTGTAATTCTTCAAAAGTGATCTAATTTTAGATGTTTAAATGTATTTATTTTAAATGATAATGCATTATTTTAAATCAGTGTTTTTAATTTAATTTCTTTTTATTTGATTTCAAACGTGATCTTTATATTTTTGAATGTTTCTTTTATCCTAAGAGTGTTCGTGGCAGAATGGTGAATGAAAATTAACACTGTAGAGTAGTGTTTTATTTCAAGATTTCTCTGTTCAAGTGTTTGTTAGTTCTTAAAGTACAAAATTTCAAGATTGCGTGTCAACTTAATTATTTTAACTTAGAGGTGAGATGAAATCCTATTCATTAAGTTGTTTTTAATTGTTAACTGTGAAGAATTTTTTTCGTATAAATTTTATTGAATTTTAAGGAAACAATGAACTATAAGAGTTTTCCATTTTCACTTCATTTGGATGAAGTGATATATTACTTTTTTTATTCTCTTTATGTATGTATGTATTTAATGATGTTATGGCAAGTGGTTAGATTTTCTCAACACGAGGATATTTATTGACCCATTCTGCTACTGAAAAAGTGTACAAGAGCAAGTTTTTGACATGACAGACTATTTCAAGTAATCTCTATAAATTAAATGTCATGCATGCATATACATATTTTTCTTTGGTGTATAATCAAAATTTTAATATACATCAGTAGTAACTTGTGTTCCTAAAAAATGTTTGAAATAATAAGCGAATAAATTTGAATAAATAGCAAAATGTTTGAAACAATAATTATTGATCTCTAAAATTGTTCTTATTTCAAATGATCATTGATGA
This sequence comes from Amaurobius ferox, assembly GCA_951213105.1. NCBI lineage: Eukaryota > Metazoa > Arthropoda > Arachnida > Araneae > Amaurobiidae > Amaurobius > Amaurobius ferox. The sequence continues at coordinate 70,866,899 of OX578143.1, read as the reverse complement.
AAGATAATGATCAACAAAATAATTTTAGGGAATTTAGCTGTATGACTTAGTCTACATTTGTTTTAAAATTGATATATTTAACACTTTCTCCCCTTTATCTGTATGATATATGATTAAGGAACATATTTTGTAGCATTATAAAAAAAAATTAAAATTGTATTTATATTGTGTATGCAATGTACTTCCTTTGATCCTTTTAATATACATAAATTGTCCATTTTTAGCTGAGTATGCCATAGAATTCTGATAATTGCCAATCTCTAATATAACGTTTCTCAGAGTGTGTTCCGGGGAACCCTCAAAAACATAATAGTTTCGTGTAAATTTTCTTAAAAATTAAAAAAAAAATTGTAAAATTTGAATGCATAATTTGGACCCCAATAAACGTTTTCTCATTTAAGGGTTCTACTATCAAATTGAATTTGCAAAGGGTTCCACGACCAAAAAAGTTTGAAAAACACTGCTCTAATACATTAATTAATATCAATATTTTTTGCAATGCTATTGTTGTTAAATATATTTACAAAATACTGTGTCTTTGAGTTCTACATTTTACTTTTTTGTAATAAGTTAATTTAAAACAAAAAATACGGGGTCAATAAAATGTGAAAAACTAATTAGAAAAAATAGCTAGTGTTTTTATTTATTTAGTAATTTTGCTGTAATTATGTTTACATTAAAAAAACTTTGAAATATTTCAACTTATTTCATTGTTCATATGTATATATTCACAAGTGAAGTCTATTTTGATTTGGTAACAACGTTACTGAACCTGACATGTCAGTTTATTGATTTGGTAGTAACCCAAAACATTTTATTTGTTACCAGGAAAACAAAACAATTTGTTGATATTTGCTACTGGTATATGTTAGAATTCAAAAACCTGTTTAGTATCACACAAATGTTCAGTATTAATGCAAATTTATCTTGCATATCTAATGATTTTAATAATTTTAATGATTTTTTGATTAAATGAAATTAAAACTATAGAGGTTTATTCTAAATTACTAGAGTTTTGTAAATATTATTTAAAAAAATAAATAAATAAAACCCTTCTATATATTAAGTTTTAAGAAGGAAAGATTAAAAGTTAGATCACTTGATATATTTTTAATGATATTTTTATTGGTAGCATTTATGTTAAATGATATTTGCATCCTATACATGAAGATAATGAAGGGCAATAAATTAGTTTAATTCTTATGTATGGGCAAGATTGATATCTATTTGGTATTATTTTTGTTAAATATTAATGATAAATCCATATAACTTCCTTTGTGTTTATCATTCTTTCAGCAGTATTTTAAAAATTGATTTCTAACCTCTCAACTAACAATTTAAAATCTCAATGATCTTATTTTGTTTTGGTAGTATTTGATAGATTGGTGTTCCAAGTATTGTCTCATGCCAAGGTGCACTATAAACTAATGACCATGACCCAAATAAATACATAATTTTATGTAAAAGTTATTGGCTAGCACACTAGAAAATTATAATTTAAGCTATAATTTGTACTTTTCAAAAAACAGCTTATGCATGCATTCTTAACTCTTTGCAAACCATTGGCAGTTTTTCTGTAGATTAAATTCAATCATGCTCAGCTGTGTGGAATTACAATTTAAATGCTTTAAGTAAATTTTGAATATTTTTAAAAAAATAAGAGCTTAGAATGTTTTATGTTTTTCAAAGACTATTATGTAAACCTGCATGTACATGAGCATTATCTATTAAATACATAAAAGCAGACTTGAAGACTTTTGCTCTAGTAGATTGGTGATGGAAATGTTTGTCAAAAGCTTGCTTATTGTGCTAGGTATTTAAAATGTTACACTGAAAAGTGTAGAAAACTATGTATAGAAATTCAAATAAAAATCAGAATTTATTTTTAAAATAATATGAGGAATATTTTTAAGTGTGTTGTAAATAGAGTTGCCACCTCTCAAGGTTTTAACATGTTTTCTCTAAGCTTGGTTTGAATATTATTTTTTCTGATTTAAAATTACATTATAAAATGTAAAATAATTCAAAATTTCAACATTAAAAAGATTATTTTTGGTTCAAATTTTTCCTGGGAAATCCTTTAGGGATAAACCTGATGTAGTAAAAAATTTTCCCAATTGACACACATAGCATTTGCAGCTACTACACTCTCTGCCTAAAACATGTTTTACATTATGTATTTGATAATATATTTCAAAAATTGTTTCTCTGATAGTAATTGAATATAATTTTATAATTTTGAAGAAGATATATGACAGTAGCTACAAATTGGATTTTAATATGTAGCAAAGTAGAAATTAGCCACTGATTTATGTAGACTTAAGATTACTAGTGCTGGCAAGAAAAAGTATCTGTGGCAAATCTTTTTAATCAAGGCACATATATGAGAAAATAATAAAAACGTGTATGTAAGGTCTACATATTAATATCATTCAGATTTGAATTGAAATGTGCATATGCATATAAAACTTCCACATAAATACATTTGTGCAGAGTTTTTTTTTTTTTTTTTTAACCTACAGAATTTTATTATAATGCCCTAAAACACATTGTTTCATTTACTACATATGTACCTTTATTAAAGAAGTTTACTATGAATGCTATTCATAGGTGTGTTTGCTCTATTTGTGGATGAAATATTGTTTGGCATTTCTATATAGGGTGCTTCAGAAAGATTGCACGAATAAATATTTTTTGAACGATTGGTCACAGACCCATGATTTCTATTTAATAAATTCTTCAAATAAGGTAGACTTTCAGACTGTGACAATTTTAGTTACATGCCATGTTTTATTAAAAAAAAAGTACAAATTTAGCTTTTTATACATATCCCCCACATAGAAAATTGTTCCTGAGATCTTTTGAAAAAAATTGTTCTTCAATATACAAAATAAGTAGTGAAATTTGTTTTAAAGTTATAGAACTTAAACCACTTTTATCCAATAAAAAAAAACAGTCAAAGTATAGATTTCAGGCATCGTACAAAAATTGAATTTCATTAAATAAAATTTGCATTCAAGAACTTACATGCATAAAAATCTGCATTCAAAAAATTACATGCCCACCTATCATTAGCATAAGTTTAATGCAGGCCTCAATTAATTATATTTGGAGTAATTTTGATCATATGACAATGGAACTTTTTATATTTAACAAATTGGGCTTTGAAAAATAATTTTATAATTAAAAATGTTTTCTAGAGGGCCCGTATAAAAAGTTACATTTTGTACCTTTTACTAAAATATATTGTAGGATCAAAATTTACATGCGATGATAGTCTACCTTAATTAAAACATTTCTTAAATTGGTACCATAGGTTTATAACCAATTGTTCAAGAAATATTGAGTTAGTTATACATTCTCCTTGAAACACCTTGCATACTCTGAGTCATCTCTGTATATTTTCCATGTCAGATGAACTGAGCTGGTGGCAACTCTAGTTGTAAATATGTTTTAAGCCTTTTGAAAGAAGTACACATAAACAGAAACAGTTTGAGAACCATCATTATAATTGCTCTTGAGCAATTATAAATGGTTGAACTGTGATGAAAGCAATTCTGTAAAACAGATCCTTAGAATTTTTATTCAAATATTTATTATATATTTATATTTATTTTTGTTCACTGCCTCGGTTGGTACTCTTAAATGTGTTTGAATTTTGTTTATAATATATTTATTTTATTGTGTGTTGAATCTGCTTTGTAATAACATAGAAGTGATTGATATGCTGAAATTTCTTCAAAATTTCTTTTTGTTCCAAGAAGAAGTTTTAATTTAATAATTTATATAACATCACTTGAAATGCTTCAAATGCTCAATTTGAAGATTTTAAGATATACTCAAAGTTTAGCCCTTAAATTGAACATAAAAAAACAAAAAAGCAATCTGTTGAAACTTCCCCCAAATTTAATTATTCTCAATCCCAATATAATCTAGGTATAATAAACTTCTGATAATCTGGCACATTTGGGACTTCAGAGATGCCGGATTATCGGATGTTAAACTAAAATGGGAGAAAAATTGGAAAAATTAATTAAAAAATAATAATAATAATGATAGACAATGAATGTGACATTTATTTACCTAAAACATTATACAAATGGTATTACATTAAACAGTATTTGATAAAACATTTGCATTAATTTAATAATAAGGTAAATTTCGATGAACAAAAATCTGCAGAGAAAATTATTTAGTCTATTACAGTAAATGTACTTCAGTACAGTCAGAATGGATTTGAATGCCATTTGAGAGGCGTACTGAACCATTGGGTGCTGGATTAATGGAAGTTTACTGTAGCAATGTATTTCTTATGAAATTTGATGCAAAAATTACATCACACAAAGATAATTTTTTTGCTTCGCTCTCGTTTTTGTTATGTAACCTGTACTGTTACAATTTGGTTAACTTGTTATATTAGAAGATTTTCTTATCTTCAAATATAAAATGTAACCAATAGTATTCATTTTATACTTAATGCATTATGTATAATATGTGTATACATGCATAGATATGTGTGTGTGTACATAAGTATATATATATTAATTATATATATATATATACCGATAATATGTGTATTTGTTCTCCCTTTTTTGTATATATGATTCATATTTTTGTGGTCTTTGGGACCACTTTGTGCTGAGACTTATTTTTAGTTTAGTTTCTTTATAATTTAAATTAATGCAGTATACTCCCAGGTTCCACTATAAAAATCTCAGTTTCTGAATGATTTCTGAAGTAACTACATATTTTGGTGCATCAACTCATTTAAGTTGATACTTTCAACAAAATCCTTTAGCAGAACAGATACAACCCCTTCATAATAATCACTCAGAAACTCAATTTCACTTATTTGTTTAATGAATTAAGTTTTTATGAAATTTCTCATTAAACTTTAAAGTCTAGAAAAAGCAGATAAAGCAGGGCATCATATAGTATGCCTAAGTTTCATCTAATCACAGTAAATATTTATGTTTGTGTATCTGTATGATAGACACAAACATAAATATCTTAGCATAATTTAAAGAAAGAGGTGTCCAGCATTTTCCCTCAATAAATACAACAGTTAATTCCAGTAACAGTTGAAGGTGTTTGGATTGTCTGTTATTCAATTTAAAATTATTTTGGATTATCTTTTGAGTTCTCACATATTTGCTTATTTGGTACTCTTGTAATTAATTCATTATCTAATAATTGGTGTTTGAAAACAAGCCTAAATTCCCCCACTTTATAAACAGTTATAATTCATTGCTTAATGCTCAATATAAAACAAAGTTATAATTCTTTATCTAATAGTGTTGTTGAATTACAGGGTCTGAGCTAGCAAACAAAAATCTTTAACATTTTAGCTGTTTCAAACTTTACTTTAAGTGTCAACCTTGATTTCTTTTTAAATATCCATATGAAATAAATGTAAGATGCTTGTGTGAAAACTGCACAAATAAATTAAATTCTTATTGCAATAAATATTTTTGTACTAAAAAATGAAAGAATCTTGAGACTGAATTGCCTTTTAACCACATATATCCATAATCAAATAATTGATTTTGTCTCTAAAAAATGTTTATGTAATTGTGTGTGAAATATCAAATTGACAATGGCTTTCACATTTTACAGCAAATGTTTTATCAAAAATTTAAAAAAATTAACACAGTTTAAAGGTTTAAACCCTGCTGGATTAGGCAAAATTATCTCATGCAAATAATTATAATTATTTGTCTAATACTCAGTGTTATTAGAAATGGCAAAATGACCTCATTGATGCTTCTATAATGTTTTGTTAAATACTTAGTGTTGTCAGGCAAAGCAAAATTTGCACAATTATAACTTGTCTAATACTCTACCAGATAAAATAATCTTATCTACATAGTTATAATTTGTGTAATATTCTAATTGGGCATCACACAATTTCCTCAGGTATAGTGTTATATTTTTTAGCAGTCAAACATTAACATTTATAAGTGATAATTGATTTAATGATATTGTGGTTTTAATATTGCCTACTGTCAAATGACACCACATATGAATCAAAAAATTTTTTAGATTGCATTAAAGTTAACAATCACCAAGTGTGATTTACTTATATATAATTTATTGCAATTTGTGGAGTAATAAATATAAATTATGCTATTCTCATCAGTTTTTGTCTAACTGATAAAATAAAACCTAGTGTTTAATCATGCCCAGATACAAGGTCCGGTATTAGCCCAGGAAAGAGGTGCATGATCGGCCCTTTCAATTTCAGCACATAATATACAGATAAAAAATTAAATGCAATGGGCCCGGCCCACTGAGAAATGTCCAGAAATCCCACTGACTGTATTCGGGCCTATGTCTAATCGAAACATAAATTTGTATGTATTTCTTACAAATATCACGTGTAGTAAATTTTGAGGAATCTGTTTGTTCTCTGTAAATGCAGTGATAAAAAGAATAAATAGCATGTATAGACCAGTTTTGTGCTTTGTCAGTATGGAATAGTTAATACCTGCAATAGCAGTAAGAAAATTTGCTGCTATTGTAGGCATAGGCTATTCCATGCTGATGAGCATATAAAAAGTTTGAAACCTATCCATGGATGTTGTTATCTGCAATGGGAGTGTGATTTTAAGTTTAGAAACAGCATTTATGTGGATTCTGTAAGTATACATAGAAAACAATTTTAGTGAAAAATTTCATTATCTGGAATGAACTAAACACTTGATTTTGCTCAACATTTTATATTGTTTGTAAATGCATCTTTTCAGGCATTTGCATAGTAATTTTTTTGCACATGGAATCACATTCTGTTATATCAATCCTCAAATTAACAATATGCTAGTAAGTACTCGAGAAAAATCACAGAAAAATTTTTATTCACTGAAAGTTAGTAATAGTAAACAAGCTTTGAATTTGATTTTTTTTTTTCAAAAATATCATCAAATAGAATATTTTAGTATCAATTTTATATAGTATTATTTACTTTAGTAAAACAACCTAAAATTATCTCATTAAATCAGTTTTCAAATTATCTTCCTTAAATACCTAGGAGAATAATGACAGAGGCACTAAATGTCACTTAGGCCTAACTATACACTTACACAGAATCTTCTGTGAACATATGGAACTTTGATTTTTGATTTAATTAATCAGCTAAATGTAATAAAATAAGATAAAAATGTTGTGTATAAAGTGTTATTGCAAAAAGGTATTTTACAATGACGTACTTTCTTACTTTAATGAAAATGAATAACGTAAACAAACCCAAATCGTCAAACATGTGCATATGCTCTTTGCCATTCGACAAATGATAATAACATGCGTAAATTACTCACACTCAAAATTATGTTTGATATATAGTAGAACCTGGGTTTACACTAATATCCAGAGCAGTGTTTCCCAAACTTATAACATTCTCATACTACTTTTGAGACTTCTTTCATCAACACTCTGCTTTCTAGATAAAAAGTATTTTTGGAAGGTAAGTTTTTGTATTATGGAATTAAATTTTGTTTTACAGAATGTTTTAATTTTTTAGTTGTGAATGAAATGTTTATTTTCGAAATACATTGTAAAGTAAGTTTCTGAATTGAATCATATATAAATATTTGTATGTTAATACTGTTTCAAACAAAACTCTTTTCTCAGTCAGTCTGTCTGTAACATTTGGCCATCTTGGTGATAAATTTGGGGAAATATCACCTACCTAGTGACTTTTAGTTACCAAATTTACAAACATGATGCTAAATTAACAAAAATAATGTCAAATTAATGAAAATTCAATATTTTGGAAAATTAGGTTCAGTTTCTTTGATAATCTCTGATTTGAAATATGAGTTTCACTGTTTGTTGGGCAGGTGTGTTTTGTTAAATGGTCTAGGGCTTCATAAATTGTGTTTTACAAAGGGTGATATGGTAAAATAGAAATAAGGGTGGTATAATATATATAAAAATGAATAATATTAATTGGTAGAGGAGCATGGGTTACACGTGTTTGAGGATAATAAGAGTACAAGTGCTGCAGGTGGATGGTTGAGAAGGAATCTTTTAAAACTTTATGCACCTCTATCATATGTTGTGCTGCTCAAATCTAATAGATAAGAAAATATTTTTTTTAATTATTAACAATTGAAGTACTTTCTGATCAGAAATAACATGGACGTAGTTACTCATACACGCATGATATTATTCCATATATTTAAACTTTTATATATTTTGGCAGATCAGATTTATATTCAAATAAAAGAAGTTTTTCAAATAATAGAAGAGTTACATTTTATTACTATAACAGTTTAAAAATCCATGCTTGAAAAAGTATCATGCATATCTTTTGCAAAACTGTTATATATTTTATTTCACAACATGGGGCAAAACAAAAAATGTGTCAAGTGTCTCCTTATTCCATTTGCATACCATGAGGCATACATTTATCTCAGTTTGGGAAACACTGATAGAGTGTTAAAAAAATTAAAATTCAGATTTTGTTTTATTTTGTAACAATACAAAAAAAGTTCTTAATTATTTCACAATACTATGTAAATAATAACCACTATCATTTACCGTATAACATCCTATAGCAAAATAATAAAAAAAGTGAGTCAAGTATCTCCTTAAAACTATTTGCATACCATGAAGCATACATTTACTTCAGTTTGGGGAACACTGGTGTAGAGTATTAAAAAAAATTAATTCACATTTTGTAATATTTTGTAATACAAATAAGCTCTTAATTATTTCACAATGCTATGTAAATAATAATCACTATCATTTACTGTGTCTTGTATCCAATCATTTTTCTGCATAGAGTATTTTCTCAGAGGAAATTATGGGTACTGTGGTTTTATCATGAATTCAGTTTTATTGCATTTTACACAATACTTGATTACCGTTTATACTGTTGAAATCGTGGTTCGTATATTGTGTTTTGTCTATTTTTGATTCCCTGTAAATTTTTTGCATGATAATTTCTTTTACATGTTATGTATTGTATGATGTTTTTACCCTAAATGATTCAAATAATGAATCAAAGTTTGTTTAAGCATTTTATATATGATTATACTTGTATATATACTTATGCTGAAGAATAAATACATGCTTCTCTGTTTTAAAGACTTTATTTTTTATGTGATATTTCATAAGACTAATAATTTATATTACAGTAGTTTTTTAATTCACCTGTAGTTAAGATTTTTTCAAGTGAACAAAGAAACAAAAATTATCTGAATAACGAATTCAGTAAAGATCATTGTGTAATAAATTATAATTAAAGAATTTAGTAAATGCCTTTATAAGTAATTGTTATTTTTAAGCAATCACATTAAGACTTTAGTAAAAAATATCAATTATTATATATGTTAAATAATAAAATACACAATAGAATTTTTACTGTAGTATCTAAAAAGAGGATGCAGCAGTGTAATCACCACAATTAAGAAAGTGTACTAGTAAAAATCAACAGAAATGCTCCATCTAAAATAAAATATACTGGTTGTCATTCGTGTATGCTTCCATTTCATAATCAATATAGATAATGCAGTTTCTGATTGTAGAAATATATCACATAGATATGTTAAGATTTATGTTAAATGGTCTGGGCTTTTGGTATTTAAGCCATCTAGATTTGAATAGCAGCACCAAAAATAATGGTATTTTAATATTTATACTATACATATACATGTTAAATTAACTTTTGAAATCTTGAACACTGGCTAATTTTCAGAAAGTATAGAAGTAATAGAATATTCATATTCACGGTAATAAAATATTTTTATTGCTTTTTGAAAGCAAATTACATATTTTCAAATTTATTGGTTTTGGATGGTTTTTTCCAATTTTTCATGAACATTCTCTAATATAGAATGCATTCAAATGAAATATAAAAATTGTCAAAACATCCATATTTTGATAAGAATAATTTATTTGTGCATTTACAGAGAGTTTTACATTTTTTATGCCTTTTACTTATTTTTTATTTCATGAAAAAACAGAATTTTGCGAGAGTTTATTCGCTATGACAATTTTTCTTATAATGTAGATTTGTTAAGTATTTCAGTTTTTCGGCATGTAATATGAATGTTTTTATTACTGTCTCAATTATTTCCAAATTTTTTTATTCAATAGTTAAGTAACAATGGTAACATGTCAATGAAATTTTTAAAAACCTTTTATCACAAGCTTTCAGAAAATATATTAAAGCCAGTTGCATCCTGTTGTCAGCCACTAGTTTTTTTTATTTAGTTAATCCAAATATGCAATTTACTGAATACCCAGTTAACCAGGTACTACTGGTTAATTTTAAATATTTTTACCTGTTATAATATTAATTTTCCAATATATGTATTTTTCTATACTTATTTTTATAATCTACTTTGAACATTCTGAATGAATAGCGAAATTTAAAAAAAAAAAAGAGTTCTTACCACCTCATCCTTTCACTCATCAAAACAACCAGTGGACAACATATGAGATTCGCTGAATCAGAGCTAACTTGGGAGATCCAAAAAGTCTCATATATCCCACTCTGTATTTTAAAATTTAGGGACCGTTGGTGCCATAATCGTGGAAGCTCGTCATCTAATCAGAGTGATAAAGCTTCAAATGGTGAGTTTCCAAATATAGTCATCAATTATGTGAAGTTTTGTAGTTTTAAGAGCTACAAAATCTATAAATTCAGATAATGTCAGTCTTTTTCAGAAATTCTTTAATTTCTTAAAATTCTAAAATGTATGTTTTCAATTTTTGTTTATATGATGGTGTTCTTTATACTCATGCTTCAAAGAACATCTTATATTCTATTCTATGCTATGTGAGTTATTCTGGTTATAAAATGACATGGTTAGACATATTTTGCTTTATAAGTAACTGTTCCAACAGCAAGCAATTTTGAAACTGTTTCCTGCATATGATTTCAACTATGCACTGTTATGAATTTATTAACAGAATTTAAATCAACTTTAACTGCTTAATAATCAACTTTAATAGATAAGTGGTACTTCAAGCTGTCAAGGTTATAACAAGCTAGAATATTTTTATTCCAGATTCTAAGGATTTAAAGTATGAAATCATTTTACAACTTAGTACTGTATTTTTATTGCAGGTTTAGTACCAATGTGCTTACTGTTTGGTCATTATATCTTAATAGTAAGTAATTCACCATATCCTTATTGCTAAATTTGAACATTTAGTTTTACCTTCCACTACCTTTTAATTTTAAATAATTACAAATTTACATTTCCCTATCTAGTTTTTAAGATGCCAATCCATCAAATTATTTCAGAGTCTTATTCATTATTTTAGTTCTCAGCAATACACATTCTTGAATTTAAATGTTTTATTTGGTTGAATGATTTTAAAGTGTTTGGGAATTGAAATACTCTATAATATACTTTAATAACTGAACTGAAGCATCTTCATCTAATGACCGCATCTCAAACCAACCTTGATAATATATAACTCAATCTAATTTGTACTTATATTTAAGTTTATCTTGCTAGAAAATGCATTTTGAATTTATTTTAGAATTTGAGCATTTTTAATTCACAATATTCTTTTTGATTTGTCAAACAACCTGTTTATCAACATTTTGGTCTACAGGGTGAGTAGGAATTGTTTTTAAAAAAGCAGAGGATTGATAGTACCCCACCAGACGAGCAATAATTACCATGGAACATAGGGTCGCATTGCACTCTGAGAGGCAGACAAGAGACACGTCGAACCGCGTCGAGCATGACGCAGTCAGCGCCTCAGACGTCATTGTGTACCTGCCTACGTAGCATCTCCTATGCCAGACACGAACACAGTTACCGTATGCAAATGTCCAGGGAGCAAAATCAGCATAACTGGCTCCTAGTAGGTTCCGGTAGTAGGCTCCTAGTAGATAGCCAATCAGAGCACACGTTGCCCTTTAAAAACCGGCACAACTTCAATGCTGCAAGTTATTCCCGTGATAACATCGTCCGACACATTGCGTGAATGCTATAGCAGAGTACACCTACGAGGAATTGGCCGACATATACCTCACATACAGTGAAGCCAAAGGGAATGGACGCGCAGCACGAAGATTTATGAGCAGCGGTTTCCAACGCATCGTATTCCCAGTTATCCTACCTTTGCCAATGTCGATCGGCGACTGTGAGAAACCGGATCGTTTGCCATCTCTAACAGCAATGCAGGATGTTTGCGAATTACATGAACGCCTGAACTGGAAGAGCGAGTCCTGACGAGATTTGCAGCAGCTCCGTCCACCAGTATGCGAGTGGTGGCAGACGAAATGGGTGTTTCTCAGAAAGTGGTGTGGCTTATTTTACACAAAGAACGCATGCACCCCTATCACGTGCAACAGGTGCAGTCTTTGCACCCAGATGATTATCCCCGCCAGGCAGCCTTTGTGCAGTGGATGTTTGGGATGAGGAATACCGATCCACCATTGCCTGCATTAGTTTTATTTAGCAATGAGGCAACGTTCAGCAGAGAAGGCAGTTTCAACATGCACAATCAACACGTGTGGTCTGCCTGTAATCCCAACTGCACAACCCATCGTAAACACCAGCACTGATTTACCGTGAACATCTGAACAGGTATCCTTGGTGATTACCTGGTCGACCCGTACATCCTGCCAGACTGTTTGTCCGGCGCAACATACCGTATCTTTTTGGAACACGTGCTGCCCAGTTTATTGCAGGCTGTTCCGTTCCCCATCCAGAGCGACATGTGGTTTATGTACAATGGAGCCCCGGCACATTTTCCATCACGGTCTGGAACTTCTTGAATGCCACATATCCCGCACGCTGGATCGGACGTGGCGGACCTGTGGCGCGGCCTCCTCGCTCACCAGACCTCAACCCACTGTACTTTTTCTTCTGGGGCCACATGAAATCTTTAGTGTACGAGACACCTGTGGACTCGGCAGAAAATCTTGTTGCGCACATCGTTGTTGCCGCAGACCACATTAACACAACACCCAGAATCTTTGAGAGGATACGTAAGTCATTCCTTCGCCGGTGTGAACAGTGCAATGATACACGTGGTCGCCACTTTGAGCACTTGCTGTGAGTTTGTCGCTGCACAATAAATCTGTTTGTGGAACATTTGGTATCGTTCATTCGCTTTCCCAACACTGGTGTACGTGCAGGTTTGTATTCTAATTTTGCTCTTTTCTGCCTCTCTGAGTGCAATGCGACCCTATGTTCCATGGAAATTATTGCTCGTCTGGTGGGGTACTATCACCCCTCTGTTTTTGTAAAAACAATTCTGACTCATCCTGTATGTATCATTTGAAAATGTCTGTTCACTAAAGAACTCAAATGCTTTTGTGTACAACACACCTAACAAATAAATATTATAAACAAATCAAATTACTTTTTTCCTTCAATCTGCATGTGTACCAAATTTTAAGGTGCTGTTTTATTGGCAAGTGATCTTCACATTAAATTCACTATTTTAGAATTTTGGTCTACATTTTATCCCTAAAAATTAAAAATTCTATAAACTATAAATTGTCCCATGAGTTTTGAACTACTATTAAATGTAATAAATTTTAAGCCTCAATGACATCTAGATGTGTATTTTAAGGTAAATATTAAAAAGAAATATTTTTTAAAAAATAGTTTGAATTTCCTTTTACGCCCTTTGAGATATTACACTGACTTCCAAAATCATTGTACATGCCCTGTTAACAGGCTAGGTTTTAGGTGTGGGTAGCGTGAGCAATTGCCCATGATGGCAAAATTTGGGGGCGGCCATATGAAAATAAAATTAGGTGTAGTTAGAATGACTTTTGAGGGCGGCATTCCCAGAAAGAATTTCATATAAAATTGATATATCAAAATTACATTAATTTCATTTATTTGTGAATAAAATCTTTTAAATTCCCTTAGTAATCAATAATCTGGTAAATGTAATGGTCTCTTTAGAAGCCATTTAAAGCTTAGTTGAAGGATACATACACTTAAAAATTGTGAATGGTTTGAGATTTTACAGCTTCCAGCTTGCAAATCATTAAAGAACAACATGTTTTCCGAAGACTGGAAAACACCAGAGAATGAACGCAAAAAGAAAGGGATGCTAGACCAGAGGGTAATCTGTTTGGCCATAAAGCATGAGAGTAAGAACAAATTAATGGATTGATTGGTCATTTTGTGTCGTTTATCTTATCTGCATTTTAGCTCGTACAGTTTCCTTAAGCATGTAGCACTTTGACTACAAGGAAAATGTTACTTTTTCAGGTTTTTGAACTTTTAGTGTACTAATTGTTACATTGCCGTGTGATATTCACCATTTCTTCATCTGATCTTGTTGCTATTTATGGCAACTTCTTCGAAGAGAGCCTTCAATGTAATCAGGTACACAGAAATTCTTTTAACTTTTTGAAATATTTTTATAAAATTTCTTAGTTGACTGTCTGTTGTTGATTTCTATGTTTCCATAATCTAAAAACAGGTACCCTATTAGCGAGATGTTTGTGTTTATTTGCAATCTGCTTTTTAAATTTCAAACATTCATCTCACAACCTTGAAATTTAGTACTTAGATGCAGGTTAGTAGTTCAGTAATAACAAACATAAAAATTCAAAAATGTAATGGGAGAATAAGGAGAGAAGTTGGTCAATAAATAAAATGCATTTAAATAATTTAAGGATTAAAAAAAAAATGCATCAAGATTTAAAATGCCAAATTTTCTAATTTTGAATTCAGTTGAGGGGAGGGGGGTAAAAATGTCAAATTTTATTTTCCCTAGTTTTTGAAAAAGCATCAAATAAAAATATTTGAAATAATTTGGAAAGATACCCCAAAACAATTGCAGGAAAAGTACCAGGGCTCTTCAAGTCCATTAGACTAGCTGAAGAGAGGTGAGGGTTAGAAAAAGAGGTGAAAAACAGAAAGTTTATATTTTTTCGTAGTTGTGAAGAAAGTAATCAACTTACAATTACAAAAATATATGAGATACATCATTTCTACCCAAATACAGGTAAATAAAGGCAATGAAAATTAAAATACTAGAAAATATTTGAAGAGAGCATCACAAAATCATTGGGCGCATCAAAGCTAATGGGAAAATATTATTTCTTTTGAATTTTGAAGTGACTAGGGGAGAGGGAGCGGTAAAAGCGAAAGCAGTAAGTTTTCGTAAGTTCTCATTTCAGCTATAAAATGTGTGTGTGTTTAAACAGGCTATGTCAATGTCTGTGTGCAAAAATTAAATATTCAAGTGTAATAAAAAAATTGAGCCCATTGACATCAAGATCAAAATATCAAACTTTTTAATTTTTCTGTCATTGATGGAAAGGTGGAGGTGAAGGAGCGGGATGCTAAAAAGATAATTTGTTTTTTACTTTCCTGATTGTAAAAATGTAATGAATAAAAGCCTCAAGCAATTTTTGGAGATATATACTATTAACTCAAAAATGGAAAATTAACATGGGTATTTCAGGTTAAATAAAGAAATTAGAAATTAGGTTAGAAAATTTGGGGGTACAAAAATGTAAAAATATATATATTTGAGTGGGGTATTAAATATTCGCATGCATCAAGACTAAGAGGACAAGAAGGATCAACCATGTATAAAGCATTGGTTATGAAACACTTTCCAACTTATTGCAACAATGCAATTTTATTTAAACATCTCTAAAATGTGATACATTCCTCGGTAATATTTTTTAAATTATCACAATACTACATAAAGGTATTATATTTGAAAACTTAAAACTCCATCGAAAAAAATGAACTTCATTCAAATGACGGCATTGAAACATAAATTGCCTGGTTTAAACATCTCTAAAATGCGATAGATTTTTCGGTAATATTTTTTAAATTGTCATAATACTACAATAATTTATTATATTTCATTCATATCGGCTATATTGCAGACTCCATGAGCTAAATAATTTTGCATTAAAGAAATGCAGCAATTCTTATACAACTTATTCTACATCTTTTGGTATTTACATCCTCCATAAGTAAAAAGTAGACTTCGTTGTAGAAATAATCAAAGTTGGATGATCATTTAAACTCAACTATATTGTAATTGCATTGTTTCAGGATGTAGATACACATAATCTAAGCAAAAATAAAGCAGTTTTAGGGCAGATGCAACACTAAATATGAATTAAAAAGAACTTTAAAAATCACGATTTTGACACAAGATGGATGCCATATTTTATTTTGAAGTGGGTCACTTGATCTCTTCATATAAAGATCGTGTGATCTCTTCATATAAAGGACGTAATTATTATTTTAATTTTTATTTAAAAAACTACTTAATATATTTTGCTGAATTTTTTTTATATATTTTATGGGATAATTTGAATATTTCCTTAAACTTTCGAAGCAATTTGTGAACTTTAAATCTGCTTAAAAAATGTTTGAAAAATTAGGTCCCATAGGGTTCAATGTATTTCATTTTTTCAACCCGGGTTCAATCCAAAACTAATTGGGTCATATCATTCATTTATATTCCCATAGGTCCTACAGACCGTCTAAACAACATACTAAAATTTCCTTTTGATAAAGTCATTTTTATGGCAGTTATCGTACTAACTGACACACAGAATGAACAAAGTCATAAACACTTTTCAACTATATTGTAAAGTGTTAAAAATTATAAGTTTTTCAATTTTCCAGCAGAAATGAGGAATAGGGGCTGGAGAAGAAATTTGTTTTCTTAAAACTTTACAACATAGTTGAAAAGTGTTTATGACTTTGTTCATTCTGTCTGTCTGTCTGTTCATTTGCATGATAACTGCCATAAAAATGACTTTATCAAAATGAAATTTTAGTATGTCTGTAATAGATGGTCTGTGGGACATATGGGAATATAAGTGAATAATATCACCCAATTAGTTTTGGATTGGACCCTGGTTGAAAAAATGAATTGAACCCTATGAGACGTAATTTTTGAAACATTTTTTAAGCAAATTTAAAATTCACAAATTGCTTTGAAACTTTTAGGGAATATTCAAATTATCCCATAAAAAATATAAAAAAAATTTCAGCAAAATATATTTGGTAGTTTTTTAAGTAAAAATTAAAACAATAATTACACCCATATCATATGAAGAGATCACATGACCCACTTCAAAATAAAATATGGCATCCATCTTGTGTCAAAATCGTGATTTTTAAAGTTCTTTTTAATTTATATTTAGTGTTGTATCCGTCCTAAAACCGCTTTATTTTTACGTAATTTCTGTGCATCCATATTCTGAAATGGTGCAATTACAATATATTTGATCAATGCCATTCATCTTGTGTCAAAATCGTGATTTTTAAAGTTCTTTTTAGTTTATATTTAGTGTTGTCAAAATCGTGATTTTTAAAGTTCTTTTTAATTCATATTTAGTGTTATATCCATCCTAAAACCGCTTTATTTTTGTTTAATTTCTATGCATCTGTATTCTGAAACAACGAAATTAGAATATATTTGAATTTAAATTATTATCAAACTTTGATTATTTCTACAATGAAGCTTAATTTTTACTTATGGAGAATGTAAACACATGAAGCTGTAAGATGAGTTGTATAAGAGTTGCTGAATTTCTTTAATGCAAAATTATTCTCTGGAGTCAGCAATATAGCTGATATGAATGAAACATCCATTGATTTTACATACGATTTTATAGCAGACGCATACGATTTTATAGCAGACTTTTTCGATGAAGTTTTAAGCATAGAGTTAAATTACTTTCACCTCCATGGTTTTAAGTTTTTAAGTAAAATAAATTAGTGTAGTAATGAATGAAAGGAATGGAAAAAAGTGTATGATTAAAACTATTTAGTTCTTTTTCATAGAGAGCCAGGCGATTTATATTTCTATAACGTCATTTGAATAAAGTTCATTTTTTTCGATGAAATTTTAAGTTTTCAAATATAATAAATTATTGTAGTATTATGATAATCTTATAAAATATTACTGTTGAATGTATATCGCATTTTAGAGATGTTTAAATAAAATTGCATTGCAGTTGGAAAGTGTTTCGTAATCAATGCTTTATGTATGATTGATATATCTTGTTATAGTTGTATAAAAAATAATGAAAGAAAAAATCTGAAACAATGTTCAGAAAGATATCAACCCCCTCACAAATATAGGGAAAATAACACGGAGGATTCAGGTTGATCAGAAAAGTAGAGGGTTGGGTAATGAAATGCGTGGTTGAGGGGGGGGGGGGGATGAAAATAAAAAGTATCAGAACATTCATGTGGTGCATCAAAAAATGGGCACTATTAAGAGAAATATAATTTTTATTTGCATTCACTGGAGAAAATTATAAATGTCCAGTTTCAATATTTTTAGTTTTGAAAAAACATTGAAGAAAACCATCCAATTTTTTTTTTTCAGGAATATATCAAGCCACATTATATATAAATTACACGGTTGCAACAATTTATAGAAGAAAAGGAAAGATGTGAAAAATTGTCATGATTAGAATTAAAGAAATTTCGAAAATTTTGAGTGATTGCGTTAAATTAAATGTAAAAGCTGGACTAAATAAAAATGCATATTGTATAATTTTGCATTCTGTATATAGATTAAGTACTTTTAACTAAGGACCTAAGTGATCTACTTATGTTATTTTTAATTTGTTTCAATAAATATCAAACACATTTGATTTGATGCAGAGCCTAAACAAAGTTTTTGATGCCAGAATAATGTTTATAAACAAAGGTATTCAAGTTTCATGATAACACATTTCAAGTTTCATGATAAATGCCAAAATAAATTGAAGTCCCGTCTTTGCTGTGAAGATTTTATGGGCATTTGTATTGAAACGGTCAGAGAGTAAGATGAGTCCAATTTTGTAAGTTTCCAAGTTTCGTTAATAGTTTCATTCAAAAGAGTTTTGAAAAGTAAAATTATCCCTCTATATAATTTTGCTTTTAAGTACAAAATTTGTTTTAAAATTCTAAGAACTATTTTGTAAATTATTAAATGTATTTACAATCACTCTAATCTAAAAAATCAGCCAACAAATTTAACAAATTCTCTTGGCCTTGCATATATATATTTTCTACTTGAATATACATTGGAGAATATGTAAATATTACTTATTCTTAACATAATTGGTATTCTTAGTTTCTGATAATGAGGTAATACACACTTAAGTAAAATATTACATAAACAATCTTAATTTAAAACATGCACCTTCGAATATTGTGAAATTTTTTTCCAACCCCACTCCCTGTTTTTCTAATCAAAAGTAAGCATCAGAGTTATTTTTCAATTATTTACGTTACATTGCATCTCTGATATTCACTTTTCCAAAATCAAAGAAAAACTAAAGTAGTAGATTCTAGTTCTAGACCTTTTGATAACAAAGCTGGATATAAAGTTTCATGTAAATCCATTAATATTTGTGACTGTTATCATGTCACAAGAAATCAACAACAGACAGAAGGATATCACTCCAAAATTAGTCAAAACATGTTCAGGAGGTCTTAAAACATGTATTGACATCAAAATCTTGAAATTAAAAATTTTCACGAAAACAATATTTTCTCTATACTAAATTACATAGTATGAGAAAGTGAAAATGCAGTTCTGTAACTACGTTTCTGTGTAAATTTTTTCATGCATAGTATATTCTTAAAAATTGTATTTTATTGGTTTAAAATATTAAAAATTTATATGTGACGAGGAGGTGGGTGGCCCAAAACTCTTGCCCACACACAAAAAAATCCTAGAATCAGCCCTGCCAATTAACTCAATAAGTTTAATGTTAAACTTAATTAAGATAGAATAAATAGTTCTGGATCTGTATAGCCAGACAAGACACACATTTTCATTCTAATTTTGTTCTGCTAAAAATTTACGTGAAAGATTAATAAATTGCATCAGAAGTGGTGGAAGGGAGAAAATCATTGATGATTCACATTAAGGAATGGCAGTTGCTCTTGATGGCATCAGCTGATAATGATGCTATTTCAAAGCCAAACGCATGTGGTAAAATTTGCCCCTGTTTTGGAATTTTCAGCTTGCTACAGCAATTGATATAAAAAAATAAAAATTCCAGTCTCATGAAAAAAATATTGTTCTTCAGTATATACTGTATTTATATTTTGTAATATCATTACCCTAGATAAGTTAAATTTGTCAGGTTAGAAGTAATATGTCTTTTGATCAGTGTACTTGGGGGGGGGGGGGGGGGGAGAGAGACAATATACCAATTTGCTTTTCTTCAATTCTTAAAATGAATAGAATGTGCTGGCATTCCTTATAAGGATAAAAAAAATCCCTTAAAAAGGCATTTCCTTCCCTGTAGTTTGCTTCAGTTTTCACATATTAACTTTTGTGTAAGAGCATTAATTTTCTAGCTATTAGATATTGAGAATTTCCCAACTATTTCTTGCCAAGCATAGATATTCAAAGAGCAAGGTAACTTTGAAACAACAGAAAAATTTTGGAGTTAGAGAGTCGGATAGCATAGTAATTGTCCATGTATGGTTTAAACCTTTGATAAGTTAATTAGAAGTTTTTCTTTATTTTTATGCAAAATATTTTACCAGTTTGAAATAATTTTAACAAGCACAAACTTTCCTTTTTACAGTATCTATGTTTGGTAAAAATCCCAAGATTTAAATGAACTAGAACCAATCTTTATATTTGCTAACACATAAACAATCTAGAAAACCAATGCCATACCTTCAAGATGAAATTTTGGTACAGACTAATTAGTTCAAATACCAGAATATAGGAATTTTTATTTCATCATTTTATTGAGGTATAGTCAGTCCATTAATTAAAAACCAGAGGAATAGCTGCAGTATATAATACATAGGCTAAAGGCATGTAATGCCCCCCCCCCCCCCCTACTTCATACACTTACATGTGGAAAATTAAATCTAGAAAAAAATTTAATTTAATAAAAAAGAATGTAGACTTTATAAATTCATGTATACACTTTTTTTTTAATCAGTCATGACAGTTTAGCATCTCGCATACATGTTAGAAAGATTGAAAATTGTGTATGTTAAAAGAATTGAAACAAATAAAACAATGTGCAGGAAAAAACTTTTTATGGTCCCGTTGTTAAAAACATAATTAACTTAATAATGAACAAAAAATATGAAACAATTTCTAGAGATTCATTATCTTAACCCAAAAGCAGAAAATATAACATGTATTTTTCATGTTGATTAGAAAAACATAACTGAAATTTTATGCATGTTTCATGAAAATTACTTTTCAATGCCTTTTCTTAAAAATTGTGAATTCTAATGCATTCATTCGCAAAAATCGCTAATTTAAGAATTTTTCATAAAATTTTATAATCTTAACAGTCTTTCAAGTGTTGTTTGAAACGAAACCAATGTTCAGTTTTTCCAATGTGCAAAATGATTTAATTTTTGTATGTGTGTTACTGCTTTAAAAACAGCAAATATTTATCCATGACTGATATTTAATAAATTAGAGTGGAAATTTGTAAACTTTTTCTATTTTTTATTTCTGTAATCTTAGTTATTTTTGCCTGATGATTATGGAATAAGAAACTCATTAAACACAACTGCTTTTGTAGCTTTATCCATTTTAAAAATGTTAATTATATTGGAAAATTATGTTTCATTGTTAATAAATTGTTACAAATAAACAAAAGCAGGAATTTGCATATAATGTGCTATGATGGGCACAACGTGGTATAACATGCTATGATAAGCAAATTTATGCAATGCAAATCATAGTTCAACTTTTCTACCTGCAAAAGTTAAAGCGCACACAATTACTTTTATAGTCGTGCTCTTTCCTCCAATAGTGAGCAGCACACACAGTTGGCTGGTGCGTGTGATGTAACTCTCACCCATGACATGGGCAGCCAGCATAAATTGCTCAGATTGAGAAATAAAACTTTCTATTACAGTAAAACCCCTGAAGTAATTTGGATTGGAGTTTGCTTCTTGAAGTTACTCTAAAATAGGTAGAACAAGACCACATTCAGTGATGCCATGTTTATGAAGCACTGGTGGAACATAGCGGCTTCATCCTGGATTTATCCCATTCTTCAGAAAAAATTATGGGATGTATTTCAGTAATGTGTAAGTAAATAAAAAGTATTTTTGATTGGTACTTTGTTATTTTTTTCTTCTTTTACACTTTTTTTATACAACATTATTTAATTATGTCATTCACTGTAAATACATTAATTATTGAAAATCCACAGAAAAAAGAATACTATAAACTCTATAATTAAAGATTGATTCGGTACTCTCTCATCTACGGATATCTGCAAAAAAGCTTTTGGATTTTTTCCCCACTGAACTGTTCAAATTATCCGAAAATTTGGATCACCAGGATTCAGACTAGAGAGGTTTTACTGTACTTCTCACTTCAAATGAGATACGGTTAAGCGGATTTCACTGCAGATGGGATAGAACAAAGTTTCATTTCTTCTTACCTAGTCGCAGTGAATCTTGATATTCGTTCCCCTCCCATAAAATTTTATTTCTTTAACTTGTCACTCAGCTTAAGAATTAAATATTTCAATGATCAACTATTTTCTTTTGCCGATCTGCTAAATTTTCAGTCGCCACTGCTAATTGTTTAGGTGCCGTTACAACCTGGCACCCATAATTTATCCAGTCCTGGTTTCTGTCTTGGTTCCTATTTGTATCGTTTTATTTTAACTACTTTGCCTGACTGCGTTTTGTGTACCTCTGGACAACCCATGACTGCTGCTCATCTGGACGAGTGTTCTGCACTAAATAATTTGGACTGTATTGTTGAAAAGTATTGGAGAGCTCTTAGCTCAATGACCTAGTGGTCGATGGCTTGGCATTTTTAAAATAAAATAATAAAATCCAGTCCTGGTTTAAAGTATACATGGGAGGGGGCCATAGAGTTAAATAAAATTTTGTAGTGAGCCATGAGCAGAAAAAGTTCACAAACACTGATCTAAACAATCATCTACAAAATACCTTTCCTTGTTTCCAATGTTGATAAATTTAAATTGGAAATGACAAAAATGGGCTGAAATTTGGCTTTAAGCATGTATAACTTTTAAGTTAATTTAAATAAAAAAACATCATCAATGCCTGACCTCAGGTACCCCTATACCAAATTTTCTTGCTGTGCCATGCATTGCCCAATATATTTGTTTATGACTTTGTAGCTATCATACTCAAGACTCTGTATTTATGTGGAATTGGAAGACATTTCTCTTGGATGTCTAATGCAACCTCTCCTCCCCAATCCATACTTTCCTACTTCAATACTTATGTATGAATAAATTAAAAATCTTTTCCTCTTGATTTATTTTTAATCATCTTTTTTGATGCAGTTTTACAATTTTATATGCTCGTTAAATCTGGAGAACTAAAGTTAGCACTTGTTATAAATGGGTTCTACTGTAGTATGTTGAAGACCCAGACCACACGACCAACCCAAGGGTTTACGGTAGCAAGATGTGTGGCCGGCTACTGTAGTATGTGAAATTTAAAATTTTAAAAATATTGCCAAGCTGTATTCTTTGGAGACCTGAAGTACCTCTGTATTTAATTTCGTTGATGTCTGAATTAAAAGTTTTTGAACTTTTAAAGCAAAAATTTAGCTGAAAATTCTGCAGTTTTAATCATTTTATTGAACAGATAATATTCTGCTTGAATGCAAGCACTTTTTTGTAGGTGTTTGTTTTGCAAACAATGTCTCATACCTTCAGTCTAGAGCTGTACTTTTTAAACATTTTTGGTCATGAACACTTTTGAAGTTCAATTTGATGACAGAATCCGAAAATGAAAGAAAGTCCATTGTGGTCCAAACTATGCATCCAAATTTTATGCATTGTTTTTAAAAGAAAATTTACACAAAACTACCATGTCACAGAACTTTTGGAGTTCTTCGAAACACACTTTAAAAAACACTGGTCTAGAACTTGAGTACTATTAGATTTCCAATTTTCTAATTTTGCAGGATTTAAAAAATTTTTTCAATCTTTGGAATTTGGAATATAGAATGATTTCAATATTATAAGTGTGTCATGAAAATTTGATTTAAACTGGACATAAGCATTTTAAAATAGCATATAAAAATTAATTTTTACTTTCGGCTTAAAATCAATTTATTTATCAAAACAGATGATGATTCATCAAGAATGGCTGCAACTGGAGACCAAAGCTACCCCAAAATGAAAGAAAGTCCATTGTGGTCCAAATTAAGTATTCACATTTTATGCATTTTTTAAAAAAAATTTACACAAAACTATCATGTCCCTACTTTTTAATGAACTATTGGGGCTCTGCGGAACACACTTTGAAAAATACTAGACTAGAACTTGAGTACTATTAAATTTCCTATTTTCTAATTTTGCGGGGTTTAAAAAAAATTTTTTTAATCATTGGAATATAGAATTTTTTCAATATTATAAGTGTGTCGAGAAAATATGTTACATCATGGCACACAGTTACATCTTGGGGTATACTATCATATGTTCCCCACAGAAAAAGCTGCTGATCATAACAAGAAAATTCAAAAATGCCCTTTAGATTCTTATTATGTAATATTGAAAAATATTTACTTATTATACACTGAAAACTACATGAAGCCATTATTTAAAAAACAGTACAGCACATGAAGTACATCCATTAATAGCCCTGGATTCTACAAAAGTCCTAGAGGAAAATATTTTCCTAATTAGACTATATTAACATTATTTATTACTGCAGGAAAATATTTCAGTTTCTGGGAGGGTATCAAATTTATTTATTTTTTTTCCCTGGACTTTTCCTATACTTTGGGGGGAAATATTCTCACATTTTGGGAAAAAAGGAAAAAGGGATTTGCATTGCTTATGCAAAAGGAATGATGGTAACTAAAACATATTTAATTATTAAGCTTCTATATGATTCAGAATTATGCAATTTAGTTGTAAATATAATCACAAGAGGAATATTTAAAATATTTCTTTATATTTATTATTTCTATAAAACTGATAATAATCAATAATAAAATATAAAAATTTTTAAATTTTAATAAATTAATAAATTTTGTTAATTATACATAAATTTATTAAAGAGGTAAATTATTTTACTCTTTATTTATGCAGCTAAATAAAATTTTTATATTTTATACAAAAAAAAAAAATTTTTTTTTCACATTTTCTAAAAAACACCACTCTATTTTGTTTTTAAATAGTAAGCAGGTTACTGTATAAAGAACATGTAAAAAATGATCAGGAAATTTAGAGATGGAATTCATCTTAAAAAAAATCCTTTTGCTGAAATTAGAATTTTTTTTTTTTTTTTTTACATTTTTCAAATTTAAGGCAAAAATTAACAGGATTTTAATTAAAATGCTATCAAAATGCAGACTGTTTCATAATAAGCATATATTCTAGAATATCCAAGAAAAAATAATGTGTTTCTGACAATTAGGTGTAGAGCAAGAAAAGAAAGGATTTTATAAAACACAAGGTTTTCATTTCATGCATCCACAAAACAGCACCAAGTGAATGTTCCATTTCTTTGAAAATTTATTGCTAATAAACTAATACATGGAATAAACTAAAATTGTGTATGTAGTTATAACATTGTTGTATGCAACTTTGTATAACATTAAAAAAAAATCCAAGGGGGTAGGTGTCATGCCGTGGTTGACAGTGGTTGCAACGTGGTTGAAGTGACATGGAATGACCCATGTGTCTGCAAAATGACCAGCTAACTGCCTATTTAAATTTTTATTAATATATATATAAATCTGCAAATAGGTGATAAATCTAAAAAAAAAGTGACAAGGGGCTAGCCCTTAATAAATTAGTATTCGGTTACCTTTTTATGAACAAAATTACATTTATGATTAACTTTATGGCTATTCATAGTTACAAAAATTAATATAAAATAACAATTCAAAGTTTTTTACTGAAGACTACATAAATGTTTAACAAATAAAAATTTCATTATGAAAACATAAAACAAATTAGTAATTTTACGTAATAAAAGATGTCTATAGCTGAAAATCTCAGCATTGTACAATCAAAAAATTTGGTACACAGGTACTTCAAGACCCGAATAGATGCACCTCGGCATTATTTTTTTTAATTTTACATTTGTTTTTTAGTTATTTTATATTTTAGCCCAATTTACGATTTTGAATAAACATAAGATAAAGTTATATTTAATATATATTTAACAGACATGATACAGCCCTCCTCCAGAAAAAGCTGAACTTTGTAAGACATTAAATGCAACAAGTTTGAATTTGCGCAAACACACAGAATTAATACTATACCAGTTGGAACTGAACATAGTAAATTAATCTATGCGTACTAGAGATGAGATGGACTCGGGTTCTATGGTACTAAGTGCAATTCGGACTCAGGCTCCAAACTATGCTTCTTATTTAATAGACATTTTTTTAATAGTTAGTGATTAGAAAATGTTAATAAAAACTTAAGTAATAACGTTTTATTTTATTACTAAACAGCTACTGCTAACAGGTGTCTGAAATCTTATTTGAAGTCAAACACTTGGTAAATGGGTTCTATCTTTTATCATTCATGTTGTGTAGTAAAATGTAATATTGTTGTTTATTAATCTCTGCCTGTTAAATCTGTCAGACTGGACGTTTGAAAATATTGTAAGTGTCTTCAGTCATTTGGTGACTCGTGGGGGTAAACAATTAAAGTGTAAAGAAGAGCTCAGAAATGGCCCCAGACATTATCCGCGTCTGGCAGGTGACAAAAGGAGCTTATCCGGTGAGAATTGCAACTAGGTTGAGTGAGGGTTCTTTATATATTGTTCTGTATATATTCCCTACTGGAGTGTTTTATTGCTTATACTTGGGTCATAAACTGTCTCGGGAGTTGAGGCTGCTGAACTGCTGTTTAAATATGTGTTGTTGTTGAGATCCAGACCGTCCGACCTACCAGAAAGGTGTAAGGTAACCGTTTGGATGGCCGGGAAGTGCCACCCAATTTAAACCGGAACTCAGTGGGGGAGGCATCCACAGGGACCGTACCCTCCTTCCCCTACCACCAACCTTTCAGAAGGACTTACGGACCCGCATGTTTAACGTGATCGTACTCCGCATGAACACGGCGGTAGTTGTGGCAGCGTGCAAACCACAGGGCTACCGCGCCCGAAAAGTGCCAACAGCACGTGGTGTTCCCAGGTGGTCACCCACCCAAGTACTAACCGCGTCCGATGCTGCTTGACTTCGGCGATCTAGGTTTAAATATGAGTGGCAATCTAGTGCAGCATGTAATAAACCTATTTGTAAAGTTCTTCAATTGTAAAATGCGGCAAAACTAAGGAATGAGATATATCAGAAAATGATTTGTGTTCGAACCAGTGGTATAAATTGTGCTACGATGATAGCTCCTCCCTTGTCAGTATCCTCATTGCTATTCCTAACCTACCAATTGGCTATTGCTGCAATCCACTCCCATCTCACAAATATATCCTTCCATGCTTTTTTTTTTAAAGCAAGACTGATGCAGAGTGGAAAGTTCTGTTATATTCAAGAAATTCAAACCTTACATTTGCCTCATAATTTTCAGTTTAGTTGATTAAATTTTAGGCAAATGATGGATGAGCGGCCTAATGGCAGATGTTATAATTGCCTAAATTTCATAACATTCTGAAAACTGCAATAATGAAAAATCATGAAGCAATAGGATTTGATACTTCACTTTTAACTAAAAAGTGTGTTTTTGTTACAGATGAAGGCAGTAATATTGTTTCAGCTTTAAAATGGTATAAAAGACTATCATGCATATGCCACATGTTAAATACCTCAATCAAACATGGTTTTATTGAAACTGCAGAAGAATTTCCGTAATTCAGTTGTTGTAACATATGGATTTATTGAAATCTAATCCATACAAATAGAGATCTCATCACATACAAAAGAACAAGAACAAGCAAAGCAGCGAACAAGGGAACACAGAGAACACCGTCAATGCAAAAGAAAAGAGTCCAAAGAAGCACACGACAAAGAGGTGGCAGTCATTCTTTATCATTCCATAAGAGATTCTTAGCATCCCAATAAAGTTTAATGACATCTCTCTTGCGCTAGGCATCCCTATCCAGTCCTGGACACCCAAGAAGATGTTCTGAGTTCATTCTGCCAACATTACATATTGGGCAAATGTTCGTGGGGAGAACACCTATTCTATAGAGGTGCTCTGCTAAACAATCATGCCCGGTTTTCAATTTAAAATTGGCAACCGCTTCTTTACGTGGTCTAGCTTTGAAAATTTTCCAATTATCTTGGATATCAAGCCACATTTTACCTCTAAATTTAGTCATACGGTTATCATTATAAGTGTTTATCATGTCTCTGTGTACAAACTTTTTAAAGGATTCTGGTGGGACAAGTATTTGATTAATATTTACATTATTTCCCTTCTTGGCAAGCAGATCAGCTGCTTCATTTCCGTTGATTCCCACATGGGAAGGTATCCATTGAAAAACAACCTGTTTATCTGTACTTCTCAAGTATTTTATATCTTTCTTTATTTGAGTTATTATCGGCATTTCTGAGTGATGGTTTGTCGACATGGCCTGGATAGCTGCACTGGAGTCCACACATATTACAACTTTAGAATAACAGTTATTATTAACTCTGAATATATCAAGCTGTTAATTGCCAAATGAATAGCATAAATTTCAGCGTCAAAATTGGTCATATATTTTCCTACAGGAGCATATTGAGAAAACAATTCACAATAAACACCCACCCCAGCTGTTTCATTTATTTGGGACCCATCAGTAAAAACTCTTGTCCATTGGGCTTCAGGGTATTTTTCTTCCATCCATGAAAAATGTAAAGCATTAGTACGATATTTAAACAACACCAGACTTCTTTAAATGTCGTATTAATGCTTTACATTTTTCAATGGAAATCTTAAATTATTTCCGTAATACAGGATTTCCATTGAAAATTGTAAAGCATTAGTACGATATTTAAAGAAGTCTGGTCTTGTTAAGGAATTAAGAGCAACTGTGCATCAAGAGATTGAAACCAGGTGGAACACTATGTTAAAATCTGTAACATCACAATTTACAGATATCAAAGCTTTGCTTTTGAAAAAAGGGAAGAGAATCATGTGGAAAAAATAAGCTTAGAACTTTTAAAATGTTTTAAAGAATTCCATAAAACTAGTCGTCAATTAGAAGGAGATTCATATCCCACTCTTTATTTAGTGTTATTGTGGCAGCATTACTTGAAAAAAATTGCACCTTAAATGTAACCGACTCCCATATATCAAAAGTTTATTAAAGAAAAAACTGAATATTGGTTGAAGAAGAAAATAGAAATTAAAGAGCTGCGCAAAGTACTTACATTTTTACTCCTAAAATTTAAATCACTGAAATTGCTTAGTGTACAGCAGAGAAATAATGTTCAAACGTGGGATTATAAGAGAATATCAGCCTGTTAATTTGCACGAAGCTAGTACAGAGAATAGGGATAAAATGCTTGAAGAGAAAAAGATAAAAATTTTCGATGAATGAGCTGACAGTGTGGAATTACACCAGAAAAGAATGAATTGGATAAATATATTGATTTGACAGTTGGGATGAATATTGAGGAAAGAAATTTAATGTCTTGGTAGCAAAATTCTCCCTTTAACAATTTGTCAGGAATTGCCAGACAAATTCTTAGAATTCTGCGAGTAGTGCCTTTAGTGAAAGAGATTTTAGTGTTGCTGGGCATGTTTTAGAAGAAATGCAACTTTAAGCCAGAATCAGTTAATGCTATTCTCTTTTTAAAAAACTATGACTCCCATGGAATTAAAATATACAAATATTTCTTTTTGTGAATATTTGATCAAAGATCAATGTGTGTAGTTTAGACATATTGATAAATAAGAATATCTGATATGTATAGAATAATCAAGGAATGGCAATATATCAAAAGAATGGGTTAAAAATTAAAATGTTTTAATTTTATTGCCATAAATATTTATATCTCTTTTACACTACAGGGTGTCCCAAAAAGATTGAACTGCGCTTTAATTCTTTACCTGTTGGAGATAAGTAAATTGCAAAAATGTTGAAAGTAAGGTAGGAAATAAGGATTCTGTTACTGAAATAGTCCTCCCATTAACTTTAAATAAATTACACTTTTTAAATTTTTATACAACTCCCTTAAACAAATTTGGTCAATCAGAAAATTATTATTTTTAATGCAACAAGATCATTAAAAAAACCCCGCATATCTGTATCTTTAAAATTGAGCGAGTTATATTTAATTGAAAATAGAACATTGTGAATGGGGACCATATATAAAATTAGAAATGTAAATTTGTGACATATCACAAAAAAGATAAAACTGGATGATAATACATAGGAACCAACCACGTAATGCTTTATTTTGATGCATTTGCGATACAAAAATTTGACACATATTAACGTATTTTAGATCTAAACAATTTCCATCATCAATTTGTTTATGATCCCTATTTTCACTGATGAAACAGCTTTTCACATGGTACAGAAAAGTGGCATAATTTTTTCCTTTATCATAATTCAGTGGATTTTAAAGATACAGATATACGGGTTTTTTTAATGATCTTGTTGCATTTAAAATAAAAATTTTCTGATTGACCAAATTTGTCTAAGGGGGTTGTACAAAAATTAAAAAAGTGTAACTTTTTGAAAATTAATGGGAGAACTATTTCATTGACATAGTCTTATTTCCTACCTTACTTTCAACATTTTTGCAATTTACATTGCCCACTTATTTCCAACAGGTAAAGAATTAAAGTATGTTTCAATCTTTTTGGGACATCCTGTGTATCTGCCAAAATACTGAGTGGAGAGAAGAAAAGGCCAATATTAATTTTTCTACTACAAACAATCATAAAAGTAAGTTACTATTTTAATTTCATTATATGGTTTTCATGAGACTATATTTTTTTTCTACCTTCAATTTATGTTATTCCTAAGCTTCAACGCTCAAAGTAATTGTCTTTGCAATTTTTTTCTTTTTTTTTTGTACCGATATCTAAACTTAATCACCCATTTTCATCAATGGACATTTTTGAAAAATTAGTAATAATTAAGTGACAAGGTTAAAAACATATTTTGTGCTTGTGCGGATTAAGGCTCTATTTTACATTGAGCTGTTCGGGCTGGAGCTCAAATATATCGGGCTCGGGCCAATATTGAGCACGAACTCATCTTTACTGCATACATGGAAGTTAATTCAAGAATCCAAATTATGGACTCATTTATTCATTGTATTTAAAAAATAAGATTGAAAAATATTGAAGCTCTTCCAAAAGCCCTTTAATAAATATTCTGTAAAAATCTTCCTAGTTCCTGGTACTGATTCACTAATTATGTAATACATGTAAAATAACAAAATTCAATTTGATATTTCTCTTATAATAATTTGTTTCTTATATTTTAAAAATGAAAGGTAAAATATTGAGATGCCCAAACAAAATTTATATTACAAAGGGAGACAATAACTTGTAATGAGGCAACATTTAGTGATGATACAAAAGCTGCTGAAGATGGTTTGCTAAAAAAAAAATAATGCTTGATAAAGTATAATTTACATTTTTAACAAACACTTTCAGTACAGCTTTGATATAAACAACTTGGATTTGATGATTTTTTTTTTCTGAAGCGATAAATTGCAAAATGTGGTGTGAAATAAATTGCCCTTGGCGGTACATTTCCCACAACATGTTTTTCTGGCAACCACTTTTAGCTTTCTGTTATGTCCGGCTTCGACGATTTTAGTTTAGTTGTGGCTTTGTGTGTAAAAATGTATTAAAAACTTGAATATCATACAAAAGCGAAAGATAGCATATGTTAATGGATAAAATAATGTAGAAGTAGAAAATTTACATAGGAATGATCTTTCTCTGATGGCTGCAATGTGGAAACAGCCATTTGTGCAATTTGTATATTTGTATACGTGTTTTTCTTTGAAAAGTTTTGGTTTTCATTAAACCAGGTACTGTGTTTTTATTTAAGCTTAGCTTCTGCTTTGTTTTAGCGGATAATTTAAAGTTTAATTTCTTGACTGTATTAAACTTTATTATTTTCATGTTACGTCCACGATGTTGTCGCACAAACAGCTATTGCTACGCGAGCCGTATAGTTTTTTTGAGAGTTCATTAAGTACAATCTTTATTTAAAGTATCATTTTTTTTATTTCGTTAAAGTACAATATTTTTTCTAAGTACAGTTTTTTGAAATTTCGTTAAAGTGTAATCTTTTTTTTAAGTACCATTTTTTTAATTTCTTTAAAGTAACCTTTTTTCTATCATTTTTTTTTTACATAGAAAACTTCAAAAAAGTACAACCTTTTTCTAAGTATTTTTTACAATTTTGTTAAAGTGTAATCGGTACTTATCGGTTATAGGGACCATGGGTTAGCGACTGTTTTTCCGAGTTGTTGCCAACACAAACATTGGCGATATAATCCGATACGAGAAATTCACTACAAACACAATGATTAAAATTTAATATATAATGAGGTTTCATCAACTTTATTTAACAAAAAAGTATTGTGTTACATTGAAATTTGTGGCGGTCAAAACTCAGCTATTGCCGATAAAATTTCATTAAATTTATCACTACCGGTAACACTTCACCACATAAATTCTACGAAATATGAGTCCAAGTGTTGTCTCGCAGTGTCTCTATGCTTTTTGTTACACCATTTTGCAGATCCCGAGAGTCTCTCTATGGTCTGTGTTGCAGGATCCACGAAATTATACCGATGGTTTACTTTCAAATGTTGAAAGCCGGCTTCTTCTAATTCTTCAGTTTTGTAACCACGCCAGCAATATGAAAATATGATTGAGCCCTCCTCGAAGTGTTCAACAATTTCTTGGAAACTAACCCATGGTCCCTATAACCGATAAGTACCGTGTAATCTTTTTGCTAAGTATCATTCTTTTGAAATTTCGTTAAGTACAATCTTTTTTCTAAGTTTCATCCTTTTTTTTATACTTATATATTATTTTATACTTATTTATGTATTACATTTTCATTCATTTTTGAATTTTAATTATATATTTTTATATTTGTTACACACAAAGCCTAATATGGCATTCATGCATTCATTAGGACTTTTCAAAACACTGTCTTTCTTGACGCAAAAAAAACCCGAAGCTGTTCCACACCTTCTTCATGTGTTTTTCTGTTTTCAGGTGGTCAGCTACTGCCCCATATCCTCTTCTACTATAGCAAATTAAGTCTCAACCAAAATTTCATAGACCTGTGCCACTCACAGTTCCACTTATCAAAATCAGAAAATAAACTTAATTTGGTTGATCCAGGAAATAGACCCCCCCCCCACACACACACACACTCATTTTTCAAAGTACGATTCTGTGCCAAATTGGCGTGATTCTTCGGGTTACAATTTCATTGCGTATACTTCTCGTCGCCCACGGCTTCTGGTAACCCACGAGCATCCAATCAGCGCTCGACTGTTTGGGAATCTGCATTTTAATAGGCAGTAAGTATTTCATCAGACTTTTTTCAATCGAATTCGTTGACTCTTGTTTTTACAGATCTTTTTCGATCGATTTGTAAAGATTTGAATACGAACAAACTTTTTGGGATAAATATTTAAAACATTCCTCGTAATTCATGGACATTAACATTTTATGCAAATTTTCGGTAAATATGCAGGTTCCGGTGTTAAGTGTACATGTATGTTCAAGAAAATGTGTTCCGGCGTTGAATGTATGTGTATGTTCAAGAAAATGTGTTCCGGTGTGGATATAATTAAAAATATGGATATCCGTTATATAAAGGTTGGTTCCGTTTCTTTGTACATCCCGTGTTTTGAAATTGTCTTTTGTATTTTTCCGTGTTTTTAAAATGGGTTTCTTAATTTTAAAGTATTGATTTTTCTTAAATTTCGTTAAAGTACAAATTTTCTTCTAAGTATCGTTTTTTCTTAAATTTAGTTAAAGTACAAACTTTTTTCTAAGTATCGTTTTCTCTTAAATTTAGTTAAAGTGCAAACTTTTTTCTAAGTATAGTTTTTTCTTAAATTTTGTTAAAAGTACAAATGTTTTTTTAAAATTTCGTATTTTTTATAAATATTGTTAAATTACATTTTCGTAAGTTTTTTAAGTATCGCGTGTTTCAATATGGCTTCTAAAATTTTAAAAATGTTTTATTCTGCCATTATGCAATATTTTTATAATGCACAAAAATCGTATTTTGTAAGCTTTTTATGAGTATTATTCACTTTTAATGAGTATTATTCCCTTTCATTAAAATATCATTTACATTCAAAATTCCAGTTCATAAAACTGTAGAATACGTCACTTTGGTAGGAGGGGCCTATTTTAAAACACGGGAAACTACGTCACTTGAGTTGGGAGGAGTCAATTTCAAAACACTGAGAAACGTGCCAACTTGGCGCAATTTTGTACTTAGAAAAAAGAGTGGCGGTCTATTTTCACTGGATTTACCCTTAATTTAAATAAAGACCATAAATCAGAATCTCTTACATGTGCTAATGCAAATGTTAAAATGTTTAAACTGTGCTGAAATACCTGTTTATTAAAATATTGCAGCAATCATAAAAGCCGAATTCTGACTGAATGTAATGTACGCGCATATAAGTTACCAGATTTGGCAATGAAAGATGATCGCTTGGAAAGAAACACTGCCAACAACTGAACATTTGGCAACATTGAAAGATTATTTTCCGGATTAACTATACTTTTTAAATGCTATTACTATATTTTGCTTTATACCAGGGTTGGGTTTTTGACATCAAAAACTGTTTTTTGTCATGACATTGGTTTAATCCATGTTTTAACAGGATAAAACCGTCAAAAACCCAAAAGTTGCGAATAAAAGGGGAATTTGATTTAAAAACAATAAAACCACCATGTCAATCATAAGATTGAATGAATGAATGATATAAAGGTGGGTGGCTCCAGAAGAGCCTAGCACATCGACCAGAGGTCTATTGTACTACCCCAAAAAGTGAAGGTCCCTAAGAGAAGAGACCAGTAGCCGATGCAAACATAAGCAGGCACTTGACAGGAATGTCGTTCAGCTCCCAGGGTTCAATCACATGACGACCAATGTGTTCGAATCTGTGAGCAGAGTAGGCCTCACATTCACACAGAATGTGAGCTGCAGTTTCTTCGCTGTAATTGCAGCCTCTGCAAAGCGAATCTTTGGAGACACCCATAATATTAAGATGTCTCTTGAGAGTGCAGTGCCCAGTAAGGAGCCCAACAGCTCTCCTGATGCCAGTTCTACTGAGCCTGAAAAGTTCCTTTTGACGTGCACTAGGGCAATTACAATTGAGAATTTTCGCTTGCCTTTGCCCTTTAGTGTCACGCCAGTTCTTGCATTGAAGCTTCCTGAAGATGTCAAAGACAATTCTTCTGATAAGATCATTGGGTATACCCAAGGCTGGCTCAGGGCCCACAAAAGGAGTATTAGAGCCTTTCCTAGCAAGTTCATCTGCCAATTCATTGCCAGGAATGCCCGAATGACCAGGCACCCAGTACAGAATGACACTATTATTACTAGCAATTTTACAGAGAGCTTTATAGCATTCCCAAACAAGGGAAGACGTCACAGTGAATTTCCCCAGAGCCATAAGAGCAGCCTGACTGTCAGAACAAATGAAAATCTAGCTATTCTCGTACTTTCTGTCATAGCAAATTCTACAACACATAAGAATGGCAAATACTTCAGCCTGAAAGACAGTAGCAAAATTGCCAAGCGGATAAGATAGCTTAGTGCCATCATCAGGGCAGCAGACTCCCGCACCAGTACTAGTGCCAATCTTCGAGCCATCAGTATACCATACAAAACAGTTATGTTTATTGTAGGTTGGAGTCCTCTTCCAATCATCCCGCGAGGGGACAAGAATTTCATAAGGCTTATCAAACGTAAATTTGACATGTATGCCATCAGGTGGCATACAGAAATAAGGATGCCTAGCAACATTACTGTTAAGTTCGCCCCAAGATAGATACCTTGAGTAATCTTTCCAGTGTTTCAGATATTTGAGTCTGTTCATGCAGATAAGTGCCTCTGCTTCAATACGCATATAAAGCGGATGCAAACCAAGTAAAAGTTCAAGAGATGCAGTAGGAGTGGTTTTCATGCATCCGGAGATTGCAATGCACACCATCCTTTGAAGCTTAACTAAATCAAGTTTAGCAGTTTCATTTCTAATTCTGGACCACCAAACAATGGATCCATAAGAAATGATAGGACAGACTATCATCGAGTAAATCCAATGAATAGCTCTGGGATTAAGGCCCCAATCATAAGATTGATCACCCATATAAATTTGAACAATGTTATAAAAAAAATGTAAGTAATTCTAAAACATTATCCTTACAACAATACAAGTACATAAATACCTTTAAAATATTGAAATACTAGCAACAATTAAAAATAATTTTTCATTTATTCGAATTTAAATATCAAGGTATTCTGATTTTGTTTTAAATTAAAAACAATATTTATCACTTTTCTGAAGTTTTAATATTTTAACATTTTAGAGATAGCACAATTTGTTTTTAATATTCGGGTTCATTATACCCATGTAGCATTCAATAACACAAGCTTAGAACTTTTCTCCAGTCCTAAACGATTTCGCAGTTTAGAATGGATGATTCCAAAATGTGAAAATATTCTTTCTGTAAAGGCCGAACTAGCTGGTTAGGATATCAGCATTATTGCTAGTTTAGCTAATTTAAAAGCTGCGCTGTTTTCATCCTGAAAACTTTCACACTTCGAAGTACCTTTCCACCACGTTATCAGATTGGTAAGTTTTGCACTTGTACTGAAGTAAAATATTGGGAATGGGCTTTCTTGGGCTATCCATTTAGCTATCTGTTAAGTCTTTCCATATATATCCATATATTTCGAACGCATGATGTAAGCGAGGAAATGGATTGGCATTAATGCCTGTTCTAGTCTTTTCTGAACAATTTTAATGTGTGGTTGCAGGGAATCTTCTTTCATAAGACTTAGCCAAATGTGGCATGCATCGGCCAGTGTTGCTGTATGTCTTTATAGTACATAGGGCTACATTTTAGCTGGCCAAATATTTTTCTTCCAAAAATTTATTTCCAAGGGGCTGTATACATCTTTTTTTTTTACCAATATAATAATAATAACAAATTTATTCAAACCAATTAAATATGCAATTTACAAATAGAGTTGCTCTCTTTCAATTATTATATATTGTTTTACTGTATTTGTTTCATTAACCCCCCCCCCCCCTTAAAAATGCAAGGGGCCAGAAATTAAACCCTTGCATATGGTACATGAAAACTACTTACAGTACTGATTGAGGGTAACTGGATTTTGACTGGCAATATTGTTTGTTTCTTTCTCATTTGACATTCAGGTTTTTGACATGATGGTTAAAACCATGGATTGAACCGGATAAAACCGTCATGCGTCAAAAACCCGCCAACCCTGCTTTATACCATAGTTTTAATTTTTTAACAATTTGAGAGCTTTAATTTACAAACATGTTGCAATATTTATTAAATAAATTTAACATAATGAAAGGTAAAGACAATGAGAATACATAACTTGATAATTTAACTTGAATTTTAATAGTTCTTACATGTCAGGTTGTTTGGTGTTAAATTGTTTAATGCTTTGTACGAAAATTGCACATTTTTAGTACATGCAAAATGAAAATACAAATAATTTTTATCTAAGACTTGGATTCTTTATCAGTTGTTTTGGCTTGGGATACAAAGGTAGCTAAATCTCTTTTCATAGCATAAGCGTCTTCTCCATCAGCGTAATATTTTGGTTCAATTTCACTAATTTGAAATTTCAAAGTATTTGTGTAAAGATGTAAAGCAGCTCTGTTGCTTTTCCTGACATGTAGTGAAACATACTTCGCGTTGAAACACTCTACCATAGCTCTAGATGATTGATCCATTAATTTTTGTGCTAAACCAAGTCTTCGATGAGAACGCTTAACTGCAAGTGATGTAATATGTCCATGAGGGTCGTCATCCGAATCTTCTTCCATTTTTGCTAAAACGTAACCAACAATTTTTCCCTTTTCATCTTCAGCAACATAAGATAATTGAGGCCATGATAAACCATGATAAAAATAGTATTTCATCTGGTAGTTTTCGGGAAGACACAGAAGGTTGCAATGTTGCATATTCATCAAATCATCCGGAGTAGCGCATCGAATATTCATTTTGATTACTACAGTATAATTAGATTTCAAAAGAAATTCAATTTAAAAAGCTATAACTTATTATTCGAATATCAAGTTTCGTTCAGCGTGACAAAAATGAAAACAAATGCATAAGAATGTGTTGTGTTGCAGAAGGCTTCATTAAGAATTTAATCAAACATGATCAAATATTCTGCTCAAGTATTCTGCTTCTGCACGATTTAGCAAAAGAAATGATTTTGAGAGCCTGTTTAAGTATTTATGTTTTTAAAAATAATAAAACAGAAGTTTTCAATTACAGAACAGAATTGAAATGATGTTAAACTTAACGTTAACTGTCGCTGCGGTTAACTAAACAAAACGTAAATAAATAAACCCACGTCATGTCGGATTGGGAACTCCTAAATTGTAATTTTTAATACTATGTTATTATTAAATAAAATTTTCTAACTTAAAAATATTTCAACTCTGTGAAATTTGTAAATGTTCTGAAATTTAATTGAAAAATATTTACAATATACATCGTACAGTTAGTTCTAAAATAAAAATACAGTTTTCTCTCGTTATTCATGTCCCTTTTGTCTTATAGTCAAACCAAAGGTATGGTTAGATGTGGCATAATATCTATTATACAAATAAAGGAACATAATAAGACATCATATATTTAATTTGATACGAATTTTAACTTTGAGTTAGCACCATCCACTTTTGATTACAGGTTATGTTTTTCCAGTTCCAGGATTTGGTTGGTTTTATCCCTCTACTGTCGGTTTCGCACATGATTAATAATTTGACCCAAACCAACTGTTTAAAGTCAATTCTAATCCAAAATAAATATATAGGCCAAGACGTCCCTGCCGTGCAAGGGATTCAAACTTGATAAATGATGATCTGAAATCCATAGCGCTAACCATTTGGCTACTTAGGTGGTGTAAAGTACTAGTTCAAAATCGGTTCATTTTGATCAAGCAATTGACGAGTTTTGAGCTCTGAAGTCTCCCTTAACAATCCATTTATCAAACTTGTCTGTCACTTTCTATTTTGAAACAAATTTTTAATATCAATTATGACATTTATATTTCATTTAAAAAAATTGAATAGAAAGACATGTATATTACAACTTTAATCGATTCAGGAATGTCTCAATTGTGCAACATTTCAGTTTGATCTAGGCGTACATCAATATATATTGATGTACGCCCAGGTTTGGTACATAATGATTATTATATCGTATTATCATCTCTATAAATCATGATTATATATAGGAGTCATTCCATGTCAAATCATTCACTTTATTTCAAAGAAAAAAACCTACCAACTCAGATTTTAATAAAAGTTGATATAAAAGTTTATCAACTGAAACTGTGAAAATTTGAACTTTCTACCTACTTTAGTTTTGAGAATACATGGGTGTGAAATTTGGTTGAGATGTCATAATAGCAACTGTGATGAAAAACATTGTTATACAAAATATGCTTTATTTTATTTATTTATTTTTTTTTTAACGGAAGTGAAAAATTCTGGAAAAAAATGACAGAAATAAAACTGCTTATGCAAATAAAGGCACTGTTGATTGGAAGTTAATTTTTCTTGTGAAATGAAAAAAATATATATATGAGTTAATATATAAAGTGAAAAAAAAATTGTTGAGTTTTATAGGAAAAATATTGTTTACATTTGATATAACTAAAAAAAAGAATTTATTAAATTTTGTAGTTGATTTTTTATTTAGTTTTACTGATAAGTTTTGGTGATTTAATTTATAATTTTATTGCTTTTGTTGAATATTTAGAGAATTGAGTTTTTTCAAAATGTCTGTATAAATTTAAAGCTAATTCAATGTGATTTCCCTTGTGTTTCTCATATAACTAACATTTAGAAATTACATGTTTTTTACTTATTGCACTGTATATTTAAATTTATTCACTTACATTTGTAGACATTTATTATATATTAAAAATAATTTAAAATTGAAAAAAATTACAATTACAATACTTTTAAAATATAACTATAAAATCACAATATAAATTTCTAGCAATATTTTAATATTAAATGGATTCTTTAAAAAAAAAAACAGGATAAGCAATTTTTGTTTTATAGAATCCTATCTGTAAAGTCAACTTGTTCATTAAAAATTAAAATTTTGCAGGAAAAAAACCAAAAACAGAAGAGATTTGTGGATTCAGAGATTAAACCAAAAAATATTCATTAACACCTAACCTTATTTACCTATAATAACTTTAAAACATTTACCCACAATTTCATGCTTAATTTGGTTTATAACAAAGTAGTATTGTACTTAATACAAAGTATGTATTAAGTACTGTAAGAGCATTATTTTAATAAAGAAAAGCTTATGAAATAACACAATTTTAAATTTAATAGTTGCCATGAAGTCTGAATATTTATATTAAAATTTAAAACTTGCCTCTCCAAACAGCAGTTTTAATTGTTTTGGAATTGGGGAATATATTTTTTGTCTACCAGATACTTCTGCACCTGCTGAAAGGGTCCATCATGAACAATGTTTGGCCTGAAGAAAAGGGTAGAATTGTTGAATCAACTATGTCTAATGCATGTGTAATGTTAAAGTCCAATGCTCTGTGAAATAAACATAAATAGTATAGAATGTTCAACCTTATGAAAAAATTAAAAACTACAACCATTCTATTATAACGCTCCCTCTAGAAACAAGCATATGAATGGTCAAAATCAAATTATTAATGTCTTATGTTGCAGGTTTCAATTTTGTTTTCCTGTATTCAATAAATAATTATTTATTTTGTCCTGGTTTTGAAAACAATTTATATGGTATGCCTAATTATATAAGATATTAGACTTCAGTGTAAACTAATTAGATGTTTCATTTTTGAACTTGTTGAATTTTTAATATGTCATAATATCCATGTGCTGTAGTATACCAGTAATTTATTATTATTTTTATCTAGTAGCTGCTTGTTAGTTCAATGTTAATCTGAAGATCTAAGTTCTAACTAAACTATTCAAGCCTCACATCATTTTCCTTGAAGCTATTTTTCATAGTGTGAAGCATTTCAAGACTTGAATTATGGTATAGTATATACCTTATATCACATACATTATTTTTAATTTAACAATATCATCTTCAAAATGATCTGTAGCTACAGTCTAAAATGAAAACAAAAAGTACTTCCTTCAGAATTTACAAGTCCTCTAACTATGCCATTTTAAGTTATAGATGCACCATATGGTAACAAATTTTCTACATTTAATTGCATTTACATCCATTTGTATTCATTACATTACATTTATGTACCCATAATTTACATCCATTTTATTATATGCATATTTGAGCAATTCAATTTTAAATTCCTACTTTCAAAGTATAATATATAATGCTGTAAAGTTATGAAGATTGCGACTTTTTGCAGCAGTGCTAATAACTGTAGTTTTCTGTTAGATGATGTTAGAAGGAACAGATGATGTTAGGAGCAACCCATGTAGATCATAATATGCAATGGTATTAAGGTGTAGCAATTGATATGCCTAGCACTCATGAAATAGGAGGGGCCATGTGTGTGCCTACCCAGTGGCCTAAAGCTTATTTAGGGTGTATTATGCCTGTTTAATGAGTATATTATGCCCTTCATAGTGGGCAATCACACCTTTGAAAAATTGAATGAATGAATGAATGAATTCAATTACTCCCTGCTTTAAATCCTAAACAATATTGGGTACATTTTCTAATAAGAAATAAGTAAAAGTAAATAAAGCACTTGATGTAATTAAAAGTGTCCGATATGAATCTTCAAAATGAAACAAATGATAATTTTCATAGACTTGGGATTCTAGAGAAATTGGATACCTTACATTAATAATTTATAATAGAAAAATCTTTGAAGTCATTTTTTGTGTGTGTGTGTGTTTGTCTAAGATATGTATCGCATATCTGGAAATAATCAAATTGGGCTTTTTTTACTTTTGTTAATTGTTTGAACTTTTATAGGATCTTTCTGCATTTTCAAAAGATGATTTTGATCCAAAAGAATGGATTAACAAAACTTTTCAAACTGTTGAAGCACAGGCTGATAAGGAAGTATGCATATACAATGCTATATTTTCTTTTCTTATGTTGTTATGATTTTCCCTTATTTGTTCTTTATGCAAGTTTTATGCATTTGATTCATTATGAAGTAAATTTATTATTATGAGAAATATTTTGTATTTATCTAAAACCTACATATCTAAAGTAATAAATTGCTTAAATTGACTGAAAAGCAAAGCATTACTTAAAGAAAATATGTTAAATATTATATTAAATGTGTAGGGTTATCAATACCATTATTTTCCCCTGAAAACTAAGTTTAGTGATAATTTCGTTT
Source organism: Amaurobius ferox (assembly GCA_951213105.1). Classification (NCBI taxonomy): domain Eukaryota; kingdom Metazoa; phylum Arthropoda; class Arachnida; order Araneae; family Amaurobiidae; genus Amaurobius; species Amaurobius ferox. Next base: position 70,824,462 of record OX578143.1, on the reverse strand, counting down.
TTAGGTCTTTTGTTATTTTCATCGGGCCCACAACATATTATATTTCATTGATAAATACTCACCATTGCAGGTAATAAAGCAATGTATAACAAAAGTTCACAGCAGAAACCTTGAATGCAGTTTTGTTGTTGATTCCAACTCCTTAGCCGTGTGGTAATTTCTTGCCCTTGTAATATAAAATTCTATTTACTGATTCTTTTGCATGAATGAATAACTAAATACATTCCAGAAAATACAAATTTATTAACCTCCTTTGAGATATGTATTTTATCTAAAATTAAACATATTTATTATTTTTATGCTTCATTATGTTGTTTAAGATTTTCCCTATTCATTTTACAATATTCAAAACAAATTCCTCCTCCTTCATCAAAACAAAAGTGTCAATTTGCTATAGAATGTGCTTCTAAGTTAACAAAGGCAAAGTAATTCTATTTTGATTCTCATAAAATAATATATGTACTGAAGCAAAGCAAAAAATAATACAGTGAAATATGTGTGTAAAACAGAATCTGTCTAAGACATACATATATGTGCATAAATGAAAGGATGTTTTGATCCCGAAAATAACTTTATAGAAGGTGTAAGTGCACCTTCAACATATTTGAAATTACTATAAACTACTTCTAGAGTAAAGTATTAAAAATGTGTATTTAAGTGTTACAGAATATAACTTTGATTTAAATTTGATATTTGAATGTCCCCATCAATGACAACAGTAAGTTTCATTCAATAAAATGTATGGATGTGTTATCGGTCTTTTGTTTAAATCTGCATTGTGTGCCTAACTTTTGGAAGGATGCAGATTATTGGAACACTTTATGGTTATTTTATATTTGCCTTGAAACTAAAGAAGTGAAGTCTTGAAGAATTCCTTTAAAAACTAGTCATCTCGACTTTTAGTTTCTACTCGAACCCTTTTCACCTCATTCTCCTCAAATATTCCTTCCCCCCCCCCTATTATGCCATTTTATTTTTATTTTAGAAAAAATTTATTTTTGAAAAAAAATTGAAATAATTTTTATTTATGTTTTTATTTTGAGTTGTATCATATTTTCATAGTGTTTTTGGTATGCTTTTTGAATTACTTGTCATTTGAGCTAATGTATCCATATTCATTAAATATTATAAAAAATTGGCTTTATGCTTTGTCTCTTTAAAGTTAAGTTACTGAAAACTATACAGCTAGTTAATATATTGTAAATATCTATAGTTGCCAAAAAAATGTATCTTTCCATATTAACCTGAAATTACATATTTTTGTCATTACAACTTTAATACATATATTTTATTAAATGTTATATATATATATATATCATTTGATGTGAAATATTTTTCAGCCCCCATGAAAATATTCTGTATACTACTGCCCGAAAATCAGCATAAAATTTGTGTATGACAGAAATCTACTTAGTATGAAACTATGTTAGATTCCATGCAATTCTATCTTAGACTAGTTTTATTGTATAATTTGTTTTCAAGCTATTTACGCATGAAAGAAATTTTTATTTGTGCTCTTAACTTATTTTTTTAACAAATCTTGAATTTCCTTGATGTATGCAAGTAAAACAGTATCTATTGCATTTTATGAGAGGTGAGACATTTATTGATAATCTATAATAAGTAACATTATCTTCTCAAGACAGGATGAAATGAAACCCTATGTATCATATAAAAGCATAAATGCATTTGTTTCTTGTTATCTTTTCCAGGAATATGCAACTACTATTGCGGCTAAACTGCAGTCATTTATTCAAGTAATTATTATTTTTTTGTGTGTTCTTTTAAATTTTTAATGTTTAATGTTTTTTATAATATATTAAATATCTTGATTAAAGTTCTGTTATTCTGCTGGTTGGTTCTTTGATTATGTTAGATTCAGTTTGTCATGATATGAAAGAAATTCTCATAAAAATTATGTTGTTGAGATCCAGACAGTCCGACCTACCAGAAAGGTGTAAGGTAACTGTTTGGACGGCCGGGAAGTGCCACCCAATTTAGACCGGAACCCAGTGGGGGAGGCATCCACAGGGACCGTACCCTCCTTCCCCTACCACCAACCTCTCGGAAGGACTTATGGACTCACATGTTTAATGTGATCGTACTCCGCATGAACATGCTGGCAGTTGTGGCAGCATGCAAATCCAACGTGCAAACCACTGAGCTACTGCACCCAAAATGTGCCAACAGCACGCGGTGTTCCCAGGTGGTCACCCACCCAAGTACTAACCGCTCCCGATGCTGCCTGATTTCGGTGATTTAATAAGAACCGGTGTTTTCAGCACGGTAATAAAAATTATGTTGTCTTTGAAATTCGATAAAACAGAGGAACTAAAAATATTTTGGAAATATGATCAAACTGATACTTAAAAGAAAAAAAAAGTTTAGAAATCTTGAGATAAAACTGTATATAGCACAATAGTAAGCCAGTTTTAGCGGCAAGAAACAGTCCTTTTTCAGAACACCCAAACGGTGTAACTAACTTTCACTAGCAAATAGGCCCAATTCGTCTTTATGACTTAGGGTTTGCTTGTTCTCTAGCACTGATGAAGGGATCCAGTATATCCCTGAAACAGCTGTATGCTGCATTTTTATTTTATTTATGCTTGATATGTTTCGTTATTCTTTGTTTTTTGTATCCTTTGCACAAGGTGCTTTTACTTATTGAATTATTTTGTTCACTACCCTCTCCACAGTCTTTATCAAAAGTGGACATTGGGATTCTCTTTTTCCCAAGCTAAAAAGCATCAAACAGTGTCTTGAACTGAATTGCCAGAATGAGAACTTTTGAAAGTTTTTTGCCTTGTTCGTCTGGCAATATTGGTTATGAGTGTTGCAACTTGAAAGCATAATTATTTTAAAAACTTAATTTTTAATCTATAAAATGGCATAAAAAGGGCCTAAAATGTTTATAAAATATGAAAAATGTCCCCAAACATAAAAAATGCCCTAAAAGAGAAAAAATGTCCATAGAATGCAAAAAAAAAAAAAAAAAAATTACAAATGTCATCAAAGTTTGGGCTCTATTTATAACTAACATCAAGTAGTTCACTTTTGTAAGTAACTATACTCATACTTTAGTTACTTATTAACAAAGTAATGCTAACTTGTTAACTTTTAAAGTAACTTTACTCAACCTTGATGAAATGTTAATATGGTGAATTTCCCTTAGAAAATCCTTCACAAAAGACATAGTAACTATTTTTTAAAGAATAGCTACATCTTACTCTTGGCTATTTTATTCTTCCTACCCTTTCATTTAAAGCTAAAAGAAACTTTTGTATATATCTTGAACATAAAAATTGGTCAATAAAACATACAATATGAAAGTTGCATTTTCAATTAATAGTCAATCTGAAAATATCTTAAGTGATATTTTTCAAAAAAGACATTCAAATTCATTAGATGACATCAACAACAAGTAGGAAATTTCACTTCTGAAAGGATTAAGATTAATACAATACTTCCCTCTTCTCTATAGAGTCTTGCCATCTATATTCAAACTTTTAAAAGGTTTTTTTTTTGTGTGTGTGTGTGTGCTCTAATCGAGCAAAGTCATGGTGGCCCTGCATTGTTATTAAAACATTAGAGAAATGTAGTATTTTCTACTTAAATGCACAATTTTTGTTGTTTAAAGTGAACAAGAAGCATGTGCAAATAGAATTTATTCTCTGGTATGTGACTTATGGCAGGAAATAAAAAAATAATAATTCCAATGCAAAATCATCGTTGACAAAATTAGAAGCGCTCATTTTAAGAAAAAATTACTTCAACATTTATTTTGATATTTTAAACTTGTTTACAATTTCATTTCGTGCCATATTATTTAGGGTTTCCTTTTCACTCTCTAACAATAATACTATGCTCTCTGTATTGTGTTCTTTTATTGCATTGTAGTATTTATTATTTTAAAGTGTAATTTCTTTTTATGAATTGTATCGATGGTCTAGTACAGTATTAATTTTTGCAACAACAGTAAAAATTATATTTTATCTTTATGTTTCTTTGTGCAGGAAGTGAATATATCACTGGAAAAAACAGCTGAACAAGTGAATCAAAATATTCCAAGGTAGATAGATAAATCTCTAAATTTATCATATCTCATAATTTTGCAAATCATCTGTCTAACACCGAGTAGTCTATCTGATTGGTAGCTAGTTGATAAAATACTTTCTTCATAATTTACCAGCCGAAGGAAACATCAAAGTAGACTCTTATTTCATTTTTCTATTTTTTTTTTTTTTTTTTTTTTTACATATTTTGTTTAATACTATTTTAATTTTTGTACTTTACACATTTTATTGCCATAAGCAAATGGTCTAAATATGTCCAATAGATTTTAATTTAATCATTGTCTTTTTTAAAAATTTCTCTGTGATGGGTAAGTAAGCAAAAGTTCTATTTTTTTGTTAGCTATCTCAAACTTGGAGGGCATTGATCACATATTTTTCTGTAGCTCACTTAATGGACTTATGGAATGTGTTGGGAGAGGGGGTACAAGGTTGGGGGAAGTGCTTTTATTTTATTACTAAAAAATGTACCCAATGTTGCCTGAGAGTTAAAGCAAGGTAGTTATATAAAATAACAAAATAAATAAATTGTGTTCATATAAATACAGTAAACATTGTATGCAATCTGTGTACATTGGTACAATGAGTATGATATGCCCCCTCCCCCAACCACAAAATTGCAGGTCATTCATTGTCGATAGTCCTTGTTAATGGACACAATTTATATCCTTATTTCAACAACTCAGCACAATTAGACCAATTTTTATATAATAGCCATATCATCCACAAACAACATAATTTCTATTCCAATAAATAAGTAAGTGCCTGCTACTTGAATAATACAGATACAGATAACACCATACTTAATTTTCAAATTACTTGTTTTGAACTGAAATCATTCTAAGGATACAAATGTGGTCTAGTGAGCTCAGCCGGTTGCGTGGGAAATGCAGGAAGCTCTTTAATAGAGCCAAGAAGAATGGTGATTGGCAGACTTATAAATCTGCCCTCACCTCCTATAATAAAGCAGTTAGGGATGCCAAGATAAATTCTTGGAGAACATACTGCGAAGGTATTAATGATACTCCTGCCGTTGCAAAACTTGTTAAGTTGATGGCTAGAGACAGAAATTGTAAACTTAACACTGTCAAGAAGCCCAATGGTGACTTTACTGTCACTGGTGAGGAGACCCTTAATGAGCTCTTCAGAGTTCACTTTCCGGTTTCTCATCCTGTTGTTCAGAATGACAGTGGTATTGCTTGCTCCACCTTGTCTGACGACAATAGCTGGGGTATTGCTAGGAGCATTGTTACTCTTGATAGGGTTAAATGGGCAATTAATTCCCATAAACCCTATAAAACTCCGGGAACTGATGGCATCATTCCTATTCTTCTCCAGGAGGGAATAGAGATGCTTGCTCCTATTCTCTGCAACATCTACAGAGCTTGTATTGCCCTTGGTCATATACCAAATGCGTGGAGGCATTCTAGGGTAATCTTCATTCCAAAAATTGGAAAGGACAATTACTATGAGGCCAAATCTTTTAGGCCTATCAGCCTTACGTCTTTTCTGCTTAAGACTATTGAAAAACTTATTGATAGGTATTTAAGGGAAGTGATTCTGGCCTCTAAGCCCTTGTCTTGTTCTCAACATGCCTATCAACCGGGCAAATCTACGGACACTGCTCTTTACAGTCTCTCCTTTATTTTAGAGAGAAATCTCAATGCCAAGGAAATTGCTCTTGCTACCTTTCTTGACATCGAAGGTGCCTTCGATAAAGTACCTATTGACACCATTCTTGTTGCTCTCAACAGAAGAGGTGTTGATACCACGATATCTTATTGGATCAAGAACCTGTTATCTAACAGGTATATCTGTGCATCTTTACTTGGTGAAAGTATGACTGTGCATGCACTCTCGGGATGTCCACAAGGGGGTGTGCTCTCACCAATTCTCTGGTGTCTTGTTGTGGACTCTCTTTTGGAAAGCATTAATATCTCTGGTGTTTCTTGCATTGGATATGCTGACGATGTTGTCATCGTTGCCAGGGGCAAATTTGGCAACACTGTCTCTGACATGATGTCTACTGCTCTTAGGAGGGTTGAAACATGGTGTAAAAATGCAGGTCTTACGGTTAATCCGCAGAAGACTGCTTTAGTTGCGTTTACAAGGAAACGCATACTTAATCTTGGGAATATTTGCTTCTTTGGACAGAAGCTTATTTGCTCCAAGGAGGTTAAATTCTTGGGAATTTACTTTGACAAGGAACTTAATTGGAAGAGACACTTGGACTACTGCACAACTAAAGCCAGAAGAATCTTCTGGTCTTGTAGGAATGCTATTGGGAAAACCTGGGGCCTTAATCCCAGAGCTATTCATTGGATTTACTCGATGATAGTCTGTCCTATCATTTCTTATGGATCCATTGTTTGGTGGTCCAGAATTAGAAGTGAAACTGCTAAACTTGATTTAGTTAAGCTTCAAAGGATGGTGTGCATTGCAATCTCCGGATGCATGAAAACCACTCCTACTGCAACTCTTGAACTTTTACTTGGCTTGCATCCGCTCTATATGCGTATTGAGGCAGAAGCACTTATCTGCATGAACAGACTCAAATATCTGAAACACTGGAAAGATTACTCAAGGTATCTATCTTGGGGTGAACTTAACAGTAATGTTGCTAGGCATCCTTATTTTTGTATGCCACCTGATGGCATACATGTCAAATTTACGTTTGATAAGCCTTATGAAATTCTTGTCCCCTCGCGGGATGATTGGAAGAGGACTCCAACCTACAATAAACATAATTGTTTTGTATGGTATACTGATGGCTCGAAGATTGGCACAAGTACTGGTGCGGGAGTCTGTTGCCCTGATGATGGCACTAAGCTATCTTATCCGCTTGGCAATTTTGCTACTGTCTTTCAGGCTGAAGTATTTGCCATTCTTATGTGTTGTAGAATTTGCTATGACAGAAAGTACGAGAATAGCCAGATTTTCATCTGTTCTGACAGTCAGGCTGCTCTTATGGCTCTGGGGAAATTCACTGTGACGTCTTCCCTTGTCTGGGAATGCTATAAAGCTCTCTGTAAAATTGCTAGTAATAATAGTGTCATTCTGTACTGGGTGCCTGGTCATTCGGGCATTCCTGGCAATGAATTGGCAGATGAACTTGCTAGGAAAGGCTCTAGTACTCCTTTTGTGGGCCCTGAGCCAGCCTTGGGTATTCCCAATGATCTTATCAGAAGAATTGTCTTTGACATCTTCAGAAAGCTTCAATGCAAGAACTGGCGTGACACTAAGGGACAAAGGCAAGCGAAAATTCTCAACTGTAATTGCCCTAGTGCACGTCAAAAGGAACTTTTTAGGCTCAGTAGAACTGGCATCAGGAGAGCTGTTGGGCTCCTTACTGGGCACTGCACTCTCAAGAGACATCTTAATATTATGGGTGTCTCCAAGGATTCGCTTTGCAGAGGCTGCAATTACAGCGAAGAAACTGCAGCTCACATTCTGTGTGAATGTGAGGCCTACTCTGCTCACAGATTCGAACACATTGGTCGTCATGTGATTGAACCCTGGGAGCTGAATGACATTCCTGTCAAGTGCCTGCTCATGTTTGCATCGGCTACTGGTCTCTTCTCTTAGGGACCTTCACTTTTTGGGGTAGTACAATAGACCTCTGGTCGATGTGCTAGGCTCTTCTAGAGCCACCCACCTTCATATCATTCATTCATTCAAGGATACAAATAAAATCTCTAAACCATATCTTCCTTAAAAAAAAATAATACAGTTAGAGATAACATCATACTCAATTTCCAAATTGCCTGTTCTGAACTAAAATCATTCTCACATAGTAAATAAAATCTCCAAATCTCGATCACACTTCAGGATGTACACATCCATTATGGGCATGCACGAATGGTCAACACGATTCCCCTGTGCATGCGCATAGCTTCAGTAGGTAGTAAAGCTCTGGAAAGGGTCCACTTGGAAATTGCTCCTCTGATTTAAAAATTCAAAGAATTTGCATAGTTAAAAAATTTAAAATTAATCAACGGATGGATTTAGGAATTTTCTTTTATTTTGTAGCAATCTTTAGTATTTTAAGAAGCTGCTATTAAATTATAAACGTCGGATGGCACATCATTTTTTTAATATCATAATATAAAAATCAGGAAGTTTTAAAATGCATGGAAAGTTTATATTTTTTAAAAATTCATGAAAATTCATTTTAACAGGATTGCTCGAGAAATTGAAGTGATGCAAAATGAAGCTAAGTTACTTCAACAACAAATGAGTGGTGTGAAAGATGATGTCATGAAAGTATGTTTCTTTGCTAATCTTCATATTTTAAAAATATTCTTAATTTCTTAAACATTAATCATTTGGAGAAAATGTGATCTTGAAAAACAAAGTGTATAGAGGCACTCAAGTTCTTTTTGAAGTTTTTTAATATGTCCTCCATAAAAAATAATTGGGAAGAAAAACTGTAGCACTAAATTTTAATTTTAAATATTCTTTTATTTTAATTTCAGATTTTTGATAAAATTTCCTGTCTGAAATGTTCAATTATGATAACACATGTGGTGTACAATTTAATAAAAATTTATTTGTGAAATTTAAATTTATTTCCAATTTGAAATTACATCAAAAATTGAGGGCTTTAAAAATCTTAATTTCTGTCAGTGAGTAGTAAATAAAGATCCCAATATCAGAAGAAAGTATTGATACTTGCCATCTATATTTCTTAATATTCTCTGGTATTGTATCAAAAATATCAGTACTTCAATGTATTGATATATCAGTATGAAAAATTCCGTATTTGTAACATTGATAAGTGATTCTTTTGCTGTAAGTACTCGTTCAAATTGTAACCCCTGTGTATCCTGTGATTTTTATACACAAGTACTAATTTGATGCAATATTATTATTTTGTCAAGAAACTATATCCCATTTCTAGAAACAGACTGAAAAAGTTCAGTCTTGAAAACTATTTACTCTATCATTTGCTTATTTTGTGCAAAGATGTTAAGCTTTTGTTTTTACTTTTCTTATGATAATTAGTATATGTATACATAGAAAAAGTATTATATTGAGATCTGAATTCAAATTGGACTTTTCAGCAAATTTACATGTTTAAAATATTTTGAAACATGAATGAAATATTCCTGAAAGACAAATGAAATATTGTGCACGTCTTCTTCTGTGTGGAAAGGATATGTCCATCTGTCAGTGACGACTCTAGCTCAAAACCACATTAATGAAACACCTTTATTTAAAATACTGCCTTTTAAATTCATAATAATCTTGAGAGCTAACAATAAAAATTTGACATAAACATGTAAATCCATGCTGTCCATTAAGAATTTCAAAATTAAAAATATTTCATCCGTATAAAGGTTGCATTTCACTTAGTTTCATTCGTACGTTTCATTTAGCACACCTACTCAAAATTTCTATATTTCTTTAACAATCACTTTTTTTTCACACCCTTTCTGTGCAAATAATACTGCATTGACAATTATTTCCAAACCAAAGCAATAGAAAATCTAGGCAGTTTTCATACTTTCTTTCTTCAAAACTGGAGAAATAGAAAAGTGATATTTTTCATAGTTTTAATGTGTCCTACTTTTCAATGGACCAAGTTAACATTTTGAATTTGTTTTTAATGTCAACTTTTTTTTCCAATAATCAAGTTCATGTATCCATATTATATTTTTATATTTAAGTTGATATATCTGTGATAAGTTTTTCAGATGTGTCTGATCATTATATTTTCTGGAACTACAAAAACATAAAAATTCAGTCATTTTTTAACACTTTTCCTGTGACTATAAAAGTGAATCATTTTATATTTTTCTCCTGGTCTCAACATTCTCAATTGTTTTATATCCCACTTCAATAGTTTTATTGAATTTTATTTTTAACCCTAGTCAACTTACAAGCATCTGTGTTATTTTTTCTATATTTAGGTTAAAATTCTGTATTTCTGAAAAAAAAATATATAATTGATTGTTCTTTACTATTTTTACAATTAAGAAAGAAAAAGAACCTTGCTATTTTTACCTTTCTCTCTTTCCCTAGAGACTGTAAAATTGAAAACCTGTTTTCCTACTGAGCTTGAAGCAACCATATTATTTTTTCTGTATTTTGCTAGACATGGTGTATCTCTGAGAAGGATTTCATAATTATTTCTTATTTACTTTTACCACAACTCCACAACTAAGGAAAAATGTAAAACTGCTGTTTTTACTTTTGCCTCTCCCCCAAGTGGCTGTAAAAATGAAATATATTATTTTTTTTATTAGTCTCAATACACCAAATGTTTTGATACTCAACATTTTTTTTTATTGTATATTATATTTTAATTTGAATCCTTGCATTTTTGTCCCCTTTTCTAATCATCTTAAGTCATCCATATTACTTGTTTTGTGTATGACTGGAAATAATGTATCTCAGAAAAATTTTAAACATAGTTTGTTTTATGCTTTTCACACATCTAATAGAAAAATAAAATTTATAATATCCAAAAAAAAATAAGTATTTTTACTACATTTGATTTTTTCAGTGACTTTAAAAAGTGAAAAAAACTAGCATTTTTTTCTTATTTTGTATGTGTACAATTTTTTGCGATTTCCATACTAATGAAATTGAATTTCAATTTAATTAACTCTTTACTCTGCAGCTTAGCACAAATATAATCATTTGTCTATAAATGCATCACTAATATTAAAAACACACTAGTTAGAACAAAGGAATTTTAATTGCAAAATAAATTATTTAGCTTTAGTTTATTATTTAACTTCACTTATTAGTTTATTATTTATGGAAAGCAAGTTAAAAAAAACAGAAGTTAAAATGCATTGTTTGGACATACAAATAATTTATTTATGCAGTATTTCATATTGTGTTCTATTTGTTTTTCTGTGCACAAAATCACATTTAGTATTTATACAAAATTTTGTTAGAAAATATAGCTGCTATGAATTAAATTTAAAATAAATTGCAAATTATTTTGTTCATAGAGTTTTAAATTACTAAGTAGTTCAGAGTACTATTGAGTTCAAATTTTATTGAAAATAGACAACATCCAGTTTCAGCATATGCATTTAGCAAAAGTTGATTAAATATTTGATCTCTAGTATTCTTCTAGTATCTTTATTTAATCATCAATCACAAAAATAACCAAATCTATGTTTTTAGTGCAAAACAATTATATATTATTCAACTCTGTTTCAATACATTTAAGGACTTTAAGCACTAAACTGTAAATGGTCTTTCATTTTAAAAAGGATAAATAAAATGAAAGTAAAACTGTACTCATCAAATGAGCTTCTATACTTCAATTAGTAATACTTCCTTTGCAGCTTCAATTTGGAAATTTCTAAAAAAAATTTCTTTTACAGTTTCATAGCATTATGTTGGTTGTATCGCGTTTTAGACTAACTATTAATGTAGAAATTTTTCCTCGCTGAAATAATATACAATACATACTTGCATAAATAATTAGATTACAAAATCTAGAAAGAGTGTGAATACCAATTTTGTGATAGTTCATATAGATTTATTTATCCTTAGCTATTAAGCATAAGCATTTGTACCTGGTATGTATAGATTTTGAATTATTTTCATTCTTATGTAAAACTGCATCTTTTTATGTTGGAATTTTAAGAAACTTAAATCCAATCTTTATAAATGTTTTTGTGATATATAGGGTGTTCCTTGAAGTGACGACAAACTCAAAGGGGGTGATATTAGACATCAAGAGAAACAAAAATTATCGTAGAACATGGTATTGCAAACCACGTTTAGTCCATGAAAGTCGCAAAAATACTTATGAAGGGTGTGACTTTGAGTGTGACAAAAAGGCCAATTATAAATAGAAAAACCATTACTTGACAGCATGATTACAACACAGCCTGTGCTGTACAAAATAAAGTACAATAATAAGTACAAAAAATAAAATAAATAAGTACAAAAACCATTTAATTGACAGAATGATTACAATACAACCTGTGAAGCACAGTTCAATGTCAGAGACGAAGAGAAATGATTACAGGAGTTGTTCAAAGTTGCAGCCACGAAGGTCATACGGAGCGGCGTAGTAACAATTGTTTGACACTCTCAAAGATACTGGGTATGCTGACAATGTTTGCCGCAACAACGATGATCCATGCTATGAGATCCTCCAGTGTCTCCACAGGTGTCTGATACATGAATGATTTAAGGTGTCCCCAAAAGAAGAAGTCCAAGGGATTGAGGTCCAGGGAGAGTGGAGGCCAAGCAACAGGTCCAGCGGGTCCAATCCACCTCCCGAGATATGTAGCATGGAGGTGGTTACGTACCACAATGGGAAAATGTACTGGTGCCCCATCATGCATGAATCACGTGTTCTGCCGCACTGTGGCCGATACACCCTATAGAAAATCCGGGAGGACGTGCTGCAGGAAAACAAGATATGTTGCGCCATTGAGGCTTTCGGGCAGAAGATACGGTCCCAACAGATTATCTCCGAGGATCCCTGCCCAGATATTAACACTGAACTTGTGTTGAACTTTCAAGGGGATAGTGGTGTGGGGACAATTTCTATTTTTGCGATTTTCACCGACTAAACGTGGTTTGTGATACCCCATGTTCTATGGCAATTTTTGTTCCTCTTGATGTCTAATATCAGCCCTCTAAGTTTGTCGCCACTTCAAGGCAACACCCTGTATATATATATATATATATATATATATATATATATATATATATATATATATATATATATATAACTAAAAGATTTAAAGTAGAATGGAGAGACATATGGCACCCAAAACTAAACAAAAGAGTGCAATTGATTTCTAGATTAAATAAAACCAATCAAGGACATACAAGTCAGCAAAATGAAAATTATACAGAGTAAACAGGAAAACAATCTGTATGAATTAACACTAATTAAAAAAAGAGAATGAATGTGTTATATATATATATTGTATCAGAACCAAAATCTTAAATCCTGAATCCATGGAAAACAGATTGATAAAATTAAATGATTATTAATTGATGTTATCAAAAACAGTAAGACCAGTGTACTTCATGAGTTTATAAATTATTTTCAATGAATATTGAATGAATGATTATCAGCATTTTATAAAGTTTATTATCTTGCTTTTTTAAGGATTATAATTTTTTTTATGTGCAAATTCTTATAAATGTTGAAATTTCTAAATGTGTTGACTTCATTTAGGTTGAACATGATTCCTCCCAGTCCATGCAGATGCTACTAAAAATTGATCATGTCAAGTCCTGTATGCAAGAAGCAAGTAAAGCCCTCAGGGTAATTTTAATGAATGTTATTTTTTGTACTTGTACCTCTGAAGCAGTTTTTTTTTCCTGTAGCAGCAGTTACTAGTTAACCAGAGTTGCTAAACAACCTTAGGACTTGTACACTTCTGTGGAATTTCTTAAATATTCTTGAATTTCAATTTATTTTTAAGCATGCTCAACAACTCCATGTCTGAGATTTCTGGATCTCTGAAAGAACTCTTGACTGGATTAGGTTGTAGAGATTTTTACTTCCAGTTATAGTAAACTAGTGGGAACCCATGAAAAATCATGAAGAAACTTTTCTATGTTGTATGCCAAAGAGTTAATATACTGGAATCACACCTCAAAAAACATTCAGGAGCGATTAGGGTATTATAGTACCTGGTTGTATCCCTCTTCAATGGTTTCTTTCTCTCAGAATTAGACAGATGAAGTGGGGGGTTATTTTATTACTCACACTCAGGGGTGGCAAATAGGGGGAACGAGGAGGCGCGGTCGCGTCCCCAAATTTTTCTTATTCTGGACCAAAACTGAAAAGGAATGAACTGAATCTCGATAATGATGTTAAATCATATTACAGAATCAATATTCAATATGAAATTATAGATTCAATATCTAATGAAATTGAGACAATATTTAATGAGAACAATATATTCGTTTTGTTTGCCTTTAGTTCAGTATTATCCCGATCAGATGTCGGAAAAGAAAAAGTTTGAACCTTATGCGAAGTATATAACTTCCAGAAAGAGGAATTGCTATGTGAATTGCGACTGTTTTATTCAATGGTGAAAAGGTAAGCATAGGCCATCCCAATTCTAAAAGTCGCCTGGATTATTTTAAAGAGCGGAATTTAAAAAATGTGTTTACTGTCATAACATTATTAGTTAAATTGTTTTTGACTGTGCCAATCAGCTTAGCCAGTTATGAAAGGTCTTTTCCGTGTCTCAGGAGGTTGAAAAATTATTTTCGCAGTACAATGGTACAAGAAAGACTTTCATCTTTAGCAATTATTAGCTGTAGAACAAGATATACCACTGGATTATGATGATATTGTAACAAAATTTTCTCTTCATCCAGACTCTAAGAACCAGCGTTTAAAACTTCAATAGAAGGTAAATAAATATAGATATTTGTATTTAGAAAAATTATGTTAACAACTATTATGTTAACACAATTATGTACAAAAATTATGTTAACAACAATTATTTTTCTCAACATCAATTCAATTTTATGATCCCTCTCCCCCCTTCTCCCTCTGTTAACAAACATTTTATTTATTTCATATTGTGGAATTTCATGCAAATCTCGCACCCCCAAATGAAATGCTGAAATGTCGCCCGTGCTCACACTGGAAATTATATTATTTGATAGATAGTGTTACCGGAAATCACTGTCCTGATAGTTAAGCCAAAGTTTTTGTGCATATGCAGCACATCCACATGATATACAGGGTGATTAAAAAAAGATAGGCCAAACTTTACGAGATGGTAGTACACACCAAACTAAGCATTTTTCATCGTAGTTTATTGCATCAGAAATGAAATGTAAAGGCGTTACAGGACACTTACTCGATGGGAAGCAGCTGCTTTGCTAACTTAAAACCGTCATTCTGGTTGTTATTTTCTGGTTGAAGAGGAAAACCATGTATGCAAATTTTATGTGGGGAAGAAGGAAGCACCCTTATGCAAATTTTCGTGATCATGTCAGAGGTAAGGAACTATCTGGACATCATTTTTTCAGGCCAACGGATTGAGCGAGGTGGTCCCATAGCTTGGCCCTAATAATCGCCCAGTCTATCAGGTCTTGACTTTTTTTTTATGGGGATATCTCAAGAGTCTTGTCTATGATGCTCCTCTTAAATCTGAAGTGGAACTCATCACCAGAATTTCTGCCGCTGCTACCAAAGTGCTCAACATGCCTGGTCTGTTCTAGTGAGTTCGCCAATCCCTCCATCACCACTGTGAGACGTGCATTCAGGTTGGCAGTTACTCTTTTGAGCCATTACTGTAATTATTGTTTATTAAATGTTATTTTATAACTTCTAAGTTATTCTTGTGTTTTTGCCTCACCTCATCGGTTTAACCATTAAGCACCCACTGGCGTCTTTACGTTTCATTTTTGACCCGGTAAACTATGACGAAAAATGCTTGGTTTGGTTTGGTGTATACTACCATCTCGTAAACTTTCACTATCTTTTTTTTAATCACCCTGTATATGAACCAACAGAAACTAACCTGTAACTAGGAATCAAGCTCCCATTGCAGTAATCAGTATTAGTGGACTGATTCCACTCTTATTTAAGTTCATCAGTACTAAATAGCCACTAACTGCATGCAAATAAGTTGTATCAAATCAGTTGGAGTCAAATAAATGAAGTTGCTCAGTTCTGTACTCCAGCTAAAAATGGTTCACATTGCTGCATGGCAGAACTTTTCTGTTAATTTTTCTTTCACTCACATTTTTATATTACATATTTGAATCACTGATTAGAAAAAAGTAATGAGTCCATTTCACTTGATATTTAGAAAAATGGAAAAAAAAAAAAAAAACATGATACCATATTTTATTTCACTGCCATCTGTTTTGAGATACATTAATGATTTTAAAAACAGAGTAAAATTAATTGTCTAAACCTTAAAACATTTCATTTAAAATGTCATCTTACATTTGCAATTTAAATCTTTTTCCTTTATTCACTTATTTTATTTTCATACCAAATTAAAAAGGAACCCAGTCTTTGACTCATTCTATTCTTCAAATCAACCATATGCTTCATATGCCAACAATAGTGTCATAATGAAATGACCTACTTCCTTTATGCACTCATTGTACAGATCTTAATATAAAGAATGAAATGACTATCTAATGTCATTTTTCAAATTTTTGGACTCGTTGTCTTTTTCCAATCTATGATTAATTTAAAGTCTTAATTTTGTATAACTTATGGAAAGATAATTGTAATCAATAATTACTCGTGTATATCTTCATTTTGATTTAGGAGGCAGATAACTGGACCACTTTATCAGCAGATGTTGAAGAAGTTTTTGAAAGTGGGGACATTAATGCAGTATGTGTTTTCTTATGTGAAATTTTATAGAAATATAATTATAAGAGAGAGAGTGTGTTTATGTCTAGTTTTTGAAGTGGAATATAAAGTTTGAAATTTAATTACTATCTTTTCAGATTGCTATGAAGTTAATAGGAATGCAAAACAGTTTGGTAAGTAACTATTTGAAATATGAAAAAAAAAAATATATATATTTATAAGATTTGATTTTGTTTCAGTTCATTTTGCAATCAGCTTAACCATAATTAATTTTTTTTAATTAATTAACTTATTTTTAATTAATTAAAAAAAATTCACAAACCATTGTGATTAGAAAATAAAGTTTAGTTGAATATGAGTTTGCAATAAAATTATTGAAGTGAAATAGGATGTAAAAATAAACTATGACCTCTCATATATAGAATGCCAAGGGAAATCATGGATTACGTAACTCAAGTGTTAGGATTATTGTAATTTTTTTTATACAGATGTATGGGAAACCCCTATTGCACTACATGATGAGACAACTTACAGGGGGCTGACTCCCTTTTTTAATAGTGTACATGGGATTAATTTCGATTCCTGTTAGAGATAGAAGAAAAAAATCAACTACAAAGTTGTAGAGCATTAAAAAATTAGTATTAAGCACTTTTGTTCAATGCAAAAGTGGCAAAATGTTTCTTTGAATAATAATTAAAAAAAAGAGAATTCCAATAATTTGCAAGTAACAGTGTAAATGTCGTAAACATTTTGTGTATAATAAAGTCAATTTATTTTACTGCATTATTTAAATGTTTGATTTTTTTGGGATGGGGGGGGGGGGGCATAGTTAGACTATATACACTTGTTTTCAAGGTTCCTTTCCTTGAAAAACAGTTTTTCTAATATTTTGCAGGATGGCAAAACTGCTGTGTACTAATTTTGTAATGCCCTCCAACTCTGTAATTGACTTTTTTCTCCTATTTTTAACAGGAGGCAAGATAGCCCCTGTACCTCACTAAAATAGGGGGTCAGCTCTCTAAAGTTATCTAATCATGTAGCTTCATTGGGGGTTCCCTATACACCTGCATAAAAAATACCCTAATACTTTTTTAGTTATTGGTCTGGTCCACGGCGTTCCTTGACACCCTGTATATGACTCTTTGTTCTATCAGTCTATATTAGAATCATTTACATTTGGTCTCATTCTGAATTTCAATTAGTCATATTGCTTTTTTTTTCTTTTCAAAGCTGCATTTAAGTTACATAATCTCTGATAAATGTTCTACAAAATTCAACATGAATTAACATTATAATATCTAAAACAAATTTGCCACAGTGATCAATCACTATAATTGTGCTCCCATTGCAAATATTAGTTCATGAATGCTGGTATCTGCATTAGGTCATGCTCTTAGTTTTAGAAAACCCCTTTAAGCAGGTTTGAATATAAAATCACTATAGTTGAGTGCTCACTTAATTGAAATAGAAATGGTATAAAAAATCAAAATGTCATAAAAAAATGATGCACTAGATATAAACATGAAGTGCTCTTAAACATAACTAGTTACTGTACTCATATGCTACCATTATGTAACCAATTTTGAGATAGTGCATTGTTTTTAGTTAACAAAACTTCAAAACACAATAATAAATAATCACCATCTAATGTTTTCCTAGAAATCAACATACTGTAGTGCCAAAAATTGAATATAGTGTCACAGAAAAAAATGAAATTTCAGCATTTATACTGCACTGTTATAAACAAGTATATGTACTACACATTTGTAATAGTTCATAATTTGACAAAAAATGACTGTTAAACATCACGGCTTTACTAAAAACAAATAATAATTAAAATCCTGCTAAATAATATTTGTTGAAATAAAATGTATGCACTATGTAAATATATTTGTCTCAATTATCCTAGTTTCCATATTTTATCCATTGATTTCTAAATACGGTTTTATCCATTGATTTCTAAATACGGTGTGGAAAAGGAAATAACTAATCATCATGAAATTTTTAATTCTTGATTCATGGTTATCAATGCCTTTTAATGAGTAATGTTTTTATAACATTTGCTATTGTTTCATATAAATTTTTAAATTACAACTTTGTAATAAATTTTGACAATATCTGCTTATTTAATGCATATAAGGTATTCCTCCATATTATTATAGTTTTACATTATCCAAGTTAGCCTCAATCCGCAATACTTTGGATAATCATGACTCTACTACTGTAATAAGAACTATATATTAAAAAATATATATGCAGTTAAAGTCCCGATTGTCTGAGTTTCTGTGTTATTCGAGCTAGCTCACTTACTCAACACTTTTTCTAATGACTCATTTCTACTCATCCACCCTGTTGCTACAAAACTTCAGCCTTTTTATCTGTTGAGCAACAGGAAGTGACCAATGACAGGATTGCATATTTAATGAGGGAAGGAAAACAATATAGTAAAGATGAAGAGGATGTTTACCCAGAAGAAGACTCAAGAATTTACCATATGGAAAGCCTAAATATAATTGACACCTCGTTGCAATACGTTGAACAGCAGGCTGAGAGATACCTTGGAAACATCACGGCTAACAAGCAAGGGATTTCTTTAAAACAGAACGTATTGAAAGATTTCTTTTCTGATGCCTTACGCTGTAATCACTATTATGTATGTGCTGTGTAAGTGAATAAGTACATAATTATATATGTATTTATTGTGAACATTATTTTTCTTTCTATTTCTTTAATAGCAGGATTGAGAGAGATCCTAAAGGGGAGGGAAACAAAATATCGTAAAGTCAATATTAAATTGTACATTTGTACATTACAGTATAATAAGCTATTCCCATGTTAAATGTGTTCGACCGTATCTCAACTGTTCTTGATCCACTTTAATATGGATAATTGGGACTCTACTATATTAAGTATAAGCCCCTGTATGAATTCAAATTAGTTTATTCCAAAATATTTATAACAGTTTATTTTTCTGCTTAGGAAATACTTGCTGATGTTCCTGATTACAATCAGCGATGTACTCGTCTTGAGAGTCTGAAAGATAGACTGGAAACCATGATTAGTCCGCGTTTGATTGCAGCTTTCAATAATCAGTCCCTAGGTTAGTAAAGTATGTTTATCTTGTTTTACTTTCTTGTCTTAAAAAATTTCATTTTAAATTGTCATGCTACTTTATATTGTAAAAGTTTTAATTTTAAAGCTGAAGAAGTTCTGTATGTGTAGTACAATCAAAATCATCTTTACTTTTCGTTCCGCTTGTAATATCTGTGCATTAAAAAAATAACTTAGAGGAACCTAATTTTATTAAAAATTGGCACATCATGCCACAGAACCAGAGTTCTAGTACCAGAAAGAAGCAATTTTGGGGCATGTAATTAGGGGTATATAACATTGAAAATTTATATTAAAACATGTCCATTAGAAAGAGAAAGGTCACAATAATTACTTAAAAATGCAAAATATTCAATTAGTGCTAAAATACTAACTCGACTGGCTCAGTTCTATGTCTCATAGGGTAATTCCTCAGAGATGACTTGAAACTATTAAAGTGGCAAGAAAAGTAGGCTTGCAATATATTAGCAATAATTAAACACTTAAGCTAGGTGGGATTAAATATACTAATTTTTCTTAAATTATTTATTATGCTTGTAAATGAATTCCACAATATTCTCAATTTAAACCACAATTACACAATTATATTTCATATTTGATTGAGTAATTAAATTTTTCAACAATACGGATAAATTATTAGGTTAAAACTAGTTAAACAATATCAAGTACTTATTACTTCATATGAAAAAGAATTCTGTAGTTTTAATTCTTAAGCAGTTATAATAAAAAGTAATTTTTCAAACTCAGCATTTTAATATAAAAATTCCCTTAAATTGACCTTTTATTAGAGTTAAGTGGAAATATATTAAATGATTTTTATGAATTTAAAAATTACTTTTATCTAACTTAGCAGTTTTTGCTATTGGTTTATCCCTATTCACTTCCAGCCATTTCCAAATAAGAATAATTTTTGTTCAATTACTCAAGTACTTATTGTCCAATTTCGACATGAATTTCACCACCAATACATCTCAAGTTTATTCTTATTTTATTGTGATGAAACATGCTGAGATCAATTTTGGGATACTTAAGGAAAATTTTAGATAGACAGTATTTTAGATAAATAGTATTTTATATTGATAATATGGATTTTAAGGTTGCATTTTCTTTTTACAGTAACTGATGTCAGTCTGACCTATATGAAAATCTTCAAGGACATAAAAAGGTTAAATACCCTCCAAAAACATTACCACAACTTTCAGAAGGTAACATTGATTTTTGTTTAATGTGTTTGGTATTGTGAACAAAACGAATTCAGTCATACATTCTTGTGGTCAATTTATATTTGTATATTAAACAAAAGTATAAGATTTTATGTTACTTTTCGTACCTTTTTGATGCATCGTAACAGACTAGAGCCAACCTGAATGAAAATGTTTGATGAACTGTTTGAATAGAAGTTGTTCCCAAGTAAATGAGTCTGAAGCAGGAGAGCAAGTTAAGCATGTTAAGTCAAGGTTGCTGAAAAACTCCAATTTTATTAAAACATTATAAGAGCCTTCTAACCATAAGTTGTCACAAAGAATTTTTTACTTGTATTTTTACTGCTTTCTTAAAATTTGAGAAGTAATTTTCCAAAGTAAGGTGTATTTAAAGAAAATGGGTAATATTATAACTTATTTTCTGATATTTGATATGTAGTTTGTATTTTTATATCATAGATTAACTATAATGCAAATTGCAAAAGCTTTTAAAATAATATATATATTTTAATAAATTTATGTGCAATTGTAGTCTTCTCTTTTACTCATAATTATTTCAATGCAGTTTATAAAACAGTGATTAACCCTATTTGTTTGTAAAAAATCTGATGTGGGCAACACATGACTTTCCTTATATAATGTACTGAATTTACTACTTTTACAGTACAAAAAATAGGTTTTTCTTATAGTAGATATTTATATTCTTTCCAAGATATTGAATTTTCGAGTATTAGTCGTCATTTCCATTGATTTAGCGTCATTTTCATTCATTTGGAGAGATTTTCGTTAATTTGGCAACATTTCAAAAAGTCGCCAAGTTGGCAACATTCCGCCAAATTCGTCGCCAAAATCTCGCCAAGAATTATGGACGAAGAAATAAGTTATTCTTGCAACAGACAAATAACTATTGGCGTTCAAATACAAACGTATTACTCAAAGTATCTTTTTTCATGAATGGAACGAGCTAGATCCACGAGAATGATATCACCCAATTTATCGTATGGTATTACATATGAAAAGTGAACATGTTTCTTAATAGGAAATATTTTTTTTTATTTTATGACTTTTTGATAATTTTTTTAAAAAATGTGCAATATCTCGAGAACGGTTCATAATAGCGTTCTAAAATTTATGTCAATCGTTTTCTAATGAAAAATTACATAAGAAATGTCTATTTGCGTAACTTTTTTAGTGGTTTTGATTTTTTGACGATTTTTTTAAAATTTCATATCGAAAATTTAGGGGGGTTCTGAACATTCGATTGCGTATAAAAACAATACGTTTCCAGTGTTTACGGATTGTGATTTTTGTACCAAATTTGGTTCGAATCGGTCCAATCGTTCGTCAGTTATCGTCTCCACAGACTCACTGACACACACACACACACACACATACTTTCACACACACACACACATACACACACACAGACATCACTTCAAAAATGTTTGATTCGTGATCAGGGATGCTTGAAACGTGCTCTCCCGTCGAAAACTCGAATTCGAATTTTCGACCCCGTCACAATACTTTCCTTATACATTATGTATATAAGGAAAGTAAAAACAGAAAAAATTATATAAATGAACTATTTTGTTTCAATTAATGTATCAGTTTTGTATCTGTTTGGTGTTTTTTCTCTCTTTTTTTTTAATTTTTGTAGTAATTTTGATGTGTCATTTTTCATTTCACAGAACCAGCTAATTCAACAGTGGAAGCAGATTGTAGCATCTGATCCAGACGAAACTCTTATTGATTGGCTGAATAACTTCCATGACATACTCCTTTCAACATGGCACACACAAGTAAATATATGCATCAAAACTTGATTTCTAAAATCCATCTTCTCATTTGACTAAATCTTTCTTTGCATATTCAAAATCAAGTATGTAAGATAATTAGACTGAGCATGTGCACATGTGAGATAATTATAAAACTCAGAAACAAACAAACAGAAAAAAAAGTATCTCAATGAGTAGAATTCTTCATTAGGGAGTTTTTCGCTTCAGTAATCAGTAAATATATATTAACAGTAATAACTACACATTTTATTTTTTATATCACTTTTTTAATCTTTCTTGCCAGATGGTATTTTTTTTTTTAAATGTAGGTGCTATATAAGAAAAAATACTTTTTGTTTATCTAACAACACTTAAAATATATCTCTACTAATTTTTTTTAACAAAAATAAAAAAATAGTATTTTGCTTGACATCCAATATTAGGTTAAATTATTCTTCACCAAAATGGCAAAAAAAAAAAAAAAAAATATATATTTTTCTTTTTAGTCAAAACTCAGTTAAGAGCAACTTTTGAATGAATTCTTTTTCAAATGCTAAACCCTATCCTGCCTTTCTGGAGACTTGGCAGCTATGTATGTCTCCAGAAAAAATGGATAGGCATCACAATTTCTGACAATATTTAGGCAAATGTGCAAATCCTCCTCCATATGCAATCTCTCAGCATTTTAAAGATTTTAACAAAAATTGCTTAGTTTAGTAATTTTTAAAATTAAGACAAAATATCAATATTCTACCAGTATATTTGTATTTTTGGGCCAAATTTATCTTTTATTATATTTATAATTTTTTTTAATAATGTGTTTAATTGATTATTTAATTATTTATGATAGACTTTATGGCAATGTTAGGAAAATAGACATTTGTACTAGATATTCAATTTAATTTTGTGAACACATTCTCAGATTACTTGTATTGTAGTAACATTTTGTAGCCCATGATCCTTTTTTTATTAAATCACAGGTTGATCCCCTGATAAAGTTAATATCAGTTACCACCAACCTGGATTTTATCTGTAATAGTAATATATTGATTCATTCTAAAAATAAATATATTACTATTACAGATTAAAAACTATTTGCTTCATGAGAAAATTATCATAATAGATTGTGCAATTGTACTATTTGTAGAGTAGAAATGAGAGATGCCGCTTTCACTTCTTATTATCCCTTGAAAACATAAAGAATTTTTATATATGGCATTAGTAACCCTGGATCTGTGATTGAATCAGTTGCTGTTAATTCTTAATTTGATTAAGAATAATATTTGAATAATATTCCATTAGAATCGTATTCGAAACATATTATTGTCACATAGAAATTAAGAATTGTTTTCCTGTTCAGATGTCTTGCTGTCAGCAATTGCTTCCTGATATTCCTGCTGTAAAGGTCCTGTCAGAGCTGCTGGTCCATGTGTTGACAAATTTAGACCCGTCGCTCTCTTTCTGCATTGATGCAGGAATGAAACTTCAAGAAAATCGTCTCCAATACCTAATTGAACTAAAACAGGTAAAATAACTGTATTTTAAACATTTACTAAGTCTAAAAGATAAAAATTTTGCAATTATGTTATTAAAATGTATTATTTTATCTGTATTTTTCATAACATTATTTTCTATGGATTAATAATGATTACTCCTAGAAAATGGTAGTAGTTTAGGGGGAAATGATAATTTGAACTGCACTATGGATATAAATGGCATAAAACTAGCATATATTAATACAAAACAGTTGAATATGTTCCATTCACCAATGACTGGTCTGTTGCCAACTTGCAGAAGAAAATATTTAAAAGAATGACTTGTAAATTTCCTCATAAATAAGAATGTTTTTTTAAATCTGATTCAAATAATAAATAAAAATTCCATTCCCATGAAGACTTACTTCATCTTTTTAAGTTTTTTTTTTCCTTTTTACTATCAGTATTAATAATTTTATTTCAGTATCAATATATTGTATTGCAGAAAACATACTGAGTTATTAGAAAATTTATTTTATAATAAACAAATTATTTAGGAAAAGTGATATTATCTCTGAAAATGCTTCATTTTTGATGCAACTGTCATAGTAAAAAATAGCATAAAAGCATCATTTCTTAATTTTTGTGTGGCCCAGAAAAGGGCCCTTTTTTTCGTAGCACTAATTAAGTGAATCTAATGCGTCCTTGAAACAGTTGTATGCTGCATTATTTTTTAAATTATGTTCAATAATTTTGCTTGTTTTTTCTTCAGTAGGATATTTTTATTTTCTAGAATGCATATATAGTACTACCCGGAATAAAATTTTCTTTTATTTTGTGGAATATATTGATGTGATGTGTGTGTGTTTATGTGAAGTTAAGAGAAAAATATTTTAGAAATTTTTATTACTATCATTTGGATTTGAGTGTTTCATTTTATTTTATCTTGAGAAAAATATTGTGTATTCTATTTTATTAAATAATGGTACTTTCTGAGGAAAAAATAACTTTACTGCAGAAATTAAAATGAAAGTTTTTATTTTATGTAAGCAACATTCTACAAGTACTGTGCCAAACACTGTCAAACTTTATCATGGACAAGATTTTGATATTATCACTATTAAAAAAGCCATGTTTGATCTTGGATTAAATTTGACTACACCAACCACCTTAATTGGACACATTTAGAAAAAGTTCTTAACTTACAATAGCTCTGAGGTGTCGTCTAATGTTATTTACGCATGGAAAGGTTTTCGGAAGCACAATATTAATTCACCCGCTATGTGGAT
Organism: Amaurobius ferox; assembly: GCA_951213105.1. Taxonomy (NCBI): domain Eukaryota; kingdom Metazoa; phylum Arthropoda; class Arachnida; order Araneae; family Amaurobiidae; genus Amaurobius; species Amaurobius ferox. The sequence goes on along the minus strand of OX578143.1, from coordinate 70,799,245 downwards.
GTGTAACTTATTGCATCTGCATCCCGGTATTTTGTGCATGCGCTATGCAGACAAGAAAAGAAAGCCAGCTAAATATCTCTTCTTAATAGGCAATTGATAGACTAATTATTAAAAAACTAGCAAATTAAGAATTATTGAAAATTGTATTATTATATTTTTCAATAAAGAATTTAGGAAAATGACATTTATTGTTGTTAGTTGCTCAACAGGACACCTTTTGGGATGATTCTTTTGTAATTTCTTTTCAATAATTAAAAATCTATTATTTTATAAAGTACTTATTGGTCTTTTATAGAAAATACTATCTTTTATTAGATACCAACCTCAATTTTTGAGATAGCAAATTTGCTGAGAAACTCGCTGGACTTGCATAAATACATACATACATAGTTTTTATTATTCATTTTTGAAATTTTGTTGTATGCAACAGAACAGTTATTAAAACTTTTCCTTTTATTTTCCTTTGTTTTAGATTACTGATCGATTAGCAAAGAGTCTTGAAATTTCTATCCATGCAATTGATCCAAGTGAGTGAAATATTAATTGTACAGAGTGAATTGCTTAGTATGCACATTTATGCACTTTTTCTGTATATTACCAAAGTGTTGATATATATTTACTTTAATGCACAATGTTTGTTCAAAATCAGTGTATTTATTTATAAACATATTTGTTTTTTTTTTATATCAAACTCTTTTAATGAATGATAACATTTTTGCCTCTTACAGAAAAATTGAGGTATATCATTCAATAGCCTTGCAGAATATTATTTATTTTAAATTTTATTGGATATTATTTTGCACAAATACAAAACGGTAGAAATAAAAAGAATAAATTGACACTGATGAACACAGTTATATTTGCAAGAGTAGGATATAGACTCGCTACTACAAAACTGATTGTTATTAATAACTAAAGCTTAAAAATATGGAAAATATATTATTCATACAAACAAAATACATTGACAAAATAACCAGCAATTATAAACCACACCAGGGTATTTTAAACTATTTTGCTTGTTTTTGTTTCTTAATTTTTAACAACTGAATAAATCTTAAGAAGAAACTTAAACAATGTAAATGGCTAATTAATAAGTAAAATTAATGAATGTTATAACAAATTTATGGATTTAAGATTATAAAATATTGTGTACATTTTTTTTATAATGCGTATTTATTATGTAATATTATATGCAATATTATATGCGTATTTATGTAATATTATATGCATATTTATTATGTAATATTTATTATTATGTAATTGTTACTTTTTGTTATATTACATTTTAGAAAAGTTTAATGTAGGAAATTAATTTGGCTTTTCACAATAAACTTGATCAATGTTGTGTGGATCATTAAATTAGGCAGATTAATGTATGATCCATTTTAATATTGAATTCAAATAAAAATATCAAATATGTCCATAGACATTAACATTAGAAAAGTTCAAAATTTTTACATTAACTGTTAAAAGATTTGTACAAATACATTAAACTTTTAATTAAAAATACTTTTGAGTTTACAACTAATTTGTGAACTAAACCTTTCATAGAAAGTTAGATTTTTGTCAGATGATAATGGATATATGTTAAAATACTACTATTGATAAAGGAAAATTGAGCAACGTAACTAAACACAAATTAGTAATAACACAATATATAGCTGTTTCAGGGATTTGTTGAATCCCCTTTAACATTGTTAAAAAGACCTACAAATTTGAAGTCAAAACGACAAAAAACAATTTGTAAAACCCAGGATGTACTTTTTCGTACTATAGTAGTGAAAAATTGTTTTTCCCCAAAAAAATTTTAGTGGAAAAATTAAAAAATTAAAGAAAATTTTAACGGAAATAAACATTTAAAATCTCCAGAACATGTTATTAATTTTATCTTAAGGTGTGAATTTTGTAAGGTGTGTGCACTATAATTCAAGAACAAATGCATGTATCAAATTGAATTATATATTTAGATTATGTAAAAAATTTGAACTTACGTAATTTGATGCTAAATAAATGTATAGCACACAAGCCTCTATTTTATTAGTAAACATTTTTTTTATTTTTTTGGCTACTATAAAGTCAGTTACAAGAAAACAAATTAATTCATAAATTTATTTACTCAGTAGAAATATTTCACTGGCTTTGTCAACACTATTCATTAGCTGCATTGGACCATTGTGAACTATAAATAAAAAATATTTAGTATGAATAAAAAATAAATAAAAAATATTTGAAATGAATTACTTGAAAAGAAATGACCTTATAAAAATGTTATTTCTTTATTCTGATACTTATAATACAAGTGGAATCTTAATGTGTAAGAAAGTTGAGTGCAGCATTTTTCTCTAGATATTTTATTATTTATTGCTAGCGTACTACTTTATATATTTTTTGTTTTGTCAATATTGTAAAATTGTTTTTCATGAAGTCTTTTCTGCATTAGAGTTGCTGGATGATGCTCATGTGATCCTTCTGGTCAAGACAATTTACACACCTTATCACTCTCATATTGAAAAGTATGATTCCCTCGAAGAACAGCAGCTTATAGCATCTCTTCAGACTTTAAACATGGTATGTATACTATTAATGTAATATAAAATTGCACATTGATGCAACATGTTTTATTTAAATCAAGAAATCCCCATGATTTATTCTGTGTTAATTGTAAATTGGTTCTGTGTTGTAGGAGTAATTAATTATCACTAAAATATAAATATAGTATATAAAGTATGTTTGTAAAGTATATATGCATATGTAAAGTAAAGTATAATAAAAAGCTAGTATGTCTAAAACATAATTTATACTGCAGATTAATAAATTTATATATTTGTGTGTGAAAACAATAACAAAAATGAGAGCTTCTTTATAACTTCATCTCACTAAAGATCAACAGACATATTGTTACTAGTTAAAAAAAAAGAGTAGCAAATTTCATGAAATTGCTTAATTCAGAAATATCACATCCTCTGTGGTAAAGTAAAATTTCTAATATTTTGATCGATTAGTGACAATTTCTAAATAATAGTGTCTATTCATTTCTGATTGAAAGTACTTCCAAAGCATTTACTCATTTAACAATAATAAAGATGTTTAATTTTTTAATTCATTTTATTTTCTAATTTAATTACTCTCATTGAAAATAATTACAAAGCATTCAATTATTTGACAATAATAAAAATATTTAATTTTTTATTAGTTTAATTAATCTGATTGAAAGTACTTGCATTCACCCATTTGACAATAAAAATATTTATTTTTTTAATTAATCTGATTGAAAGTGCTTATAAACCTTTCACTCATTTAATCAGAATTCACTCAGAAGCATATTTAATTTTTTTTTCTCCATTTTAATTATAAACATGCGACATAAGTCCAAGAATGTCTGCACCCTAAGTATCAATAGGCTTCTGAGATTTATGGATTGAAATAACCATACTAAATTTTATTTTATTTCATTGATTTGTTTGAAATATATCTTGCTTACACATGTACAAATATTGAAAATGATTTATTCATATCAAGGAATTGCTTAAAATATATGCATCTATCAAACTCTTTTGAATTTTGATCCATGATACTTTCCCTTTGCATATCCTATGTATTGTAGGGAAAGTGTGAACTGATATACTGCAAACAGCAAAGTTACAGGTGGGGGAAATCTGCCTTAACTGTGCAACAATACTTGCAAATTTTGTAGAAAATCTTGAGTAAGTTATTGCTTCTGTCTGCAGCATGTAAAACAGTTAACCAATAAGTGTAAAAGGTAATTGCAGTTTACCTTCTTATTGCATGTTTAAAAATTGCCAGAGTTGTGTTAAGTTATCAGACAGCAACTTTCGGTGAATCATAAATCAAAGAAGACTACATTGTACTTAACTTATCTTTCAAACAATTCTTCTATTTACAAGATCTTTTATATCATAGTTTCTTGTGATAATTGTAATTTTGTTTCAATTAAATTTGCATGCTCTTTAAACAGAATTTCGCATTCAATGCAGATTTTACTACAAATTACTGATATCCAGAACTTTCTATTGTGTATTGACATAATTAATAGTTAACTGTACATATTTATTTATTAAGGTTTAATCAACCAATGCTTGGTGAATTACTAGTACTGCTTGTAATATCTGGTTAGTACTTGCTACTAATATGCTACTTGCTTATAATGCTAGTAGCAGTGCTAAATTAGTACTGTATTCTTCCAGATTTTAAAACCAGTTCCACTATTTAAGACTTCAAAAAGCAAAAGACACATGTACTTCAACTCCGACCGCTCAAACTGCTGCTCATACCTCAGGGTGAGTTGAGTGGTCTGGGTTATCGACATGTACTTCAACTGAATTTTGTCACCACAAATTAAACTTGCTGTTTATTAAAAAGCTGTACTAATTTCTTGCAAAGGAAAAAATATCCTCCTAAAGCCTTTCATCTATCCCAGTTTGAGAAATACAGATCTAAAGCAGGGAGCCTTAATACATAAAAAATTGGTACTGTGCTTATAGAAATTGAAATCTGTTGTAAGAAAAAGTGGCAAAGAGGTGGTTGTCTAATAAGGATGGTCATTAAGAGGGTTCTCTGCATCTTATTTTACATTGGGATGGAATGAGATGGTATAATCATAAATTTATGTCATTGGGAAAGACTTACAGGGTAGTGTTTTTTCTAAAGAAAATTCTGTACTACATAAGCTGGTACTATTAGTAATATATAAATTGTGAATTGGGGAAGAGGTACGTCAAGGTGTTTCTTATCTGGGAAAGTTCAAAATATAATTGTTTTTGTATTTTCATAAAATTTCTAAATTTTGCATCTTTACGAAGGGAGTGCCGTCTGTCTTTCCTTACATAACTTAGCCTTTAGCTAAGCTCTAATACAGACTTGTCTAACTGTTGGCCCTCAAACAAGTATATTACTTAGACTACATTTAAAATGAACTGAATTAAATTATACTGAAATATATTTAAAAAATAAACAAATATTGATACTTAATGAAATAGATAACTGAAATAAAATTTGATGTATAAATATTAGTGAAATTATTTGCAGCAGCAAAAATATTTTGATCCAAAATTTTACTTTATATTATATAGAAGTTGAACTGCATTGTATAACTGTAAAGTAATAGAATGAGAAGAATGTAAAATATGTGTGTTTATGTTACCTTTTTTCATAGATGAGCTTATTAATTTATATATACAAAATGTACTGTAAACTTTACAATAAATAAAAGAGCTTAACTTGCATGAAAAGTCTTTTAACCCAAACTCTTTAATTTTAATAAAGCATTTACGGCTATTAGAATAAACAAATTTAATCTTTATGGAAAAAATATATCTGTTAAACTCCAACAGTAATATTGAGAAATATTTAATAAAAAGCAGTTATTTCATGCTGCACAACTTGTACATTACTGTACATTAAAAAAAACCCTGCTGCATAAAGTGAAAAATGTTGATTTTGTCCTACTATAATTATCTTGTATTCCTGAAGTCTTATTTGAGCTTAAACTGCTGTGCTTAAAATACACAAAGATTCAATCCCAGCAGCTATTGATCTAGAGGTAAAAGTATAAAAATTATAGTTGAACACGTAAAGGGTTGATTCACAATTATAAGCAAAGTTAAAGCTCTCAAGTACTTTTTGTCTTTTGAATCAGTTTGAACTACAACACATGAATTTAATTGTTCTATTTGAATATTTGTTTTAAATACATTATTGGTGTTTCTCAGCATTTCATATTTTTTTATTGTTTATTTTATTAGAAGTGAATACCTAAATTTTTTTATTCTGTTTCAAAAACAAAAGTTTAATTCAATTCAATTTTTAAATTAGTTTCAAAATAAAGAAATACTAGTTCTTATGGGGGATTGATTAGATTGAAATATTTTTAATTAACTATTATGCATTTCCTTTTTCCTAGCAATCGGAAGACATTGCAGATCGTGTCCATCGCCTTGGTGATTCCTTGAGCAAAATATTTTGCTTTATTCAAGAGGTAATTGTTTAAATTTATTTTAATTAAAATGATTAATTTATTTTTAAATTAAAACAAAAAAAAATGTCTTTGTGTTGTATCTTATATATAAATTTTATTGTTACATCTTATATATAAATTTTATGTATTCTTGTTGCATCTAGTATAAATCTCACCTATTGAATATAATTTTTCTCGCCTAGGCTGAAACCAGGTGTCAAATGTTAACACATGGATGTGGTTATTGTAATTTGTTGCGTGCCTTACAAGTATGTATTTTAATTACTCAGACTATTTTACTTTTTTAAAATTGGTTTTACTGACAAAACTAGGAAGCAACTGTTTCTATAATATATCTGTGTGTGTGCACACTTGTATATTTTTACAATTATGATATTTGTTTGCATTTTTTTCCATTTATTGAGTTTTATGGAATTTCCTTTTCAATTTTACTCTCTTTTATGAAAATGGTTAGGATTTTTTTAGGTGAAGGCCAAATATGAACAATACTGCCAAAAACGGAATAATTTCATGAAAGACTCTTTATAAGAAAATTTTCCTGATATTTACATTGCACTGTAAAAAAAATGAAAATCTAGCACAGTCAATATTGCCACAATCAAATATTCGAGATCAATATGACATTAACTCCTTGTGATTCAGTGATCAGTATCTTAAAAATTTGTCTGTGGATAGAAGTATCCTTTGTAATTGCATGCATTCAGTTGTTTTTAAGCAATCATTCTTGGGGTTATTTGTTCCACAATTTCACACATCACTTTTAAGTGTTATGTTATGTTGGCATTTATGAGTCTAATGAATTTTAATGTTGTTTTGTTATTCGTATATGGTAATGAAAAGCAGTTGTTTAATATATATATATATATATATATAGCTACTAATTATTAAAAAACCATTAATTATTATTAATTATATGATTATATAAAAATAAAAAATAATAAAATAACAATAAAAATTGAAAAATATTTAATATTTTGAAAATTCTTTTTTTTTGCAAAAAATATGTAATTTTAGCCAGTTTGTAACAACTTACTAAAGCCTTGTTTTAATGGTGTTAGTGGCATACTCTTTTATTCATTTCTCCTGTGACTCCTATTTATTATAGCAAGAATTTTCATCTATGATTCCTGTTATTCTATTTATCCTATCTTAAATATGGCTGTTTTATCTCCTACACTTGATCCTTAAATCAAGTTTTAGTGGAAGTCCCTTCTTCTCTTCGTTCTCCTCTTAATTCAATGTTTATCTTCTTCTCTTCCTCCTAGACACTACTTAACTCTGTCATTCAATCTGAATTGTGCATCTGCTTTATACATAGATTCAGGAATCCTGCCTCATAATTCATGGTAATACTTGATTTCTTAATAATTTTTATTCTCTATTTATGCTTGTAGTCTAGAATATGGTATTTATAGTAACAAACTATTGCCATATTGGAAACAAGCATTGGTTTGGGTTAATCTAGGTTGGATGCTCAGACCTGAAGAGGAATCCAATCTAAGTTAACCTCCAAATTAAGCCTAGTGCTGTTCATTTCTTTTTTCAGTATGGTGGCTATGTTTTAACTGTTTTGGTTATTTTATTGTTTTAATGTTTTGTCATTAATTACTTAGTATTAGTTATTAATCCATATTTCTAATTATATATATATATATATATATATATATATATATATATATATATATATATATATATATATATATATATATATATATATATATATATATATTACTAATAAATAGTATTATTTAACTTTCATTTTGATAATGTTTTAGGACCTTTTTTTTTTATATTACAGTTATGAATAAATTAGAAATACTGGTTGTATAAAGAAGTTTTAAAGAAATGTATAAATAAAAATAACAGCTTATTTATTTCAGAGTTCAAATTAAATTAAATAGCATACTATATATTAAATTATTTATTAATCATTTGTAGGAGTAATCAGAAAATATTTTATTTAGGGATTTTTGTACGAGTATTCTGGGTACTTCAGGCAGCTACTGAGACTGTTCAGAAATGCAATGCAGAGTAGCAAGAAAGGTCTGGCCGATGATTGGTCGCTGTTTCAGCAGTCACTGCAAGCTACTCAGGTGGTAGGGGAGGTGCTTATGCAACTGGAAAGCCACAATATCTTGACAATACGCAACATACGGGAGGTTGGCCGAAAGCTGGGCTATTATTCACCTACCGACAATTGCTCCATGAATCCGTTCCATGCATATGATGATGTATTATTATCCCCTTCAGCTAAAAGAGAATTGCAGCAGGTGATAAAGTCTCTTCAAGATGGTGGGTATTCCTTGTACTGTTTAATACATATATTAAGGAAAAATGTTTTTGACTATACTGTTCATGTTAAATTAGTGACTTTTAGACTTTCTCATAAGAAAAAATTCAAAATTTCCAGTTTATGCAGAGTTCCATAAAATTGAAAAGTATCCATATATGTAAATGTTGAAATATAATGTGCTGCAAACTTTCAGTGAGTGAACTGTAAAGTGTTTGTATTTACTGGTAATTTTAAATGATTTAATAAAACATTTGTTACAGTGTTTAGATACAAAAATGAAGAAAGCTAAAATAGAACTAAAAATCTATAATTGCTTGCTTAACAAAAATAGTTATGAATAATTTCTTATTTTTACATTTATTTCTACACTAAATTATTAATAACATCATATCCAGTAGTATAACAGTATTGTTTTAGTAAAATAAGTTATTTTTTAAATCACATAAAAGAACACTAATTGCTTTGTGTTCTGTCTCATCATGTGAGGTTATTTCGTAAAATATGTTAAGTGTTCCAAAGCAGCCTCACCATATCATAGTCTTTTGCTCTTGTGCTAAAATTGCAGAAGAATGAATCATACAATACTACTACAAAAGAAATTGCCCCAAAAAATGATATATCTGAATTCTACTACTTACTGAAAAGATTGCAAAATAACACATTTGTTACTTACTTTATAAAGTTTATCTGAGAGATTTTTATTTTCTTCTAAATTACTAGTTAGTATTGTGTATGTATTCAAATGTATTCTGGGGAAAAATTTTGCTAGTTTGTGTTGTTCGTATTAAACAGTACGATGCACACCGTTTTATTATTACACCAACCTTTCTCTAAATATATCTTGTTTTGCCTTAACCATACCATGGTGTCATCTTAAGTGAGTTTGACTGTATATGCAACAATGATAGTGCTAAATTTTAAATTTGTTTTTAAATTGTGTACAAAATTAGCTAAAATTTGGGAACCATATCTATGCATGTACATCTACATTATACAGCTTTAAGATTATGTATTGTAGACATTCTTGCATAAAACTAATATTTTTAATAATTTCTTAACAATTAATCTACCGGCTGCAGTTTCATTGCCTACATGGAATAGACCGGCTTACTTGAATGCAGATCATCGCCTAATACCTGCTCGGTTTTGCTTATTGTGTGAGATATTGCAAAGGTAATCCCGAATAATGATTTGTATACCCTGTAGTATCACTGTAGTCGCTGCTATCATTGCTCAAAGAACTATTAGAACACTCTGACAAAAAATCTAGAAAACTTTCTTTGCTTTCATTATCAGGATTCATTTTATCTGGGTTTTGGATTAAGAAAATTAAAAATTATTTAAATCCACAAGGACACTCGGCCAACACTCACGTCATCTTGAATCCACTAATGAAACTGCATATTTACGCTTTAAAAATTACTGCAAAAAACACCACTTGCAAAAGCCTATTAATAGACTCATGGTTGATAAGCGTTGGCACCTAAAAGTCTATTTTTAAACTTGCGATAAATAAGCATTGGCATCAAAATGCCTATTTTTAGGCTTGTAGTAGATAAAGTGTTAAAGTACTTTATTTACTTTATGTGTGTATGTTTTAAAATTAAACTGCATCACTAAATACTTCTTAGAAGTATATTTTTACTTCAGTATACTATATGCATATCAAAGAACAAAACCTACATATAATTTCAAAATTTCTTGTACAGTTTTTGAAAATGTTCATATATGTTGAGAAAAACAGTTAACAGGAGAGCGATTTAAGGTGTCCCATTCAAGATAAATGGATTTCAATACAGTTCTTTTAAAAAATCATAAAACTTAACTATATGTCTAATTTTTAAAAAATACTGCTTTATTGGATTTAAAATGTTATGTTCCATTTAAAATGAAAAGTAAAATCTATTTGTTTTTTACAAAATTCCACTAATGTGTCCCTCTAGAAAAAGGAAAGTAAATCTCTTTAATTCATAAAAGAAGTGTAGATTTTCTTTTAAAATCTATTTTGCCTTCCGAATATTTTAGTTATCATGTGCATGTTTAATTTAAAATATGTCTTACATTTTCTCGAAGATCATTGAACTTTTAAACTTATTTTTGTTAAAAATTTGCCATGTACAGCCGCAGAAAAAAACCCCCGCCTCATATCTAAATACGCACAAACTTTAAAATTTTAAATGGCAACACCCAAGTTTGACAACATAGTTCCAAACTAGAGCAAAATTCAACCTGTGATACTAAACACCAACAAGACTTCAAACTGTGATTGATAATGATGGATTGATACTTTTAAATTCATCACCAAATTCCAACGGAGTTGTTTGGAGTTGTTTTGTCGTGTCATCTGCAGATATTTGTTAATCTCATAAATTGATTTTGAAATAGCATTATAAAATGACATTTGAAAATAAATATTTACTTCTTCTTAATTTCTTCTTCCTTTTATTGACCCTGGCAGGAATGCCCCATTAGTTTTTAGCAACGTACCCAGTATGACTTTTTACCCCTAATAATTGTGCCCTATTTGAGGCTCACATAATCCTACCCATTACAGGCCCACTGCCTTAGTAACACACACACACAAAGACACCACCACACACAGCCAGGAAAATGCTCACCCTCTCATGCAGGAATCAAACCTGCGACCCTTTGGCTGTGAGGTAAGTCATAATGTTGAATGTCAAGAGGATAGTTCAATAATTTACAACAGTGCTGTGGTCAATCAACAAAACATCGTCCTTCAAATTGTGGTTTTCAGTATGGAGCTGATCCCCGAAAATTGCACATTCCGAAATATTGAATATCTTCGGATATAAAGATAGAAACGTTATAAAAATTTGGACTAATTTGGGGGTCTAGAACTTGTGGGTGACATCAAAATTGGGTGTTGCCATTGAAAATTTCAAAGTTTGTGTACATTTAGATATGAAGATGGCCCCTTGTGCAAATTTTACGCACATTAATTTATAGAGGATGTTATTCCTAATCGAATGGTATCATTCAATTTTCTCTACGATGAACAATGCTCTATTAACAGAGGGTGGGGCTTTTTTTTTTTCCACGGCTGTACATTGTGCAATGAACATAACTTTAATGTGACTATGAACAATAAGTCATGACACTTATTTAAGTCATCCTTAACTGTTACAATTGGATTTTTACTGAAAGTAATTATTTTACTGATATAATTTTATTCCTATTGTAATGCATCTTATATGTTTAGTAAATATTTTCTATGACATATCACACTTTAATCATTCCATACAGAGAGGGCTTTAGTCAAATTTTTGACAAAAAAGATAGCAGTGATTTCAGTATGTTTGAAGATCAACCTATTGATGTATGCATGAAGGGCTTCAATTCAATAAAAGAAGGTAGGGAAGAAGAAAAGGGGAAGCTGTTTTCTTGTTCCGAGAGAAGAGGACTTCAGTCCTGGACTGGCAAGACTGTATTTGATCCTTCCATCAATACACACAGTACCTTACCTAATGAAGAGAGTGGAGACTTATAATGCTCTTGAGAGAATGAGAGACCCATAATGCCCTTGAAACAATCGTGGTCATCTAACAGTGTTTACATTTTATAGTTCCATACAGAAAGAGCTTCAATCCACAGGCTTAATTTTTTTATTTACCCTAAACTCTGTTACACATATAAAAAATGAAATTTCCAAATTTATTTCTAAAGGTAATATAAAATTCAGAGAATTAAACACTGAATTTGTTGTGCTGCTGTTACTAATTTCTCTTTGTCTAGCTGATGGCTAGACCAAGTTCAATAAATCACTCATCTCCAAAACATCCAATACTATCATGTAATTCTGCAGTAAATCACTAGGATCCAGATCAACACAAGAAAGCATGTGATCTGTGCATATGTGCACTTAGGACAAATAGGAAAATTGTTTTGTCCATTGAGAAATCTCAGGGTTGTGATATGGCTACTGTACAGTTTCGACGGGGTAGTTTGTGGCCTTTTTTCACCCACAAAATCTATGGCAAAATCCGGATAATTTTCCGTATTCCAATCACGAATAAGGACGATCCTCCATGCTACATTATTACCAAAGTTAGTCCTACTGAAAATCTCCTGGGCTGTCAGTATATTATTGACCTCAAGGTGTTTGAAGGGTGCTTCTTGGCCAATCTGCCCTCAATGTCATTCACTCTGAAAGTCAACATGAGATGGAATCCATTGAAAATAGATATCAATATGTTGCGACATGTATTTCAGTTTATTAAAGATTCCAATGCTCACATTGTTTCTGATAGCTAAGAAATTTTTCAAGTGTTGAAATGAACTATTGTCAAGATCCAAATATTATCATTTAGGTATGGAGAATAGCTAAAGTAACTTAAAGTGTCATCCATGACTATTAATTCAGATCGAAATACAGAGCAGAAATCAGGGTTTCTTCTTTTTAACTGAAAGGAATCATAGGTATTAATGAGGAATATAGCACTTACTGTATTTATTATTCTTTTCATTCCAGCTGCCATCAGTGCATACTTTTATATCGTTCCCAGGAATACTATTAATAACCTCCAAGGTCAATTGTCTTATATATTCTGGCGAGTTTGATAGTTCTATACAGAAAGGAGCTTCAGTCCACAGACTTGAACATCTTTTATATAGCCCAAACTCTGTACATTAAACTTCTTATGCACTAAACAAAAATCGTAATTTTTTCAGATTTATTACACTTACAGAAAAGGCACAAAACAGTTTTTTTTTTAAACTGATTTTCAACTTCTTTCTGCTTGGAACGATTCACTGAAAGTTAAAGTGCATTTTCTCTTTTAATTAGCAAAACTTAAGTTTTGTAAAACATGAGTTTGTGTACCCTAAGCTATAGTAAGGATTATTTTCAGTCCCTTTAAATAATCCTTTTTAATTTGGACACATTTCAGTTTCGTGCATTGTATGTTTAGTTACATATCTCAGAAGTATTTTAGTTGAAATATGTTGACCTTTATTTTTAGAGAAACACGAAAGCCCACTGAACAGTTCAATTTCTACATTCAAGAAACTCTGCTCAGATGCAGGTTCTTTAGTTTCTGACTTAGTGCTGAAACAAGCTCAAGTCCACTTACAACAAATCCCTCATATGAAAGTAAGTTCAAAGTCAGTAGTAGCTACTATCTTATTTATATTCTTCATTTTCATGAAAATGTGAATATATGTTTATTAAAATTCCAGATTCAACTATATATTTCAAAAACTGATTTTTATATATAAATTGTTATGTATTTCTTACTGGTATTTTATAATAAAAAGGCCCAAATTGGAAATTACAAAAATTACAGTATTTCTTGTTAGGAAACAGTGCTTTGCATTTCCCCCTCCTCCTTAATGATATTGCTGTTTAAACCAAATTTTTCAATCATACAATGACATTATAAGAAGAGTTGATTACATTAATTGTTTTGACATGACAATATGATTCACTTATCAGAATTTTAATTTTTTTTTTTAATTTTTGAAAAAATATGTATTTTAATTGTCATGCCTAAAGCACATACTAAGCAAATTAGCTATTTAACTGGTTGTGTATCTAAAATTTAATGTTGTGAGATTTTCTTAGATTCGTTTATTTTTTGAAGGAAATGTCATTATTTGAGGAGTGTACAAAGAAAATTAGTTACAAATGTGAATATAAGTAAGCATTTATTATGATAGCTTTTAGGGATACATTCCTTAGATTAAAATCTCTATGTTTTATAAAACAGATAATTTTTTTAATGGATCATACATCAATTTAAATAGAAACAAGAAATGCCAAAAAGCAATCATAAAAAATTATCCTGGCTAGGCTAGAACCAGTAACTTTTAAGATGTGTTTTAACACCTTACCACTTGGACAACAAGGGACAATGGTTAAATTTTGATCCGATACTTATTTAAGAGTTGGGCAATGAGTTTTAGTAATAAGTGCCTGCTACTTAAATAATACAAATACAGACAACACAACTCAATTTCCAAATTGCCTGTTTTGAACCAAAATCAGATCCTTCTTTCATTTCAAACCAATTTTTTATATTTTTTTAATGCATGTATAGTGACATGCAACTATTTGCCACCACACATGCACACAAACACTTATCCCCCACCAGTCCATTGCATAACAACAGAAAATGGGAGAAAATTAACACACTTTACCAGCGCTTCCCGGTCGTCCACTTTGTTACTCAAGTCCTCTGGACGAGTCGGACGGCCTGGGGTTTCCACACTTTACCAGCGAAACCTAAAAATCTAAAATTTCAATTTTTATGCATTTGTTTGAAAATTCACAGAAAATCAAATACAGAACTTATATATATATATATATATATATGTGTATAAAATTTTCGAGTTGCAGCTTTTCACATTTCTATCATTGGACTTTCAAACTATTATTATTATTATATATAAAATCTCTCTTCCTATCAGTTATTTTTGGAACAGTTTTTTTATGTGTCATTCGTTTCCCCATTTTCTGAAATGCATACCACGCAGATTTGGCGTTTTTATGACCACTGGTTTTTTTTCAATAGTGCTCTGAACAGGGATGCTTTAATTCTAACCACCCTGTATATATATATATATATACATGGTGTCCAGTGCTATTGGTGCCCAATGGCTATTTCCTCAACCATTAGTCACAGAGATACACTTACAATTGAAAAAATGTTTTAAATTTTAAAATCTATTATCTTAGAAACAATTTAAATCAATAAATGCATTTCTGAAAGAAATACGAAATATAAATTTTTATACAGTTCCCCGGTCCTACCAATTATATTTAGGAAAATCATCCTCATACAATTTTATGTAAAATAAAAAAAGAATCATCCTTTTATGACCAAAATTGGCCGACTTACAGCTGTTTAAAGTTGGAGCACTTTTTGTGCTGAGAAATGGTCAATACTGTCCCTGATTGTTTGGTTGCCTGAAATGGGACATTTTTATTTATGGAAAAGTGACTTTAGTCATGAAGTTTAATGCTTCATAACTCGATGAATTTGATGAATTTTGGTCGTAAAAGGAAGATTTTATTTTTATTTTGCATGAAATTGCATGAGGATGATTTTCCTAAATATAATTGGTAAGACCGGGGGACAGTATAAAAATTTATATTTAATATTTCTTTCAGAAATGTATTTGTTGATTTAAACTGTTTCTAAGATAATAGATTTTAAAATTTAAAACATTTTTGCAATTGGAAGTATATCTCTGTGACTAACGGTTGAGGAAATAGCCATTGGGCACTGATAGCACTGGACACCCTGTATATTGTTAGAATGTAATGATAATATACTTATATTTTTGTATAAAGAATAGAATTGTACTAATTTCCCATTTTTGGATGCAACAAAATGGGAATCGAACAACTGAAAAAATGCATATTTTGATGTAGTTAAAAATAAATAAATAAATATGAAGGAATTATCCTGCAGATTTGGTTCAAAGATTATTAGGATTAGAAAGAACATTCATTCTTCAATTTTTCTGATAATGTCGAGATAGAAACTGTGATAATATTTCCGATCGCTAAAGAACTGATTTGGCTGAATATCACTCAAAATCATGCATCAACATAAAATAAATAACATGAAAAGTAATTCAAATTTTTATAACATATCACTGAGCCATATTATCCTGGGATCTGAATTATCTCTGTACGAAATTTTGCCGCAATCTGAAGCTTAGATTTCCCACTACAAATGACACAGACATACAAATACACACACAAACATTTTCTTTTACTATGTAAGATGCTATTATATATTACAGGTGGCTACAGAACCTGGAAATTAGTGAAACATCAGGGAATATCAACATTCTGGAAAAGTCAGAGAAATATCAGGGAATTTTTAAAAGGAAAACTGTAAAATAAGAGAAATTGGAATTTTTTTGGTAATCACAGCTTTTTTCCAACTCACGACAATGCACATGTATAGAATTCCTTATTCACATTTCATATGATGGGAGACAGCCTGTTGGACACCTCAATAAAAAGAGTTTTAAAATTTCAATGTTTCTGAGTGATCCCTCTCATCTGAATTGTTTTAAAAGTTGTCAGGACATTTCATATGACAAAAAAGCAGATTAAAAAAATACTGTTTCTACTTATAATTTTATAGCAATAAGTGATATTTAACTATATGAATTCTTGACTGGATTCTGACAGAACACTGCTGAGTTTATATCTGAGTTTTATAGCTTATCTAGAATTTTAATGCTTGAATCATTAATATTGTTGTAATAATGCTGTTCTTATATAAGTCTTGTATAAATACTATACTTTGATTATTATATTTTTCAGTGCTGAAAGTATTTAATTTTAATTAATCATTTTTAACTAACACTTTCAATTTTATTAACTTTTTATGCTCGTTAAACTGATATCCAGACAAAGTAGATAGTAATACATATCAGGAAATTTTTGAAGATATTATCAGGAAACCGGGGAAATATCAGGGAGTTTTTTTTATCTGAGATCCTGTAGCCACCTTGTATTAAATATTGCTGATTGTAATCAATATTGTTAATTTTAAATTTTGAGGGAGGACATTGTGTCTCATGTGATCCAAGTCATTGGGTATCAAGGTGCTATGGCAAAGGTTGCCAATTCCAGATCAGTTAAAGACAATTGTTTATTTTGTTAATGATTGCTTTGCATTTTATATTTACAAAACAGTGATTACTTGATTTTATTTTGATGTACCCTGATTATTTTTTCTACATATTATCTCAAATAATTTCAATTTATATTTAGCAATGGAGTGAAGATACTAGTGGCACAGTTATTGGAGACTTGCCTCATTTTAGCCTGTCACCTCAAGGTTATATTACAGAGGTACGATTTTAAAGAAATTATAAAAGTTTTAAAAGAATTATGATTTATTCTTAATGTGTTTAAATACTTGAAAGAATTTTTAATTTTGAAAATATTTTCTTGTGTAATAAGTGCAGTGAAATTTGTGAAACAAAATCTGTTACATTCGTAAGCCTTTTTTGATCTTGAAAATTAGAACATGCTTTTATAAAATTTGTTTAAGCGCATTGTTTTTAGATGCAATGAAATTTTATTACAGCTTTTACTGTATACATCTGTGTGAATACAATGACAATTATCTAAGGAATTTTTTCATTATTTCTGAAATTTTAGCTAAATACTTTTATGCCTGAGATTATTCATCAGAAAGTTTTATAATAAGACTTAATACCATAAAGAAGAAAATTTGTTTGAAATTATCAAACAATATCATTTCGAGTGTGAGTAATTTACACACGTTATTCATTTGCCGAATGATAAGCATATGCACATATTCAGCGATTTGGGTTTATTTATATTATTTACTTTTAATAAAGTAAGAAATTACTTTATTTTAAAATATATTTTTGCAATAACAATTTATATATAATGTTTCTATCTTATTTTATGATTTTCAGCTGATTAATTAAATTACCAGAGTAAAAGTTCCATATGTTCACTGAAGGTTCCCTGTAAGTATGCAGTTAAACGTAACTGATATTTAGCACTTCCGCCATTATTCTATGATCACTTGAGGAAAAGAATATCAAAACAGATAATTTTGAGTCGTTTTACTAAGATAAATAATATTATATAAAAATTATACCAAAATATTCTTTAAGATACCTTTAACATGAAAAATATCAAACTATAGGAACTAAGATGTCTCACTAAGAATCAAATTAAGATATTTTACACTTATTAACTTTCAGTGAATAAAAATGTTCCCATGATTTTTCATGGGTATTCAATAGTAAGTTTATATCATTTTCAGATAAATATTCAATGTGACTTTGACAAAAGTTTCTGATCATCTATGCTTGCATATCATTAATAAATATATTTATTCTGGATTTCAAAGAGTACATTTTATCTGGTATATATGAATTACTTTTTTAGTTTGTATTTAATACAATAATATGTTTGCTTTTAAATCAATGAACGATGATGATGATGGCCATTGCTGTAAATGAACATTTAAAGTGCTGATGAAATTAAAAATCTTTATATATTCATAAATTTATACAAATTTGGATAAATAGACTTATCTGAAAGTCATTATTAAAAGAGCTGTTTGATTAATATATTTTTCACAATATTGAACATACATACATAATTAAGGAGTATGCAAAACTTCATTTTTAAAACTAGTCAAAAACATATCTTCACCTACTCTGTTGCACATTCACTAAGTGATACCTGTCTATAATAGGTCAACCTTTTATTTTTGTGCAAAATTTTAATATTAATCTTAAGTGCATATAGTATGTATGGTCCATTTGATTTAATGATTATTTTTCATTACACATGTTTCTATAAGTTACATTGACAAAAAGTTAAACTTTTCTGTAGCGATGAGCACTATAACTTCAATATGGAATACTTTACAGGTTGGCCAGTATTTGATGACAATTCCACAGCATATTGAACCATTTATTTTGCGGGACAATCCTGCTTTACATACAGCTTTGAGGAATTGTCAAATGCCCCATGGTATAGAACAAGGTAATTTATTTATTTATGAATTCTTAATCACTATTGTAAGAATAGAGACTGTTTTTGTATCACGTAAATTTGATATTCTGTAATACATGTCAATGCTCCACAACCGGTGTGCCACAACACAATTCCTCCAAGAGGGGGGGATATATAGTACATGCAATTTACGCCGAACATGCAGTTAGAAAATCATTCGGTAAGTGATCACAACTATTATTGGTTGCATTGCTGCAGAGACTGTAGTCAGCAAACAGCTAGCCTATAACACCCTGGAAGCTACAAGGGACTTTATCCCTCAGATACCAGTGGCTGGGTTGCAAGATCAAGCACCTGATGCGAATTTTGGTTACAGATAATTATTGTGAACAAATTTTTTCAACTCCAGTTCTAATAAATATGATAATAAACGGATGTGCTTGAAGGGCCTTGACCAAGAACTTTTAGTTGCTGTGTCTAATATCAAGCTGAGTATAAAAGTATTATGTTCATTAAAACAATCATAGGTATCTTATTAGTTATAAATAAGAGTTAATATTTGCTTCTAGTTATAAGTTAATGTTAATTATAGTTATAAGTAGAATAATAGTTATTGACTGCCAAGTTAAATTTATCAAATAAAATGTAATAAATAAATGTCATTTCTGCATTTGTACTTTGTGACTCCTGCATTTTTGCTTATGGTGTGCCGCAGAATTCTGGGAAGACCTTAGGTGTGCTAAAGGTGAGAAAAGATTGCAGAACACTGCATGGTGTTATTAAAATTTTCTTTAAAATTACAAATATAGAAGAATGCATCTGACTAGATAAAAAGGGCAGTTGTAGTGGTTTATTCTGTATCTACGTTTCAGTTGGCATTGTAGCACATTTTGTTATGTAGGTGTAACAGTTTTGAGGGTTTTTCTTTTACAGCAAGTTTGTTTAAATCAATTTTGGAAGTAACATCTGCAATAAGTAGTGTAATACAAAGCTTTCAAATAACTTACACAAAATATTTAAGGAATTTTTTAGCATACAAGAGCACGAGTAGCTAAGCAAGTAGAAGTCTTCATAACAAACACTTCTCAATCCTTATCTAAATTAAGTATAGTATTTTGTAATAAATGAACGTTTATTATTAAAGAAATTACTTTGGGTTATTAGGTTAGGATTTTGTGTTCTAAATGACCATAGAAAGACCGAAATTGTATATAATATGTTTTTCAGAGGTTCATTCCTTTGCAAAATAAATTAGACTTCATGTTCATAAAAATAAACCATCATAGAACTTTAAAACAGTGCAATATGTTTCAATCTTTTGCAAAAAAAAAAAAAATTATAAGCATTTAAAATTTGATGAGCAACTACTATAATCAGGGTTTAGTTTAAGTGGCATTGCATCATAAATTATGAATCAAATTTGTCTCAAGAGCAACATAAAATCTGCTCAAAATTTATAGTCATGATACATTTTTCTGCCCAAAACTAAGAAACTGACACTCTGAAATTAAATTACAAGTTTTATTTTGTTTCACAATATATGATATTTAGCTTCAAAAATAGTCCTCCTAATCGAAAATTGGTTTAATTTAATTCTGTCCCATAGTGGAGCTGCAGATTAGCACTCTCTACATGCCAATTGGCAAGTAACTTTTCAAAAATGGCTGGTAAAATATGTGCAATACTCGACAAAATTGGCAAGGCAAATGTCATCTTATCTAGTAGAAATGAACACCCTACAATATTTATAGAAAAACTTATTATTATAAATATAAATATTATAAATATATATATAATATAAATATATATATAATAATATAAATACATATTGTGTGAATATTTAATCTTGAATTTGAAATTAAAGAGTATTCCAAACCACAACTTTTATATGCTTCAGCCAAAATTAAATACAATCATGCCAGTTTTATAAGAAACCCATAGACAGAATGTAGACACAGGACTATGTGTTCGGACGGTCTGGGTTTCAACAATCAACAACAGGACTATATGTAAAAATGAAAAATAAAATTTTGTTTCATAATAATCACTGATATTTATATATACATATGCAATAATAAATACTTTTTAAATATATACTTTAAATACTTTTTAAAGTTTCAGTGGGTAGTATAATATATGTGCATTTTATACATCTCAATAAACAACAGAAACTGCTTAATTCATAGTGAAAATAATTTTAACATGTAATATTTTGGAACTTCAGGCCACTGGCCAGTAACCCAACTTCTTAATCTATAACATTATCCCATGATTGATACTATAAGTGTTGAAAGCCCAGACCATCCGGCTCATCCTTAGACATAGAGCAGCAAGATGGGCGGCTGGGATACTACTATAAGTGTGCAAAGTTTCAGCATTTTAAGTCACTGAAGTGCTTTCGCAGGATCTGGAAATACACTTTGTAACCCCTTTTTTTCAACCCCCCGGGAAGGGGGGGGAATAAAAATTTGGCTCCATTAGAGTCTGTCACATGATCAATACTATAAGTGTGCAAAGATTCAGCTTTTTAGGTCACCAGGGGGGGGGGGAGGTTTCTGAAAGGTCAGAAAAGACATTCAAAACTCCCATTTTATCTGTCCCAGCTCTTTTAAGTTCTGTCTCATGGTTGTTGCTATAAGTGTGTGAAGATTCAGTCTTCTAAGTCACCAGGGAGCTTCTGGGGGGTGTAGAAAGACAAAAACAAGTTAAACAATTTGTAGGTACATGAGCTGTTGCAATTTATAACAAGATATGGCACTGTGCACGTCGATGTAAAATTAATTAGATGAGTGTGTTGTTGTTGTTGAGACCCAGACCGTCCGACCTACCAGAAAGGTTTAAGGTAACTGTTTGGACGGCCGGGAAGTGCCATCCAATTTAGACCGTAACCCAGTGGGGGAGGCATCCACAGGGACCATACTTTCCTTCCCCTACCACCAACCTCTCGGAAGGACTTACAGACCCATATGTTTAACGTAATCGTACTCCGCATGAACACGGCGGCAGTTGTGGCAGCGATCGAAGTGGGGTTCGACCAAATGCGGGTATGTTCAGATACACACTTTATGAAAGAAAGTTTGGACCTATTCTCGGTAAAATGAAAATATTACTTATTTTATTTCGTAAAATTGATTAATATTCAGTGGTTTGCAGTGAAAGGAGGATTTGGGGTTCTTACACCCTACTTCCTCCATGGAACCCATAGGTACCCATCGAAGTTCAGAGAAATAATAGCTGGGGGGGGGGAATCCACAGGGACCGTACCCTCCTTCCCCTACCACCAACCTCTTGGAAGGACTTACGGACCCACATGTTTAACGTGATCGTACTCCGCATGAACACGGCGGCGTTGTGGCAGCGGGCAAAACCAGCACGCAAACCACCGAGCTACCGCGCCCGAAATGTGCCAACAGCACGCGGTGTTCCCAGCTGGTCATCCACCCAAGTACTAACCGCGCCCGGTACTGCCTGACTTTGGTGATCTAACGAGAACCAGTGTTGTTTTCAGCACGGTACGGCTGTTGGCATATTAGATGAGTATGTGTGCGAGAAAGAAATTGTAAGTGAACGCGCTAGGGTGTTTGTTTTCAGAGTTTGTCTACCTTGAAAGGTTTTAATTTCAAACCGCCCAGAATACACAGTTACTGTAAGGCCTCCAGCGTGCCAGACCAATGTCAATAAAAATATTCTTTTTCAAGAAAATTAGTTGTTTGTTTATCCAACACAATTAATGCATAGATAAATTTGAAAACCATGGATAAAAATTCATACTCACAATACCCTCCTGAAAGGAGTGAATTTAAAATAAGGATTGCACTCCCATTACAAATAACAGCATCCATGAACCAATTTCATACTTTTTATTCATTTTTCAGCTTGGAATAGTTGATATTTGTAATGACAACAAGAAAACTTCAAGAACATAAAAATTATGAAACCAGTCCATAAATGCTGTTATCTACAATAGGAGCACAATCCTAGCTTTGGGAATACCTTCTTTAGTTAGTTTTGAAAGTATAAACTTGGTTATTACAATCTGATGCAGCTAAATACAATCAATCTCGAATTTGATGCCGTTTTTATGGTAGAACTGAATGTGTTTGTTTCCATTGAAGTTCTCAAAATTGTGGCACATAACAAGATTTCTTACTGCTATTGCAAGTATCGGTTATCCCATGCTGAGGAGCACATAAAAGTGCAAAACCAATCCGTAGATACAGTGATCTACAATGGGAGTTTAATCCATACATAAAATTGACAAAATACATGGTGGTGTTATAGGGAATTTCCTCCATTTTGGGAAACACTCTCTCTGGCTTTTATTTTAAAAAACAAGTTGCAATTTTCAGTTGTGAATTAAAAAATTTGAATTGTTATGTAACTGTTTATGTTGTGAATTAAAATGTTTGAATTATTATGTTTGATTTTTTGTATAATTATTGGTGTACAATGTTTTACTAAATCAAATTCTGTGATACAGTAATGATTAATTCCAGTAATGCACCCAAACTAATGAAATGTGCATCTCTAGCTGCAGTTTCAGGGCCAGTGCTCATTCAATGCTGTTAATTTTTTTAAATAAACTCAGTTGCTTGTCATTCCAGTTTGAAATAGACAGTGATGTCAATGCTGTTTCACTGCTCTAAACTGCTTTTGGAATCATTATCATTGCTACCAGGAAAACTTTTATAATCAAAATCATTTCTAAATTGGCAATTAACATTTTGATACTTTTATTAACGTTGAAGGTGACCCTGATGCCTTTACATGCAAACACTTGAATTCAAGAAAAGGTGCTTCCCCTCCATGTTTGTTGACTGTAAGTAATTGATGTGCATGGTGATAGCTTTGTTGTCAATCTCTGTTTTGAGCTATGTTGGTAAACCTGATCTGATAAACTACATACCAGATTAACTATTGTTCAGAAAATAAGAGTTCTTAAGTATTTATATTGCAATTCTGTCACCCTCTAATTGCAATAGGTTTCAGGAGAAAATACTTTTCATTACAGAGGTATTAATTTGTATGCTTCAGTCGCGACAGAAAGTGAATAGAGCATCTTTCAATAATTTACTGTCAATACATGTAGAGTGGTGGGGAAAGGATTTTTTCTCCTGAGGCATATATAAGCATGGGCATCTTCGGTTTCTGAGTACATTTGCAGATGGTCCATACCGACGCTAAAGGATTGAATAAAAGTATTAGTCTTTGTCCTCATTCTGAAATATTAGCTTATCATAATTATTTTAAATTTGGGGGTGTTTAAGCATATGGAGTTTGTAATTTGTTTTGTTTAAAAGCATTGTCAATTGTAGATATTTTTGTTCTTAATATGTATAGTATTTTATATTGGTGAGAAATTGACTTCAGAGTAGAAGACAACAGATTGTAGTTTTGAAACTTTCTAAAGAATTGCTCCCAATCAGAATTTTATTTGATTTTAAAGGTACTTTCAAATCCTTATGTAATAGTTAACATCCCTGAATAGATCATAAATCAGAGAAGACAAATTCATTTCATGTTTGGTTTATGCTTTCATGTAGGTATTTTTTTATGAATCACTTATATAAAAGTAAATTGCTTAATGGTTGGTAAAATAGAGCCTACTGTATAATAATACAATTTTGCAAAGACATTAAGTGACAAATCATCAAAAAGACTATTTTTAATCATGCTAACAAATTAATTTGTGATCTAAAACAGGACTCCTAATAATGCCTTTAAGCATCCCAGTAACTTTGTAATGAATAGCTATCTATGGTATGTATTTCTGTCTATCTATGATAAAGTGGCCATGCCGGATCAAATAACTGATTACAGCACACTTGGCAGAAAATTTAAAATGTTCAGATAATGGACTCAGCAACAAAACGAGATAGACGAGAAATGCCAATTACAAAGTTGTAGAGCAGTCTAATCAGTAGGAAGCAATGTCAGGAACACACAATGCACATGCGGAAGGCAATAAATGTCTATCAAAAAGTCATATCAGCAGGGACTGTAACAGCACAATACTTGTCAAAGTGCACAGTAATATTTTTTCTGGAATTCAAATGTGTATTGTTGCAGACTAAAAGAATTTTGAACAGGCTGTGCATTAAATTCCTATGCATGTTAGTATTGTTTATTATTCCCAAATAGGAGAGCCATTCGCCAATAACCCTATTGTATTAAATAAATGCTTTCTGTAACAGATTTTTTGTTGATTCCCACACATTAGACAATGTCATAACTTTGTCTAATGTCACAACTTTGTCATAAGCATTTTTTGTCTATCTCACATTGTTGCCAAGTTTGTTATCCTAACAATTTAGATTCTCTAGGGGCTGCAATCTCTTATATGATTGGGGTTGGTCACTTTTTTATATAGACCTAACATGTGTACACAGGGGCCTTTACATATAAAGTTATTGTTTTTAAGGATAAGAACCCTTTATGAAAAAAGAAAATTATCCTTGTTTGCATTCTACAAGTATAAATCCAGTTTAAAAAAACTAGTTTCCAGTTTTGAATATCTCACAGTAATTAAATAATTTATATAACTATTTGTATTTTTATAATTATCACACCTATTAATTTTAGATATCAGCAATAACGTAGCAGATTACTTATTGGAATGTTTAGCAAGAGGGATCACAGATTGTTATTATGATAACATACTAAAGATTTCACATATTTCACAAAGTGGTACCAGTCAACTCATAACTGACATAGGTAAGTTTGAAACTTGAGCTTAACATATGAATATAAAATATTTTGACTGTACAAAATAATATGCAATTTGAAATGTATACTCCTTAAAAGTCAAGCTCAGTTTAATATAATAACTTATTTTATGTAAATAGCCATCCCCCACTTCATCAGTACAGCTGATTTATATTCAGTAGTGCCACGTATCTGCTAGTAATATGTTCCAACACATACACTGCAGTTCCCTGAAACTACAGATCATACTGAACACTATACACGTATGGTATAATGTGATATTCATTCAACATACAGTAAATTTCACACTGTAAGTCATTGCCAACATTAAATAAAGTAATAATAAAGTGTACATTTTGTACACTACATTGTAAAATTACAGTTACATTGTGCAATTACTTCCTTTCTCTCCCATGCATACAAAAGTATGGGATTCTGATGTTTTAGCCACATCCTTAAGAGATGATAGAATGAAGCAATGAAAAAATACAGTACACTTGTTCTGTATAGTATCATATGCAGTTTCATGGGAAAGATAAACCAATAAAAATCAATCCTTTCCATTGAAGCATTTCATGAACAATGAACAAATTCTATTGTTACACATTTTATAATAAATATCTTACGTATGTACCTGTACATAACCAGTAATAAAAAATATTATTTTTAAAAAATATGCCTATCTTAAGTGACAAGAATGCAAACCTAGTTTTGAAGATAGTAAACCATTTATAAAACTGTCTAATAAATCATTTAATTCTTTGATTTTGCGATTTTTTTCTAGACTGCAGTAAATCAATAATAACTGACATCACAGATACTATATCAGCAGATATGGGTATATTACAAAACTATACATGATTTTGCTTGAATGCTTGTAAATGTGTGTTCAGAGTTTTGTTCAAATTTAGAAATGAATCCCCTTGAATTCTTCAGAAACTTCTAGAATCAGGAATGCAGTATCTTGTAGCAAATTTTTAGCATTTTCTTTTTATAAATTAGCTGGTAAAAATTTCACTGGGAAAATTTATAAATTTTACTTTAAAAAAAAAAAGAGTTGACATCAAACTTAAGAAAATCAAAATTTTGGTTTAAAGTACAATATAAAAAAATAAATAAATAAAACTAAAACTTTGTTGATTTTATATTAAAGAGCTGAAACATTTTTTAAAGGAGGGTCAAAGCTTCTAAAAACTTGAAAAAATGCTATATTATGGAAAATGTGATTCTTTTTGGCTTTAAAATGACTGGTCAACTAATAACAATAAAATTACTATAAGTTAATAGCACTTCATATAAAATAGATTTAAGAACAAAAATTATGATGTCAACTGGTTCTAAACTCAAAACCAGCCTTTTTCACTAGGACTACAAGAAGTGTGACTTACACTTACCAGCACAAGATCAACATCTGCCTGTAAAATAGCAAATATGGCTGAGGTGCAAAATAGTTACCAATGGTGCAAAGAGAAAAAAAGAAGGGGAAAAAATACCAATGATAAAATTGTGCATATTTCAAACTTTTACAAACTAATATTAAAAAGTAATATTAGCATATTGAATTTAAGCCAAATAACATATGAAGATGGCCTGGTATGCAAATTGGATGCACATGTATGTATAGCAGACATTATTCCAAATTTAATGATACTTTTTGTTTGACTGACTGTACCTTAACTATTTTTCATATTTATGAAAAAATACTATGATGGCAATCACACTTATGTATTAATTTATTTCTATAGCAAATTTGGTAGTTTTAGAAATATTACAATAAAATGCAAAATTTCCTTGCGCATTTTGCACATAATACAGGTGACAAAATTTTAAAATCCCAATATTGTTTTCACAGCCATGATATTGCTTATCTCTATACAAATTTTGGTTTCATTCGGTGAAGTAGTTTGGGATAAAAACTAGTACATTCGTGGGATTAAGTTTGCACATATTGCACACAACTTCTGTGCAAAATTAAAAAAACATTACCACGTTGCTTTCTGCTTCATGTAGCAACCTAACTGTGTACAAAGCTTAGCTTTATCTGGTTAAGCAGCTTAGGAGAAAATATGGTTACCTCTATTTGGAGAAAAACAAATTGACCCCATAATGGGAATGTTACAAAGTTCTTTTTTTATGGCTGTGTGTGTAATCACAACTTTAAAAACATATGGATTTTCAATTTGGCTGAAAAGTGTTTTCGATTTGAAAACAATACTCCCTTTTAACACAGAAAGTAAAGTGATTGATTCATGTTGAGAAATGTTCAAAATGAATACATATACAAAAATTAAAAAATCAAAATTTCTACCCAACTTTGTATAAGAAAAAATATATACTTAAACCTAATACATTTGCCAATACAAATTTAAAAGAATTATTCAACAAAATAATTTAAATGATTGTATATGATGTTACCTCTTTCCCTTCCTTCAATGGCACTGACTGAGATCATGTGAGAAATGATTGACAAAGTTCAAGTTTTATGTCAATGGCATGGGTTGGTACTTAATTCCCTTTTGTACCCAAGAATACAACGGAGGACTTATTGATGTCTTAAGTCTTAAGAGTCTGGGATTTGTTTAAGCAGATTAAAGTTTGATTTAAAAAAATTAAAATTAGATATATTGAAGTTTTTAAAAGGTTTCATAAAATTCCTTAATTTGATGTGTTATCTAAAAACTTTCTATTGAAGCTATGGAAGAAATTTAGAGGGGGGGTTGGCTAAGCACTCTCAAAAGTCACATTAGACACTGTAATTTTTCATACAACATACTGTTATTCTACATTGCAATTGTCACTTTTGGTTCTAAGAAGTTTAGCATCTTCAAAGAGGCTTCAGTGCTCCCAAACCAATATTTATAGCTCTTATGCTTTGCACCACTGACATCGACTAAATTGGTCCCTGATTAATCTCAAAATTAGCATTCTACTCATTTGAAAGTTATTTTGCCATTATATGGGGGGGGGGGGGACATTTTAGCAAGTATTTTACTCCCACTCATGTGTTTAAATTTGTTTTAGGTTACTTTTGTGATGTATTAGATGACCTAGGGTTAACACCATCCCTTGATCTGCAAAATCTATTGGCATTGATGAAAGCTAAACCTGAAGTATTTGACAAAGAAGCGAAGGGTAAATCTCATATTTTAGCACGCAAAGTGGCTATAATGAGAAAGCTACAATAAATGTGTTTGTATCACTAATATATTTTCTACTTTTTATGTACAGTTATATTAATGTAATTAATAAATGTATATTGCTAAAATTTCAGAATTAGACAAATGTAAGCTGTATTAACATTTTTTTACATGTTTTATTACACTTCAAGTCCAAATAAATGAAACAGAACATTATAACACATAAATGTTAAAAAAGCATTTTATGCAACATGGATCACTCTTTATAAAATTTCCTTGTATTTTTTAGGATACTTGATTTTCACATGAAACAATTAACTCATTAAAATTATATATTAATGAACAGTGTTTATATATATATATATAATTTTTAGGCAGACAAATGACAAATACTGAATAAAAACAAGTTGTGTGAAATTTACTTATTAACTTTATTATCAACTTTCAGCTGGTCAAAAATGAATTTAAGATTTGTAATGCCGAACTTAAATTTCGAAAAAAATTAATATTAAATATGTCATATGCTATATAAATCGACAACTACTTTCATAAGAAAAATATTCTTCATCTTTTAAATTTATATATACACACATATAACTTATATCTTTTCCCACATACCATATCAAATAGCAACTAAATATGGTACACCACTTGTAAAAATTTTGTTATAAAATTGCATAAAGTTATGCATCAAAAGTTCAAAAACATTTTTTAAAATTGTACTAATATATTCGTTTACAAAAACAAGAGTGTCACTAGTGTTGTATTTCATACTGATACAACATATCCTCTGAAATTATGGGTGTACTCTCAGCATACAAAAATTAGTCCAAATTTCTGGATATCTAATGCTCTTCTTTAAAAGCATTAATAAGTGTAAGCAAGAGCAGTATACAGTGAATAGCTTGAAAACTATCTTGCTAGATCATAGACAACTGTCATGTACAATAAAACAGCAATTAAATGCTCAATTATTTCACAAAATAACAGATACTATTCTCTAAACTCTGACATATCTCACAATTCAATTTAGCTCACTCATTCATGTCAGCTACACTCCAACTGAGCAATGATTTTCTTATATACTCTCAATAAAAATTTCTAGAAAGTACTTGTATCTCTAAAAGGAGTTGATATTTTGAGAAAATTCTAGTTGATTCGGAAACTCACCAAAAGTCACCAAGTCGGCAATATTTCATCAAATCTAATAATCGTGTTTCGAAAGTCTATGAAATCTTGAACCCCACTTCTGTGGGGGTCTCAAAGAGCTGTGAAAGCATTTTACATGTTCATAACAATTTGTAGCATAATAGCAATTACATGATAATAGTGGGATCAAAATTGAGAGCTTTATGTTTGTTGGTTTAAATCCCATCAAAATGTTGCCAGTCGGAAGAAACATGTAAAAATTCACAAAAAATTAAAAAAAATTGCAATCCAATTTAGAAAATAAAGGTACTATGCAAATATGCAGGCTGTGTCCTTTAATTTGACATCTGGTTTGTAGTTTTGTGTTTTTAGCTGAGATTTTAATAAAGTACACAAAAAACACAGTAAAAAAGCGTAAAGAAATATATATTACCGTTTAGACGATAAATTTGAAAAATGCATACACATTTAAAAACAGTTGTAAATATATTTTCAAAGCAATAATAAACAGAACAAGGTGAAACAAACATCTATATATAAAGAGCAGAGCATAAATTTTCCTGCAAGTCATAGCTCAAATTCAAGTACATTTCCATAAATAATTAAAAACTGTATGGGCGAATAAAATTTGATTCTAAAAAAAGTTAATAGAGTCTATTTTGAAATATTTGTTTCATTGATACTAATAAAAACATTATTTTTTTTGGCACCTTATAACTCATATAAAAACAACTTTGATATGTGGCTAAAAAGTTTTGTAAATTTTGAGCTCCTTTCTCCAAGAATATAGGTCGCCATGCTGAAAAAACTCAATATCACAAATTAATAATAAAAAACACATTTTGAAATAGTGCTCACTCGCATGTGATGTCAATGAGTGAGTATTGAAATGTAGAGTATATAATAGTGCACATACTAATCAGTATCTTGCTATAAAATACATTGACATGAATTTTAATGCTTAATGTTTATATTTTTGTTTCATAAACAAAAATTAGAACGAATCATGATTTAAAATTGATTGATCCATGTAGTTAGAGCCCCTTTATTTCCATGGATTGATCTCTTCTGTGACATATTTATTGAATGAGTTGAGATGTAATTTTATTTTAAATTTATTAAAAGATGTCATGGACTTATAACATTTATTTTTTATTTATTTTTATAAACAAAAGATCGAAATCAAAGTAATAATTAGATCAAAATTTAGTAGTAATTGAGATCACCAGTTCACCGCAATCTGAAAACAAAACCCAGCTTCTACTGCAATGATTATAAATGTACAAAAATTGTAAAAAACAACTGCTTGTGATCCAATTAAAAAAATAAAAATACTATGAAAACCTACCGGCCATGCCTTTAATCTGATATCTGGTTTATATTTTGACATCGAAAGGCCAAGAACATTATGAAAATTGTTAGTCCTTTCCAATTTGTTACATTGACCTTCAACTGTATATGTGAAATCCAATTTAGCTAAATTTCAAAATCAGGCTATTTGTTCTAAACGTATATCTATGTGACCTTCCATGCATTATTAATTTCATTTGTCATATGTCAGAAAGCATAAAGCAATAGATGAAGTCATTAAAAATAATTCATTTTAACCATTACAGAGAGAGAAGTAGATTTAACAAGGAAGAGATATATATCATGAGGTATGGATAACCATATGAGATTTCCATCCAGCTAGGGCTCAAATGCATTATGAAAGAAGCTTAGGTCCAGATGAATCTAGTGAAATGCAAAAATTTTCTACATAAAGCTAAACTATAGGTCTGAACAAAACTTTTATGTTAAACATAGTCAGATTTGGACGAGGCCGAGTTATACACCAGGTCTGAAAATTGAGCTCGGTCTCATTCCTAATAGACATACTGCCAAGATAAATGGCTTTTGTGAAAGGCATTTTAAGGAATCCATGTCATGTATGTCACATGTATGTACAGAAGCTATTTACACATTTTTAGAATAAATTTAAAGGAATATAATCAAGATTTGAAGTAACAGTATTTATTTCTTAAATGTTCCATTTGATGACCCTTTCTCTAGGCTATCATTCTATATCTTGATTTCTTTTAAAAGCTTTTCTTAACGTTATGAGAAGTATTTTATTCCACTATTCTTTCACAGTTTTCCATAATCTATCTATTGTTTTAGGTCTACAATTAAAAGTTCTCTTTTAACAATCCAAAAGTACAATAATCCATTGGTAACACATCAGGGGACTGAGAAGGAAAATGAGCAAAAGGTATAGCTTTAATACCTGTATCTTTTATCATTTTTCAAAGAAATTCAGAGGTAAATTTAAATGTGTGACTGGTAGATCCTGATGAAGTTCAACTCTATAAGGACTCTGTGAATAAAGGGATGGTTAAATAAAGATGTTAAAACATTATCTTAGTAATATGTTGAATTGATTATTTATTATTTACTTTATTTATTATTTATTGTTTACAGTCACTACAAAGGCATTTAAAGACACTGCAATTGTTTTTTGAATTGGTGGATTTTCTTTTGAGACAAGATACTTTATTTTTGAAATAGTCGTAAAAGTACATACCTTTTTTGTGTATTCATTTGTTGTTCTTTTTCCCATTTAAAGCAATGCTTATTGTTTTTTCCCCTTTATTAATAATATTTCATATTTTGCATTTAGCCAAATTCTATGGTTTTCACAGCATTTTTTAATTATTGAATAAGAACATTTCTCTTCGGAAAGAGAAAAGCATAGCCTTTAATCCAAAGTTTGTTTAGATGTTCCATTTTTGGAATAGACAAAATGTAACTTACAGCATTTTTTTTTTTTTATAATTAATGAGTGGTTGTCAGAAAATGTTTTCAATTAATTTAAGTTTTTTATTTTTTTAAATAAAATCATTCTAAAAATGTGTAAACAACCTTTATAAAATGTCAAAAATATACTTTATCTGCAAGCGGTACCTGCAGTTCAGATAAAGTATATTTTTGTGCACTAACAATTTAAACAATCCGAAAGGTAAAAAAGATGGTTTGAACAAGTAGTATAAATTTTAAACAATGCAAGTATACAATATGGTTTTTAACATATTGTGTATGAAGATATGCAATATGTTAAAAACCATGCCTCAAAATGTTTCTAAAATAAATCAAAATGTTTCCGTGCTTCAAAATGTTTTATGTTCATAAATATTTTTTTGAATAAATTTACAAGAACTTAAGTAATATTGCAATTTCTTTACATCTGGGTCAATAAAAATGAGGCTGATATCTTACCTACTCTGCATGTGTGGATCACTTAAGGATACTGGAAAAGATATGTGCTAATACACATTTAGAAGATGGAAGAAGGTGTGGATAGAAAATTTTATCTCTCCATATTAAGATTCATTCACACAGTTTAAGTATACAGAGCATTATGCATTACTGTTCAGATTTAGATAATTCACATAATAAATACTTACTACTGTCAATTTTATTGAAAATTTTTTCAAAAAACAATTGAAAAATAATTATTTCAAATGTTTTTAATTAAAATTGACATGAAAAAGTTAATTTGTAATTAAAATTATAGATGTAATGACAGATGCGTGCAAGTATATCAAATCCTAATTTATGTTCTCCAAATGGATGTATTTCTAAATGTCTAAATAATTGCTTCAATGATGTTATTCAGAAAATATTTTTTCATTTTAGTATGTTTGAAAAAATAATTTAAATAAATGAATATAAAAATATTAACTGCTGCAAGCAAATTGCAAGTATTTTTACAATAAAATGATATATTCAGGATTGTGTTTATAAATGCAAATTTCACACAATATTAATCTTTTCATATTAGGTCTTTCACAAATTGTTAACTAATACATGAAACAATTAAAATCTCATATACTACTAGACATTTTTGGTTAAGTATAGACCAGAGTTTTTTCCAGAGTATAGTCATTTTTGGCAAGCATACGATTTAATATTTTTAATTTTTAAAGACAGAAATTTCCCCTAAAACTTTTTTAAATAACATTCTGTGTTTGAAGAAGTTTTTAAATCATGTTTCATATTTACTAAATTATTTTTGGTATTTTACAGTGTATAACACAAATTAATTTAGGGTGATCTTATAATATGTAGAATGGCACCTTGTTTGTTCACTGAAGTAACGTTAATAGTAGTGTCCAAACTCGATACAAACTAGTGATTTATTGTATCATGCTACTCGCTACACTACTTATTTTTAAAAGTAGCGTGTTACACTACAAACTACGAGAAAAAGTAGTGACTACTTTAGTTTCACTACTCGTAGCTCGCTACTTCTGACCACTGAATATAACCATCCATTTTGTTCCTTAAAGCGAGAGAATTAGGATAAAAGAAAAACAGGACAAGGTATTCCCAAGTTGATTTCAACCTTTCTTACAATCCGTAAAATCGCTGATTTCGTTTAAAAGGGGGGTTCCTTGTACGAGTATTTTTTATATAATCGAAAGTGTATATAAAACAATATATGCATGATAAAAATTAGATCTAGCCAGCTGCAGGTTCAAAACTATATCATCTAACCTACTGACTCGGAAAAGTTGCCTAGATGCCTGTTTAATTTTTTACGTCCTGGGAAAGTCCTTTAAGCAGCCCACTACCTTTGTGGAGTGTACACATTGGGTCTATGCTCAGGGCCTTTTTTAGTCTGTAGTTACGCACAGTTTATATAGTTATAATAGGTACTTGTGTAGTTGCAAATCCAAGATTATGTAGTTACAAATTTAAGGCAATGATGCACTAGAACTGCATGTGAAAGAAAATTATTTTTAAAAATCCACTATACAGAAATCGAAACTGCTATCGAACTGACTATCGAAAACAGCACAGCAGCAAGCACCAGCAATTTGTTAAAAACATCTTTAAGATCTTCTCGCCACCTTACAACTGAAAATGCTTTGAAAATTGGAGCTCAAAGAAAGCAGTGGCGAACTGGTTCAATGCGAAAGAACGACTGACACGCGAGAAGGAACAAGAAGCTAAACAGAAAAAATCTGAGGATATTCCGCCAGAAAAAAAGGCAAAGAAGTTTTGATTCTGAAAAAAAGTGCAGTGAAATATAACGTATTACAATAATTATAAAGTAGAGCACAAATAAAATTAATTTTATTGTTGACTCTTGCATAGTCCAGCCAGAAGTCCAGATTTGAACCTTGTTGAAATTTTATGGGGTATTTTGGTCCGTGATGTGTACAAAAATGGTCAGCAATATGAAAATAAACATAACTTGACCTCGGCCATCAAACTAGCTTGAGAAAACATCCCTGCAGAAACTCTAAATGCACTTACACAATCCATAACGTACAGAATGATCAAAATAATTGAAAATAAGAGTAATATTCTTAACTATTAAGGATTTTTCAAGAAATTTTGTATTGTCATTATACTTTTCCCCAACTTATTTTCAATGCATATTTACGAAATGTAATTTTATTATTTCATTTTTGTTATAATTTTGCAAATGGTTACTTCTTTTAAGTTCTATTTTATGTATAAATATGAATCTAGTTGATTAAAAATTTAAGAAATTTTCAAAATTTATTTGTATAGTTATAAATTTTCCTTGAAAAAACCTCTGTCTATGTTATATACAGCAAAGTGGCCATGCCCTATCGAATACATGTGATTACAGTGCGCCCCTAGTGTAGAATTTAAAAAGATTGGATAATGAACTGTACAAGTGAAATAGACGAAAAAACCATAGAGCCTATTGTCTAGTTAGGGATCGAATTCTCAATAAATAAATGTCGAATATAAGTCGTACAAACAAAAAGTTGTGTCATCCGGGCCTCTAACGCAGCAACATCTTCAATGCCTGTCAAATTATGCTGTAATATTATTTCTGTAATTCTAATGAATGTGCATTGTCTTGCTGAATGGGACAGCCGTTTGTTCGCCAATAACCTTACTGTGTCCAATAAAGGCCATCTAATAACAATTTTATTGTCTATTGCTATTCATCAGTCAATGATATACGTATTTTTTGTCTATCTCGTATTGTTGCCGAGTTCGTTATCCTAATTTTTTTTTTAATTCATCGCTAGGGATAATTCATCGCAATCACTTTTATTTGATCGGGCATGGTCACTTAACTATAGTTATACTTAACGTGTACACTCATAGACCTTTGGAATCTGCGAACATTTATGGTATAAAAAGGGATTTTTCACTTCTAACTTTATTATCTCTTGAAATGCACAATGGATTTTGATGAGTAAAGTTTCAGGCAGTGAAGCTGAGTCCAGGAAATATTCTAATGTAAGTTCTATTTTAACTCCTTACAGGAAAGTACGAAATAACGAGAATAAAACAATATTATTCTGTCTATTCTATCACACCCCCTCATAACTCAAGAACGGATTTACACACTTTTTTTTTAACAATTTGTAAAAATTAATAAAGAGCTGAATTATGTCAAAAAATATTGCAGATTTTAAATTGTTTGTATAAGTATATATAAATGAAAATTCAAAAATACTCTTCCAAGCTAAATATCTCGTAAAAAACGCTAATCTGATGAAACTTCTTTCGTCAATGAGGCTGTGAATCTAAGAAATGATATAAGCTTTATCTTCCTATAGCTACCCCATGTCAACGTATAATTAAATTACCTGTTTTATGCCTGTAATGACTACTTATAGCTCTAAAACGATTCATCCGATTTACATACTGTTTTTCACTGGTTTGTTAAGATCAAATTGAAGCAGGTTTATGGTTAAAAATATTTCAGATTTTGTGCCGCGTTCATTTTATTTCAGTACTATCCCGGTCAACGCCGGATATTTATGCTAGTTCTTTATAATGGGTCTTGGAGATAATATTGTATACTGAGAACAAGATCTTATACTTTTTATAGAATCTTTATTTTATAAAATAATTGTAAATTAAATATATATTTTTTTGTAAGAACAATGTAATTTAGAGTGTTATTTGATTTTATACATATTTCAAATCAGAAGCATTACCGAGTATATTTGCTAATAGATTTTTAAATGAAATATACTGCAGTTTTCTTGAAAATTCTCAAATCTGTACTTTTATATCAGAAATTTGCAAATCTGTATGTTTTTCTTCAAAAATTCCACACGTTTCGCATCCAGCCAACGGCCCTACCGTGCAGAAAACACCGGTTCTCGTTAGATCACCGAAGTCAGGCAGTACCGGGCGCTGTTAGTACTTGGGTGGGTGACCAGCTGGGAACACCGCGTGCTGTTGGCACATTTTGGGCGCAGTAGCTCGGTGGTTTGCGTGCTGGATTTGCCCGCTGCCACAACGCCGCCGTGTTCATGCGGAGTACGATCACGTTAAACATGTGGGTCCGTAAGTCCTTCCGAGAGGTTGGTGGTAGGGGAAGGAGGGTACGGTCCCTGTGGATTCCCCCCCCCCCCAGCTATTATTTCTCTGAACTTCGATGGGTACACATGGGTTCCGTGGAGGAAGTAGGGTGTAAGAACCCCAAATCCTCCTTTCACTGCAAACCACTGAATATTAATCAATTTTACGAAATAAAATAAGTAATATTTTCATTTTACCGAGAATAGGTCCAAACTTTCTTTCATAAAGTGTGTATCTGAACCTACCCGCATTTGGTCGAACCCCACTTCGATTTCAGGTTCGGCCCGGGTAAAAGGTGCAATCTTAACTCTGTATAGTCCCTTTTTCGCCATAGACAAAGTAGGTAATTGCTATTGGATTCGCAATGTTTAAAAAGCCCTCTCCCCTGCCTAATTTTCACCAAAATTTGGGATAATTTTTTGTGTAAAATAGTTTTTTCTTACCCCCAATGTAGCATTTGGACCCCAGGAAGAATTTTCTTTTTTTGTTCCTCTGTGCACAAAATCATTAAACAATTACACATTTGAATGATTTTCAATTATTTTGGAGACCCACTCTGGTTTATAATTAATGTCTTCATCTTTAAGTTATGAATAGCTTATATTTTATCAATTTTTTCTGTAAAAAATAAAGTAAACATTTATATAAAATTTAATATAAGTAGCATCTTATTCCATACACAATTATGAAAAATTATATTTTTTTTATCAAGGTGTATAAAATTTCTTAAATTTTCATTTATTAAAAAAAAAAAAAGCTAGTAAAATTTTTATAAAACTGAAACATTTTAAAAAAATTGTTGAAACTTTTTTTTTTATATAAAGTGTTAATAAACTTGCAGTTCTGTGTGATAATTTTCTTACAAGATATTATATTACACAATTGTACATACATGACACGAGCATAATTCTATGCAAAATACTTAAAATAAAAATATATATATATTGACAGGGTACTACAGTGTTCCCTTAAAAGTTTAATATTCAGTCTAATAATTCTAAATTCGGTTTCCTATTTTATTTTTGCCCAACTTATCTGGTAAGGATTGGACGGGGGAGGTCCCTGCATAAGGAAGTGGCGTAACTGGACTTTTAGCACCCTGGAACAAATAATTTCGATGTGCCCTTTCACATAATGGTTCTTAAATCAAAAATATCTTCAATGCAAGAGGCGCTGCGCTCTCTTTTCATTCGGCGCCCTGAAGCTATCTCTCCATACTGCTCCGTGACGGCACGCTACTGGTGAGAACAATTTTGTTACATTGCCTAATAGATTATCTCACTGAAATAATCGATGAAAAACGATCAGCGTTTTAAATTAAGGAATTACAAATCAGATACGGATAAACTAGAGTCCCATAAAATAAAAAATCTGATGTGGGCAGCACATGACTTTCCCTGCAGACTTATATTAACGTTCGCTTTATTTTAACTAAATTTATTTCACTTTTAATTCAATTTTCGTTCTCATGCGGTAACCGGGCTTATTTTCAAAGGTGGCGTAGGGAAAGTACGAAAAACTAAAATATCTCGAGAACGGCTAGTCCTAGTATAATGGGGTTGGTCTTATTCTTTTCGTCGTTAAAAATTACGTATTAAATCAGCATTTAATGGATATATTTGAGTATACCCAGTTCTTTAGTTTAGATTTGGACGATTTTTACGGGCCATTTTGCAAGAAAAGGCAGGTCATTTTTTTCCGAATCGTACCAAAATCTAATCAGCACCAAGGTAACCCACAAGTGACTCATCTACCGAATTTTGTGAAATTCGATCCATCAGTTTTTCAGTTAGAGTGGATACAAGCTTTTGCGGGCCATTTCGCAAAAAAAGGCAGGTTCTTTTATTCCGAATCGTACCCAAAACTAATCAGCACCAGACTCGCTCACAAGTAACTTACCAAATTTTGTGAAATTCGGTCCATTAGTTTTTTAGTTAGAGTGGATACAAAATCTGCACAGACAGACAGACACACACACAGACGTCACGCTAAAAATAGTTTTTTCGTATTCTAGAGGTCTCGAAACGTGTAGATCCGTCGAAAACTCGAGTTGCGATTTTCGGCATGATTCCAATACTTTCCCTATACATTACCATGTATTGCAGGGAAAGTAATAATGTATAAGATCCACGGTACTGTGTTTTTATCGTTGAATTGTACATTTGGCGATTTTCCGGATGACAATATGTAAAACTATTTCAAGTACCCAATGAACTTATATTTTGCGCAACTCTAAATAAGCAATGATCAATATTGATAGCATCCTCAATAAGCTATATAGCCCATATATTAAAATATTTTAACAATTAATTCATCAATTAGGCATCATTTTCATAACTTTAGCGTTATTTTTGCAATTTTGACGATATTTTCGTCAATCTGGAGCGAAATATCGACAACTTGACGATACTTTTCTAGATTATTCACCAAGTTTGCCAAATACATTGCCAAGTGTTACAAACAAACGGAGAGAAGAGCATTTCTTATATACTAGAATGTATGTCCGTCATATGATGAAAATCAGAATTTGCAAAACATTACTTCTCATTTTTCGTCATTTTTATCAATTTAGCGACTTTTTTGTCACTTTAGCAACATTTAAAAAGTCGCCATGCTAGCTAGCGTTGTAAAGTTTGTGTCCATCGTTTTTTAATGAAAATTTACACAAGAAATGACTATTTACGTAACTTTGTTAAAAGGTTTTGATTTTTTGATGATTTTTTCAAAATTTCACTCGAAAATTTAGGGGGGGAGGGATTGAACATTTGATTGCGTTTAAAAAATAATAGGCTTCCAGTATTCACGGATTGTAATTTTTGGACCAAATTTCGTTCGAATTCTTGAGATATCGTCTCCACACACACAGACATCATCTCAAAAACGTTTGATTCGTGTTCAAGGATGCTTGAAACGTGCTCTCCCGTCGAAAACTCGAATTCGAATTTTTGACTCTGTCACAATACTTTTTCTGTACATTATGCTATGTATATAAGGAAAGTAATTATTATAAAGCATGAATTTTGACGTCATGTTTTCATTGGTAAACAAATTCATCACCGGCGAAAACAGGAACTGAAACTAGCGCTACGAAGATTTTCGGTTTTTGGCGGAATAATACCTCTCAAAAACCTGTTGCTTCCCGCCAACATAAGCGCCAAGCTGACTTCTTTGGGCGTAAACAGACGACAGATCACCCACGGGTTGAAAAGTTAGTTGAAGCGGTGTAGAATTAGTGTGTGTATTTCTGTCATCTATTGGATAAACCATGTCATCTCAAACGGCCACTGTATCTTTGAATACGGATTACATCAAGTCGCGAATTGGGATTTTAAGGGTTTTTGAAGCTGTAAGTAGTTTTATGATTATAATTATTTTTGCATTATGCATGCTATTGCATGACCTGATATGATTATTAAAATGAGAATTAAAATATTTTTTTTAATTTAAATAAATTATTCGCAAATTCAATATTTAAACCAGTTCCGATTAACGATTACATTATTCGGCTAATTTATAAGTACGAAACAGTTTATTGGAAATCACGTATCACTTGGATTAATTCTAAACACTTCTCAATCTTTACAAATCGTCTGATTTTTATTCGGATGCCATTCTTAATTTTATTAATTTAGTAAAATATGCATGAAATGACGAGTTCAAATCGAGAAATCTTATTTAATTCCTTAGATTTAATCATAATCTAATAATTTTTTAACAAACTCAAAGGTTAAAATAAAATTGGCTGAAAAATACATTTTTATCTCACCTTTGCATCTTGTCAAATTCTTGAAGTAACTTTTCAGCCACTTAAAAGAAACATTTGAAACCATCTGCTGCTGCAGAGTTCTGTAGCCATATAAAGCTGTGTTTGCGTGGGATAGTTTATTCTCTGCTCTCTTGTTGGGTGTGTTGAGTGCTAAATCCACCTGCTCTTGTTCCTCTCATTCGAACAAAACAGTATTCCAAAAATTAACGGAAAGATATATCTTACTACATGTATATGTGTGTCATGATATATTGTTTAAGAAAATAATATATTATTCATATTTATTTCTTTTTACTTACCCTACAATGTATATCTATGTGTGGAGTAGAGATGTGACTGAACCAATTTCTAAGTCCAAGACAGGGTCATAAATTACTCTTTTATTTTGTATAAAAGATTTAAGAACTGAATTTTTTTTTTTTATATTCGGAGTGTGTGGCTTCACCCGATGTTTTCATATATTCATATTTTTTTTTCGGTTCACTTATATTATAATAAGTATCAAAATGAACAAAAGGTTTTTCTAAGTTTTTGTGCTCAAGTTGTTTCAAATCTTTTATTAAAAATTATTTTTTCGAGTTTAGTACCATTTACATTCATAGCGTATTTAAAACTAGAATTTCCTCGCATACATTAATATTAACATTAATTTATTTCTTCGGGAATTATCATTATTACTTTCCTTATATACATAATGTATAAGGAAAGTATTGTGACGGGGTCGAAAATTCGAATTTCAGTTTTCGACGGGAGAGCACGTTTCAAGCATCTCTGATCACGAATCAAATATTTTTGAAGTGATGTCTGTGTGTGTGTGTGTGTGTATGTATGTGTGTGTGTGGGTCTGTGGAGACGATAACCGACGAACGAATGGACCGATTCGAACGAAATTTGGTACAAAAATCACAATCCATAAACACTATAGAAGCCTATTGTTTTTATACGCAATCGAATGTTCAGAACCCCCCCCCCCCTAAATTTTTAAATGAAATTTTGAAAAAATCGTCAAAAAATCAAAACCACTAATAAAGTTACGCAAATAGACATTTCTTATGTAATTTTTCATTAGAAAACGATTGGCATAAATTTTAGAACGCTAACATCAACCGTTCTCGAGATATTGTACATTTTTTTAAAAAAATATCAAAAGTCATATAAAATAAAATAAAAATATTTCCTATTGAGAAACATGTTCACTTTTCATATGTAATACCATGCGATAAATTGAGTGACATCATTCTCGTGGATCTAGCTCGTTCCATTCATGAAAAAAGATACTTTGAATAATACTTTTGTATTTGAACGCCAATAGTCATTTATTTAGCTGCTGTAAGAATAACTTATTTCTTAGTGCATAACGCTTGGCGAGATTTTGGCGGAATGTCGCCAACTTGGCGACTTTTTTGAAATGATGCCAAATTAACGAAAATCTCGCCAAATGGATAAAAATGACGCTAAATCAATGAAAATGACGATTAATTGTCGAAAATTCAATATCTTGGAAATAATATTAGTATCTACTATAAGAAAAACCTATTTTTTTTACTGTAAAAGTAGCAAATTCATTACATTATATAAGGAAAGTCATGTGTTGCCCACATCAGATTTTTTTTCCATGCTATGGAAATGATAATTTTTTTTTATTATTCGTGTTGTAATCATACAAACTAAAAAAAAAAAAAATCTAATGTTATATAATATGAAGCTACACGTAAAATTTCGTAACGTACATACTTTCATTCTTGAGTTATACTGCCCGCACTTCGCAGATACACATATTTACTTTCGCAGACATACATAATTTTGAAAGTGTTGGAAACGGGGTCAGGATGCCTAAAAATGTGCTTTTCCGTCAAAATCTAGTATTCGACAATATCTTGGGAAAATACTTTCTCAATACAATATGAGGAAGCAAAAATGTATTTATATTCAAATATAGCATACATTTTTACACAAAACACGTTTGGAGGCAAAACAATGTAATTCGCCCTAAATAAGCGCCTAAACACGCTCCACGCAAGGATGTGGCATCAGAAGGAACAATATAAAGCTGGAATTGGAAATCGAAATTAATAAGTGGTTATCGCACGAGCCAGGGCAGTTAAAAAGGTAAGAAAAGAGAGCTGAGTATGGCAGTGAAAATGTGACGTTAATCGGTAAGAAACCGAATCAATGGGGATTGAGCTTGAGGTAGATGAAAACGTAGTTTAGGGCAAGGTAAATTGATATACATATCAATAAACCTTGGTTTAGGGGGCAATAGTTTCACTAGCATACCGTCATAGAAGCGAGACGAAGTGATCGTTCCAGGATGCGAGCATATTTTAAAAACAATACATTACAGGTTACAGGTAAAGGGTGGCCTGAAATTATTTGCTCCAGGGCGCTAAAAGTCTAGTCGCGTCACTGGAGAACTTAAATTATGCAAACCCAGAGTAGTATTCAAATGCTGAATCTGAACAACGCGCACAAAAAATTGTGTCGCAACTTGACGGTTATTTTAAGAAGTCGCGTTTCCGGAGGAAATCAGTTTCACCCATGCCGAGAAAAAGTTCCTTTTTTTTCCCCCCCTTCTTATTTTGCTTTCTCAATTAAAAAAAAATACAGTCTCACTTAAGAACTCATAAAATTATTTAGAAATAGCGTAATTATTATTATTTTTTTATTGGAATACGAAGATATCACTCCGCGTACAAGCAAAAAAATTAGAATCGTGCGAATCTTCGATTCATGAATAGAGGAATGTATAAATCTGCCACTGTGTGTGTGTGTGTGTGTGTGTGGCGTGGGGAGAACTGGGAACTTTGGGAAAATTTGATGGGAACTAGCTAATTTCAGCGAGTTTTATACGTGTTCGTACTAATTAGGATTGTTGTGTAGCTGAAACTTTTGAAAGAAACATTTCTCAATGATGTTTTCATTTTTAGATTTCTTTTTTTATTATTATTAAATCTGTCCAGGACGCGAACTCGCAGCTCAAAAACTCTTTCTTTGACTTTGACATTAAATATCTCCTAAACTAAATTTTAAATGGAAAAACGGTTTACATCAGCGTGTTCCCCTAATATTCCTCTTCATATGTACCAAATTTAATATATTGTGTATGCTTTTTAGAGTCGTTAGCGTCAGCTACTTTTTTGTAAAGTTCTTATAGCAATGTAAGAATTAATGTCAAACATTTCTTTTCTTAAAGTCAATCCATTTTTTCATCATTTAATCAACTTACATTAATTTGGAAGGGTTCTGTAATGGATTTGTCTTATGCAATTTTCTTCTTTTTTATGTTGATCTTGTCAGTAATTTGATTTTTACGAGCTCAGTCAGGTTACTAACGTTATCATTATTATTTTAATATTTTTACATTTAATTGTTGTTATTTGTATATTATGTTTAATTAAACTAGTGAGACTCTGCCCTATAAGTAATTTAAAAAAAAAAAAACACGATTTATTTATTCATGGGATATATCCCGTCGAAAGTCCAGACCATCCGACTCGTCCGAGGACTAAGAGCAGCAAAATGGATGGTCGGGGGATATATCCCGTATAATTCTTATAATAGAATCCGAGTTTTGTTTTTAGAATGCGACGAACTGGTTGATTACTCAATTTCGATCTGATGACTACTTTAATTTTGGTCTTTTGTTTATAAAAATAAAATATAATAATAAACGTTAGAATCTGTGACAGCTTTTAATACTAAATTAA
The DNA here is from genome assembly GCA_951213105.1 of Amaurobius ferox. Taxonomy (NCBI): domain Eukaryota; kingdom Metazoa; phylum Arthropoda; class Arachnida; order Araneae; family Amaurobiidae; genus Amaurobius; species Amaurobius ferox. The sequence continues at coordinate 70,754,654 of OX578143.1, read as the reverse complement.
ATAAAATTACATTTCAACTCGTGCAATAAATATGTTACATAAGAGATCACTCCATGGAGGTAAAATATTGATCCATAGAGGTAAGTATCTCTAACTCCATGGATCAATCGATTTTAAATCTCAATTTATTCTAATTTTGTCTATGAAAAGTAAAAATAAATGTTAAACGTAAGAATCCGTGTTAATGTATTTTATAGCGAGATACTGATTGGCGCGCGTACACTACGCTTCAATACTCAGTCATTGACATCACATGCGAACGAACGTCATTTCGAAAAAGAATTTTGGCTATTATATCGCGAAATCTAATTTTTCCCACCACAGTGACCTATATTTTTGGAAAGAGAGCTCAAAATCTATAAACACTCTTCAACCACATATTAAAGTTGACTCTTTTACGCGAGTTATGAGGCGCCGAAAAATAATATTTCATTAGCGTCAGTAAGACGAAAATTTTCAAGGGCTGATTTTTTTTTTTTTTCCAGTCGAATGTTATTCGCCCATACAGTGTTTGATTCTGTTTGCGGGAATGTGCTCGAATTTGAACACATTCGAACTTGCGGTTGGGCAGATTTTAGCGTGGATGCTCTACTCTTTATGTCCTTGAGATTTTAGACACTTTACTCTTCGATAGGAGAGCGATATTCCTTCAAATAATCGAACGATTTCTTTTAAATGCAGCATATTTATTTTTAACGTTAACGACAATAAGTCAACCGATTTTCGACAAGATCAAGTTAAAGAAAATTCTTAATTTGTGTTGTCCTCCCCCAATGACGAAATTTTGTAATTTGTACGGAAAAATATGTGCTATGGACGCATCAGATTTATTTTCTTATCCTTCGTCATTAGCTCCATCAGTCAACGTTTTCGCCATCGAACGGTCATTCGTAGCCTGTTTCTACATGCGTTATTCATGCGGCCTTTTTTAACTGTGACCCTTATCACTGCATGGAAGATAAATGCAGGTCAGCGCTAGACTTCGGTTAGGAATGATTTAAATTTCGCCGTGCAAGTGTTTTGGAATTCTGAGGCAGGCACGTAGCCAGGGGAGGGGCTCAAGGGGCTTACCCCCCCCCCCCCCCCGAAATCTAAAAAAAAAAAAAAAGAAAGAAAGAAAGAAATCTCTAGTAACGAATGAAACTTGACGTTCAACTCTGTGTCAATTTCCAATTTTCATCAATGTAAAACAACTTTTTAGTTCCAAAAATGAAATATTCCATTACTTGTTTTTTAACATGCTGCTTGTAGGCAGTTTATAGTTGTTGCGTTCTCATTTTAGCAGCAGTGCAATTGCCTTAATTATAATACTATCGCCCCCTAAAATTCGCCTTAGTTTACAATCGCCGCTAAGAGAGGTGTGTACTTGAAACTTAATAAGTTTTTTTTACCCCTCACTAGCGCCGACTTCGTGGGGGGCTCCACTCCGGGGCTCGAGCCCCCACGCAGAACCGAATTGCAGATGAATGATACATATTTTGTTTTGTCATACACGGGCCTTGAGAGTTGGTCTAGTGGGCCCTCATGCATATTTTGAAAACCCGGCGCTTATATTCACATTAAAGCAATTATATAACTCACATTAAAGCAAACAACACGTGCAAATCCTCCAACTACTTTTGTTGAAGAATACTACAGAGTGACTATCTTCATTCCTTGTGTTGATAGTCTGATTCAAAATTTACATGATAGATTCGTTTCAAATGAGCTACCTACTGATATTCTACCAAGTTTCCTACCAGGTTTCCTGATTTTACTTTTGTTGATGATACAAGCAAATTGGAAAGTCTGTCTCCATATTTCGACGATAAAATGTCACTCTCAAAAGTGAAAGCTGAATATGAACTGTGGTGTGAAAGAGTTTTAACTATTGAAACTAACATTGAGGTCCTACACTACGGGGCAAAGTTTTCACTCTTTTCAGTGTCGAAAAGGATCTTTCTACACTAGCAGTTGTTACTAGTAATGTAGCCAAGACAGTAAAGAGAGGTACCTGATTGTATGATAATAGGTGCCATTACAATGCTCTAACTTTCAGGACTTCAATGTTGAACGCCCCTTCTTCAAATGAAGAGGATTTTAATTAGGGTTGGCCATTTTGAATTAGATTCCTGAATTTGGGGGGAGCGTTTGGGAGAAATAAATACACAAAATGGAATATATACTTGTTATACAATAGTCATTTATAGAACAATTTTTATTAAAATAATTAAAATACACATTTTAATGCTTACTTTCTCAAATTTTTGTGGAAAAAAAGTTTTGTTCTATGCAAATTCTGCAGTATCTTACATTGACATAAACAACATAAACTTCCATACTATTGAATTTAACATTGTGTTATTAAGTAATAAAACTCGCATGGAGAACGTATAAGAATAAATTTAGATATAGGTTTTATTTACGAATAAAATGGAGGAAAATTTTAGGTATATCAGTTTCGAGAAAATTGTTACTGGAATTTTCAGGTACCTGAATTTAAAATACTAGAGTGTGGCTCAACTCGATTTTCTCATACTATAATCAATTTATAAGCAGCCCCCCCCCCCCTCCCAAATTTTACAAGAAAAAAATTGAAAAATCTGTATTGTTCCAAATGATTACAATTATAGTATGCTGCCCTTCATTTTAAGGGGCTTGAAAAAAATCTTTCGATTGATAATCGCGTTTGATAATGTACCTCCCAGCGGGGATTACTTGCCTCCCCCCCTCCTGAGATGGGCTAATAACGCCAAGAACATAAAAATTGTATCGCGGCTATATTTCACAACAGTTATTAAAACTATTAGAAGTTCAAAACTTATAGAAGTTCAAATATTAATTTGAATTAATATAGGGAAAGATATGCATACACTTGTTTTCAAAATATGTCCTTTCATTACACCCTAAAAGAATAAAGTACTGTATTGGCACCCATTGGAAGAATTTAACGTAGAACTAGTGCTTTCCGAAAGTAAAAGGATGCGGATCTCTGTTGTAGACAAAACTCTGTCATAAATGAGCAAATGTGACAATGGAACATTCCTTCCGTATTTGTCACCATTAACATGTTAATTATATTGCAACCGCAAATGGTAGCTGGTCCAGCATCGACTGTTGTGGCGGTCAGCAATGCGGGATGGCCTCGCGTTGATCTGAATCGCTGAATCTGGCATATTAATGAAGAATCTCAAGGTCTGTGTTTCTGAAGCAGCGAAATCTCTTTATTCCGTTATAATCCCATACGCAGTTGCATATATTTAAATTAGAATAGAATGACCACAAGAATTTTCAAATATAACACATTTGTTTATTCTTCGCTTAATAAATTAGCTTTGAATGCAAGTTAACAACGACTATATCCCAACTATATATGTATAACCACACCGCTCTCTGTAGCAACAGACACGCTCCAGTTTCAACGTCATGGAAACGAAAGAACTTCATTCTCGATAGCGTTCGAATTGAAATTTGCAACTTTTATAGACGCATTTTAAAATTCATTGAACATTCAAAAATAGAGTAATTAAACAATATTAGAATTCGAAGGTATCATTCCGTATTCACACAAAAAATTAGAATCGTATGAATGTTCAATTCTCCGATGAGCGAAAATAAAGATGAAATGTCTTAAAATATGAGTATTTCGATGCATTTTCAAACAGTTTTACTTTCTTATACTATGTAATATGCACTCATGTCCAAAAGTTAAGCATAGTTCGTAAAATGCTAAAAATTCGGAGTTAATATGGATACAATGGTTCACAATCAGTTGTGGAGAATCGTGGGACAAAGGTAAATAATTGTGCATATGCAGAACACAGTTCAGTCGACGTCGACATGCGCAAACCACCGGCGCACGTCGGAACGAGTATAAAACGGCCTCCAGTGGCATGACTAGTTGAGGCAGAATTTCGAAATTGCTGTGGTACGGAGCGTTGTTAACAATAAAAAAGGACGAAAGATGCCAACTAGACATGTTTTTGAAGGGACGAATTGTTGGAATTCGGTCGATCCCAGAATGTGCGAATTCTGAATGTGCCTCAGTGTGTGATCTCCAGACTGTGGCAGAGGTTCCAAACCACTGGAGATGTAACCTGACGACCAGTACCAGTCGGCCAAGGGTAACAACCGCTCGGCAAGACCGATATTTGGTGATAACTGCGCGACGTTAGAGGTACCATTCTGCCAGACAACTGGGTTCAGCCCTGACAGTCGCCACTGTTTCGAGGCAAATTGTTTATAGGAGACTCGGACACGTTGGTCTCTATGCCAGACGACCAGCAGTTTGTATCCCCCTGACGTCTTCACAGAAACGCGCGCGTTTACAGTGGAGTTTGGAACATCGGCAGTGGAGTGGACAACAGTGGGGCAATGTCATGTTCAGTGACGAGTCCAGGTTTAGCCTGCAAACTGATTCTCGTCGTACCACGATCTGGAGAGAACGTGGAACTCGTTTTCACCCGAGAAATATCACGGAAAGACATAGTTTTCCGTTTGGGAGTGTCATGGTCTGGGCAGGCATCATGATGGATGGCCACACAGACCTCCATATCTTTGACACGGGGTCAGTTACCGGTCAAAGATACAGAGACTAAGTCCTTGAGCCTACCGTTCGATTGTTTCGAGGTGCTGTTGGTCCTGATTTCATATTCACGAATTATAACGCGTCTCCTCACCGTGCGGCCTTGGTCGACGACTTTCTTCAGCTGAAGATATCCAGCACATGCAGTGGTCTGCCAACTCTCCTGATCTGAATCCAATAAAACATGTGGGGGGATATGCTCGGGAGGCATCTTGCAGCCGTCCGCTGCTCACCAAGCTCCGTTCCGGGATTGAAAACTGCTCTCCGCGAAACTTGGAACTCTTTGAACACACAACTCATCCAAACCCTTATCGAAAGTATGGAAAATCGTTGTGCAGCATGCTTGGCTACCCGAGGTTCCCACACACCGTATTAAACTGCAGCATCACATTGTTTTAATTATTCTGTTTCACTTTTCACTGAGGTTGACACTCGTATTATGACCCTTTTCTTTAGATAACTAAAGTCGTTATTATCCTTGTTTTGCATTGTTTTCTTCTTCTATAACCCTATTACACCCGCATACCGCGTTTCCTTCCATTCTGATGTAGATTTCCTGAAATTTTCACATAAATAGCAACTATGCTTAACTTTTGGACATGAGTGTAGTATACAGAAAGTATTGTTTTCACAAAAATTTTCGAATTCGAAATTTTGATGCCAATGTTTTAAGACCTCCTGAACACTGACTGTTTTTGGAGTGATGTCCGTCTGTCTGTCTCTCTGACTGATGTATGTGGTCGATTTGTTGTGTACACGATAACAGCCAAAAATATTAATGAATGTTCACGAAACTTATATCCGGCTTTGTTATCGAAAAATCTGGAACTACTAGATTGAATTTATTTTAAATTCGAGCGAAAACTTCGAAGTTTTATATTTTTTTAACATAGCAGCATATAAGATAAAATTTGATATAATCATGCGTGAAAGGGTTTATTTATGGTTTAATGTTCACGAGACTTAATAGTTTCAATCATTGTTGTGAAAAATAGCCGCTATACAATTTTTTTTTGTTCGTGACGTCATTAGCCCCCTAGGGGGGGGGGGGGGAATTCTCCCACCAGGGGGTACATTGTCAAGTATGGCATTAATCGAAAGATTCTGTCAAGCCCTATAAAGTGAAGAGTAACACGCTACAATTCTAATCATTTGACCCACAATACCTATTTTTCAAAAATTTACTTGTAAAATTTGGAAAAGAAAAAAAAGTTATGGAAAAATGGATTCTAGTATGAGAAAGTCGAGTTGAATCACACTCCAGTTAATTTTTAATGTGAAGGAATTGTCCTACGGATTCAATTCAAAGCTTGTCGAAAAGTGCGTTTTTTCGATCTTTTCGATGTTGTCAAGGTGGAAATTTTGGTATAATTTTTTCGAACCGATTTGTGTGAAAATCGTTTAAAATCGCGCTTCAATATAAAGTGTTTAAAAAACTAATTCGAATTTAATAGACATTGTTCCGAGGTGTCTTGTAACTTTATCTGAACTATCACTGTTTTGAATTTCTTAACTGTAGGCCGTTTAGATTTTCCGCTACGCAATCGAGAGATGAACAGACGGACACCATCTTTTATTGTTAAAAATATTTTTGCTGTGTGAAATAAAACGGATGTAGCTGACATTTGGATTTAACGAGCAAATTAGTAAATCGGTCAAGGCGTGCTAGTGATAAGCGGGTCCTGGCCCTGCTGTATTGTAATAAACGGAGCATTAAAATTGTGAATTCATAGTATTTCACCCCCCTCTTATTTTTTTTTTCCCTAAATAAAATAGCTCTTCATATAATTCCATCAATGACGAATATTTTCCTCCCTTCATTTTCATCTCTACTTCAATGTCGTCCCGCATGCGTAATTCTGGCTGTTGGGCGCGATTTCTCTTGATTCATACTGAAACTTTAGTTGGCACAAAGCCAAAAATTTCCTGTCGCATGCGATAAGGATATTTATGGCAGAAGGAAACGATGTTTTAAACTGTGTTATAAAGATAAACAAAGCGAAAATAACCCCAAAGCTCCTATGAAAGCAGTTCTAAAAGTAATATTTTGTAGGTTTTTAAACGTGACGATGCAATTCTTCTTTGCCCAAGAAGATTGCAACCACGATCGGATTAAGACGACGTCCTCAGCGCTGAAAATTTTGATATGCCCCCCATACACATACACACTTTGATAATACTAATTTTTAGAAGATACTAATACAGAATTTTAGCATTTACTATAAGAATAACCCATTTCTCCGTCTGGCGAAACATTATTTACTGAATGTTAGCAAGTGCTGTTCTCGAGATATTGAACGCTATTGAAGTGCTTTGATCCAGAAATAAATGGACGGCATTGTTGAAATTATTCCGAGCCGTTTCCGAGATATTAGAAATGTTACTTGTCTATAAGGAGCGCGGAATTTCCCGAAATAATCATGTAAATTATATGAAATTGGGCATGCTTATTTCGTTTGGTAACAGCTAAGACTGTGGATTTTCAGCTCTATCTAGTTATAAGAATGCTCTGATTGGTGCCAATTCAACAATATCGAAATTTGTTAATCTGTAAGGAAAGTCATGTATTGGATACACCAGATTTTTAAACATAGTAATTTGAATATTTCTAAACATTTTGTCTTGTAATAAATAGATAGTTTAACAATGCAAGTACAATAATACAAACACTATAGTAATCATCATTATAAATGAGTTAATCCGTCAATTTTTACTTTCCTTATATACATAATGTATAAGGAAAGTATTGTGACGGGGTCGAAAATTCGAATTCGAGTTTTCGACGGGAGAGCACGTTTCAAGCATCCCTGATTACGAATCAAACATTTTCGAAGTGATGTGTATGTGTGAAAGTATGTGTGTGTGTGTGTCAGTGAATCTGTGGAGACGATAACTGACGAACGAATGGACCGATTCGAACAAAATTTGGTACAAAAATCACAATCCATAAACACTGGAAACCTATTGTTTTTATACGCAATCGGATGTTCAGAACCCCCTAAATTTTCGAAAGAAATTTTGAAAAAATCGTCAAAAAATCAAATCCGCTAATAAAGTTACGCAAATACACATTTCTTATGTAATTTTTCATTAGAAAACGATTGACATACATTTTAGAACACTAACATGAACCGTTCTCGAGATATTGCACATTTTCCAAAAAATTATCAAAAAGTCATATAAAATAAAAAAATATATATTTCCTATTGAGAAACATGTTCACTTTGCATATGTAATACCATGCGATAACTTGGGTGACATCATTCTCGTGGATCTAGATCGTTCCATTCATGAGAAAAGATACTTTGAATAATACTTTTGTATTTGAACGCCAATAGTCATTTATCTGCTGTAAGAATAACTTATTTCTTTGTCCATAACGCTTGGCGAGATTTTGGCGACGAATTTGGCGGAATGTCGCCAACTTGGCGACTTTTTGAAATGTTGCCAAATTAATGAAAATCTCGCCAAATGATAAAAATGACGCCAAATCAATGAAAATGACGACTAATTGTCGAAAATTCAATATCTTGGAAAGAATATTAGTATCTCCTATAAGAAAATCTATTTTTTTACTGTAAAAATCTACAAATATTTGTAACAGCTATCGTGCACACAAGCAGAGACGAGCACAGACAGACGGACGGACATCACTCTAAAAATAGTCAAAACGTGTTCAGGAGGTTCTAAAACATATATTGGCATCAAAATCGCGAAATCGAAAATCTTCTTGATAATAATTTTTCTATACTATATTCAATAGTATGAGGAAGTAAGAATATACACAATGTTTGTTTGTAATTAGACAGATGTATAAGTGAAAATGCTTATCATTTTTTATTAGCAGTCATTAATAAATAGAAACATGCAAAAGATACTTTTGTAATAGTTTTCTCAAAAGTATGAGTTAATTATTATTTATGAACTCTGCTTCTTTACACGTCTATATTGTAATTTCCCCCCAAGTAGGAGTTCCACGAAATTTTACGAAAGATCTCAAGAAGTCCTCTAAACAAAAAAGTTTGGTAATCACTGCTGTGACTAATGGGGTTTGATTAGTTAGGGCCTCAAAGGTTTGAATCACAGAGACAAACAAACTTTTCATCAGATCAAATTTAATAAAAGGTTGTAATAATAATACAGACTCAAATTTATATATTTTTACTTTTCTTATATGCATAGTATAATGTATAAAGAAAGTATTGTGACGGGGTCGAAAATTCGAATTCGAGTTTTCGATGGGAGAGCACGTTTCAAGCATCTATGAATACGAATCAAACGTTTTTGAGGTGATGTGTGTGTATGAGAGAGAGAGTATCTGTGGAGACGATATCTTACGAACGAATGGGGCGATTCCAACGAAATGTGGTACAATAATTACAATCCGTGAATACTGAAAGCTTATTGTTTTTAAACATAATCAAATGTCCAGAACCCTCCTAAATTTTCGGGATAGATTTTAAAAAAATCATCAAAAAATCAAAACCTTTAATAAAGTTACTCAAATAGTCATTTCTTTTGTAAATTTTCCTTGAAAAACGATTGACATAAACTTTAGAACGCTAGCATGAACCTTTCTCGAGATATTGCACATTTTTCAAATAAATGTATCAAAAAATCACATAAAATAAAAAAAAAAAATATTAACTATTGTGAAATACATATGTTCACTTTTAATATGTAATATCATGAGATAAACTTGGTGCATCATTTTCGTGGATCTAGCTCGTTCCATTCTAAGAAAATGTACTTTGAGTAATACTTTTGTATTTTAACGCCAATAGCCATTTATCTGCCATAAGAATAACTTATTTCTCCGTCTATAACGCTTGGCGAGATTTTGGTGAAGAATTTGGCGAAATTTCGTCAACTTGGCGGAAATGTCACTAAATCAATGAAAATTACGACTAATTTACGAAAATTCAATATTTTGCAAAGAATATAAGAATCTACGAGTACTATAAGAATAACCTATTTTTTCGTCCGTAACGTATGGCAACATTTTGGTGACGAATTGGTCGGAATATCTCCAACTTGTTGACTTTCTAAATGTCCCCAAACTAACGAAAATGTCACCCGATTGATAAAAATTCGCCAAATTGATGAAACCTACGCAAAATCAGTGAAATGATAACTAATTGATTTAATATCTTGGAAAGAGCATAAGAGTAGACTATAAGAATAACCCATTTCTCCGTCTGTCCGTAACGCCTGGCGAGAAATTTAGCGGGGTTTCGTCAACTTGGCGACTATTTTAAATGTTAAAAATGACAAAAATGTGTGCCAAATTGATAAAAATGACGCCAAATGGGAAGTAATGTATCGCAAATTTTGATTTCCGTCATATGACAGGCATACCTTCTAGTATACAAGAAATGGGTTTCTCTCCGTTTGTCTGTAACACTTGCTGATGCATTTGGCGAACTTTGCGAATAATCTAGCGACGTACCGCCAATTTGGCGATATTTCACCCCAGCATGACGAAAATATCGTCAAAATTTCAAAAATGACGCTACATTAATGAAAAGGACGCCTAATTGAATTAATTATTAATATATTTTAATATATGAACTATGTCGCGTATTGAGGATGCAATCAATATCAATAATTGTTTATTTAGAGTTGCGCGAAATTTAAGTTTATTGGATACTTTGAAATAATTTTACATGTTGTCATTCGAAAAATCGCCAAATGTACAATTCAACGATAAAAACATAGTACCGTGGATCTTATATATTATTTTTTACTGTAAAAGGAGTAAATTCACTGCATTATATAAGGAAAGTCATGTGCTTCCTAGATCAGATTTTTCTATTTGAAACGCAAAATGTTCGTATTCGTCAATGCTGTAAATAGCAGGAATGTTTTAGAAAGTAAAATATTATATAACAATTTTATTGCACCATGAAGTTTTATGTATTAAACTTATTGTACAAATCTGCAGAAAGACGTACTATATATAACAATAATAAAGAACAAAATCGGTATTTCCTGTCATCTGCAGTGCATGCAGTGCATAAATAGAATGCTAGGCAGGATAAACGAGCTCTATCGAAAAAAAAAAAAGAATCTGATGTGAGCAGTACATTCCTTTCCCTACAGACTCAAATTCATTTTCTCTTTATTTCTTTAATAATTAGATTAAGTTTAATTGCATAAAATAACACGCATAATTATTTGAAATTGCACTGAATTTGCACTTTTAATTCAATTTTCGCTTTCATTTGGTAAACCAGCTTAGCAAAAATGCGAATAAACTGAAATATTTTGAGAAGGGCTAGTCCTATAGTAATGGGGTTGGTCTTATTAATTCCATCTTCAAAAATTGCGTATTAAACAAATTGGTACATTTGAACATACGTAGTCTTTTATTTTAGATTTTGACGATTTTTACGGACCATTTTGCAAAACAGGCAGGTTCTTTTATCCCGAATCGTACCGAAATCTAATCAGCGCCAGAGTAACCCGAAGTGACTTATCTACCAAATTTTGTTAAATTTGGTCTATTATTTTTTTCAGCTAGAGTGGACACAGACAATCTTTGCGGGTCATTTTGCAAGAAAAGGCATGTTCTTTTACCCTGAATCGTACCAAAATTTAACCATAACCAGGGTAACCCACAAGTGACCTACCTATAAAATTTTATGAAAATTGGTCAATTAGTTTTTGAGTGGATACAAACAATGCACAGACTGACAGCAGGCACACACACAGACGTCAGGCTAAAAATAGTTTTTCGTGTTCTAGAGGTCCCAAAACGTATAGATCCCTCTAAACCTCGAGTTGTGATTTTTTGACATGATTCCAGTACTTTATATATTACGATGTATTGCAGGGGAAGTAAAGCAGCTGCGGTTTTATGAAATGCATTTTTACTTTCCATATATACATAATGTATAAGGAAAGTATTGTGACGGGGTCGAAAATTCGAATTCGAGTTTTCGACGGGAGAGCACGTTTCAAGCATCCCTGATCACGAATCAAACATTTTTGAAGTGATGTCTGTGTGTGTGTGTGTGTGTGTGTGTGTGTGTGTGTGTGTGTGTGTGTGTGTGTGTGTGTGTGTGTGTGTGTGTGTGTGTGTCAGTGGGTCTGTGGAGACGATAACTGACGAACGAATGGACCGATTCGAACCAAATTTGGTACAAAAATCACAATCCGTAAACACTGGAAGCCTATTGTTTTTATACGCAATCGAATGTTCAGAACCCCCCTAAATTTTCGAATGAAAATTTGAAAAAATCGTCAAAAAATCAAAATCACTAATAAAGTTACGCAAATAGACATTTCTTATGTAATTTTTCATTAGAAAACGATTGACATAAATTTTAGAACGCTAACATGAACCGTTCTCGAGATATTGCACATTTTTCAAAAAAGATATCAAGAAGTCATATAAAATTGAAAAAAAATCTTGTTGAGAAACATGTTCACTTTTCATATGTAATACCATGCGATAAATTGAGTGACATCATTCTCGGAGATCTAGCTTGTTCCATTCATGAAAAAAGATACTTTGAGTAATACTTTTGTATTTGAACGCCAATAATCATTTATCTGCTGTAAGAATAACTTATTTCTTCGTCCATAACGCTTGGCGAGATTTTGGCGACAAAATTGGCGGAATGTCGCCAACTTGGCGACTTTTTGAAATGTTGCCAAATTAACGAAAATCTCGCCAAATGGATAAAAATGACGCTAAATCAATGAAAATGACCACTAATTATCGAAAATTCAATATCTTGGAAAGAATATTAGTATCTACTATAAGAAAAACCTATTTTTTTTACTGTAACAGTAGTAAATTCATTACATTATATAAGGAAAGTCATGTGTTGCCCACATCAGATTTTTCATAATGAAATACAATGATTGTATTAGATTAGGTTTATTTCTATCAAGGAAAGCAACACAATACATTAATTGAATCACTGATTGTGAAAAGGACGGAATTCCAAAAATAAATATTTTAAGTGGAAAAAAAAGTTTTTACTGCACCGTTTGATAAATTATTAACAAAAAAGGTCAATCATGCATAAAGCATTGATTATGAAACACTTTCCAACTTCAATGCAATTTTATTTAAACATCTCTAAAATGCGATACATTCCTCGGTAATATTTTTAAAATTATCATAATACTACAATAATTTATTATATTTGAAAACTTCATCCATAACAAATGAACTTCATTCAAATGACGTCATCGAAATATAAATCGCCTGGCTCTCTCTATAAAAGCAGCATTTCATTCATAGATTTTTTTTCATTTCTTTCATTCATCACAATACTATAATAATTTATTTTATTTTAAAACTTAAAACCATGGAGGTACAAGTAATTTAACTCTATGCTTAAAACTTCATCGAAAAAATCGTCTTTTTATCTGTGTAAAATCAATGAATGTTTCATTCATATCAGCTATATTGCAGACTACATGAGCTAAATTTTGCGTTAAAGAAATGCAGTAATTCTTATACAACTCATTCTACATCTTTTGGTGTTTACATTCTCCATAAGTAAAAATTAGGCTTCGTTGTAGAAGTAATCAAAGTTGGATGATCATTTAAACTCAAATATATTGTAATTGCGTTGTTTCAGTATGTAGATGCACAGAATTTAAGCAAAAATAAGGAAATAATCAAAAATAAGAAAATAAGCAAAAATAAATTTAAGCAAAAATAAAGAATTTAAGCAAATATTAAATCCGGTTTTAGGACGGATACAATACTAAATATGAATTAAAAGGAACTCTAAAAATCACGATTTTGACATAACATGGATGCCATATTTTATTTTGAAGTGGGTTACGTGATCTTCATATAATGGTCACGCGATCTCTTCATATAAAGGGCGTAATTATTATTTTAATTTTTATTTTAAAAAAACTACTGAATATATTTTGCTGAAATTTTTTTATATATTTTATGGGATAATTTGAATATTTCCTAAAACAATTTGGATGCAATTTGTGAATTTTTAAATTAGGTTAAAAAATGTTTGAAAAATTAGGTTTCATAGGGCTCTATGTATTCCATTTTTTCAACCCGGGTTCAATTCAAAACTAATTGGGTGATATTATTCATTTATATTCCCATAGGTCCCAGAGACCGTCTGAACAACATACTAAAATTTCAGTTTGATAAAGTCATTTTTACATCAGTTATCGTGCTAACGGACGGACAGACAGACAGACAGAATGAATAAACAAAGTCATAAACACTTTTCAACTATGTTGTAAAGTGTTAAAAATGCGATATACATAAAATGTTAATCCTCATCAATTAGATCGATTGCGCTCATAAATTTTAAATTAGTTTTCTATATTGGCGGAATTAGATCGTATGAAATGTTCACGACTTACTTCCTTTATGAAATTTGATATGCTAATATTGTTTATAATATGCTAATATTATTATGAAACATTTTCAAATAAACAAGAATCTAATGAATAATGTTTATATTATGCAACAGAATGTATGCTTTATATTTCTTAATGTGATGCTATTCATCGTCGTCTGTGTTGTAATTTTCAAAACTAGATTTTCATTGCAAAATGCTCTTTGTTTTCATGGGGCGTGTTGCAATTTTTTTTCTTCTTGATGGGTATCTATAAAATAAACAGTTGGAAGACTTTTAAGAATTTTTTTAATATTGAATCATCGTCTTGCGTCTTTTCTTTTTACCACCATTAGATAGATTACTAGCCGAATACCCGTTGAAAATCAACGGTCTCACAATAAGCAACCCCCTGAATAGCATAAATTTTTGAACAATCACGTTTCACATTTTTTCTTAAAATCAAAAATTTTGGTGTGCGGAACACCCTAAAGAAGAAAATATTAGAAAACTGAAATTACTCATTTCCTTCCTTTCGAACTATCTACCTTCTACCCGCACATCAAATTTAAAGTCTCTATCTCGTACTGAAACATGCAATTTTATCATTTCACCTTTCGAACGTTTTCATGTGGAGCACCTTCTTAAATGAACATCTATGAAAAACTCTATTCGTCTTGATTTTTTATCAAATGATTAGCCTATATACCAAATTAGAAACCTTTATCAAATTTTAAATTAGGCGTTTCTCATTTATTAAGCAAATCGAACATGTTGGTGTATGATACCCCCTAAAGTAGCAAATATTGGAAATCTGAAATTGCGCACTTTCTTCCTTTCGAACTATATCGCCATACACCAAATTGGAAGTCTCTATCTCATCGCAAAGCATGTTTTTCTATTATTTTACTTTTCGAACGTTTCAGTGTGCGGAGCCCTTCAAAATTACAAATATCGAAAATTTTCTACTTTTTTTCTTTAGAACTATCTACCTATATACCAAATTTGAAGTTTCTATTCCATTGCGAAGCATATTTTTACTATCATTTTACTTTTCGAAAGTTTTTATGTGGAGTAGCCATCCCCTAAAATGAACAATTTTGAAAAACTCTATTCTTTTGTTTTTTATCAGATAATTTCCTCATATACCAAATATCAAACCTCTATTACATTTTTAAAGGAGGCGTTTCTCATTCATTCGGAAAATGTAACATTTGGGTTTGCGGCCTCCCCTAAAGTAGAAAATATCGGAAAACTGAAATTGCACATGCTCTTCCCTTCGAACTATATACCCGTATACCAAATTTGAAGTCTCTATCACATCTCGAAGCATGGTTTCTCGTTATATCATCTTTCGAACGTTTTTCTCTGGAGCACCCCCTTAAACGAACATTTTTTAAAAACTCGTTTGTCTTGGGTGTTTTCATTAAATGATTAGCCTATATACCAAATTTCGAGCCTCTATCAAATTTTAAAGCAGGCGTTTCTCATTTGTTCGGAAAATCGAACATTTCAGTTCACGACAATCCCTAGCAAATAGTGAAAATCTGAAATTGCACACTTTCTTCCTTTCGAACGGTTTACCCATACACTAAATTTGAAGTCTCTATCTCATCGCAAAGTATGCTTTCCTATCATTTCACTTTTCGAACATTTTGGTGTGGAGCACACTCTCTAGAGAACGTTTTTGAAAAATTCGATTTTTCCAGCGGGGTTTTATCGAACGATCGAGTCGTGTACCAAATTGCAAGTCTCTATCGGGAAGTGCCTAAAAAAAGCGTGACGGACTGACGGACACTTGGCAATTAGTATATACTAGCCGAATACCTGTTGAAAATCAACAGGTCTCGAAATAAGCAACCCCTGAATAATGTAAATTTTTGAATAATTCGCGTTTCGCATTCTTTCGGCAAATCGAATATTTTAGTGTGCAGACCCCCCCCCCCCCCCTCTAAAGAAAATATTGGAAAACGTAAGTTGTATACTACTTCCTTTCGAACTATCTACCAGTACATCAAGTTAAAGCTTGTATCTAATCCCAAAGCATGCTATTTTATCTTTTCCCTTTTCAAAAGTTTTTCTGTGGAGCACACCTATAAATGAACATTTAAGTAAAACGCTGTTCGTCTTGGGTTTTTTATAAGATGATTGGACCATATACCAAATATCAAGCCTCTATCACATTTAAAAGGTAGCGTGTCTCATTTATTAACAAAATCGAAAATATTGGTGAGCGGCACCCCCTAAAATAGCAAATATTGGAAATCTGAAATCACACACTTTCTTACTTTCAAACTATCTACCCGAACACCAAATTTGAAGTCTCTATCCTATCGCAAAGCATATATTTTCTATCACTTCATCTTTCGAATGTTTTTCTGTGTAGCACCCCCTTAAATGAACATTTTTGAAAAACCGTATTCATCTTGGGATTTTTATCAAATGATTAGCCCATATACTAAATTTCAAGCCTGTATCACATTTTAAAGGAGACGTCTTTATTTGTTCGTCAAATCGAATATTTTAGTAAGCGGCACTCCCTACAATAACAAATGTTGGAAAACTGAAATTGCACACTGTCTTCCTTTCCAACTATTTACCCGTACACCAAATTTGAAGTCTCTATCTCATCGCGAAACATGCTTTTTCTATCATTTCACTTTTCGAACGTTTTAGTGTAGAGCACCCACCCCCTTAAATATACATTTTTAAAAATTCCATTCTTCTAGGGTTTTTTATCAGATGATTCGCCCATGTACCAAATATCAAACCTCTATCGCTTTTTAAAAGGGGCGTATGTCCTTTATTCCGAAAATCGAACATTTTGGTGTGCGGCACCCCCTAAAATAGAAAATATTGATAAACTGAAGTTGTACACTTTCTTCTTTCCAGACTATCTACCCGTACACCAAATTTGAAATCTCTATCTCATGCCGAAGTCTATTTTTTTATCAATTCATCTTTGGAACGTTTTCCTCTGGAACACCCCCCTTAAATGAACATTTTTGTTGAACTATATTCGTCTTGGTTGTTTTCATCAAATGATTAGCCTATATATCAAATTTTAAAGTATCGGTTTCTTATTTATTCGGCAAATCGAACATTTTGGTGTGCGGCACCCCCTCCCCCCTTAAGTAGAAAATATTGGAAATCTGAAATTGCACACTTTCTTCCTTTCGAACGATTTGTCCATACACCAAATTTGAACTCATCGCGAAGCATGCCTTTTCTTTCATTTCACCTTTCGAATGTTTTTGTGTGGAGTACCCACCTCCCTTAAATATACATTTTTGAAAACTCCATTCTTCTTAGGTTTTTATCATATGAGTTGCCAAATATGAGCCAAATATGAAGCCTCTGTCATGTTTTAAAAGGGGCGTTACTCCTTTATTCCTAAAATCGAACATTTTGATGTGCGACACCCCGTAAAGTAGAAAATATTGGAAAACTGAAATTGTACACTTTCTTCCCTCCAAACTATTTACCCGAACACCAAATTTGAAATCTCTATATCATCTCGAAGCAAGTTTTTTTAACAATTCACCTTTCGAACGTTTTTTTCTAAAGCACCCCCCCCCCCCCCTAAGAACATTTTTGAAAAATATATTCGTCTTATGTGTTTTCATCAAATGATTAGCTCATATACCAAATTTCAAGTTTATATCAAATTTTAAAGGAGTAGTTCCCCAATTCTTCGCAAATCGAACATTTTGGTTCTTGGCACACTCTTAAGTAGAAAATATTGGAAATCTGAAATTGCATACTTTCTTCCTTTCGAACGATTTACCCATACACCAAATTTGATGTCTCAATTTTATTACAAAACATGCTTTTCTATATCATTTCACTTTTCGAACATTTTAGTGTGCGGCACCCCTTAAGTAGAAAATATTGGAACTCTGAAACTGCACACTTTGCGGATACAGATATGCGGTTTTTTTAACACTTTACAACATAGTTGAAAAGTGTTTATGACTTTGTTCATTCTGTCTGTCCGTTAGCACCATAACTGCCGTAAAAATTACTTTATTAAAATGAAATTTTAGTCTGTTGTTCAGACGGTCTGTGGGACCTATGGGAATATAAATGAATAATATCACCCAATTAGTTTTGGATTGAACCTGGGTTGAAAAAATGAAATACATTGAACCCTATGGGACCTAATTTTTCAAACATTTTTTAAGCGAATTTAAAATTCACAAATTGCTTCAAAAGTTTTAGGAAATATTCAAATTATCCCATAAAATATATAAAAAAAATTTCAGCAAAATGTATTCAATAGTTTTTTTAAATAAAAATTAAAATAATAATTATACCCCTTATATGAAAAGATCACGTGACCCTCTTCAAAATAAAATATGGCATCCATTTTGTCTCCAAATCGTGATTTTTAATGTTTTTAATTCATATTGAGTGTTGTATTCCTCCTAAAACTGCTTTATTTTTGCTTAAATTCTGTGCATCTACATACTGAAACAACGCAATGACAATATATTTGAGTTTAAATGATCAACCAAATTTGATTATTTCTACAACGAAGCCTAATTTTCACTTATGGAGAATGTAAATACCAAAAGATGTAGAATGAGTTGTATAAGAATTGCTGCATTTCTTTAACGCAAAATTATTTAGCTCATGGAGTCTGCAATATAGCTGATATGAATGAAATATTAATTGATTTTACACAGAGAAACAGACGATTTTTTCGATGAAGTTTTAAGCATAGAGTTTAATTACTTGCACCTCCATGGTCTTAAGTTTTTAAATAAAATAAATCATTATAGTATTGTGATGAATGAAATAAATGGAAAAAAGTTTATGAATGATATAAATGAAGTTTATGAATGAATAAAAGTTTATGAATGAAGTTTATGAATTGATGAAGGAAATCTAAAGATTTCCGAAACGTGCGTTGGCTTAATATTATTGCGCAGCATTTTACGTTGCGATCTACTTCATTTTTGATTGTACGCAAAGTCACGTTCTTTACTTACATTTTACCGACACAAACGTCGCATTCATTCATAAGTAGCTTTTTTCATTTATCTTGCAAATTTTGCGAGAAAAAGTTTAAAAAATCTTTATAATAATCTTTATAATTGGTCCAAATGATTACAATTATAGTATGTTACCCTTCATTTTAAAGGGCTTGAAAAAATATTTCGTTTGATACCAATCTTGACAATGTGCCCCCTCTGGGGGTAACTTGCCTCCCCCATAAGGGGTCTAATGACGTCACGAACACAAAATTGTATCGCAGCTATTTTTTACTACAATGGTTGAAACTTTTCTCGCAAAACCCCCTTTTATTCATAATTATGTCAAATTATGCTGCCATGTTAAGAAAATATAAAATTTCGAAGTTTTTGCTGGAATTTCTAAAAATCCTATCTAGTTCTAGATTTTTCGATAACAAAAACTGGATAATAAAGCTTCGTGGCAGTAATTGATTTTGAGTCATCCGACAAACTGAAAATTTCATTTTTAAGGGGACGGTGGACGTTGAAATTTTATTTATTTATTTATTGACTTAGAAACGTGAAAATCTGTATAAATATTCCTCTTAACATTACTATATACAATACCATTAATTTTTTTTTCAATTTTGTTATAATTTTGTATTTTTTTTTTAATTTAATTTTTTTAACGAAAATGCTCCTTACGTGCCATTTGTTCACATTTTTGATTAATATTTTACATTGTAATCACTCCAAAACACATTATGAACAACAGAAACATTGCACCTTCTGCAGCAAGTGCAATGTTTCTGTCGGCGATTTCCATGGACGCCAATGCCTGCAAAGCGGGGTCGAACTGTTTGGGATAGGGCATGTCAAATACCTTTCTTTTTGGGAGGTTCTTCGTTTGGGATGGACGCTGTCCCATCCGTAAGCAAATGTTAAATGTGTAAAATAATGTTATGTATTAAAACTTTTTTTAGTCGATTTTTGCTCATTTCAACGTCCACCGTCCCCTTAAGCAAAATAAATCAATTTATGATGTGTCGATATTGTGGGAGGCAAAGTCCCAGACTGCAATCCGAGGATCTGTTGAAAACATAATTCATCTTTCGTAAAGGTGGAATTTCCTGTGTGGTGGCAACTCCAGTTATCTTATTACTGCATTTGACCGTACACTTGGATTTTGTGTTGTTTTTACCAATAAGATTGCTGCAAGGACTAATATCCTAGATATCCTCCCTCAAATTATAGTTCCAAGCTCAAAAATATATGTTGAAATTCGAGCAACAAGGACAAAATAGATGATCTTTTAAGTTTGTTTTTTCTCTTTTGGTTCCTTTACAATACATGGTATATATATTAACCTAAAAATTACCAGTAAATTATATGAATATCCAGCATATTTAATAAATGGTATAGTTAATAAGTTTCGATTAGCCTAAAATTCTTAAAAATCTCTCCTTAGTATCTTATTTTAGCCATACATCTACATTCTCTTGAATATACATTACAATGTATTTTCATCCTTTTATTTTGTAGCTTTTACTGTAGAATATCACATTTGACAGCCTTTATGCGATACTGTTATTTATTACTCACAATTGGCAACAGTAGATTTCTACTTTAAACTTTAGCAAATGGCAACATTGGGCTTGTCTTTTATTGCTCGTCATGGTTGTACATTTGAGGTGTTTTTCAGGTATTTATGTTTCCTATCTATTTTTTCAATCTTTATGCTTGTCGTCCAAATAACATGAGTTTATAGATAAAATCTATCTCGTGTTTCAGAAACAAGAATTTTTGTGTTCATTTCGATTAAATATTTGGACTTGAAAAAGAATTTTTTCGAAATGAACAATTCTTAAGCCAAGAGCTTTTTCCATGTGAAAGCTTTAATGCTTGGTATTTTTTGTATTCCTATTTTCGATTCCACACCATTGATATTTGTTGATTTTCTTTAGCTTGATGACCAGTATTATGCATTTTAATTTCCTCATTATGGTTGAATTTCATTTTTATTTCTATGTATTTTGTAGACACTTTTAAGTTAGTTAGTGTATTATGAGTTACTACTTCTATTCTTTCATTGGATTTTCAATTCTTATATATATATATATATATATATATATATATATAAATTGAAAATTTTAATCGAAAACTATACATAAACTACGGTAAGTACAAAAAAATCCTTCTCTAGCATATCTGTTACAAATAAGTAACTATAGACCAAGACTAAGGATAAAAATAGAAGGTAACTTATCACTCTAATGGAAAGGGGGTAAGGGGAAGATGAGTATACAAAAACCATAATTAAATAAATTCATAATCATAAATCATCATTCATAATCATAAAATTAGGAAATCGATCCATTAAATCTCTTCACACAAAATTTGGAAACAACTATTTTATCGTCTAGCTAAAATGTCTGTTATTTAATAAAAATACCTGCTTTTGAATATCGTCAGCAGCGGCAATGAATAAAGAGATTTGATTTGACGAAATGGAGGGAAACGGCCAATTTTTGGCTTTAAAAGTGCAAAACTTTTAAACTAATTCGAATTTTTAAAAATCGCGCCGAGGTGTATCGTACCGAGGTGTATCGTCGGCGACCAGCCTGTTTGCTACCCTTGAAAATTCTGACCGTGGCAAACTCGCTGGCGTCATAACCGCGTGAAGTTGTTGTTGAGACCCAGACCATTCGACCAACAGAAAGGTGTTGAAGACCCAGACCGACCGACTCGTCGACAAGGACATGAGCAGCCATTTGGTCGGCCGCAACAGAAAGGTGTAAGGTAACTATTTGGACGGCCAGGAAGTGCCACCGAATTTAGACCGGAACCCAGTTGGGGAGGCATCCACAGGGACCGTACCCTCCTTCCCCTACCGCCAACCTCTGGGAAGGACTTACGGACCCACATGGTTAACGTGATCGTACTCCGCGTGAACACGGCGGCAGTTTTGGCAGTGGCGGGAATCGAACCCGGGCTTACCGAGTGCAATTCCCGCGCGCTAACCACTGGGCTACCGCGCCCTCAACCCCGTGGAGTTAACAAAGTTTGGTATAGTTTAATGGCGTTAAAACTAATAATGAAATTTTAAGGCACCGTGACAATCTCCATAACTTTCTTTTTATTTATTTTTTTTATTTCTTCAGTGTTTAAGTTTTTTCATTGTGATCCCAACCACCACCCGATGTAAACAATACATCGCCATAATTCGATCCAGCATAATCAGCCAAAAACCTTATGAAAAGCAAACACTAATTCGGTTTTTAATTGTCCCTAGGCCAAAAACCGTACAAAAAGCAAACACTTATTCGGTTTTAATTGTCCCTAGGACAAAAACAGTATAAAAAGCAATCACTGATGACATTTGCAAATATAATTTAATACCCATGCGAATATCCTCATCAGGATAAATATATCAGCCAGATACCACCAAACATCTCTAGGCCAAAAACCGTTTCCATAGCAACACCGTACGTCTGCGCGCGCATGTGGATGAAAACTCGAACTTCTTGTGCTGTTTAGTGCGTCTACGCGGGCATGTGGGAGAAAAATTACTTATGCCGGTTTGCCGAGAAATTGAAATTAGGAAATTCTTAAAATCCGGATTCTGCAGCTTTTTATTATTTCTGGATCAGATTGGGCTTGTAAGAAAGCCTGATGTTTGAGTTTTCTAAAAATGTAAATTATTAGTCGAAATTGTCGGTACTTTTTCCGATGGATCGGAAAGGGTAAGGTACGAGGATTTAAAAACGTAAGTTTGTTTTTTTGAGTCGAAAGTGACTTTTGTTTTAAAATCTTTAAAAAATATTAGAATTTGTCCCTGAGATTTGAAATTGATATATTTTTATTCGCAATTATCTGCTCTTTCCGGTCGTGTGATTTGTTTTTTTCTGCGACGTCTGGATGGTGGAGAAAAAAAGGGAAAAAACGGTCGAAATCACATAAAACATTAAATAACAAAAAAAAAAAATAATTCAAATTTTAAAAATCAGATTTCACGTGTCACCCCCCCCCCCCCCCCTCCCACACACACGGGGCTCCGATTGCCAAATTTCGTAGCTCTGCGACGCGCGGTCGCTGAACATATAGGTGTATAAGGCACACATACATTGTCTTTTATTATATAGAAGATAAGTAAAGTAAAATGCACTTTGTGCGAAGGATAAGGGAAATAAGCACAAATAAAAAGATAACTAAGCATAGAGCTGTTTCGAGAATATGTCCCTCGAGGATATCCTCGAAACAGCTGCATTATCTTTTTATTTGTGCTTATACACTCCAAGACAAAAAAATCGACGCACCAAGAAAGAATTATCCAAATGAGACAAAATTTGGTACGTGTAATGTGGATGTACAGAAAAAGAATGATTACAATGTCAGAATAATTGGATGATTTATTGCACTGAAAGATCTACACAAAGCGAACACGTTAAAATGGCGTTGGTCCACCTCTGGCCTTGATACAAGCTGTTACCCGACGTGGCATTGATGCTTAAAGTTGCCGGATGGTGTTCTGAGGGATGTTGATCCAAATGGCCTCCAATTGACGAGCTAATTCGTCTACATTCCGGGATGGTCGCAGGTGACGACCCATATCAGCCCAAATGTGCGCAATAGGCGAGAGATCTGGGGAGCTCGCTGGCCAAGGAAGTGTGTCGTAAGCACGCAGACAATCAATTGAGAGGTGTGCCGTGTGTGTCCTGGCATTATCTTGCTGAAAAGTTATCCCGGGGTGTTGCAAAAGGAATGGCAATACAACGGGTAATAGAATGTTGGCAACGTACCGCTGTGCTGTAATGGTGTCACGGAGGACTATCAAAGGGGTCCGCCTATCAAACGAAATGGCAGCCCATACCATAATAACTCCCTGTCATGTCGTGTGACATTAAGAGCAGGATCCTGGCTATGTCCGGGCTGTCTCCAGACACGTCTGCGCTGGTCGTTGGGACTCAGTTCGAAACGGGACTCATCACTGAAGACAATTCGTTCCCAATCCGAACAATTCCACGTTGATCGGATCCCGGCATCATTGCAATCGCTATTGACAGTGCATACTGGTCAGTGGTGGGCGGCGTAATGGGCGCCGCGAGTATAGATTCCGCTCCCGTAGTCTTCTATTAATGGTTCGGGTGGTCACTTCCGTGTTTGTCACACGTTGGATGGTTGATAACGATGAATCTCGTGCTGTCACAGCAGCTCGGACAATCGTTCTATCTTCCCATTCTGTCGTCGCTCTAGGCCGTCCGCTACCCGCTTGCCGCTGAAATCTGCCATTCCGGACCCATTCCTGCCAACATCGTCTAATTACTGCATAGCTCCTACCTAAATGTTGAGCTATTTGTCGGTGTGACCATCCAGCCTCATGCAGTCCGACCGCACGCTCTCTTTCAAGCTCCTTCATAATATGCTTGTAGTGGCTGCGAATTCACCGGCGACGCATTGTTACAATCAAGGTATGTAAACGCAATCGAAATCCACTGCACGTTTTGTTCCTGAAAGCGAGGTTCGCTTCTTATATACACCACCATGGTGCTCAGTTTCAATACGCTGTAGTTCCGACTATTCATTAATTGGCAGAGAATTTTTGATCATTTGCATATTCGGTCGATCATTTGCATATTCGGTTGCATATTCGGTGTACAGTTTCATTACCATCGGATTATTTTGCGGAGTGCGTCGATTTTTTTTGTCTTAGAGTGTATATGTTGCTCAAGCTTTCCTTATCTTTTATTATGTAATTAATATTGTGTGTTTACCTACATTTTAGTCTAATTGAGTTTAGAATTTTGAATATTTATTTTAGAAATCGATTGATTTGAAAAATATTGATAAAAATAATTTTCGTTTTCGTTTTTATTATTATTAATAATAGCGTTTATCAGATAAACTCTTTGATTTAGCAAGGCTTGCAGTTTTTTTCTATATTACTTTCCTTATATACGTAATGTATAAGGAAAGTATTGTGACGGGGTCGAAAATTCGAAATCGAGTTTTCGACGGGAGAGCACGTTTCAAGCATCCCTGATCACGAATCAAACATTTTTGAAGTGATGTCTCTGTGTGTGTGTGTGTGTGTGTGTGTGTGAAAGTATGTGCGTGTGTGTGTCAGTGAGTCTGTGGAGACGATAACTGACGAAAGAATGGACCAATTCGAACCAAATTTGGTACAAAAATCACAATCTGTAAACACTGGAAGCCTATTGTTTTTAAACGTAATCGAATGTTCAGAACCCCCCTAAATTTTCGAATAAAATGTTGAAAAAATCGTCAAAAAATCAAAACCACTAATAAAGTTACGCAAGTAGATGTTCCTTATGTAATTTTTCATTAGAAAACAATTGACATAAATTTTAGAACGCTAACATGAACCGTTCTCGAGATATTGCACATTTTTCAAAAAAATTATTAAAAAGTCATATAAAATGAAAAAAAATATTTCCTATTGAGAAACATGTTCACTTTTCATATGTAATACCATGCGATAAATTGGGTGACATCATTCCCGTGGATCTAGTACGTTCCATTCATGAAAAAAGATACTTTGAGTAATACTTTTGTATTTGAACGCCAATAGTCATTTATCTGCTGTAAGAACAACTTATTTCTTCGTCCATAACGCTTGGCGAGATTTTGGCGACAAATTTGGCGGAATGTCGCCAACTTGGCGACTTTTTGAAATGTTGCCAAATTAACGAAAATCTCGCCAAATGGATAAAAATGAACCTAAATCAATGAAAATGACGACTAATTGTCGAAAATTCAATATCTTGGAAAGAATATTAGTATCTACTATAAGAAAAACCTATTTTTTTTCTGTAAAAGTAGTAAATTCATTACATTATATAAGGAAAGTCATGTGTTGCCCGCATCAGATTTTTCTTATTATTATTACTGTATAGTGTTATGTTAGGTTTGCCGCAAATATAAGCAAGATAAAAATATAAATGTGCGAGAAAATCGAATGAATCCTCTCATTCTAAATATTATTCTCTGAAACGTTTAGTGAGTGGGCGTTTAATATTGCTCATCTTTATAATAGCACCACGATTACGCTCTTAGCCCAGCCGAATAAAAATAATTAAAATAAGTAAACAAATAAAACACAACCGAGCAATTTTCTTTACGCCCGGCCTTTTCCAGAATGCATCTCGACCTTCTGGTTCCTTGTTCCTGATTGGCCATCCCGTTGGTTCATTAGTTCAAGGTTTTATCATCGCAATTCAACAGGATCTTAAGCTTTATAGATTCTTCAGATTTCTTAAGAATGAGAGAAAGTAATTTATATTTTGATTATTTGGAATGCTTTATTTTGTTCTCGTTCTGTGGCTGAGCCTTTTTCTGGCTTTGTTTATTGATTCTGAAAAGGAAAATGTACAATGCATTTTGATTCAAACGTATGTATTGTCTTAGATGGTAAAAATAGCAGCGTATTGAAAAGGTTTTCTTTGTTCTGATACTTCTTGTGTCTTGGTTGTGATAGATATGTATCTGCGAAAAGGATTCTTTATTCCTTGTAATAATATTATTCTTTTTTTAAATTAAAGTAAATAGATAAAATTAGTTTATTAGTTTCGAGTTATTTTCTCTACATTACATACTATATGGAAAGGGAAAATGTTGTGACTACCTATACGTTATTGGCCAACTCATACGTTGATCACACTGAATGCGAATCAACCATTTTACAATGATGTCTGTGCCATTGTCTGTGTGTGTGTGATATCACTCGTATAAATCGAGCAAATCGGGTGAAATTTGGTACAGTTATTTCAACAGACGAACATCAGATGCATATCCCGATTTTCATGATCAACTGATCAATGGAAGACTTTAATTTATCAAACTTTTGTTCTTTTAAATCGAAAATATGTTTTAAAAATATAATTATGTTTTAAAAGTTTGCAAAAATAGCTATTTCAGATGTACCTTTTAATTTAAAAGCGAATGGAATTTTTTTATGGTATGCTATCAAACGATGTTCGAAATGTTTCATGTTTTTGACTTAAAAGCAAAATATTATAATTTATTTTTCTTAACCCTTTCACGACTAGCGCCGGTTATATCCGGCATCCTAAATGTGTCGCATTGGCTAGCGCCGGCTACATCCGGCATCCACTAAATGCTTCACCACGACGACCATTCATTGGGGGCGTAATGATGTCTAAGCTCCATCGTCGCGAAAGGGTTAATGCTTTTACTACTTTAAAATAAAAAAAAAATTTTAGTAATACTTTTTATCCGAAATTAATGGATACCATTCTTACCGAAATTCGAATGGCAAGCCAATCGACGTTTTATTTATTAAGCTACTGAGGCGACAGTCTTTTTTTTTCTATATTTAATGCGGCTTCAACAACTTGTCAAGATCATTAAATCAAAAATTACCGAGAACAATTTGAAAAAAAAAATGCAATCCCTCGCAAAAAAAAAATTCCCTTTCTTTTATTCAGGCAAGTGTTCTAGGTAATTCTTGTATTAATTAATATAATGTATCTTTATTATAATCATGGAATGTCTCAAAATATCTTACATATGTATAGTTAAGACCATTTTTAACACTTTACAACAAAGTTGAAAAGTGTTTATGATTTTGTTCATTCTGTCTGTCTGTCTGTTAACACTTTACAACAAAGTTAAAAAGTGTTTATGACTTTGTTCATTCTGTCTGTCTGTCTGTCTCACCGTTAGCACGATCACTGCCGTAAAAATCACTGCCGTAAAAATCAACTTAATCAAAATGAAATTTTAATATGTTGTTCAGACGGTCTGTGGGACCTATGGGAATATAAATGAATAATATCATCCAATTAGTTTTGGATTGAACCCAGGTTGAAAAATGAAATACATTGAACCCTATGGGACCTAATTTTTCAAACATTTTTTAAGCGGATTTAAAATTTACAAATTGCTTCGAAAATTTTAGGTAATATTCGAATTATCCCATAAAATATATAAAAAAAATTCCAGCAAAATACATTCAGTAGTTTTTTAAATAAAAATTAAAATAATAA
Organism: Amaurobius ferox; assembly: GCA_951213105.1. Classification (NCBI taxonomy): domain Eukaryota; kingdom Metazoa; phylum Arthropoda; class Arachnida; order Araneae; family Amaurobiidae; genus Amaurobius; species Amaurobius ferox. The sequence goes on along the minus strand of OX578143.1, from coordinate 70,726,768 downwards.
TTACACCTCTTGTATGAAGTGATCACGTGACCAGTATATGATGAGATCACGTGACCTACTTCAAAATGAAATATGGCATCCATCTTGTCTCAAAATCGTGATTTTTAAAGTTCTTTTTAATTCATATTTAGTGTTGTATCCGTCCTAAAACTACTTTATTTTTGCTTAAATTCTGTACATCTACATACTGAAACAACGCAATTACAATATATTTGAGTTTAAATGATCATCCAAATTTGATTATTTCTACAACGAAGCCTACTTTTCACTTATGGAAAATGTAAACAGCAAAATATGTAGAATGAGTTGTATAAGAATTGCTGTATTTCTTTAACGCAAAATTATTTAGTTCATGGAGTCTGCATAGCTGATATGAATGAAATATTCATTGATTTTACAGAGAGAAGGACGATTTTTTTCGATGATGTTTTAAGCATAGAGTTTAATTACTTGTACCTCCATGGTCTTAAGTTTTTAAATAAAATAAATTATTATAGTATTGTGATGAATGAAATGCTGCTTTTATAGAGAGAGCCAGGCGTGTTATATTTCGATGCCGTCATTTGAATAAATTTAAGTTGTTTTTGATGAAGTTTTCAAATATAATAAATTATTGTAGTATTATGATATCATTAAAAACATTACCGAGGAGCCAGGCGATTTATATTTAATTGACGCCATTTGAATGAAGTTCATTTTTTTCGATGAACTTTTAAGTTTTAAAATATAGTAAATTAATGTAGTATTGCGATAATTTTTAAAATATTACCGAGAAATGTATCGCATTTTAGAGATGTTTAAATGAAATTGCATTGAAGTTGGAAAGTGTTTCATAATCAATGCTTTATGCATGATTGATCTTTCTTGTTATTTATTTTTCTTACCACATTTTACTATTATGTGGTAAAACAATTAAAATCATTCTCGTGGATCTAGTACGTTCCATTCACGAAAACGCATACTATTTGCATTTTGCAGCCAGCAAATTCGCCGACTGTCGACGCATGTATCTCCGAAATGTCACGTCTAACCGATAGAGAAACAAGAAGTTTCTGGTTTGGTTTTTCACTGCAAATTGTTCTGTAGGTTTATTGTGTGAGTGATTACGATCACTCTGTACATACAACTTATGTTGTTGTTGTTGAGACCCAGACCGTCCGACCTACCAGAAAGGTATAAGGTAACTGTTTGGACGGCCGGGAAGTGCCACCCAATTTAGACCGGAACCCAGTGGGGGAGGCATCCACAGGGACCGTACCCTCCTTCCCCTACCACCAACCTCACGGAAGGACTTACGGACCCACATGTTTAACGTGATCGTACTCCGCGTGAACACGGCGTCAGTATTGGCAGCAGCTGGAATCGAACCCGGGCCTACCGAGTGCAACTCCAGCGCGCTAACCAATGGGCTACCGCGCCCCATACAACTTATGTGGAAACCCCAGATCGTCCGACTCATCCAGAGGACCATACAACTTATGTGAAATCTTTCACATTAAGAGCACATTATATTTCATATGTTCTAAAAATCTAGCTTTGTCTAGTGTTAAACCGTTTATAAAAACATTTTACTTATCAACAAAAACTATCCTGAAAGTTGTTTTAAGCATAATCAGTTAGATCTAAAGTAAAACCTTTGATAATATCATTACAATGATTTTATTCAAATGGTTCTGAAATACCCCCTGTGCAAAGATTTAATTTCGAAAGACGCAATTAAAGCAAATATGGAACTTTAACAATAATGATAAGAGAGAGAACTGACGCATGATTAAATGAGCAGACAGTAGGACTTTGTGGACTAAAGACTTTTAGAATGTTGAATAACCTAATGCCATATTTTGTAACAAGATATCGTATTTATAGCCTCAAAATATATTTTGAGACAATTTTATCGACATTTTGTATAACATGTTTAAATTTTACATATATTGGCATTTGGTGGGACATTTGATACTTGAAAATGTTTTACAGCCAAAGATTTCCTCCTATCTGCCAGCCTGTAGCACTTACGCTCCTTATAAGACAGACACATGCGTGTCATTCAATTTTAATATTTACTAGCAGCATACCCGTTCTTCGTACGGAGTAAATGTAAAGAAACTTAAAATTAGCTATCATGTGCAAATTCCTATAGCATACTAAATGACATTTTTAATCATAATATTCTGTTAAAATATTTAATTTAATACTCCTAAAAAGAAGACTACTTAGAAGACTACTAAGACTACTTAGATTCTCGTAGATTAGAAGGTATACCCGTGCATTTGTAGAAGATTACTCGTACAACGTACAGTATATGAGTTTCAACAATTTTTGCCTCAATAAAATAATGGCATAATAACTTGAAAATATCAATAATCTCTGAATCAATAATTCTCGAAAATATCAATAATAATAATGTTTAAACCGGAAGACCGTAATTGATATTATCCAGTCAAAAATGCAATGGCAATGACATTTATCTTATATACATATCTTCTTTATTCAAATCGTAAAAGGTTCAATAAAAATCGTCTGCCGCATAAACACATTGGATTTAAATCCGTTGCTAAGCGACACGATATCATTTGCTTCAAATAAATTGGTGGAAGAAATATCTTCTGAATAATGCTATCTCTATGGAAGGTTTGGCGACATTTTCGGATTACACAACATTAACAAGCGCATTTAAATTAAAGAACCATTTTGATTTCTTAATACTTTTCATTGTTGATTAATAACTTGTGAAAAATAAACCATTGTGATAGATTTTCCATTTAAATTCATGTTCCAAACATTCATGGTTTATCTATCATCTGTCTCTTTGAGGAGTGGATTGTCCCGGAACCGTTCCCGAGTGGATCGCCCCGGAACCGTTCCCCGTCAAACACGCTCTGTTTTATTATAAGTAGAGATAGAGATTTAGATTATTATAAGTAGAGATTGAGATTATTATAAGTAGAGATAGAGATTATAAGTAGAGAAAACACAATATATAAGCTTGAAAAGTCTTTGCCAAAATAAATGAAAGTGATGTACGCAGTCCGCAATTAATATAATTAAAAGAAAAATCCAACCGTTCATTTATAAGATATATTTTTATATCCATTTATTTATTCAAATCGAAAAAATAATAATAAACATTAACAAACGCATTTAAATTAAATAACCATTTTGATTTCTTAATACTTTTCTTTATTGATTAAAAACTTGTGAAAAATAAACCATGGTGATAGATTTTCCATTTAAAGAAGTTTTTGTGATTAAATGTGTTAGTTTGATTTCATTGTTTTTCTGTATTTTGTTTAATTTAATATATAAATTCTAATATACTTATATGCTCTTTTGTATTAAGATTCTCAAATATTTTAATTATTTTTTCATATTTCTAATATCATAATTCTTTGCTATAAGGTTTAATCTGAATTCTTTCACAGCTCGCATACTTTCTATGAGACAGTCACTAGCCTTTTTGTTAGTTAATATACCACCCATTTATTGATTAGTAAGAATTCCAATTCATGCCTAAAATGTACAATCAAAATCCAATTAATATTTTGATTTTAAATTTTAATAATGTGTTGCTATTTGCGTTAATTTAGCGTCGTTTTTATCAATTCGCCAACATTTTCATCAAATTGGCGACATAATAAAAAAGTCCCAAATTTTTGCCAAACATTCCATCCAGACAGATAGATACATATATAAATAGATAAACAGATATACCCGCGTCATTAATAGTTCCATTTTTCTTAATTTATAAACTATAAGAAATATTAATTCCGTTGTCTAGCACGAAATAGAACTGTCCTGCACAAATCAGATAATTTCAGCCAAAATAACAAATGATCAAACAATATGATTATATATATTAAACCCTTGCTATGCTTGCAAAATGGAATGTACAGTTAAATAGTATCATACTTTTGCTTTCATTAAAAATATATCCAATTCATGAGTAGGAGGTGCTTAGGTGTTCCATCAGATTGCGTAAGTTTGTATCAAGTCATATAAAATTTAATGAAGCTCGTTAAGAATATTGCAGAACATGAAGAACATTTGTGAATATATTCAGAAGGTAAAGTTTTCCGTGTCTTGTTGATCTCTTATTTGTAACTACACTTAACGTTAAACTCAGTCGAATTCCTTGCAATAGTGGAACATATTTTTCTGTTACGTTCCTGTAGATTGATACGTCTTGGTAAATGCTGTCAATTCTGACTCGAATATAAACATTTTCTAAAGACATGCATCCCAATTCCAGCCATGAATTTAATAGTGAGTTTAAACCTTCAAAAGGATGTTTGATTTCCAGTCGCAGCACTTTTAATTTTGAGCAGGATTGTAGGAAAGTTATGATATTTGTATCTAAGTTAATGCCGCTTTTCCCCCAAAGTTTGCCGAGTTCTTCGATTAGTCTGTCAATGCCGCACGATACAAGATGTCGAAATAAGGAGTGCATTTTAATATGCCGGTTCTCTTTGTACAATTTTAATTCCAAAGCTCTGATTGGCAGATGCCGAATTACAAATACCTCTATTCCATATCCATTCTCAAGCACTCCTGTGGTGTAATTAAAGTCAAATGTTAATATTGGATAAATATTTCTAAACATGCGCCAGGTGTCAGATCGTATGCCTTCAAATATGGTCCAGTCTGAATCAACGCAATATAATTCCATTTTTTCCAAGGTGTTATGTAACTCTTTCAAATAAGATTGCTTAAAAGAATCGGAGCAGGTAGTAGGAATTCTTTCAAAAAATTGTGTATAATCTAGAGTTATCGCCTGTAAATTCACAAATCCGGTCAATATAGAATGTTCAATTTTATCGCAGCTGTTAGATGAATCACATGGAATATATTTCATGTGCAGTGTAATATCGTCTTTTCTAAAGAAAATTGATTTTATTATTTCTATTGCTTTATCCCATTTAAAAAGTGCATTTGTGAACATCACTGATTTTAGTTGACTTTGGTTCAGGAAAAAGTTTGCCATGCCACTAAAAACATAACTCAGTTGGTAACAATTGAAACCATCATCAAAAAAAGATCCCAAGTTCAGGAAAAATACCGAAATTAGCTTCGAACGAAATGTCGATTATCAAAAATTGCATCAGTTGTTCCCGTACGGTTTCAATTAGAAGGAAGTGGCACTTGTGAGGAGGGCACATAATTTCGACGTGATGGAACATTTCGCTAAATTTTTTTGCAAGCTGAATTTCTGGACAAACTGTTCCACTATATACGCGATCAGGAGCATGAAATCGGAATTTCCTCCAGAGTCGGGGATTATTGTACTCTTGACACCAGTTTTGACACACTATTCCCGACGAGTCCGGCCGTCCAAATAGCTGCTCTTAGTCCTCTGGACGAGTCGGACGGTCTGGGTCTTCAACACTATTCCCGACCGTCCAAACAGTTACCTTACACCTTTCTGGTAGGTCGGACGGTCTGGGTTTCAACAACAACACTAAAGACATCCCCCCCACTGGGTTCCGGTCTAAATTGGGTGACACTTCCCGACTGTCCAAACTGTTACCTTACACCTTTCTGGTAGGGCGGACGGTCTGGGTTTCAACAACAACAACACTAAAGACATCCGACTCTGATCTTCCCGATCCAAACATAAATACATCTGCTCCAGTGCTAGTGGAGGTAACTGTGACCAATTAATGTATGTGTCTTGCATTTGATCTTCACACGAAACACTACTATTTCCAGCTTTTTCCAGTATCTGGTGAGAATTCATGCCGCCCAAATGCTCAAAATCTACTCGCTGATTATCTGTATTATTTCCTCTATGTAAACAGGTAATCCAGTCTAAGTCAATATATACTTATTTTTAACGTTTAAAATTAACTTGATGCATACCATATCATAAAGAGAAATCATCGAAAAAAAATTGACATTTGAAAAAACATTTTAAATAATCTATCTACTGGAACAATTGTTTTGTTTTATAATATGACAAAGTAGAAGATTTGAATAAATTTTATTCCATAGCTTGTGATACATATATTTCAATTTTTTTTTTCTCTAAATGTGAACCATGAAAGTAAAAGACATGGTCAGGATATGTACTGTTAGAAAAGTATGCTAATTATTTGAACGTAAAGCTTCAACAATGAACAAAAACTTTTTATTCATTTGACGTCATTCTGGATCTTCAACTGTAAACATTATAATGTGTTCAGACATTTAAAAATATTTTCAACAGTTGAATTTCAGAGATAAAATGTGAGTACTTAAATATTTTATACTTTTGCAGTTTATCGATCTCCTCTGGCGCACTTATAATATTGCCACAGTTTTGGTCCGATTTTTTCCGATAGAAAATGCGATAGAACATAATGTAAACAATAGCGGATTATAAAATGATGGAAGTAGAAATACACAAAATTATTAATTTAACAAGAAAGATAAATCATGTATAAAGCACTGATTATGAAACACTTTCCAACTGAATTGCAACTTTATTTTAACGCCTATAAAACGCAATACATTCAGGGCTGATATTAACATTTTACAACATAGATGAAAAGTGTTTATGACTTTGTTTATTCTGCCTGCCTATCCGTCCGCACGATAACTGCCGTAAAAACGAATTTATCAAAATAAAATTTTAGTATGTTATTGAGACGGTCTGTGGGACGTATGAGAATGTAAATGAATAATATTGCCCAATGAGTTTTGGATTGAACCCGTGTTAAAAAAGTGAAATACATTGAACCCTATGGGACCTAATTTTTCAAGCATTTTTTAAACAAAGTTAAAATTCGCAAAATGCTTCGAAAATTTTAGGAAATAGTCAAATTACCCCATAAAATATATATAAAAAATTCCAGCAAAATATGTTCGGTAGTATTTTAAACAAAAATTATAATTATAATTACACCCATTTAATATGAAGAGATCATGTGACCCACTTCAAATTAAAATATGGCATCCATCTTTTTTCTCCAGAGCATCGTGATTTTTAAAGTTCTCTTGAATTTATATTTAGAGTTGCATCAGTTCTAAAACCGCTTTATTTTTATATATTTTCTGTGCATCTATATTCAGCATTTATGTATATTTTGAGTTTAAATGATCATCAAACTTTCATTTCTTTTACATCGAAGCCTAATTTTAATGCATGCAGAATGTAAACAAGTGATTATAAGATGAGTTGTATAAGAATTGCTGAACTTTTTGCACGCAAAATTATTTAATTCTGGAGACTGCAATAAAAGTGTATGAATGAAATATTCACTGCTTTTATATAAAAATCCAGACGATGTATATTTCGATGTCGTCATTTGAATAAATTTCACTTTTTTCGATGAAGTTTTAAGTTTTCAAATATAATAAGTTATTGTTATACTGTGATAATTTAATATATCACCGCTGAATGTTTCGCATTTTAGAGATGTTTAAATAAATTTGCATTCCAGTTGAAAAGTGTTGTTGTTGTTGAAACCCAGACCGTCCGACCTACCAGAAAGGTGTAAGGTAACTGTTTGGACGGCCGGGAAGTGCCACCCAATTTAGACCGGAACCCAGTGGGGGAGGCATCCACAGGGACCGTACCCTCCTTCCCCTACCACCAACCTCTCGGAAGAACTTTCGGACCCACATGTTTAACGTGATCGTACTCCGCATGAATACGGCGGCAGTTTTGGCAGTGGCTGGAATCGAAACCGGGCCTACCGAGTGCAACTCCAGCGCGCTAACCAATGGGCTACCGCGCCCCCAGTTGAAAAGTGTTTCATAATCAATGCTTTCTGCCTGATTGATCTTTCTTGTTAACTAATACCTTTATTCTCTAAAATCGAAGGGTTATTTTATTTCAGTTTATATAGGGCTACGGTACGAGCAGACCCAGTGCTAGTGTTAAAGAGGCCCAAGGCGTTTGTATGCCCCCCCCCCCCCCTCCCAAACACACACACATACTCTTTCTTAAGACAAAATAAAATGTTTTATCTTACTTTACTACCTACCCGTTTTTCAATACCTATACTTTTTATATACAGAGTAATGAAAAGCAGTTAGATCAAAAAAGAAGTACTGTTATATTGGTCAACACCTGTTTTCTTTCATTCTTAATAAAGGACGTTTATGATTTTCTTTTACATTTTCAAAATTTTAGGGGCCCCCAAAATGTTACATTTTGCTTCCGAAATTCTTATGTTAAATTAAAGAGAAAACAAAATCGCTTTCAATTATTATTATTGGGCCGAGATCTCTGAGATTTCGAGATTGTTGCCTTGTTTTAACATCGGCGATGGATACCAGTGTAGTCCAGACTATTCATCCACATAATGATAAGAGTTCGTATCATGGAGTTAGAAAGAAGAAGATAAAACTCCTATGGATGAAATGCTTGAAAATGCCATAACGCTTTGAGAATTATATCTAGGTTTCACCAGTGTTAGTAAGGCGCCCTTTGTTTCCATTTGACCCAATAGGAAAGCATAGTATTGAGCAATCAGTATTTTTTCACTGTTGTAGGACAGCGTTCTGAATATAGGGAGATAAAAATGAATGAAAAGTTGAAATAATTTTGAATATGTAGGAATATTCCTTGTTGTTTCAGTTCTAATTTGCATTGCACTAATTATTTCTACAAAATTAATTATCAAAAATTATCAATTATTTATTCTACAAAATTAATTTATTTCTACAAAATTGCGCTAATTATTTCTACAAAAACATTTGCATTGCGCTATTTATTTCTACAAAATTGATAGTTTAAATAAATATTTTAAGCCTTTCACCATAGAAATATCATGAAGGCTCTTTTTACGCTTCATGGAATGTATGGACGCTTTTATCTTATTGCAGCGCCACCTGAATTATTGTCTCAAATGATATTGGCATTTTCTCAGTATGGAGGTCTAACACCCAACCTTTACTTATCCATGGTTAATTTCTTGAAATGTTGAAATCCCTATTTTCAGTTGTCAAGTTAGGATAAACTAAAATTTATTCCCAAACCAATTTTTTTTTTAATATTGATGCTTTTTCTAAATGCAATCCCTATATATTTTTAAAAGAATTAACACCATTTTAGAACTTGAACTCTTCTTCTTCTTCGACCCAGACCGTCCGACCTACCAGAAAGGTGTAAGGTATCTGTTTGGACGGCCGGGAAGTGCCAACCAATTTAGACCGGAACCCAGTGGAGGAGGCATCCACAGGGACCGTACCCTCCTTCCCCTACCACCAACCTCTCGGAAGGACTTACGGACCCACATGTTTAACGTGATCGTACTCCGCATGAACACGGCGGCAGTTTGGGCAGCGGCGGGAATCGAACCCGGGACTACCGAGTGCAACCTCCGCGCGCTATCCACAGGGCTACCGCGCCCATTGAAGCCAAAGCTCGTATAAAAATTCGAAAGATATAATTTTTTTTTATATCCATCGGAGATTTTAATACTCATTTGTATGGCATGCCATGCTTCTTGTGAGTATTAGATTACTAATAAATAATATTTATAATTTTAAGAATGTATAAAGTCGATTTATTTTTCATCTGCAGATTGAAAATTTAATTCAGTGATGATTTGACGAATAAAATCTGCGCTTGAAATGTGGGTTAAACCAGTGGTCAGAAGTAACGCGCTACAAGTAGCGAAACTACAGTAGTCATTACCTTTTCTCGTAGTTTGTAGTGTAACGCGCTACTTTTAAAAACAAGTAGTGTAGCGAGTAGCGCGATACAATAAATCACTAATTTGTATCGAGTTTTAACACTACTTTTAACGTTACGTCAGTGAACAAACAAGCTGCCATTCTACATACCGTGGGATCACCCTTTCTTCTTTTGTACGAAATTTAGTGTTCTGTGCAACGATGTACGATTTGCAAAGTGCCAAGTGTAAAGATTCTGCTTATATCTAATTGCAATTTCGAGATGCAAATTCTACTAAAAATAAACAAACAGGTTTTTAAATAAATAGTTTTTGCTTTTATTTTATTTTATACTTTTAATAAATAAAATAGATACACGTCAATTTTAATTATACTTTAAAATCAAATACAACCCAAAATAGGTTTAAAAGTCTTTTAATAAAATGTCCTTTGATTTTAAAGTTTATACTTTTATTTTATTATACTGTTTTTAGAAGAGGGTAAAAGCGTAAAGATTAATCAGTAAATTTGGGAATCAGTAAATTTTAATTATTCAGAATTAGTATATTAGATTACTGCAGTATACTCATATATCGTCAGCTTTTTGTGAAAATTGAAGCTGTTCCAAAATTCGTCTTATAAAAGTAGTTATGTAGTGACATTATAAAAGTAGTTTGTAGTCACTACTTTTTGAAATAAGTAGTTGCAGTTGTAGTTAACTACATTTGTCATAATGTAGTTGTAGTTGTAGATCACTACAATAATAAAGTAGTTTTTCCAACCACGTTCAAGCATTTGGAGCAACAATTGCGGTTTACTTTCCAATTTTACAAATAATTAATTTTATTCGTTATTTGTAAGAAATTAATCTATGAGTGGAAAGAAAGTCACGCATTGCCCTATATTTAATTTGTTTTGACTAAGGTCTTTTAACGATGAAAATGGAATGGTTTTTTTTTTTTTTTTTTTAGCTACTATTTTGTATCCAAAAGAATGAAGCATTTTTTGCCTTGAAAAATGACCGGCCTCTTAGCCTGTCATGGCCTTCGTAGGATAATTAATCAAAAAATAATAGGAAACATTTTCCCCTTTTTTACTTCAAGATTCCTTTTCTAAGTTGTAAACAAAGTACAGGGGACGATGCCACTTAATTGAATCCCGTTCGGAAAGAAGATCCCGTTTCGGAAAGAAAGAAAGAAGAGAGTCAATATAAGCAGCGATTTTATAATGAAACCCAAGTGTTTGTGTTTGCATTGAGTCAATAAAGTCGCTGAGTCAATTAACCTAAATCAGCCTCTAAACTATGCAAAAATTCATCTATCTCTCTAGTACATGTGATTTAAGGCTGATCGTCTACACCCAGTGGTTATAGCAAGTAGATGGCACACGGCGAACTAGAGTTTGATCCTCGACGCCACCCAAAACTATCCCCATGCCTACGCGGAGTATGGGAACGATAAATCTATAGATCCAAAAGTCCATCTGAGAGATAATGGGTCAGGAGAAGAATGGTACGGTTCCTGTGGCCTCCACCTCCACAGGATTCTGTTCTAAATCGGATGGTATTGGGCGAAAGTCAAGACGTCTACCATGGTGTGCCGGGTGACCTTGGATCAACAGAAGCTGTAATCTCTCTCCTTTTACCACAGACTTCGGTCTTATGGCCTTGTTCCCGACACAAGTGGGATTAGCAACAACACAACAATAGTAGACAAACTATTTTGCAATACTATGTGGATGAGTGTTACTCTAATGTGGATGCGAAAGACTCTGTGACACTGAAAGTTATATGCGGCAATCTTTTGACTAAGGGGCGCACAAGAATTATTATGGGGAGGTAAGGTAACTACAAAAGGCTTACGGCAAACAGTGGAGTTTCTGAGTGAACTGTATGATATTTAAGTTAGGAATAGCCTATAAAGTACTAACCTAGTGAAAATGTCGTTACATTTAAAAGAAAATTATAACCTCCTGATTTACGTCACTAACATATAAAGTCTCAATTGTACAACTATCCTATAATTTATGACGTCATAACCTTCAAATAATGTTAAGTGTAGGACTCCCTATGTTGATCCTTCAATGAGTTTGCATCTTTGCATCGCGAATTAGCTGAGATCTCTAATGTACAACAAAACAACACTTAAAGTAATACAAGTATGTTTTTTAATATGTATGCAAACTCTTTCAAGTCACGTGCTTTAAAAATAACAGTGGCTATTCTTTCAACCCACCCTCTTAACTTTCAATTTCCCTGTTTTGCGCTACCCACTCACTTCCTGTATGTTCCTACCCCCTCCCCTCGTGTCTGCTCTGAAACCCACGCCCATGTATTCCAGTTTGAGTTGAGTAGTATTCTGTGTTTAGGCATATGGAGCCGTGTAAAACGCTAATAGAGCTGCCATAATCGTTATTATGCAGGTATAATGTGGTTTGATAACCATCTGACGGACTTAATTTTATCCGTGTTCACTTCAATATGTGGGCAGTCTAATATGTATAATTCCACCCGTAAAGTAAAATATTTGGAGCGTGAGGCTGCGCTTGATTTTCTCATACAGGCATATTCAAAGTATTGTTTAGGTCCAATTGTATCATAATCAGCATCAACCTGAAATCTAAAAATAAAAAAAAGTGTGTGTGCGTGCGTGTTACCAAGATGGCGACTGATATTGTCTGTTAGACCAACCAGCTTTTCTTAGAGGCCCATGATGCGACCTTTCTCTAAATCCAACAATTGCTCGTAGCGCCGTTGAGTACGTGTCGGGAATAGTTGTTACAACTTGCAGTATCAAAGCAGAAAATCCAGTTCCAATTGCCAGTGAGTGAGAACACCGGTCGTTTTAAATGATGTACGATGCGTCGTACTCATACGCATTTCATGAACCCTATAGCATCATTGGCGTTGATAGTTTGATCATTTGCATAACTCTTAAAACGACATTTGCATGCAGAGTTTCGGGGTTGTAGCTCAATTTTTTATGGATGTATATTTTTCTTTTGCAACAAAGTTGTTGTTGTTGAGACCCAGACCGTCCGACCTACCAGAAAAGTGTAAGGTAACCATTTGGACGGCCAGGAAGTAATTTTGCAACAGAGTGTATATTTTATTTTAATACTATTTGCAATCATATCCAGATGTGCCATTTCAAGAATTTCTTGGGGGGGGGGGGGGGGGAGCAACATTTGATGGACAAACGACAGAAATAATGTTCTAATCACAGAAATATTTTTTGGCAAGATAAATTATTCAGAGTTACAAGAAAAGTCCTTCCCCAGGCCTATAATCTCAGGAACTATGCCAGCTAGCTATTTACTTCTTATGCCGTTGTGTAGGAAACCCCCTATGGCCCATATAATAAGACCACGGGGGATCCTGTGCCCCAATTTTTGAGGGCTTAGTGGCCCATCTCAGCCCCTTTTGCAGGTAGACCCTACCTGCAATTAGAGAGTTGAAGAGTGAATTAAATTTTGCACAAAAATGTTTCAGTTCCATGACAAAGGATGGAAAGGGAGTCCCCTCCCAGAAAATAAAAAATCGGGAGGCAACTGTATACCGAGTATTTAGACAAGACAACAATATGTGAATGCATAACAGACACTTTTCCTTCCTGAAATACACTGACAATTCGCATGGAAGTGCGGAAGTAGTCGTCCAATAGGAAACCTGTAGTAAATGTAATGCCGGACTTGCATAAGTAGCAGAGCGTTCTATTCATGTTACTGTTTCACTAAGACATCTGTCGCATGCCATTTGTGTACTTTGCGGAATCAGTATGAAGCATGACATGTTAACTTTATATAAATATGCCCCGGACATAATGAATCAGACAGCTTTTCGCTTTCGCATTTGGAGTGAGTGCTCTTTTCCCTCTCTTGTACTAAACTAAACTTTGGAACTAAAATATTTTTATACTAAATTTGACTAGCTCTACAACTTTTTAATTGACTTTTTTCTTATCTGCAAAAAAGGTCTAGATAGGTCCCTCTAACCTCTCCTCCCAAAACACCAAGGGCCACGAGGTTCCCCCTGGTCTCATTGTGTGGGCCATAAGGGATTTCCTATACACCAGCACAAGAAGTATACATAGCTGCCATAGATTATGAGATATTGGTCTGATGAAGGTCTTTCCTCGTAAACTTTGTATGAGAAACACAATAACTTGAAAATCTTTGGAGGAAGGGCAGCCCCTCCCCTCCTTTATTCAACAGCGCACCTGATCGTATCATAGTTTACTTTATCGTTTTCGCAATTCAAAGGTTTTGGAGGAAAACTAAGAAGTTTATTATAAGAAAAAAAAATCGATATGGGCCTCGCATGACTTTCTCTCGGCATACATGCGATGAATTTTCTTCTTCTAATAATCAGGTTTATAGAACACTGTTGTTAACGTCAAATCAATACCTCGTCAATGGATATTTGTCTTTTTTTTTTCTTGTTAGAGAAGTCATGCTGAATCATTATTGTGTACAAATAAATCTATAATTGAACTCATTTCCGTGAAACGTAACGATATAGAAACATGATATGCATTTATATTGCATCAATTGATATTTCGTGCTTTTGAATAATTTGCGGCAACATTGAACCCATACAATGTACCCTATTGGAAAGCGTGCGATCATGCATGCATGTGTATGTTTATTTAAGACGCTAAATCTTGGCCTGGAAAATCTCTCTTTTTTAAAAAAATGGGAGGTAGAGAACGCGGTATGTGCTCAAAACATTCGAAAATAAATATAATAGAGTTCTAATTATTTACAAAAATCCAGACACCCCAAATTTCTATTTCCAAAATCATTTTACTGAAATCGCCTGTTAGACATCTCCAAGATATTTATTCAACCTTAAGACTTATAGTCTGTTAATGTAAATATCTGTTTAAAAAATATACTATATTTTTTTTTCTTTCAAAAAATTAAATTCCTAATTTTTGAAATTAAAACTTGAAATATATGTCATTACAATAATTAATCTGTCCAATTAAAAATAAAAATCCGATAATAAATGAGAGAGGTCGCTGTATTTCATCTTGATTTTTTTTTTCTTTTTTTTAATTCTTCAAGAACTGACACGAGTTTTCTTATCAAAAATATATAAATACTTTAAATAATGAATAATAAAAAACGATTTATGTTTTGAACACTCAACACTGAGCGTTATTGCATGTATCGTACGCGGATTGCATACGCCGGCACAGCATTGCATCTTATCTGGGTGCACTACTGTTATATCCGCAGATTGTGGGTTACAGAGAATTCCTACGGTCGGCAGTTTCTGACGGATTTAAAAATACTTCGAGGCGGCAGCTTTGCGCTTCCGTCTGCCCCCGAAATGCTGGCTGTGTTATTTGTGGATGCAAACAAAACTTAAATTTTTGCTCTAGATAACGACGAATTCAACACCAGAAAAATCAAGAGTAAAGGGATTTTTACTTTTCCCGTACATAGCAAAACATACAATATACACAGAGTTCCTAGAAAAGTCAAGGGGACAGTGGACATTCAAATGATTAAAAATCTACAAAATTTTGGATTTTATTTTTTTTTTTTTTTTGTGGCAAAAGATTGTTATTTGCATTATTTTCCATTAATTGTAAAAAAAACCGCACAACGAACGTTTACTTCAGAAGTTTTGAACATATCAATATTGAAAACAACTAAAGGTAGAATGGAATATTTTAGTAGCTTTTTTCTCAAAACAATATTTTTTTGCAGTTATTACAATTTCAAAACATCCCAGGCGTCATTTCTTCTTTTTTTTTGCTGATTGGATTCAAATATATTTTTTAATATTTTTCTCATTTAATTTAGAATACATATTGGGATGCAGTTTCGTTTTCGTGCGTTACTAAGTCTACATTAAATTCAAACATATGGGTAATAATTACAGTTTTTTTCAAAATATAAGGCATTAGAGAGAAAAAATGTTTTCTTCCTAAAATGTTTTTGAACATTAACGGTAAATCTCCTTTTTTGATTGCAAGTATTAATACTATCTTGGGGAGTGTGTGTGTGTGTGTGGTGGTGGTGGTGGTGTGTGTGTGTGTGTGTGGGGGGGGGGGGATCGTGAAGCAAAACAAGAGCTAACTTGGCAGAAATTTATTTTGTGTGAAGCGTTTAAAAATATGAAATTTACAATATAAAGTATTAAATTTCAAAAACTAAATATTTATTGAACAAATGTTGTGTATAATCAACTATTTGTATAATAATGACGTACTTGTTAAATTTCAAATGAATTCATTGACAAAAAATCTGATGTGGGCAACACATGACTTTCCTTATATAATGCAATGAATTTACTACTTTTACAGTTTAAAAAAATGTTATTCTTATAGTAGATACTTATATTCTTTCTAAGATATTGAATTTTTTTTTTTTTTAATTCAATTAACGTGACAACAACAGATCGAAATCCAGAATTGTCTTCAGCCACCAGTGAATTTTCTTCAATTAGGCGTCATTTTCATCAATTTGGCGAGATTTTTGTTAATTTGGCAACAATTAAAATTGTCGCCAAGTTGGCGACATTCCGCCAAATTCGTCGCTAAAATCTCGCCAAGCGTTATGGACGGAGAAATAAGTTATTCTTACAGCAGATAAATGATATACAGCAGAGCTCACAGTAGGGGTGTTTTAATTCTGACCACCCGATATATATATATATATATATATATATATATATATATATATATATATACACACAATATACGACAAGTGCTATACGCAATCACAAAGATGTAAATTAATATTACCAAGGAACAGGCGCAAATGCTGCTCTTTAATCCGAAGTAAATATACAATTGAAATAAAAAAAGAGGATAAAGTTCAATGGAGGGGAAACCAAATACAATGCATACAATGGCAGAGGAGGATTGCGATTCCTCAATCCCGTTTAAAGCTGCTTTTCCAGAACGGGCAAACGCTCACGGAACCAATGCATTGCAAAGGTTGCCCCATACGTGCCTAGTCAGAAGCACCCAAACATGGAGAAACAGACCACCGAGAATGGAAGTCGAGAAACGCACAAATGAAGAAACACAAAATCTCCTATTATATAAGTAACTATGCGCATGTGCAAGTCTTCAAGTGATATGCAGAAACTATCCCAATTCAGCAAAATCCCTTTTGAATGAATTTGTTGCATTTTTATTGTTGAAAAATGAATTATAATATTTCTTCAGGAAATTAACTGGGTAATTCTTTCTTAATGCTTCTAATATTATCCCCTTGTTACTGGATATGCAATCCTTTGCTAAAGTGTTGCAAATTTGGTTTCTTTTGAAGTGTCCCAAAAGTATATTTCTAAAAATTAAATCTTGAAAGGTTCGTTTTCCAATTGATGATATGGTTAATTTTTATTCCATAACTTGTTCTTTTGTCGTGTAGTAATATAACTTGTTCTTTTGTCGTGTAGTAATTCGTGTAATTTTGTCGTGTAGTATAAGTGAATAAAAATTAACCATATCATCAATTGGAAAACGAACCTTTCAAGATTTATTTTTAGAAATATACTTTTGGGACATTTCAAAAGAAACCAAATTTGCAACACTTTAACAAAGGATTGCATATCCAGTAACAAGGGGATAATATTAGAAGCATTAAGAAAGAATTACCCAGTTAATGTCCTGAAGAAAGGAGGATTCCCTGAACAAAGGTTGAGGAGTCGCAATCCTCCTCTGCCATTGTATGCATTGTATTTGGTTTCCCCTCCATTGAACTTTATCCTCTTTTTTGATTTCAATTATATATATATATATATATATATATATATATATATATATATATATATATATATATATATATATATATATATATATATAATATATATATATATAATATATATATATAATATATATATATATAATATATATATATATATATATATATAATATATATATATATATATATATATATATATATATATATATATATATATTATATATATAATAATTTGAAAATCCAATAATAGAATAGAGAGAAGTTTGTAACTCAAAAAACCCTAACTTTAAAAAAATCTGATGTGGGGCAACACATGACTTTTCTTATATAATGCAATGAATTTACTACTTTTACAGTAAAAAAAAATAGGTTTTTATTATAGTAGATACTTTTATTCTTTCCAAGATATTGAATTTTCGACAATTAGTCGTTATTTCTTTGATTTAGAGTCATTTTTATCCATTTGGCGAGATTTTCGTTAATTCGGCAACATTTAAAAAAAAAAGTCGCTAAGTTGGCGACATTCCGTCAAATTCGTCGACAAAATCTCGCCAAACATTATGGACGGACAAATAAGTTATTCTTACAGAAGATAAATGACTATTGTCGTTCAAATACAAAAGTATTACTCAAAGTATCTTTTTTCATGAATGGAACGAGCTAGATCCACGAGAATGATGTCACCAAATTTATTGCATGGTATTACATATGAAAAGTGAACATGCTTCTCAATGGGAAATATTTTTTTTTATTTTATATAACTTTTTGATAAGTTTTTTGAAAAATGTGCAATATCTCGAGAACGGTTCATGTTAGCGTTCTAAAATTTATGTCAATCGTTTTCTAATGAAAAATTACATAAGAAATGTCTATTTGCGTAACTTTATTAGCGGTTTTGATTTTTCGACGATTTTTTCAAAATGTCACTCGAAAATTTAGGGGAATTCTGAACATTCGATTGCGTATAAAAACAATAGGCTTCCAGTGTTTACGGATTGTGATTTTTGTACAAATTTCGTTCGAATCGGTCCATTCGTTCTTCAATTATCGTCTCCACAGACTCACTGACACACACACACACACACAGACATCACTTCAAAAATGTTTGATTCGTGATCAGGGATGCTTGAAACGTGCTCTCCCGTCAAAAACTCGAATTCGAATTTTCGACCCCGTCACAATACTTTCCTTATACATTATGTATATAAGGAAAGTAATAAAAAATAAAATAATTTAATGTCCACTGTCATCTTAAGTACCCCAATAACCTTTGTAAGGTAATCCCATGAGTATACACGTTAAATCTGTCTATTGTAAAGTGACCACGTCCAGTCGAATAAAAGGTCATGCAGCATCTCTAGCACAGGATTAAAATATCTGATGTGGACAACACATGACTTTCCTTATATAATGCAATGAATGTACTTTTACAGTAAAAAAAATTGGTTTTTCTTATAGTAGATACTAATATTCTTTTCAAGATATTGAATTTTCGACAATTAGTCGTCATTTTCATTGATTTAACGTCATTTTTATCAATTTGGCGAGATATTTGTTAATTTGGCAACAATTAAAAATGTCGCCAAGTTGACGACATTCCGCCAAATTCGTCGCCAAAATCTCGCCAAGCGTTATGGACGGAGAAATAAGTTATTTTTACAGCAGATAAATGACTATTGGCATTCAAATACAAAAGTATTACTCAAAGTATCTTTTTTCATGAATGGAACGAGCTAGATCCACGAGAATAATGTCACCCAATTTATCGCATGGTATTACATATGAAAAGTGAGCATGTTTCTCAATGGGAAATATTTTTTTTTATTTTATATAACTTTTTGATTTTTTTTTTTTAAATGTGCAATATCTCGAAAACGGTTCATGTTAGCGTTCTAAAATTTATGTCAATCGTTTTCTAATGAAAAATTACATAAGAAATGTCTATTTGTGTAACTTTATTAGCGGTTTTGATTTTTTGACGATTTTTTTCAAAATTTCACTCGAAAATTTAGGGGGGTTCTGAACATTCGATTGCGTATAAAAACAATAGGCTTCCAGTGTTTACGGATTGTGATTTTTGTACCAAATTTGTTCGAATCGGTCCATTCGTTCGTCAGTTATCGTCTCCACAGACTCACTGACACACACACACACACACACACAGACATCACTTCAAAAATGTTTGATTCGTGATCAGGGATGCTTGAAACGTGCTCTCCCGTTGAAAACTCGAATTCGAATTTTCGACCCCGTCACAATACTTTCCTTATACATTATGTATATAAGGAAAGTAAAAAATAGGATAATGAATGCGGCAACAAAGCGTGATAGGTGAAAAAAGTTCATTAAAGTTGTTGAGCATTGTTTTATTATTAGAAATTGACACGAGGAACGAACGAAACGCGTATACAGAAGGCAATAAATTCCTGTCAAAAAGTTGTATCATCGGCACTAGAACACGGTGACACCTGCAATTGTTGTCACAATACGCCCTCATATTCTTTATCGAATTCAAATGCGCATAGTTGCTGACGAAGGCCATTTTGAACAGGCTGTATATTAGATTCCTGTGCATTTAAGGGTTGTTTATTTTAGCATTCTCGAATGGAACAGCCGCCATTCGTCAATAACATGTGTCAAATATGTGTCATAACTTCCGACATATTGCCGATTCATACTTTAATTAGACAATGCTCTACAACTTTACGATTGGCTTTTATGCGTCGATCTCGCTTTATTGGTTCGTTATCCTGTACAGATGTAATAATCCCTTTTTCGTTCTTGGCGCTTTTAGATAAGATTCTGACAATCCCTGCTATGATTTGGAGAACATCCAATTCTGACAACGCTTTCCGCGTCTTTTGTCGCCATTTTGTCGCCAAGGTAAAAATCGCAACATACCATTTTGACAACCCTTTCCGCGTCTTTTGTCACCTTTTTACCGTCTTTTGATTTTCATATTGGGCTCTATGAGCCACAGAATACTTGTTACACAAGCAGCCGTTGCTATGTGCGACCTCCGATAGCCAGCTATACTGGATTCTGTGATGTTTTTTTTAGCAGGCTTAGGCCCATGTTTGCATTGCTACAGATCAACTGTTGCACAAACGGCGGCAAAAGGGCGATTTGTACCTTGGCAATAAAAGGGTGACAAAAAAACTACAAAAGGGCAACAAAAAACGTGGAAAAGGTTGCTAGAATGGAATGTTGCGAGTTTAACCTTGGCAACAAAAAACGACAAAATGGCGACAAAAGACGTGGAAAGAGTTGCCAGAATGGAATGTTCTTCAAATCATAGCACGGATTGCCAGAATCTCACCTAAAATCTCCAAAAATAAAAAAAAGGATTATCCTACATTTTTTAAATTCTTCGCAAGGGGCCCTGCGATTACCTTTATTCGAACAGGCATGGTCATTTTTCTTCAGATAGATCTCACGTGTGCGCTCATGGACGTTTCTTTACAAAATTATTGAAGGTGTTTACATATACGTTTCCTGGCACGTTTTCGAATATCACAGACAGTGACTGAACTTTTCAATATACTTCATAGCAGATTTTCATGGGTGGTAAATTTCCTTACTTGATTACATTCATTTTGAAATGACAAACCACACAAAGGATAAAAAAAATAGTTTTATTAAGAAAATTTTTAAAATAAAATAGGAATGAAATAAGAGGTCTGCAATAATCTTTACGAACATGACATTATAATGTATGATTTTGCAGAAAAATATAATCTTGAGAATTTGAGGTATAGTTTTAAGTCCATATTATTAAAAAATCTGATGTGAGCAGCACATGACTTTCCTTGCATCGAGGATATTAATTCCTCCAAAGCGAGAGGGGTTATCAAAGAAATTGAACTTCATTCTCCAAGATATTAAATTTTCATCAACTTGGCGTCATTTTTTTTTTTTTAAATATATAACTTTCTTCAATTTGGCGATATTTTCAAAAGCCGCCCAGTTAGCGGTATTTCACCAAGTTTGTCGCCAGTCGTCACACATAATTTATTTCTTCTTTACTTTTTTCATAATTTATTAAATTGATTCTTATCTTGCAAAATAACACTATTAATTATTTGGAATTACACTGAATTGACAGTTTTAATTCATTTTTCTTTTTTAGTTGGCAATGTATTTTCAAAGACGATGTTGAAAAAATGCGAAAAACTGAAATATTTCTATAACGGTTAGTCCTATATTATGGGGTTAATCTTATTCTTTTCCTCGTCAAAAATTACGTATGAAAGAAGCATTCAATTTATACATTTGAGTATATGTAGTTTCTGTATTTCAGATTGTGGCGATTTTTGAAGGCCATTTCGGAAAAAAAGGCAGGTTCTATTTTTTTTTTAATTGTATCAAAATCCAATCAGAACCAGAATATCCAACCATTAACTTATCTACTAAATTTTGTGAAATTTCGTTAAATAGTTTTTAAGTTAGAGTAGATACATATATTGCACACACATGCACAGACGTCATGCTAAAAATAGTTTTTTCAGTGCTCGAAATGTGAAGATCCCTCTAAAACTTGAGTTGCGATTTTCGACATGATTCCAATATTTCCCCTATATATTATTATGCATTGTAGGGAAAGTAAAAATCTGGTGTGGGCAGCAAGACATTCCCCATGGACTCCAATTTTTAACACTTTACAACATAGTTGAAAAGTGTTTATGACTTGTTCATTCTGTCTGTCTGTCCGTCCGTTAACACGATAACTGCCATAAAAATGACTTTATAAAAATGAAATTTAAGTATATTATTCAGACGATCTGTGGGACCTATGGGAATATAAATGAATAATATGACACAATTAGTTTTGAATTGAACCTGGGTTGAAAACATTAAATACATTGAACCCTATGGGACCTAATTTTTCAAACATTTTTTAAGCGAATTTAAAATTCACAACTTGCTTCGAAAATTTTAGGAAATATTCAAATTATCCCATAAAATATATAAAAAAAAAATTTCCGCAAAATATATTCAATAGTTTTTTAAATGAAAATTAAAATAATAATTACACCCTTTATATGAAGAGATCACGTGACCTACTTCAAAATAAAATATGGCATCCATCTTGTGTCAAATTCGTGATTTTTAAAGTTCTTTTTAATTTATATTTGGTATTGTATCCGTCCTAAAACCGCTTTATTTTTGCTTAATATCTGTGCATCAATGTTCTGAAACAACACAATTACAATTTATTTGAGTTTAAATGATCATCAAACTTTGATTATTTCTACGACGAAGCCTAATTTTCACTTATGGAGATTGTAAACACACCAAACTGTAAGATGAGTTGTATAAGAATTCCTGAATTTCTTTACCGCAAAATTATTTAGCGGTGGGGTCTGCAATATAGTTGATATGAATGAAACAGTCATTGATTTTACATAGAGAAAAGACGATTTTATAGCAGACTTTTTCGGTGAAGTTTTAAATTACTTTTACCTTCGTGGTTTTAAGTGTTTAAGTAAAATAAATTATTGTAGTATTGTGATGAGTGAAAAGAATAGAATAAATGTTTATGAATGACATTTTTACTGCTTTTTCATAGAAAGCCAGGCAATTTATATTTCAATGACGTCATTTGTATAACGTTCTTTTGTTTTCTATAAAGTTTTGAAATATAATAAATTATTGTAGTATTGTGATAATTTTAAAAATATTACCGATGAATGTATCGCATTTTAGAGCTGTTTAAATAAAATTGCATTGCAGTTGGAAAGTGTTTCATAATCAATGCTTTATGCATGATTGATCTTTCTTGTAATTCATTAAACTGGTTTTAATAGCACAAAATAACACGGATAATTATTTGAAATTATACTGAATTAGCAGTTTTATTCCAATTTTCGTTTTCATTTAGCGACTAAACGTATCTTCAAAGGCGACGGGGCAATAAATAAATAAATACATAAAATATCTCGAGAGCAGTTAGTCCTAGATTAATGGGGTTGCTCTTATTTTTTCCGTTGTCAAAAATTACGCATAAAACAAGCATTTAATTGATACATTTAAGCACACGTAGTCTTTTATTTTAGATTTTGGCAAGTTTCGCGGACCATTTTCCAAGAAAGACCGGCTCTTTCTTTCGGAATCCTTCCAAAATCTAAACAGTTCCAAAGTAACCCCAAAATTTAATATATCAAATTTTGTGAAATTTTATCAATTAATTTTTCAGCTAGAGTGGATACATAGATTGCATACACAGACACACACGCAGACGTCGCGCTAAAATAGTTTTTTCGGGTTCTACAGTGCTCGAAACGTGTAGATCCGTCGAAAACTCGAGTTGAAATTTTCAGTACGATTCCAATATTTTCCCCTATACACTCCCTATGTATTATAGGGAAAGTAAAAAAAAAAAAAGACTTCAATATTCAGCTTCATATATTATACAAGAAATTTTTTAACATGTGATAGATAATAATAGTGAAGCTGAATATATGACTCGTTTTTATTATCGTTGTTACAACCTTATCGGGTTAGCCCGGTGCTGGGCACGCCATAGGACTGCGCTCGTATTTTGGGAATAACTTTAGAACCGAAGCACGCAGAAAGTTCAAATTTGGTATGTCGTTATCTTTCATACATTTTCCAGATATTTAAGTTACATACAAATAATAAAAGGGTGTACTGTTTGTTCCCATTACAGGTAACAGCATCCGTGGATGCACTTTTTGACGTTCATCAGCCTATACCTGCAATAGCAACAACAAAAATTTGCTATGTGCTATATTTTTCAGAACCTTTGGAGACCGAAATATTCATTCTTATCATGCCGTCGGGGTCCAATTTCAAGGAGATTGAGCTCAAACTGAATGCATTTTTAAGACTAATATATTTGTTACAGAATGCAAAAAAATCGGATACGTTAAATAAACACATCAGATCTTGAACATAAATTTATCAAGTGTTCATTTCACGTAATTAAAAGCATTCTAATTGGTATTCGAGTCATGTCTAAGCGAGGGGCACACCTTTGGAAACAGAGCCACTCGCTTTTACCAGAGAATCCGGAAGACGTGTTTTGAAGTTTCCCTCCAGCGCAACTTGGTCGCTTGCCAAGTGCTGCTACTCTTTAGTTCCCTCTTCTAAACACAACCTTGAAAGCGGCTTGACTTTTTTCCACAATAAAACAAGATTTAATACAACGCCATTACTGACCACAAATGAGTTGAAAAAAGCACACACATGGGTCGAATAAAATATTTTTTTTTAATTTATTTAAATTACGGCTTGTGCGGAAAAGCTGCCTTATGGGCCACATATATCGCACAAAATTATTTTATTAAAATAGTCAAAAAATTTCTGAGTCTTTCGGATATTGAATTTTTGAATAATTCTTTAAAATTGTGGTGATAGCGAAAATTCGGTAGAAAAATATTTACTCATTACTAATAAACGTTGCAAGGAACATTTTTGAACCGGAAATAAAAATTCTTGATGAACAACGCTGCCTCCTCCAGAATTTGATTCTGAATCCATATCACTTGTCATCTAAACTATATCCACAGCCAATTTTGAAAAATAGATGTTTCAAATAATATGAAAAATTTTGAACCGAAAGTGGAAATCTTTAGTAAACTACCTTAACCTCCCTTCAGAATGTGATGCTGAATCTATATCAGCCATCATTTAAGCTCTATCTATAGCAGATCCTGAGAAATAGATGTTTCAGGGCATAATTTTCCCAAAAACACAAATGGCAAAAATTTTACTATCAATAATAAACTTGCCGCCTCTTACATAATGTATAATTATTCATAGTTATTTCTATGCCGCCCCATAAGATACTTCATGTATTTACTATTTCTAAATGCTATTCGTTAATATATTTGGAGCGGCAAAAGTCAATACAGAGGTTGATTTGTCTTCCTAGCAGCGTTATTAAGTGACGTGGCATTTCAGAAAATCCCTTTTGTCATAATGATACTCAATTTATTTTCCTCGTTTCCTGACGACGGTTCAATAACATATATTCAGAGCACGTTTTAGTATACTGGGAAAACTGTAAACGATGACCACATATGGGGCCTCGAAAAAATGGTCTTTTTTATACCAGGTGGTCGACGAATACAGGTGGTATACGCAAAAGCAAAACTTTCAGTTACACACATGTTTGTTATTGCTGCATCTAATTAATAACATTTTTCTCGAATTCGAATATTAACCAGATCTTTATTCGAATACTGCGAATAGTTAATTCAAATTGTTACTTGTAATAAATAATATTTACATTTATTAAATAAATTAATAAAGTAAAGTAACAAGAATGGTCAATCATGCGTAACGCATTGATTATGAAAGACTTTCCAACTGAAATGCAACTTTATTTAAACATCTCTAAAATGTGATACATTCAGTGCTGATATTTTTTAAATTATCACAGTACTACAGTAATTTATTATACTTATATAATTTATAACATTTTTAAGTTTAATATAATTTATAAAACTTTAAACTTTGTTGATTAAGTCGCTAGTTACACAAAATGAACATTATTTAAATGATGTTATCGTAATATGAATCATCTGCTTCTCTATGTAAAATCAATGAATATTCCATTGCTATCACTTATATTCCAGACTCCAGAGTAAATAATTTTGCATGAAAAATTATTCAGCAATTCTTATACAACTCACCTTACAATTGCTTGATTTGTATTCTGCGTATACTATATCATCTTCTTCACACATCGCGGATCTTTTTTATACTGAGGGGAAAAATGGATGTCATAGTTTATTCACGTGAGTCACGTGATCTCTTCATATGTCATGGGTGTAATTATGGTTTCAGTTTTGATTTAATAAACTACCAAATATATTATGCTGAAATTTTTTTTACACATTTTGCGTGATAATTAGAATATTTCCTAAATGTTTCGAAGCAATTTGTGAATTTTAACTTCGCTTAAAAAATGTTTTGAAAAATTAAGTCCCATAGGGTTCAATGTATTTCATTTTTTTTTTAAAACCTAGATTAATTCCCGAAACTAATTGAGTGATATTATTACTTTCCTTATATACGTAATGTATAAGGAAAGTATTGTGACGGGGTCGAAAATTCGAATTCGAGTTTTCGACGGGAAAGCACGTTTCAAGCATCCCTGATCACGAATCAAACATTTTTGAAGTGATGTCTGTGTGTGTGTGTGTGTGTGTGTGTGTGTGTGTGTGTCAGTGAGTCTGTGGAGACGATAACTGACGAACGAATGGACCGATTCGAACAAAATTTGGTACAAAAATCACAATCCGTAAACACTGGAAGTCTATTGTTTTTATACGCAATCGAAGGTTCAGAACTCCCCTAAATTTTCGAATGAAATTTTGAAAAAATCGTCAAAAAATCAAAACCGCTAATAAAGTTACGCAAATAGACATTTCTTATGTAATTTTTCATTAGAAAACGATTGACATAAATTTTAGAACGCTAACATAAACCGTTCTCGAGATATTGTACATTTTTTTTTAAAAATTATCAAAAAGTCATATAAAATAAAAAAAAATATTTCCTATTGAGAAACATGTTCACTTTTCATATGTAATACCATGCGATAAATTGGGTGACATCATTCTCGTGGATCTAGCTAGTTCCATTCATGAAAAAAGATACTTTAAGTAATACTTTTGTATTTGAACGCCAATAGTCATTTATTGCTGTAAGAATAACTTATTTCTTCGTCCATAACGCTTGGCGAGATTTTGGCGACGAATTTGGCGAAATGTCACCAACTTTGCAACTTTTTGAAATGTTGCCAAATTAACGAAAATCTCGCTAAATTGATAAAAATGACGCTAAATCAATAAAAATGACGACTAATTGTCGAAAATTCAATATCTTGGAAAGAATATTAGTATGTACTATAAGAAAAATCTATTTTTTTTACTGTAAAAGTAGTAAATTCATTACATTATATAAGGAAAGTCATGTGTTGCCCACATCAGTTTTTTTTGCTGTAAAAATAGCAAATTCATTGCATTATATAAGGAAAGTCATGTGCTGCCCACATCAAATTTTTCATTTTTATTCCCATATGGCCCACAAACCGTTTCAGCAGCATATTAAAATTTCATTTTGAGGAAGTCATTTTTACGGCAGTTATCTTGCGAACGGGCAGACAGAAAATTATAAACACTTTTCAACTATGTTGAAAAGTGTTAAAAAGCGTAATAAAAGTACATTAATTTAAAAACGAAACATTTTATTTTAAATTTCAAAAATTTTTACAGTATCTTTTTAATCGTAAGTGCTTTTGATAACGATAATTGAATAATGCTTCTCACCTAACGCAGATTTTTATTTTATCATACTATGTATTATAAAGTATTATTTTCCTGAAAACTTTCGAATTCGAGATTTTGATGCCAATATATGTTTCAAGATCTCCCGAATAAGTTTTGACTATTTTTGGAGAGATGTCCGTCTGTCTGTCTGATGTCTGTGGTCGATTTCTTGTGTAAAACAAATATTAACGGACTTTCACAAAACTTTATATCCGGCTTTGTTATAAAAGAAAATCTAGAACTAGATGGATTTTTTTTTAAATTCAAGAGCAAGCTTCAAAATGTATTCGAAATTTTATATTTTTTTCAACATGGCATAGGACAAAATTTGACATAATCATGCATAAAACAATTTATTTATCGCTCAATGATCACGATATTTAATAGTTTCAATCATTGTTGTGAAAAATAGCCGTGATACAAGTTTATTACTTTCCTTATATACATAATGTATAAGGAAAGTATTGTGACGGGGTCGAAAATTCGAATTCGAGTTTTCGACGGGAGAGCACGTTTCGAGCATCCCTGATCACGAATCAAACATTTTTGAAGCGATGTCTGTGTGTGTGTGTGTGAAAATATGTGTGTATGTGTGTATGTGTGTGTGTGTGTCAGTGAATCTGTGGAGACGATAACTGACGAACGAATACACCGATTCTAACCAAATTTGGTACAAAAATCACAATCCGTAAACACTGGAAGCCTATTGTTTTTATACGCAATCGAATGTTCAGAACCCCCCCTAAATTTTCGAATGAAATTTTGAAAAAATCGTCAAAAAATCAAAACCACTAATAAAGTTACGCAAATAGACATTTCTTATGTAATGTTTCATTAGAAAACGATTGGGATAAATTTTAGAACGCTAACATGAACCGTTCTCGAGATATTGCACACTTTTAAAAAAAAATTATCAAAAAGTTATATAAAATAAAAAATAAAAATATTTCCTATTGAGAAACATGTTCACTTTTCATATGTAATATCATGCGATAAATTGGGTGACATCATTCTCGTGGATCTAGCTCGTTCCATTCATGAAAAAAGATACTTTGAGTAATACTTTTGTATTTGAACGCCAATAGTCATTTATCTGCTGTAAGAATAACTTATTTCTTCGTCCATAACGCTTGGCGATATTTTGGCGACAAAATTGGCGGAATGTCGCCAACTTGGCGACTTTTTGAAATGTTGTCAAATTAACGAAAATCTCGCCAAATGGATAAAAATGACGCTAAATCAATGAAAATGACGGCTAATTGTCGAAAATTCAATATCTTGAAAAGAATATTAGTATCTACTATAAGAAAAACCATTTTTTTTAACTGTAAAAGTACATTCATTACATTATATAAGGAAAGTCATGTGTTGCCCACATCAGATTTTTTTGTTCGTGACGTCATTAAACCCCCTTGGAGGCAAGTTACCCCTAGGGAGGAATATTCCATCCTACGAGGTTACGCCCCCCGGGGGGGGGGGGGTAAATTGTCAAGTATGGTATCAATTGAAAGATTTTTTCAAGCTCCTTAACGTGAAGAGTAAGTAACACGCTATAGTTGTAGTCATTTGAACTCACGGTACCAATTTTTCAGATATTTTTCTTATAAAATTTGAAGGGGGGAGGGGGGGGGGAATTAATTTTGGTATAAGAAAGTCAAGTTGAGGCACATTCAAGTTAATCAAGTTAATTTATTTAAGAAAACAATTTTGTATACCTTCAGGATCTTATCTGTTTTTTTTTTCTTTGCCACAAATTAAAACAGAGGTATTAAAGAGGCCTCTTAAAAAGCTGTTGACGGCGACACCATTAAATACTTCACAAGTAATTCCTTCGAGTTAACATACAGAACTGTTCTTGTTTCAGTAGTTGAAAATTTTTTCATTTGGTGGACGCAAACTTTCTTCCTATCAAAACTGCAGCAAAATCGGATCAAGAGTCGTTAAGATAGATGAAAACGAAGATTTTAAAAAGCAAGCCCCCCCCCCCCCCCCCGTCTTGCACTGGCGTAAAAGCAACAAAAGTGGGTCGTCTAAGTGTAGAATGAAAAGTTCGAGTGGATCCATTGGATATAAATTATATCGTAATTCCATCAATCATAGCACAATTAGACCAATTTGCACTATCTTCCACAAACGACGTCAGTTTTTATATTTCCAGTATTTTTCTGAACCAATCGCCGAATATAATACTTAAATTCTCCTGAAGGACACAATTGTAATCGAAACCCGCCACTTGATCAGATTCCGTGAGTGCCAAGTTTAACATTTACGTTCTAATAGTTATCTGAAGTGTAAACCAGCGCAGAAGGCGTGACACCCCTAAAGAAGCATAAAAATTTCATACAATCCGTGTAATGTTAACTAGAAATGGTACACACGTTAGATAACACACATTTCCCGATGAGATACAGACGGGAAATTTAATGCTAATGTGGATTATTCGATATACAAAATGGGGGAAGTTACAGTTTTAAAATATATATTATTTTAGTGATGTTTTACCAAAAGTTTCGATTTTGGGAGAAGGAGGGGGGATGCAAAACGCTGGCTTTTAAGCGAGATAGATTGAAATTTTGTTAAAAATATATCGATTATTGTTCGAGGTTTGCTAATTATGGTATCGTTGATGTTCAACTAGTACTCTTGGCTAATACTTTTTTTTTTAATCTTTAAAGTGTTTTCAGAAAAGTAAATAATTATTACATATACAAAAGAGCGTTGGATGAAATTATTTTATCAAAATACTTCCAAAAGAACAAATACGTGGCTACCGAACCTGGAAATCAGGAAAACATCAGGGAATATCAACCTTCTGGTAAAATCAGGGAATTCCTTAAAAAACTGCAAAATTAGAGAAATTGGAATTTTTAAGGTAATCGCAGCTTCTTTCGGACTCACAATAATACACATGTATAGAATTCCTTATTCGTGTTTCATGTGACGGGAGACACCTACTGGCTAAGAAGATTTTTTTTTCCCCAATGGCCAGGCATTGACTCTTTCATCTTCGCCTATACATCGACCAGAACAGTGAACCTCTTAGCCGTCAGAGACGTTGCCCCAGCGCACCAGTGGGGGTGGGAGCACATTGCGCCCAACAACACAAACATCCGTGTCTTACGAGGGACTCGAACCCACAACGTGGCGGCCGATCAATCGCTGGAAACGCTCGCCTTGACCGTTTGGCCACTACGTCTACTGAAATGAGCCAACAGTACGCGGTGTTCCCAGGTGGTCACCCACCCAAGTACTAACCGCGCCCGATGCTGCTTAACTTCGGTGATCTAACGAGAACTGGTGTTTTCAGAACGGTAGAGCCGTTGACTTACTGGCTAAGAAGAATATAGTTTTAAAATTTCAACGTTTTTCAGTGATTCCTCTTATCTTAATTATTTTAAAAGTTGTCAATATATTGCATATGACAGGAAAAGGAGATAAAAAAATACTGTTGTGTTTACACATAATTTTATTGAAATTCAACTATATGAATTCGTGACTGTGTTTCACAGAACATCGCTGATTATACAGCTGAGTTTTATAGCTTATCTGAAATTTTAATGCTTGAAAGATTAATATTCTTGTAATAATACTGTTCTCATATAACTCTTGCATAAAAACTATACTTATTATACTTTTCAATGCTGAAAGAAATTAATTTTAATTATTTATTCTTAATTATCACTTTCAATTCTATTACTTGACACTTTTATGCTCGTTAAACTGATATTTAGTAAAAGTAGATAGTGATACATATCAGGGAATTTTTAAAGATATTATCTGGAAATCGGGGAAATATCAGGGGAATTTTTTATCTGATATCCTGTAGCCACCTTGTAATAAATGTCCGTTTATAAGATGCGGCTGCTTAACGAAGGTTCAGAGTCCATTTTGTAGTACATGTTTCATGTTGCAGAACCTTATCCTACGTATCGTGCACATATCTCTGCAGGTGCAATGTGAGCTCAGCTGTTTTTCTAGCTAGTGAGAAAGGATTTTCATCCTTATCCCCGCACGCTAACGAGGTCTTTTCTGATCATATCGAAGAGAGGATAGGTCTCTTGTTTAATCATTAAAATACAAAAGTCAATAGAATTACTCTTCTCTACGTATTCAGAATAAAAAGCGGAATTCTGCCACCATCGATTTTCTATTCTCTCTCTGGTAATGGTAGTATATTTTCGCACATTTTGTGATGGAACGTTTATTAAGAGAAATGCCTGGAGACATTTTACTTAAAGACCGGGGATTTTCTGCGCCTATCCGAAAAATCCGGCATTGACTGGTATTTTTAAAATGTTGGCTTAAAACCATTCTAAATACTTAATTTGTAGGAAAATCGATACCTTTTGCTTACGGGGGAGACAAGGTTGGGGTACGGGTCGCAGGAGTACAGCGTACGGGTGGGACATCGTTACAGGCGGGATTGGCGTCCATGGACGCCAATGTCTGCAAAGGGGGATCGAACTGTTTGGGATAGGGTATGTCAAATACCTGTCTTTTTGAGAGGTTCTTCGTTTAGGATGGACGCTGTCCCACCCGTAAGCAAAAGGTTAACGAAATAGAAAATATAGACAAAAATAAAAACATAAACTAAAATTTGATGTGAGCAGCACATGACTTTGCCTGCAGGTTCAAATTCATTTTCTCTTTATTTCTTTAATAATTCATTAGATTGAGTTTAATTTCATTAAATAGCACGCATAATTATTACTTTCCTTATATAATGTATAAGGAAAGTATTGTGACGGGGTCGAAAATTCGAATTCGAGTTTTCGACGGGAGAGCACGTTTCAAGCATCCCTGATCACGAATCAAACATTTTTGAAGTGATGTGTGTGTGTGTGTGTCAGTGAGTCTGTGGAGACGATAACTGGCTAACGAATGGACCGATTCGAACCAAATTTGGTACAAAAATCACAATCCGTAAACACTAGAAGCCTATTGTTTTTATACGCAATCGAATGTTCAACCCCCCCCCTAAATTTTCGAATGAAATTTTGAAAAAATCGTCAAAAAATCAAAACCACTAATAAAGTTACGCAAATAGACATTTGTTATGTAATTTTTCATTAGAAAACGATTGGCATACATTTTAGAACGCTAACACGAACCGTTCTCGAGATATTGTACATTTTTCAAAAAAATTATGAAAAAGTCATATAAAATAAAAAAAAAATATTTCCTACTGAGAAACATGTTCACTTTTCGTATGTAATACCATGCGATAAATTGAGTGACATCATTCTCGTGGATCTAGGTCGTTCCATTCATGAAAAAGATACTTTGAATAATACTTTTGTATTTGAACGCCAATAGTCATTTATCTGCTGTAAGAATAACTTATTTCTTAGTGCATAACGCTTGGCGAGATTTTGGCGACGAATTTGGCTGAATGTCGCCAACTTGGCGACTTTTTGAAATGTTGCCAAATTAACGAAAATCTCGCCAAATGGATAAATATGACGCTAAATCAATGAAAATGACGACTAATTGTCGAAAATTCAATATCTTGGAGAGAATATTAGTATCTACTATAAGAAAAACCTATTTTTTACTGTAAAAGTAGTAAATTCATTACATTATATAAGGAAAGTCATGTGTTGCCCACATCAGATTTTTTGAAATTACTTTTAATTCAATTTTTGCTTTCATTTAGTAACTGGACGTATTTTGAAAGGCGGCGTAGCTAAAATGCGAAAAACTACAATATCTGAAGAACGGCTTGTTCTGAAGTAACGGGGTTAATCTTATTCTTTTCATCATCAAAAATTGCATGTAAGGAAAACATTTAATTGATACATTTGGGCATATGTAGTCTTTTATTTAAGATTTTTGCGGGCCATTTAAAAAAAGAAGCGGGTTCTTTTTTTTCGAATAGTACCAAAATCTAATCAGCACCAGGGTAACCCTGGTCTGAATATCACTATGATGACCAAAAATACCACTATGGTGATTTTTGGGACGGTGGCGTGACCATGGTGACATGAGATTGCTGACATTGGTGATATGAGATTGCTGACATAATATTGACGATATAGTGACATAATATTGGTGGCGTGGCATTGGTGATACATAGTGACGTGGCATTGGTAACATGACATTGGTGATATGGTGACATGGCATTGGTTATGGGATATTGGCGACATGGTGACATAGGTGAAATGGCATTGGTGATGTGATATTGGCGACAGGGTGACGTAGCATTGGTGACATGGGATTGCTGATATTGGTGATATGGGATTGCTGACAGGACACGGATGACATAAAACTGTTGACACAATATTGGTGACATGAAATGGCAGACATTGGCGATGTGAAATTAATAACACTGGTTGCAGCAGATTGACATGAAAGAAATAGCGGAGAACAAGGTGCTCTACAAACATGCAGCGAAACAAGGCTAGAATATACCCATATAATATGCTCGATCCAGTTTTCTACATGATCGGTCGAATATCTTGGAACTGTGGTTGTACGCATGGGGAATCTTGTTTTCTTCAGTGTTACCTTTGTTTCTAGATGGCTGGGTATCTGCGGGTGCACTAATTCACCAGGATTGCCCACGTCGAAGCACTAACTCTTTGTACACTGACACAAGCAACAGGGCTGCATATTTGCAGGGTCGCATGCACATATAGGCATTTTGTCTCAACTCATGGCAACTACTCTAGTTCATTTGAAAATGCAAGTGACAACTTGTCTGCATTGTAAACGGCACTGCACATTTATGAAAAAGTTCATTCAGTGTATAGTTTCCTAGCTAGTGTGCCACTTTCAAAATTTTATGGAACACTTGTGACAAGCTCAAAGAACACTAGAGTTTCTCAGTACACCAGATAAGAGCCACTAAGTAATAAATTAAAGACAAACCTTTAAATTTAAAAAATGTCATTTAATAAATCTCCTATAGACGTATATAAAAAATTAAAAGCCAGAGCGCTTTCGGTCATCTTTATACCTTTCTTTAGTGGCATTCCACTGAAGAGTATAAAGATGCCCGAAAGCGCTCTGGCTTTTAATTTTACACTGGCTTCCAAAAGTTAAGCACGGACGGTAAAATCAGCAAAAATGAAAATGTAAAGCTTTGATTAACTAAAAATTGTACATGAAGGTAGCAAATGTATTTATGCATTAAAGAAAACAAGAATTATGTACAAAGATGAAAAAAATACTTTTTACTTTTCGTAAGTTATATGATGACGTCACATTTGGGTCACTAGCAAAATGATGTTTAAAGGCAAACAAACCAAACAAAACTTACATTAATATGGTATGTGACCACCCCGGACCTTCACACAAACTTTACAACGATTTTCCATGCTTTCAATGAGGCGATCAACCATCGCAATAGCCATTCCTCCGATAGGGCAGTTTTCAACTCTCTGAGACTGGCTGGAGGAGGTAAACGTGCAGAGACAGCACTCCCGAGGGCATCCCAAAGGTTTTCAATGGGATTAAGGTCGGAGGACTACGCCGGCCACTCAATACGAGAAATGCCCTCACTTTCCAGGTATTCGTCAACGATGTTAGCTCGATGTGGACGGAATTATCGTCCATAAGGAGGAAATCAGAACCAACTGCTGCAGCGTAGAGTCCCGCAATGAGTTCTAGGACTTCATCCCGATACCGCGCAGCCATCACAGAACCTAAGCCTTTATGTATTATCTGAAATTTACTTACATTACTTTAAATCACAGCCATACATAAAATTTTATTTTTTTTTCTAATACTAGGGGGCTCTGCCCCCTCTTCTCGTACTCTCGCCCATACCCGTAACTCGATTCAGGAGTTGGGAGGCTTCGCCTCCTACTCGCTGATGCTCGCTTTACGAGCACGTCCCGCCTGATACACAGGTGTAATACTCGCTAACACGTACCAAACCTTATTTCTAATGATCATTAATTTTAGTAATTTCTTATGTAGGAAACGTTATTTCCGACTTAACATATTATTATATAAAATTATACGCACTTTTCAAGGCCTATTTACTTTATATATGCACTTTTCAAGACCTCCAGAAACCCTTTCGACCACACTTTAAACAAGTATTTTTTGTGCTTGTGTTTATGTGTAAATGTGCGTCTGTGAGGTGTAGACACGATAACTCAAGAACGAATGTTCCCACAGCTATCACATTTTATTTGTGAATGCGTTTTGTAAAGAACTAAAACTAAATGGAATTATTAGTAATTTTCATGATTAGAACTCGAATTTTAAGATTTTTCGATTATTTACTACGGAGAACAATGATAATTCCCAGAAGAATGATGGTGGTGAAATTAATAATTTGAACTACCCTATGGATGTTAATTTCAAAATAATGTAAATTAACACAGATAAGCCAATTGAATCCATCGGCGTCACTAAACTGTTACCAACAGGAAAGGAAACGTTTTAAGAATTTTCAAGAAATATTTTAAAAGAATAGCTAGCTGGTACAAAATCTGAAATATATTTTCTTTTTCCCCATTCCGATACAGATTATATAGTACAAGTAGATTTATATAATTATTCTTTAGACAATATGTGAAATATGAATGTATAATAAATTCGAGTGGAGATTCTGAGTCTCCACTCGAATAATCTAGATATTTTTATCAAACTCGAGATTTTATTATTTATCGAGTTACTGCCATTCTATGATGCACTTAGTTGGAAATGTAAGCGATTGTTCACAATTTCAACCTCATCTTTTTCCCAGAATTTTTCCCACAAAAGCCGACATGGATCCATCTGTCAAGTTCTGCGACACGTGCTACATGGACAATAAAAAATACAAATCAAAAAACTGCAAAGCATTTACCTGTTAACTTATCTTGTGTGGGCGTAGTTAAGAGATTCTTTAGTGGCTTCATTCCAACGAGCTAAAACAAATAGAAACACTGGATTCTATGTTATGTTTAGAAGTGACTTCACTGCTGAGTGGTCGACCTAAAAAACTGCAGCAGACGATATTTAAAACAAGTGGGTAGGAATTCTCACATTAACAATCTTTTGTAATAAATTCTACTATGGATTTTTTATGTCATTTTCAGATTAAAAAAAAAATATTGATGTCCAGGCCCCCACCTCCTCTGTCGATGGCCCTGCTTGGGATTCCCATCCAACGAGCTAAAACAAATAGAAACACTGGATTCTATGTTATGTTTAGAAGTGACTTCACTGCTGAGTGGTCGACCTATAAAACTGCAGCAGACGATATTTAAAACAAGTGGGTGGGAATTCGCACATTAACAATCTTTTGTAATAAATTCTACTATGGATTTGTTATGTCATTTTCAGACTCAAAAAAAAAAAAAAAAAATATTGGTGTCCAGGCCCCCTACTCGAGTAGTGTTTGCTCCCACCCCCATCGCGATGGCCCTGCTTGGGATTCCCCAGCATGATAATTTTGTCTTAATTATCTGAAAAATTAACGTGTAAAATTTGAATTCATAATCTGGATCACAATTATTTTTTACTCATTTAGGGATTCGGCCGTCAAATTGAATTTCAAAAGAGACAAAAAGAAAAAAAAAAGGAAAACACTGCCGTAAAAGCTATTTAATAAAGTCACAAAACAACCGTTAGATACAATTAAATGTTCAACTCAATCACAAACAAAAATATCGTATTCTCAAAACACTAACTGATAACTAGAAAATGTACCCGCCGTTTCCCGGAATTTAAAATGGGCGGTCGGGACGTAGCCGTGTGTGCACCCGCACAACATTTTATTTTATTTTATTTTTATTATAAGCGAGTGTAATATTAAAAAGTTATTTGGCTTTTAGGAATTGGTTGACAGTTCCAATGTAATATTTATACGTTTGCATTCTTTTTAGTTTGCATTTTAAATTCCGAGTAAAGCCGTGTACATTTTCCAATTTAAAATGAAACTAAAATTAAAATTCGGTCTGAAAGAACACACAAAATATCACTCACTGAAATTGCAAATTCAACACCAAGTTTCACCAATGCGTATTGTAATTGTAAACCAGCAAGTTTAAATGAAATAAATTTACAATTTTAAACAATCTTACAATTTTAAACAATCTTATAAATTAAATTGCATTATCAAAATAGCACAAATAAATTAAATAGAATAATATAACGACCTATTCAAATGAAACAAGCAGTCGGGAACATCTAAATTTAAAACCGAATTTCATCAATAAATATTAGTTAGATCACCAGGAATGTTTACAATTGTAAACAATATAAAAAAAATTCAACAAACGTAATCTGTAAAAGTAATTAGCATCTATATTGAAAATAATTAATGATAAAAAAAATCAAACCAGCATGTCTATGACCATAAAGAACTTCTGAAATTCAGAACGGACTAAAGTAACACAAATTTCCTTTAGCAATAAGCATGCGCTGAAGAAAAACATCGGTTCCAACAAAAATTGAGCAATTTTAGAATGAAGGTGGCAACCAGGGGCGGCTATTCAGCGGGGCCGCGCGGACCCCCCTTGATCAAGCACTTCAAATTCTTTTAGTTATAAAGGTTAATTACAAGTTTTAAGGAAAATATCTGAAATTTATTTCAATTAAAAGTCGAATTATTGGAAATAAATGATAAAATTGTCACTAGATGGCAGCACTAAAGCTTTAACTTTAAAAAATATCTCATACCCTTTTCATACTATATTAAATTTATAGGGAAAAATACTGCATTACAGGGAAAGACGAGTGATTTTAATGAGAGCCGCGTCCCGTTATCGCCCCTGGGTGATAGAACGAACGGCATGTTAATATAACGGTAATAGAAATTTCAGTTAAAAAAACAGACATTGCAATATTCCAATCCGATGTGAGCCGCACCGGTTACCGCGGCTCTCATCTAAAGAAGCCAAGA
This sequence comes from Amaurobius ferox, assembly GCA_951213105.1. Lineage (NCBI taxonomy): Eukaryota > Metazoa > Arthropoda > Arachnida > Araneae > Amaurobiidae > Amaurobius > Amaurobius ferox. The sequence continues at coordinate 70,688,302 of OX578143.1, read as the reverse complement.
AGAAACGAATACCGTGAACACAGAATACTATATATGTTAATCTGTGACCGTGAACGACTGACTCGAATTAGCTAAGTTTCGCTAATTTGGCCTCGAATTTTTCTTGTTAAATGAGTGTTCTCTCTCTCGCTTCTTTTTAAAATAATAAATTTGGATGTTTAAATAAATATTTGAAAATAAATTACTGTATTTATGTAATTCTGATTTATTTTATTGATCTTATTAACCTAGCTCTTTTAGTTTTTGTTCATGAAGAAATAGTTTAGTAGTATTAGATACAGAAAATAGAAATTCAAAAAAGTTTCGATATGTATTTTGTGCTTTTTACTTAATTGAATAAGTGGGGGTTATTTATGGTATTTTGGAGGTTTCCGTTCTTCGTCTGCGGTAGAAAAATGCATTGTTTGAGGCACTCAGTTTAGTTTCGCTGCGTAAGCGCCCGGACGGGAGAGGGGATTTCTGATACAGGGTCGAAAGCCCAGGCCGACCGACTCATCCTAAGACATAGAGGAGCTTAATGGACGGCCGGTTCTGATGTAGGGTGGTTCTGTCCTTCGGAAAGGAGATCATTTCTGATTTAGGGTAGTGCTATGCTTTGTTTGTGATGAATTTCAATGCGTTTGACCTCTTTCTTAATTGTTTAAAAGTCACGAGAATTGTATTTGTGGCATGCCCGTGGATATTTTTAGTGACACTTTCAGAAATGTGTTGTCTGAGGTGGTGGGTCTCTTGATTTACTCAACTGTCTTACTTTTTCAGCTATTTAACATTGAAGATTGAAAAAATTATAAATATTTGTTGAAGAATGTTAAAAATCAATTTTCAACCTGATACTTGATTCTTTGATCTGATGTTGTTTTCCTTAAAATCTCCCCCCCCCCCCCCTTCAGCGGCGACTACTCAATCTCCCTGGTTTTGCTTCTAATTTTATTGAAGACCAATATTGCTCCGATACCCCCTAGGCGTAAATTTTACTTGAGGTAGTCCTAAAATTTCTCATCTCGCTTCCTAATTTAGCGATTTTGAATTTTTTGAGCGATTTGGTGGCTGTAGTCCCTGCACTATCTATAAGCGTATCGTCTGGACATGCATATTGTTTTATTCAAACCCCCCTGAGCGCAACTTTTAGTTTAACTAGCCCGCACGGTTTTACATCTCGTTTCCTAAATTGAGCGATTTTGAATCTTCTGGTTGCTACAGGCTATAGTCTTTGTACCATTTGAATATACATATCTTCCGTATCAATCCATTGGGAGTAACTTTTACTTTAAGTAGTCCCCCTCTAATTTCACATCTCGGCTCCTAATTGAGCGATTTTGATTCCGCTGGTGGCTATAGTCCCGGCACCATTTGTACATGTGAACTGGATATACATAGTTATTGTATTAGCTCCCTGGGCGTAACTTTCAGTTCGGTTGCCCCCCTCCCCAAATTTCTTATTTCGCCTTCTAATTGAGCGATTTTGTTTTACTGGTGGCAATCACTTAGATATACAACCTTATTATGTCAACCCTCTGGGCGTAACTTTTACTTAGCCTCGATTTAATTTTAGGCCCCTTTTAAGTAGCCTCGATTTCATATTTCGGTTTTACAAAAATGCATTACCTTGGTTCCTGAAACACCCGTCACGACATTTCAAGGCCGTACGATGTCTACATTTTCCGCTACAGACCTTACACACACACTTCGACACACAAATATCGTCTCTTCCCGGCCGTCCAAATAGCTGCTCTTAGTCCTCTGGACGAGTCGGACGGTCTGGGTCTTCAACACAAATATCGTCTGTTATTATGTAATATGAAACAACCGTGGTGGAAGAGGAGAGACCCTCCTTTTTTTCATATTTACATTTTTACCTATCTTAGTAACTCTTGCTCCGATTTTGATGCAATTTTCACACTGTATTTTCTACTCTACAATGGAGCCACTCGATCTGCTCACTCTAAATTTTGATCCACTTTTGTTGCACCCGTCAACGAGGTAACTACTTATTGCTATAGAAACCGATTGCTATATATAGTGACTGCTAGCAGGCAGAACTCGCTAATATCATTTTAAAGACGAATGGAGATAAGCATAAAACATAAGAATTTTCTGTAAATTACAAATCCACTCTTAAACTTGTATTAAAAATAGTTTTTCCGTTTCTACATATAAACGGCCGTAGATTTAGTTGGTTTTCGCTCTCTAATTATGTTACTGTTTGTATTACAAGGACGATCAGGTACAAAACTATTAGCCATAGAATGTATATGAGAGAGATTGTGTGCATTTTGGGTGTAAAAACATTTGCGCTATTCATAAAAAAATACTGCACATACATACGACTAAGAGTATTTAATTTTTACAAATTTGATACAAATTTATTTAGAAATGTATTCAAATAATTTCCAAAGTTACAATAGGCTCTTATTCATTTGCACACGTATATCAGCGCAAGTAAAGTAATATTTTGGTATACAGCTGTTTCGAGGTAACGCCGGAACCAATTTATCAGTACCGGACAAACGACGAACTCGAAGTGTAAAAGACGTAGTTGGCACAAACTGAGGGATATATATACATAAATACATAGATGAGCGGCTCCCTCTACATCTCGCTCACGAGCCGCCACTGGTGGCAACATCAGTCAATGTCTCCGTAAGACACGAAAAGTATATATATTTTGTAAATTCACGAGGCCATTTAATGGAATTGTATGGATTAATAATTTTACAGTGTATTGTTGAAAATTTCGAACATCGAAAGCCAAAAGTTATTATCCTTTCGATCAAACGAAATGAAATTGTTTCCGGGAAAGAAAAAAAAAACCTCAGTTACTCACCGAGTAAAATACATATGAAGGAAAAGCTCCACTAGGTTTCCCCCTACAATTTATATTTTAGAGATGAACTAATTTTCTAATGTTGTAATCTCGTAATTATTAAAATTCCACACACAAAACATCCAAATAGCTGCTCTTAGTCCTTTGGACGAGTCGGACGGTCTGGGTCTTCAACACACAAAACATCAGGTGGCACTTCCCGGCCGTCCAAACAGTTACCTTACACCTTTCTGGTAGGTCGGACGGTCTGGGTCTCAACAACACGCAAAACATTCTAAGCTTATCCCAGTGGCATTACGTTACTTATATAAACTTCAATTATTTTAACAGTTTTTCGTAATCGAATGTGTACCATTACATGCAAAAGTTAATTAATGAACGACGTGTAGTTTAACGTGTAGGATGGTGGCACCAGATTTCGCCATCCTCAACCGTGCAATAGAAGAAGATATCGCACAAATCTGCCGTAAACTGGAAGATTGTTTTTATTTAAAACAACTAAAAAGCTAATTCGAATTAAAAGAAAAATTCTCGCTTAAGCGTATCATCCTGGGTTCTGAAGTACCTGTGTACCAATTTCATGGCCGTACGACGTTTAGATTTTTCGCTACAAACAGTACATACATACGAATAGACAGACCTTTTCTTATTATAAATTTGCATATTTACTCGTAACACCACTCTCTCAGTGGTATTGCTATCATTCCAATTTTCCAACAACCGGTTTCTAAATGTTTAACAACCTGCCTTAAATTTTATTTAAATGGTTTTAATTGATTACCACCAAAATATATATTACACCCAATTAACAACCAGTTTTCGAATTCATTCCTAATAACAGTTTTCCGGAAACCGGCTGAATGACCCCCCTGTTTTTTGAACAATGAGCATTCTTATATATAATCCTCTGTAAAAAACCTAAGTGACTCGTGAAATTCTTGACCAATGACTTAGATTCTGGAACTTCCAAAATTCGCCAAATTTGTCGCCATGGTCAAGCGACACTGATCATCCCATAATAACAATTAGGTAACTCTAAATGTTACTTTCTAAATACTACATTTTTAAAGCAGAAAGAGAGATATCAAATATTTATAACAACATCAAATTTGAATGACTCTTAAAAAAAGTAATTAAGAACGTGCAATATCGAGAATAGCTTACGTCAGCGTTCTAAAATGAGTGCCATTATCGTTTTCTTGTGAAAAGTGACATGAAAATGATTGTTTGTTTCACATATTTGACTGTTCTCATTTTGTGATTAAATAAAGGGGGGGGGAGCCTTCCGATATCAATAAAAAATAGTAGAGTTATAGTATTCGCCGATTACAATAATCGTATCAAATTTTGTTCGAATTGCTTTATTCATTCCAGAAATATCGTGTCCACAGATCTCACGTCTGAATGCATGCATGCATACACATACATACATACTACTGTTGTTGTTGTTGAAACCCAGACCCTCCGACCTACCAGAAAAGGTGTAAGGTAACTGTTTGGACGGTCGGGAAGTGCCACCCAATTTAGACCGGAACCCAGTGGGGGAGGCATCCACAGGGACTGTACCCTCCTTCCCCTACCACCAACCTCTCGGAAGGACTTTCGGACCCATATGTTTAACGTGATCGTACTCCGCATGAACACGGCGGCAGTTTTTTGGCAGTGGTTGGAATCGAACCCGGGCCAACCGAGTGCAACTCCAGTGCGCTAACCAATGGGCTACCGCGCCCAAATACATACTACTGTGTACACACACACAGTATGTTAAAACATTCGATACAAGTTCAAGAATTTCCAAAACGTGTAAATCCGGTTGAAAATTTAAATTAGAATTTTCGACCCCGTTACAATACTTTCGCTGCGCATTATATTATGTGCGTTAGGAAAGTAAACAGATTGATTCAATAAATTGAGATCTAGAGAGAGCTTAACAACAGAAAAAGAAAACAAATAAAAAAACTGGTTTTAGTAGCAAGTTTTGATGCTTTGCCAGAAATCGTAGAGTTTCAACCTTCCCGCCGCTTTAGCATGTATCATCTGAGATAGAAGCGTGCAAGGAATGCTATCTGCTAATTCATTACTTGCGTCTCTTATGTGTAAAAGAATCATTTAGAAAAACTACACTTCAATGTGACACCGTTAAAAAAACCGCTAAAAATAAGCTGAAAAATCTTCAGTAACTCTTTGTGACAGGTGAACCGTTTTTTACTGAGAACCGTTGTAAAACAAACGCAGCGGCGGATTTATAACCCGCCAGTCACTAGCATGGGTTTTCGCAACCATTTGTTATTAGTATACCCACAGAATACTATATGTTAATCTGTGAGTATACCCATATCGTGGCATCGGCACGTTGGGATCCCCACACTTGACCAGGGCTCAGAACATGCACAAAGTTAAATTTATTCTGATTTTATACTTGTATAATCAATTTAAATAAATTGTTTCTGGATATTGCTCTCGTTTTCTGAGGAAGGGGTATCAATTTGAGTTAATATCCTTACTTTTTGTTTTATGCTAATTTGCTAATGAAGATTTTTACTCACGAGTATATTTTTAACGATAGTGTGACTTTGTTAATTATTGTGTTAATCTTATCTGGACTAGCACACGATAAGAACACTATTTCATCAAATGCTTTCAAAGAAAATAAGGGTTTGAGATATTTTTCGGTAAGGGGCAAATGTAGTTATGCTGCCAGCGGAGGGACACTTTCATAGAGGTCGTTTAAAGGAAATTATACACTACGGGACAGTGAAAATGAGACACCAAGAAGAAGTGGGCAGAAAGTGATGAAAATCAGCACAGAGAGAGACAGCAACGAACAATAAGTGATGTTTATTGCAACATGATACACCTACACGCTAAGCGATAACACCGTCTGACCAGTAGGTTGTAGGACCACCGCGGGCGGCGATACAAGCAGCAACACGCCTAGGTACAGCGTCCATGAGCGTGCGGATGGTGTCCTGAGGGATGGCTGCCCATTTCCTGTTAACCATTTGCCAGAGTTCGTCTTCTAAACGCGGCGGTGGCAACGTACGCAAGCGACATCCAATCACGTCCCAGATGTGTTCGATTGGTGAGAGATCAGGGGAGACTGGTGGCGAGGGAAGCCCCTGGGTACCTTGCAGGGCATGTTGGCTGATGCGTGCCGTGTGTGGTCGGGCGTTATCCTGCTGGTAAATGGCATGCTGGTAAATGGCATTGGGTACCTCTAAAGGAAGGGTAGTATCACCGGCCGCAGCACATCATCCACGTATCGTTGAGCTGTCATAGTGCCCTCAATACGGGCCAGAGATGACCTGCTATCGTAGGCGATGGCGTCCCAAACCATGATGCCGCGTTGTCGCGCGGTGTGGCGTTCCACAGATGCGGCCGGAATTGGACCTGTCACCACTTCGGCGCCAGACTCGTACACGGCGACTGTCATTGTTAAAACATCGTGACTCGTCTGAGAACAACACAACCATGTGCCATTCCACCGTCCACGTGGCTCTATCTTGACACCATTGCAAACGGAGGCGACTGTGCTGTTGGGTCAATGGCAGTCTTCTTAACGGGCGTCATGAGTGCGGGTCGCCGGCGACCCAGCGGCGGATAATGGTCTTGGTTGATATGGAAGGATCAAGGGTGTCCTGCACATGTTCAAAAGGGTGATGGAAGTGGCCTACGGGGCCGCCAACGCTTGCTGGCGGATGCGTCGGTTCACAAGTGCTGACGCCGCTCTGGTAATACCGGTACCCCTCAAACGTGCCACATTCCCTTGTTTCAACCATCTTCGCCACAGCCGGTGCATCGTAGACGCGTGTAGGTGGCTATACGCTGAGATTTGACGTATGGACCAACCTGCCCTTCTGAGTCCGATCACCATACCCCTCGTTAAATCGTATGTTTGCGGGAACTGCCTCAGTTAGCGGCGGACTGGCATTCTCTGCTACTACACGTTTTCTCTGAGACAAAAAGGAATTGCAAAATGATTTCCCTGGCAGACAGAGCGGCGCGACTATTGCCGATTCTGCAGGTTCCTTCCCTTATATCTCACTCAACGTGCGCGGGACAGCTGCGCATTTCGCATCATTTACACAACTCTGTGAGCTGCGTCTACCCTGCAATTTGCATATTTTTCAGCCCACTCCTTCTTGGTGTGTGAGTGTGAAGACCCAGACCGTCCGACTCATCCAGAGGACTTGAGTATCTAATTGGACGGCCGGGAAGAGATCCGGCGACAACACCAGAATAAACACAACTAAACAAAACAGCAAACAAAGCAGTAATCAAAAACAAAACACAACACCAAAACAACACAGCAAACCAAAATAAAAGGGAAGGCGGCACCACCGGGGAGGAGCAAGCAAAAACCAAGGGGATCAACAACCAGAGAAAAAGTTAAAAGCAGCAATGGCTCTCAGGCTATTCAAGTGATTTTGTTGGATATTTCTCTCGCTATGAGAACACAGTTTTTAATTTTGTTAATTGAAGTTTTATTCGATCAGACAGACACTCGAGAACCAGGCCGCGGAATTAGCGGGGGAAGGTTTAGAAAGATGAAAAGGTTTAGAGTGGGGGCAAGCAAAGACGTAGTGGTCTGCATCTCCAAAGGAACCGCAGGAACAGCAAGAGGTTGATTTAAATTTAAAATAGTAAAGGTAATCCAAAAATGGGCCGTGGCCCGTGATAAAATAAATAAGATATTTGTTCATTAAAAGGAAATTAAAATTTACGTGGGGAAGAAAGTTTAAAATTCTGGCTGGGTCATGGGTGCGAGGGGAAATGTAGTTGTTTAGATAAGATTGCCAGGCGTTTAAGATATCTAGTTTACAATGCTTTTTTAACAGAGAGTAGGGAAAGTTTTGCATTTTCATCGGCGGCCTCGTTTCCCGAGATGTCAGAATGGGCTTTAACCCAACAGAGGTTTATTAAATGTTTGTTTAAATTTGCATCTAGTTTAATTTTGGAAAGATAGTCAGATTTGTTTCTAATGGAGTTAAGGGCCGAAATGGATGATTGACTATCTGAAAAAATATTTATTTTTAAATTATTTGTAGAAGCCCAGTTGATAGCAAAGTGTATTGCTGCTATTTCAGCTTGAAAAACTGTGTTCCCAAGGTTGAGTTTGAAAGTATATATGTTTTGAAGTTTATCCCCCCTGTATATGCAAATGGCGTAACCCACTTTGTCGTCAATGGCAGAGCCATCAGTGTAAATATTTATGTCTGAAAAAAGTGAGGGGTCGAAGGGAGCCAGATAGGCGATACGAAGGGAAGGGGGGATAGAAGAGGAAGGGCGATTGAAGTCAAAGTTAGGGGGAGAGGGAAGAGACGGGTAGGTAAAATGATTTGTTCTGAGTTTCCAGAAGGCATATTTTTTAAATTGTGTATTAATGACAAAATGAATGGGGGGAATACCAGTTATAGAGTAAAGAGAAATGTTGGAAGTAGTCCGAAAACCAGAAGAGATTTTGAGAAGAAAAATCCTTTGCAAAGACAAAAGTTTTTTGACCTGAGCCCCAGTCAAAGCTTGTCCCCAAATTCCTGCGCCGAAAATGATTATCTTTTCGATGACCGAAAGATACCAGATTTTTAAAAAGGATTTATCTATACCCCAGTTATTGCCAGACACCCTCCCAAAGGTGCTGGCGAACTTAAAACATTTCTCTCTAAGATTGAAAATGTGGGAGCTCCATTTTAAATTATCGTCGATAGTGATTCCAAGAAAGGTGAGTTGTCTAGTTGTAGGTATTTTATGGTTTTGAATTTTGAAGGAAGGGCGTTGTCTGATTTTTGAGCGGTTTTTATTGAAGATAATTGATTTACATTTTTCTGGAGCTATGGAAAGTTTTAAAACAGTGAGAGTGGATGAGATAAGGTTTAAAAGGTTATTGGTATTAAGTTGTAGTGTTTTTAAGTTGGATGAATAGGTAACCACCGCGAGATCATCCGCGAAGGCCTGAAGGTGAAAAAGATCGTTGTTGAGTTTTAGAATGTCATTAAAGTAGATACTCCACAGGCAAGGGGATATAACCGATCCCTGTGGAGCGCCCATAGAAATGTGTTTTGTAATATGTGATTTACCTATGTTGAGTGAAATTTCTCTGTTAAAAAGATATGAAAAAATGAAATTTTGAAAAGGCTGAGGGAGGTTAATTTTTGAAAATGAAAGAGGCAAGACGTTCCAGTTGAGACTGTCAAATGCTCCGCAGATGTCCACGGTGGTCAAAGAAACAAAATGTATTGACTTGTGGGAGGAAATGGTTTGAATTAGCCCAAGAGCAGCGTCCTCACAACTCGTTAATTCCTTAAAGCCATATTGGAGGGGATGGAGAGCATCCTCAGAAGAAAGACAAAAATTGAGTTTATTTATGAAAATTTTTTCCAATGTTTTACCAAGGGTCGGGAGGAGGCAAATGGGTCTATACGAAGAACATTGAGACGGGTCTTTTCCAGGTTTATTAAAGAAGAGAATGTTGGCATTTTTGAGACAAGAGGGAAAGTGGCAGAATTTAAAACATAGATTTATAGTTTTTGATAGGAAAGAAGGGAAAAATTTATAAAGTTGCTTCCAAATTGTGAAATCTAAATTGTCAAGGCCTGGGGCCTTACCATTTTTTAAATTTTTAAAGACAATGAGGAGCTCTTCATCCGAAACCACCCCCAGTCCCTCAGAAGGCAAAGTAAATGAAGGAAAGTTTATAAAATCCTTATCTTCTTTAAAATGGTGGTCCAACAAGCGTTTCAGTTTATCATCAAGGTTGAGGGAAGGGGAGTCTGGGAAGTGGAGATTAATGTTATTAAATTTTTTGTGTTTCTGGAAAGTAAATTTGAATTGAGAGCCGAAAGTTTTGCTGCATCCTGTGCAGAAAGATTTCCAGGAGTCAAGTCTTGTTTTCTTAATCAGTAATTTGTATTTGGCTCTATTTTGTTTATAAAGAATTAAGGCCGCAGAGATTTCGGCGGGAGGGGCAAAATTCCTCTCGAGTGATTTGACTCTTTTATAAAGGGCGGTAACGAAGTTTCTATGTTTTGTGAGGGTGGGATTCCACCAGGAAAATTTTTTAATTGTTTTTGATTTTTTCTTTCTAATAAATTTTAAGGCACAATTTTGGGTTATATCAATAAGAGTTTTAAAAAAAGAATCTAGGGAGTTAGTGTCTTGAATATTATCTAAAAGGGGATTGAGAAAATTTAAGTTTGCTCTAAAGTTATGTATAAATTTACCGATTCCGTATTGAGTTTTGAAAAAGAAAGTATCATTAGAGGGGGGGTCAAGGTTAAGTGTAATTTTAATATATTTATGGTCGCTAAGAGTATCACTCGAGAGGACCTCCCAGCTAAAAAGAGAATCGAAGAGTGAAAAGTTCATGAGAGAAAGGTCGGGGAATCCATTTCCGGAGTGTGAAGCGAAAGTTGGACCACAATTTTTATCGTTACAGATTATGAGATTGTTTTTGAGGCAAAAGTCAATCATGTCCAACCCCCTCTGGTCGGTGAACCCATATCCCCACATCCGAGCACGGGCATTAAAATCTCCCAGAAGGAGAAAGTTAGAGTTCAGGTAGTCAAAGATATCTATTTCTGATAAAAGGGTTAAAAAGTTATCATGGGGTGGGAAATATATGCTAGCTAGATTAATGATGGGATGCTGGGGAAGTAATATTTCTATAAAGATTGATGAGGATGATTTAAATTTAAAGTTTACTGTTAAGAGTGGATTAAAGATTAAAATAGCCGCCTTCTGGGAAACGGAGACAAATTGGCGAACACCAGGAGGGGGGGAGAGAATTAAATTATGATTTATATAGGGTTCTTGAAGACATACGTAGTCTATTGCAAATTTAAAGAGATTTGAATGGGCGGACAGAGAGTGGTTTAAGTTAATCTGGATGCCGGTAATAGTCATGGCAAGAAAGGAAGTATAAAAAAGGGAAAAGGCTCGGATGGGGGGAAGAAACCCCAAGGCAAAGCTTTAAAAAAAAATAAATAAATAAAAACATATATACAGAGGCAATACAAACATATTAAAATAGAACAAGGAAACAGATGAAAAAGCTAAATCTGTATAAAAGTTTTCACGCCTCCCTCTGGAGGGAGCGAATTTTTGCCATTTCGGCCATATAAGTTCTACAGTTTTTTCGATCGTGCGTGTTATGATCAGTTTCATAATGTAGGTTTGGGTTCAGATCGTTCGAGGTTGTGCAATTGACACATGTTGGAGTTCGTGCTTTGCAGTCTCTAAAAGTATGTCCGCTGCGAGTACAGTGGCTGCAGTTGCCTTCGGAGTAATGGCAAAAATTTGCGACGTGCCCGTATCCCTGGCACTTATGACACATTTTTAGGGATATGTATTTTTTCACCAGGTAGGACTTGAAATGGTGAAACAGTTTTTTCGAGTCCAATATTCGGTTAGCTGTAGAGAGGTCGACTAGGAACACCCAGTTCAGGCTACCAGATCTGGTTTTGAAATTTTTTATGATTCGAATGTCTCCAGGTTTTAGTGTAGGATGGTTTAGACAAATAAGTGCTTTAACGTTTTCTTCTGAAAAGTCTGAAGGAACGCCGAAGATGATAAGAGCTAGTTTTCGATCTTCCTGGAGTTTAATGGTAAATTTATCTTTAATTGCTGAGTTTTGGAAGATCGGCAACAGGTTTCCTGGGTTCTGCTCTTTACAGGTTACCTTTAGTGTACCGTTCGGGAGAGTCGAAATGTTTTTTATGTTGATGCCCCGAGGGCAAGGTAGTGAAAATAGATCCTTTTTAAGTTGAACGTTGTCTTTTGTCCTGTCCTTCCCCTGGAGGAGGATACTTGAATAAAGTCTGTTCCCGGCGGGGTCAGTCAAAGGATGAGCAGAGGAGGAGGTTGAGGCAGAAGCACCAGGAGGAACAGATCCTTTCAGAGTTTGCTGCACCGTATTCTTGACAAGAAGAGGAATTTCTTTGGTTATGGAAGATGAAAGAGCTTTCAGGCCAGTATCCAATTTATTTTGTAGAGTAGAAAGATTATCATTGATTGTTTTGGAGAGTGCAGAGATAGCATCAGTATTTGCACGGCGAGAACGTGGAGACGGAGGAGAGACATTACTTTCAAGAGTGTGACAGGAAATCTTTATATCTTTAAATTTCTCCTCTGTGTATGATTTCTGGGTTGCATTAAGCTTGATATTTTTGGCAATGTATTTCTCGAGCCTTGAGATGTTTAGTAAAATTCTTGCAACATGCTCGTTGTTGACGTTGAAAGGAGGAATATCTATATCTGTGAGAGTCGAGCCAGGACTGGAAGCAGCAGAAGGAGCAAGAGTGGAAGACTGGTCATCAGGTTTGGAGGAGGTTGACGGAGCAGGAAAAGCGCTGACAGAAGGAATAAAAGGCGGAGAAGCATGTGAAGGTGAAGAGTCAGAGCCAGCGAAAGAAGGAGGAGGATGATCAGGTTTGGAGGGAAGGACAGGCAAAGAAGAATATGGACGTTTGTATGTTGTGGTTGAAGATGCAGAATCAGAGGGAGAAGAAGACATAGATTTTGTAGAGGCAGCAATCATTGGTTTTGTAGAGGCAGTAATCATTGATTTTGTAGAAGGAGTAAAAGTTGGTTTTGATGTCCAAGTTGTCGCTGGGATGATGGTTGGTTTGGAAGATTTTGAGGATCCAAAAGGTGTGAGTACCTGGGTTGCATTTCAAGGTTGTGTTGTAGAAAGCTGGCGAGGAAGACGAGGAGGCACAATGGTGTGAGAAAACAGAGCAGAATCATATGTTCGTGGCACACTTTTAAAATTTGAGAACCGGATGCCTGGATTTCCAGTAGTGGGTGTAACATCCAATGAGGTTTGATCAGGAGGAGTGCACACAAGAGAAAAGGATTCAGAAGTTGCAGCTCTTTCAGTGTCCAGGGATAACGGGGTAAGTACTACGGAATGTTGAAGGGGAGGAAAGTCTTCGGCAGAAGGGGAATACATAGGTGGATCCATAATATCAGTAATATCAAATATTTATATATATACAAAAATATAAAGACCATAGGTTACCTTAACTGAAGTCGGAGGTGTCGCCAAGGATAAAAATAACAATACATTTGCAATAATATAAACACAAATTATAAACAGTATCATATTTTAAATAATAATTTTTAACATTACTTTGAATAATACTAATGAAGACATGAGATGGGCACGACAAGAAAAAGCAAAATGACGCGCCAAAGGCAAAATGATGCTCCAAAAGCAAAATGATGCAAAATCATTTTTAAAAGGTTAAACAATATTGTAAATAGTACTTTTGTAATTCAAAGGCACTACTGAATTGATCTTACTAATACAACAGGTAGAGTACAAAAAGCAAAATGATGCGCCTAAAGCAAAATGTTGAGCCAAAAGCAAAATGATGCGCCGATGGCAAAATGGCGCGCTATGAATCGAAAGTACAAATCATAAAACATGAAGTTTTGAAACTCTGATTACAATATTAAAAATAGGTCTAACTTGAAAATAATTACTCAAAAAGTGAAGTTAAAACATTAAAATACATGAATATATAAGTTATTATAGTAAAATAATGATATAAATGTATATTTACAGATGGAAGATTGGTCCAATTTGGACCCAATCTGACGAAAGTCCCATTACAAATGCATTGTTGAAAAGGCTTAAAGTAATAGAATATTTACAAATTGAAACTATAAATATCTCACCAACTATGAGGAGGATTCAAAAGCTGGAGATATCAAAATGAAGCTATGAGGGAGTACAACGTTAAGTGAACAAAAATTTAGAAAATAATGCAAAAATCACGCTTCCAGAACGCAAAATACCGGAGGACGAAAAAAGCCGTCATAACGTACTATAGCATTCGTGTCGAATCTATGTTATAAATAACGTACTATAGCATTCGTGTCGAATCCACTCCTTCTTGGTGTCTCATTTTCACTGTCACGTAGTGTATTTCGAAATGTTGTTTGTTCTCGAGACGTCCGTAATTTTCTTCACGACTAGCCATCTTAGACAGGTGGGAAAAGTTTCAGAGTTTTTACGGACAATTTACGATTTTTTAGCAATAATATAACTGCAGGAATTTTTACATTCTCATGTCCTCCCTTATGCACAGGCCAGGAGGGGTTGATCAAATCGAAGTTTCTAGGCTTTAACAAGCTTTTCCAGTAATAATGAAGCTGTAGGAATGTCTATATTCTCATGTCTTCTCTTGTGCATAGGCTATAGCCAGGAGGGGGTTGACGGTCTTGTTAATTTAGCCAATTAGAAGGTAGTGAAAGTTTGTTGAGCCAATGGAGGGTCGTAACGTCCTTGGTTACGCCCCTTTCCCTATTAGAGTGCCTATATTAGGTGTCTTAGACCCTGTGATACAGGATTAAGTGTGGTACAGTCTGCTAGAAAATTTGCAACTCAAAAATAGCAAATTAATTTATCAGCTGATTAGTATACGACAATTTTTAACTTTGTGGATAAATTCACAAGGGCTTCATTAATTTCATTTGAAATATACATTAACTACTGCAGGCAGGGCCAACGAGAAGAAGAGTGGAGCTTCGAGGCCTCGTCTGTTCAGGGGAGCTCGACTCGGGACCCCAAATTTTTTTTTGTAATGAGTAGTCGCAATGGTGTATTGAATGTAAATAAAATATGTAACCTTATTACATAAAATTGTTCCTGTAAATAAAAGTCTTGTTGCATTCGAATCAAATTTAACCCCAGTAATTCATCAAGAGTTAAAATAAAAATGTATATACAACCCTTTGTAATTATTGAATTATTTTGTTGTAAGATAAAAACAGTTCGGTTTAAATCACATATCGTTATTATTTCATTTCCCTAGACGCCCTGTTGCCTATGGTTGCTATCCTATGAATTACGTTAATTTCCTAGTTTTTTGTTAGGAATGCATTTCTAGCCGTTATTCGAAATTAAACCTACGGCCTACACCCATTGAAATTATTACAATTTAGAATGAGTTAAATTCGGTAAGAGAAATGATTAGTAAGTAATTAATAATTATTATAGAAAAATCGAGAGTGAAATTTAGGTACAACCGTACATATCCTATATAATAGATGGTTGATACAGGCTTCCCAAATTGCCCCCAAAATCTTTTAAGGTTTTTTTTTCTTTTTTTTTTTTCCTAACTTCCGCGAAATAATTAAGAAAGGGTATCGGCACTTTAGGATCCGCACGGGTGGAAGAAGTTCAAATCCCATTGACATAAGAAAAGAAAACGTGGACGTAAAGTGATTAACAGTTGAGCAGAATGTAAAAAAAAAAAAAAAAAAAAAAAAAAAAGTAGCCAATCGGAGAAGATTTTTGACACTTTCTCGTCAAAACCACGAGGTCAAAGTGAGAATTCAGAGTGAGATATTAGCACCGGATTTCTAGTACTGAAAAACATCTATTCTTTAAATCTTCGGATACAACCAGGAAGGGGGAGTCCAGAAAGGCCCACGATCACTTTTCACAGGACTGTAAGACACTTTTGCTTACTGTACACCCGCTTCTGATACTAGCTTTACTAAAAATTAAATCTTAAAATAAAAGGAAACTATATTCTTTTATATTCTAATTACTTTCCTTATATACTTAATGTATAAGGAAAGTATTGTGACGGGGTCGAAAATTCAAATTCGGGTTTTCGACGGGAGAGCACGTTTCAAACATCCCTGATCACGAATTAAACATTTTTGAAGTGATGTCTGTGTGTGTGTCAGTGAGTCTGTGGAGACGATAACAGACGAACAAATGGACCGGTTCGAACCAAATTTAGTACAAAAATCACAATCCGTAAACATTGGAAGCCTATTGTTTTTATACGCAATCGAATGTTCAGAACCCCCCTAAATTTTCGAATGAAATTTTGAAAAAATCGTCAAAAAATCAAAACCACTACTAAAGTTACGCAAACAGACATTTCTTATGTAATTTTTCATTAAAAAACGATTGACATAAATTGCAGAACGCTAACATGAGCCGTTCTCGAGATATTGCACATTTTTCAAAAAAATTATCAAAGAGTCATATAAAATAGAAAAAAAATATTTCCTATTGAGAAACATGTTCACTTTTCATATGTAATATCATGCGATAAATTGGGTGACATCATTCTCGTGGATCTAGCTCGTTCCATTCATGAAAAAAGATACTTTGAGTAATACTTTTGTATTTGAACGCCAATAGTCATTTATCTGTTGTAAGAATAACTCATTTCTTCTTTCATAACGCTTCACGAGATTTTGGCGACGAAATTGGCGGAATGTCGCCAACTTGACGACGTTTTGAAATGTTGCCAAATTAACGAAAATCTCGCCAAATGGATAGAAATGACGCTAAATCAATGAAAATGACGACTAATTGTCGAAAATTCAGTATCTTGAAAAGAATATTAGTATCTACTATAAGAAAAACCTATTTTTTTTACTGTAAATGTACATTCATTACATTATATAAGGAAAGTCATGTGTTGCCCACATCAGATTTTTTTTAATTATAAATATTTAAGTAACGTTATTTTTGCTTTGCAGGTGATAGGACTCTGCGGTATCATCTGCGAATCCCAAGGCGCCTACTGCAAATACTTTGGAATGTACAGTTTCTACAACTTTGTGGTTGTTACTACACTCATCCTCGCCATCATAATAATCATCGTCTTTATTTTAGGTCTTGACAAACTCTGTCCTTTCGTCAACTGTCCTATGTCGGTAAGTACGTAGTAACTAAGGTGACTAGACGTTCTGATCTGGGTAAATCCCACATTTCAGCCTTTGGTCCCCACAAATTCTTTGGAGAAGCTAAAATGCTTTGAAAATTACGTTGACGAAGTCTGGCTTTATGCAGTTCATGTCTTCCTGGTATTAAGGGGAAAGGGGGCTCTGCTTTAATGATGGATGGGTTGATATATTAACTTATTTTAAAATTAAGAACATTTAAAGAGCAAATACTTGTTAAAAATAATTCCGTTTGTGCTTTGCTTGCCAGCAGTAGCGTCATCGAAAAAACTTATAGCCCCCACCTTTATAAAGTTTTTCCCGAAGTAATTTAACTTAATATTTTGTTTTCCATTTCTCCATATATTATTTCTTCGAAATTTGATGGGTTCCTGGGGGGGGGGGGGGATATGACCCTCCTTCGCAACGCCACTGCTTGCCAGAAATAAATGTTTCTGTAAACTAGTTTTTTACGCATGTGAAGACGCTCCAAGATACTTTGCATTTCAGGTGGATGATATTTTTTCTTCGTCCCACCCAGAATTCGTCAATCTAGGTCAGTGATTACCAAGATTTCTTGTTTAAAGGGATCTTTGAAATATATATTTTAATTGGTTTGGTATTTTTCTATCATTGTTTAGTTTTTTCCCCCAAAAAATGTTATCTGGTAATCCTATAAGTAGTTGGCGGGAGTTCTAGTAATGTCCATTACTGTCGATATAAAAATTCTCAATTTCAACAAAATTTATCTTACCAAATAAA
This sequence comes from Amaurobius ferox, assembly GCA_951213105.1. Taxonomy (NCBI): domain Eukaryota; kingdom Metazoa; phylum Arthropoda; class Arachnida; order Araneae; family Amaurobiidae; genus Amaurobius; species Amaurobius ferox. Next base: position 70,671,024 of record OX578143.1, on the reverse strand, counting down.
ACTCTTGTTGCATAAATTTTAATGATCACGCGACATAATCAAGTTAAACTTTCAAAAAGCTTCCATTGTTCCATTAAGATTACGTTAAAACTGTAACGAATAATGATTTAAAATTTTTTAGACAATTACAAAAAATCAAAACCTCTAATAAAGTTCTGCAAATAGACATTTGTTATGTAATTTTTCATTAGAAAACGATTGACATAAACGTTAGAACGCTAGTAAAAGCCGTTCACGAGCTATTGCAAATTTTCCAAATAAATTTATCAAAAAATCACATAAAAAAATCTATGTGAAATATGTTCACTTTTCATATAATGCGATAAATTTGTTGATATCATTCTCGTGGATCTAGCGCGTTCCATTCATGAGAAATATACTTTGGGTAATAGTTTTGTATTTAGACGTCAACAGTCATTTATCGACTTTAAGAATAACCTATTTCTCCATTCATAACGCTTGGCGAGGTTTGGGTGACGAATTTGGCGAAATGTCGCCAACTTGACAACTTTTTAAATATTGACAAATTAACGAAAATGTTGCTAAATTGATAAAAATGACGACTAATTGATGAAAATTCAATATCTTCAGCGGGATGTCGCCAACTTGGCGACTTTTTGAATATTGCAAAATTAACGAAAGTGTCGCAAAATTGATAAAATTTACGCTAAATGGGAGGTAATGTTTTGCAAATTTTTAATTTCGTCATGTGACAGGCATACCTTCTAGTACACTCCTGTTAGAAAGAGCTTCTCCCCATTTGTCTGCAACATTTGGCGATATATTTAGCGAACTTGGTGAATAATCTAATGACATATCGCCAACTTATCAATATTTAGCCCCATATTGACAAACATATCATCAAAATTGTATAAATGACGCCGTTAATGAAAATAACGCCTAATTGATGAATTTATTATTTACATATTTTAATATATGGACTATATTGCTTATTGAGGATGAAAAGAATATTGATAATTATTAATTTAGAGTTGTGCGAAATACAAGTTAATTGGGTACGAAAAAGTTTTGCATGTCGTCATCTGGAAAAGCTACAAATGTACAATTCAATGTTAAATACAGTGTGCTCAACGATAAAGTGTCGCCAGGCTAGTTCGTAGATCCAGGTTCTATTCGCGGTTGGGGCAAAGTTCTTTACAATCTTATCATTTTTTCACTGTGAAAGAAGTAAATTCATTGCATTATATAAGGAAAGTCATGTGCTCATTACATCAGATTTTTTTTTTATTATTATTTGTGGGGGAGGAGCGGTAAGTCAAAGAGTATCTATCCTACAGTAGAGCCCTTCTTTCACATCAGACGCCAAACGTCGTTTTATCGCCAGTTCTGGTACACTATTCTTGCAACTCCTGCAAAAGCGGAGGGAAAGATGAATTGTTTTTAATCCGCGATATTGTTCATGAAGACCGATTAGATACATTTGTATCCGATTATTTAAATCATGTATTACGTATTTTTTGGTTTTAAAGTAATACTATGAAAATACACGTATTTAAGAACTTTTTGTACTGTACACAGATTGTTTGCAATTAGTTTAAGAAATGTTCCACACACATATATAATTTTTTAAGGGCGCGGTAGCCCCGGGTTCGATTCCCTCCGCTGCCCAAACTGCCGCCGTGTTCACGCGGAGTACGATCACGTTAAACATGTGGGTCCGTAAGTTCTTCCGAGAGGTAGGTGGTAGGGGAAGGAGGGTCCGGTCTAAATTGGGTGGCTCTTCCCGGCCGTCTAAACAGTTACCCTTCTGGTAGGTCGGACTGTCTGGGTTTCAACAACAACACATATATAATTTATTATTTGAATAAAACGATTATATGCGAGATTTCGTAGTAAATATATCTGTAGGATCCGTATGTTGTTCAATACTTATATAATATAAGAATCAGTGACGAAAATTGAAGATTATTTGAAAGGAGGGAATATTTGTCATTTTAAAAATGCAAAATTTGTGACATTTTAAGGAAATTTGCTTGACATTTTCGGTTTGTGGAAGCAATAAATGTTACTTTTCCGACATACCTAGTATAATGCAGCGTTTTTCATGATATGTTCCGCGACGTGATAGTTTCATGCAAATTGTCTTAATTTTAAGGACGAGTAAAATTTTGATGCATAATTTGGACAACAGGGGATTTTTCTTATTTTGGGGTTCTACCATTAAATTAAATATCAAAATGGCTTCGCGACAAAATAAGTTTGAAGAACACTGGTATAATGTATAGGGAAAGTATTATGACGAGGTCGAAAACTCGAATTCTAGTTTGTGTTTTCGACGGTAGAGCTCGTTTCAAACATGCCTGATATCGAATCGAATGTTTTAAAGTGATATCTGTATGTGTGTGTGCGCATGTATATTAGTATGTGTTGTAAAGAACGCTGCCGCCTCAACCGGGAATGGAATTCTGGATCTTCGAATTGGCCAGCCAATGCTCTATCACTGAGATACTGGAACGAAATTGCAAACTCTTATCGTCAAAGTAAACGCTGCAGTGTATGTATATTAGTGTGTCTTTGAGTCAGTGGATGCGATATCTAACGAACGGAAGGTCACATGAAGGACGTTATAGGCATGTTAATAACGTTTACTAGCATATGAATGACAAGACATGATTTGAAAATAATGCACAAGTAGGAATATTTATATAAAATTTTAATGAAAGTTTTTCTAATTGTTCTAAGATGGAAAAAAGTATATATAAAGCTTGAAATTCCTTAAATGGAATAATTATATAAGTATATTTCACTTCCAAGCCTAGAAAGAAAACAATAACTGGAGTGTAGCTCAACTCGACTTTCTCATACCAGAATTCATTTTTTTTTTTCGAATTTTATAAGAAAAAATTTGAAAAATCGGTATTGGAAGTTTAAAGTATCACAACAATAGCTTGTTGCCCTTTACTTTTTAAAGGGCTTAAAAATATTTCGATTGATACCATATTTGACAATGACACCCCCTCCCCCCCTAGGGACTAATGACGTCACGAGCAAAAAGACATTGAATCGCGGCTGTTTTTCACAACAATGATTAAAAATATTGTCTCGTGATTATTAAGTCATAAATAAACCCTTTTATGCATAATTATGTCAAATTTTGCTCTATGCTGCCATGTTAAAAAAATATAAAATTTCGAAGTTTTCACTGGAATTTAAAAATATTCCGTCTAGTTCTAGATTTTTTTGATAACAAAGCCGTATATAAAGTTTTGTGAGAGTTCATTAATATTTGTGGCTGCTGTTGTGTACACAAGAAATCGACCACAGACACCACTCCAAAAATAGTCAAAACGTGTTCAGGAGGTCTTAAAACATATATTAACCTCGAAATCGAAAATTTTTGTGAAAACAATACTTTCAATTCTATGTATGATAAAGTAAAAATCGGCTTTGGCTACAGTCCAATCGGCCTTGTGATGGCAAAACATCGTATCTTGAGAAACACCATTTTGATATAAAAATATGTCTGTGGTAATATTTTCAAAAATAGACCAATGCTATGAAAATATTTTCTTTCGCATTCTCATATTTGCTTTAGTAATTTAGATACGCCTTCAACAAAAATAGCATAGCGTTAAATTAACCCATTAAAAGAAATCCAACCAGCCTTGTAAATTCAAAAAGACGGTCTTGAGATACGGCTTTCTGCCATCACAAGGCCAGGATGGAACCGAAATGATTTTGCGTGAATATCATCGTGTAAAATAAAATTCCAATAAAGTTCAAGCGGCTCATTTGTTTCTCTTCGACAGATAATATGGACCTTTATGGTAACTAAAGTAAGGTATACAATTGAAACAATCTTTACAAGTTGGAACAACCGCACCTTTTCAAGATGTTGAAATATCGAAAGTATGACCACTTTATTTTGAAACTAAAAAGCCCGATCTTAAATCCAATTACATATCCTTGCAGGGCTTTCAAAGAGCTACAATTAGCTCGCTTACTGTTATAGCTTACACTTTTAGTTTTCGAGATAAAAACATTACAAACGGAAAATTTTCAATCTCCTTCAACTTGACAAGACGAGGGCTCGAAAACTATAAGTGCTATGTAAAAACAAATTATTGATCTACAAACTGGACTTTTTTTCGAAAAAAGAAAAAGTTCGAGCTATTAAAATTTTGAAATTGTTTTTGTATATTTATAAATTGTACCAAACTTCCGACAAAACAAGTATAAGCTGTATACATGTTTAATTTACTAGCCGCGGCTATAGACGTTATTCACGTGAAAAGTTTGTTGGAAAATTGCTATCTGATGATAAAATCTACTAATGAATGATATCTACTAAAATCTCTTTAAAAATCTACTGATAAGAATTCTACTCATTAACAGCATGCTGCACACTAATTTACATTTGCCATTCACATAGCTTGAGACATTAACATACTACCCCTTGTTGAGGCATGTGGATGACAAAATAAAATGGAGGTTTAGTGGTTTTCAACAAACCATTCTTGCTGCTTTATAGGCTTAATTTCAATCATGTACTTTTAAATGGAAGGTTTATCAAAGTGCACAATCAAAATTTATTTATATTCACATTTTACCTGCTTTCATTAAGAGTTGATGATATGGAGTAAAATCACTTACCTTGAAAATGAAGTAAAATACGTAGCTAATCACAAAACTTTGAAAAGCAGCAAAAGGAAACTGCACCCTTTAACAACACGCTGCCATGCTTATTTTCTAGAAGTATTGCAGGCCTAAAAATTTCTCTTTCCCAGAGAAAAAATTCCCTACTTTTCAGCCGTGTGGATGATCAAAAATCCTTGGGACAAACTTGAAGTTTATATCTTTGGGATGATATTTTTATGTTATTTTATATATATTAAAGCATTTTTAAAAATCTCCAAAAGAAAGGAATATATATCGCTATAGAATGCAAATATTCCCCTTTTTATAAGATCATTCATATAATATTTCCCATTCATATTTCAGGTTTTCATCAATGATGTCATATTTTCTATTTTATACCTGGTTGCTGCCATTCTGATGTTCATAACTATAGGGGCATGCCGTACGGGAATGGTAGCAAGGATTTTTGCTGCGGTAAGTTTTTAAAAAATTGAAAGCCAAAAAATATCTCTAGAGTGCGACTCCACTCCATTTTCTTGTACATTCATATTCCAGTGTTTAGTTCTTATGTTACAATCATCAAAATGAAAAAGAAAATTCAAATTTTGTGTCTACATTATTCTTTCACAATATTTTGTATATAAAAGTTGAAAGCTCAATTTGGTAGCAGTTTAGCGGTACTGATGGATGCATTCGACTAATCGGTGTTAATATAAAGTATTTTTATAATAAGATAACTCACATTGACAAGATTTAATACACTGCCTTCCAAAAGTTAAGCAACCACAACTCAAAAAGTTCTTTGATTGACTCCAAATATCACAAGAAGGTAGTTAATTGAGTAATGTATTCATCAGTATAATAATAAAATTAAAGATAATATATTTAGGTATATTTTTACCCTTTATATGCTTGCTTTACACTTGGTGCATTCAGAAAAAAAAACTGCTCACTATACAAACAAGCCTTAATATAGGATGATGGGATGTTCCGATTTTGACACAAGTTTTGCATCGATGTTTCAATCCTTCAATCAGGTGATCCAACACAGCAGAGGGCAATAGCTATCATTCCTGCAGAAGAGCAGTTTTCAGCTCTTGGAGATTAGTTGGAGGGAGTAGACAGGCAGAGCCAACTCTTCCAAGGGCATTCCAAAGAGTTTTCGATGGGATTGAGATCTGGCAAATATGTTGGTCACTTTATACAAATAGTACCTGTTCTCTCAAGATACTCATCCACCAGTCCTGTTCTGTGTGGACAAGCATTAAGAATATCAAAAAGAAATCTAGACCACTGCTGCAGCATAGATCTCATGAAGGGTTCAAGGACTTGATCCCAAAATGTTTATGCTGTTACAGTACCCCCTGTAAAAACGTACAGTTTGGTGCAATATCCTAATGAAAATCCACTCCATACCATAACACTCCAAAGACTAAGGGCATGGTGGTTAACAATGTTATTAGGCTGGTTGAGTGTTCCCTGTTCTCTCTAGACCGTTACACATTTATTGTCTGAATCTAGGGCAACTTATGACTCATCCATGAAGAGTACATATGACAATTGCACTTCTGTCCAAGTTGCATGCTGATGACACCACTTTAATCAAGCTCCTCTGGCCTTAGCGATCAAAGGGATGCAAACTTGTGTTACACAGGCATACAGTCCGGGCCAACGGCCGTACCGTGCTGAAAACACCGGTTCTCGTTAGATCACCGAAGTCAAGCAGCATCGGGCGCGGTTAGTACTTGGTGGGTGACCACCTCGGAACACCGCGTGCTGTTGGCCATCTCGGGTGCGGTATCCCCGTGGTTTGCGCGCTAGATTTGCACGCTACCACAAATGCCGTCGTGTTCATGCGGAGTACGATCACGTTAAACATGTGGGTCCGTAAGTCCTTCCGAGAGGTTGGTGGTAGGGGAAGGAGGGTACGGTCCCTGTGGATGCCTCCCCCACTGGGTTCCGGTCTAAATTGGGTGGCACTTCCCGGCCGTCCATACAGTTACCTTACACCTTTCTGGTAGGTCGGACGGTCTGGGTCTCAACAACAACAACAACAACAGGCATACAGTCCTTTGACATTTAGCCTTCGCCTCACAGTACTAGCGGATATCGAGTTTCCTATGGTTCTGGTAGTCATTGATCAGAGAGCTGGTTCGTTCACTCGGTGATTGTGTTTGGTCAGTAATGTAATGTACTGGGCCTCAGAGGATGTTGGTAGCCCTAGGATGACCTGGAATGAGTCTCAGGATAATCCACTTATTTGGAATTGTTTCCATAAATGATAAATTGATGCCACAGAAAAGAAAATGGTTACTTCCTTCATGAACTGCCCTGCCTCAAGCCTCCCAACAAACAGCATGTCAGTGTTGAGAATCTTCCAAACACATTTTTTGTTTTCATAACAATGCCAATTTAATCCAAAATCAATCCTAATAATCTTTGAAAAATATTCTTTGAGCATAGAAACTCTTAGGGTGCAAATAGGTCCTTTACACCCCATGCCTAATTTTCATACTGTTTAAAGCACAAATCTCCATTGCACACATCATTTGATAAAAAAACTTGAGTAACATATATAAACACAAATAACACAATAATGCAGCATACAGCAATTTTGAGGATACACTGGATCTCCTACATCAGTGCAAGACAACCAACAAACCCAAAAGAGATACAGGCACAAAAGGAAGAAACAGAGGGGATTATATACCTAAGACCTGGATTAAGAGAGAGCTAATTAGAAAGCAGCATGAAGAACAGTCCAGTCAATTCGAAACGAGAAGTAACACACAAGATTTACAACACAACAGAAATATTCCGACAAGATGAGTCAAGTCCGTACAAGAATAAATGGGATCCAACAAGATGAAATATAGCTTAAATTGACACATAAGAGCTCCAAAGGAATAGAACAAAGAAAATGGAAAAAATTACAGGACACTTCACAGACAAAAATGGTGTACTGACAAGTCATTAACTAAATTCCTAGAATTTTTCTGAATATAGAAGGCTTAAAAAAAAGCTAAGGTCATCGGGTAATCCACTATTCTCACCGACATCTATATGCATTATTTTGAAGTTAAGCTTTTTAAAATTATCCAGTTTATCTTTTATATTCATTATGTTGATGGCAGTTTTGCTCTTTAGGATCAGACTTTTAATGATATCGATAGTATTTTGGATATTTTGAATTCCATTGATCCTTGCATTTAGTTTACCTATGAAATGGAAAAGAACAATCGTATTGCATTTATGGATGTCTTGGTCATCTGCAACACTGTTCTTCATCCTGCTTGTTTCGCTCTTAATTCAGGTCTTGGGTATATAATCCCCTCTGTTTCTTCCTTTTGCACTCATTCCTCATTTGGACTTTGGGTTTGTTGGTTCTCTTGCACTGACGAAGGGGATCCAGCATATCCATGAAATAGCTGTATGCTGTTGCATTATGTTATTTATGCTTATATACATTGCTCAAATTTTCCTTATCCTTCACACAAGGTGTATTTTACTTATTGACATCATTTTATATTTGCATGTCTCCATCGATGACAGTAAGTTTCATCCAATAAAATCCATGGGTGCATTCGCTATTTGAGAATTTGTATTGCATGCTTAACTTTTGGAAGGCAAGATACATACCAACATACCCCAATTATGTAAATCCTTAATCTTCCTATTAAACTTTAAGATAATTTAATTATTCTTCCCCCCAGATTCATGATTTTCTCAAATTCTTCGCTAGGAGTACATACACCACTTTCATGCAATAAATTATAATCACTTTAATTCTATCACTTTACCTACACCTAACTATTAAATCTCTCACATGATTATGTGGGTGACTGGGATTTATTTTGCACCTTGTATAGTTAGCAAGCTCACAGCACAGAAACCTAAGGTCCATAGAGCACCCCTTAGAGAGAGAAAGATTTTAAAGAAAGAGCTTAATTTGGCTGTGATGCCAAGGATTATAAGGTGATACGTCTTTTTTTTTTTATCTAACATAAAGGTTAAAATATTTTTCAATGGATATCTAAGAACAATTGATTGCATTTAACAAATACATAGCTTAAAAAAGTGCATCTAAACAATAACAATCACTGAGAATATGAAAATAATTTTCTGATGAATTATAAGGTGAGTTATCCTGGATATCTAAAAGATGAGAATGTCTTGTGAGATGGAAGTGGCCAGTTAAGTCCAATAACTATTCTTGAATGTTTTTTCAAAATTATAGAAACTTCCTTAAGTTTTCATGCATCCCTTTTAACTTTCTATTGAAGTTTTGTAAAGCTGTGGAAGTAGGGTTTATTAATTGGAAAATGACTATGTGCTATATTGATTGAGAAAGTTTGCAGTGCTTCTAGAGGCAAGTGGAAGAATTTAGAATTCCTATCTTGAAAACAAAGCAAGATAGGTGTAAATTTTCAATCACAAAGTTGTAGAGCATTCTTTATTTAGTATGGACAGATGTGCTGTTTGCACATAACATATACACCAACGATAAAAAAATGAGGTGAACGAAAAGCGATAATTATGCAAAAGTCTCATTTATTACCAAAATACTTCTGAAGGAAATGGTGAGAAATATACATGGGAAAAAATAATAATCCATGCAACAACCTCCATTTCAATTTAGAACTATATTTTTTGCAATAATAATAAATGTATAAAAATTGCAGGCAAATGCTGCCATACAAGAATTATCTGTTTGCATTGACCTCATTTTTTCTTGTCTATGTACATGTTATGTGCAAATCGCATGTTTTTTCATACTAAATAGAGAATGCTCTACAACTTTACAATGTTCATCTATCTTTTTTATCTTTCGAGGTAAGGATTCTAGCTTCTTCAATTTGCCGCAAGGGTGCTGTAAACTTTCTCAATCAATAGCACATATTTGCTTTCCGTCAAGAAGGTTTTGGCTGTTATCCTTTGGGCACAAGAAAAGAAGTGTAAGAAGACCAAGGAGGAAACTGAATATCATTAATTACTACCTGCAGAATTTCTATTTTTTAGAGTGAAAGTTAATAAAAAATAGAAATTCCGCAAGTAGTAATTAATGATATTAAATTACCTCCTTAGTCACTCTTTTTGTGTCAGAAGGATAACGGCCAAATCCTTTCTGACACTTTTCTATTTGTAGACCCTGCTTCCGCAGCTCTAGAACAAACACTTCAATTAAAAGTTAAAAAGATGCATAAGGACCTCTATATGTATATCATTTATTTTGGTATATAAAGGAGGGCTTTGGAACTACATGCTGTTTTTGAATAATTATCACTAAAATAAAAGTAAGTAATTTAATTGTTTAGATTTACTGCAATTTTTACTTTCCTTATATACATAATGTATAAGGAAAGTATTGTGACGGGGTCGAAAATTCAAATTCGAGTTTTCGACGGGAGAGCACGTTTCAAGCATCCCTGATCATGAATCAAACATTTTTGAAGTGATGTCTGTGTGTGTGAAAGTATGTGTGTGTGTGTCAGTGAGTCTGTGGAGACGATAACTGACGAACGAATGGACCGATTCGAACCAAATTTGGTACAAAAATCACAATCCGTTAACACTGGAAGCCTATTGTTTTTATACGTAATCGAATGTTCAGAACCCCCCTAAATTTTCGAATAAAATTTTGAAAAAATCGTCAAAAAATCAAAACCGCTAATAAAGTTACGCAAATAGACATTTCTTATGTAATTTTTCATTAGAAAACGATTGGCATAAGTTTTAGAACGCTAACATGAACCGTTCTCGAGATATTGTACATTTTTCAAAAAAATTATGAAAAAGTTACATAAAAAAAAAAGTCCTATTGAGAAACATGTTCACATTTCATATGTAATACCATGCGATAAATTGAGTGACATCATTCTCGTGGATCTAGCTTGTTCCATTCATGAAAAAATATACTTTGAATAATACTTTTGTATTTAAACGCCAATAGTCATTTATCTGCTGTAAGAATAACTTTTTTCTTAGTGCATAACGATTGGCGAGATTTTCGCGACGAATTTGGCGGAATGTCGCCAACTTGGCGACTTTTTTGAAATGTTGCCAAATTAATGAAAATCTCGCCAAATGGATAAAAATGATGCTAAATCAATGAAAATGACGACTAATTGTCGAAAATTCAATATCTTGGAAAGAATATTAGTATCTACTATAAGAAAAACCTATTTTTTTACTGTAAAAGTAGTAAATTCATTACATTATATAAGGAAAGTCATGTGTTGCCCACATCAGATTTTTATAATAATCATGTCTATAGTGAAATATATCAATAGTGCCAACGACATTTAAAATTGTGCAATCCTCTATAATTTTCTACAGTATGTCTGTTAAATAATTTTCCCATAGCTATTAAGGAAATATTTCTCTACAGCTATTTGGAGTATGTGGTACTATTGTAGTTGGTCGTCTAACATTTTACGGTTATCAAACATTTTGTAATAACCAATCCATTAAATATGACTAAAATAAAAGTTAAGTAATTTAATTGTTATTTTTCTATTTAGACTTTCTGCAATGCTTTTCTATAGATTTGAATTAACTGTATAAAAACATGTTTTTATACAGTTAATTGTTAGAAAAACTGATTAATTTCTCTGATGGTCTGTTTATAGTGAAGTATCAAGCAATCGCATTTTAAACTGTAATTTTTTAAAGTGAGTGTATTAAGTAATTTCCCTGTATCTAATAAGAAAACAATTCTCTTTAGCTGTTTGGAGTGTGTGGTACTATTGTGGTTGGTCTTCTAGCACTTGATGGTTATCAAACATTCCGTGGTAACCAATCTGCTCCCAAGTCTGAACCTGCTTGAATCTTTGAACAAAGAATGTACAGACACCACTGCCAAGTATAAAGACTGTTATATTTCTTTATTGTTTTGTTACACATTATGTTAGAACATATAAAAATGGACAAGATTAAATATTCTGATTTTTCTAAAATGTTATGCAGTTTACTTATTTTGGAACTTAATTTTTAAGTTCATTTCATGAACTAACTGGATTTTTGACTGCTGAAAGTTTGAACTGAACTTCATTGTTATAACAACATTCTCATTCTGCATGTTATTTCAGTTTGATTGTGCCATTTAAAATTAAATCATTTTGATATTGATATAGTTAATTGAATTTTAATTATACACAAATCCACATATCTGTTGAAAGTTTTGAATAAACAGAAAATAAAATTACATATGTTGAAACACGAAAAATAAATGCAGAAGAATAAAATTATAAATATTAAATACATTTAAATGCTGAATTGACTACATTTTATCAATGTTTGCTTTAAAATAAATTTTATTTCCTGAAGTACCTTTGGTGCTCACCAACACCCATTTTTGTTGTATATATTATCAGTTATCAAAACTGATATTTTCATTTAACAAATTCATCTAAATGGGGTGAATCTATGTAATAGTAAATATCTCCATGTGTGTGTGTGTGTGTGAGGGGGAGATTAAAAAAAAATTATTTTTTGGCATTGCTTTCTAACTATTATGTACGACTGAAATCATGCTAAAATATCAATGTCACTGATCTATTTTTAAAATATAGTATGATTGCTTTCGTCCATCATTTGGCAATTCATGTGAAGAAAGTTGCCATTCCAAGGAAAATTATTGTAAAAATACTTCATTAAAAATAAACAAATAGCTGCATTGAAAAAATAAGAGTGGCACATGTACAAAATTACAAAGTAATATTTATAATGCTAAATATTTTATCTTTAGATGATATGGAAAATCTATACCAAATCATGATTTGGGAATTGCTATTTGTAATATAAAGATAAAAATGGTATTTTAATTTTTTTAAGTTTACCTTTACAATTATTTGCAATTCCATTGATCTACAGGCTGCAATGTACGACACTGTACATTGACAGGAGATATCACTTTATAAATTGGATATGTGAAAACACTGACCATGACATACATGCACTGGAAACAAGTATATTGATTGGTCAATTAAAATTGTGTATATTTTAAAACAGCTTAATGACTTTATGCAAGTGAAAAACAATCTATTATTTTGTACCTTTTTTCTTATATGTGTATTTTTATTAGTACATAATTAAATTGATTTTCGTATTGTAAGAGGCAGTAAAATTGGGGAAGGGGTTTAAACCGTTAGAAATATAACTTAAATTATGTGGTAACTATTAGTAAGCCAACTGGCTAATAACTTTCACATTTGGCTAGTAAAGTTTTGTATACTATCAGCCACTGTGGCTATTAACTTTCTGCCATCAACCGTACTGATGCCAAAGCTCAGTTAATAGAAGTACCCAACCAAATGAGTGGAAAATAAGTTAGCGAAATAACTGTTTTGTATGTTATTGTTAATAAAACATAACAAAGTAATTTTAAACTGTGAAATTATTTCTATATAATTATTTCCAAATTTTAATTGTTATTTCATTGAGTATAACTTTTACAATTTATATTGTTTTATTCATTGTAACTTTTGCTTACATCATTGACTAGTAATAAATCAAGAGTGGTTAGTAAAAATGTGGAGTCTACTAGCCAGTGAGTACTCAATTCTAGAATCATAAATTAAAATATAGTTAGAAAACACAGTATGACTTTCCTGGTTAAACTAAATTACATAAAAAGGGACATTCAATTATATTCTATTAGAGGATCTTAATTCTTCTAAAAATATTTTCAATTATATTTTTAGATTTTGCTATACTTTTTTTTTTTTTTCCCTTGGGAGAATAGAGACCCTTACCAAAGAATGGGTTAAAGGGTTTCTAACTCTTTAAATGTTATAAGTAATACTTTTTCTGGATCAACATTTTTATGATTCACAGAAAATTGCTTGTTAATCGGTCCAAATTCTGGCCGATAATGCCATCTACTGTTGAAGAAATGATTGATAAACGTGCATTTAAGCAAAACTCTGTATCGCACATTTCTTTATATACCATTTGTAATTGAAGCTCTAACAAATAGTTTATTATTAGAATACTAAATATGCCTGTTTTAATAGTTTTGTGTATTCCCACTATGATGTACTGCTTTGTTTTGAGAATGTAATTTTTTTTTAAATAAAAAACTTTATTATGGAATTTTGTTTAAGACAAATAATTTTCTGAATACTGTAAACATATACACTCTAGTTACAACATACATAATGAATGGGTTAAACTAGTTAGTAATGCACTATGATTAATTTTAAAGAGAACATTTACTTACCGTAATATGCTTCAATTATCTTCTGTCGGAGAAAATGTTATGGCTATTGCAAGTTCAGTTTATAGAAAACCTATTTCCTGTGGAACAGGTGCAGCAGAAACAAAGGTTTTTTCAACTTGAACAATTGTCAATTTTATGCTAAAATTTGATTAGTGAAACCTTATTTTATTTTTAGACCCATCTTTGACATGTTCCATCCGCATTAAGAACAAAATATAAATAAACAATAACAGTCTTTTAACTAGCATGTTACTTAACATTTAACAAATTCTAAAAAACATAAATGAAAATATTTGTTTTAAACTAAGATTTATTAAACTATCAAACATGGTAATGTATCTTTTAATAAGCAAATTAGCAATAGCTCTGAAATCATGCAGTAGTCTTGTTTATTTAGATTCTAAATAATCCAGTTAAAAAATGTTGATGTCTTCTTTTCATGAGTGAATTTTGAAAAAAGTAATCAATTTTTGAAATTGGTAAAAAACTAAAATATTTGTTTACTAATCAAGTTTTCCTTCAAATAAGGTATATATTCAGTGCCAGATTTACTGTAACACAAATGAAGCATCATTCCAGACCACAGTTCTGAATTGGTCCCATTTTTCAGTTAATTATCTACTTTTCCTACAAATTTAAAAATAATACATGATCCATTAGATCAACCAAATAGACATTTAATGATTAACTTTTTGCAATTTATTCTAGGAAATAGTTAATTCTTAAGTAGTCTTTTTCTTGATGTACATTTTATTTTTTTTATGTATTTGGTACAAAGTTCTGTGGTACAGCATAAAATCTACTAGAACTTTCATTCGATGATGATGATATTTAAGAATTGTTAAATATAAAAACAACTAAAGCATCATTTTTGAATAAATAAGCTTACATCTAAAATGATGTTGAAACAATATATTGCCATGACATGCTTTATTTTCCAAGTTATATGCTACATTTCTTTTAAGAAATTTATTAGTTAAAAATATAATAAATGGAGAGTATAAAGAACTACAAGAGCTATAAAAGTCCATTCCGGAAGTAAATTTACATTTTTTCACTTTTCTTTTAAATGAAGAACCATTTAAAACTTTTGAATTCTGGCCCTCAAAGGTGTGGATTCAGCCCTGTACCTGTATTTTTTAATATATATATTTTATAGGTAATTGTTGCATTTCTCTGATTATATAGATTTTTGATTATACGGATAAATTGAATTTTACTGTCTATTTCAAAAGATTTTTGGAAAAAATTCAGCATTTTCAAAGAACCCCATGAATCCTGCATCTTATCAAAACAAGTTATTAATTATTAAGAAATTCACTTCTTAAATAAAAAACAAAAAATTAGTAAAATATACTTTTATTAAACAATCTGAATAATTACAATTTTCCAAGCAGAGGAGTTTGGAATGTATCTGATCAACCCTTGTATATGTCTCTAGTATATCCGTAACAATGGTAAGAAACAGCAAGCATTGAATAAATGTGTATAACGCTGCCATTCATTTCACAGTATGGCAAGAGTTAAAAATGGTAAAATCAAACACATATTTTACAATATTTACATAAAATTTCAACAATTGAATGAATGCACTAAATATCTGCAACTGTGGAAAAAAATAATACTGAGGAAAATATTAAATTAGAAGTCAAATATGGATATGCATCTTGCATTAAATATATTAGATGATCTATTCTGAAAATATGCATTTTAATAAAATTTTGAAATATTTTTGTCAAATTTAAGTAGAATTTCAAATTTGACAAAAGCACAACACATTTGTTATTGCTGTATTTAAACTTAAGGTACGTAAACACCCTAATTTTTTTTTCTTTAATATTTATAATAGCACTTTGTTTATATTTATAATAGCACATTAGAAATATTTCAAGGGTATTTTTGTTTAATAATTTCGGGTTTAAATTGTTTTAAAATATGGAACTATCTGGATCCTGATGGGCCTGACTTTAGGATATTGTACTATAGTATAGTGATGGACACATCTTGATTCTAACTGTATCTCTGGATCTAACTGTATTGAAAAATGATCTTTACATAAATATTTCATATCGATACATTTGTACTTACTGTGCATCAATACAATAGCTTCCGATATGTATCATATCAACAACTTTTCTAATTTGTGATCATATATTTTTTTTAATTTTAGGAATAAATGTGATGGTTTTGCTATAATAAAAGCAATTTGACAAATTATTTTTTTGCTAAACGATTTTGTTTAGAGATCTTGTAGCCCTAAAAATGCTAAAAAGCTTTGAAAATAACTGAATTTCAAAAAATATGTTCAAAATACAAGTTAATAAATCTTTGTATTTAATCAAGTTAATTGATAAATTAGGCAATTTATTGATATTGAGAATTCTGTTTATCTAGATTATGCTGAGTCATGTTTGATTTGTATAAACAGAATTCTATTGTATTTAGTTTTATTAACCTAATTTTGCAATCAACATGCATTTGAATATTATTATAATATTTAACAAACAATGAAATTATGAAATTATTATTTTAAAAAAAACTATGAAATTAGATATAAAGACAATTATCTTTATATATAATTTTAATAGTTTGCTAAAATAAAAATTACTAATTAGTTTCTGATTTAATCTTTATATCGTCTAACTTTAGTATTGCAAAACCCTAGATTCAGGAAATTTAATTATCAAGGTCGGAATACTGATGAAATCAATATGATATAGATCATATTGATGCAGTGTAAATACATAATTGACATATTAATACATCACTAAATGATACATATCAATACACAGCATAAGATTGCCTATCACAACTATAGTAGTAATTTATGTTCCCAAAAATAATCATGAATAAACATTTAAGTTAAGACAATTTTTAAATAGCTAATGAATGAGTTTCGTATGCTATAACAATTATCGCACAAATATTTCTAAAACTAAAATTACACAACAGATGAAAGTGCGATAGAGCTGGACTTAAAGTGATAGATTAATTATTTTTAATCATTAACTACTTTGCATTTTTAAACTGCAGACAAATGTTCTTTAAGTTCAGATGAACTATTTAAACAAAAAGTTGATGTTTTATACTACTTTAAATTAGTTTAAAATAAAAGATAATTTTAAAATTGGAGTCAAATGCAATCCCTGGAAAACAAAGAGAATAACAAGAAACTTAAAGAAAATATACAATTATGTACACATTAATAAAAAAAGCACCTTAAAACTACATTAACTGATGCCTTAAGCCCATTAAATGTAACATCAACAATTAAATTGAATTCATTAACAATATTTTACAAATATGTTTAAAAAAGTTAAAAATACCTAACACTATAACAGGTGCAACAGATAAAACTAAGTACAGTGCAGGATAAATGCTGAAGAGTTATAACAAAAATGAAATATATAACTACCCCATGGAATGTGTGAACATTTTTAAACAGCTGCAGAATGTAGTGCTCTATATATTCACATATTCAGAAATTAACATAATTGTACAAAAGTTAGAAACCAAACCAAAAAAATTGTCTTTTCCAAAATATGCTCTTAACAATTAAAAAAAAAA
Organism: Amaurobius ferox; assembly: GCA_951213105.1. Classification (NCBI taxonomy): domain Eukaryota; kingdom Metazoa; phylum Arthropoda; class Arachnida; order Araneae; family Amaurobiidae; genus Amaurobius; species Amaurobius ferox. Next base: position 70,653,638 of record OX578143.1, on the reverse strand, counting down.
TCCAATATTTTGTGCATTAGGTATATAAATTGCTAATACTAATATATGCAGTGAAAAATTATAATTTTAGTCTCAAATTCCATAGATGATCATCAGAATTTGAACAATCTGAATTACTTTTCAATGTGCATAACTATATAAAAATTCGTTCGAACTGCTATTTAAATGAATCTGAAAAATAAAAACTTTTGTTAGTCACAGAATGCTATGCTGAAAAAGGTATCAATAAGTTTCAAAGGCAAAAGGGAGCTGTTGTCAGGAGGCGGAAACAAAAGCAAGAGGATAGATACACTCTTGCCTTTGTTGGTACTGTAAACAGGAGGTCAGACATGCTCTTGTCTTTATTGGTACTGGTGCTCTGTCTTATTTATCTTGAAACCTTCCTTTTGCCTTTGAAATCAGTTGATATTTTTTTCAATCTTGTATGTTGTACTTAACAAAGTTTTTATTTTCCATGCATAAAACCATATTTTTAGCTCACAATGTTACAAAAAGTATTTGAATCCATCTTCTTGTAGTTTGGCAAATATCTTTTTTACAGCTGCTTACAAGTCATATATAATACTTAATATGTTGTATATAATTGACTAGATTTCATTTTCATTGTATAATTCATTTGAATAAAAAGGCAATTATATTGCCTACTTTTGCTCTAATACATTGGTAAAAACTGTCACACAAACATGAACGATGAATTTTTCATTTTCAGTGGTACGTAAGTTATGTACCAATTATTTTCAGAAAAAAAGAAATTGCAAGGTTTAAAATAATACTGACTAAAATAATTATTAGTTCAACGTACTGTAAATAAATAGCAACGAGTCAGTTTTACACCAATAATTTCTTCCCCAAAGTTAATAACCTAACAATCTTATTCTATTTTATATACTATTTAAGATTTAACTATTAATAATTTAAAAATTTTATTAATATTTAAATATCACAAATATATGAAACATTTTGATATTTTCATCAACAGTTTTAAGTTACCTATAACTTTTTATATACAAAATAGCAGTGTTAAGAGAAAAACTGCAATTATTTACTATTTAAAAAAATAATGAATAAGGAAAATCTAAAATCTCTAAAATAGCATTATGGTGTTCCAGCACCCTCTGAATACTAATTTAAAATAAACAAACATTACTAAGTAATCAAAACTACAACCTCATAAAAGACACTCAATATTAAAATATACTCTATCACACAAAAGTATACACTAAAAAAAAAAAAAAAAAGATTGCACAAAAATAAACATGATATGCATAAGAGTGGAATAGTCAGAAAGAAATATGCACAAATAAATAAAATACTGCATATAGGAATATATACTAAAAATAAAAGATCTGAATAATACAGTTATTATAGGTAAGCTGACAACAGTAAAAATAAAATGCACAGGTTTTAAATGCTTCTTATGTGACCGATTTCAAACTAAAATATCTGCAAATTTCTTTTCCATTTAAAAGAAAAATAGAGATATAAAGCAACAGACATCCAAAGTTTTTCATATTTTTTCTCAATGTGCAAACTCCTGATATATTTAAATACTAATTTTTTTAGGTCAAATAATGAATGTTATATAAAATAATTTCTAAGCAACATATATTTATAAAACATCATCTTAAATGTAACACTGATTGTAAAGTAGCATTAAGTTCAATTGCAACTGAATGTTACATTCGTGTGTAACGCTCATTGCCAAGTTGCTCATGCCTCACAAAATCTGCAACAGCTCTGAAACTACTGCAAATCATGAAATCACTGGCAAATATGGCAGATGTTTGGCTTGGTTGATGGCATAACATCTTTGCAATTGATTGTTGGTTTCATACCATATTCCAAATATGAAGCCATTTTCCACATGCTACACTTGAATGTAATCTTAAAAGTTCTGTTCATTTAATTTTTGGAGCATTGCCCTAAACATAAATGCTTAATTTTTTGATTCAATTTTGTATTATAGAACAAAAAATAAACATTGTGAAACTTCTAACATTTTATTATTGCCAAAATTTAACAGCTTAATTTATCTTCTTTATTTTGCCATGTTTATAAAAAATATTCCCCTATATACATTTAGCAAAAATATTGCAAAAATTAAATATTTTATAGAGTAAATAATTTTACTTTATATTTATAGTAGAACCAGATTATAACAAGCAGCCCATAACATACTAATTTGCTCTTTAAAAAGATGTCCATTAAATCTGTTCTGCACAGAAAAACTATATATAATTTTAGGAATGGTCAGTAAAGGACGAATCTAAGGCATAATGAGGTTCTTAATAAATAAGGCATTGAATAGCAAAGAATATTCCTTAAAAACCCATTTATATTCTACCACAGCACCACATAAAACATCTTTTAAAGCATGCAAATACAAAATACAAGTGACATATCTAATCAAAATTTACTTAAAAAATAACTGTAAATTCAGACCAAACTTTGGTAGACAGTTTTCTTTTACAATAATATATAATAGAAAACTGGGTCAGGCCAAGACTCCTGCCAGGTTTGATCTCATCTCTGTTTGGGAGTACAACCGATGCTCAGTGGTGTAACTAGTATTAAGAGTGGTTAAGTGTAGCTTAAGGGCCCAAGAAGCATAGGGACTTGGAGTGAGCTTGGATATTTGAAATGCTTAGAACAAAACAATTTTTTCCTTAAACATTTTATTAAAAGTAAAAGAATTTTATGGTTATTATAACAATTATACATATTAAGTTATTTAAGAGTAATTAAACTGATTTTTATGATAAATACAAAACAATCTTATACAAAATATCCATTGCTAAATATAAATAAAAATGCTTCTGAAAGTTTGAAAAACACAGGGCACTATTAAGCACGAGATGGGCCAGGATAAGGCCACACATATGCACCTAATGATGTTTTCACTTCACAGGGGGGAATAGCATACGAAGTGTAAATAGTCTTAGATTCTAACGATTTTTTAATATAAGTTGAAGCAGTGAAAAGTTTCTCAAACTAGTTGAATACATTTGAAATTAATTTTCATCAATTACCTATGACTGACAAAAAATTGAAATAAAACTGGTGGAACTTCAAAAAGGGAAGGGGGGGAAGGAAGATAAATTGAAGAAAATACTAAAAATGTTCACTCATGTAAGTAACTTCTAAAAATAAAAGCATTTTCTTAAATGCTTTTATTTTGGGGACCCAAACTAAAATTCTTTTGGGGGAGAGGCCAAAAACTTGGGAGTTTTTTTTTTAAATTTAGACCCTGAAATAAAAGCATTTTCTTTAATGCTTTTATTTATGAGGGCAAAAATTCTAGATCTGGGGACTCTTTTACATATTTTGCTTAAGGGTCTAAAAATCGTAGCTATGCCACTGTTCCTGCTTATGGTTTATTGAGAGCTATTTAATTTGCTATCATTTGACAGATTATCATACTATAACTGAATACAGTCTTAAGGCATATTTTACTCACTAAGGCATCATTGAAGTGATTCAAAATAATGGACATTAATAAATTGTAAAATTATTGTAAGGCACAGAATAACACTTCACATTAAAATATATTCATCATTTTAACAACCAATTTATATTACACAGTAGAGCAGTGAATATCTATATAATTTTCAGCTAAAAATGGTTTTTGAAAGTTAAAGATAAAACATATTTGGATTTTTTAATCGATACACTATTAATTTCATGCAGCACAGAGAAAAAGGAAAAAATTAAAACCTGATTAATTTTAATAAATCAAATAAAAACTTCAAATTCTATTCAGTAAAGTTGAATATATTTAGGTAATATTAACATGATGATTGTTAAATATGAAACTATTATAAATTACTGACTTAACTGAATATACTTATTTTTAACTTTCACTAAAGTACTATCACAAAATCATGTAACACATAATTGATATATGATTAACGATACTCTAATAAGAGAGCATTTATAATTATTGAATTTTATTAGAATATACAAGGCAACACATTCGACTCTATTTAGTAACACAATATGTACCAGACTAATTTTGGCAATAAATACAGAAGGTTGTTCCCATTTTATGGAAACGATTTTGTATTTATGCTTCTCGTTAGCATTTTGAGATAAAGATTTGGCATTTTCAATATAATCATCTGCTACTGTTTTGTTTTGATTGGTATGTAAAATAAAGGATTTATTTTGAAAATGGCTCCTGAAATTGATAGATGGCTCGAAGGTTATGTAAATGCACGGTACTTACGTATTATCGCAACCATGACAAAACGTAATTGATGTATCGTCCAATAAAGGTCCCGATCGATTCCAAGGACAACATGCAACAAAGTGATCTGTATGAGGACCCACGTTCGAGTGGGTTCGAACTGGTTGGGGAACATACGCACCCCTGGGACTGTGTCGTCAGACAGGTCGGCTTCGCCGGACCAAGTCACAGAGCATACTAGACTCGCTTCTGGGACTCGCTTCTGGGTTTTTCTCAACCAGTTCGAGCCCGCTCGAACGTGGGTCCTCATACAGATCACTTTGTTGCATGTTGTCCTTGGAATCGATCGGGACCTTTATTGGACGTTACATCAATTACGTTTTGTCATGGTTGCGATAATACGTAAGTACCAAATGCACTTTCCAAGGGAAAATATTCATATCAACAAATTGTAAAGCGGTGTAAAAGTCGAGGTTATTGCATTTCAAAGAAAGGTATTTTTAATATATTAAATTTGAAAGGGAAAAAGCATCTAGCTGAAAGTAAAAATGAAAAAATGGCCGTAAAATTGTATCCTAAGACTGTTCGAACGAGGGTAAACATCAAGAAAGTGAAGTCTCTGATCCTAAAAGAAACTCCACAAACTTAAAGATCCATTGCATTGAAACTGGGAATGTCTTCTGGCACTGTAAGTAAAATCATTCATAAAGATGTGAAGTTAAAAAAGATGTTTAAATCTAAAGTTCATCTGCTTTTGCCAAAGCATATTGCGAAAAGAAAAACAAATTGTAGAAAATTATATGAAAAACACCTAGCTGCTGATAAATGGAAATTTGTGGTAACACTCGATGACGCATGGTTGTATTTAAGTGACTGTAATAAAAGAGCAATTTTCTACTGCTCAACTAATGAAAATGACCGTACGAAATGACTTCGTCAATGTACAGAAAAGTTCCCAAAGGAATTCATGATAGTTGCAGGATTTTGTTACAACGGTAAATTAAAACTAAAAAAAGTCTCAAGTAGAGCTAAAATTAATTCATTCAACTATCAGCAGAATATTTTAGAATACATTTTTGAAGAAATTCCAACCTTATATGGAAAGGACATCAATAAAGTTGAGCTTCATATGGACAAAGCCTCTAGTCACACATCTAAGTCAACTGCTAAGTCAACTGCATATTTAGCAAAGAAGAATAAGAAACAGGAATAAAATGTATCCCATTTAATGAAATACCTGTAAAATCACCTGACACTTCTATGGACTTTTGAGCTTTTAATTTGATAAAACGAGCCTTAGGAAAACAGCATCCAAGAACCCTGAATGGACTTTGGAAAATGACCCAAGAGGAGTGAGATAAAATTGACAGGAAGGTGCCAAGAAAAAGTTTACTTTCATGGAAAATTCAAGCTAGAGCTATAGTCAAGAATCAAGGCTATTAGACAGAAGCAAATCGCGCAAGAAATACGCCCTTTATGCATAAAAGTTAATTATCAAACTAGTTTCCCTAAAGTGCAAATGACCTTCTGTATACACTTTGCTTAATATAACTCATCATCCATCAAAGTTTTACATATTTAAAACAGTTGTTTACAACTATTTATCAGTTTTATGAAATATTGGGTAGATTTCTTAACATTATAAGGGCACATTTGAAACAATTAATACACAATTTTTAATAGTGTGCAATTATTATTAGCGTACACATTTTTTTGGTCACTTGAGTTTTGTTATAAACAAACTCAACTGTAATGCTTTACATCACAGGTCCAACCTTTAGCCATTTGCGAGCATCAATTTTTTTCGACAGCACATTATTAGAGAGAAGTCATAAACTCTGAGTGGCTCTTACAGGTATTTTTAAAAATTAAGATACTTGATTGTAGTTGAATTTAAGTTCAAAGTTAAATTCTTAAAATGTCATTTTTAGTACTTGTAAGTTTAATTTAAGTTTTAATAGCTCTTTGACAAGACACTAAATTTAAAATTAGGAGCTCTGCAGTGCTTATGAGCAACTGGTTGTGAATCTCCTCTTTAGATAATCACCACTCTATTGTACATACAGACCAGTGGCATAACTACAAACATTTGGCCCTTAAGAAAGATAATGCATTTTTATTTTTACAAAATGTGTTACAAGCCTTTCTCTTCAGTCAATATAGGCGTAAAATAGGCACTCAATATAAGGATAAAATAGGCAGTCAATATAGGGGTAAAATAAAAAGTGGATAGTTAAGTATTTTTAATTAATAAAATCAATATACTGTTTTGCTGGATTTTCAAATATTAAATGCTTTGCTCACAGAAAAAATTAGAGGAAATTTAAGAAAAAATAATAAGGCAGATACTGTAACTTAATTTTAAATAAAAGGTTCTTTTATCTATCTAATTAAATGAATATACATAAACAATAAAGAAAAATAGTCGAATAAAATAGGCTCTTTACGTAAGGTAATGCAAAAAAACCCTGAAAAACATTGGATCAAAACTTTACAGATTCAAAGCGTTTAACATATTCATACTTTTCCACTAAAGAAATTAAATTTTAAATATATTTCAGTGTAGTGAGTTAGTTACATACACTGTAAGAAACAAAATGGCTATAAAAATTATTATGCTGATTTAAGATGAAAAAAGAGATAAAAAGCTTCAAAAATACTTTCTTTGCTCAAACATAAAAAAAGCACAATTTGAATTGATAATATAGTTCTATCTTAAGTTAAGTAAATGATGAAAAAATAGATGCATTCTCTTAACAAAATGATTCAATGAGTTACATTAATTAACTCTTAATTGATACAAAGAACTTAAAAATAAAGAAAATAAAGAACATTAGATAATAAAAGTTTTTAATCTATCAATTTATTAAATATGAGAAATACCGGTAATACTGAAATTTTTGTATTAATATCAATATTAAAATATAGCCAAAATTTTATTGCACATACACCAGTTTTGGATACCCTACTCAGAATAAAATGTATTTCTGAATAACTACATAAATATCACAAGATGCAACTGCCACATTTTTACTTTCCTTATATACATAATGTATAAGGAAAGTATTGTGACGGGGTTGAAAATTCGAATTCGAGTTTTTGACGGGAGAGCACGTTTCAAGCATCCCTGATCACGAATCGAGCATTTTTGAAGTGATGTCTGTGGGCGTGTGTGTCAGTGAGTCTGTGGAGATGATGACAGATGAATTAATGGACCGATTCGAACGAAATTTGGTACAAAAATCACAATCCATGAATACTGGAAGCCTATTGTTTTTATACGCAATCGAATGTTCAGAACCCTCCTAAATTTTGGAGTGAAATTTTGAAAAAGTCATCAAAAAATCAAAACCACTAATAAAGTTACGCAAATAGACATTTCTTATGTAATTTTTCCGTAGAAAACGATTGACATAACCTTTAGAACTCCAGTATGAACCGTTCTCGAGATATTGCGCATTTTTCAAATAAATTTATAAAAAAATCCCATAAATTAAAGAAAATATATTTCCTATTGAGAAACATGTTCACTTTTCATATGTAATGCCATGTGATAAATTGGGTGACATCATTCTCGTGGATCTAACGCGTTACATTCATGAAAAAAGATACTTTGAGTAATACTTTTGTATTTGAACGCCAATAGTCATTTATCTGCTGTAAGAATAACTTATTTCTTCGTCCATAACGCTTGGCTAGATTTCGGCGATGAATTTGGTGGAATGTCGCCAACTTGGCGACTTTTCATATTATGGCGACTTATTTAAATGTTGCTAAATTAACGAAAAACTCGCCAAATGGATAAAAATGGGGCTAAATCAATGACGACTCATTGATGATGACGACATGGAAAATGACGACTCATTGATGATGACGACATGGAAAATGACGACTCATTGACGAAAATTCAATATCTTCGAAAGAATATAAATAACTACTATAAAAATAATCTATTTTTTTACTGTAAAAGTAGTAAATTCATTGCATTATATAAGGAAAGTCATGTGCTGCCCACATCAGATTTTTATCAATAGATTTGAATTAAAAATTACTTTCAGGCTTCCCTAACACATTGGGCTCTTAAATGTTGCCTAACTGCACTTAAAAGTAGTTATGCCACTGAAACACACATATAAGCAATTATTGAGGATTTATGTCGACACCGGGAAATTCTTCACTTACTGAGGCATCACTCAACAAACCTTGTTCAGCTCTCCTTTCCCAGTAGGTTGCTCTTTCTAGAATGGATCGAGAAATATGTCGCCGAGTTTTCGAACGGGGAATTGAGTTGGTACTTGTGTTGCTTTCATCAGATGTATAACCATGGCCATTGTCAGCTTGGTGATTACTGTAAGAGCTCTGTGCCGATTCAGGACTACATAAGCTTTCTCTTTCACTTGTGCCATCCTCACAATATGAAGGAACTTGAATAGTTCGGTTCATCGGCTTTGGAAAATTTTGTTTTGCAAGGTCACGAAATTCTCTTGACAGGCTGCGAGCTGTTAAACTGTGCACCTAATGAATAGGAAAAGTATAGAAAATAATTAATTTTAAAAATCTGTGGGTAGCATACAACTTTCTTCACAGACTTCATATTTCTATTGCTAGTCACATAAATAATATATATTTATTTTGTAAATATTGCAAAAAAAATTCCAAACAGAAATAATCTCAAAATAATTTATCGTTGCATGGTGAGAGTGGATGTATGCATTTTCTTATGAAAAATTACATGTAAAATATTTACATGACATAGTTATGCACATTGATTCTTTTATTTAATTTTTTCAATTTTTGAAAAATATTTCAAGAAAAAGACCACTTTTCTATTTTTCAAATGTGCATCAAAATCTAATCAGCACTAATGCATAATTCATCTAACTGTTCAATGAGATCTATTCACATGACATCACTGTAGGTCTTCATTTATAAACATAACCACATATTCAGCTTTTAGTAATTATTTTGAATAGTTTGGACAATTAAATATTTTGATAGTAATATTCCGAACAGAGCTTAACAAAATTAACTTTGTGCAAAGTTTTACCGTATCTATCTATTATTGTGGGTATGCGAAATGGGAATACCCGTAGAAATGACACAAGTGAATAGACCATAATGTATGAAAATCAGGGTTAGTGGTAAGTTTCTTCCACTGTAAAAACCACCATTGAGAAGACACTTTTCTTCTATCATTCTGGAAAAAATGAAAGAAACTGAAAAACATGAGTTATAAATATGTACAAAAAACCCCATTAAGTAACTTGAAAATTTTCACTAATTTCCTTCATTCATTGGGGGTAAATTATTTTAAGACATCATTTTGGAACTTTGGACATATTTATGAAACTCAATCAAACTGAGTAATTCGTTAATACAAAATTTAGCATCATATACTTCTTATTTAACTATATAATTATATTTTCATTTTTTAAAACAGAACCACCATTAAAAAGCATGTAACAAAATATCAGATTTTACTGGATTACATTTTTTTTATAAGACAATACACAAGATTGTTTACACAAAAACTCTCAGAACAGAAGCAAAAAAAATTGTAAAATCAGAAAAAAAAAATTGAATTAAATGAAATTAATCATCCAGTTTTTAACAAGTAAATTGTTCATATACGCTAATATTATATATATTTTTTTCATACTCACTATGAATTTGCTTTATTATTCTGATTTTTAATTAGCATATAGTAAACTTCAATTAAATAAATGCTTGCATTTTATTAATCATGTACAAAATAAGATAACCAAATAATTTACCCTGATTCGATGGCTAAAATCATAGTCATTCATTCAATTCAAACAAATTAGGAATCTTTTGAGTGATGTATGTGAGTGATAATGTTGTATGTTTCAAATGTATAAATAAAATTTAGTTTCTTTCACATCTTCCGATATGGTGGAAGTAAGGTGACTTACTACCGGACATTTTTCCTCTTCATTGGAAGAAACTTTCACAAAATAGCTTTGATACAAACTACTTCTAAAGACAAGTCTTTTCTAAAGCTGTAATTTATTTTTAATTCTATTTAAAATTTAATTTTATTTAGATTGATGTTGCAAAGTTGTATATAAAATATATGAAATCTTTCCCATTCATGCCTTTTACTATTTTTAGTCTTCCAATGCAGTATCAATCTGTCAGTCAAATTAGCCAATTGTACTCATATTTGCAGTTTTTCATTAAATACCAGTTTAATTTAAATGAAATGAAATAATTATCAAGCAACAAAGTTTTTAACTATTATTTTGTTTATTATCAGCAATTGAAAATAAAATTCAGATAAAATATGTAATAATTAAATAATTTCCCGAACTTTTACTGTTTACTAATTAAATTTTAAAAATAAGAATCATAAAGCATATTGTAGTTACAGCATGTTAAATATTTAATTTATTTTTAATTAGGACATATGAACAATGTATTTACCATAATCTATTTTAGGAAGAAACCTAACCCTGAAATCTGATGGATAGTTTTTTAGGAAGGAGGATAATTTGACAAGGGCTAGATAAACAGGCTACAAGGGACAGATGCCTTTCATGAAGGAATCTGCATGGGAAATAGTATCATATTTATGTTTCAAGCTACAAAAAGTTGAAAATGTAGCCAACACAGCTCTTCAAGATGATTAGAGCTGACAATAACAGAATAGTTTTTTAACTATAGAACGGATTAACATTGTACAGATATCAGACATGGCACAGGCAGATAGACACCACTGTAGCATCTACTTACTTTTAATCTGATGCACATCCAATTAAAAATTTATGTTTTAGGATGTCTCAAACATGCAAATTTGAAAACTCACTTTCATTACACATTACTATGTATTTATAGGGAAAATGAAAATTGAGTACCGTCTATTCATCTTTCCTTATTAATACTCAAAAGACTACATTAACTTAGCTAATGCTGAAGTGACTTCAGAAAAGTAGAGTTACATACAGATATAGAAAACAAAATTTTAAATTTGCAGCAAAAGTAGAAGGCTTAGGATTCAATTTATTTCAATGCAATAGTTTCTATTAACTGAGATAAAACAAAGAAACTCAATTACAGTACATTATGTTCATTATTGTAATTTTTGCTAGATATCATATCTAGATTTCGTATACATTGAACATAATATAGTTACACGGCACAGGCAGATAGACACCACTGTAGCATCTACTTACTTTTAATCTGATGCACATCCAATTAAAAATTTATGTTTTAGGATGTCTCAAACATGCAAATTTGAAAACTCACTTTCATTACACATTACTATGTATTTATAGGGAAAATGAAAATTGAGTACCGTCTATTCATCTTTCCTTATTAATACTCAAAAGACTACATTAACTTAGCTAATGCTGAAGTGACTTCCGAAAAGTAGAGTTACATACAGATATAGAAAACAAAATTTTAAATTTGCAGCAAAAGTAGAAGGCTTAGGATTCAATTTATTTCAATGCAATAGTTTCTATTAACTGAGATAAAACAAAGAAACTCAATTACAGTACATTATGTTCATTATTGTAATTTTTGCTAGATATCATATCTAGATTTCGTATACATTGAACATAATATAGTTACATTCTATTATTTTCCATCTATTGTTAAACAATCTAATATTTGTGACAATTCTTTCAAATACATACATAGTTTTAAAATGTATACTATTACTTTAAAATCTATCACTAACAAAAGACAACATTTATTAATTGACCAGGCAAGATATGCTCTCAATCAGCAAAATTATACAATAAAATACAGAGGAAAATATAAACAGCATAAAATTTGAAAGTTACACATATGCTGTAATGTTTGATTACGTAGAGACTTTAATAGTTAAAAACAAAATTTACTTAGCATTAGAGTCATTTTGAAACAACGAAAATTAAAAGTAAAATTTTTAAATTCAAATAAGAGAAACATTAAAAACATTTTGCAATAGCACAAAAAACAAAATATATAATCCGCAAGCAAAAAAAAAAAAAAAATTACAAAGGGTAAAGAAACATTAAGCAATGTAGTTGTGCACAAATTAATATACAACAGATATGAATATTAATTTGTGCATAATTGCATTACTTAATTTTTCCCTTAACAAAATACATAACTGTACTCTATGTTTGAATCATATGTTTAGATCAGTGTTCTTCAACCTGTGTTCCGCGGAACCCTAGGGTTCCGCGAGTCGACACTACAATTCGTTGTTTTTGTTTTGTTTTTCTTTGTTTTCAATTTCATGACATATATATGTATAATACAAATACTTTATATGAAATATTTATCTTCTTGTTTGAATTAATGCAAATTTATATCTTATATAAAGTTTTTATAACAAAGGCAGATACGCACCTTGTTCATAACATGTAATACGTAATATGACACATCCCCCCTAAAATCAAATCTGGGTGTGCTACTGAACGAAGGTTTCCATAAAAAAAATATCTCCAAAAAAAAAAGGGTTCCGCGAGATGACAAAGGTTGAAGAACACTGGTTTAGATCATGTAATGTACCTTCATGCACGGTCGACTTTTCTTCATTTTTTCAATTTCAGTTTTATTCAATACAGGGCTTGATTCTGGCTTTTTCTATAATAACAGTAACAAATATTAACAAGAATTTTTGAATTAAATTATAATTTTAAAATATATGCTTATTGATTTTCAAGTTTGACAAGTACCAATGACATTTTTCTGGGACCAATTGAAGCATTTCTTGGTAAATCAGACGTGGGAGATAAGTCTTTGATTTCTCGCTCTAGTCTTTTAACATGGTTTTCAAGGGTGAAAACTTTTCCAGAGCTGACGTAAACCTACAAAATAGAAGATATCTTCATAAATATAAATAAGTGCATTAAACCCATCTCTCTATATGTATTTTGCTTAGGTACATGACATACAAAAAAGAACCTAGTTATTACTTGCTAAATGACAATGGGTTTAGTTTTGATAAAAATAAACATGGCCATAAAAATTCTGTCTTGTTAGGCTTATGTGTCTCTCTCTGTATCCTCTATTTACTTGGGAAAAAAAGATAACTGATTCAAATGCTGACTATTAAAAGGACACTACTAAAAAGGAAAGAAAAACAAGGCTAATTTAGTAAAATAAACATTTTTAAATGTACTTTTCATTAGAAAACAAAATTTATTTAGTATGCTGGTATGAACCATCCTCAACATTAAAAAAATATTCGAATAAATTTATTAAAATCATAAAATTAAAAATGCATTAAATAAGTTGTTTATTTTATTACAAATGAATCAAACACATCCTCATAATGCTAACATATGCTATTCCCATATTATAAGACTTATTTGAACAATGTTGAATGTGAGAAATGCCAAATTAGCTAAATATCTACAAACAAAGTCAACTTTATCTACCTTTTACATCATTATTATAAATGCATATAAATAAGTTTAATAACTAATATTATTAAAAACAAAAATTAAAAGCAAAATACTGCTTCAAAATAAGTAGAGGAGTATATTAGTAGGGTAGCCCCTGCATGGAATATTGCTTAATGAAAGTTCGCAATTTTCCTTATAATTTATTGTCACACATTAGATTTGTTTAAAATATAGGTTAATTTAAACACCTATATTGCTTTGGAAGGTCTTTAAACACGAATTTGAAAATTTACCAGGACAAAATTATATAGCAGCCGTAAAAAGAAAAATGTTTATTTTTGAGGATGACTAATACAAATATGAAACTGTTGAAAGTTTTATTTGAGTTCTTAAATAAATAATAACTATATTGTCTCAGAGGTTCAGAAATGCATTGTAGCTACTAACCGTTTCTTTTATACACTTCAAATCTTCTTTAGATCAAGCCTTATTAAACACAAAATTACTCCTTTATATAAAAAAAAGAAAAAATTGTTTTAACAAGGCAAAATTACTCCTTTAAAAAGTTCTGGTAAGACCTATGTTTTAATTTATGCCTCAAGACCTAGACTCTTACTGAGAATGATGAGAGAGCTCTTTGCGTTTATAAATGGAAACTCCTGCATTCTTGGTAGGATCAAAGTTAATGAGATGTGGAAAAAGATATTAAATTTTAAATAATACTAGCTTATTTGAGGGAAATTAACATTATTAAGTAAATCAATAGAATTAAGTGGGCTGGGCATCTCTAGGATATGAATGATAGTAGAGTAACAAAAAATCCTCATTTCTTCAACAATAGGAAAAAGATTAAGAGGTAGATTCAAAACAAGTTGGTTGAATTGTGTGGAGAAAGACGAAGTCCTTGAGGGCAAGAAATTGAATAACAATTGCAGCTAGGAAGGTAGCCTGGGAGAGAATTTTTGAGAAGAACAAGTCTTTGGACTGCCAAACCAATGATGATGATGATAGGGTGCTAAAATGGTCATTATAGCACTATGCTATAATTTTATTTTTAAAAAAAATTTCATAGTTGAAGAAATTGATTAGATATATATGTAAAATTTTACTGTAAAGTTAAGTATTTTTTAAATATTCAACGTGAAATAAGAAGATACATTTTTAAAACTTAGAATAGTAATGTGTAAAATAGGTATAAAATAATTGATAACAAATGCAATGAATATAATAATTTCTGATAAATTTTATATCTCACCTTTTCTTCAAAAGAATTTAAAGCCTCCTCCGATACCATATCAAAGCAATCATCGCTGAAAGAATATGTGTACTTTGCAGATTTCTTTAATGGATAGCTATCATCAAGGAGACTATAACCCTGATTCACATAATAGTCTCTCTTGTACAATTCACTATCAATAGATTTGGGACCACAATTCAGTTTATTCAATGCAGGCTCAGAGTTAACTGATGGCACTGATAATTTCCGTTCAAATTCTTCAAACGATGAACTGCGTTCACCCATAATCATATTTTTTGCAAAATTGGACCTCTTAGATATATTTTCTGCACTATATGGATTATTTTTTAAAGGCACAGCATTTAACCATTTTTTATGTTCTCTTTCAGCAATAGTTCCTGAAAAAAAAATATTACATTTTTTTCGAGAAAATTCAAACAAAATATACAGCTATGAAAAATTTTAGATAAAAGAACTCTTATGAGATATTAAATAATTCATTAATTCAACTGCAGGTAACTAAGAGCTAAGATAAAAGTTATGATGTTTAAATATTTATTTTATACTAATCTACATTAAAAAAATTTTTTTTTGCACTTAAGTTTTGATAAAATTATACTGGAGTTTTGGTATTTTACTCCAAAATTTTACTAATGCAAAAAATAGTTTCTTTGTAAAATTTTTATATTCATTTTTAGCATTATAAAATGTTAACACTATATACATATTTTCTTCTAAAAATATGTAACATATATACATCATATATATAAAACTGTGAGAATTAAAATATTTGCATATAAAAATAGACATATATATCATATTATTGCTATTGCAATATGCCAAGTGAAAAAAAAATGTTTGGGATTAGAGCTGTTATAATTTGGGATTAGAGCTGCGTACTTCTACCTTTCAGCAAGAAGTCATTTGTGAAGGGCCAATTGCAAGTAAGTAGTACACACAGTGGCAAGAAGACAAATTTCTAATGCCTTTAGCTTTGATTGCTGCAAGTATTGCTAGATTTGATCTCAAAAAATGGTCTATTATTAGAAATAAATGTTAATTTGATGGTTTGCATCGAAATGATCAAGTCTAGAAGCAAAGGCTAAAAAGCAAAAAGGTTTTATTAACCCCCTGAAAACTGTGACCTATTACAGTATCGACGATGATATGCCTGTAAATGGATATTAACATTATACATGTTTTCCTTTTTTTTAGTGGTAGATAATTTTGGTTTTGCAGCTGTAGCCTTCTTTTCCAAATTTCTGCAACTGTTACAAGGATCTATATCAGATTAAATTACTCATCAAAACTAATTTTTTCATAAATGGAAGAAGCGGTTAAAAATAGATAAACTACTACAATAGTTGAAAATGCAAATTTATAATAAATATTTAAGTCATGATATTGGAATGCAGTAGCAAAAGTGGTAAAAATATAAAACAATCAAAGAAACTAATAAAAAATTACTTAAATATAATTTTGTTCCCAAAAAATCTTTTATCTGCAAGTAGTATTTAGCATAAGTAATTGTAAATACTAAAATTAAAATTATCACTACGTCTTAAGGGGTAGTTAAAAACTTTGTGAATTTTTCTGAAAGTGTAAAATTTTTGTATTAAAAGTCTGGAATTTCTAAATCACTCATATTTTACAAAAGAAAAGTATGAAATTATAAATGCAAAATGAATATAAACTAATGGGGTTAGAAAAATAGTGATTAAAAGCATTATAGGAAGCTTTTTGTTACATAGGATATGAAAGACACAAATTAAATAAATATAGTACTCAAAAGATGTGATATGGGAAACATAACTTTCTCTACATGCTATAAATTCCTTTTATATATTTATAACATATTTATTTTCAGTGTCATTTATACACATATTAAAGAAATTATTTTGAGCTTTATCGGCTAAATAAAATAATTTATTTAAACAATCATGCAAGAAACAAATATGACCATGCCACCAAAATCAGGAATACATTAATGGAGGATTTTCCAAAGGTAATTATGTTAAATTTGTTATATGCAAGGAATACCATCAAAACATAACAAAGCTTATAAAGTCTTGGCAGATGTTATAGAATATCAGTAATAATAACAACAATAATTCTACACACATATGTAGAATTATTGAAAACCTTCACATATAAATTAACCTATACTTTGCACCTAACCATTAGACTTTTGCTAAGACCCTCAAAATTAGAACATATCTAAATGTAATAGGCACAATAATATAAAAAGATTTAAAAGTTATTCAGCAAAAATTACAAAATTATGCAAGTACACTGTAAAACTTACAAGAATAACTAGACGAATTAAAAAAATCTTATTGAATAAAATTTTATTCAGCAATATATCAATGTTATTCATTACCTGGTCTTGGAGGCATTGCAACAAAAGAGGAGGGGTCTTCAGCAGTATTCTGGGG
Source organism: Amaurobius ferox (assembly GCA_951213105.1). Classification (NCBI taxonomy): domain Eukaryota; kingdom Metazoa; phylum Arthropoda; class Arachnida; order Araneae; family Amaurobiidae; genus Amaurobius; species Amaurobius ferox. Next base: position 70,636,418 of record OX578143.1, on the reverse strand, counting down.
GGGAAAAATTATGATCAAAAAAATATAATAAAAAATTATCAGAAATATGTTATGCAATTTATCAGTTTACCAAGTAGTTTCATATTTGTATCTGCTCTCTGTGATCATAGACCCATTTTCAAAGAATTTTGGAAATGACACCTTGTAAAAGGTGTCATTTTCACACAAAAATCAGGTCAGAAACAAACAAAGTTGTTTGGCTGCCTCCTGCATGAAGAAAAAGTTATCTATTCAAAGCTGCACCCTGCACTCATGGGATTAGTCAAAAATTTTTCCAGGGGAGTAGGGGAACTTTACGGTCAACACATAATGCAGTACTAAAAATGCAACATATTAACTTTACTTTTGCTTTCATCAGCAGAAATTTACGGGAGGAGTAAACATTTCCCCATCCCCACCCTAGCTATGCCCATGTCTGCACATGTACACTGAAAATCACCTACTGCAATAAGACTAGGAAAACAACAACTCTCAATGCAGAGGAGCTCATAAAGGGAAATCTTCTTCCTGATCCATTTGGTCTGCTTCCTTCCATTCCATTATTGCTTAACTTGTGGCAGCACATTTTCTTATTTTGAGGTGATAGCCAGCATTTGCAAAGTAATTTTTTTACTGTCTAGTCGATTCTAAAACATCGTTTTGCTACATCTTAATGAGTTCAGATATATAAATCCTCAGATAAATCACCTTATCAGTATATTGATTATTTTCTAAAGATCAGATATGTCTTCTGACAATGCATTTATGATAAAAGTTTTCAAATTTTTTATAACTCCCTTATCTATTGGCTGCAATTTTGAAGTGAAAATTTGAAATGAGGAAAATAAAATTTACATTCAGTAGTTTTTATGATCCATTTGGATGAGCCAGGCAATTGTCCACAAAATAAAACAATTTTCTATTCTTCTTAATTATTTTTTATTAAAGCAATAGCAATTAAAGCAATAGCAATTAAAGCAATAGACATACATGCCACAAAACATACAATGGATGCAGCAGAAGTAAAACAAGCAACAATGTGATGTATAGAGCAAAAACGGTCTAAAAGACCCTTTTTTTGGTGGTACCAGTTGATCAGCGAAAAGACATTTCACTTCGCTGATTGGTCTTTTGTATTATGTAATTTTAATGTCGCCAATTTTAGTTATTATATGTACTCTATTTGCTGGTTTTATCTCCATGACAATCATCGTTTTTAAAAGCAAATCTTGTTTGGGAAACATTTAAAGAAAAGACCTGTTTCACTGAAATGAAAAATGTTGTTAGGAGTTTATTCTTTTAAAATCTTGAAATGTGAAAACTATGTTTTCACATTATTAGCAGCTAGCATCACATACACTTCCACTTTCAAAAAGTTCTGATTTGTCTTGAAAAAAAAAAATTGATATACAAAATTTTTTTTCAATATGAGAAACAACTTTCTATGTAATGATCAAGGGGATTGAATATAGAGTATTTTGATATATGGAAATTCAATATACAGAGATCCGACTGTGTGTGTGTGTATATACAGGGTGTACCAAAAAGATTGAAACGCACTTTAATTCTTTACCTGTTGGAGATAAGTGAGCAATGTAAATTGCAAAAATGTTGAAAGTAAGGTAGGCAATAAGACTATGTTAATGAAATAGTCCTATTAATTTTCAAAAAGTTATTTTTTAAATTTTTATATAACCCCCCCATAGACAAATTTGGTCAATCAGAAAATTTTTATTTTTAATGCAACAAGATCTTTAAAAAAAACCGCATATCTGTATCTTTAAAATTGAGAGTTATATTTAATTGAAAATTGAATATTGTGAATGGGGACCATATATCAAATTAGAAATGTAAATTTGTGAACATATCACAAAAAAGATAAAACTGGATGATAATACATACGAGACATTTTTGTGAATTCTGTGTAGACTCACAATGCAATCATGGATTAAGTACTTTTCACATTGAGACATGACACAAAAAATTTTGGCACATATTAACATATTTTTGATCTAAACAATTTCCATCATCAATTTGTTTATGATCCCTATTTTCACTGATGAAACAAGTCTTTCACATGGTATGGAAAAGTGGCATAAGTCAGATAATTTCCTTTATCATAATTCAGATGATTTTAAAGATACAGATATGCAGTTTTTTTAATGATCTTGTTGCATTAAATATAAATTTTTTTTGATTGATCAAATTTTTTTAAGGGGTTGTATAAAAATTTAAAAAGTGTAACTTTTTAAAAATTAATGGGAAGACTATTTCATTAACATAGTCTTATTTCCTACCTTACTTTCAACATTTTTGCAATTTACATTACTTACTTATCTCCAACAGGTAACAAATTAAAGGACGTTTCAATCTTTTTGGGACACCCTGTAATCTGTATATATATATAAATATATATATATATAATAAAAATATAATATGAAAATATAATGATAGAATAGAGAGAAATTGTAACTCATAAAACCCTTACTTAAAATATGCCAACAACTTATAAAGAAGTATAAAATAGAGATATTCTTCACACACACACACACATCCAGCCGTCCAAATGGTTGCTCAAGTCGTCGGATGAGTCGGATGGTCTGGGTCTTCAACACACAAACACATAATATATATGTGTATATATATATATATATATATATATATATATATATATATATATATATATATATAATTCAATTGGTTTATATTATTTCTCCTTCCAATAGCCAGTAGACAGTTCCATTGGTGTCTATAGTTAAATACTATCACCATTGTCAGAAATTGGCTATTTTACCAGTTTTAATTTAAATTGTATGGCTGTCCTGACGAGAATGTAATTTCGAACTAACCGCCATTTTTTGTGTAGTTTCAATTGATTGTTCTCCATATCATGATCTTTAATCTTGAGCTAATTATTATTGCCTTTTCTCATTTTTGCCATGTTTTCTTTTTCATTTTATATATATACCTTTTTAATTGTGATTTTTGTATACTATTATTCTCCTCATCCACTTTCCATTATAGTGATAAGCTACCTTCTATTTTCATCTGTAGTCTTGGTCTATAGTTACTTATTTGTAACAGATATGCTAACGATGGGTTTTTTGTACTTACTGTAGTTCATGCATAGTTTTCTTTTAAAATCTTTCAATTTTTATTCATATATATATATATATATATATATAAAGCATTTTTACATGAGCACAGATTCAATAATCTAAAGTTTAAATAATATTCAATGCTGAGTATAAACTTACTTTGGAATTTGTTTGGGAATTCTTTTCATTATTAAGTTGAATTGAAGATTCAGAAGCTCTATGTTTGGAAGACAATGAATTTCTTTCTTTTTGTTTAGCAATAGAATTTTCGGAAGGTAAATCTGAAAGGGAAAAAGATCTGTCAATGTTACATTATGTATTTAGTATGTCATTTTTTCCATATATGCAACAAAGAAAACAAAAATAGAAATATATTATAGAATAACACATGCTGGTAAATTTGAAGTATATAATAAATCTTGTTTGTATAATTGCAAAATAAAATTGAAAATTTATGGTTTATTGGGGATTACTGATTATTTCTCATTTATCTCAATAAAGAGTGAGTGAGAAATAGCAGACACAAGTCCATTGAAAACCGAAATGGGATTATCTTGAATTCCTTACAAGAATATTTAAGAACTGACCCTTCCATAAATACTAATAAATGATGCTAGATCCAGATAGCAATTTTAGCAATCACAAGAGTTTTTCCTTTATTTACATTATTTCAGCAGTAGATCATTGTCCTTTTCATGCTCTTTTGGATGGCTTATGAGACATTTTCATTTTTAATATATTGTTAAAGATGTTTTTTAAATGTTCTCAAGTTCAAGATTTTTGCACATTTTGAGAATTTGTTTCTAAATTATTAATTAAAAAATATTATAAATTCTTTTGAACATAAACATTTTGCTACTTTGACCAAAATAGTCATGAAAATTTTCATAAATGGTGAAAATGGTGAGTGCTAGGAAAAGCCCTGATGAAACAATAAGACTATTGATTTTCAACAAGTGGAGTCATGAGAAAGTTCTAATTTTTGTTGCTTCTGAATATGGAAATTTGTTCATTTATATTGTAAGTCCTGTGTTGGATATATACAATGTTTTTCATAGTGAAATATTGAAAATGTATAGAATAATTGTACTGTTTGGCTTCGGCGAGTTGGCAATTGGGTCACGTGATTCTGGATGAGTCCATTACTTAAATTTAATGACAGGTAGAAACATACTAGGAAGAACAGGCTTCCACAATTAGTGGCTTTTGTGCAAATTTCTACCTTCTTACATGTTATTCGTTTTAGCATTTAGGATCCGGTGATGTTGAGCTCAATTCAATCAGTTGGATTTTAATTAGGTTCCATTTGGTGTGTTGATTAACGTCTATATCGAGCTAATAAATGGAGAAATAACCTGTGTCGTAGTCAGGCAGGGATCTGAGTTTAAGCATCTCCAAATGAAATTCAGTCCAGGTTTTTTTTTTTCCTTTTTTTTAACATATAGTAGCACACAATTTGTGAAGTTCAAAAAAAAGCTTTATATACATATATTCAGTGTTGCTGTTGGGATTAGGTGGAAATATTTTTTCAAAATGATTAAATTTATATATTCACAAAATTACTGAAATAGCTATATTTAAAAGTTCCACAAGTTTTTGTCTGATTTTCATACAAATTGGTTCCTTAGCAACCAAAAATATTATCACAGAGTTTCCATCTCTACACCATCAGAAAGATTGATGAACATTCTTTCCAACGATGTTTGAACCAAATCCATAGGACAATTCTTGCATTTTCATTTTCTTTTTTAAATACATAGAAATTTGCATTTTTTAGATTATCTAATTCTGCATCTTGCTTTGCTGCATCCAAAAACTAAGATTAGCACAATTCTATAGTCTGCCAAAAAGTTGCATGTATATCTTTGCATTCTAACAAAAAATTACATTATTTAATACAATTTAATATGCTATTTTAATTTTGGTGATATTTGAAGTAAATGCATAAAAGCAATAAACACATTTTCTGAAGAAGTTCCCACATTCTACCTTTTTCCCAATAGATTTTACTACACATGCCTGCCTAAGAAAATGTAAGCTATATCTTCTTTTATTTAGGGGGTGTCCCGATATCTGATACCGATTACCGGTTTTACTGATTTATTGGTATTTTCCAAATAACGATAAACCAATATTTGAGAACCGATAAACCAATATATATATATTTGTTTTCATACTTCAGCATTGAGGAAATGGGTTTTCTTTAGGGTCATTCCATATGGGGACACCCGATGAGTGTTGCTCCATAGTCACAGATTTTTTTTTAATTTTTACCATGGATACACATGGTAATAAAACCTCCAAATCTGAATTTGTAATGTATATATATTAATAATGGCCCAGATACAGGCATTTGAAAAATGGTCATTTTTGCGAAATGGCGGCCATCTTGGATTTTTCACTAATGTTTAGAAATGTAATAGCTTGAGAACTAATGGCTCAAATTAAATAATTCTGCTACCAATTTAAAGCTATTTATATCAGAAATATAGGTGCCATATCAAAACAGTGAAATATATATATTTTAATATTGTTATTACATGAAAATTGCAAAAATCACCTCTGGATTGATAAGTAACTTTAATGGGCTATAAAAAAAAATGGCCCCTAATATTTTTTTCTGAAACTTGGTACAAATACTAACTAATGTGTGCGCTTTAGGTACAAAAAAAATTAGAAAGGTAATATTTCTTATTACAGAGAAAAATAGCTTTTAAAATATATACATTTAGTTAACATTTGACATGCAATGCTTTAATCATTTAAAATATATATATATTTTAAAAACAAATAATGAGCATAAACAAAACACAGGAATTTTTTACACACTAACTAGTATGTGTGCTTTAAGTAAAAAAAAAATAAGATGGTAATATTTAATTTAATAACTAAAAAATTTGCTGTTATATGTATAGGAAATCAGTGTAAAAATCTCTGGGATGATGAAAAATTCTAATAAAAATCTTCCTAAAACCATACAGTTATCACTCTTATTTTTATTTTCTTAGTTCAAATTATAAAATGGGCATTTTCTATATTCAGTAAAGCTGTAGATACCCATTTTTTCCTAGTGGCCACTGGCACCTAAACCAATTTCATCTAAGAGGCAGTACAATAACCTTTGGCCTATTTATAAATGACAACTATCGCATAAAGGTGAAGCTTTTCAGCATACATATAGTTAATTTCACAAAAAATAATTTGTAATTAGATAATATAAAGCACCCATTTTCATGAACAGCACTAAAATAAAAAATAAAAAAAATTAACACAGAACTACAGCATGTCTATCACCAAAAAATATCTTTAAAAATATCACCCTGCCAGCTCCAAGGGAAACACTGGGTGATATCCCTATCTAGTTGAAATAAGTACCTAAACATAAACAAACAAGCTGTTGAAGAAGGAAGTGATCCTATAGCACCAATATTGTTTTTGGAACATTTAAAAACACCTGCTTCTGGGTCACATGAGACATCAGCTGCCTATAGCCTTAGAATTTTCAACTCTAATACTTTCACAGTTCTGTTATATAAGTAATAGCAATTAACATATATTAGTTGTCAAAATTCCTGAAATGATTACTTGACCTGCATCATCTGTTTTCTCTTAGGTTGAGTTCAAAATACAATGTTATATTACATTTCTGGGTGACTTATTCCTTTCAGAGCTCATTTTTGTTCAAGTGTTCAGAGCTGAGTATGTTCAACAAATAAATCAGTGAATTGTGCTTCTATGATTATTTCTTTTATTTATCTTCCATGATTAGTTCTTGTCTTATTCTATAAAAATTGAATGTTTTGTATGCAAGAAAATCAATGTGTCATTAAATACTGAATTTATTCCTGTACTTGTGTCCTGAGTGGTAGTGTAGTATCTGCAAGATTCACAAGGATGAATATCTGAAATGGTACAGTTTAAGACAGAAAACACTTGTGATTCATTTAATAAACACCTCACCAAAATCAGAGCTGCACCTAATGCCAATTTCCCTCAGACTGTCAATGATAAATCAGGAATTACTCATTCCAGGAAAAAAACTCTGCACTTCTTGTTATTCTTCCTTGCATTCATCAATTAGTGAGTCAGAGGTTCATACTGCTGACATGGAGATGACCAATGATGCAGATTATAGTGAAGTCAGTATAATAATGGAACAATTGAATAAAAGCTGTGAACTTTTGGATTTATCGCCAATAAAGGTCAATAGATTTTGCTCTAAGAGGAAACTCAGTTATATGCAAGTTAAGAAATTAAGTAGCCATGTTGCTACTGAAACTGATACAGTATTGGGTACTGAAAGTATTAATAAGCCTCAAAAGACATTATTTACTCAAATTGCACGTCTATGATGGAAAAATTATTGAATAAGTTTTCTTTAGATGCATCATTTAAAGAAAAGTTGAAAATTTTAAAATTAGTCCAAGATTCATGGATAGTCCAACAAACAAAGGCTTATTATATTACTACAGAGAATTTAGTAAAAAAAAAGCAAGAAAAATAAAAGAAACAGAAGGGATGTTATCAATGGCTAGTGAAATATGTGTTAAATTAAATTCTGATACTATAAAAAAATTACTAGTTTTTATTAAAACAGTCGTTTGTGTCCAGGAAAAAAAGATTGCATATCTATACCAAGTATATAAAAATGGGAAAATATTAAAACAAAAAAGATACTTTTGTATAATTTAAAGGAATTATATCCTGCACTTAAAGAAAGTCAAAATGAAGTAAAAATACTATCTAAATTTTGTACACTACATCCAACAGAATATGTAATTGTTGGAAGCAAAGTTATTAATTCTGTATGTGTTTGTATCATTAAAATATTAAACTCATGCTTCATGCCATCCATATCAGTGACTATACTACATCATTATTAAAAGAAACAAGTTTATTAAACTGAATCAGAAAAGTATGGTACACAGGTGGGAAAACTGTCCATCTCCAGAAATTCTTAAAGGAGTACAAATGCATCTCAATGAATTAGAAATTAATATATGTTATGTTTATGCATTCTCATGGCCCAAGTGCATCATATATATAGCCAAAATCTCTAGACGTGTGCCAAAGATTACAATACTGGCTATTAGATGAAATTGGTTTAGCAGCCAGTGGCCACTAGGAAAAAATGGGTATCTTCAGCTCTATTGAAATACCTTTTTATAATTTGAAATAAGAAAATAAAATATAAGAGAGATAACTGTATGGTTTTTAAGAAGATTTTTATTAGAATGATTCAGTACGCCAGAAATTTTTACACCAATTTCCCATCATACATATAACAGTATTTTTTAGTTATTAAATTAAATATTACCATCCTAATTTCTTTTTGTACTTACAGCACATATACTAGTTAGTGTGTAAAAAATTCCTGTGTTTGTTTTTGCTCATTATTTGTTTTTAAAAAATATATATATTTTAAATGATTAAAGCATTGCATGTCAAATGTTAACTAAATGTATATATTTTAAAAGCTATTTTTCTCTATAATAAGAAATATTACCTTTCTAATTTTTTTTGTACTTAAAGCTCACATATTAGTTAGTATTTGGACCAAGTTTCAGAAAAAAATATTAGGGGCCATTTTTTTTATAGCCCATTAAAGTTGCCTATCAATCCGAAGGTGATTTTTGCAATTTTCATGTAATAACAATATTAAAATATATATTTTTCACTGTTTTGATATGGAACCTATATTCCTGATATAAATAGCTTTAAATTGGTAGCAGAATTATTGAATTTGAGCCATTAGTTCTCAAGCTGTTACATTTTTAAACATTAGTGCAAAATCCAAGATGGCCGCCATTTTGCAAAAATGACAATTTTTCAAATGCCTGTATCTGGGCCATTATTGGGATATATACATTACAAATTCAGATTTGGGGATTTTATTACCATATGTATTCATGGTAAAAATTAAAAAAAAATCCATGACTATGGAGCAACAAGTTTTTCTTAAAATGGGTGTTTTCACATGGAATGACCCTTAACTACCTTTTGTTCTGAAACTGAAAGGTAGACACTGGAGGTCAGGAATAAGTCTGTCATATCCTGTCTGTTGGATATGTTCAAATATTTGTAGTCAATGGTCCTACCCTTCTGTTATTTAGTTATTTGTTGATCTTCAGAATAGTATGGAGATCATTAATTCTTGATGTATAAATGAAATTTCATTAAAACTCAATCCACAAGGGACTTAAGCGAAACAAAACCATTCCTAAGCAGATATATAGCATAGATATTAAACTTGGTGTTTTTAATTAAAGATAGTTGCCAAATTGGGTGGTATTTTGGGCTACTTTGAACCCTTACCATGACTTTTTGAAACTTAAATTAACTAAAAATCTAATTCGAATTTTGAAAAAAATCGCCGAAGTGCACCTTCCTGGGTCTTGCAGTACCTGTGTATCGTATTTCACGGCTGTATGGTACTTAGATTTCCCGCTATAGACTTTGCACACATACACACACATTTTCCTTTATTAGGTAAGAAGAAATCCAAAGACAACTTGTAAAACTATATACAAGGGCTATTTTTTATGTATGTTCTAAAACATTAACCCACTTATAGAAGGGGCAGAAACTTGATGCATGGATGGTTCCAATGGTGTAACTGGCAAGAAAATTCCAAAAATCCAAAATTAATCCATAGGAGGGTTGGAGGGGGATTTTATACTTCAATAGCTGGTTGGCATTTGGTTAAATCTCGCTAATACATTGGATATGAATGACCATTGTGCGAAAATTTAAAATAAAGTTCAATATTCATCCTTGTTATCCTACTTTTTTCTTTACTTATTTTACTTCCATCTTTTCCCATAAAATTCGCTTTTCATCAACCTAATCAAAAGTAGAAAAAGAAAAACAAAACATCTAAAAAATTTGAATAATAGTAGAAAGGGAGATGGAAAGATTATAAATGATGTGCTTCCCTATTTACCTGATAAATGGAAAGTTTCATTTTCTTTACGATTAACTCAATTCTTTGTTTGGTGTCAATTTGGATTAAAAAGTTCGGAAAATTTGAACTTTTTCACAATTTTTGCTCTAAAACTAATATTTGAAGGTATTATTTGGACTGGGATTCCCTTATGTACTTCATTAGCAAAAACAGCATCAAGTCTAGGGTTAATATATTTTTTTACCTCTATGTAAAACTTATCTCCCAGTTACTTTTTCTTTTTCATTCAAAAGAATGTAATATAGAGGAAGAATTGTCTTCATAAAGTTTGTTTTTTAATTATGAGATTTTGATGTCAATTCATGTTTTAGGACCTTCTTGAGCATGTTTTGACTATTTTTAATGTGATGCCCATCTGTCTATGGTCAATTTTTTTTTTGTACACAATAGCTGCCACAAATATTAATGGATTTTCACAAAACTTTATATTTGACTCTGTTAACGAAAAATTTCGAACTTTTTGAAATTTGAATGAAAACATTTTCATTTTCTTAACATGGCAGCATAGGACAAAATTTGACATCATACATAAATAGGGTTATTTATAGCTCAATGATCACGAAACTTTTAGTTCCAATCATTGTGATGCAATTTTTGTGTTCACAAGATCATTAGCCCTCGACGTATGTGTGTGTGGTGGTGGTGGTGGGGGGGGGGGAGGCAAGGTCTCCCTCCTAAGATAGGAGTGTGATCCCAGGGTAGATCAAGTGAACCAGTGTTGGCTGGCAAAGTATCATGGTCGTAGATAGGTGGTTCATAGTTCCATGGATTTGAAAATGATTAGCAAAACTGCTAACAACAATTGAATTTGATTAGCGATTATACAAATTTGAATAGTAATTTTCAGGAAAATAAAAGAAAATGACACTAAATAATAACACATACTTGCCAGAAACTAATTCATTTTCACGAAATATTTTTAGCTAAACATGTTTTACAACTTAAACAGTGGCAAAAATTACTAATGTTCCTGCAGATCAAGGGTCAAACAGCTAGTGCTTGAGAGCATCAATGCTCTCACAAGTGTAAAAATGCATATATACTTTCATTCTTCAGTCTGATGCTTTTGGAAGATTTTTTTTTATATAAGAGCCAATGCTTGTTAATCGTAAAAGCAGCAAGGGGTTGCAAACCCTTGCTTTTGATAATAAACCATTAAATGTAAACATTCTTAATAGAAATCTAGCAAAATGACATGAAAAATAACAAATTTTGTTATTGACCTATTCATAACCTCAAGTTTAATTAATTTTTACATGATTTTTCAAAAAAGTATTTTTATGGCATCAGAGGAACTTTTCTGGTGGAATAGCTGCCATGAAAACCGTTTTTCACTATAGGCAAAGTAGGCAATTGTGGAAAGCCCATCTTCCGTACTCAATATACCCTTTTTTAATATAAAAGTTTTATGGATAGCTTTAAAATTTACATTTGTCTAGGGGCTCCCAGCAAGGGTTAAGGCGACCCTGACTACATTTATATATGGACCATGATTCAGAATTTTTTAATTCTGTTCATGTATATAAAATACTGTTCTACACAAACACTCAATACAAGGATGTAGAAGAGTATTTCCAGTGAGTAGTACATAAACGCTGTGTGTTCAACATCAGTGATGAGATTTTCAATTGATATTTCGATAAAAATTATTTGGGAAGGAGGATTTTTTTAAATAGCACTTTTGCTATGCATTTTATAACTTATTCACAAAAAGGTATTATCTAGTTGCAAATGCTGATGTGATACAGCTTAGTACAAATCCTGTGTCTAAATTACTGTCAGCATAGCATATGCAGAGTAAAATAATGCAACAAGATATAATATACTGTACAAACCTTTCACATGGCACTTTTCACTACAATTATCAGCAGCTACTTCTTCAGAGGGTATGATGATAGGACTAGACACAGTGGGTGCTGGATTCATTGACTTAGAAACAGTTACTGTTTGTGAATCAGCACCTGACTTGAGGTTAGCTTCTTCTGTTTTTAACTCATCTGAGTCACTTGAAAACTCCAATGATCCAGCAGAGTGAGTTTCAGAGAGTTCTGAAGAAAGTTCATCTTGTTCACTAAAAACACATTATTAACTATTAGCAAAAAATAAATAATAATAATAAATAAAATAAGAAATTAAATTACAAACACATCCAGGAATATCATATAAATCAACCACTCCTTTTAAGAACTTAAGAATAAGGCAAAACAAAACTACAATAAAAAGATAGCTTGAATGAATTTACTTAGTTTTGAAATTAAGACTAAATACTCTTTAACTGGATGAAATACTGTCCTAATTACAGTAAAATTTCTCAAAAGAGACAACATGGCATTCTCACAAACAAATGTTAAATGTCATTTAGAGAAGAAAAGAAAGTGGTTCTTGAATAGGGGTGCATTTTAAAAAGAAAACAAAACTGATGTCATGACTGAGTTACAGATAAAATTAAATAAAAAATGTATATTAAGAATTTTATCTTATATAATGAAAAGGAGGTATGTCTATGCAGTCTGTAACAGGAAAACTAAGCCATACAGCCATGAAATTTGGTATCGTACAGCCATGAAATTTGGTACACAGGTACTTCAGGAACCAGGAAGGTGCACATCTGCATTATTTCTTTTAATTTCCAATTAGTTTTTTAATTATTTCATGTTTTAGTATTTTCACACAAATCCGTTCCTTAGCAACCAAAACTATTCTTAGAGTTTCCATCTTAACATCATCAGAAAAATCGAAAAATTCTCTTTCAAGCAAACTTGAATGGAATACATACAATAGACGAATTTTGGTGAATTTAAAAATATATATACACTTTTCGTATTTTGAAAACATTGCTGATTTCAAAATTACAATCTAAAATAATTGAGTGGGGTGAACTGATATTTGTAATTTAACAGTAAATAATATCCTGAAGCCATCTGTTCATTAGTACGCTATCCATTCATTAATTATAATTTATATAAGGCTCGAAAAAAGTTCCATTTCATGGCAAATTTCAACTGCTATTTGAATGGTACAGCAATCTATTAATGTTTCTGAATGTAGAACTATTTTGACACACAATTTTGAACGATTTTCACAAAAACTCATTCTTTAGCAACAGAAAATATTGTCACAGACTTTCCATCTTAACACCATTGGAAAGATCGAAAAATTATCTTTTAACTTCGAATGGTATCAATACAATTAATAGACCAATTTTGGTGAATTCAGAAACAATATATACCTTTTGTATTTTGAAGACATACATGCAATAGATTGCAATGCCATCCATATAGTAAGTAATCAAATTTTACCGTAAAGTGGAAATTTTCCGAGTCTATAATTAATGAACAGATGGCTTCAGAAAATTATTTGCTATTAAATTATGAATATTGGTTTGCCAGTCAATTATTTTATATCACAATTTTAAAATCGAAGGTGCCCTCCAAACACAAAAAGTATATATTTTTTAAACATTCATGAAAATTCATCTATTAATCATATAGATTCCGTTCAAAGTTTGCCTGAAAGATAATTTTTTATCTTTTTGTTGATGGTGTTACGATGAAAACTCTGTGATAATATTTTCAGTCACTAAGGAACAGATTTGTGAGAAAACAATTCAAAATCATAAGTTAGAATATGAATATGCCATAGTTTTACATTTAGAAATACACAGTGAATGGTGGCACCAGCGAATTTAAGTTTTTGAAAAATGATTTTCCCAAACCTCCGATAAAAGCTACACTGGAACTCCGAGTTCTTAAAACCAAAGAATGTTTCTACAATACACTCATTTCTAACAAAAATAAATAAAATAACTTTTAAATGGGTGCAGACACGGCTATGTTACGATCGCTCATCTTAAATCCAGGACAACGTCAAGTACATTTTGAGGTCTGGTTTTTGACATTGGAATTTTAATTTTTACACCTGAAGGAAAGGAGATTGTAATAGGGATTACTTAAACCTTCTTGTTTGGTATTACACAATGCATACATACAATAAAAATCATACAAGTAAAGTTAGGGAGAAAAAAGACTTGGAATTGTACACCTATAGAATGTCTGAAATAAAGTAAGTAAAAACTCTTTTCATTGTCGCTGGAACAATTTTCTGGTTATTTATAAGGGTACATGTAATTGCGTAATGAGGGAGAAATTAACATTACACAAATGGCAGTTTGAAATTCATTCAGGAAAAAAAAAAATTGTCATTAAAAGGCGTTTCACTGCATTTTACTTTTTTCAATGACCAATTAATGAGAATCTTTAAAAGACAAGAAAAGCAAAAATATCTGGAGTATGGCTTCCATTAAGATAAAGTTGTATCACATTGCTGCCAACCGGCCAGAAGAAAAAAAAATAGGAACACACTGCATGAGGAAAACACATTGGCCAAACTAATGCAGCACATTAATGCATTTAAACCTTAAATTGAAACCATAAAGCAATGGATACTCACATGTATTGAGCTTATTTAACACATACTCAACAATGGAATAAAATAATTTAATTATTTTTATTAAATGCCAAAATTGTAGCCAATTTAGTTTTTTCAGCATGCTCTAATAATTCTGAACAGATATATTTTTTAACTTTTATTATTCTCAGAACTCATTTGAATTGAAATTATCAGGATTTCTATTTTGATTTAAACTAAAAGATAAAACAAATGTCAACTTTTAATTAAAATACTATGTAAATTTAAATATAAAGACATCAAATTATAATTTATGCTTTTGAAATGGATACATTTCTAAGTACCCAAATCATTATTTTACTACTGTTATTCAGAAAATAGTCTTTCATTTCATTAATAATACATTTGAAAAATGGTTTTTCTGTATAAAACATGAAATAATTACAAGATATTTAGACAATGCAAACAGATTGCAAAATGGAAGAAATACTTTCACGATTAAACAAAATATACGGACTGTGCACAAATGTAGTTTATCGCAGTATGGTCGCAATATAGCCTTTCATATCATTAATAATATGTTTGAAAAATAATACTTGTATGCTGTATATAACATGAAATAATTATAAAAATTGTAGTTAAGGAAATGTGGTTGACCCACGTTAATTAGATAATCATTAGTCATCTCTCTCTTGTAGTACTGTGGAAATAATTGCCAATTGTGAGAACTGATTACGCAATCGCAAAAAACAGATTTTCAGATGCAAGAGTGCGAAAACTCTGATCTTAAAATTTATGACATTGTTTCCAATTTTGGGACATTCATGATATATTTCCAATTTTATGAATTTTGTGACCTGTAAGATACTATAATGCAGATTTGCATAAAAAAAGACAAGCACGATGACTAGCAAATTATCAAAAATCGGACTATTTTGGTTCAAAATCAAAACACTTGGCAGCTATGGACTATCACAATACATCATTTTATACTTAAATAGAAATATCCAAGATTTAAAATGTTCATACCATTTTATTGCAATATTCCTACCTGTATGACTTTATATTTTTTTGATTTAAGTTTTTAAACCCATTAGTACCTCAGCGATAAAGCTTATACAAATTTTAAAATACTTAAAACCACTATCCATTGAAATTACTTCAGCTTCAATGGCTTTTGCAACATTTTTAAGGAACACTAAATAGAAAAAAATTTAACATTACAATTACTTAACCTAAACTATGTTTATTGCCTGAATCATTAGTAAGCATTAGATTAAAGAATTCAAATTTTGTGAGAGATAAAATGTCCAAGTTTTATATTAGAAAATGTGACAGAACGATTTTACATGAGCACACTGTTGATGCTTAACTCTTTTGTGACGGTTGACACACCCGCATGTCGTGTTGTTGGCTCTTTTCGGGCGCGGCAGCCCAGTGGTTAGCGCGCGATTCTCGCCGCTGCCAGAACTGCCGCCGTGTTCATGCGGAGTACGATCACGTTAAACATGTGGGTCCGTAAGTCCTTCCGAGAGGTTGGTGGTAGGGGAAGGAGGGTACGGTCCCTGTGGATGCCTCCCCCACTGGGTTCCGGTCTAAATTGGGTGGCACTTCCCGGCCGTCCAAACAGTTACCTTACACCTTTCTGGTAGGTCGGACGGTCTGGGTCTCAACAACAACAACACCCGCATGTCGGCTGCAAACTTGCATTCAAGTACGACGGTCGTGTATCCACATTCGGAAAAATTTACCCTAAAAGACGTCGGCCACGTGAACGTGTTTTCATATGGAACGTTTTCATTTGAATTTATTTGTCTACTAGATGGCGTTAAATGCCCATGGGAACAACTCCAATGTATTTTGCAGATACTTGACCTTGGTTAGGGGTGGATCCAATAAATTATTTCTCTATCTGGAGCAGTGCAACATGGATTTGTAATATAAACAAACAGAGCACTTCTTGCAGCATCTATAGTTTTATAATTGAGTTTCGGGTCTCATTTTTATTTTAGCTTAATGATTTCTTTGGTGAATAATAGGAATGTAAGAGAGTATTTTATTTTAGTTTGAATTTTAAAGGAATGTGCGGCAGTGAAATTATTAGGTTATTTCGGATCAGAGAATGGCTGGGCCAGGACGGTGTTTTTCTGTGGAAAAATGTACTCCTATGATAAATGAATCGGGCAGTAATGAAAGAGATGTAGATAGTAAAGATTCGTGGAACTGTAGTACTTCTGAAGATGAATATGAAAATGCAAAAGATTCTTCAGATTCTGAGCATACTATTATTACAATGCCGTCAGCTTCAGTAGCTGTTTCTGCGAATTATGTTTTTGGACAGGAGATTTGAAAGATTTTAATTCTTTTGAGTTTTTTAGCAGACTTGGAATCAATCACAATATTATGCTGCCTAATTTAGATAAGGAAATTAATTTTTTTAGCATATTTTTCGATGATGAATAGTAGAATTCATAATAAAAGCAACTATCGAGTATTTTGCATTGCGATTCGTATGAAAAATATACATCAAATAGAAAATAAGTATTTTTATTATTCCTGAAAAAAGTAGATTTCTGTGTTGAAGAGGTGATTTTTAGCGAATTTATTTCAAGAGTTAAGCTTAGCGCAACAAATTAGCCGTTTTTTGAGAAAAGTTCGGAAGCGAAGAGCTCTATTCTTTGGCCACGGTAGTTTCAGAATACCGCCGTCCAGAAAGGGTTAAATAAAGATTATATATATATAAATAAAAAATAAATAAAAGATATATATATATATATATATATATAAACATTTTTTGGATACATATTTTTTCTATTGTTTATTACACCCCATTTGGACATATTTTACATACTCTTAAATCAAAAATGTCCCCTCTGCCACTGAAACTTTCCTAATCATTAAGATGAAAAATTTGAAAGTAAACTTTTTTTCAAATGTGTGTGGGATCTTTGCACAAAGTTATCTTTACTAAGAGGTGAATTTTTTAGCTTACAATACAGTAACAAAAATACTGTTAAATATGCCAATCTATGGAAGATGATCATTTACAAAAAACATTACTTAATTCTAACTCTGAATGGATACAAAAACTTAAAAGCAAAAATTAAGAACCTTTATATAAGAACTATAAAAAATAAGCCATTCTGAAGGACTTTTAAAGACTACACAGATCATCATCATGATATTTTAAACTTAAACATTGAGCTTTACTTAAACACTGAGTTTATGCTTAAACATTGAGCAAATGCTATTGAACCTTAATACTTTTAATGTAATCATGCAATATTATTACACATATAGACATCACATCATTCCATAAGTGCTGAAAACATGTTTAAGAAATACTATAAAATGTGTTTTGTTAAAAACTTGAATTTTTAAAATAATCATTTTTCCGTGATGTTCTACACTCCAGAAGATGAGAGCACCAAAAAGAAACATGGAATGTAAACAACTGATTGTTATAATGGGATGAAAATGGTATGGAAATACCTTTTACTGCTATTTCAGTAGCTCCATTTTGAGACATTGATTAAAATATTTTTTTTTAAATTGGTCTACAAAAAAACCAAAAAAGATTAGAATATTGTATTCATTAGACTGTTATGATAATTCCTAGATAGAACAGATTCTTATATATGGAAATTAATCTTTTTTAGTGAATGAATTAAAATGCTATTAAAATGTGCTATGAAAATTATTTTAGAATGCTATTAAAATGTTTATATATTTTACACTAGATAGAATTACCCAGCATAGTCTGGGCCTAAATAAGTGCCAGCTACTTTATTAATACAAATACAGATAATACCTCTCAATTTCTAAATCTCCTGTTTTGAACGAAAATCATTCTCCCATTTTTTTTTTTATATATATATGCGCAACAATGCCAATACAATGCAAACGCAATACGCCCTAAATAGGCTCCTTTGATGTACCCTAAATATGCTCCTGATCACCAATTGTTGACAGAATGACATAATGAAAACACGAAGTCACAAGGAAAAAGTTCCTTTCCCCTTGAAGTAAAATAGAAAAAAAATATTGCTGTCTCAGCAAACTTTCATCCAATTTAAATCATATTTTAGCACAATGCTCATAATAATAATATAATATCAAATTAAAAAAATTAGGATGAGATCTTTTAAATTTGCAAAGTTAGAAAACCCATAAATTAAATGCACTTAGTATGCAAGCAGCTGTTTTTTCATCAAGACAAAATCCTGTGATTTAATCAAAACACCTGCTCTCAAATTATCGTTTAAGGCGACAAAGAAAGAATAGATTTAACAAATTCATAACTTTTAAACTAATTCAAATTTTTTAAAAATTATGCCAAGCTGTATTGTCTAGGGTCCTGAAGTACTTCTGTACCAAATCTTTCTACTGTCTAAAGATTCCATTTCCTGTTACAGACAACACACACAAGTACTTTTTCTTAAGTAAGATCACAAGCAATGCCGGGTATATTTGCTACTACAGTTATAAAAAAAAAAGAACTTACACCAAATCGGCTGTTTCAGAGGGATAAGGAATAAGCATACAAGGAGGCTCTTCACAATATGTAAGAAGTTGATATTTTAAATTACTGTACAGGGGTAAACGCTTTTTTTTTCGGAATAACCAGTTTTCTTCCCAAGATGAAATAGAGGTTGGATGCTGTGTGATACCAAATTCTTTGTTTTCAAGGTTATCGACTAAATCACAGCCAAATTCAGGAAAAGGTGTGGGTGCATCACTGACAAGGTCTATTCCAGCCAGCAAATCAATGTCAGGCTGTTTCTGAATGCCTACTTCATCAACACTTTGATGGCTGCTGGACCATTTGCTTATACTGCTAAGCTTATCATCATCTGAATCAGTGAATTCTTGTGTAATTTCTTCTATTTCTTCAATTTGCTAAACGAGAAAATAGAAGACAAATACTTAAAATTATTAGGAAAATCACAATATTAAATATATATGTAATTTTAAAAAATAAATACATTTAAATTAAGATTATAATAATTTAATCATAATACATAAAATACTAAATCAAGGAAGCTTAATATTTCACAAATAAACTGGTCTGGTCACTTTCTTCAGCTTTTAATACATGATTAATATAGAGCAGACAAGGTTTAACTTATTAAATTTAAAACTAAATTATAGAAATAAAGTTAGTAATACAGATAGAAATCCAGCTCAAGAACTGAACAGTCTTAATTAAAGAGTCAACTACACGACCAGATTTCTGGAACATTCCAAATGCACCATTTTTAAAATTTTTCAAATAAGTTTGTATGTATTGAGATAGATCGATTAAGATGACTTTGAAATATGTAAGGCACAGATATGTCCTGGCAATTCAAAAGTTAGAATATATGGGACCTGGGTTCAGGAGATATGATTTGATGCACAATAGCATTAATATTATTAAAAGTTGTCAGTATATCTAGGCACCAGGATTTCCTACATGAATAGTTTACAGAAGAAGTTGATTCTCATAATAAAATTGTTACAGACTTATGGAAGAGTGCTGCTTTTCCAAACCTTTAAAAGTTCATATTTTTTTAATTAGTAAAACAAAAAAGTTACAATTAGAGGCATTTTGTTGATAAAGAAGTCACTAAAATTTTCTTGTTGGGATTACTATGTATGCATCTGCATTGTCCCAGTTTTCTAGTGAGTGACAAACATAAGTGCATGTGTGAGTGTATGAGGAGAATTGCTGAATATTAGGGAGAGTTCGAGGGATAAAAGGTGCAGGGTGATTAAAAAGAAATTCCTTTGTAAAGGCTTTCATGTCTTTTTTAATTGAAATTATTGGTATTCTGACATATTTTTATTATCTAGATTTAAAAAAATGTGTCTATGATGTCCATTTTTAAAATTTGTTTCTAATAATTCTTTAAGGACGAGGTTTTTCCTTTATTTGTTTCCATTGAAAATTTAAGGGTTTAGGTGGCATTTTTACATAAGAATAGGATGCTATTGACAAGAATCTGGTTAACAGAGCACATGGTAAACCATAATTTGATGCAATTAATGGAACAATTTTTACACAATGATCTGACATGGTTGAATAGTACTTGGTTAACAAGTCATTTGGTGAACTATATTTTGAAAAATTATAATTAAGTCAGGGAGGGTCCCACAGTTAGCTGCATATCCATGTGATGCAGGTGGTAGTATTTAGTTATTGCTTCTCTTATAAAGAAATACAAAATATATATTAAAGAGTGGTGAAAGTAACCAATTTGAATTATTCTAACTAGTAATTAACTGCAATGCATTTACTTCTAAGTATTTGAACAATAGAGAGAGAATTAAAAAAAATATGTTCAAGTAGCATGAGATGTAAGTTTCACATACCACACATTCTAAAGGTAAATTAAAACCAGATGCCCCTGTTTCAGTAACCCCAACAGATCGATCTTCTTGATTATTGGATACTTGAAGCAATTCACAGTTCATTTCATCAGATTCTAGAAAATAAAATATATAAAAAATTTCATATGGAACATACAATATACTTTTTACCAGAATAATAAGGCATTACCAACAATTCATACTGTCATAATTAGGAAAAATGAAAGAGTATGGGTATCTTTCAATTTGAGCTAAAAATTTCCTTATATTTTTAAAAAAGAAATTTATATTTATAAATATAACAATATGTTTATTTAATTTAGTATTAAGATTGTTAGCAGTTATTTATGCACAATGATATTAAAAAATATTATATTAGCCATAATATAATGCAGCCTTGGATTAAGTTGTTATTGTTGAGATCCAGACCCTCCGACCTACTAGAAAGGTGTAAGGTAACCGTTTGGCCTGCCGGGAAGTGCCACCAAATTTAGACCAGAACCCAGTGGGGGAGGCATCCACAGGGACCGTACCTTCCTTCCCCTACCACCAACCTCTCGGAAGGACTTATGGACCCACATGTTTAACGTGAACACTCCGCATGAACATGGCGGCAGTTGTGGCAGCGTGCAAATCCAGCACGCAAACCATGGGGCTACCATGCCCGAAATGTGCCAACAGCACACGGTGTTCCCAGGTGGTCACCCACCCAAGTACTAACCGTGACCAATGCTGCTTGACATCGGTGATCTAACGAGAACCGGTGTTTTCAGCACGATAAGGCCGTTGGCTAGCCTTGGATTAAGTGTAACTGTTTTAATTTACAAAGAATGAAAAAAAAAAAAAAAAAAAGTCATATTGTACTGAACATAAATATTTTCAAAAACATATTGATATATAGGCATATCTATATATATTGGCAATATATTGGAATATAGGCATATCCATAATTTCAGGAAAGGTGTTTGGTTTTGAATAAACAGTCATGGTATTGGGGAATCGGCATGGATTGGGAAACTCAAGAATGAGGATCTTTATACCGAAATGACATTCTACTTATATAAAAGTATTTTTTTTACCAATTTCTAAATATAGAATTCTTATTAAATAAAAAAAATAATTGGTCTAAAAACTAGAGCTGCACAGCCCTAGTTTTTAGATCAATTATTTTTTTTATTGCCAATTAATCGATTAAGCCTTAGTTATGATTAAAAATTTTGGTCAAATAGTCAATTCAATTAAGTCGACTAAAATTTTCAATCCGCGGTTTAAGTCTATCCATTGCATATCCACAGAAAGAAGAATAAACATTTGTGAAAATGTCCTACAGTTTGGAAAAGAAATAAAAAATGCTACTCAACTTGAAAAGCAGATACAAAGGGATACTCAAATTAAGCATAGAAAGCTGTGTTTCAATTCTGTGCGTTTTCTGAAAGTTTTGAAAATTCATATGCCCCTTTCAAATTGAACTTAATATGTGCAAAGGACTGGCTGAGTTGGATGCTGACTTTATACATCCTTTCATTTGGTGCAAACTGCATAACACACAGTATCTGAATTTTGCTTAGCTGATAAAACAAATTTTATGTTTAACTACTGCTTCAACACCATTACAGCGAGTATATAGTAGTGCAAGATTTATGCTATTAATTCTAACAAGTTTAGAACTAGAAAATGTAAACATGCTTGTTTACCAGTTAAAGGAAAATATAAATACCTAAGATTTGTAACATCATAATAAAATATATATTACAGGTACACAACTTTGATTTTTATTTTTCACTCAAATGAATTACCCGACTAACCTAAACAGGAGTATCGCTGTATTAAATTTCGTAACCGTGGGTCACTTAGATTCTCTGCTACATGGTAGACAAACAGACAAGCATCTTCATTTATTATTATAGATTAATTTTTAAAAATTTTGTTAATTAAATTTCGGTTCCTTAAACATTATGCCAACATATATATAGAATATAAAATTAATTTTTTTCACTTTAATAATGTTCATATATTTGAGTAATTTCATAAAAAATATACATGTGTTTAATCAAAAAGCTTTTAATATTTTAAAAGGACTGATTAAAAATTCGATTAATCAATCAGTTAATTTGTTAAAATTTTTTGATTAATCAGCTAAAATTTTTAATGGACTCCCATTTCTACTAAACACATTTGATAACATTCAGGCTAAAAAAGCATTACCTCCAAAAATATAACAAGGCATATTAAATATCATTTTAGTTTTAATGGATAAACTGTATTCGACATACCTTTTTGTATTTCATAAGCTTCTTCCACAGAATTGTAACTATTTTTAAATTTAGACTGACTTTCTTCGAAAACCTAGAAGAAAAAAATTATTAACACTTTATGATAACATATTACACACAATGCAAATTACAATAATAAAGCCACTCAGTTATTATAATTCAATTTATGTATATATTTTAAAAATAAGAAATGTAAGAATTTCAATTATATCAAAATAAAGAGTATGTATGCCTAAATAAAGGCTTGCATGTTTTAATCTCAATACGAAATGAAAATTTTATTTTGTAAAGACATAAATAAACAAATTAGTTTTTAAAATTGTATACAAGATTTAAGCCTACCTTGTTTATAACAGCAGCAGCAACCAAGCTATCATAAGATGAAAATATGTCAGCATACTGATAGGGTGTACCAGAATTTGGAAGAGGTTCTCGAATCTCAGGATGCTATGAATACATTTATATAATTAGAATTCAATATATTTTATTTTGACATATACACACAACAGCTGAATCATAATAGCTGAATCATGCAACATTCTTCTTTAATTGGGAGAAAGGAGTTTAACTGTATAAATATCCAACATACTATATTTACATTATTTAAATGCATCCGACCATTTCAGTATGTTCCCAATCTTAAATGAGGATATTACTGCTAATGACAAAGTTGACAAAAATTCACCTTATCATCTAGAGATCAACCTCCTTATTTGTCATTGCCAATCTTAATAATAAATTTTAAAAGGGCCTTAGCAGTCAGATAAAAACTTTTTGGTAACCAACGGTATATTCTTTTTTAAACCTAACTTGCAACAGCTTTCTCGCAATAGCTGTCATCTGCATATATGTGTACATTTAAGCTTTTGCAATTAAAGTCTTATTCATAGAATCATAAAAAAAAACCAGCATCTACACATAATGCTTATATAAATTATAATATGTCATACACATATCACTAATGGTAATTTTACAGATAATTATACATTTTGCTTCATAAATCAGCCATCATATGAATTTTGTTTAATACATAGTTTGCAAAGACCAATTGTGTACATCTTGTTTTTGAGGATTTAAAATTTCATTTTGTTAGTGTTACTATTACTACATGTTATTTAATTTACTAGATATTGAATATTTCATTGTTTTACTCTTTTTTAAGGTTTCATTTCGCTTTTTAAACCATTTGCATGCATTTGCACATGTCTGCTTCACAGCATTATAAAAATTTTCTTAAAGTATATATAACATTATATATTTTTTAATAAGATTCCAATGACGGTTCCACTTTGAAAACTGGCATGCTTTATCACAAAATAACAAAAATGCAATACCATTATTTTTCAAAATTTAAATTTAGTTTTTAAAAAAATATTCAAGGTTAAAAGTCACATTGGTGACCATGAGAATGAAAAAAAAAATTCTTTCAATTTTTTTTTTCTTTCACATGAGATTATTATAATACACATAAAATGCTTTCAAATGACACAAATCTTATGTTTGTAACTATATTAGGTGATGAGACATGATTTTTTAAATCTCAGTCAAAATTTTGTAATTTTCGACATTACATACTTCATGAACCAAAAAGTATCTGGGGTAATATTTGATATTTATGTTAGCTAAATACCTGCAACTACCATGCCATTTTTTTAATAAAATGAAGAAGGTCAGGTTGAAAATGTTCATTTTATTCATTGATTTCACATGAAATGGCTTGTAAGGAAAGAACTCAATTTTATTACTCATTTTTTAAAAGTATATTTATTACCCGTCATTCTTCCGTGCAGAGCAAAAATAAACCCTAATGCTATTCCTGTTACTGTCATGCTTGACACAGGAACATAATGAATATGCATTAATATTCCAATAATCATGTTTAAGAGCCCTGTCATTTATTAGAAACCATAAAATAACATTTTCAAGCACTAATTCCAAACAAAAGTTTATAAAAACTACAAAGTGAAAAAAAATATTTTGGAAACTAAAAATTGACAATTATCAGGCATTCAGTCTATATGACATAGTCTATATTAAGTATAAAAAGTAATAAAATAAATTTCACTTTTCATTATTTAAAAAATTCTAGAGATGTTTCACAGTGCTCAAGAATGCCTGGCACATGCATAATTTTTTCATCAGTTCTTTGGATGCAGGAAATTTACCGAATGCACTAATGTATTTTGAAAGATTATAGTTAATATTTGAATTTTAAAACTTTTATAAAAATAGAGTATCATTGAAGATAGAGATCTTCATACAGGATGAAACTTCTAAAAAATATGCTGAAAGGCAAAACATTGGGATTTCATAAATTCTTCCCCTGTACTCGAAAATTCAACGTGCTTGAAATCAACATCACAACAATTTACAATAATATGGATCATGAATATACATAGGAAAAATAAATGAAACTAGCTAACAGGGTAGTGACTAAATATAACAACCAGATTTTATAGCAATAATATTTTTAGCAAGTTTAGCACCCGCTATACAGGCTCAAAAGTTGCAAAATAACAAAATGGATCAAAGTTTAGCATGAGCAAGTTAAGTGGGTCCATTGCAAAGTAGAAAATACAATGTGAAAATTAGCTCAAAATTAAAGCAAGAGTCAAAATTAAAATCCTCCCTCACTTTTACTAAAGTTGCCCACTCCTTCCACCAAAAGTAAAAATAAGCGCCACAGCGAAATAAAAATTCTTGTAATAGAAAATCCTACTTCACCCCAATGTTAACCAGCACAGATGTTCTAAACAGACAGGATTCATTCAAAGATTGTGTTTCCACCTTTATACCAACTTGGAAATAGGATGCTCGAATTGAAAGAAAGAGAAGGCTTCTCCAAACATCTGCTTACAAGACTTTGAAAATTATTGAATTCTTAATTTAATTGTAAAAAACTAAATAAAGTGACAAAGAAAACAGTTCAGTATTTCCAAGCTAAGAAATAAGGGCTCACGAGGACAAATTTTGAAGGCAATACCTCAATAAGTATGTTTTGGGTGTATTTTAATATAAGCAATATGGAGAATACTTAAAAATATGCCTTTACTTGTTTTTAAAAATCTGGATAAAGAAAATCTGCAGACTTTTTGAAAATTCCGGTTTTTAAAGGCGTTTCAAAATTTATCTGTCTCCTGTTCAAATTAAAAACTCTGAGATTATAACATTCTTTTTGGCTGAGACAATAGCTATTTTCCTAACCCATCTATTTTACCCCTCCCCCAAAAAAGGTTAAAAATAATTAAAATCTATTATTATTATTTAAATTTTCGAACCCCTCTCTGGATTGAAAGCAACATAAAAAAAAGCAAACTTTTGGGCCACATAGAGAATTTGAAATAGAAGAGACATACAAACATACATATGAACAACAGATTTTTAATAGAGTATATGACAAGAAAACAATTCTATTAATTAAAAATATTTTAGTACCTGAAGCAGGGGAAGATCTTGGCACTCATTGACTAAGGCAGCGATTACACATTTTAAGGATGCATGAGCAGTAGTAGGAGTAATACCATCTACGGCTGGTAAATCTATGAAGTTAAAAAACAAGTAATTATAGCAAACATCATAAACTAATAAAAGCTAAGTAAACTTAAATCTGGAGTGAAAGTTTTTACTTAACTTCAACTCTAAATATATGTCATAACACAACATGGCATAATTTAATAGAATTTCAAAATATTCACAAGATTATAAAATTTCTAAATGCTCATTTTGAAATGTGTCTCCTACTCACTGCCACTCACTTCATGAGCGATTCCAAGTCAAACTAAAGTTTCAATCAGAAAATAGTTTATTTCTCTACAAATGCACCAAATTTTATGTTTTTGTATGCTATAGTTTTTGCGGTATTAGAGAAATTCGATGGACAAACTGATACAGAAGAGCATTTTTCACTTCAGAGGTGTATAAAAAGTAAAATAAAGTGTAAACTACATTGAACTAAAAAAAAAAAAAAAGTCTCTGTCCTGCAAAAAATTCAACTATGTATGTTAGCAAAAATTCATGATCTTGCTACTGTTAGTCTCTCCAGAGCACAAACTCACAGCTCAAATATTTTATATTGACTTTGACATTAAATATTTCTTAAACTAAAGTCGAAATCAAAAAACGGTTTATTTCAGCATGTTCCCTAAACATTTCTCTATAAGTGTACTAAATTTTATATTTTTGTATGCTATAGTTTTTGCAGTATGAAGCAGATAAATGAGAAATCTATCTAACAGTGGCAACTTTTAACAGTCAACTACTTTTTCTTTATTATAGAGAAATAAGGAATATTTTATAATTTACATTTTGTACCTTTAAACTAGATATTAAGTCCACCATGGTGTACGCATAAAGTTATGTTAGTGATTCTCTCCCACCCATTCACCTGCAGAACTTGTGCTCCCAATATCCCTAGACACATGCAGACCACGTACTGATTATTGACACATAATCAACTCAAAGTATTCAGAGGAAACTATTGATCACCTGATACAACTATACCATGAGGGAGTTATTGTGAGAACAGTTACAATAACATCCGATGATTGACCACATACCTCTGCCAATCAACCTACTGAGTGAACAGAGAAAATGACTAATCACCGGATGCAACTATACCATGAGGGAATTATTGTAAGAACAGTTATAATAAATTTGATTGCTAACTATGTACCTCTCCTAATCAACCCATCGAGTGAAAAGGGAAAACAATTGATCACCTAATTTAACCATATGATGAGGGGGGAGTTATTGTGAGAATAGTTAGAATAATGACCAATTATTGACCATGTACCAATCAACCCATTGCGTCAACAGGGAAAACAATGACCTGATTCAACCATATCATTCAAAAATTATTGTGGGAACAATCATTTACAATATTATTACAAAAACAAAATATGTAAAGCTTGGAAAAAATAGCTAGTGGGCTAAATATTTTTTAACCAAGTTTGAGTTATACCAAAAGAAAAATCCAATGAGTTCGAATTTCTTTTAACTAGCTTGCTTGCAAACCTTAGGCACTTTTAATGATAGGTGAACAAAGCAGTTGCTTACGGCCCTGTCTGCTATAAGGGGTCCTAAGATCCCTGACCCTATGAAAAATGTATAATATGAAGGTCCCAAAACGTATTGCCGCTTAAATGTCCCTTGACAATCTGCTGTTACAAAACCTTGTAATAGAAATTCTACAGGCTCATTTTTTTTTTTTTTTTTTTTTTTTTTAAATTAAGTTCAAATCCAGCCTGGCTCAAAATCTTGTAATGGAAAAATCATTTACACTTCATATATTCCAGGAGTTACTTATAATGAAAATATATTATGTTGATTTGTAAACATTATATTATAAGTAAAAATGAAATTATAAGTAATATTATATATGTAATATAATGATTAAGTATATAAGTAAAAATGAAAATATATTATGCAAAGTTGATTTGTAAACAAAATATAAGCTTTATATTTGACAAAAACCATTTACCTGTAAAAACGTTATTTTAATAATGCAACATATAACAATATTGACCATACAACAGAACGCATACTTTTTATACTTAAAATTTAATTATAATAGCGCGAAAATAGTCACTCACAGTTACAAATTTAATGAGCCATTATTATATTTATTAAAGATAATAACGCATTACATTAATCAATTTCAAAATGACTAATTTTATGTAATGTATGCAATCAATACATTTTGCCATGTAAGTAATTTATTTTTACATGGAATGATGACATGACTAAAAATCTAACAGTGACATGACTAAAAATCTTTTCTTTTGTTATGAACCTCTGAAACAAGGCTGAGTGCTAAATATTTTCAATTTGACTGAGAATAAACATTTATCTGCTAAATGCTTTAAATTCATCTGAAAAGAGTATACTCCCAAAATGGTAAAATCCACCCAATTCTAGCAATACAGATGCCCAGTCTGAATGTTTAGTTCTTGGAGGGAATTTACATTTCAACGCCTCTGCTGTCTGGTCTGTGATCCGACAACCTGTTTCTTATGATTTTATTTACCATGACATTCAGTACTGGACGAGTCTTGATGCTGCCCTTGAGATAAGGATCAATACAATATTTGTAAAGTTATAAAGGGACTGACAGTTGGATACCATTTTATCCCAGTATAACTGTGTATGATTCAACCATGATATATTCAAAAGCCTACACATGCAAAGCATTTTTAATCCGAAACATTTTATAAAAGAGAAATAATCAGCTTACTATGAAGAGCCTTTTGTAAAGCTCTTGAAAGGTTTTGAATCGCTTCCACCAACTTCATGTGATATTCAGCAAAAAGGGTTAGATCTACAAAAAACAAATTAATTTTTATGAGATTTTGTATAATATAGAATTACATAAAACATATTCATTTAATTCATTTTTATGTTACACAACCCTCAACACTACTATGTTTATTTATTTAATGGTATATAAGGGAAAGAAATAAAACACATTAAATCACAAACTAAACTAAGTAATAAATTGAAGCCATCAACACTTTAACAATCCTTCAGCGATGAGAAGTGATTAAAAGGACAAAGGAAATTAAATGAAAAATTTATTTATTTTGAATAAGGGTTTTAACTGAATGCTGCTTATAGAAACAAAATTTTAACTTAATGTAAATGAAACACTTTAAACTTATTCTATCCTTTTAGTATTATGCAAGAAAAATATAAAATATTTCCTCTCAAATTTTACTCTGATTAATCTAATTAGTGATCATCAGAGAATTATGTATTGTCTTTACTTCAACTCATAGAAGTGCCAATAAATATTTATGCTAATATAAATGTTTTATAACAATATTTATGATTAATCCCTGAGGCTAGTTACATCTTAAAATGGAATTTGTATATATATATCCTCACTAGCAACTTCCAAATAGGCTGTGCAAATTAATTGAAGTTTCAATAACAAAAGCATGACATTAGATATGCAACTTAATGGCAATTTTATTGTATTACAAAAAGGGTAATAGGGTAATTGGTGCCACAATGATAGCTGTTTTAAAAATTTATGTCAAATTCAACTGGCAATCAAATTAATAAAAATAAAATCGAGTGAAAGTTCAAAATAGTAGCTAGTGTTTATGCCATTTATTTAAATATTTATTCAGTATAAAATATAATACAGAAAGGGGAAAAAGTTCATTAAATTAGTTTTAAATTAAAATAAATATTAACTGAAAGAGAATTACATAAATTTGAAGATTCAAATATACACTGTTCCAGACACATTACATGGTTTTAGCTAAATGTAAAACTAAAAGAAAAGTGAATAGATGTGTTATATGTACATTTTGCCACAAACTTATTGATACTAATGCTTTTTAATTATCATATATATTATATATGATAATTAAAAAGCATTAGTATTGAACTATATATTATATAGTTCAAGGAAATAGCCCATCCTCGCCAGGTTAAAATTTGGTGAGGACGGCCAATTTTTGTAAGTTGCCATCCTCTCGAACAGCCTTGAGATTAGATTTCGTAGGGGAAAAAAAAAAAAAAAAAGTCATCGTAAAATTATGACGAAAGCCACCCTTTCCTGTGCCATGAATGAAAATTGAAATGTCGTCACCTGCCCCCCCCCCCTATAAACGTAGCTAGTGTGCATTATCAATACCTTCTTTCTAGGAGAGCCATGTCAGGTCTGCATTATAACCACAGGTGTTAGTTATTTTCTCTCCCCTCATCCACTACCCAGGGAATCTGATGGCCAAACGAAAATGAGATACAGGGTGGCCACTCTTCGGACGTATTGAAATTCCCTGACTTTTCTAGGTTTTCCAGGTGAATTGAAAAGAAATTCCAGACCTGTAATTTTAACATAAAACGTGCACATGCACGTCCCTATTTAGTTACAAATTTGATTAAAGAATCTTAACAATTTAACTCCACTATCCAAAAGAAGTTATATTAAATCAGGAGAAAAAAATATACATATTTTCTTGTTTTTACAAATAAATTTTGACACTTTTAATGAAAGAATTTTTTTAAAAGAATTTAATGGTTTTCATTGAAGACAAAAATAAATAGTCTAAATTGATGTCCTTAAATATGGGCATTGCAAATTGCTCACAATGACAGAGATCAGACAGAGTACAACGTAATACTTGGCGAAATTTTTCGAAAATGGCATACAAACTGGGCAGTTCTGATTTTATATGGACAACTAGTAAAAAAAAAAAAAAAAATCCAGAATTTTCACAAAATTTCCTGATTTTTCCCGGTTTTCCCTGACCATTCTAAAATTCCCTGACTTTTCCCGGTTTCCAGGTTGAGTGGCCACCCTGCGATAGTGCGCTCAAGATCGAAGTGACATGTTCTGTTCTCCTTTTCGAGGTCTACATGTGCCGAAATTTCAGATTTTCACCCGACTGACAATACCAATGCTTAAACCCAGGTCAAGCCCAAAGAAATTTATAAATGTAGAATGAACTCGGCCTGAAGATAACTGCGTCTCGACAGGCCCGAAATGATTTGTATTCAAATATGTTAAAAACAAATTTGTGAAATTTTTGTACGGAGAATTGAGTTTGTTTTGTTAAACATTTATTTTTACATAGCTGAAATAAACGGAATAAGTTCATGTATTCAATTAAATCCATTGAAAAAATAGACTTTTTTTTAAAAAAAAAAAAGGCTCAACTCGGCCCGAAACAGTAGAAAATTCAAGCCCAGCCCAGGCCTACGCCCAAACCCGTGCAGAATGCTATCCTTTTAACTCTTTAAAACCCAAGCCATAAAATTTCTAGTTGTAATACATGGAAGTATGTAACAAGTTTGAATTTTTGGAATAGATTCTTTTAGTTTCAGCCAAAAGTATTTTCTTTTCTTCCCCACTTTGGTGTCAACTTTAAAACTAATACGTTTACAATTCATTCCTGGCATATGTTCCAGTTGTCTGACAACTGAAGTTAAGGTATGAAACATCTATTCAGTCCAAGAAGATTTTAATCTTGATTAAGTCACATTCCCTAGAAATTAAAAGAGTGTCAATGAGGTTTAAACTGCTTAGAGATAAGAGGATTTATATGATTATTTATTTACCACTCCTTCAAGTTACCAAACATTGGAAAAAGGAGAGATTCCTTACATCTCTTACTCCTCTGCCCCCATCCATAGATCGGAATTCCACAGAGTTCGGCCCTTTATCAGGGACTCCGCGTCGGTGAGTTTGATCATAGCGGTTAAGCGCAGTGGGGGTTGTGTATGAATATGCAGTTATAGACTTCATCGTGAAGCAGTTGGTTCTAATTTATTATTGTTGTGCAATGTATTTAAGCACATATGTTAATGAATATAATGTGAAAAGAAAAAGTCTTAAGACGGGTAAAAATTTTTGAGGATGGCTAAAAAATTTTAATAACCAACCTCAAGGACGGGCTAGATTTTACCGATTTCCTGAAGTCTGGTTCAAGGTATTATAATTTTTTTTTAATATATAAAAGATATCAAAAGAATGAAACAATTGGAATGAAATTTGATGCATGATCTTGATTTCAGTAGAAAAATACAAGAAAGTTGTTGAAAATTTACATAACCTAACATCATAAGACTGGAATTTCTGTTTTACTAAAAATCAAAATTTGTTAATTTGAAAAGAAAGGAACCAGTCAAGTGCTGGACAAATCATGCTTTACAATTTATTATCAAACTTTAGGAGTACAGATAATACAGGGTTATGAATAATAAACAGACATTTAAATTTTACACAGAATCAAAATTTGTTAGTTTGAAAAGAAAGGAACCAGTCAAGTGCTGGACAAATCATGCTTTACAATTTATTATCAAACTTTAGGAGTACAGATAATACAGGGTTATGAATAATAAACAGACATTTAAATTTTACACAGAATCAAAATTTGTTAATTTGAAAAGAAAGGAACCAGTCAAGTGCTGGACAAATCATGCTTTACAATTTATTATCAAACTTTAGGAGTACAGATAATACAGGGTTATGAATAATAAACAGACATTTAAATTTTACACAGAATTTCTTCAAAGAAATTCATCATTATGGAATGTTTAGTGGTTTAACTCTAGACAAACATTTTTCATGAAATCTGCTGTAGATGTGCTTCATTGTGCACTGCTTAGATAACTAAAATGGACAGCAAGAGTTTCAAGCTATTTGGCATAAATAAATGAAATATACATAAAACATAAATATGAGAAAAGAGCCTTACAAAGAGAAGAGTTGGGAAACAAATGATCAACAGATGCATCATCAAGAGTGCCTCCAAGAAGTCCCTCTAATATAGTTTCAATACTGTGATGTATTTCTGCCAATTCCTCTTCATCCCCAACATCATCCTCTTCATCTTCACATTCTTCATCATGTGAAGAAACTTCTGTGAAAGTAATAGAATAGTGAAAGAAGTATTATAAGAAAGTAGATTCTCTTGATATCTAGGAATTTAATGTGACCATAATTAAAAACAAAAGGATCAAAACAATCGCTTATGGACAATTTTTTACTTCGAAAGCATAACCAAACATATCCATATTTCTTTAAATTGCAGATAAAATTAAAAAATTTAAGCATCTGCCTTATAACTAAAACTGGAAGCCCTATATAACTACATAAAATAAAAATAAATACTTTGTAAAGTATAAAGAACCCCCGTAAGTGAGTACAAAAGCGGTTTTTTTAAGATGAGTTTTTTTTTTTAAACAGGTCTAATTAGGTTGGATTCAGTAGGACCCAACTGAAAGAACCCTAATTTTAAGGTTTATTGGCATCAAGTTCTCAAACAATTTTACAATAATATTTGGAGAAAAAAATATCTGAAAATTTCAACTTCCATTAGCAACAAACTTTTTTAGAGCTGAATAGCTTATCATTTGCCAAATATTTTCATCATAATCAATTTTTGTCCCCAATTTCCTTGATTCATTTACAATTGGTGAAATAGTGAATGCTAATAGCATGCAATGCACAAGTATGCTGACTGTATAGGGGCTAGAATTCATAACATTCATTTTCTATGTTCTCATGTTTTACTGTACTGTAATGGGTAGATCCTCAACAGTTACATAATTTTATCTCTATTTACCAATATTAAAGCATCAGCTAAGCGAAACATAACATACACTGAAAATACAATTGAATGCAATTTGTTTCAATTTGTTATATGCTGGAAAATATTAGAATGAGTTCAGGAAAATGTTATCCATTATTAATAACAATCTAAAAGTGAATAACAAACTTACCAGCCATTTTAAAATCCTTGTTCAAAGAATTAGAACTTAAGAGTCTCATAAAAGGCATAAAATCATTTGTTGTCCCATAACCAGAATCATTCTCACTATCAGCTGAAAGGGAAAATTTTTTTTTGCATTAATTTATCTTCAATTAAACTAGCTAATGTGTCACCTATGCAATACAAATCAAAGCTTTAATTAAAATGTATCTAAAAATGTAAAAGTCTGTTTTGCAATATTCTTGCAAAAAGCATCCTACATTTTCAAAAGCCTTACTACTACTAATACAAACATTACATAAAAAACTGCAGTACAACAAATTTACTAAAACAAATTAAAAGCTTCAGCACACATATTACTAATTTGTTGTAGCTACAAATACAAACATCAACAATCTTAATTTAAGGCAAGAATTCACAACAATTGGCAAAATTACAAAAACCTAGTATATACAGATGTCAAGTTCAACTGAGATAAAGATCAAACCCTTGTCCCATGACTTGACTAACCATGTATCAATGATAAGCACTGTTCACTACACAATCTCCATACTTTTTGTTTAACTATTAACTATTTAAGGCCTGCAACCATGATTTTATCCAATTACTTTTTATTTTTTTCATAACATGGAATCATATCTTCTAAGTGGCTACTGTAATTATGAACCTTGCCTTGCAGTATTGTACAGTTTAAGCTCAACACTGATAATTTGATACCAATTGTGCAAAATGACCAATTTCAATTTACTCACTAAAGGTTTACAAATTGTGGCACGTGAAAAATTTTCTTGCTGCTACTCTCTCTGCAGAGCTATTAAATATAAATAGAGTAAAGGTGATTATGCTGATGAACTCTTAATAAGAGCAAAACCAGTTCACCGATGCTAGTTACTGCAGTTAGAGCATGGTTCCACATTATTGAGTAATTATATTTGAAAATAAAATATTTTGTATGTACTTGATTTTTGAATATTATTTGGCCTGATGTTTTCTTTCTTTTCTAAAGATTACAAAATATGATTGTGACATAAGTCATACTTCACAAATATACACATTTCTTTATAGAAAGAATTACAGTGTTCAATTAGTGCCAATTCTCTCTCTTAATGCTCCAATTTTGAAATATACTGAGTATACTGAATTACCGCTATAATTTATAATAGATTTTTTGACACCATATTCTATAATTATTTAATGGACAAGAAGATTATGTCTGATTTTACCATATATCACACATTAAAAAATCTGTTTATGTTAAACTTAAATACTAACCCATAGCAATGGATATATAATATTTTCCAATACTGTTTCTGAAATTCCTGCAATAAAGCTGTAGAGTCCATTTCGATAATAAGAGGTTGCAATTCCGTCCCAGTAACTCAATGGTAGTATCGGTTAGTCAGTACAAAAATCTGGGATTCAATTCCTGGTTGAGGTAGCAAGATTTTTTACAATGATGCTTTTTTACAATGCAGCGCGGTAGCCCATTGGTTAGCGCGCTGGAGTTGCACTCGGTAGGCCCGGGTTCGATTCCAGCCACTGCCAAAAACTGCCACCATGTTCATGCGGAGTACGATCACGTTAAACACGTGGGTCCGAAAGTCCTTCCGTGAGGTTGGTGGTAGGGGAAGGAGGGTACGATCCCTGTGGATGCCTCCCCCACTAGGTTCCGGTCTAAATTGGGTGGCACTTCCCGACCGTCCAAACAGTTACCTTACACCTTTCTGATAGGTCGGATGGTCTGGCTTTCAACAACAACAATGGTGCTCGAATAAATCAACCCTGTAAGTTAGTACAAAAATGGTGGCAGTCTAAAAGTGACTCTAGTAAGACTAGCATGGATTCAGTGGACTGTGGTATACTGAGTGCCGATTTTTAAACGGGAGGTCAACCACCATGCACAAAGCTAACCTGGAGGATAAAATATAGCAGCAGGAGGCTACCCTGAAATAAAAAAAATAGGAGGTGGTCAGGTGGATTGTCAGTTGCAAGCCAATCTGACATTAGAGGGTGGCGAATGCAAAGTCCACTTCGACAATAAGAGCTTGCAATTCTGTTCTGTTAGCTCAACAGTAGAGAATCGACTATGCAGTACGAAGATCCGAAGATTGATTCCCGGTTGGAGCAGCAAGGTTCTTTACAAAGCTTGTGAGCTCATGAAACTTATAAGCCTAACAAAATACACATTTACCAAAAATTTTGAAACATTTAAAGAATAACTAAAAAGAACTAATGAAGCATAAAAATATTTAAACTTAACATGGAATCAGAAAGAATGTAACAGAAATGATTCAAAATTTTATATGAGCATTTATTATTTTTATCAACTGCTCAAAATAATTCTGAAATCTTTGTTAAATGAGTAGCAAGATAACATTTCGTATCAATTAGATAAAATAAATTCTAAAGAGAAGTCAGATTTTTTTGTACGGTCTTCCAAGGCTGTTATTTATAAATGTACAGCATAAAAATAATTAACAGCTATTAATATTTCGTTTTGACAGTTTTAAGAGAATGGTTAACAGTGATTAGAGCTCTTATTTTGATGATTTAAAAATTCCTTTTAAATAGTAATTAAATAAATAGTAAAAATAATTAATAATTTAATCCTTGATAGAATATCCTTTTAATACATTTATTTTTGCAACACTAAGAACTACATTAAAGGATAAGTTTTAACAGCCCAAAAAATATTAAAATAAGTACTTACAGAGTTTCTTTAACCTGCAAAAATTTTGCAATACTTTGGCTGCCCCAAAGTTACCAAAATAATCCTTTATACGGCTGCATATCCAAGAACGGGATTCTGCATCTAATACTCTAAATAATAAATTTCAAAAATCAGCTTGGAATATATATTAGCACAAAATAATTTAACATAAAAAATTTGAACAATTTATAACATAGACCAGGGTTTATATTGGGTATAAACAAGTCTGTGATTTATTGCCAATAAAAAATTTAAAACTATACCACATGTTAAAAAGTGTAAATAAATTACAAAGAGATATCTATTTTACATATATGCAAAGAAATATATCATTGTAATAAGACACTCTATATCATTAGCATTCACAGAACTACAACTATTAAAAGTTTTTATAATCAATACAAGACAAAATTATTTTCAACTTACAGGGAGTCATAAGTAAAGTCTCTTCCCACTCCCACCACATTTTTTTTTATCAGAAAATGAAATAATCAATAATATTGGAAATATATTTAGATAATATATTTCCTATAATAGTAGGAATTTTCAATTTTATTACGATTTAAAAAAAACTTATTCAGTTTAACATAAAAAATATCAAAATATTTAAAAATATTATAAATTTCAGCAAATTATGAAGAACTTTGGGGTAAAATGAAGCAAAGATAATATCAAAAACAGGCATGATGTAAATAAAAAAAATATCATTGAATACGTCATTAAAAATAAATAAGGGGAAAGAGGAATAAATAAAAACAGTTGCTCAGAATTATTGTGAAAATATGGAAAAAAGTACAAAATATCCTACAGCAAAAATTAAATGACTATATAATTACAATTGTTCAGCAGCCAAAAAAGTTTCTAAAATAGAATCAGAAAGGATACAAAAATCTGAGGGAAACTAGTATATAATTAAAAATAAACCAGTAATTTCCAATTAAAAATAAAAAACCCATAAACCCTTATTCGGTTCTGATAACACTAAGTACACCAAGGAGAAAGCAACATTCGTAGGGTTTCCAGAGAACAGAATCTATTTCTAGAACTACAATTCCTGTGGCTGAATCACTACCTACATGATGATTAACCTGAAGTTTCTGAAGCGCATCCCATACAGATCCAGTTCAAGTTTGTTGAAATACATGAAACAACATATTTTCACCATTTACAGTGCTTTTAACAGGGGTGGTTATTCAGAGAGGCCGTGGGGACACACAGTCTCCCTTGATCAAGCACCTCAAATTATTTTAATTATATAGGTTAATTACAATTTTAAAGAAAATTATCTGAATTTTATTTCAACCGAAAGTCGAATTATTGGAAATAAGTAATGAAATTGTCATTAGATGGCAGCACTAAAGCTCTGACCGCCAAAAAAAGTCTCCTGTGTCCTTTTCATACCATGTTAAATCTGCAGGGAAAAAGTACTGCATTACATGGAAAGACGAGGGATTTTTAATGAGGGTCGCTTCCCTTTATCGCCTCTGGCTGATAGAACGAATGGTATGTTAATATAACGGCAATAGAAATTAAGAGTTAAAAATAACAGACATTGCAATATTGCAATCCAATGTGAGCCACGTCGGTTTCCGCACTTCTCGCCAAAGAAGCCAAAGAAGAAACGAATACTGTGAACGACTGACTCGAATTGGCTAAGTTTCGCTAATTTGGCCTCTAATTTCTTTTGATAAATGTGTGTTCTCTCTCTCACTTCTTTTTAAAATAATAAATTTGGATGTTTAAATAAATATTTAAAAACTAATATGTTTAAATAAATATTTAAAGGGTTTCTATTCTTTGTCTTCGGTAGAAAAATGCATTGTTTAGGGCACTCAGTTTAGTTTGAAGAGTCACTTGACCCACCCAGTCGTATTACTTAATGAAACTATTTCGCTTCGTAAGCGTCTGGGATGGAGGGTCGAAAACCCAGGCCGTCTAACTCATCCGGAGATAGAGAGCAGCAAAAATGGGTGCCGGGATGGAGGGTTGTTGTTGAGACCCAGACCGTCCGACCTACCAGAAAGGTGTAAGGTAACTGTATGGACGGCCGGGAAGAGCCACCCAATTTAGACCGGAACCCAGTGGGGGACCGGGATGGAGGGTGTCACTTCTGATGTAGAATGGTTCTGTCTTTCGGAAACAGGATAATTTCTGATTTAGGGCAGTTCCAAGCTTTGTTTGTGATGAATTTCAATGCGTTTGACCTCTTAATTGTTTAAAAGTCAAGAGAATTGTACTTGTGGCATACCTGTGGATATTTTTTGTGACACTTTCAGAAATGTGTTGTCTGAGGGATTCTCTTGACTTACTCAGCTGCCTTACTTTTCAGCTATTTAACATTAAAGATTGACAAAATTATAAATATTTGTTAAAGAATGTTAAAAATCAATTTTCAACCTGATACTTGATTCTTTGATCTGACATTTTCCTTAAAATCCCCCCCACCTTCACCGGCGACTGCTCAATATCCCTGGTTTTGCTTCTAATTCCATTGAAGACCAATATTGCTCCGATACTCCTTGGGCATAAATTTTACTTGAGGTAGTCCTAAAATTTCTCATCTCACTTCCTAATTAAGTGATTTTGAATCTACTGGTGGCTATAGTCTCTGCAGTATCTATATGTGTATCTCCTGGACATGCATATTTTTTTTATTCAAACCTCCCTGAATGTAACCTATAGTTTAACTAGCCAGCACGGTTTTATATCTCAGTTCCTAAATTGAGCGATTTTGAATCTTCTGGTAGCTACAGTCTTTGTACCATCTGAATTTACATCTCTTTCGTATCAATCCCCTGGGCGCAACTTTTACTTTAAGTAGTCCCCCTCTAATTTCACATCTCGGCTCCTAATTGAGCGATTTTGATTCCACTGGTGGTTATAGTCCCGGCACCATTTGTACATGTGACCTGGATATACATATTTATTGTGTCAGCTCCCTGGGTGCAACTTTCAGTTCGGTTAGCCCCCACAAATTTCTTATTTCGCTTTCTAATTGAACGATTTAGATTTTGCTGGTGGCAATCAGTTAGATATACAACCTTATTGTGTCACCCCCTGGGCATAACTTTTACTTTAAGTGGCCTCAATTTCATATTTTGGTTTTACAAAAAATGCATCGCCTTGGTTCTTGAAATATCCGTGTATGACATTTCAAGGTCGTACGATGTTTACATTTTCCGCTACAGACGTTACACACACACATTGATACACAAACATCATCTGTTATTATGTAATATGAAACAACCGTGGTGGAAGAGGGGAGACCCCTCTTTTTCATATTTACTTTTTTATCTATCTTAGTGACTCTTGCTTCAATTTTGATGCAATTTTCACACTGTATTTTCTACTCTATAATGGACCCACTTGATTTGCTCACTCTAAAGTTTGATCCATTTTTGTTGCTTTACAAGTTTTGAACCCGCGCAACAGGCTAACTACTTATTGCTATAAAAATATAGTGACTGCTAGCAGGCAGAACTCGCTAGTATCATTTTAAAGATGAATAGAGATAAGCATAAAGCATAAGAATTTTCTGTAAATTCCAAATTCATTCTTAAACTTGTATTAAAAATAGTTCTTTAGTTTCTACATATAAACGGCCATAGATTTAGTTGGTTTTAGCTCTCTAATTATTTTACTATTTGGGTTACAAGGACGATCAGATACAAAACCGTTAGCCATAGAGTGTATATAAGAAAAATTGTGTGCATTTTGGGTGTAGAAACGTTTGTGCTAATCATAAAAAAAAAATACTGTACATGAATACAACAGAGAGTATCTAAT
The DNA here is from genome assembly GCA_951213105.1 of Amaurobius ferox. Taxonomy (NCBI): domain Eukaryota; kingdom Metazoa; phylum Arthropoda; class Arachnida; order Araneae; family Amaurobiidae; genus Amaurobius; species Amaurobius ferox. The sequence continues at coordinate 70,595,625 of OX578143.1, read as the reverse complement.
TTTTACAAATTTGATAGAAATTTATTTAGAAATGTATTCAAATAATTTCTATGGTTGCAATAGGCTCTTATTCATTTTAAGGAAACTTGTACAACATATATAAGTGCAAGTACAATAATAATTTGGCATACAGCTGTTTCGAGGTAATGCCGGAACCAATTTATCAGTGCCAGACAAATGACGAACTCGAAGTCTAAAAGACGTAGTTGGCACAAACTGAGGGATATATATATACATAAATACATAGATGAGTGCCTCCCTCTAAATGTCGCTCACGAGCCACCACTGGCTTTTGATAAAGAATGGAATGCCATGCTGATACATCCATACAAAAATAAAGTGGGATCAATTTTTATTTTCATCATGAAATATTTTAAGGTGATAATGTTTAAAATACATCGCTTTACAAATATTAGTTTCATTTTCATGCTTTAGAACATGAAAATGAGTCTTGAATAGGTTACTTATGTAATAAGTGTTGCCACTATAAAATCTAATGAAAATAGTTCCTTTCGAAAAAGTCAAAATTTTTGTCCTAATCATGCACATTGCAAAACATTCTATCTAATTCTATTTTACAGAATTTATTTAAATATGAAATTTCATATTGATATGTACATCTGTTCTTGAGTTATGTTCACACCTCACACATATATGCACACACAATATTATTCAAAAAATGTTTGAAACATGATCAAGTCTTAAAATTTTCATCTTCATCAGAATCTAAATATGAAAATTTTGACAAAAATAATACTTACTAAAAAAAAAAGAAAGTAAAAATACAATACAGTTGGAACACAGTTTTTAGCTATCCTTAAGGGATCGTAACAAAAATATTTATTATACTAAAGATTATAAAGATTTGTTATTTGTGGTGTATTATTTCCTTTCATACACAATTGTGTTAACACAGTAGGCGAAACAGTAATAAAAAATAAATCTAAACAGATATTTGGATACATATATAATGTTATCATAAATTGGGACTGTACTCTGTTTTGGTGATAAAATATGATAAATTACTCAGGAATATAGCTATTGAGAAAGAAAAAAAAAGAAGAAAAAAAAAGAAGAAGAAGAAAAAAAAATTGTGATAATGTTACCTTTGTTTTTCACATAAATTACAGAGCCATTGTTTGGAAGAATTATCCCACAATGAACATGATCGACATAACCAGAAATGGCAGTCTTGGCAGAATACTTTTCTTTTGAACAACAGATTGAAAGCAGAATAGCATAATACACAATATTTTTCATTAAAATCCCTTTTCTTAGCCAAGATATTACGCTGAGCAGTCAATTCATTTAAGTCCTCTTGCAATTTGCTAAAATAATAAAAGTTTCAATTTGTAAATTTTTATAATTTCAAACATTATGTATACTTTATTTTAACAGCAAGATATATATTTTTTTAATATGCTTACTACAGATGAGATTGAACTTATGTTAAAAGAAAATGCAAACATTTTACAGTCATTAATAATTTTAAGCACTTGAAATAGGTTTGGTAGTAATGCATAAAATGCAATACAAAATAATCACCCAAACTACTGCAGATAAATATCTATAAATAATGTTTTTTTATTAATCATATACTTTATTTTATTAAAAAAATAATATAAAGCAGTATTTCCCAAACATTAAATATTCACATACCCTTTAAGAGACTATTTTAATGGTGTGCCCCATTTTACACATTAAATCATTTTATAATACTTTCTCTTATTATGATATCTGTTCATTCAGTAAGGTTGATTTTTAAGAGATTGTTAATTTTGTATAAAAAAGCTCTTGATTGTCTTAATGCTATATGAAATGTTTATAAAGAAGAAAGTATAAGTCTAAAGTAGGCAAGAAAAAGTTAAAAATAAATAAAATAATTAAACAAAAATTTATGAATAAAAGCAATTATTGCAAAAATAATTTTATAAATTTAATGGTAAATCATATTTAAATTTTTGAAGTGTAAGTAATTGAATATTTTAAATTGTGGAAAATTGTTTATTTTTTCATAGTGTAAATTTATTCAACAGTGAAACAATAATCGTGTTTCTTAAACATGATTATTGTTTCAAACCCCCACAATAAACCCAATCTCTTTAAATATACTATGTATTAGTTACATTTTACTACTAATTTTCTCAAACTTTCTTCAAATATTGGAATACAGGATAGGGCTAAAACAAATAAGACAATCCGTAACTGAAAAATGAACATTTTAAAAAGTAAATATTCATTAGCTAAATAAAAGCAAACTACATAGGAAAGTATTATGCTGCAGTGTCACTTTTTGGGGATAATATCAATTAAGTGAGCTCCACTGGTTGTCATGCTAACCTTAGCATGTTGTTGGACATTGTCCATCACATTATTCAAAATTAGTGGTTGTTAATAGTACTTTTCAGATATATATTTCATTTTGACAACTAAGATTTTAAACCCAGTCATCAATTTTTGACCCCTAATTTTTCTGCTTCTTTTCACATGTATAACACACAAATTCCAACTAATGCTTATTCTTTTTCTAACAATCTAGCTGATGGGTATCATGGATTGCATGTACCCATGTAGCAGAATAAAGGAGGGATTACTAATAAAAGGTGATTTATTTTGTGAACTGAATAACATAAACAAAATGAATAGTTTCAAAATTGCACCAGTAGAATATTGATTTTGGCAAGTAAAAATGGTTAGATGCCAGACTTTCTACTCAGTCAATTTCTAATCCTGGTCCATCACCTTTTACCTTCCTTGCCAACAGATGCAGTGGTCCTAAACTCTTTGATCTAATTCAATATAGTTTGATATTTTGGAACCTTGGCATTTCTTCTGATGTCAAAATATCACCTAAAAATAAGCTGTGTTACAGTAGTGGAATCACTGCTTTTAAAAAGTGCTTCCACAGCAAATGCTCAGTGTTCTCAGGACCAATGCTACATGATGACTAAAGGACATAAACTGTCCTACATAGAAGCATGTGTATTGGTGCACCATCTGCTAACATGTGGGCATAGTGCTAAATTCAAATCGTTTAATTACTTTGGCCGTATCCTAAATAAGTTACCTTCCTAAGTTATCAAGTTTCTATCAATTACTTTTTTGTAACATTCTCTTTGTACAGTTAAAATGCCATTGTATTTATATATATACTTTCATTTTCTTTCATTATGAAAATTTAAAACCTTCTTATTGCAAACAGCAGAAATTGGTAATTCATAAAACAAAATAAAATGCTTGCATACTTTAAATTTTCTTAATATTTTTGTACTGTGTTAATAATGTTATTGAACATTTGCTGGAAGGGCCACAAAAATCCTTATGAGCTATAAATGGAATGCAAGATAACTTTTCCATAAATTAACATGAGAAAATGTTCTTTTTCAATAAGCTGCAGCTGATAGATTAGGTGGAAACGTGTCGCTCCAAGTGTTACAGACACTCATAGCTGGAGAAACAAAAAATTACAACTGAATGTCATTGAATGAATTGATACTGAATTGCATTGAGTGACTTGCACTATAGTGCACCATTGTTATTGTGGATTAAATTTTAAATTTGTATGAAGCCATATCACCTGAAATTTAAATATAGTTTCATTGTGATGCGTTTTTGAAATGAGTCAAAATTTAAAAAATATCTGTATATAAAAAGCATTGTATTCTGGAGTTCTACACTGAGTGACCTCAGATTTTAAAAATGAAGCCAGATACCGGATTCATTTTAAACTTATTTACAACAATGGAGAATTCTGGAACATGCACATGACACCACATACTGAAAATGAAGCCAGACACTGGACTCATTTTTAATTTATTTACAATGGATATTATAATTAATATCTCCTTTTGTGCTGCAACTACAGAGACAGTGATTGAGTATTGTCTTTTTTTATAATAAGATATCTCATGAATAAACCAGTTTTTTAAATTAGTTATGGGCAGAATACCCACAGGCATAACTAGAAATATAAAACCTGATCTACAAAATAGTCTGATAGCATAGTCATGATTTTTCAACATTGCAATATCCATTTCGTTCTTTCTCTTCATAGATGTTTACAACATAGAAGATCTGGTATTTTCCCTCTCTCAAAATTTTTAAAATGTTACTATAATTCATTACTATTGCCTTGTACATTATGCAAGGTTGCACCACTCTAGAAAGAAGCTCAGCCCACCCCCACCTAAATTTAAAAAAAGTAATCTATTTGCTAGGAGTGACAGCAGTGTTCAAAATTAGCAGTCGTTAATCGTAATTTGCGACTAGAAATTTCAATTTGACGACTAGATTCTTCAATCTGGTCGCCAAATTTGACACCTAACAATGCTATTGTTAAATATCAGCCTTTCCTTTCTGACTAAATTAGGATCCCTGGTAGAAGACTGGACAGCGTTCGAAAAAAAAAAAGCGGCATTTTATACACGTCCTCAGTGATAAATCTGCAGGTGGTACACAGATGGTAATCCCCCCTCTGTCTATTCAGGGAAAGACAGACAACATTGGGAGCTTTATTGTACTTCATCTATCCCCCACCCTTCAAGACCTGAAATTGCACTTCTGAAGAATTTATGAATTTATTTGTCTTTCTTTATCCTCAAACATTTCGATGTCCGAGACTCCTGGTATTTAATGAGTTTCTATTGCTCCCCTCCCCTTTATCCCCTCGTACATCTACGTGTCCCACTTGGAAGAAAAGGGAGTGATCCTGCAGTCTTCACATTCTAATTGCTTACTATTATAGAACACACTGCGTTCCAGATTAAATCATTCCAGCATCTTGCAAATTTGGTTAGCTAATATTTTGTTATCAGACATTGAAAATGACGTTTTTATAGCTGCCAAGTGTTCCAATTTTTATGTACTTGGTTCTTTTTTCAGTCTTGTTCCGGGAATCCGATTTGGATCCACAGTAGTCCGATTTTTCTTTTCCATAACATTTATATTTTATTGCATGCAAATCTGCATATTTTTCATCTGCATATGCATAAGAGTATCTACAAGTCCTGAAATCGGAAGTAGGTCACCGAAATGAGAAACAAAGTCAGGAATTTTAAGATCGAGGTTTTTCCGTTTTTTCATCTAAAAATCCATTTCCACGTGATTGCGTCTGTTTCTAATTAATGTGGGAGAAACATATTTGCATCTACTAAAATTTTTATGATAATTTCGTGTTATATACAAAATAATTATTTTTCAGATGTATTATTAAAGAAATGAAGAGCTATATTGCACGGTACCGCGATAAACAGCATTTATCCGCAATCTTTGTTATATTTTGTTTTATTGTGAACATATTTTTCCACTTCTGCAATCTGTTTGCATCGTCTAAAACATTTGTAATTATTTCGTATATATTATATTATGCAGAAAAACTATTTTTCAAGCGTATTTTTAATGACATGAAAGGCTATTTTGCAGCAGTATCGCGATAAGCGGCATTTGTGCGCGATCCTCTATATTTCATTTTATTTTGAAAGTATTTTTCCACTGTTACAATTTGATTGCAACGTTTAAAATGTTTGTAATAATTTTGTATATTATATAGGAAAACTATTTTTCAAATGTATTATTATTGAAATAGAAGGCTATTTTGCAGCAGTATGGGGGAAAACAATATTAGTGCACGATTTTTCCTCATGCAATATGTTCCTATCTTTCTTTCTGGTAGGTTGACATCTATGCATTTTTTATATCAATCCTTGAAATTAATGTGATTCATACTTTTTTTTTATTATTATTATCCAGGCTGTCTAGCTCACCCAAAGGGTGTTGAAGACCCAGACCATCCGACTCGTCCAGAGGACTAAGAGCAACTATTTGGACGGACGGCACCCAAAGGGTGTGGAAAACCTAGACAACACGGCAGACCCAAAGGCTTACTGCAGCTATATGTGTGGCCGGGCACCCAAAGGGTGTAGAAGACTCAGACCGTCCGACTCATCCTGAGGACTTGAGTATCTAATTGGACGGCCGGGGGCACTCAAAGAGTGTGGAAAACCCAGGCCATCCGACTCATTCAAAGGACTTGAGCAACTATTTGGACGGCCGGTACACTCACTCAAAGGGTGTTGTTGAAACTCAGACCATCCGACCTACCAGAAAGGTGTAAGGTAACTGTTTGGATGGTCGGAAAGTGCCACCCAATTTAGACCGGAACCCAGTGGGGGAGGCATCCACAGGGACCGTACCCTCCTTCCCCTACTACCAACCTCTCGGAAGGACTTACGGACCCCCATGTTTAACATGATCGTACTCCGCTTGAACACGGCGGCAGTTTTGGCAGTGGCTGGAATCGAACCCGGGCCTACCGAGTGCAACTCCAGCACGTTAACCACAGGGCTACCATGCCCCTCACTCAAAAGGGTGTGGAATGTGGAAGACCCAGGCCGTCCGACTCATCCAAGGATTTGAGAAGCTATCACTCAAAGGGTGTAGATGAGTTTTAAGGGTATGATTTATATTTTGTCAAAGCAACAAGAAACAGTGTAGCAACTATAAAACAAAAACTTAAAACTTATTATTGACTTGCAAATACTGAACTCTAGATGCCAACTCTGCATTTCTTTGTGAAGCTCCGATATTTGCAATAACTGCCGATCTCCGGACAAATATGGAAATTCTCTCCCCCCCCCCCTCCTTTTTTTAAAACTTTTAAGATGAATATAGTAAACAGATTTTAAAATGTAATTCCATACTTTGAAATTTGCCACACACACACACACACACAAAAAAAAAAAATCGCCCAAGATTCCTTTATAATATTTTAATTGTAAATGTGTTTGTAAATAATATGTGAAAGATTATATGGAAATGTCACTAAAATGTGCATTTATACGTGATTCTCGGTTTATCCCATTTTATTATCACATTTTCCATTTTTGCAATTTCTTTTTATCAACTAAAACTTTATATTAATTGTTATTTTAACTCAGGAAAATTAATTTTCAAGCATGAAATGAAGGGGCATTGGGGCAATGATTGTATAAGATGACCATAATTTGAAATTGTTAAATAGAAGGGTTTTTTTTAATTTTTTGTTTTTTATGTTCTTTTTGCCAAGAAAAATCAAATTAGCAATTTTTTCTATTTATTTTCTTTTGGGTTTCTTTATCAGTTTATTTTAAATTTTAAGAAAATTTAAAACAATTTTTAATACAAAAATCTGAATTATTCTTTGTTTATATCTTTAACAAAAATGGACATTTAAAAAATAGTTGTTATTGTTAGAGATGTCAAAATGGCAAGCAGCCGTGTCTATTTGGCACCTAGAGTCAAAACTATAGGCGTCAAATGAAGCCTAGTACAAATTTTTTATTTCTAACACTGAGTGACAGATTAAATTTATGTTATCTAAATGTACTAAAAAGTAGAAATCTGAGAAAATTCACGCAATACATCCTTTAATATAATATAGTAATAACTTATTAGAATTAAATGTATGAATTATATGGCTGATTTTGTATTAAGTTAAAATTAAAAATACTTTTAATAATCTGCAATCAATCTATGAGTGCTTCAGTAGTAAAACCTTATAAGCCAAAAAATGGTATTAAAAGAGAAATGAAAAAGGAAAAATACAGGAAATAAGGTGGAGAGAAAAGCATTTTCAAGTACCTAAAATATGAACACATGTTTTCCTAACATGACAATTTAAAATTATGTAGCCAACAAATTCATGAATCTCTTTACCCATTTAATTTTGAAAACATTCAAAAATATTTAAATGTAAGTATAAAATTTATATAACTGCATTTTCAAAATAACCATGCAAGACATGCTTATATACCAGCAAAATCCTTCCATGAAATTTGCTTAAGCTTCTTACTGATTTAGTTTCTCACTATAGATCTAACATGATTAATAAAAAAAGAATTAATTCTACATTTTGTTCTTGCTTCCAAATGTATTTCAAAATGTGCATGAAATCAACTAAAAATTAGCTTCATTTACTACTGATAAATTACTTGCAATAATTTAATTTCTACATTCTAATTGCTCGACACTTTTTATCCAGCAATTGCTAACCCGACAGCATTTATCTTCAAAATAATAGATCCTTGCACATTGTGGCATAGAGGGTAAAGGAAATTTTACAGGAGCTACAAAAAACAATGCTCTTCGATTCTTCCAAAAAGTAAATTAAAGGACAAATACATATCCAAAATGTTTTCCTGTTCAGAAGGCAAGGGTTAGAACTGTCTTCTCAAAAGAATTTCATGTTTTTCCAGGAGTACGGAGGTGACCAATTTTAGATTTTTGACTGAACATGATTGTCTTTATATTCACCTTTTAAAAATTAGACTTATTGACTCTCCCTATTGTGTTTTATGTGATATGGAAGATGACAAATTACAAAGGCTGACCATTTGGATTCGTACAATGGACTTAATAAATTTTATGTATCATACAGAAATACTGTAGAGCCCATAAGGTAAGGAATCATGACTAAATACTTTACCACCAACAGTTACTTTTCAAAACTAAATATAAGAACAAAATATGCTAGAGTAGATTATTCAAAGTTAAGAAAAATACAAATTATAAAAATATAGATAACATATTAATTCACTAGTTTAACCATATCTTCATTAAAAGAACTTTCCAATTTAACTTTAAGTTAATGAATTTTTGTATTTCTTTAACTATAAAAGGCAATTACAGTAATACTTAATAATAACTGAAGTCTATACCTTAAAATACTGTCCTCGCGTTGCTTTTGCTCATACTCATTTTGAATAGAATCTAATAAGCTTCTGCATTCAAAAGAAGTTATATTCGAGGCATCAGATTTTCCCATCACTTTTAGGATCAAGAATATGCAGATATATCTGAAAGGAAAAAAAAGAAAAAGGTTTATCTTATCTTCATATAAAGATTCCATTCCCTACATATTTAAATGTAAATTTTGGATAAGATGGTGCAGAGTGGCCACATCTTATAAATCATAAAAAATTTTAAACATTGTAGCATAATAAAACTCAGTTATTGTGTATGTCACTTTTATTTTCTAAATCTGACAACCTTATACTTTATTTTTAAAAAAAAAAGGCTTTCGGAGTGACAATATTTTTCATGGTATCTCAACATGAGTTTGCCATGCTGGTAAATTAATTTTACACAATGCAAAAAAATAACTGAGGGTGAATAAGAATTACACATTATTAAAATATGTCAATAATAAATCATGCCTAATAATTTAAAAGTTTCGTTAATAACATACATTTTATTCTAATCATAATGACATACATTGATAATTACATAATTTTTTTCGGAGGGCATCTTATTTGGGAGCTGGGGATGCAGCAGAAGAAACAAACGTGTGCTCCCTAACTTTTAAATTTTTATGCACATTTAAAAAATTCAATACCTTTTATTTTTGTTTTCTTATGCAAATTTAAATGTATCATATATATTAGTACATTATTACTAGAATATAGTAGAAAATATTGAAAGTAAATTCTAAGATGCCCTGTATAGAAATGTTTAGCTTCATTGCAGTACCAGAGGTCAACTTAATGCTCTCTTAATCATGAAATTGTGTTTATGAATACTGAACATATACTATATGCTCAATTTTATATTTGGTTTATTATATTTTATATTCTTTACTCTAAAAGTTAGATACATCCACAAACATTTAGAAAATTGATTTTTTAAAAAATAAATAAGTATGCAATTATTATAAAAGGAAAAGTGTATGTTCTCATGACATCCAGTCTTTAATACAGAAATTAAACATTCTTTCGTTGGTTTATAATTATTAAACTTTCTCTTTTAAGATTAAAATTTTTCTTATAATTATAAAGATTCATTTTAATACAAATTTTGTAGAATTATTTGCAGTCATAGATTTTTCATACCACAATTTAAAATTGTATTTTTAAAGTCTTACACAGTCTATGCAAACTCCAAGTCCGTTGCTGCTCCAAGTCCTCTGGACGAGCCGGACGGCCTGGGGCTTTCACAGTCTATGCAAACACGTCCGGCCACACAGAAAGCTACCATTAGCCTATGGGTTGGTCGTGTGGTCTGGGTTTTCTACAGTCTATGCAAACAACAGTTACCTTACACCTTTCTGGTAGGTCGGACGGTCTGAGTCTCAACAACAATAACAGTCTATGCAAAGAATTTAAGTACTATGAATAAATTAGATATAAGTTGAATTAATACTGTGCCGATTTATTAATTTTGTTGATTAAAATTAATATTGTCAAAAAATGCTTTTTACATTAAATTAATTATTTATTAGTATATTAATTATACATGTAATCTGTTCTAAAACTTACTGCTGTGTACATTGCGTTGGTGGCCGCAAAACCCACCTATTTCTGTGTTTAACGGGATACTAAGTTAACACACTAAAAATTAAGGTTAATAGTAAAGGAACAAACATTTATTTATCACATACTCAATTTACACTCTTTAGTTTTACAAATTAAATAAATATCACAATAGTGGAATACATCTCAATGGTAGTTCGGGGGGTGTAATGCCAGATGAATTGATATTTGGTTGGAGCACGTGGTGGGATGCATTAATTAGCTTTTCCTTAAAAACACAAATTTAGACAAATAGGTTATCCTCATATAGTTTAATTGTACGGTACCTGATCTTCTTTCATATAACTTGGGTAACACCGATGCGTTGTAACACTTTACACTTGCAATACCAGATGAACATGAGCTCTCCTTCGAATTCCTATATCAGAGACGCACACACAACTCTTAACTCTGCTACCGTCGCTTCTTGACTAGTCTAACTCCAACAGCCTGCCTTGACCAATTCTGACCCCCACTTCGAGCAACTCTCACTTATATCCCTTTTTCGGTCGGCGGTCCACGTGCTGAAATGTAGAGCTGCTGAGCTAATCCGTAGACATGGCGTCGCCGTCTCAGTTGCCGCCAAACGGCTTAGTGTGGTATGTAAACATGGGCGTGGTATGTAAGATATTTGGCCACCTGTATATTATCGCCCATCTGCTTAGCGTGGGGATAATCCGCCCGCATTCCTGGTTCCATTATTTTTTAATCCTTCCAAATATTTATTACTTTACATTTCTGGCATTATATTCTCACCCCCCCGCGAAAAAAAAGTCCAAAAGTTACTCTCCCACAGTTTCACCCCAGTGGTAAGAAATTAAGTTCACAATGGTTCCTCGCAAACACATAAGTTCATCCATCGTGAGAAAGGCTGAGTTCCACTTTTTAGCCTCGTACAACTCATAGCTTTGATAGTTCTTTGTAGTTTCTTGATAGTTCCCTGTCAAGTTAGTCCATTATTCATAATTGACATAATGTACCATAAATTACATGAGGATTACCAACATTCACATTATTATTAAATTGTAAATTTTGATATATATTATTTGCAATGCATAATTTTCATTTCTCCTTTTACATAATTATTTACATACGACATATCATTACATAACAGCATTCATTACTTTATTATTATTATACATTTTCTTGTTATCATTTCATTTTGTAACATATTGTAGTAGTGCAACTATCAACTTCCGATTCTTGGTTATGTTTGAATTCCATACCACCATATTATTTATAAATTACTTTGTTATTTCACTTTTTTTTTTTTTTTTTTTTTTTTTTTTTTTTTTTGAACTTGCCATATATGTAATGTCAGAAATACATAACATACTTTTTGAAATATACTTATATCCACAATTTAAAACATAAAAACATATACATATACACTCAATTATCACTTTCTATTTATGACATTAATTACAAACTTTTTACATATTTTTCATATTCTTTGTTTTATGAAATTACTATTTACAACAATTCGAGGGCGAAAATTATACCCTCTGGCATTATAACAAACCTCATCATCATTTCTATTATTTTCACAGTTTAATTGCTTTTCTTTAGTGACCTTCCCTTCCTTAATTTGACTTTGATCATTATTTCTAATCACTTTCTCATTTTGATTTTTTTCTTTGTCCTGTGTGTGTGTGTGGTTTGATTCGCTTTCGTCACTATCTTTCAAATATTGTTTTCGCTCCGCTGCCATGTATAGTTTATTTATGTGCACTTTATAAGTTTTATTTTCATCACTTTTAAGACATATTATAACATTATTATTTCGGACTAATTTCGTAATTCTAAATGGTCCATCATATCGATCCTCTAATACCCTTGGTTTTAGGAACTTTTTTAGGTACACTGTCGCTCCTATAAATATATCGTTTTTTCTCACTATTTTATATTTCTTTATTTGTTTGTCATTTATCAGCTTTTGTTGTTCCGATGCGTCTTTCACGACTTTATCTATATTTTTTAAATGCTGTGCCACATAATTTTTATAATTATTTACATCACTATACATTATATCTATTTCTTCCTTACTTGGTATGTTTGTTTGTTTAATATTTTCAAATGGCAATGATAAATCTCTAAGATAGAACAGGAATGAAGGCTCAAATCCTGTATTACTGTTAATAGTATTATTCACATAAAACTTAAACCATTTTAAAGATTCATCCCATTCAAACGTAGTCTTTGACAAACACATTATACATTGTTTCATGTCTCTGTGTATTCTTTCACAACGACCTAAAGAACTTGGGAAATAAACCGAACTGTATCGCCTTTCAATATTTAATGCATTTGTAAAATCTATGTATTCTTTACTTTTAAAAATTTGAGCATTATCGCTTTGAATAATAATTGGAACTCCATAAGTTGTCACGAAGTTTGTTAGCTTATTCACTATTGTTTTAGCAGTAATGTCTCTGACTGCATAGGCCTCAAAGTATCGTGAAAACATGTCTACAATTGTAATTACAAAATTATTTCCTCCATTACTGCGCGGTAGTTTTCCTACGCAATCCAGTTGTAAATATATTCCTGGTTTTAATATTTCTGGCATAGCCTGAAGTCTGGCTGGTGGTATATTTTTGTGTTTTACTAATAAGCATTGATTACAAGACTTACAAAAATTTTCCACGTCTTGGAAAGCCCCTATCCAAAAATATTTTCTTGAAAGTAATTGGTATGTCTTTTTTACTCCGAAATGAGGGAAATGTGCTATCTCTATTATCTTTCCCTTTAGCGAGTGCGGTATTACAATCTTATTCTCATTTATTTTCCTATACGTTTGTCTTTTATTTTCCTTCTTTACCATTAACAGTTTATTTTGGCTATCAATATAGTATACCTTGTTATTGTGATATCGGTTTCTTCCTTTTTGTAATTCCTCTCTAATTTTACTTAATTTTTCATCTACCATTTGTTGCTCTAATATTTTCTCCACATTTATCTCATCATTTTTAATTAAAGTATTTACATATTTGATTTGGTTATCATTGTCAAATACATATCTCGAGCAATAATCACTTGCGTTATTTTCACCTTTTTGATATTTGAATTTAAAATCATACTGACTTATGTCAATTAGCCACCTCGATATGATATTTGGCATTTTATCTAATTTTATGTGGTACATAAGGGATTTTGCGTCACTCAGCAAGGTGAAACTCCTTCCGAACAGATATTCTCTGAAGTGTTGTAAGGATGCGTGTATAGCTAGCAATTCTAGCTTTATTGCAGGATAACGCTTCTCTGCCGGGTTCACAGGTCTTGAATAAAATTCGATAACATGATCGACTCCATTTACCCTTTGCATCAAAATACTACTAATTCCCTTACCTGAGCCATCCGTAGTTAAGACAAACGGGTTTACTTCATCAGGCTGTCTTACAACTGGTTCTTTAAAAATTGCATTTTTTAATTTTTCAAAAGCTTTTCTACATTCATTATTCCACTCGAACCTAACATTCTTTTTTGTCAAATTTACCAACGGTTCTGCAATTTGTGCATAATTTTTTATCAGACCTCTAAAATAGTTTGTTGTCCCAAGAAAGCTTTTTACTTGTTTAACCGTTTGGGGTTGTTTGAAATTTTGCACTTTTGCACAGTTTTTTATTGATGGGCTTATACCATTCGCATTTACTTTATATCCTAAAAATTCAATTTGCGATTTGCATATCTGTAACTTCGCCGGGTCGAGTGTTAAATTATTTTCTTTCAATCTTTGGAAAACAATTTTGATTTTCTCTAACATTTCGTCGTTATTTTGTGCGCATATGACTAAGTCATCTAAGTAAAAGTATATTTTTAACTCTGATAGATCTCCTAACACTTTGTTCATTAAAAGTTGAAAATATGCTCCTGAGTTTTTAAGACCAAACGGAATTCTTTTAGGATTAAAATTTCCCATAAAAGTTGTGAACGTTAAGGCCTTTCTATCTTGTTTTCTTAGTTCGATCTGAAAAAACGCCGCCTTCAAATCCATAACTGTATAAATTTTACTACCAGCGATATTTTGTAATATATCCTTCACCTTTGGTAAGTTTATTGGCAAAAGTGGTAAATACGCGTTTATGGCCCTATAATCAATAGCAAGTCTATATTTAGGTTCTTCATTTGGTTTACTTGGTTTCTTTACAAGAATAATGGGACTAGCGTACGTGCTTTGTGAACTTTCAATAATGTCATTTTCCAATAATTCCCTAATTTCTTTTTGCGCAATTTCTCGTACTGCTCTCGGAATTGGGTATGGTCGACTCTGAATAGGATAATTGTGCATAAGTTCGATTTTCGGTACTATTGCTGATGTTTTACCTAGGGTAGCATATGACTTTGAAAAAACCTCTGTATTGGTCATCATTAATGCAATAACTTTATTTCTATCTTCCTTATTTAAGTGCTGTACTTGAAAATCGTCTGGAGATATTTCTTTCTTTCTTAATTCCCGAATTTGTTGATAATCTGTTTTATTTAAATTTTGAATATTATTAATTTCCAACGTGGGTTTACTGCTTTTATTTTTTGTATCAACAATTTCGATTTGTTCTGTTATTATACCCACGTTCATGTTTTTATTAAGTGTAATTTGGCAATTTTTTTCATTGTATAACAACATTCTAATCTTATTTTTATTTTCTATACTTTGGATCGCTTCCTCCGTGATTAATGTTCTTGCCATTTTTATTGGAGAAAATAAAACATCCTGTCCCTCATTTAATTCCTGTGACAAAATCAATTGGACTATTTCTGAATCCCCTGGCTTTAATGTTATTTTTCTTTTCAATTTAGCGAACATCTGCTTTTCCTCTTTCTTTTTAACATTCTTATTCTTATTACTTTCATTAGAACTTGGTAACCATTTTTCATCATTTACATTATCGCGAGTGCTACAATTTTGCATATTAGCGTTTTTTTTATCGTTATCGCTTTCATTATCCTCGCTTATTCTACCTTCATTCTCATTATTGAATTCATTACAACAATTATTTATTTCCTCATATTCGTCGTCATCATTATCATCGCTTATTCTATCTTCATTCTCATTATTGGATTCATTATAACAACTATTTATTTCCTCATATTCGTCGTCATCAGTATTATAATTTTCATAATTACTATTATATCTATTTTCATCGCGAATTCCCTGGCTTTGTGGTTTTTGTTTTGAATTCTGTATTGGGTTTGTATTTTCACTTTTATACAATTTAATCGCAGTATTCCCAAATTGTACTTCGTTATCTTTTGTATTTAAAATTGCTTTATGTGAGGATAAAAAGTCGTAGCCTAAAAGCATTTTATATTGCCCCTGAAAGTTCTGTTTTGTCACGAAAAAATAATTTTTGCATGCCTTTTCCCCAATTCTAAATGAAAATTGAATGCAATTTAAAAATTCTATATTTTCTTTAGTAAACGTCTGAAGTATTACTCTTCTGGTTATGTATTTTATTTTTACATTTCTATTCTGTTTTAGTTTTTGAAATGTTTCCAAATCTATAATACTAACTTGAGCCCCACTATCAATTACACTTATTATTTTTATTCCTTTGCAATCTATTTCTACCATCGGTAATTGTGGGCTAGATACGTTTTCACATTCGCTTGAAAGGATACTTTTGGTATCATATTTTGCTTTATCATTATTTTCATAATATTGTCCTCTCTCCAAATTTGTATAGTTTTGCCAGTCATCTCCATTTTTGTTATTTCTATATGTTTGTGAACCGAATTTATTTATTTCTCTGGAATTTGTACGATTCGTTCCTTGGTCCCAAATTCCAGCTCTTAGTTTAAATTACTATTATTATTGTTTCTCTCATATGTGTTTGATCTTATATTTCTTCCGTTGCGCCCCCTAAAATTTCCTCTTATACTTTGCCTCTCTCTATTTTCTACGTTGGTTTCTAATTGATCGTAATAATTTCTTTGATCATTATTATTTCCTTGATATTCCCTATTATTTCTATTATATCCTCCTCGTTCAAAATTTCTGCGATTTTCGTTTCTGTTTCCTCTGATATAATTTGTTTGCTCCAACCCATATTGCTGATAATTCATTCGTTTGGGATTCCTTGCAAATGCAGTATTACACTCATTGTACCAGCAATCTGAGAAATAATGTCCATTTTTTCCGCACCCTATGCAAAAAACAGCTCGTTCCATGGATTGATTTGGTATATTTTGCAATTTTAATTTATTAATTTCTAAAGTCAAATCTTGAACCTGTGTTGTAAGTAACATTTCTTTCAGTTCGTTATGTGATTCTTCTGGAGTCCTATCATTAAGAATTATTTCAAACAGTTCGGCATCTTTTATGGCATCTTCAAACCGCTGCGGATCTTTTTTCTTCACTTCAATTGCCAAATCAGGGCGTAATGCGCTAATGAATTTTCCCAACATTATTTTATTGGTTATTTTCTCTACCTCTCCATCTGTTGTATCCTTAAGGTTCAAAAATTTACGCGCTGCGTTTTTTATTTTTAGCACAAGCTCGTCCACTGACATATCAGGCGTTTGTTTTATTTTAATGAAAGCGTCCTGTTCTTGCGTTATCGTTATTCTGTTTGAAAATTTATTTATTAGTAATATTTTTATTTTATCAAACTCCTTTTCGTTTTGTAATTCAGGGTTTTGAATTAAAAACTGCATAGCCTTATCTTTTAATCTGGTTTTAATGATAGCCACTTTATGCTCTTCCTTCCAACTTGCTAACTCCGCTAATTCATCAAATTGTTTTATAAAGAAATTTATATCTTCCTCCTTACTCCCACTAAATAATGGCAGGATCTGCATTACTGGAATATCCATATTTTTATTATTTCTATCCAATTTACTATAATTTTTATTTGATATTTTTGAATTTTCTTTCAAACTTGAACTCCTTGTTATAATTGAACTTTTCACCACTTTTTTAACTGGTCCCATTCCTATATCCCATTTTTCTAATTATACCTTTGATCTCATTTAAAAGAACCATTTTTTCCATTTCATTGATAAAACTTTACATAATCATACATATAACATAAGGAGAAATGAGAATTGTGCACCATATTTTCACAATCATCTATGTCGCCACCAGTTGTCCAACCTTATCAATATTTATTTTTTATTATTATTATTCCTTTTATTTTTATTAATTTCATAAATCCTTATTTTATTCCCGTTACTGCTAAAGTCACGAGCACCAAATGTGCCGATTTATTAATTTTGTTGATTAAAATTAATATTGTCAAAAAATGCTTTTTACATTAAATTAATTATTTATTAGTATATTAATTATACATGTAATCTGTTCTAAAACTTACTGCTGTGTACATTGCGTTGGTGGCCGCAAAACCCACCTATTTCTGTGTTTAACGGGATACTAAGTTAACACACTAAAAATTAAGGTTAATAGTAAAGGAACAAACATTTATTTATCACATACTCAATTTACACTCTTTAGTTTTACAAATTAAATAAATATCACAATAGTGGAATACATCTCAATGGTAGTTCGGGGGGTGTAATGCCAGATGAATTGATATTTGGTTGGAGCACGTGGTGGGATGCATTAATTAGCTTTTCCTTAAAAACACAAATTTAGACAAATAGGTTATCCTCATATAGTTTAATTGTACGGTACCTGATCTTCTTTCATATAACTTGGGTAACACCGATGCGTTGTCACACTTTACACTTGCAATACCAGATGAACATGAGCTCTCCTTCGAATTCCTATATCAGAGACGCACACACAACTCTTAACTCTGCTACCGTCGCTTCTTCTTGACTAGTCTAACTTCAACAGCCTGCCTTGACCAATTCTGACCCCCACTTCGAGCAACTCTCACTTATATCCCTTTTTCGGTCGGCGGTCCACGTGCTGAAATGTAGAGCTGCTGAGCTAATCCGTAGACATGGCGTCGCCGTCTCGGTTGCCGCCAAACGGCTTAGTGTGGTATGTAAACATGGGCGTGGTATGTAAGATATTTGGCCACCTGTATATTATCGCCCATCTGCTTAGCGTGGGGATAATCCGCCCGCATTCCTGGTTCCATTATTTTTTAATCCTTCCAAATATTTATTACTTTACATTTCTGGCATTACAAATACGATGCAATCAAGAATATATTGTATAAATGAGTTTTAAACTTTATTATTTAAAATCAAACTTTTAGGCATACTTTAACTACACTAAGTCCTTGTATCTTAAAAATTATGGAAATTCAAATATTATACTAATTTTGGTTAAAGCTATGTATATAATTGTCTACAAAAGTGTCCATGAGTTACCCTCTGAAAGAATTAAATACTATGGTGGTGATCCTTGGAAAAATTTAACAATGTTACTTCTTCGTAGAAATGTTACAGATACCCGATTTTGACTATTTGCTGCATTTTCATAGTAAAATTAGTCTGTTTCACTACACTCATGTTCCTAATAAATCAAGTTATTAATCCATGTATATTTTTTCCTGTTTAGGTTACATAATTTGAGATACAAAAAGCCAAAATTTTGAAAAGTTGCACATGACTTTTTCATTTTCATGGGGCGCGGTAGCCCATTGGTTAGCGCGCTGGAGTTGCACTCGGTAGGCCCGGGTTCGATTCCAGCCACTGCCAAAACTGCCGCCGTGTTCATGCGGAGTACGATCACGTTAAACATGTGGGTCCGAAAGTCCTTCCGAGAGGTTGGTGGTAGGGGAAGGAGGGTACGGTCCCTGTGGATGCCTCCCCCACTGGGTTCCGGTCTAAATTGGGTGGCACTTCCCGACCGTCCAAACAGTTACCTTACACCTTTCTGGTAGGTCGGACGGTCTGGGTTTCAACAACAACAACAACATGACTTTTTCATGACTACTTTTAGGGACAGTACTTGGATGGAGGGGGGGGGGGGGGGTTAGCTCATATATTTGTGTCTAATCTACATATCAGCACCAAATTTTTACCACATATCAATAAAAGTGTGCATATTTCAGGAAAATATTAATAACAATTTTTTAGTGAAAAAGGTTAAAGAGAAACATGTTGGAATTCAAAATATTATAACTAATAAATGATAATATTAATTTCAATTAATGATGAAACAGTCATTCAATTAATATTTTCAATTTTATAAAAATTTAATTGTTAAAGATCAAACATTCAAAATTTTGCAATATTAACTTGCATATTTTACTTAATACACATATCTGTGAAACTTCACAGTATTTATACTTTTTAGATTATATAGGGAACAGAATATATTCTGCATATTACACTATAATTGTATAGACTTAAAAAAATAGCCACCTGTGTTATAAAGTTTTGACAAATTTCTGTCCATATTTCAAAGACACAGAACTAAATTATACCTGGAAAAAAAGTTTTTATATAATTAAAAAAAAAGAAAAGAAATTATGATTCTATATAAATATTCATACACAGAAAAACTCTCTTAAAGAAACACAAAATTATCAATGTTCTAAAAATTGGTTTCTAGGTTACATTATCTTGTAAGTGGGTAAAAGGAAGGATTAAAAGGGTTTTGACAATCAAACTCCTATGTATGTCAAAGTTATTTAAACTAAACAGAGGAAGAAAATACCTTAATCTGAAACATATACTGAGCTACAATAGAGTATTATAATCAATTTAACATTAGCTATCTTTAAATTAAGATTAAATTAACAAAAATAAATAAAAAGTCATTATAGATACAGTAAAATATTTATATCTAAAAATATATAAATTAAACGTGTCACAACTAAAATTTATATACATTTACATAGAACATTATGATATGAATGATAAGTTCAATTTATTGTCAATACATGTCATATTGAACATAAACAAATACTATCATTTGATTTCATTAGGTTACTAAATATATTCAATTCTCATTTGATGGTGAGAACTGATGGTTTACTGTGATAAATTAATGTCACTACAATATATATGTAGGCAACAGTTGTTTAGAAAATAGGTTGTTCTTTCATGACAACTATTATCAAGTAAGAAAACCGACAGTCATTAGCAGTTTTTTGTGAAGGCAGGAAACAGTCTAACTATGTCAACACTTCAAAATGACAAATGTCTACAAGGCTGGAACATAAATGAACTTTATTTTTCCTATTCTTACAAAAAGAAAATTACGATTGTCAAAAAATGACGACATGAGTATCAAACTGATGTTTGTATTATTTCGTTCTTTTACACAAACTAAACTTAACTTACATTTTAACAGTAAAAGTACAAATAAAACCTGAAGGTCAATCTATACATCAAGCTCAAAAATAAATAATTTCTCATGAATACATTCAGCTAAAATAAAAATATTTGCAAAAACGATAAGCATCTTGGAGGGGATTAATGAATATATTGGCGTGAATGACTTTAGCCAGTTTTGGAAAATTATCTCGAAAGAGTATAATTAGAAAGACTGATATGAATTTAAACAACCAAATGACTTACAACATATGACTTACAACAACAAAAACATAAAACTGTCAATCATTTGAATATAAAATACCACAAGTAAAGGCAAAACAAGAGCGCCGAATCAGAGGACACGTACCTGAGATGTTCGAAGTTGTAGTTGTAACATGGAGATGGTATATTTCATAAAATTTCAATATGGTGACTTTTGAAAATATTTTATTTTTTATTCAATTATGATAATAAAAAAATGGTTTTACAAATTAAAATATAAAACATTATAGTTTATATTAGAATATATATTTATGAATATATGGTGGCAATACCTTGAACATTGTATTGATGCTTAATTGTAAACAAGATTTGAAGTTGTATAAATTTTCTTTTTAAAATTTTGACTACAGTTTAAAAAGTAATTTCCCCAGTAATCTTTTTCTTCTTACAGCTGCTATAAACTTATTTAATTTACATGCTTTTGTTGGAAAGTTTTGCTTTGTAGAGAAAATGTACTCTGAAGAAGAAACTGAATTGCGTGATTTGATCTTACAAAATTTAGAAACTAGTGGATTTTTGAATAAAATTAAAGCTGAGCTTCGAGCAGGTGTGTTATTAGCTTTTGAAGAAAATGGTAATTTAAAAAATAAGGTACCATTATTAAACAGAAATATCGATGATTTTGTTAAAACATTCGAAGGAAAATTATTATTATCTCTTGTGCGTGAGTTTTTGGAATACTTTAACTTACAGTTTACTCTATCTGTATTCGATCCAGAAGTATCTGCTACTACACCATGTGTTTCTCGTTCGGAACTTTGCGAAAAGCTGAATCTGAATAATTCAGAAATTGATGAACCTGTTATATCAGCATTATTAAAAGGAGAAATTAATAAAGCTCGAGATCATAATTTTGTTTCTAAATTGCATGACGAGCTTAATCCAGCTCCTAACAATTCTGTTACATCCAACTTGAATGAGCATACTACTAAGGACAGCATTCAGGATGATGTTTTTAATACTATGAATGTTCTCAATAAAGAATCTTTAAATCATAATTTTGAAAAAGATCATGTTGCTCAAACTTCGTCAAAAGAGGAGCTGGAAAATACCCCTCTCTTTAGTTCAGAGGTTTTGACTAAAATAAATGCTGAAGCACCTAATAATGCAGTAGAAAACAGTCTTCAAAGAACCATACCAGAAAAAAGTGGTAGTGCTGAAAAAAATGATATGTTCAAAGAAACGAAAGATATACTGCTTACACCTGATGATGACTCTTTTTTTGATGAACCTTTACCATCTGAGAAGCCGTCTTATTTTAGTTTTGTTGATAAGCTAAAAGATAAATCTGAAAACAAACAATCAATCAGTTTTAAAGCAGATTTAGATGAATCAAAGAAAAGTAGCCTATCATCTCTTAGAGATTTACCATCTCTAACTGCTAATAATGAGTGGACATTTAGCAGAGGCCCCCAAAACACACTTCCAAGTTTAGATTCACAGAAATCTATTTCTAGCTCTGAAACATCTAATGAAGAAATAATAAATTTAGACTCGAAGGAAGAGCTTCAGAAAAAAGATTCAGATATTGCTGAATCAAATGAAGAATCAAGTGAGAAACAGAATTCTGAAGAAAGTATTGAAGAAGAATTAGAAGAAGATTTTTCAGCAGGATTTGATGATTTATTGAATAGCAGTTTGTCATTAGCTGATGATGCTACAACTGATCAAACTGTTTCTCAAGTTAGTGTAGTTGAAGGTGTTGACCATGTTGAACCTTGCAATAGCTAATGAAAACAGCTATGATTAACTGTATATTTGACATATTTTGAAATTTAAATATATAAATCACATTGGAATAAGAGCTATTGATTGATACCAATGTTGTTCAAAGCAATAATGAACTGTAAAATTTGATGATTTAAATAATGTTTTAAGGTACAAATAATAGCTTAATTGACTTTTAGAATCAAGAATTAAAAGAACAGTTTATATTACCTTCAATTTTGCTCAGTTAACTTTATTAATCATGCCATAGAATTTTTATCAAACTAATTCAATAAATAAAAATTGTGTTTTACTGTAAATTCATTTTTATATAATTATGTGTTACAAGTATATTTATTTTTTTGTCAAAAATGGTAAATACATGCCTGCCATAATTTTCTATATTGATTACTAATAGCTTATTGGTGGCAATTAAATGTACCGTCTATGTTTTTGTAAAAAAGAAAAAATCTTTGAAGTATCTATTTCTCAGGATCTACCATAGATAGAGCTTATATGATGACTAAATATGGATTCAGCATTGAATTTTGATGGGGGACTTTAGATTCACTAAGGATTTCTACTTGCAGTTAAAAATATTTCATTATCCTTCAAATATTTATTTTTCCATATTAGTTACAAAAGAGCTTAGATGATAATATGGATTCAGTATCAAATTCTAGAATTAGGGTGGTTTACTAAGAATTCCCACTTCTGCTTCAAAACTTTTTCTAGAGGGAATAAGATGACTCACTAAGGTTTTCGGTTTGGGAGATTTCAATTTCGAATAAAAAATGTACATTTTATTTACAATATCTATTTTTTAGGATCAGCTATAAAAAGAGCTAAGATGACAACTTGATATGCATTAAACATCAAATTTCAGAGGGTTTCTTAAAGATGTCCACTTCCAGTTAAAAAATATTCCTTGAAGCATCTATTTCTCAGGATGGACTATAGATGATGACTAATTTGGATTCAGTATCAAATTTCAAGGGGAATGGGAGGGGGGGGGGGGGGGTTTACTAATGATTTTCATGTACAGTTCAAAAACATTAATTTTCCTTCAAACGTCTATTTATCAGAATCGGTTACAGATAAAGATCAGATGATGACTGATATGGATTTAGAAGTTTAAGTTTTTGAGAGGATAGACGAGAACAGTAGCATACCATCATGGAGCGATTGCTCTACTGTGTACCTGTTGAACTGAACATATATGTTTGGCTTAAGGATCAAAGATTACATATTATGGAAAAGGCATCTTCAAATTATTTGCTCCATGGTGCCAAAAATTTAGTTACATCACGTTAATGATAAGGTTAAGAGAATTGGAGGTGTTTTCTCATTATGGAATTCAAAATGGAATTAATGTGTAATATATTAGTAAAAGTTCTCAAAGACCTTTTTTTTTTTTTTTTTTTTTTTTGAAAAAAAAAAAAAAAAAAAAAGAAATGAAATGATTAAAGAAATCTACACAAATTCCAGAAGAGTCCCTGGTGTGAATCTTTATTTGTTTTGGGAAAATCAAGGATAGGAATATTCCAGCTCAGCATAACATGTTTAACTGAAAGGAAAATAAATATGATGTGGGCATCAAAGCACTTTTCTTACACAACATGATGAATTCTGATAATTTTAGAAAACTTTTTTTCACACTTTTATATCTGTATTCAAAACCCATGCTACAAAATAAAAATTTGGTTATATTGGTGGCCAAAAAAGTACCTTATTTCCACTCATGCAAAAAGTCTACTTCAAAATACCATTGATATTAAATTAATATAAAATGAAATGTGTCAAATTACTTGACGGCAAAACACAAAACATGTCTTCACAGGGACAGAATGTAGATAGCTTTTTCTGGTGATTTTATTAAATACATTTCTAACATAATTATTTTATAACACCATTTGCAGCATACTGGTTGGGAAACATTAACTTAGGATGCTGTTTATATTGTTGGAAGCTTTAATTCTTACTCTTTGACATGAGAGTATCTAATGATTCTGTGTAATTGTACATTCCAGAAATCTTTCTTAATGATACATTCCAGTGATCTTGCTTAATGATACATTCTAGTGATCCCATTTAATTGTATATTCCAGTAGTCCTGTCCATTCCTGTGGTCGTGTTTAATCGTATACACAAATTACAAAATTGCAGATTTATTAAAAACTTATCATCCATGGTTCCCACTCTTTAAGCCAGTAGTAGAAGTGACAAAGTGAGGATATATAGTTTCTTTTTAAAAAAAATATGACAACGAAAAACATCAAGTAATTGTATACAGTTGCTATATTTTCATACTTTTTAAAAGAAGTTAATATAGAGAATTTTATTAAAAAAAGCCAAATTCTTTATATTATTTTAACTATTCGCTATCAGTTTGTCATATATCAAGCCTCCATTTTTTTCTTTTATAAAGCAATACAGGCAGTATAATGTACTGTTCAAATTTATAGAAATTAAACGGGACATTTTATTCAAAATTATGTTTTGAGTTGCATTCAAATCTTTGAATGTGTTGTAAAAGTAATTGTTAAAAGTAATGTTCCAAATTTTCAGAAAACATTTGCAATTAAAAATATTAATAAAGATTATCATATGAATAAAAAATAAAAATTCCTTGAAAAATAAAGTCTGATTATTTGATATAAGAAATCACCCGGGAAATCCATCTCCCTATTCAGTACAATTTTGCATACCTATTTTGGACTCCATCACCCATTAATTCAAAAGTAAAAATTTAAAAGTAAGTTCATTTGTCATACCTCAAGGTCTGTACATTATTTTAAGCAACATTTCATTTATCTCGTTAATGCTTAAAAAGAGAATTTTTAAAACAAAAATGTACTGCCATCTAATGTTTTTCTATGGGAGTGATGCTTGTCTAGAGTGGTTTTGAATCTTGGATGGTGGATACATCCACCTTCTAATATAGGCCTACCTACGATAGGGTGAGAATGACAGGAAATCTCTAAATTCCATCACGATAGAGTAAGAACAACAAGGAAAACTTTTCCCCTCTCATACAACACTACCAAAGTAATTATTTTGCGATGGCAAAAAAGTTCAAAATGGGGAAAAAAATGTAAATACACAAATACTGGTTATAAAAAAAATATAGATAATAACCACATAGGAATATAGGACAATATTCAATGCTTTTCCTGATTTTAAAAATTATATAGAAAATATAGTACTACTTTTACCTGTTTAACAGATAAAAAATTTAGGCCTTTTTAAGATCTTTCTCTGGTAATATTTCAAATTTTTACAATAACTTTTATTGTGTTTGGACAAAATGTGTGCCTGTGATGAAACTTATTTAAACCCAACATATGCCATCTTTATTAATTTAAATTCATTTAAAAGCGGGAAAAATAACTTTCAAGAATACATTTTTTTTAAATTTTTTTACATTAAGAGATAGAATTTAAAAGATTATTATTCATATTACGTTTGGTTTGGTTTCATGAGCTGAGTGCACAGACTTAGCACAGAAGCTAAAAAGACCCAAACTTTAAAATAGCTGTCTATTTACATTCAAAAAAAGATTATTTTACTTTACTTATTACTTTGTACGGTTAAGCAGTACGAAAATTTATTTTTGCATTGCCTAACATATTTGAATTTCATTATAACATATGAATAATTGAAAATTTTCTGAAACTATTGTATAATAAATTTATTTTGGATAAAAAAAAAATGAAAATTTTGAGGATGATAAGAGCATTTTAGCTGCACTGCAATTTACATTTGGAATTTGGCCAAAAATAGAAATTCTGGCCTCTTTAAAGCTTTTCTGCAAAAATTAAACTTTTTAGGGGCCCCTAAAATTAAAATTCAGGCTTTATTAAGACTTTTTAAGATTTTTGGGAACAATGTATTACGTAACAAATTGTAATAACTCACTGTAACTTTTTTTGTAAATTACAGATTTTTACTGAACTTTTAAAACATAATGGAGTGACATTTTCCCAATAGGATCAATTAAAAGAGAAATTATTCATTTCATCATCCTATCACCTCCTTTGCAAAGCTGAAAGTTATTTTGATTACTGAACAGTGGTCAGTATGTAAGGTCCAATTAGCCCCCCCCCCCCCCCAAAAAAAAACACCGCAAGTATGTGCTTTCTTTCAAAAGATTTAAAGGGGGCCCCAAATTGTGCTCCTGAAATACATTACTAACCTTTCTTCAAATAGTATTTTACCCACACAGACAAACAAGTTAATATTTTGGTTGTCTGTCTGAGTTCAAATTTTAATTTGTCATATTGTTTTTAATTTTAAATATTAAATTGTTAACAAAAAATAAAGTAACACAAAAGTTAATATTTAAGTTTAAATTGTTTTAATTAATTAAACTTTGATCACCAGTTTTTAAATAAGAAAACACCCAATAATTTAGAAAAAAAATGTTGTAATTTTGATACAAGCAATCACTTAAAAAAAACAATTGCAATTTGGGTAATAGACTTTTTTGATCATTGGTGAATGTGTTTGGAATTCATTTTGAAAACTTTTCTCGGGTTACGTTCACAAGATCAAAGTAAGTGGGGGGGTTGTGCTTTCCCTAACTTAGAGGGTTAATTAGACACTGCCAGTAGGGCCCAAAAAGTCATTGGCTAAAAATATTTTCACTGGCCAAATATTTTTACCATGAATTTAGCTTTTTCTGTTACATATTGAGATGTATAAAGTGTACATATATATTGTCACTCACTGAAACAATACAAATTATTTGCATATATTTAAAATTTATTATTGCATGCATGTAATTATGTGATTATTAACAAATTTTATTTTTCAGCTTTGCATATATAGATTCTGCTCTTGCCCTCCATTTAAAACTGGCATGATTATGTTTAATTTTGGTTGAAATATATTAAAATTGCACTTTAAAATACTTTAATTTCAATTTCAAGATTAGATCTATGACTTAGATTTCTATTTTTAAACTTTCTTATCTTTATTCATTTCCTATTAGTTTTACATTTTGCCACATTTTAATATCGACTATTTCTGTTTTTCAAAATTATTTCAACTGGAGGTTTTTTTTTAAATGTTTTAAAACTAGTTTCCATTTTCAAATTTTTCTAGTACTTTCTTTCAACATAATAAGAGTGACATAATGTCGTATGCGAATTTTGTAGAAAGTGGTGATCAGTAAATAATTTAATTTAAAGATGATGATTTTTTAGATTTTACTAGCATCAAAATGTACTTGCCAGTACAAAATAATTTACTTGTCAGTTTTGTTAAATGTCGTACATTTTCTTACTGGCCATTTTTGGAGAGTTACTCACCAATTGGCTAGTGACGAATGGTGATCTGCAGCGATAAACCCTTGGTGTTTGCCATTTTTCAATAAGGGGTAGGTAAAAATTACCTAGAATTACATACCCTTGGCTGAAGAGGGACAAAATCCACAAAACTGGTCCAAGGATGAGGAAGGAATGAAAGTGAGCAATAATTTATATGCTTTAGATTGTTAAGAACGAAAATCTAAATTCCTACTGATAATTTAGATGCCCCAATCTGCTCTCCCCTTATTATGCCTCTATATTTCTATAACCACTATTGCATTTATAGCATGAAAATATTGATTTAATTTAAATAAAACAATTAATATTCTATTTTTTGCAGTTATTAAGACATTTTAGAAAGGTTTACATTTATTAGAACATTTTTTCAGCTCTTAATTGGATATTTTTAGCTATGTTTTAGCAAAATTTGAAAAATTTAATATTTTAACTACTTTTAAAAACAATAAATATTTTTGAAAGAACAGTTTACAAAATTGCTTTTTACCTGTGCACTAAGATCAAATACAATTCTTTCTTTAAGATTTTGGAATTTTAATATTTGTAAAAATCTAAAAACAAAACTTGTCAAAAGATATTGTCAAACTGTCAAATAATTTGAAAAAAATTAACATAACATTGTTTATGATGGTTTTGGCATTTAATTTTTATGGATATTTTAAGCCATTTTTTCAAGTTCTTATTTTCTCATGCTTTTTAAGGGATTTTCACAGAACATCATAATTCAAGTCTTTATTAATAAACAATGGCATAATAAGTGAGTTAATGAATTACAAACAGATAACACTAAATGAATTATAGAAAAGATTTGGTAATAAACTCAATGGAGTAATTGGAAAGTAAATAAATTAGTAATATAGTATCCAGTATAATAGTAAAAAGTGAGCATCAAGATATAAATAAAAACTAAAAATAAACTTTTAAAAGTTTGACAAATTTTATTATTATACAAAAAATATCTAAATTATGTACACACAGCAATAAAAGTCAATGAGCTGTTTTAACAGCCTTTAAATTCTGTTTGGCTGCTTTCATTTGTTTTCTCCATTCCAACCATTTTGCAACATGAGGCACGCGAGGATCAACTTTCTTTTCAAGTTGCGTATAGTAAGCTTCCCGAATAATACGAAAAGCTGTGAGATTTGCAGATGGCTGTTTTGTCAAAGGATCTATATACCTTGCAGGAAGGCGTGTAACAATGCAAGTGCTTCGTGTGACTGGCTTTGGTTTTTCATAATTAAAAATTTCCCCCATTGTATTTTCATCTGTGAATGTAATGAAATTCCTTGAACACTTGCCAATCACCTTATTCACAGTTTGCCTAAAGTAAATAAAAATAGAGAGCAAAATTACTCATTCTTATAACTAAGAAACAGAGCAAATGTAACAAATTTACATTAATTTAGAACAGTTTCAACTGAAGTAAATCTACTTATTACATGTAAATTAATTTATTGAAACATGGCTTAAATTTTAAGCAATCTTGTTGAAGTTTATTGTGAAATTTTACATTACAAGACCTCTAATATTTTAATTCATTAACAGTAACTGTGGATTTACTTTGATTATAACAAATTCTATATTTAATGAAAATCATTAATTTAAAGTATCAGTCCCACCCCCACCTCCTTCGAAAAAAAATGTTTTTATATTCACAGGCTGATATTAAATGCTTAAATATCTTGAAGTTTTAGCAATGGAAAAATAACTTTTAGTGAATACGTCTGTTTTGTATTGTAGAAGAAAGTAAAAATGTTTGAAGTTTCAGGGTCTAAATTTTATAATTTTAACTAAATTACTTTCCACAAAAAAAGAGGGAGAGACAGGCTATATATAAACAAAGACCAGATGTGGTCATATTAGAAAAAAATACACAACTCATTCATTTAGATATTCGTTTTGAAGGTAGTTTGGAGGTATACTATCTTATATAATAAAAGGAGATATTTGTGTTTCTGCTTGTATGTCATTGGCATCTGTAGCGGTAAAAGGAAGTGTTGGACAGTGATGAAATTTGCCACAGAGGTGCTTCATGTCTCCATAATGTGCACCTCAATGAGATTTTTTAAAAATCAACTAAGTTTAAAAATTAAGAACTTTTAAAGTTGAAATCACTATTTTCTGCTATTTTGTTAAATCAAATCTATTCATTTATTGCCACCGCAAATGATGTTCAAGAGCAAGTGTTTTGATCAATTTTATCTTTAAAAAAAAATTTGCTTCCAAACTAAGTGCATTTAATTTATGGGTTTTCTAACTTTGCAAATTAAAAAAATTTGACTTCACCATTTATGGACGATCGCCATACATGAAAGTTTTCTATACTCTTCCCCTTGCCAGCACAAATGGGTTTAATATATATATTTTTTAATTTTACTTCAGAGGTAAAGGAACTTTTTTCTTTTTAGCAGCTTCAAGTATTTTCATTGTGTCCTTCTGCCAATGATCAATGATCGAGTGCTTATTTAGGGTTTATCAAAGGAGCCAATGTAGAGCATATTATGCTCACATTGTATAATTTGTATGGTTGCATATGGAAAAATTGAGTCCAGGAATTATTTTAGTTCAAAACAGGTGATTTAGAAATTTAGTGGTGTTATCTTTATCTGTATTTAAGTAGAAGACACGTAGATAGGACCAGAGCAACACTGAGTAATTCACTTCAAAATAAAAGGCAGTTTTGTTTAACAAAATTATTTTAAGGAGGTTTATCTGATAATTCTATGTAAAAAAAAATGTGTCAGACTCCAGGAAGTGAGTATACTTTATCAATTTATATAGAAGCATGGTCTAGTTTTGCGTGTCTAGCATTGAATCTATATTGCAATCATATATTTTTTCTATCATTTTAATGCACTTTTTTACAGGTGGCAAAAGCCATGCTCAAATTATAAAATTTCATATTATTAGCAGCATTAGGTTTCTATAACACTCGATTATGTATAATGTGTAGCATGCATATGCATAATACATAGAAGTAATAGAAAACTAAATCATGCATCACTTCATTTTGGAACAAAAACGTAATATAATTTCTTAACATATTTGCTTACTTTTTTACTATTCAACATGGTTTACTTCTTCAAATATTTTACTTAAAAAACTAAATGACATTATATCATTTTATTATGGCACAAAGATGAAATATAATTTTGAAAAATATTTGCCTAGATTTTTATTATGCAATATGAATTATTTCCCCAATTTAAGCCCAAATTTGGGCAATATTTACACAAATTAGTCCCTTAGTAACTGAAATTATTATCTTAGAGTTTCCATTTTGATACCATCTGAAAGATCGAAAAATTCTCTTTCAAACACATTCTGAACAGGATCCATAGGATTAATAGAAGGATTTTAGTGAATTGAAAAAATTATATACTATTTAGCATTCAAAATGTCCCCAATTTTTATATTTCATTATAAAAAAATTGACGAGCAACCTGATGTTTATAATTAAATACCAGCTAATGTAAATATCACACACTGCTCCTAAACAAAAAATAATTTCCTCAACTCATCAGATTATTAATTATAAATTTTTAAGTGAGTAAACTCTTAAAATTTTTGAATCAGCAGAGTTTTCCCATTGAAATCTGAACTGCGTTCTCCTGCTTAGGATCGGACCCATTTAAAACTTATCTGGTCCTTCAGTGAATTTTAACGTAGAACATAGAGTCTCTGCAAATGATGATTTTTGTTTTTGTGATTTATAAGGGGGGGGGGGGGGGAGGCATATCATGCCCATTGTGCCGATGTACATGCATTGCATGCGATATTTATACAAATAAAATTTATTTATTTTGTTATTTTATATAACTACCTTGCTTTAAGTCCCAGGAAACATTGGGTACATTTTTTAGTCAGAAATAAATTAATATTTACTCATTGAAAATAATTATTGTTTGTGCATCATATCTTTAAAATGAAAGGATCTGAAATGTTCCCTTCTGAAGAAAGAAAATAATAAAACAATAAATAAGTGCAAAGATTTTTAATCTATAAATTAATATACAGAGTGTCTGGGAAAGTTCTTTAACAACCTTTATTTCCCCAACCATTAGTCATAGATATATACTTCCAATTACAAAAATATGTTAAATGAGGTAGCAATTTATTGTATAACAGTTTTAACTTTTTATACAGTCCCCAAAGTTCCAAATAGTAAAATTTTATCCATACATTAACATGTAAAACTCACATTCGGATATTTTATAAGCAAAATTCAGATATATTGTTTCAAACTTTAAGCACTTTTTCTTGGAGAATTTAGGGGTTGTTCGCAAATTGAATTGTGAAACTTGTAAATTTGTCAGCTATTCACTGAAAATGAACTCAGTTTCCACTGATTTTTCTAGATTTTTCACTGTAGGTGAGGCATCTCGAAACACCAGAAGGGTTCAGAAAAAATAATATTTATTAATTATATATAAGACATTTAAAGTGGATTATATTTTTGTTTTAAGTGGAAGTGTTTAATGTATATGAGGTAAGTGTGTGGCTAAGATAGAATTAGGAAAAAAAATATTTATAAAAAAATAACTGAAAAGTGTTTCAAGGTGACTAACTCTCCTGCACATCCTTTAAAGTCTTTACATTACTTTGCATTGCAGTAAAAAGATTGGAAGTTTAACATTTGTAGGAAACATCAGCAAAAAACAACATATTATATGCCAAATACAGAATACATATTTTGTGTGTCCAGCCCTAATCATTAGCCTAAAAGTAGCTTTAAGTACTTTGAAATACTGTACATCAAATATAGCTAAATTAAATACTTTTACACCTTTCAAAATAAAATGTGAAGCCTAAATATGAAAAAAAAAATTAAACAGTAATGGACCAATTATCCAGAATCCAGAAAAACTTAAAAATGATTTTTCTTTTTGTGTGTGTGTGTTCAATAAAAGTTGCTAATTTCCTTTAAACAAGAATAAAAATAAAACACTTTTTCTTTTCAAATGTATATCGTGGTTTTATGATAAAAATGTTAATTTTAAACAAATACAGAATAACCTCGAAAATTTGGATGATTTTAAAATTTTCCAGTTTTTTAAATTAAGGACTTTGTAAAGTAAAGAAAATTATAAAATTACCCATTTTCACTTTGTGTCTCCTCTATTGCAGGCATGGTCACAGAATGATACCTAATAATAGGTCCAGTATAAGTTGGCTTGACAACTTTGGACTTTTTCTTTTCTAGTTCTAATCGTTGGAACATTTCTGAAAACAGAAGCAAGAAAATACTGTTGAAAAGTATGTAAAAATGATAAATATATTTAAATCAAATTTACAATGAAAAATCAAATACTATGAGCACCTGCCTGATGTACTGTTGGTAAAAAAAAATCCGAACATCACACATTATTCCGGCTCCTTGGGTTATACAGTAAAACAAAGTGTATCATTAGACATGTAATAATGCCTGCTATAAAAATGGGTAATAATTTGCATAAGGGTGTCATCTTAATATTCAAATCTGCACGAACTGTGTTTTTTTTCAAAGGGCAACACCACCTTTTAAGAACAGATTCTGATACTCCATGTAAAATAAGTCATCCCAAATTCATATACAATTTATATATTTTACTGAAGCCGTTGGGGAGTTATGACTGCTTGAAATTTCGAGCTCTTAATATTAAACTGCTGCTGAAATTTTTCTTTTATACTTTCTGAAATAATTAGTCTATGAAACTAATTTTTATTTTATATTATGATACTAAATAACCAAAACAAAATGCATACCATTTTTCATCTTTAAATTTTTAATATCAATTGTTAATTATGATGTAACATAGTAACACAAAATGTAGTGAAATATGTTAAATTATTTAATTAACTTGCCTGATAGCATATTAATTTATACAATCTCTAAAATTAAAGTTTATCAAAAACTGATATTAAAAAAAAAAAAGAAAAAAATGGAAGATGTCATTTTTATTTGAAAAATTATGGTTCCCTTTCGGGACGGCGGCATTCCGAAACTACAGTGGCCCGAAGGACGGAGCTCTTCACTTCCGAACTTCTCCCAAAGGATGGCTAATTTGTTGCGCTAAGTCTAACTCTCAAAATAAATTCACTAAAAATCACCTCTTCAACACAGAAATCTACCTTTTCAGGAATAATAGAAATAGTTATTTTCTATTTGATGTATACTTTTCATACGAATCGCAATGCAAAATACTCGTTAGTTGCTTTTACTATGAATTTTACTATTCATTATCGAAAAATATGCTTAAAAAATTAATTTCCTTATCTAAATTAGACGGCATAATATTGTGATTGATTCCAAGCATGCTAAAAAACTCAAAATAATTCAAATCTTTCAAATCTCCTGTCCAAAAACATAATTCGCAGAAACAGCTACTGAAGCTGGCAGCATTGTAATAATAGTAAGCTCAGAACCTGAAGAATCATTTGCATTTTCATATTCATCTTCAGAAATACCACAGTTCCACGAATCTTTACTATCTGCACCACTTTCATTACTGCCTGGTTCGTTTATCATACGAGTATATATTTCCACAGAAAAAAAACGTCCTGGCCCAGCCATTCTCTAATCCGAAATAACCTAATAATTTCACTGCCGCACATTCCTTTAAAACCCAAACTAAAAAAAAAAATACTGGCTTGCATTCCTATAATTCACCAAAGAAATAATTTAGCTAAAATCAAAACGAGACCCGAAACTCAATTATAAAACTGTAGATGCTGCAAGAAGTGCTCTGTTTGTTTATATTACAAAATCATGTTTCACTGCTTCAGATAGAGAAATAATTTATTGGATTCACCCCTAACCAAGGTCAAGGACCTGCAAAATACATTGGAGTTGTTCGTATGGACATTTAAGTAGAGAAATAGTAGAAAAATAAATTCAAATGAAAATGTTCCATATGAAAACGCGCTCATGTGGCTGCCATCTTTTAGGGTAAATTTTTCCGAACGTGGATATGTGACCATCGTACATGAATGTAAGTTCGCAGCCGACGTGCGGGTGCTTCAACTGTCACAAAAGGGTTAAAGGTCTCTCAAAGTGAAAAGAATATTTTATTGGTAGATGATAATTAGTCACAATATACTCTGCTATATATTGAAGTTGAAATGAATGAGGTATAGGTGATCTGATCAAAAAGTATTTAACCTTTGTTTTTATTGTGGCAACCCTTTGCTGCATGTACACAAGACTAATGCATCATTTGACTTTCTACCCTACTGTGCCTGTTGAAGACCCAGACCGTCCGACTCGTCCTGTGGACTTGAGCATCTATATGGAAGGCCGCCTACTGTGCCTGTGTGATTTTTTTTTTTTCTGTGACTGCTTTGCCATTCAGTCACTATCAGGCAGTTATGATAATAATGTGTATTGTGTGTGTGTGCCTGTGTGATTTGTAATAATGTGTATTGTGTGTGTGTGCCTGTGTGATCCTACTGTGCCTGTGTGATTTTTTCTGTGACTGCTTTGCCATTCAGTCACTATCAGGCAGTTATGATAATAATGTGTATTGTGTGTTTGTCGCAATTGTGTTTGGAGTGAAAATGGCAGAATGTGTTAATCAAAGGATCTGCTTTAAATTTTGCCAGAAACTAGGTGATATACAATTGGAGACAATTGAAAATATAAAGAAGGATTTTGGTAATGAAGCTATGGGTGTTACGCAAATTACAGTGTGGCATCATTGTTTCAAATATGGCCGACTATCGATCAAGAGTGATGAACATTCTAGCAGACCCTCAACCAGCAGAAATCCTCAAAAAATTGAGGAAGTGCAGCGAACAGTGATGGAAGACCATAAAGTAACAATTAGAGAGATTGAGAGAGAATTAGGGATTTCATTTAGTACAGTGTAAGTAATTCTGACTAATGATCTTAGCATGCTCCATGTAGCCACAAAATTTGTTCCAAGACTCCTCATGATCAGAAGGAAAAATGTCTGCAAGTTGCATGTGGCATGATGGAATGTGCCAACACTGACCCAGATTTTATGAAAATAATCATATCTGGAGATGAGTCCTGGGTTTATGGCTACGACCCTGAGATAAAGGAGTCATCTCAATGGGAAACACCAGAGTCTCCATGGTCATAAAAGGCATGCCAATTACGAAGTTATGCGAAAGTCATGGTGGCCATTTTCTTTGAATACCAGGGTGTGTACACTTCACAAGGACAAACCATGAACAAGGGGTACAGGGGTACTAACTGTTTGTTCTCTGCCATCTATGAGATGCTGTTAGATGCAAGAGACCTCAACTCTGGCAGAGGGGTGACTGGTTGATCCATCATGATAATGCTCCAGCCTACACATCGCACCTCATTCAGAACTTTCTAGGGAAACACAGCATTACATAGATTCAGTAGCCTCCCTACTCCCAAGATATGACTCCATCTAGCTTTTAACTGTTTCTCAGACTCAAGATGCCTCTCA
Source organism: Amaurobius ferox (assembly GCA_951213105.1). Classification (NCBI taxonomy): domain Eukaryota; kingdom Metazoa; phylum Arthropoda; class Arachnida; order Araneae; family Amaurobiidae; genus Amaurobius; species Amaurobius ferox. The sequence continues at coordinate 70,559,385 of OX578143.1, read as the reverse complement.
AAGGAAAGAGATTTCATGATGCAGAACACATCAAAAGAAATGCAATGAAACATGTCATGAACATTCCAAGAAAGATCTTTGAAACATGTTTTCAAAAGTGGCAACACCACTAGGTAAAATGTGTGAACTCAGAAGGGCTCTATTTTTAAGAAGATTAGTATCTGAACTAAATATGTGGCCTAGATTTTGTTTCTTGACCTAAGGTCGGATAATTTTTGATCAGACCTCGTACTTAATTTCCTGGTAATCTATTTAAACTGGTTTACTTTTAAATTTGTTGAATTTTTAATATAGGAAAATTTGCTTGCAAAAGAGATCATAAAATTAATTTTACTAGAACAATTTATTCTAATAAAACTATTTCATATATTAAAAAATTATTTCATCCTTTTTTAATACTTAAATTACTTCATCAAGTAATATTAAATGTAAAATAATTTTTCTGTCACACTTTGGAGAACTGAAATATATTTCAATTTCATGGCTGATTTTAATTTGAAAACATGTCATATCATTCACCCATTACCATATCTCTCAAAGCATAAATTAGATTAAGCAAATTATACAAAAATCTGATTATAATACCCCTTTTGATAAAACTAGCTAAACAAAGTCATTAACTTTTTGATGTGAAACAGCTTAGGGCATGGGACAGAGTAAATCTTTAAAGAAATGTGACAGATGAAAAGGAATTGGAAGTATATAATGGAAGTGACATTATGTTGTTATGAATATGTAACAAAAAAACACTGTTATAATTTAAAATTCTGGGTCACTTGACTGTGGTGATGAATTTGATGAAATATTGCTAATTTGATAATTTTTGGCAAGTTCTGTAAACTTCGCAAATTTTTTGATGGGTTAATAATCTCAGTTATGTACTTTTTCCCATAGAAGGCATATAAGCTTGTCATCATTTAGTTGGGTTGTTCATGCATGAGTAAAAGTATCTGCCAACCTCAATACAGATCAAAAAATCTGATGTGGGCAGCACATGACTTTCCTTATATAATGCAATGAATTTACTATTTTTAAAGTAAAAAATCTGATGTGGGCAACACATGACTTTCCTTATATAATGTAATGAATTTACTACTTTTACAGTAAAAAAATAGGTTTTTCTTATAGTAGATACTAATATTCTTTCCAAGATATTGAATTTTCGACAATTAGTTGTCATTTTCATTGATTTGGCGTCATTTTTATCCATTTGACGAAATTTACGTTAATTTGGCAACATTTCAAAAAGTCGCCAAGTTGGCGACATTCCGCCAAATTCGTCGCCAAAATCTCGCCAAGAGTTATGCACTAAGAAAAAAGTTATTCTTACAGCAGATAAATGACTATTGGCGTTCAAATACAAAAGTATTATTCAAAGTATATTTTTTCATGAATGGAACGAGCTAGATCCACGAGAATGATGTCACTCAATTTATCGCATGGTATTACATATGAAAAGTGAACATGTTTCTCAATAGGAATTTTTTTTTATGTGACTTTTTCATAATTTTTTTGAAAAATGCACAATATCTCGAGAACGGTTCATGTTAGCCTTCTAAAATTTATGGCAATCGTTTTCTAATGAAAAATTACATAAGAAATGTCTATTTGCGTAACTTTATTAGCGGTTTTGATTTTTTGACGATTTTTTCAAAATTTCATTCGAAAATTTAGGGGGGTTCTGAACATTCGATTACGTATAAAAACAATAGGCTTCCAGTGTTTATGGATTGTGATTTTTGTACCAAATTTGGTTCGAATCGGTCCATTCGTTCGTCAGTTATCGTCTCCACAGACTCACTGACACACACACATACACACATACTTTCACACACACACACACACACACACAGACATCACTCCAAAAATGTTTGATTCGTGATCAGGGATGCTTGAAACGTGCTCTCCCGTCGAAAACTCGAATTCGAATTTTCGACCCCGTCACAATACTTTCCTTATACATTATGTATATAAGGAAAGTAAAAATGTAGTGTATTTTCTGATTTAATATACCCTTTAATCCTTTGCCACAGCAAGTGGAACTGCTGTGGCCCAAAGAACTGAGAATTTCACTTCCTAACTGTTCCCAAAGGACGGCACGTTTTCTGCACTAAGCCTACCTCCTGAAAATAATTCACTAAAAATCACCCATTCAACACAGCCATTCTATCTTTTCTTTCAGGAATAAAGGAAATACTTTTTTTTTCATTAGATGCATGCGTTTCACACAAATTACCTTTTATTCAAATATTAAAAATTTAAATGATTAAAAATGATTGATTAACATGATTAAAATAGTCATTTGTTACACAGGAAAAATATCCAAATGATTGTATTCAATACTTTATAGCTAATAGAGATTATGTAAAATTTTTAAAAAGAAAATAGCATTGTTACTAATTAATATGCCTTTTACGTATAATGTATTTCAAAACATGGATTCACACACAGACCAACATTGCAATCTTTGTATTCACAAAAACTGTCTGTGCGCTCATCAGAAATACCAAAGTTCTACAAATCTTCACTATCTGCATTACTTTCATAACTATTATGCTCAATTACCATGTGCATATATTCTTCAATACATAAAATATGTCTTGACCCAGCCATTCTTTTATCTAAAATAACCTAATCAATTCACTACCGCACATTCTTCTAAAACCCAAACTTGAAAAAAAATACTCTCTTACGTTCCAATAATTCACCAACGCAATCATTAAACTAAAATCAAAACAAGAACCCATACTCAATTATAACATAGTAGAGTCGGCGAGAAATGATCTGTTTGTTTATATTACAAAACCATGTTTTACCGCTCTAGATAAAGTGATGATTTATAGGGACCATCCTATACCAAGGTCAAGTATTAGAAAAATATGCTGTAAATGTTAGAATGGACATTTAACGCCATCTAGTTTTCAAATAAATTCAAATAAAAACATTCCATATGAAAACGCGTATTGGTGTCCATTGTCTTTTATGGTAAATTTCTCCTGGGTGTGAATGCGTAAGTATCGTCTTTGAACACAGTTCCACAGTCGACATGTCTGCCATTTGCAAAGGGTTAAGGTATATTATAAAATAACTCAAGTAGATAAGTGTAAAAAAATTAAATTTTAGATTAAAAGTATTGAAACCTTTCCTCGATGTGTTATATGTGATGATGGTAAGTAGCTTGTACCATCATCACATATAACACATCGACCTTTTCAGATTCGAAATATGCAAAAAATGTGATGTTTTACACCAATTTCTAATGAGTTTGTTACTCACTAATTTATATATATATATACTTATCCTCTATCTGCAATTAGAAATAAATGGCTAAATTAACAAATGAAATCACATAAAAGTAAGTTCTGAAATAAAATAATAACTCCTGATATGAATAATGACTCATACCTAGAGATTTTATATTCTTTAGTTCAGTTATCTTAGCCTCTTCTAAAAGCTGTTCTTGTGTCAATACTTGATACTCAGATGGTTTTCTTTTATTCTGATCTTGATTTTTCAAACTTTCTATTGTGCGTTGCTTCACTTCTAGGGATTTTAAAGTAGTAGACTCTCGCATCCTTTTTCTCTCTACAGAACGGAGATGAAAATATAAAAGTTAGACAAGTAAAACAGTAAATATCAATACACAGTTATTAGCTAAATATATAATCAGAATTTTTAATAATTAATTTTTTACCAATAGGTGCTTCTGAAATGGATCTCCCTTCTCTTGGACGTTTAGGAGTTATTTTTATTTCCTTTTTCAGCTTTGGCTTTTGAGGTTCCTATACATAAAAAAAAATTTATTGTCTTAATAAACATCTAACAAAACCAAATATCTTACACTAGCCCCATTAGCAAATCAATATTGACATAAAATATGGCAGGAATATTGGTATATGAATATTCTGCCAATATCAGATCACCAATAATGAACCAATAGCTGTACTGTAGGCTTTACATTAGCAATATATTTAATATTTTTTTTAATACAGTAAGCACTACTTATTGTGATCACGAATAATAGAATAATTAGGCTATTGTTATCAGATTGTCGAAATCTCACTTGGTTGTATATAATAATCATTGGTTACTGCAGTTAGCAATTTTCTAAAAGTGATCATATTTTGAGAGAGGCCTTATGCTAACTCTTAACTTTGTGCTATTGAGGTGGTTGTTTGATTGCTTGAGATGATATCCTTCCAGATGGGTAACAAAAGAAAATCGGTGGAGGCAAAAAGGAAACATGAAAAGAATAGAAAAATGAGGAAAGGAAAAATTCAATTGAAATTGAAGTTTATCAGGCTAAAAAAAGAAAAGAAAGCTGTTCTGGGCTCAAGGAGGAAAAGTTTACAGAGTGCCAAAACTGGTGACATACCAGCTTTGAACTCTGTGAAAACTGAGAAGGACACAGAAAAAAAAAACATTTGTGAGTAGAAAACAATGGCCGAAAAGATTTGCTACGAATTCTGCAATAGGCAAAAATCACCTTGTGCTGGATGCTGAAGTGCAATTATTCTGGGAATCAGATATTTTCCCTTGAAGCAAATGTTCAATTATCAGTCATTACTAAACCACATCGCTTCACAAACACATTCTTATCAAATGTTATTCTCCAGTTTGATGAATGTTTTCTATTAGAAAGCACTCCTCACTTTTTTTTTCTTAAACCTTTATTATTAATGAATCCTTTAAAAGTATGCATTCATATGTTTTTAGCAAATTTTAATTAAATTTGTTCTATTACATCAATGTATTTTGGCTGATTAACTTTTGACTGTTTAATGCTGAAGTGCAATTATTCTGACAATCAGATATTTTCCCTTGAAGCAAATGTTCAATTATCAGTCATTACTAAACCACATCGCTTCACAAACACATTCTTATCAAATGTTATTCTCCAGTTTGATGAATGTTTTCAATTAGAAAGCACTCCTCACTTTTTTTTTCTTAAACTTTTATTATTAATGAATCCTTTAAAAGTATGCATTCATATGTTTTTAGCAAATTTTAATTAAATTTGTTCTATTACATCAATGTATTTTGGCTGATTAACTTTTCACTGTTTAATGCTGAAGTGCAATTATTCTGACAATCAGATATTTTCCCTTGAAGCAAATGTTCAATTATCAGTCATTACTAAACCACATCGCTTCACAAACACATTCTTATCAAATGTTATTCTCCAGTTTGATGAATGTTTTCTATTAGAAAGCACTCCTCACTTTTTTTTTCTTAAACCTTTATTATTAATGAATCCTTTAAAAGTATGCATTCATATGTTCTTAGCAAATTTTAATTAAATTTGTTCTATTACATCAATGTATTTTGGCTGATTAACTTTTGACTGTTTAATGCTGAAGTGCAATTATTCTGACAATCAGATATTTTCCCTTGAAGCAAATGTTCAATTATCAGTCATTACTAAACCACATCGCTTCACAAACACATTCTTATCAAATGTTATTCTCCAGTTTGATGAATGTTTTCAATTAGAAAGCACTCCTCACTTTTTTTTTCTTAAACTTTTATTATTAATGAATCCTTTAAAAGTATGCATTCATATGTTTTTAGCAAATTTTAATTAAATTTGTTCTATTACATCAATGTATTTTGGCTGATTAACTTTTCACTGTTTAATGCTGAAGTGCAATTATTCTGACAATCAGATATTTTCCCTTGAAGCAAATGTTCAATTATCAGTCATTACTAAACCACATCGCTTCACAAACACATTCTTATCAAATGTTATTCTCCAGTTTGATGAATGTTTTCAATTAGAAAGCACTTCTCACTTTTTTTTTCTTAAACCTTTATTATTAATGAATCCTTTAAAAGTATGCATTCATATGTTTTTAGCAAATAATTGTTGGGGGGGAAGAGAAGCATTTATGAAATACTCAAAACATTTCTAACTCATTCAAAATATTCCAAGTTCTTAAAGCTCTTAAAACCTAAAAATCATTCTTCAAATTCATCTGAAATTCATCTGGAATACTTCTAAAATACACTGAAATTTGTAAAGTTCATCTAACATAAATCTGAAAACACTGAAATACACTCTGAAAAAGTTCTAAAGTTCCTCAAACCTAAAAACATTTTAGCAATAAACTGAAAGTGGACCTATTGACCAGTTTCCCTACGTGTACAGATATGTACTCTACATGTAATTAAATGGAATTTTCCTAAAAATATAAAAATGCATTAAAATAAAAGAGAGAACACAGATTTTAGGTTTTCAAAATCTAACGTTTATTAAAATTTTAAACTTCACTTTTAAAAGAATTTTTAAAACATTTTACATCTCATTAACTAAAATCAAACATCTTAAATAATAAAAATAAATGGAATGGCCGGTCGTATAGTAGTAGAAAAAACGTTAGAATATTAAATTTTAAAGTTAACAATATTAAACTTATTCAATTATTTATCAAAACTAGAATTTGGAATAAAAAGAACATAAGTTAGTCAAAAGGGAAATTTAGAACAAAAGTTAAACTTAACCTCAGGTTCAGGTGACCTAAAATATATAAGTCTAAAGGGGTCTTATTCTATGCTAGTTCAATTAAATTTTAAATAATGCAAAAGTAAATTAGCCTGAAATTTGAAGAAAAAGAATTATATCACCAAGGCTCCAAGATAAGCCTCTGAGATCTGCAGGAAAGGACCCAACAGCAAAAATGTCACCAAAGTTCCCAGAGGACACTTCTTGAAAGGCAAACACGGCAAAGGAGGGTTATGTCCATCAGAGGTGAGGAAAATCTCCGGCCGGATCCGAATTCCAAAAGATTCCAAATAGGACGTTTAGTAACGAAGAAATAAATTCTCCACACAGCTACACCGGATCTTTGACATCAGGACTGAATGCATCGCATATGTCTGGTGCTTTTCACCAAAAATGACGCTCCAGTTCTTCATAATAAGAGCAGCATAACCCGGGAGAACCAAACACTTAGTTGACGTGTTAACTCATCTCCGCTGACATCGCAGAAACTCTATTTAGAGGATGGGAGACCAATAACACCTCCAATAGTTCCGTCCGTCTAGACATAACAAACGTCCGGCTCCCACATCATCCAGAGGAAACATTTTCAGAGAGCACGGAAGGAGGAATCAATTAAACAAAAAAAAAACAGCAGAAGAATGTTGATTAAACAGTAAACACAGAGGAATTCATCTCGGAGAAATCTCAACGCAGGTTTAGCTGAGAATAAAAAAACCAAATTCGCATTTCGAATTCGCACTTCGGTTCGGCTCGCGCCGAAACGCTAAAAACAACAGCTTATTAGATCACATCTTGAGTTCAGAGGGAAGAAAAAGAGAAGAGAGCGAAAAAACGCGCGATTTTACTTATATACTGCGAAACATCGCTGCCACAGATTGTCAACAAAATTATCGATGAACGATAAAATAATTAATGACAGACGAATTTAATATTACGATCAACCAATTAAAAACTCGAAACTTTAAAGAAGAGAAATGGAATTTCAAAGCAGACGAAAATTAAAAAGAAATGAAGTGAAACGAGTTGGAAATATACGAATTCGGCAATAATTTAAATATGGACGATTCTGAAATATTTAAAATGCTGAAAATAGAATAAAACTGTAAAATTGCGATGAATTAACCAATTTTTAACCGAGAGCAATAAATTTGGAATCAAATTAAAGGGAATAAAAAGGGCAATAAATGGAATCACAAATTAGCCAATTTAAATAAATTTAAATTGCTAAAACCTAAAAAGAACGAACTTTCGCCGTTTTTAACACAAAACCTATGGAATAGAATATATTTGAACAAAGAATATCAAAAACCTAAACAATTGGAAAATGGATAACTAAAAGAGAATGGCTATGTAAATAAGACCCCTGAACACATTTAAACAAATAGCAAAATACCTAAAATTGTTAAATATCCAAAAGTATAACCCAACAACTCCTTCGAACATCCCAAAAAAATTTTTCATTTGAAAAATGAAAAATTTTAGCTAACACATGACAAAATTCCGCGAAACGAAGGAGAGAAAAAAAAAATCTAAATCTCAACTACAGCTGTAACATGAGCCATAAAAATCATATAGTAAATCAAATTCCTTATAAATAAATCAATAATCAAATAATCACTTCACTAAACACTTTCATAATAACAATTATCATATTTCTCAACATTTCGTTTAAACTCTTAAACATACATATAGATTCAATATTAAATCCTTCAACTTCATTGTAACTCTATATTATGAAAATTCATCAATTCATTTTAAAATGCTCCAACAAATACGCCATCAAAGAGAAGAAACAGAAAAATAATAAACAGATCTCCATATCATTAGCTGTCATGAATAAACATAAATTTTAACGAAAACTTTGGACCAGCCAAAGAATTCCAATAATCTAAACAATAAATTTTGAAATGGTACCTTCAACATAACAACCAATAAATACAAATCATCAAATTCATCACCATCTCCTCCTCTACAAAGAAAACAATTATTCGAAGCATAATTTCCAATTTAAATAATAATATCAATGTTGGCTCAAGTTACAAACAAAAAAATTTGTGGAATATTTACCCCCAAAATAACAAACTCAATTCCCTAACAATTTGGAACTGAACTCAAATTTAACCGATTTGTTTACAAGTTATACTATAAACTGATTACTTGGCAAATTAGGTCGTTTAAACGACAAATATACACTAAAATGACCTTATGCATCATTTTACATCAATAGCAATAAACGCGATTCCACTAAATTTTGTGCAACATCTTGCACTCTCAACAACAATAAACTCAAATATCATAACTGCAACTCTGGAAATCTCAAAAAATTCTCATAAAAATAAAAAAAAAATTAAGACAAGGGGCCGAGGGTTGTGAGTCCTCTCAAAGGTTGTGAATCTTTTTTTGAACCCCAAAAAAATAGCACAAAAAAATATCCATCAAGTATAAGTAGTACATTTAAATTCACTAACAGCCAAGTGTATCATAATTTCTTTAAACAAAATACCAAAGGGAAAATCAAATTATAAATCCCCATTTAATTTTAAAGCCAAAAGAACTCAAATTGCATTGCACAATTTAAAATATTCCACTTAAAAAAAATTTAATTCTCCTATAATAAAATAAATTTTTCCACTTTAACGACCAAAAATTTTTAAAGACAGTATTAAAAATATCAGATTTAGAATTAAGAACAAACAAACTGATTTGTCACCACTCTATTTGAGTGTGAAAACCAAACACATGATCAATGTGAAGAACCAGATAACTCAAGATGACATTTATGTCACACTCATATTGGAGTGTAAAAAACACCTGCATTACCCAATTTTTCAATTAATCACCAGTATTTCATCATCTACATTCACATATCAGTGAGCATTTAAATCTCAATTCCAAATCAGAACATAAAAAATTCTAAGTCGAAAAACTATTGCTTTAATTCTATACAATTTAACTTAAAAAAAAAAATATTCTCATTAAATTTACTCAATTAACTTTACTCTATTTTATCAAAACAATTCTAAGTTGCTGGGAGCGTGGGTTATAAGAACATCAAAATAAAAAAAATTTGTTAATGAGATGGGATTAGAACAAAAATGTAAATACTATAAAGTGCGTTCTTCAAATACTTAAAACTTCCCAAACTTATGAATTAAATTTAATTTCAAACACTTCAAATAATAAAACTCAAATCAAATTAACTTAAATTAAGGAATGCTTAAATAAAAATTCTAAATGAAAAAGTCAAATTCAAAAATTCCAAAGTTTCCTCAAAAAAATTCTAAATGAAAACATTTAAATTAATCCTAAAATTTCAATTTTATTCAAAATATTAAAGTAAATTCCTTTAATTTAGTTTAAGAACATTCTAAAACATCCTGCCTTAGTTTAAGAACATATTAAAATCTCAACAGTAATCACTTTTAGAATAAACAGGCATGGAATCAATTTACTGAAATTTCATTTTTAAGAACAAAAATTATTAAGAACATCTATTACAGTTAGCATGAATAAGCCCCTAGACTGGTCAAACGGCGCCAATTGTTGGGGGGGTAAGATTACTGCATTTATGATATACTAAAGCATATAACATTCTAAATTCCTGAATGTTCTTACTGAAAGTTCTTACTCAAGGTTCTTAAAACCTAAATGTCATTCTTCAAATTCATCTGAAATTCATCTGGAATACTTCTAAAATACACTGAAATTTGTAAAGTTCATCTAACATAAATCTGAAAACACTGAAATACACTCTGAAAAAGTTCTAAAGTTCCTCAAACCTAAAAACATTTTAGCAATAAACTGAAAGTGGACCTATTGACCAGTTTCCCTACGTGTACAGATATGTACTCTACATGTAATTAAATGGAATTTTCCTAAAAATATAAAAATGCATTAAAATAAAAGAGAGAACACAGATTTTAGGTTTTCAAAATCTAACGTTTATTAAAATTTTAAACTTCACTTTTAAAAGAATTTTTAAAACATTTTACATCTCATTAACTAAAATCAAACATCTTAAATAATAAAAATAAATGGAATGGCCGGTCGTATAGTAGTAGAAAAAACGTTAGAATATTAAATTTTAAAGTTAACAATATTAAACTTATTCAATTATTTATCAAAACTAGAATTTGGAATAAAAAGAACATAAGTTAGTCAAAAGGGAAATTTAGAACAAAAGTTAAACTTAACCTCAGGTTCAGGTGACCTAAAATATATAAGTCTAAAGGGGTCTTATTCTATGCTAGTTCAATTAAATTTTAAATAATGCAAAAGTAAATTAGCCTGAAATTTGAAGAAAAAGAATTATATCACCAAGGCTCCAAGATAAGCCTCTGAGATCTGCAGGAAAGGACCCAACAGCAAAAATGTCACCAAAGTTCCCAGAGGACACTTCTTGAAAGGCAAACACGGCAAAGGAGGGTTATGTCCATCAGAGGTGAGGAAAATCTCCGGCCGGATCCGAATTCCAAAAGATTCCAAATAGGACGTTTAGTAACGAAGAAATAAATTCTCCACACAGCTACACCGGATCTTTGACATCAGGACTGAATGCATCGCATATGTCTGGTGCTTTTCACCAAAAATGACGCTCCAGTTCTTCATAATAAGAGCAGCATAACCCGGGAGAACCAAACACTTAGTTGACGTGTTAACTCATCTCCGCTGACATCGCAGAAACTCTATTTAGAGGATGGGAGACCAATAACACCTCCAATAGTTCCGTCCGTCTAGACATAACAAACGTCCGGCTCCCACATCATCCAGAGGAAACATTTTCAGAGAGCACGGAAGGAGGAATCAATTAAACAAAAAAAAAACAGCAGAAGAATGTTGATTAAACAGTAAACACAGAGGAATTCATCTCGGAGAAATCTCAACGCAGGTTTAGCTGAGAATAAAAAAACCAAATTCGCATTTCGAATTCGCACTTCGGTTCGGCTCGCGCCGAAACGCTAAAAACAACAGCTTATTAGATCACATCTTGAGTTCAGAGGGAAGAAAAAGAGAAGAGAGCGAAAAAACGCGCGATTTTACTTATATACTGCGAAACATCGCTGCCACAGATTGTCAACAAAATTATCGATGAACGATAAAATAATTAATGACAGACGAATTTAATATTACGATCAACCAATTAAAAACTCGAAACTTTAAAGAAGAGAAATGGAATTTCAAAGCAGACGAAAATTAAAAAGAAATGAAGTGAAACGAGTTGGAAATATACGAATTCGGCAATAATTTAAATATGGACGATTCTGAAATATTTAAAATGCTGAAAATAGAATAAAACTGTAAAATTGCGATGAATTAACCAATTTTTAACCGAGAGCAATAAATTTGGAATCAAATTAAAGGGAATAAAAAGGGCAATAAATGGAATCACAAATTAGCCAATTTAAATAAATTTAAATTGCTAAAACCTAAAAAGAACGAACTTTCGCCGTTTTTAACACAAAACCTATGGAATAGAATATATTTGAACAAAGAATATCAAAAACCTAAACAATTGGAAAATGGATAACTAAAAGAGAATGGCTATGTAAATAAGACCCCTGAACACATTTAAACAAATAGCAAAATACCTAAAATTGTTAAATATCCAAAAGTATAACCCAACAACTCCTTCGAACATCCCAAAAAAATTTTTCATTTGAAAAATGAAAAATTTTAGCTAACACATGACAAAATTCCGCGAAACGAAGGAGAGAAAAAAAAAATCTAAATCTCAACTACAGCTGTAACATGAGCCATAAAAATCATATAGTAAATCAAATTCCTTATAAATAAATCAATAATCAAATAATCACTTCACTAAACACTTTCATAATAACAATTATCATATTTCTCAACATTTCGTTTAAACTCTTAAACATACATATAGATTCAATATTAAATCCTTCAACTTCATTGTAACTCTATATTATGAAAATTCATCAATTCATTTTAAAATGCTCCAACAAATACGCCATCAAAGAGAAGAAACAGAAAAATAATAAACAGATCTCCATATCATTAGCTGTCATGAATAAACATAAATTTTAACGAAAACTTTGGACCAGCCAAAGAATTCCAATAATCTAAACAATAAATTTTGAAATGGTACCTTCAACATAACAACCAATAAATACAAATCATCAAATTCATCACCATCTCCTCCTCTACAAAGAAAACAATTATTCGAAGCATAATTTCCAATTTAAATAATAATATCAATGTTGGCTCAAGTTACAAACAAAAAAATTTGTGGAATATTTACCCCCAAAATAACAAACTCAATTCCCTAACAATTTGGAACTGAACTCAAATTTAACCGATTTGTTTACAAGTTATACTATAAACTGATTACTTGGCAAATTAGGTCGTTTAAACGACAAATATACACTAAAATGACCTTATGCATCATTTTACATCAATAGCAATAAACGCGATTCCACTAAATTTTGTGCAACATCTTGCACTCTCAACAACAATAAACTCAAATATCATAACTGCAACTCTGGAAATCTCAAAAAATTCTCATAAAAATAAAAAAAAAATTAAGACAAGGGGCCGAGGGTTGTGAGTCCTCTCAAAGGTTGTGAATCTTTTTTTGAACCCCAAAAAAATAGCACAAAAAAATATCCATCAAGTATAAGTAGTACATTTAAATTCACTAACAGCCAAGTGTATCATAATTTCTTTAAACAAAATACCAAAGGGAAAATCAAATTATAAATCCCCATTTAATTTTAAAGCCAAAAGAACTCAAATTGCATTGCACAATTTAAAATATTCCACTTAAAAAAAATTTAATTCTCCTATAATAAAATAAATTTTTCCACTTTAACGACCAAAAATTTTTAAAGACAGTATTAAAAATATCAGATTTAGAATTAAGAACAAACAAACTGATTTGTCACCACTCTATTTGAGTGTGAAAACCAAACACATGATCAATGTGAAGAACCAGATAACTCAAGATGACATTTATGTCACACTCATATTGGAGTGTAAAAAACACCTGCATTACCCAATTTTTCAATTAATCACCAGTATTTCATCATCTACATTCACATATCAGTGAGCATTTAAATCTCAATTCCAAATCAGAACATAAAAAATTCTAAGTCGAAAAACTATTGCTTTAATTCTATACAATTTAACTTAAAAAAAAAAATATTCTCATTAAATTTACTCAATTAACTTTACTCTATTTTATCAAAACAATTCTAAGTTGCTGGGAGCGTGGGTTATAAGAACATCAAAATAAAAAAAATTTGTTAATGAGATGGGATTAGAACAAAAATGTAAATACTATAAAGTGCGTTCTTCAAATACTTAAAACTTCCCAAACTTATGAATTAAATTTAATTTCAAACACTTCAAATAATAAAACTCAAATCAAATTAACTTAAATTAAGGAATGCTTAAATAAAAATTCTAAATGAAAAAGTCAAATTCAAAAATTCCAAAGTTTCCTCAAAAAAATTCTAAATGAAAACATTTAAATTAATCCTAAAATTTCAATTTTATTCAAAATATTAAAGTAAATTCCTTTAATTTAGTTTAAGAACATTCTAAAACATCCTGCCTTAGTTTAAGAACATATTAAAATCTCAACAGTAATCACTTTTAGAATAAACAGGCATGGAATCAATTTACTGAAATTTCATTTTTAAGAACAAAAATTATTAAGAACATCTATTACAGTTAGCATGAATAAGCCCCTAGACTGGTCAAACGGCGCCAATTGTTGGGGGGGTAAGATTACTGCATTTATGATATACTAAAGCATATAACATTCTAAATTCCTGAATGTTCTTACTGAAAGTTCTTACTCAAGGTTCTTAAAACCTAAATGTCATTCTTCAAATTCATCTGAAATTCATCTGGAATACTTCTAAAATACACTGAAATTTGTAAAGTTCATCTAACATAAATCTGAAAACACTGAAATACACTCTGAAAAAGTTCTAAAGTTCCTCAAACCTAAAAACATTTTAGCAATAAACTGAAAGTGGACCTATTGACCAGTTTCCCTACGTGTACAGATATGTACTCTACATGTAATTAAATGGAATTTTCCTAAAAATATAAAAATGCATTAAAATAAAAGAGAGAACACAGATTTTAGGTTTTCAAAATCTAACGTTTATTAAAATTTTAAACTTCACTTTTAAAAGAATTTTTAAAACATTTTACATCTCATTAACTAAAATCAAACATCTTAAATAATAAAAATAAATGGAATGGCCGGTCGTATAGTAGTAGAAAAAACGTTAGAATATTAAATTTTAAAGTTAACAATATTAAACTTATTCAATTATTTATCAAAACTAGAATTTGGAATAAAAAGAACATAAGTTAGTCAAAAGGGAAATTTAGAACAAAAGTTAAACTTAACCTCAGGTTCAGGTGACCTAAAATATATAAGTCTAAAGGGGTCTTATTCTATGCTAGTTCAATTAAATTTTAAATAATGCAAAAGTAAATTAGCCTGAAATTTGAAGAAAAAGAATTATATCACCAAGGCTCCAAGATAAGCCTCTGAGATCTGCAGGAAAGGACCCAACAGCAAAAATGTCACCAAAGTTCCCAGAGGACACTTCTTGAAAGGCAAACACGGCAAAGGAGGGTTATGTCCATCAGAGGTGAGGAAAATCTCCGGCCGGATCCGAATTCCAAAAGATTCCAAATAGGACGTTTAGTAACGAAGAAATAAATTCTCCACACAGCTACACCGGATCTTTGACATCAGGACTGAATGCATCGCATATGTCTGGTGCTTTTCACCAAAAATGACGCTCCAGTTCTTCATAATAAGAGCAGCATAACCCGGGAGAACCAAACACTTAGTTGACGTGTTAACTCATCTCCGCTGACATCGCAGAAACTCTATTTAGAGGATGGGAGACCAATAACACCTCCAATCGTTCCGTCCGTCTAGACATAACAAACGTCCGGCTCCCACATCATCCAGACGAAACATTTTCAGAGAGCACGGAAGGAGGAATCAATTAAACAAAAAAAAACAGCAGAAGAATGTTGATTAAACAGTAAACACAGAGGAATTCATCTCGGAGAAATCTCAACGCAGGTTTAGCTGAGAATAAAAAAACGAAATTCGCATTTCGAATTCGCACTTCGGTTCGGCTCGCGCCGAAACGCTAAAAACAACAGCTTATTAGATCACATCTTGAGTTCAGAGGGAAGAAAAAGAGAAGAGAGCGAAAAAACGCGCGATTTTACTTATATACTGCGAAACATCGCTGCCACAGATTGTCAACAAAATTATCGATGAACGATAAAATAATTAATGACAGACGAATTTAATATTACGATCAACCAATTAAAAACTCGAAACTTTAAAGAAGAGAAATGGAATTTCAAAGCAGACGAAAATTAAAAAGAAATGAAGTGAAACGAGTTGGAAATATACGAATTCGGCAATAATTTAAATATGGACGATTCTGAAATATTTAAAATGCTGAAAATAGAATAAAACTGTAAAATTGCGATGAATTAACCAATTTTTAACCGAGAGCAATAAATTTGGAATCAAATTAAAGGGAATAAAAAGGGCAATAAATGGAATCACAAATTAGCCAATTTAAATAAATTTAAATTGCTAAAACCTAAAAAGAACGAACTTTCGCCGTTTTTAACACAAAACCTATGGAATAGAATATATTTGAACAAAGAATATCAAAAACCTAAACAATTGGAAAATGGATAACTAAAAGAGAATGGCTATGTAAATAAGACCCCTGAACACATTTAAACAAATAGCAAAATACCTAAAATTGTTAAATATCCAAAAGTATAACCCAACAACTCCTTCGAACATCCCAAAAAAATTTTTCATTTGAAAAATGAAAAATTTTAGCTAACACATGACAAAATTCCGCGAAACGAAGGAGAGAAAAAAAAAATCTAAATCTCAACTACAGCTGTAACATGAGCCATAAAAATCATATAGTAAATCAAATTCCTTATAAATAAATCAATAATCAAATAATCACTTCACTAAACACTTTCATAATAACAATTATCATATTTCTCAACATTTCGTTTAAACTCTTAAACATACATATAGATTCAATATTAAATCCTTCAACTTCATTGTAACTCTATATTATGAAAATTCATCAATTCATTTTAAAATGCTCCAACAAATACGCCATCAAAGAGAAGAAACAGAAAAATAATAAACAGATCTCCATATCATTAGCTGTCATGAATAAACATAAATTTTAACGAAAACTTTGGACCAGCCAAAGAATTCCAATAATCTAAACAATAAATTTTGAAATGGTACCTTCAACATAACAACCAATAAATACAAATCATCAAATTCATCACCATCTCCTCCTCTACAAAGAAAACAATTATTCGAAGCATAATTTCCAATTTAAATAATAATATCAATGTTGGCTCAAGTTACAAACAAAAAAATTTGTGGAATATTTACCCCCAAAATAACAAACTCAATTCCCTAACAATTTGGAACTGAACTCAAATTTAACCGATTTGTTTACAAGTTATACTATAAACTGATTACTTGGCAAATTAGGTCGTTTAAACGACAAATATACACTAAAATGACCTTATGCATCATTTTACATCAATAGCAATAAACGCGATTCCACTAAATTTTGTGCAACATCTTGCACTCTCAACAACAATAAACTCAAATATCATAACTGCAACTCTGGAAATCTCAAAAAATTCTCATAAAAATAAAAAAAAAATTAAGACAAGGGGCCGAGGGTTGTGAGTCCTCTCAAAGGTTGTGAATCTTTTTTTGAACCCCAAAAAAATAGCACAAAAAAATATCCATCAAGTATAAGTAGTACATTTAAATTCACTAACAGCCAAGTGTATCATAATTTCTTTAAACAAAATACCAAAGGGAAAATCAAATTATAAATCCCCATTTAATTTTAAAGCCAAAAGAACTCAAATTGCATTGCACAATTTAAAATATTCCACTTAAAAAAAATTTAATTCTCCTATAATAAAATAAATTTTTCCACTTTAACGACCAAAAATTTTTAAAGACAGTATTAAAAATATCAGATTTAGAATTAAGAACAAACAAACTGATTTGTCACCACTCTATTTGAGTGTGAAAACCAAACACATGATCAATGTGAAGAACCAGATAACTCAAGATGACATTTATGTCACACTCATATTGGAGTGTAAAAAACACCTGCATTACCCAATTTTTCAATTAATCACCAGTATTTCATCATCTACATTCACATATCAGTGAGCATTTAAATCTCAATTCCAAATCAGAACATAAAAAATTCTAAGTCGAAAAACTATTGCTTTAATTCTATACAATTTAACTTAAAAAAAAAAATATTCTCATTAAATTTACTCAATTAACTTTACTCTATTTTATCAAAACAATTCTAAGTTGCTGGGAGCGTGGGTTATAAGAACATCAAAATAAAAAAAATTTGTTAATGAGATGGGATTAGAACAAAAATGTAAATACTATAAAGTGCGTTCTTCAAATACTTAAAACTTCCCAAACTTATGAATTAAATTTAATTTCAAACACTTCAAATAATAAAACTCAAATCAAATTAACTTAAATTAAGGAATGCTTAAATAAAAATTCTAAATGAAAAAGTCAAATTCAAAAATTCCAAAGTTTCCTCAAAAAAATTCTAAATGAAAACATTTAAATTAATCCTAAAATTTCAATTTTATTCAAAATATTAAAGTAAATTCCTTTAATTTAGTTTAAGAACATTCTAAAACATCCTGCCTTAGTTTAAGAACATATTAAAATCTCAACAGTAATCACTTTTAGAATAAACAGGCATGGAATCAATTTACTGAAATTTCATTTTTAAGAACAAAAATTATTAAGAACATCTATTACAGTTAGCATGAATAAGCCCCTAGACTGGTCAAACGGCGCCAATTGTTGGGGGGGTAAGATTACTGCATTTATGATATACTAAAGCATATAACATTCTAAATTCCTGAATGTTCTTACTGAAAGTTCTTACTCAAGGTTCTTAAAACCTAAATGTCATTCTTCAAATTCATCTGAAATTCATCTGGAATACTTCTAAAATACACTGAAATTTGTAAAGTTCATCTAACATAAATCTGAAAACACTGAAATACACTCTGAAAAAGTTCTAAAGTTCCTCAAACCTAAAAACATTTTAGCAATAAACTGAAAGTGGACCTATTGACCAGTTTCCCTACGTGTACAGATATGTACTCTACATGTAATTAAATGGAATTTTCCTAAAAATATAAAAATGCATTAAAATAAAAGAGAGAACACAGATTTTAGGTTTTCAAAATCTAACGTTTATTAAAATTTTAAACTTCACTTTTAAAAGAATTTTTAAAACATTTTACATCTCATTAACTAAAATCAAACATCTTAAATAATAAAAATAAATGGAATGGCCGGTCGTATAGTAGTAGAAAAAACGTTAGAATATTAAATTTTAAAGTTAACAATATTAAACTTATTCAATTATTTATCAAAACTAGAATTTGGAATAAAAAGAACATAAGTTAGTCAAAAGGGAAATTTAGAACAAAAGTTAAACTTAACCTCAGGTTCAGGTGACCTAAAATATATAAGTCTAAAGGGGTCTTATTCTATGCTAGTTCAATTAAATTTTAAATAATGCAAAAGTAAATTAGCCTGAAATTTGAAGAAAAAGAATTATATCACCAAGGCTCCAAGATAAGCCTCTGAGATCTGCAGGAAAGGACCCAACAGCAAAAATGTCACCAAAGTTCCCAGAGGACACTTCTTGAAAGGCAAACACGGCAAAGGAGGGTTATGTCCATCAGAGGTGAGGAAAATCTCCGGCCGGATCCGAATTCCAAAAGATTCCAAATAGGACGTTTAGTAACGAAGAAATAAATTCTCCACACAGCTACACCGGATCTTTGACATCAGGACTGAATGCATCGCATATGTCTGGTGCTTTTCACCAAAAATGACGCTCCAGTTCTTCATAATAAGAGCAGCATAACCCGGGAGAACCAAACACTTAGTTGACGTGTTAACTCATCTCCGCTGACATCGCAGAAACTCTATTTAGAGGATGGGAGACCAATAACACCTCCAATCGTTCCGTCCGTCTAGACATAACAAACGTCCGGCTCCCACATCATCCAGACGAAACATTTTCAGAGAGCACGGAAGGAGGAATCAATTAAACAAAAAAAAACAGCAGAAGAATGTTGATTAAACAGTAAACACAGAGGAATTCATCTCGGAGAAATCTCAACGCAGGTTTAGCTGAGAATAAAAAAACGAAATTCGCATTTCGAATTCGCACTTCGGTTCGGCTCGCGCCGAAACGCTAAAAACAACAGCTTATTAGATCACATCTTGAGTTCAGAGGGAAGAAAAAGAGAAGAGAGCGAAAAAACGCGCGATTTTACTTATATACTGCGAAACATCGCTGCCACAGATTGTCAACAAAATTATCGATGAACGATAAAATAATTAATGACAGACGAATTTAATATTACGATCAACCAATTAAAAACTCGAAACTTTAAAGAAGAGAAATGGAATTTCAAAGCAGACGAAAATTAAAAAGAAATGAAGTGAAACGAGTTGGAAATATACGAATTCGGCAATAATTTACATATGGACGATTCTGAAATATTTAAAATGCTGAAAATAGAATAAAACTGTAAAATTGCGATGAATTAACCAATTTTTAACCGAGAGCAATAAATTTGGAATCAAATTAAAGGGAATAAAAAGGGCAATAAATGGAATCACAAATTAGCCAATTTAAATAAATTTAAATTGCTAAAACCTAAAAAGAACGAACTTTCGCCGTTTTTAACACAAAACCTATGGAATAGAATATATTTGAACAAAGAATATCAAAAACCTAAACAATTGGAAAATGGATAACTAAAAGAGAATGGCTATGTAAATAAGACCCCTGAACACATTTAAACAAATAGCAAAATACCTAAAATTGTTAAATATCCAAAAGTATAACCCAACATCATTACTAAACCACATCGCTTCACAAACACATTCTTATCAAATGTTATTCTCCAGTTTGATGAATGTTTTCAATTAGAAAGCACTCCTCACTTTTTTTTTCTTAAACCTTTATTATTAATGAATCCTTTAAAAGTATGCATTCATATGTTTTTAGCAAATTTTAATTAAATTTGTTCTATTACATCAATGTATTTTGGCTGATTAACTTTTCACTGTTTAATGCTGAAGTGCAATTATTCTGACAATCAGATATTTTCCCTTGAAGCAAATGTTCAATTATCAGTCATTACTAAACCACATCGCTTCACAAACACATTCTTATCAAATGTTATTCTCCAGTTTGATGAATGTTTTCTATTAGAAAGCACTCCTCACTTTTTTTTTCTTAAACCTTTATTATTAATGAATCCTTTAAAAGTATGCATTCATATGTTTTTAGCAAATTTTAATTAAATTTGTTCTATTACATCAATGTATTTTGGCTGATTAACTTTTCATTGTTCAATGCTGAAGTGCAATTATTCTGACAATCAGATATTTTCCCTTGAAGCAAATGTTCAATTATCAGTCATTACTAAACCACATCGCTTCACAAACACATTCTTATCAAATGTTATTCTCCAGTTTGATGAATGTTTTCTATTAGAAAGCACTCCTCACTTTTTTTTTCTTAAACCTTTATTATTAATGAATCCTTTAAAAGTATGCATTCATATGTTTTTAGCAAATTTTAATTAAATTTGTTCTATTACATCAATGTATTTTGGCTGATTAACTTTTCACTGTTTAATGCTGAAGTGCAATTATTCTGACAATCAGATATTTTCCCTTGAAGCAAATGTTCAATTATCAGTCATTACTAAACCACATCGCTTCACAAACACATTCTTATCAAATGTTATTCTCCAGTTTGATGAATGTTTTCTATTAGAAAGCACTCCTCACTTTTTTTTTCTTAAACCTTTATTATTAATGAATCCTTTAAAAGTATGCATTCATATGTTTTTAGCAAATTTTAATTAAATTTGTTCTATTACATCAATGTATTTTGGCTGATTAACTTTTCACTGTTTAATGCTGAAGTGCAATTATTCTGACAATCAGATATTTTCCCTTGAAGCAAATGTTCAATTATCAGTCATTACTAAACCACATCGCTTCACAAACACATTCTTATCAAATGTTATTCTCCAGTTTGATGAATGTTTTCAATTAGAAAGCACTCCTCACTTTTTACTTTCCTTATATACATAGTATAATGTATAAGGAAAGTAAAAGCATAGTGACAGGGTCGAAAATTCGAATTGAAGTTTTCAACAGGAGAGCAAGTTTCAAGCATCCCTGACCACGATTCGAACATTTTTGAGGTGATGTGTGTGTATGTGTGTGAAAGTATGTGTATGTGTGTCAGTAAGTCTATAGAGATGATATCTCACACAGGAATGGAGCAATTCGAATTAAATTTTGTACAAAAGTTACAATCTGTGAATACTGAAAGTTTATTGTTTTAAAACACAATCGAATGTTCAGAACTCCTCTAAATTTTCGACTGAAATTTTGAAAATATCATCAAAAAAATCAAAACCTTTAATAAAGTTATGCAAATAGACATTTCTTATGTAATTTTTCCTTAGAAAATGATTGACATAAACTTTAGAACGCTACCATGAACCGTTCTAGGGATATTGCACATTTTTCAAATAAATTTACCAGAAAATTCCATAAATTGAAAAAAAATATTAACTGTTTAAAAACATGTTCACTTTTCATATGTAATATCATGCGATAAATTTGGTGACATCATTCTCGTGGATCTAGCTCATTCCATTCATGAGAAAAGATACTTAGAGCAATACTTTCGTATTTGAACGTCAAAAGTCATTTATATGCTATAAGAACAACTTATTTCTCCATCCATAACACTTGGCGAGATTTTGGCAATGAATTCGGCAGAATGTTGCCAACTTGGCGACTTTTTTAAATGTTGCCAAATTAACGAAAATCTCGCCAAATGGATAAAAATGACACTAAATCACAGAAAATGACGACTAATTAATGAAAATTCAATATCTAAAGAATATAAGTATCAACTATAAGAATAACCTTTTTTGTTTTTACTGTAAAAGTAGTAAATTCATTGCATTATATAAGGAAAGTCGGTACTTACGTATTATCGCAACCATGACAAAACGTAATTGATGTATCGTCCAATAAAGGTCCCGATCGATTCCAAGGACAACATGCAACAAAGTGATCTGTATGAGGACCCACGTTCGAGCGGGCTCGAACTGGTTGGGGGACGTACGCACCGCTGGGACTGTGTCGTCAGACAGGCCAGCTTCGTTGGACCAAGTCACAGAGCATACTAGACTCGCTTCTGGGACCGTCGCACGGTGCAAGGACCGTGACAACATGCAGCCAAGTGATCTGTATGAGGACCCACGTCGAACTGCTTGAGAAAAACCCAGAAGCGAGTCCCAGAAGCGAGTCTAGTATGCTCTGTGACTTGGTCCGGCGAAGCCGGCCTGTCTGACGACACAGTCCCAGCGGTGCGTACGTCCCCCAACCAGTTCGAGCCCGCTCGAACGTGGGTCCTCATACAGATCACTTTGTTGCATGTTGTCCTTGGAATCGATCGGGACCTTTATTGGACGATACATCAATTACGTTTTGTCATGGTTGCGATAATACGTAAGTACCGGAAAGTCATGTGCTGCCCACGTCAGATTTTTTTTTAAGCCTTTATTATTAAAGAATCCTTTAAAAGTATGCATTCATATGTTTTTAGTAAATTTCAATTAAATTTGTTCTATTGCATAAATGTATTTTGATTAACTTTTCACTGTTTAATGCTATCAAATTGTCTGGGACTAATGTGATCACATAAAGAGGCATGCATTTACAATACTAACAATTTATTATAACACTGTACAGAGAAGTGACTTGTGCACCTCTAAATGTGGCAATTTAATAGTTTACTGAATCATGAAATATGTTCCATAAGTACTTTATATAGAAAGTAAAAACACATGGGGTTTCATCCATATTTCTTATTTGGTAAAGTTTCAGTCTCTTTTTTTTTAATTATATACTTTTTAAATTCATCTTTTCTTCAAGGTCACAAGAAACTTTTGTGCAATTTTGGTGCACTGGCATAGACACAACCCATAACAATTCATAAACCTCGTGCACTAACCTAGTAATGTACATAAAGTGTTATTTGCAGCAACAAATTTTTTCTCTTTTGCAAGCTTCATTGCTCGCAAGCATATACTAACTAGTACGTGTTATATATCCATTCTATCTGAAGTCCATAATCCAATCTTTAAAGCCACTTTCCAGCTCTGGTAAAGACACCATTTCATGGTGTAGAGCATTTTTCGATTTTGGGATTTTCTCAAAGTCTGTTTTTTGAACACCAATTTTGAATACATTTTTTGTTAACGAGAAATTGAGATGAAGTAGCACAGTTATTAGTATACTTGTGGTTTTTGGCATTTTATTTCTTTTTTACATTTTTCATAGTTGTGATTACAAAAGTTCTCATTAACAGATCCTCAGACCTAGAAAATATTTAACTATTTAATGTACACAGGCTCCAACTAACTTCTGCCATTTATACTTGGAATTTAAACCCAGTATCTATTAATTAAAAAATAGCACTAATTGTAAGCCATCCGTGAGCCTCTTAAAAATTAATTTAAATAAAAAATATAAGATATACTACAATACTAGTCAAAACATTTTGTTTTGCACTTATATATATAAATAATTTCTCAAAATTATATATATTTTTATAAAACTATATATTCTCACCTTATAGGCCTTTGTGACAACTCTCATTTTCCTTTTTGTACCTTCTTCATCTTCTTGATCTGATACTAGTTCATCATTTTCATCTATAGAAATATCAGAATCTGTATCAGTTTCCAAAATCTCTTCTTCTGAATACTCAGCATCATCCTCTTCCTATAAACAGGCATTCATATAGTTTGAATGTTATCAAAAGAAAACAAAATGTATAATGAGAAATCTATTCAAAAGAATTTGAAGATAAAACATGATCTACACTATTAAAATGCATCCAACGATGTGTGTATATTAGTATGTATATATAATAATTCTTGGAGTGGGAAATTGGTTTTTTTTTTAATATAATGTACTGATCTTGGCCTGTGCTCCAAAATTTAAAACTATTTTTTTTTTGAAAATAAATGAATTTTTAACTATTTAAAAAAAAAATCCAAAAAGTTCAATATTTAAAACACTTGATTGACACATAATTAAAACACAAATTCTAAACATGTCACATTTTATTTTTCAAATGGAAAGTATAATATCTTTGTACCTGTCCACAACATTTGTCGGGGGGGGGGGGGGGGGGACTAGAATTTTAATTACTGATTGAACTCATTTCTTCAGAAATAGTGTAAATATTTGTATCTTATGGATGTGCTAGAATGAAGTAGCAAAATGCAATAAATTAGACTGAGGCTTAGAAACTGGGATAATTAACTTAACTGAGAAATTAGACTAAGGCTGCAAATGTTTCATTCTTCACCAAACAGCTTTCAATATCTCTAGGTTGGAGAAAGGCATGTAAGACTCTATAACTGCTCTGTTTCATCTGCAGGTCTCCTCAACATACTGGCTTAATGAGTTCCCAATAATGAGACTCCTCTGCCATGTCTCATCTCTCTCTCTCTCTCCTCTTTGCTTATATATATATATATATATATATATATATATATATATAGACCACCCTAACCTATTTTTTCCAATTTGGTCTGAAATTGATGATGTCCAGATCTTTGTGGTGTTACCACATGAACTTATCACACTCAAAACTTAACACACTAATTAGCTCCACACGAACTTAATTCTTGAAAATCTTAGCTCCTTCATCTCTGATGACAACCTAATGCCTTTATTTCTGACTCCCTGAGCATATTCTACCAGTGATGATAGTCTTAATGGCTTTACTTTTTAATTTTCAGCTGCATTGCATTTAATCAGAAGTCTATGACTTCTCAAGAGTTAGACAAAATCTAAAAAATGTTCTCTGGGGTTTTCTGAGATGATTTTCTATACTTTTCTAAATTAAAACCAAATAAGGGCATATACCTATCTTTGGCTCAATGTGCGGTGGAAAGATGCTTCGGTCGCTATGCAGGCTTTGTAGCACCCGCATATAATCCCCTAAATTATGACATCAACGATTTTAAATCAAGAACACCATTTAGAATTTTATTCTATATCTGTTTGAAGCTTTAGAACATTGCAATTAATAGGTAAGTGGAAAACACAATTTTATTATTTATTTTTGATAGGTATATTTATTACCCATCATTCCTGTCATGCATATAATTATGTTGTTGTTGTTGCTTATCCTCTTTAACAAATCTGACATAAGTCAGATCAACTACAGTAGGTTGTTGACCGCCAGAAAATCAATAACTAAAAGGGGGGCAGATGTCAAGTCCTCCTTGGAAAGTCCGACGCAACTCAGTATGTGCTCCGGGGAGGCCGGATGGTCACAGCATTTATTACAAGTGGAATGGATTTTTCCACCGCGTTCAAAAGAAAGACACTTAAGGTGGCCACTTTTAAGTCTAGCAAGTGCAGTCTGGGAGCCACGATCACATTTAATTTCCAGAAGAGCGCCAGGGGATGTTCCGGTGTACCATTGGTGCTCAAGTGGAGTACGCCAAATTAAATTTAATTTAGATCTTGCATTTGAGTACAGTTCTTGATAAGTAAGCGAAGAACCAGTGGCTGTTTCATCCTCACTGCCCTCTTTGGCCAATCTATCCGCAATCTATCCCGGGGGGGGGGGGGGGGGGACTAGAATTTTAATTACTGATTGAACTCATTTCTTCAGAAATAGTGTAAATATTTGTATCTTATGGATGTGCTAGAATGAAGTAGCAAAATGCAATAAATTAGACTGAGGCTTAGAAACTGGGATAATTAACTTAACTGAGAAATTAGACTAAGGCTGCAAATGTTTCATTCTTCACCAAACAGCTTTCAATATCTCTAGGTTGGAGAAAGGCATGTAAGACTCTATAACTGCTCTGTTTCATCTGCAGGTCTCCTCAACATACTGGCTTAATGAGTTCCCAATAATGAGACTCCTCTGCCATGTCTCATCTCTCTCTCTCTCTCCTCTTTGCTTATATATATATATATATATATATATATATATATATATATATAGACCACCCTAACCTATTTTTTCCAATTTGGTCTGAAATTGATGATGTCCAGATCTTTGTGGTGTTACCACATGAACTTATCACACTCAAAACTTAACACACTAATTAGCTCCACACGAACTTAATTCTTGAAAATCTTAGCTCCTTCATCTCTGATGACAACCTAATGCCTTTATTTCTGACTCCCTGAGCATATTCTACCAGTGATGATAGTCTTAATGGCTTTACTTTTTAATTTTCAGCTGCATTGCATTTAATCAGAAGTCTATGACTTCTCAAGAGTTAGACAAAATCTAAAAAATGTTCTCTGGGGTTTTCTGAGATGATTTTCTATACTTTTCTAAATTAAAACCAAATAAGGGCATATACCTATCTTTGGCTCAATGTGCGGTGGAAAGATGCTTCGGTCGCTATGCAGGCTTTGTAGCACCCGCATATAATCCCCTAAATTATGACATCAACGATTTTAAATCAAGAACACCATTTAGAATTTTATTCTATATCTGTTTGAAGCTTTAGAACATTGCAATTAATAGGTAAGTGGAAAACACAATTTTATTATTTATTTTTGATAGGTATATTTATTACCCATCATTCCTGTCATGCATATAATTATGTTGTTGTTGTTGCTTATCCTCTTTAACAAATCTGACATAAGTCAGATCAACTACAGTAGGTTGTTGACCGCCAGAAAATCAATAACTAAAAGGGGGGCAGATGTCAAGTCCTCCTTGGAAAGTCCGACGCAACTCAGTATGTGCTCCGGGGAGGCCGGATGGTCACAGCATTTATTACAAGTGGAATGGATTTTTCCACCGCGTTCAAAAGAAAGACACTTAAGGTGGCCACTTTTAAGTCTAGCAAGTGCAGTCTGGGAGCCACGATCACATTTAATTTCCAGAAGAGCGCCAGGGGATGTTCCGGTGTACCATTAGTGCTCAGGTGGAGTACGCCAAATTAAATTTAATTTAGATCTTGCATTTGAGTACAGTTCTTGATAAGTAAGCGAAGAACCAGTGGCTGTTTCATCCTCACTGCCCTCTTTGGCCAATCTATCCGCAATCTATCCCGGGGGGGGGGGGGGGGGACTAGAATTTTAATTACTGATTGAACTCATTTCTTCAGAAATAGTGTAAATATTTGTATCTTATGGATGTGCTAGAATGAAGTAGCAAAATGCAATAAATTAGACTGAGGCTTAGAAACTGGGATAATTAACTTAACTGAGAAATTAGACTAAGGCTGCAAATGTTTCATTCTTCACCAAACAGCTTTCAATATCTCTAGGTTGGAGAAAGGCATGTAAGACTCTATAACTGCTCTGTTTCATCTGCAGGTCTCCTCAACATACTGGCTTAATGAGTTCCCAATAATGAGACTCCTCTGCCATGTCTCATCTCTCTCTCTCCTCTTTGCTTATATATATATATATATATATATATATATATATATATATATATATATAGACCACCCTAACCTATTTTTTCCAATTTGGTCTGAAATTGATGATGTCCAGATCTTTGTGGTGTTACCACATGAACTTATCACACTCAAAACTTAACACACTAATTAGCTCCACACGAACTTAATTCTTGAAAATCTTAGCTCCTTCATCTCTGATGACAACCTAATGCCTTTATTTCTGACTCCCTGAGCATATTCTACCAGTGATGATAGTCTTAATGGCTTTACTTTTTAATTTTCAGCTGCATTGCATTTAATCAGAAGTCTATGACTTCTCAAGAGTTAGACAAAATCTAAAAAATGTTCTCTGGGGTTTTCTGAGATGATTTTCTATACTTTTCTAAATTAAAACCAAATAAGGGCATATACCTATCTTTGGCTCAATGTGCGGTGGAAAGATGCTTCGGTCGCTATGCAGGCTTTGTAGCACCCGCATATAATCCCCTAAATTATGACATCAACGATTTTAAATCAAGAACACCATTTAGAATTTTATTCTATATCTGTTTGAAGCTTTAGAACATTGCAATTAATAGGTAAGTGGAAAACACAATTTTATTATTTATTTTTGATAGGTATATTTATTACCCATCATTCCTGTCATGCATATAATTATGTTGTTGTTGTTGCTTATCCTCTTTAACAAATCTGACATAAGTCAGATCAACTACAGTAGGTTGTTGACCGCCAGAAAATCAATAACTAAAAGGGGGGCAGATGTCAAGTCCTCCTTGGAAAGTCCGACGCAACTCAGTATGTGCTCCGGGGAGGCCGGATGGTCACAGCATTTATTACAAGTGGAATGGATTTTTCCACCGCGTTCAAAAGAAAGACACTTAAGGTGGCCACTTTTAAGTCTAGCAAGTGCAGTCTGGGAGCCACGATCACATTTAATTTCCAGAAGAGCGCCAGGGGATGTTCCGGTGTACCATTGGTGCTCAGGTGGAGTACGCCAAATTAAATTTAATTTAGATCTTGCATTTGAGTACAGTTCTTGATAAGTAAGCGAAGAACCAGTGGCTGTTTCATCCTCACTGCCCTCTTTGGCCAATCTATCCGCAATCTATCCCGGGGGGGGGGGGACTAGAATTTTAATTACTGATTGAACTCATTTCTTCAGAAATAGTGTAAATATTTGTATCTTATGGATGTGCTAGAATGAAGTAGCAAAATGCAATAAATTAGACTGAGGCTTAGAAACTGGGATAATTAACTTAACTGAGAAATTAGACTAAGGCTGCAAATGTTTCATTCTTCACCAAACAGCTTTCAATATCTCTAGGTTGGAGAAAGGCATGTAAGACTCTATAACTGCTCTGTTTCATCTGCAGGTCTCCTCAACATACTGGCTTAATGAGTTCCCAATAATGAGACTCCTCTGCCATGTCTCATCTCTCTCTCTCTCTCCTCTTTGCTTATATATATATATATATATATATATATATATATATATATATATATATATATATATATATAGACCACCCTAACCTATTTTTTCCAATTTGGTCTGAAATTGATGATGTCCAGATCTTTGTGGTGTTACCACATGAACTTATCACACTCAAAACTTAACACACTAATTAGCTCCACACGAACTTAATTCTTGAAAATCTTAGCTCCTTCATCTCTGATGACAACCTAATGCCTTTATTTCTGACTCCCTGAGCATATTCTACCAGTGATGATAGTCTTAATGGCTTTACTTTTTAATTTTCAGCTGCATTGCATTTAATCAGAAGTCTATGACTTCTCAAGAGTTAGACAAAATCTAAAAAATGTTCTCTGGGGTTTTCTGAGATGATTTTCTATACTTTTCTAAATTAAAACCAAATAAGGGCATATACCTATCTTTGGCTCAATGTGCGGTGGAAAGATGCTTCGGTCGCTATGCAGGCTTTGTAGCACCCGCATATAATCCCCTAAATTATGACATCAACGATTTTAAATCAAGAACACCATTTAGAATTTTATTCTATATCTGTTTGAAGCTTTAGAACATTGCAATTAATAGGTAAGTGGAAAACACAATTTTATTATTTATTTTTGATAGGTATATTTATTACCCATCATTCCTGTCATGCATATAATTATGTTGTTGTTGTTGCTTATCCTCTTTAACAAATCTGACATAAGTCAGATCAACTACAGTAGGTTGTTGACCGCCAGAAAATCAATAACTAAAAGGGGGGCAGATGTCAAGTCCTCCTTGGAAAGTCCGACGCAACTCAGTATGTGCTCCGGGGAGGCCGGATGGTCACAGCATTTATTACAAGTGGAATGGATTTTTCCACCGCGTTCAAAAGAAAGACACTTAAGGTGGCCACTTTTAAGTCTAGCAAGTGCAGTCTGGGAGCCACGATCACATTTAATTTCCAGAAGAGCGCCAGGGGATGTTCCGGTGTACCATTGGTGCTCAGGTGGAGTACGCCAAATTAAATTTAATTTAGATCTTGCATTTGAGTACAGTTCTTGATAAGTAAGCGAAGAACCAGTGGCTGTTTCATCCTCACTGCCCTCTTTGGCCAATCTATCCGCAATCTATCCCGGGGGGGGGGGGGGGGGGGGGGACTAGAATTTTAATTACTGATTGAACTCATTTCTTCAGAAATAGTGTAAATATTTGTATCTTATGGATGTGCTAGAATGAAGTAGCAAAATGCAATAAATTAGACTGAGGCTTAGAAACTGGGATAATTAACTTAACTGAGAAATTAGACTAAGGCTGCAAATGTTTCATTCTTCACCAAACAGCTTTCAATATCTCTAGGTTGGAGAAAGGCATGTAAGACTCTATAACTGCTCTGTTTCATCTGCAGGTCTCCTCAACATACTGGCTTAATGAGTTCCCAATAATGAGACTCCTCTGCCATGTCTCATCTCTCTCTCTCTCTCCTCTTTGCTTATATATATATATATATATATATATATATATATATATATATATATATATATATATATATATATATATATATATATAGACCACCCTAACCTATTTTTTCCAATTTGGTCTGAAATTGATGATGTCCAGATCTTTGTGGTGTTACCACATGAACTTATCACACTCAAAACTTAACACACTAATTAGCTCCACACGAACTTAATTCTTGAAAATCTTAGCTCCTTCATCTCTGATGACAACCTAATGTCTTTATTTCTGACTCCCTGAGCATATTCTACCAGTGATGATAGTCTTAATGGCTTTACTTTTTAATTTTCAGCTTCATTGCATTTAATCAGAAGTCTATGACTTCTCAAGAGTTAGACAAAATCTAAAAAATGTTCTCTGGGGTTTTCTGAGATGATTTTCTATACTTTTCTAAATTAAAACCAAATAAGGGCATATACCTATCTTTGGCTCAATGTGCGGTGGAAAGATGCTTCGGTCGCTATGCAG
Organism: Amaurobius ferox; assembly: GCA_951213105.1. Taxonomy (NCBI): domain Eukaryota; kingdom Metazoa; phylum Arthropoda; class Arachnida; order Araneae; family Amaurobiidae; genus Amaurobius; species Amaurobius ferox. The sequence goes on along the minus strand of OX578143.1, from coordinate 70,527,793 downwards.
GCTTTGTAGCACCCGCATATAATCCCCTAAATTATGACATCAACGATTTTAAATCAAGAACACCATTTAGAATTTTATTCTATATCTGTTTGAAGCTTTAGAACATTGCAATTAATAGGTAAGTTGAAAACACAATTTTATTATTTATTTTTGATAGGTATATTTATTACCCATCATTCCTGTCATGCATATAATTATGTTATTGTTGTTGCTTATCCTCTTTAACAAATCTGACATAAGTCAGATCAACTACAGTAGGTTGTTGACCGCCAGAAAATCAATAACTAAAAGGGGGGCAGATGTCAAGTCCTCCTTGGAAAGTCCGACGCAACTCAGTATGTGCTCCGGGGAGGCCGGATGGTCACAGCATTTATTACAAGTGGAATGGATTTTTCCACCGCGTTCAAAAGAAAGACACTTAAGGTGGCCACTTTTAAGTCTAGCAAGTGCAGTCTGGGAGCCACGATCACATTTAATTTCCAGAAGAGCGCCAGGGGATGTTCCGGTGTACCATTGGTGCTCAGGTGGAGTACGCCAAATTAAATTTAATTTAGATCTTGCATTTGAGTACAGTTCTTGATAAGTAAGCGAAGAACCAGTGGCTGTTTCATCCTCACTGCCCTCTTTGGCCAATCTATCCGCAACCTCATTACCACTAATGTTTACATGTGATGGAATCCATTGGAGATGGACATTGTGGTTCTGAGAAATCTTCTTATATAATTATTGTTATTCTGAATGAAATTTTAAAAATAAGACGCATTTTGTTAGCACATAAAAGTAAGTTTTGAATAGTATATATTTTGTTTTCCAGTATTACTTTTGATTTCTGTGTGGAACAAAAATAAACCAAAATGTCATTCTATCACGTGAATGGAATGATTTACGTTACCAGAATGACGCAAAGACAGAATTGCCTTTGAAATGATAGTAGAATTTTTTTTTAAAGGAGTTTTCTGCAGTTTTTGTGAACAGAATCATCACAAATTGGAATTTCTGTGAAATTTAAGAAAAATTTTTAATACAGAATAAAATATTCTCTTAATAAAACATTTACATCATAAATCAAAATTTCTGCAAAATTTAAGGAAATCTGTTAATACAGAATGAAATATTTTAATTAAAACATATTTTTAATAATGAATTTATTTGCGAATCGGAATTTCTGTGAAATTTAAGAAAAATTCTAAATAAAGAATGAAATATTTAAATAAAACAACTTTTATATAAAACATTTACATCACACAGTGTGTATTTCATTTTTCATGGACCGGGGTTATCGTTATTGTATATAACTTATGTGGATTGTATGCACCCACATAGCGGTTGGGTGTATGGTTAACAACTACTGTATGATGAACACCTACCATTGCGGGCACAGACTAATATATACAGACGTTTTACTCGACAGCAGCGCCCTCAACCGCCAACCAAAATTAAATCTAATATCAAGATTGGCAAGCTTGGCGATGGTCTGTGATGGTTTTCACCAAGACGTTCTGCTAATATAATCCTATTTGGCACTGAACGAAACACGTGGAAGAACTTTGTTCTATCATCGCATGTTTACACGTGGAAAACATATTTTCGCTGCTATTTTGGATTTTATAATCAGTTATTTTATTTTTTATGGATTACTAAAAGAAAAGGGATTGCATTTACAAGGTATGTAATTCATTTTTATTTAAATGAAAATATTATTTGTTATTCATCCCATATTTCATCCTATGCACGTGTTCATTATAAGAAATTGGTGCAGTATTATCACTGCCGACTAGATTAAATTCTAAGAAGCAGCGGCATTATTAGTTAAAAAATCTTTTCCGCATTTATATAAAATGTATAAAAATTAATATTTGGATAGCTTTTTCTAGAGCAAGTTGAATACGATATTGAATGTTGAAAACCCAGGCCGTTCGACTCATCCAAAGGACTTGAGCAACTATTTGAACGGCCGGGAAGGACGATATTGAATGTGTATATATTTTACATGCTTTCTACTAGCTGACGTAATGTGGAAAATAATCCCCCCCCCCTTTGTAATTAATGATTGAGTTCGACACCTTTGATAATGTATTTATGTAAATTTGTTATTTATTATAAGACTATTAGTGTATTTTAAAAAAAAAAAAAAAAAAAAGAAAAAAAAATTATATTAACAGCATCCCAGAATAAATTAAGAACTACACAATTTAACAATCAACATGCTAGTATACTTTTTAGGCTGAAAGTATTATATAATATTTTAGTCTTTTGGGTATGTTAGCTTGTAATTTTTGGTGTATAATGATTTACAGTGATGCAATGCGCCAATTTTTTTTATTTAGTTTATGAATACATGAATTAAATATATATCTATGTTTATTTATTTAAATTTACACATATTACAGATAAAAGTATTTTTAAATGCTGATCATGTTTATAGTTTAAAAAATTATAAAAGTACAGTTCCGTAATTTTTTTTTTTTTTTTGGCTGCATTAACATAAAATCGCCAATTGAGCGATAGTCGCCAAATCTAGCAGTCGAGCTTTTCATACGTCATAGCTGTGATGGTTGGCTCCACGAAAGCTAGTGTCTATGCGAAATCCTATCTTAACGATGTTGCCATAGACTCCTATGGGAATGAACCTTCTGAATATAGTATTCTGTGGTTGCAGGCATATGCGCATAGCATAGGTACACAGTTGACAACTACTGCAAGAAAGCTGTTGCAAGTTATGAGCTTTTTGAAAAAGTAACCATGCTGGTCACCAAAGGCAGTTAGTAAACAATACCAGGAAATAAATTCTTTCATCTTTCATTAAAGCTGGCAAAGATCTGAAGCTACTGCAACATACAAATACAACTTATTATTTCCCTTCCTATCTTCCTGTGTTTTAACTTTGACAGACTCAACATAAACAAACACAAGCTCCTGTAAATTGTACAAAAGAACCCTAGTCCTATTATTTTTATTTATTTCTTGTTGGGAGATAAGACACAGTGGAAAACATTGCTCTCTTAATAAACAGCTAAGCAGGGCAGTTTTCTAATCACAAAAGGACGAAGATACACAGGGTTCATCCTAGGTGTTTTTTGCAGGATGGTCAGCCCTGCTGCCCTTAGAAATTAGAAAACCCACCCCGCTGCCCCCAGATATTAGAAAACCCTCTCTGCATGCCCCAGTACTATAATCTTATGTCTTGACATCAAAAAATGCCGCCCTTCTTTTAAAAATGACACTTCTTCATATATTCTTAAATTTTCAAAACATCGAGAAATGTGCAACGTTTTTTCTTATTCATAATTTATTAAAGCCACGCAAAAGTCACAGCAGTATTTTCGGTAAATTAATTTTTTGAAATTTATAATTGGGCCCTTTTAAAAACATGTGCCCTTTTTTGGAAGATAGTATCCTGCCCTTTTGAAATCCTAGAATGAACCCTGGATGCAGTTTTCATTACAAAAAGACGACCAGGGCACTGCACTCTTCTAAAACAGCCTGGGACATGGTCCCTCATTCAAATTAAGTCTCCACCACCACCACCACCACCACAGAAAAAAAAAAAAAAATCATGGGCTCATTCCTTTATATTTTCACTTTATGTGAATTTTTTATGTCTTCTCCCACAAAAAACAAAATAATATATTGAAGATCTATACTCCACCCCCTTTCTATGGGAGTTTCTACCTGAGCAAAACTCTGCAGGAATAATAGTGGCAATGTTTAATTTTCCTATGTTCCAGTATTTAGGCTGTAATATTGTGTTAAAATTTTTTTACCATTTCTTGTAAAATATTTTAGTTAATTTGGGGTGTAACAAAATCAAAGTTATTTTTCAATTCATGTTGCATTATTATAATAATTATACTGATAATTAGTCCTTTCATATACAGTCATTTTTGCGGTGCTGTGCCATTAAGGAGACATGAATATTTTCATTTATAAAAATAAGATATTAAATTATTGGAATTCTAAGAAACTCTTAAAAGATCAAACTTAAATGATGTTATCTATTTGCAAAAATGAGGGCAGTAAAATCTGTTTACAGAAAAGCTATGATAAAGTTATCTCTAAAAATGTAAGCCTAAAGAGAAATGTCATTAAAAGAATTATATTTTTTCAGAATAACTACCTAATATTTACACATTAGAAATGATATATTTACATTGTTTACTTCAGTTGGTGTGCTTTAAAAAAAAGGAAAAAAAAAAAAAAAGTGTTCCTATATTTTGCACAAGTTTACATTCAAAATATTCATTAAAATTTAAAATCCCATTAAATCATATTAAATAGCTCAGTCATCTATTAGAAATCTTAAAAACATTACAAAAACTTATTTTAACTAAAAGTTTCTAGAAACAATGAAATTTAAATTTTTTTTCTTTTTAAACCTGAAAATTGACAATTATCAGAAATTCAGCCATAAAATAAGAAATAGTTCTTCTACTGAATAAAGATATATAAAAATTTTAACTGTGGATGATATTATTTCAAAGCTTAAAACTAAAATTTCTTTTAGAATTCATTAACGGTTTCAATTATGTTATAAAAATATTCAGACATGGCAATTCAGGTAATAAAACTTCAGAAATTGCTTAATCAGTTTTTTAGTCCTTTCCTTTCAACCTGCACCTTATGGTTGAAAAGGGCATTTTCTTGTATCAAACTTATCAAAATATGTATTTTTCCTGTTTTTTTAATTTCCAAGGAAGAAATGCCCAAGTTTTTAAATGCATAAAAAGTTTGCTGAATATATTGAAACGTTTTAACTTTATAACAATAAGAAATTGTCCATTTTCTCCCCTACTTTTCTAAATAGGAAAGCGAAACAATTTTTCTACCTCTTCGAATCCACCATACATATGGGAATAGAACTCATCATTATCTTCATTTTCCAACAGCTGAGCCATTTTATTCCCAGCATTGGCTCTCTTTTCACGGGATGACATCTTTAGTTATTCTAAAATTAGAAATATATATTAAAATATAATATAGCCCATATTACTATTGCATTTTATACATCTACAGCATTAAAACTCTACAAAATATTCAAAAATTTTCACCAAATTATTTTCTGGCAACAAATAAATATCTAGAGTGTAAAATGCCACTTGATATTTATATTTCATATTGTTTAAATTTACTTATATGGTAATCAGTATAAGAATGGAAAAAAATGTATCTTTTGATATATTTTTATTTATAAGATATTCTTTAAAAGAAATTAAATTTTTTCAAGTTGATAATTCTGATTAATTCAATGCTTTACACTGGTTAATTGAAGCAAGGGAATGAAATGAGATCTTCTTATTTTGACCACTAGACATGATTTGCTGTTGTCTGTCTGCATGTTTTGTTTGACGATAACTGCTATAAAACTGAACTAATTTTAGGAGAAATTGGATATATGGTACATATTAACATTTTACAGCAAGAGTTCATTGCTGAACATGATTAGGATAAAAATTGCACACACTATGTCCTTTTTACTGAAATATTATGTCAAACAATAATTCTTCTAAAAATTAACCATAATAGGTTAACTTTACAATTTGGGGTAAATCCGGAGACCAGCCCACCCCACGTATTTTTTCTAAGTATAAATTGCACTAAGTTGGTGCATTCTCCCATGTTTTGGAATTGGCTCCACCACCAAAGTGACATATTCTTCCATGTTTAGAAATAGGCTCCTCCCACCAAAATGACGTTTGCTACTGTGTTCTGAACAAGAGTTTTTAATGTAAATGATAGTGTAATTTAATTTGAGCAACAGTGAATAGTACTCATAAAAACATTACAAAATAAGATTTTTGTGAATTTAAAAATTTTTATACTACAATTTTATCTGTGCATGTGGCACATAGCAAAATTGCTTTCTCCATGCAATCGAGGATCCGTACATGGGCAGGGGTTCGATCTAAATGTCGAAATCTGTGGCACAAATGTACGTGCACAAATGTAGTGGTCCATATGTACCAGTGGTCCATATGTACCAGTGGTCCATGTAGGGGCAAAGGTTTGACCTAAAGGTCGAAATCTGTGGAACAAGTGCACCAGTGGTCCATGCAGGGGCAGGAGTTGGACCTAAAGGTTGAAATCTACGAAATGAATGTACCAGTGGTCCATGCAGGGGCAGGGGTTAGACCTAAAGGTTGAAATCTGTGGTCCGTATGTACCAATGGTCCATGTAGGGGCACCCAGTGATCTCCGTTTTCTTCCTGCGGCACCCAGACACAGAATGCTACAATTTTATCTATGCATGTTGCACGTAGCAAGATCACTTTCTCCATGTAACTGAGGATCCGCACAGGGGCAGGGGTTCAACCTGAAGGTCGAAATCTGTGGAAAGAATGTACCACTGGACTGTGTAGGGGCAGGGGTTCAACCTAAAGGCCGTTCTACATCGAGATGAGGCCTCCAGTGAGCCCTGGTTTATTAGGAATGGTCACCTGCGGCACCCAGATACAGAATATGCTACAATTTTGTCTGTGCATATCGCACATAGCAAGATCACTTTCTCCATGCAATCGATGATCCATACAGGGGCAGGGATTCGGCCTGAAAGTCAAAATCTATGGAACGAATGTACCAGTGGTCCGTGTTAAAAAAAAATTGTACTCTAACAAAATTTCAAAAAATTGATACTTATAAAAGTTTGTACTCTAACTGAAAAGATTAAGAACTTTCAAAGGAGGAAGCAATTTTCTAAACACAAAAAATATAAACCAAGTTTCAAAACACTGGATAAATTAAACAAAAAACACTAACCTACAGGACTCCTCTTCCGGCAGAAATGCTAAAAACGCACCATTCAAACAAATCAGTAGTTCGGTCTCTCACACTTAACTTCATTTTATCTCCACATTTAGGACAAACATACTTATCACTCATCCCTTTCATAGCATACCAATTAATCACTTCTTTCAAACCTTTATTCTCCAAATTATAGTAGAATTTTATATAAAAAATCAAATAATAAAAGCACATGCAACTATGGCAAAAGAAATGTGCTTCTACATCAGAAACCTGTAGCAACCACAGAAACGTATTCTTACATCACCTTCGTGAATATTCTTATTGGATGTTACACAATTACCGCCGAAAAACATTGATGCAAGAGGTTACCAGATTACAACATAAAGCGCTCGCAATTAGAACACTTGGCATCGACATAGTGAGTGAGCTGAAAGTGCGGTAGGTTGGTCTCCGGATTAGCCCAATTTGAATATGTGGTTCAGATAAATATCTTACAGGTTGAATTCCTTATTGAATGTGGTCTGACAAAACTTGTACATGCTGCACCCCCAAAACCTTTACAGATATACATTATTTGACGATAACTCTCTGACACAATCAAATTTTCGGCAATTTGGATATCATTGATATTTTACATCCTAAGTTCATTAAGGAACATCTGTGAATAATTACTGTGCATGTCGCATCCCTTTTACTGATGTGTACATTGTACAATTATAAATTCTCTAAAATGTATAATTAACATTTGAAAAAAAAACTATTTTCTAAGATAAGGAGTATTTCTACAGTATTGCAAGCATTTGCATAGTTGCATCAAAAATTACAAACTGCTAAAGCTTAAAATTCCCACTCGCCATATGGTGATTAAACTTGAAAAACTGGCGATTAACAAAATCCTGACTACAGGCCAAATTCTGTAATAGCTTAGAATGACCCTTCTCCCTAAACAATCCCACTTGTGGAGTAACAAAAAACTGTCAACAATCGCTATGATATTGCTACAGCTCTTCCGTAATTGTTCTCCCTTACGAGGTGATCATAATTTATTGCATTGTAACCGAGAATGAGTGCAATCCGCATTCCTATCTTATCCCTCCCCTTAATCATCGATGTGTTTTGCGACATGACGTGGCGTAGCGTCTTTGCCGCACTCTATGCATTGACCTAGACACTCCCTATTTTTACACGCTGTACAAAGGAATAACTACGCTGCTTCGAGGAGTAATCTTGTTCTTTCGTACTAATTGGTCTTTCATCATTTTTACACCAACTTCAAATTTAAAAGGGTTCCCTAAAGCGGATGCACGAACGGAATTAAAATCACTAGCTAAAAAATAAAATGCTACATAAAATTCGTTCTCGCTATTTTCAGCATGTGAATTTATTTATTGATTAAATATTCATTATAGCATGTTTTTCATAATGAAAACTTAAAAGAATTAATCTATAAGAAAGAGTTTCGGGAATTCGCTGCGGTTTGGGACAGGAGCAAACAAACTTAAATTTGAGCGTCTGGCGCGACTAAAGGAAATAAACCTTGGGGAAAGGGGAATTATTTTCCTAGCTGATTTGCCGATATTGCAATGTTATATATTATTGTTCTACTTTAATCTACATATTCACGGTCCATAAATGACCATATGGAAATTATGAATATGTGTAGCATTGACTAAAATAGAGTGTTTGAAGGATACTAACCTGGACATACTTCGCATTAATTTTAAAGCTAGATTGCAAGAATTTCACAATTTTTAAAGTCTTGATGCACTACAGTTTTTTGCTCAGAGAAATTTTAGATTTCCTTTTATAGATTATACCCTGTTTTAAGTTCTCAATCTCTCATTTATGATGAATAAAACTAAAAATGTATGGATTCCTAAATGTTTGCACAGTTGTGTTTTTAGAAGTGCTAACTGTCAACAATTGTTATAAATTCAAAGTTAAATCAGTTCCATTTTCAACTTACCCACGGCCAAAGGCTGTTCATATCCCTTACCCCCCCACCGCCGTTGATAGGAAAATTTGAGTATTGTAATAAAGCGTTATGTTTCAAGCGACACAAAATGACATTTCTTAAATTCAAAAATGTCGAAATATTAAAAAAAAATCAAATTTCTTTAAGAGGATAAAGAATTTACTTGTTATGAAATAAATATATTAGGGAAATTTTGAAATAACAACGTTCATAACATCTGATAATATAACGCGAAAAAAGACTGAAATATCATGATCGCAATGACTGAAAATTTACAGAGTAAATGATCAAAAAATAAAAACATGATTATAAATTTTTTAAAAATCACAAAAAATCATTGGTAAAACCCTCGAAAAGAAAAATTAGTGGCCGGGCTTCTTAAAAATAATAGGGAGGAATAATAGTAAATGTTTAATAAAAAAATAATGAATAAAAAATAATAGTAAATGCTTCCTCAGCTTGGAAAAGTAAAAAATAAAAAGATCAAGATGAGAAAACATGAAATTGCTTAAATTGGTTGAATTTAAAATTGCCCTTAAAAATATTTGAATGCTTCATGATAAATGAATTTTTTTATGATTTATTGAAAAACAAATGTTATAAAACATCTGAAAAGACCTGTAATAAAAATCATTGGTAAGATTTAAAACAAGGTTTAAAAAAATTCATGAATATAAATATTTAAAATATTCAAAAATGGGATAAATGAAAAATTTAAATTTGAAAAATCTTTAAGAAATGGAAAAAATATGGATACTACTAATTTATAGAAAGTAATTAGTTTTAGAAAAAGCACTTAAAAGAAGTTTTGAAAATTTATTAAATGTTAAAAATGAGAAGTTAACAATAATAAATGCATGTTAACAATATTACTCATTAAAAAAATTTAAATATTTCTGTGAATTGTCTTGTGTTATTATCAAATAATAATAAAAAATTGTGTTTCTTGCCAATCTCTTAAATTTCCCCCAATTTTTAAAATCCTCCTCCTTTGGCTTAACATCCAAATAATAGATTGTATAAAAGTAGATCCGCTAAGAGGAGTTTTCTTGCTAATAGACATATAGTGACTTATGTTTACTGTATAATAAATCTATAAATAAATAAGTAATAACAGCAAATATCTAAATTATTATATAACATATTTAAACACAATTTTGCATAACATTAAGCAAGTTGAAAAAAGAAACATCGCATATTTTGCAGCTGTCAACAACTGGCCATTAAACTTCATGGACCTAACGGCCAGTGGCTACTAACTAAAAATGGGAATTTTAAGCTTTACAAACTGCACCTCAATCTGAAAATTAATACAATGTTACTACCAACTTAATCATTTGAAAATTATTAAACTAAATTAAAAAATTCAGATTGAATTAAATTAATAATGAAAATAGATACAATACTTCTATTTAATATCATATATACATGAAACATGCACACGGTACAGTATTGCAAACTACAAGTATTTTAAACTTAAAAGTGAGTTCATTTTTAGTTTTATGTATTCCACATGAAACAACACAAATACTTGTGGCTTACTTTACAGTTGTCAAATTAAAATTGGATAACTTGCAGCTTTAAATATAATTTATACACCCTCTTTAAAATAAACAATATGCAAATGATTATGTTGAGTACTATCAAGCAATTTTTAACATTATTAAATACAATTTGGAGAATTATATATAAATATATATCTATAATTTAAATATTTTTCGTTTAGAAATATAGTAAAAACCATGAACATCAAAATATTATTAAACTCTTAGTGTTGCCATTCTGCTGTTACTCATTTCATTTTGCATTAGGCCAGACCAAGGAGGTGATATATATATTTTTTTTTTGTAATGAGCCAACACTACCTGGGGTTCATTACAAAAGGCACCCGGCAGCTTATATTGAAAGGGAGTATAGAAATGACTACTTTCTACGGCTCCGCTCCGTCCCATCCATACTGGGGGTGGGCCATTTCGCTTTTCATATATCCTATTTTCTTTCTTGTCTCAAGCAATGCATTCACGCCATTATAGCTAGATGCAATTTTTTAGTATTTCAGAACGAGGATTTTCATAAATTCCCATTTATGTGTTCTAAAACACGAAGATTTAATTTTTGTTTGTCTTCATCGTATTACGGATGAATATCTTTTTCTATTTACGTATGTATAATTATCGAAAGTCATTCAAACTACGATTCGTATTAATTTGAGCACATAATGTAATTTTTGAAATATTTCAGCGAGCTGGGTATTTTTCTTTGGATTAGGTGGATTTTAAAACATCTGATTCATTGTAAATTTATCTTGCTCGCATTTTAAAAATCGTTTTAATCATCAGTATTATTGTGTTAAATTCGAGTTCCTATTACTTCCATGTTTTCTACAACATATTAAAAGCTTGCAAACATGAATGTCAAATATTTTTATTCTGTTTTTAATGCTTTCTTGCTGCAATTACAAATGACAATTAGTAAATACTACTGCATGATTCATGTTTGTAGTTACAATATTTCACAACTGCCTAATATTTCACCAGAGTTGGGCAGTATCAAAAAAATATATATTTGAAATACATTTTCAAAATACATTTGTATTTTGTAATTTAAACTGAAAAACTTATGTATCGAAATACATGTGTCGAATAATACATGTTGAAGACCCAGACCGTCCGGCTCGTCAGCAAGGACTTGAGCAAAGAATACAAGACTTGAGCGAATAATACATGTGTCGAAATAATGTATCGAATGGTAATGTATCGAAAATACATTTTCAGAGTACTTTGTATTTTCAAAATACTCAAAATACATTTCTGCAGGTTTCAAACTATTGTGTTTAAACCGCAGATGAATGATTCTCAAAAGAGGAAACGACTAATGTGTATTTTGTCTAGTCATTGAATGCATTTCTAGGAGTCAATCTAAACAGCCTTTTGCAATCTTGCCGAATTAATGAAATGTTTAGTATCTGCGGTGGACTCTGAAAGTATAGTTTCTGCAATAAACTTTACATTCATATAGGAATCATATAATGATGTTGTTTGGTAGATGACTCTCTCCTGTCTATATAAAGAAAAGGGGCATTCTTTGTGAAAACAGAAACATAGGCAATTCCAGCTCTGCTATGCATTGTATATGTTTTTTAAGTAAATTAAAGAAATGTAATCCAGTTAGTTATTGCAAAAATGTGAGAAAAGATGGAAAATACTGCCGCACGTGATGCAAATATATTTTGGGAAGCATTAGATGAAAAATCTTTCAAAGTTATACCATGATAATGGAGTAGTAAGGCGGAATGCCAATTGTGCAAACCAAAATGTGCGGTTATAAATAAGACTTTCGAAGTCACAACAAATTTTAAACTAAAGGTAAGATTTTAGTTTTATGTAGGAGTCCCTCGATTTAACGAGTATGTATGCTAGGCCCTTGGCGTTTGTTTAAATGAGGTAGTGCTATATTATGTAATACGTTTTATTGCTGGTGTTGTTACCACGTGCGTTGGGGATTTAACAGCTGGCAAACATTTGCTATACTATATTTTTTCAAAAAAATGCTTCCTTGAAACATCTCTTTCTTGGGATCTGCTATAGAAAGCTCAAATGATGACTGATTTGAAGTTAGAATCATATTTCGAAGGTTAGAATCATATTCCGAATCATATTTGGAGGTTCACTATGGATTTCTACCCCCCCCCCCCCCTCCCAGTTCTTTTTTCATTTTCGATTCAAAAATTATCATTTTGCTTGAAATATCTATATCTCAAAACTGGCTATAGATAGAGTCTAGATGATAACTGATGATATGGATTCTGCATCAAATTCTAGAGGGTGTAGGGTGGTTCACTAAGAATTTGCACTTTCGGTTTCATTTCCACATCTGGTTCAAAAATTCTCCATAAAACATCTAGTTTTCAAAATTGGTTATAGATAGGGATAACAACTGATATGTATTCAGCATCAAATTCCGGAGCAGAACGGGGGTTTACTAAGGATATCCACCTCCATTCCTTTTTCCACTTCAGGTTAAAAATATGTTTTTCGACACTTTATTTCTTAAGCTTGGTTATAGATAGAACTGAGATGGTGACTGATATGAATTCAGCATTAAATTCGGGAGGTGGTTAGGGATATACTAAAGATTTCCATTTCTGTTTTTGTTTTCATTTCCTTTTAGTTTTATTTTTTTTTTCACTTTCGATTCAAAAAAATTTTCGTGCTGGAATTTTCGTGCTAAATAGGATATGCAGATACTGGAAGCGAAGTGACGTTTGGGTGTATGTCACAATACCCCTCCCCCAATATGGGCGGGACGGAGGAGCAGTCGTAGAAAGCAGAGCACCAGGCGCGAAGCGCCTTCAATCCCCAATCGTCACCATCGTGAATAACATCGATCTTAGAACTCGAAGGTGACGTTATCTTCATACTGTGACATCATGTCATTGGTCCATAGTTGGAGGTTCGAGGTTTTTGATTTACTGTTTTTATTATTTGACCTAGCTCCTAATGTGGCAGTTTGTTGCACATTTAGAGTTTAAGCAGTTTGGGGGGTTGATGCAGATCTGAGGGTTACCTAGCATTTTAGCAGTTTAGGATTTAAGACATTTTGTAGAAAAGCAAAGATCGCGAGTTTTATTTAATATCAACTGATTAAGGTGGGACGTTCCTAGTACCGAATATCAATAAAGTAGTTATTTTTATACTTCATAGAGTTTCGTCCAGAACAGAGCACCAGGCGCGAAGCGCCTTTAATCTCCAATCTCTAGGTGTGGTTCTTATCTTCATACTGTGACATTATTTCATTGGTCCATAGTTGGAGGTTCGAGGTTTTTGATTTACTGTTTTTATTATTTGTCCTAGCTCCTAGTGTGGCAGTTTGTTGCACATTAAGAGTTTAAGCAGTTTGGGGGGTTGATGCAGATCTGAGGGTAACCTAGCATTTTAGCAGTTTAGGATTTTAAACATTTTGTAGAAAACCAAAGATCGCGAGTTTTCGTTAATATCAACTGATTAAGGTGGGACGTTCCTAGTACCGAATATCAAAGTTAAGTACCGAGCGGGGTCTCTTACGAGATTTAGCCTTGCGATGATCATAGTCATGCAGATTAAATAATAGTTCATTTGGGACAGATGGCAGATTTTTGTAGAATTTAAGCGCTAGCTTTTTGATTTGGGCTCTAACAGTTTTTATTTTGAAGTCTTTCCTAATTACCGAGTTTCTTAAGTATCTAGGGGCTTTCCTTATAATCCTTAGGGTTTTGTTTTGTCTTGTCTCTAATAAGTCTATGGTAGTTTTACAGGCATATCCCCATACGGGTGCTGCATACAGCATTCCCGGGCAGATGACCGATTTATAAATTAGGAGTTTATTTTGATAACTGAGATTTCCGTTTCCTATCATTGGGTATAAGGCTCCTATGGTTATATACGCTTTTTTGATTATGTTCGTTACGTGCAGTTTCCAAGTTAGGTGGGAGTCTATCGTTACACCTAGGTATTTAGTAGATTTTTCCGCTTTTAGGGCATGGTTGTTTATGTACAGAGGAGGCGGAGGTTTACGTTTTCTTGAGAAATAAATCCAATGACATTTATTGGGATTTAATTTTATTCACCATTTTTCCAGCCATGTGTGGAGTATGTCTAAGTGTTGTTGTAGCTGTCTGTGCATTACTGAGACGTAAGGGTGTTTTGCAAGTATCGCGCTGTCGTCTGCATAGAGTGCCAGCTCCGTGTCTGGGGTCCTGGGAATGTCATTTAGATATATGTTAAAGAGTGTCGGGCCCAGGATGGATCCTTGCGGTACACTACTTTTAATGAGCTTGGGTGTAGATAAGTTATTTTTTACTCTGACTTGAAAGTGTCTGTTATTTAGGTATGAAATTAAAAGTTTGACAAGTGCGTCAGGGACTTTTAGAGTGATCAATTTGTAAGCTAATCCACAGTGCCACACTTTATCAAAGGCTTTTTGGATGTCAAGAAAAATCGCAGCTGTGGGTGTCTTATTATTAAAACCAGAAGAAATGTACTCTACCACTCTCAGCAATTGATGAGCGGTGGAGTGTTTTGGCCGAAATCCAAACTGCTCCGGAATGATAATGTCATTCTCACTAAGGTGCGTGTTCAGTCTCTTAAGAATTGTTTTCTCAGTAATTTTACTAAGTGTCGGCAACAAACTGATTGGTCTGTAGTTGGCTGGAATTGAGGCATCCTCACCAGGTTTATGGATCGCTATAATTATCGCTTCCTTCCATTCTTTGGGGAAATAATTTAGTTCTAGTATTTTATTTATTAAGATGGTCAAGTAAAATATTATATTTAAGGGTAGGTTTTTTACCGCGATATTCCTGATTTTGTCGTGCCCTGGGCTTTTACGGTTTTTAAGGTTTTTGATAATCTCTACTATTTCTTGCGGGGTGGCTGGGTTAATCTCAGCCGTGACCGGGGAGTTCCTGAAATTGTTTAGAGTTTGAGTAACCATTCTTAGGGTGACCTGACACATTAGATCGTGGTTTGGTTCAAATTGCTTTTAGTAATGCCTAGCAAGCGCCTCTGGCTTTTCTTCGTCTGAGTACGCAATATTAGCGCCATCTATTAGTGGCGGGAGTTTAATTTGAGGTTTTCTGAGTCTTTTAGCGAATTGCCAGAGCGATACGTCTTCCGAGCTAAGGGATTCAATTAACTCTTTATACTGTTGCTGCTTTTCTGCGACAATTTTATCCCTGACTTTCCACGTGAGTCTGTTAAGCTCCCTTTTGAGGGTAGGGTCTCTATTAGCCTGCCATGTCTTACGCATTCTGTTCCTTTGCCTAATTAATTGTTTGACATGGTGGGAAATTGTGGGCAGTTTTGGTGACTCACGATGTGTTGTGGCAGATGCAATAGCTCTCCTGATTTCTGTTGTGAGTGTGTGCGTGGCAGAGTCAATATCCGCCGTGCTCATAATGCTGGGTACTGCTAAATGCGGCTCGAAAAGTGCTCTTTTGAATACGTTCCAGTTCACCCTCTCTTGTCCCAGAGAGGCTGGAAGGGGAGTGTTCAAATCGAATGTCACCAGTACCGGTAGATGATCCGAGTCGAATTCATCCAGGGTATCAATTGTGTGAGCGTATTCTATGTTTCTCGTTAGGACAAAGTCTATGAATGAGCCATTGGCACCTGAGAAGCAGGTTGGTCTCGACGGTGCAATGATGTCAGTGTTTGTTGTGTTTAGCAATCTATGTATCTGTGTACCGCGTGTGTTGGCTCTCCTGCTGCCCCACGCTCGGTGGTGTGCATTGAAGTCGCCCGCGAGTATTGTGTTTGGATATCGCGAGAAAAGCAGTTCCAGCTGCGCAGCTACATTTATACCACTCATGTTTTTGACATATATTGAAGTTAGGATAAATGGGTTTACATTATTTATTTTAATTTTTATACTAGTATTTTCTATACCTTGAAGATTTATGTTGTTTATTTCCTCGTGGGGAATATTACTTTTAATATATATTGCTGTTCCTCCATGGGGTTTTCTAGCAGTCATATTTGAGCTAAGGGTATGATAGCTATTATAGTTTGCTATATTTAGTTTTTTGTTTTCTCTAACTTTAGTTTCCTGGATTAGCAGGGCATCTACATCATTTTCATTTACGTAGCTCCTAAGTTCATTTATTCTTGGAGATATGCTGTTCGCATTCCAAAATATTATTTTAAAACTTTCTTTTTGGGACCTATTCATGGCGGGTTTGTTTCTCATTGTTTTTATTAAATTCCGCGATTAATTTAAAAGCCTCAAAGACCATTTGCATAGGATCGCTCTTTTTTTGAATTAACTCAGCGAGCTGCATCAACAGATGTTTTATATCGTCTAGGTTGAACATACTGATAAATCCTCTGACGAGGTTGAGGATTTCATCCATCTTTTCATCATTGGATTTATCAGCAAGTTCAGTCTCAGCTTCCATTTCCTCAGTCTCATCTACAATTTCCTCAGCCTCAACCGCGGTTTGATCTGTTTTGTGAGTATCCTTTTGGACCTCGGTAGTCTTTTGTTTTTTTTCAGCCGATTTGTCTAACTGCTGTGTTTGCGCGAGCTCTTCTCGGGCGCGTTTAGTTTTCTGCCATTCCTGAACCTTTTTTTCTAATCTTTGTTTTGCTTCTCTTGCCTCTTTGGCGGCTTTATCAATTGCTATCCTCTGATTTATGTCTTCATGAGCTATTCTCACTTCCTCCACAGTTATTTCTCTGGAGGTCGACGGTTTAGGGCCCTGCTCTTTCACCGATCTGGTAGGTGCTGAAGTTTGAGTTCTTTTAACCTGTGGCACAGAGTGCGAGGAGTCCTGATGGGGTGTCTGAGGGTTTAGACCGAGGGCCTTTTGCCTCCAAGGGGGTATCTGATTTTTGGGGGGAGGGGGGGCATACCCCGGTGCCTTTCCTCTGTTCCAGGGGTTCTTCGGGCATTGCCTGAAGTTATTTTTATACTCCCTTTCAATATATGCTACCCGGCACCCACAAGAAAACTGACGTGAAAGATCTGGTCACGTGAATCAATAAGAGTCGCTATTAGAGGTGGACCTAGAGATGTATATTGATAAAGGATGTTCAAAGTCAGTATGGGCGGTGAGGGGGGCGGGCCATTGCGACGTTAAACCATATGTCACCTCGCTTCTCCTACATCCTTTTTTCTTTCTTTACGCTATAATGCTATTATGGTTATTATACCGTGATATATATATATATATATATATATTTAATGAAGTATCAATCAAGTAAGTGTTATATTTTAATATGTATAACAACGGAGATCTCCTTTTAACAATAATCTGACATCATTTCAAGATTGTTTTATATCAAATTCGGGTATTATTTACAAAAATATCAAATTATTATCAATCGAGTATAAAAGTACATGCTAAAAGAGTGTATATTGTGTTAAATGTCTGAAAGGCTAGATGAACCCAATGAAGTGCTCTCTGTTTATAAAATCTCAGCAGACTTCCCAGTGTTTTTCTGGCCAAGAATTTGTAAAGATATCTATATGTAAAAATTATATTGCATATGTAGCTGATCAATTATTTGCCAATCTTTACAGCAGTTTATATCAACACCTTTTTACACAAAGCACCCCATGCCTGGTAATAAATAGCTATAGAATACAGACATACACACCTGTAGATACTTTATATATTTTAACTAATTTTGTATGTACTTTCGGACAGACTTTCATTCAACAAACTTTCCTTTGTAGAAGTAAGTAATTTTTTTGCGATATTCATTTTCTGTTATCATTTATGTTAAATAAGACTTGGTCCAGCTTTGAAACAATTAGTGAGTTGCGCATAGATTTAATTGCATAACTTTTGCACACGTCAAGGGTGTGCTGTATGGTAATCACCGTTTATCAGTTATCAGGTCACTCACCAGAGGGAAAACATCATGGTTATCCTGTACGGTTCTAGGTGTATCATCTGGCCACATAACAACGATAGAGAAAATCCTTGATCATTCTGGTTATAACTGCACTGTGACCGAAACAAGTTTTCAAATGGCAGTGGTTATGAAAAGGTTTTCAAACGCTCTGGTCATGACTGGTCGTAGTCTTACCATAATTTTAGAAGTCCAAACCAGGACACTTTTTAAAAAGTGAAAATATACAGAGGCGTGACCACTGAGAGGGGGGACAGCACTCCACTACAGGGATATTACATTGTAACTTTCCTTTTTGCTAGCAATTGCTCCTTATTCTAACTATGCATACAGCACCCTCTCCCCTATGGTGAAACCCTAGTCTCAGGGCCACCCAGCCAGGGGCGGATCAGGAGAAGAATTTTGGGTGGGAATTTGTATTACCAAATCAACAACAACGATGATGATGACAGTTGCTGCCACTACCGACGTTGTGTTAATTGATTGATTTTTCTTTAGGGGGGGGGAGAAATTTTCTTTATATCCCACCCATGGAACCGCCCCTGCTAGCCTCACGTAACGAATGTATAAATAATATTTAGAATACAGAATAGGCTACTAGTCGCAAGGAAAGATTAAAATACTTTGCACAAACTATCCATAACACAATATCACTTTTTATTGAAACAGGAAGCTACACAAATCAAAGTTGTTCTGTAATTCATTTATTTCATTTTGAACTGGGTCCTGGCTGTTGATCATCAACCTCATTATCACCAGTACATACTAAATTTGGAAGTTTTGGCAAATTGCATTTTGACAGTGATATAAATATAGTTGAGTGATATAAATATCTTTAGTTGATTATTTTCTTAAAATATTGATTTTTTTTTTCGCTTGCTTGATTGCTTACTTCGGACATTTTATTAATCCGGACTTTTTTAAATGTTGTTAAATTAACGAAAAACTCGCCAAATGGATAAAAAATGACGCTAAATCACTGACGACTCATTGATGATGACGACATGGAAAATGACGACTCATTGACGAAAATTCAATATCTTGGAAAGAATATAAATAACTACTATAAAAATAATCTATTTTTTTTTTGCAGTAAAAGTAGTAAATTCATTGCATTATACAAGGAAAGTCATGTGCTGCCCACATCGATTTTTTTTGTATAAATTAGAAGTAACATAGTTGTTTATAATAAAGAAGTTTACAAAAAATTCTTATGGAAACCAAATCAATCTTGAATGTAATATACGAATATATATTTGGAATTGTTCTTGATTAAATTTTTATCAAATGAAAAAGTAAAGCTTGATAAGTGGTCTATTTATTTTCAACTTATATATTATTTTCCTTGATTTTTATATTCTAATTAAAATGGAGTTTTCCTTGTATTTCGTTTTCCTGCATGTAATGTTTGTATTCCAAACCGGAGTTCCACTTCAATAAATTTGTAAATGTCCTTAATTTATTTTAATTGTAATTTAGTTATTACAGAAACATTATACTTAAAACAGTATTACATACCTCTCAAACCTTAACCTAGTACAGAGGTACTGATAGGTAAGGCAGACGAATACTTTGCACAGGGGCCCGAGAGGATTCATTTTTTTTTACCCAGACCATCTAACCTACCCGAAAGTGTAAGGTATTTGTTTAAATGGCCGAGAAGTGCCATCCAATTTAACCAGAACCCAGTGGGGGCAACATCCACAGGGACAGTATCTTTCGGAATAACTTACAGGCCCACATATTTAATGTTCCCATACTCCGCATGAACACATAGACAGTTTGAGCAAAGCTGGGACTCAAACTTGGGTGATCCGAGAGCAAACCTCGTGCACTAATAACTGGACTGTTTCACCATCCGGGCTGCTTTTTGCCTAAACCGTTTGTAAAAATAGATCAATAGCTTGTAAAATAAGGAGGGGTGATCATTTGTTGCATATGTCCAAAATGTCTGACGGCGGCTATGTTCAGGTCCATTCAGCTGTACTAAGGTATATTTATTGTAATAGATCAAATGCTTTTGTATGCAGATTTTTGTTTATCAAAATTTACTTTATAATATATAAATTAATTTAAATGTTTTTCACTTACAGTGAAATGGTATATTATGCTGAATATTTTGGAGTGTAAGTGGGGGCCATTGCTTATAAAATGCAGTGGGTGAAATAGAGTTGGGCAAAATACACTGAAAATGCATACATTGAAAATGTATTTTTAATACAAAATACATAGGTTTTAGGACTTAAAATACGAAATACAAAATACTTTTCAAATTTGAAAAATTCCAAATACAAAATACATGTATTTCAAAATACATTCAAAATACAAAATGCAGTTAAAAATTAAACATTGCTGTGTATTGGAGAGGGCTGAATTTTCAATGCAAAGCAACATTTGTCTGTACATTTTATTGAAAATAAACAAACCTTATATTTGTTAAAATAGTATAATATTAGAATTTTAAAAGAATTAGAATGTCCATAGTGAACCTCCAACCCCTTCGAAATGTGATTCTAACTTCAAATCAGTCATAATCTGAGCTCTCTATAGCAGATCCCAAGAAAGAGATGTTTCAAGGAAGCATTTTTCTGAAAAATATAGTATAGCAAATGTTTGCCACCAATAAAATTTATTACATAATATAGCACTGCCTAGTTTGAAGAAATGCCAAGGGCCTAGCATACACACTCGTTAAAACGAGGGACTTCTACATAGAACAAAAATCTTACCTTTAGTTTAAAATTAATAAGAGCATTTCTTATATAGTAGAATGTTAGTCCGTCATATGACGGAAATCAGAATTTGTGAAACATTACTTCTCATTTGGCGTCATTTTTATTAATTTAACGACATTTTTGTCACTTTGGCAACATCTAAAAAAATCGCCAAGTTGGCGAAGTCCCGCTAAATTTCTAGCGAAGCGTTACGGGCGGACGAAGAAATGGACTATTTTTATAGTCTATTCTTATGTTCTTTCCAAAATATTGAACTTTCATCAATTAGTCGTCATTTCATTGATTCAGCGTCAGTTTAATCAATTTAGTGAAGTTTTATGAATTGGGTGACATTTTCGTCAATTTGGCAATATCTAAAAGTCACCAAGTTGGAAATAGTCCGAAAAATTCGTCACCACAATTTTATCCAAATGTTATGATCTGAAAAAGAGGTTTTTCTTATAATACTCGTAGATTCTTATATTCTTTTCAAGATATTGAATTTCGTCAATTACTCGTCATTTTCATTGATTTAGTGTAATTTTTATCAATTTGGCGATATTTTAGTTAATTTGACAATATTTAAAAAAGTTGCCAAGTTGGCGACATTCCGCGAAATTCGTCGGCAAAATCTTATCGTTATGGACGGAGAAATAAGTATTCTTATAGTGGATAAATGACTATTGGCATCCAAATACAAAAGCATTACCCAAAGTATCTTCCCTTATTAATGGAACGGGCTAGATCCACCAGAATGATGGTACTAAATTTATCGCATGATATTACATGTGAAAGTGAACATATTTCACAATAGTTAATATTTTTTATTTTATGTGATTTTTTTATAAATATATTTGAAAAATGTACAATATCTCGAAAACGGTTCATGCTAGTGTTCTGAAGTTTATGTTAATCGTTATCTAATAAAAAATTAAATAAGTGACTATTTGAGCAATTTTATTAAAGGTTATGATTTTTTGATGATTTTTCAAAATTTCAGTCGAAAATTTAGTGGAGTTCTGGAAATTCGATAGCGTTTTAAAACAATAGGCTTCCAGTATTCACGGATTGTAACTTTTGTTCCAATCAGTGATAAGACCGTACATAAGATTATGTTCGTTCGTCAGATATCGTTTCCACACACACATACGCACACACAAACACACAGACAGATATCACCTCAAAAACGTTTGATTCGTGTTCAGGGATACTTGAAATGTGCTCTCTCGTCAAAAACTGGACGAGGGACTCCGTTACAATACTTTCCTTATACATTACACTATGTATATAAAGAAAGTAAAAATATTGTTTTTCTCTTAGTCTCTAAAACCGATTTTTTGATACCCCACTCGATTCGATATTTTTTATTATTTCCTTTATTTTTAAACCTCCACATTCTCTCACTCCCTTCCTTTTCTAATCGACCTGAATCGTACCTGTTATTTTTCATGTTTAGGTTGGGATTTCTAAAAGGTGTTTCAGTATTTTTCGTTCATTATTTTTTGAAAATGAAAAGTTTAAATATTTACAAGCCCCCCCCCCCCCCAGTGTAGTCAAAAAATAAAAAATTGGTATTTTTCTCCATGTTTTCATATGCTCCTATCCTTCATATCCAACTATAATATTTACATGTCTTTTTTTTTATTTTTTGAACGATTTTTATTCTCCCCTCATCCTCCAACATTTAAATGTTTCGAATTTTTATAAGTTTGTTGGTATTGTACCTCTAAATCTATATTTACATGCCAATTTTCAAGGTTGTTAAACGAATAAGTTAGATTTAAAATATATGGGGGGGAGGGGGGGGGTATAGCCTAATACAGGCATCTACATAGGATTCCTGTTTTTTTAATTTTGAAACTCTAAAAATGAAAGGTTGGTAGTACTCTCCAAATTTTACATGCAATCGATTTTAGCACCCTCTGGAAAAAATCCTGCATACGTTCATGTGCATAATCATGATGCATGTGTTCTGTTTATTTTTTTATTATTAGTTTCTATATAATTTTGGGATAGATTGCATTAAAATTTTTGTAGTTGGTATATATGTTCAACTATTTTTAATAAAACAAAAATTACCTTTGTACTCAGTGTTTCATTTATTCTAAGGGATGAAGAGGTAGGGGAAAAATTACATTATTAATATTTTAAGTTTATCTACAGTACTTCGAAATATTTGAATAACTAATAATTTGACAAAATAAGTAAAATTTTAATAATAAAGTGAAGTAAATCATAAATTAAAAAAAAATCGTCTTCTTGTTAGTGTAAAAACATTTTGTCATAGTCTTATTAAAATAAAAATATATTGCAACACATTTTGCTATGCATTTCCTATTACCTAATACTAATACACATACAGCGCCTCTGCTCATACGTATTTCCATGTTAAAATTCCCTTGCTTGGGTGGATAGACTGTTTTCTAAATCCTCGGCAGAGCGAACGGTGGCTTATGACTGATAATGTTGTAATAATGCAATTAGTGTCTCTATGTATATAAGTTCGTTGCAAGAGTGTCACCTTCGTAAACTTTAGTTTACGAAGGTAACGTTGCAAGAGAGACCTCAGTGTCTAGAGCCTTAGGTGAACTAATGACGTGAATAGGGCCAGCAAGACTTTTCCTAACATATTGAAACAGGATTCCAGCAGACAGCATAGACGGGCCAATATGACATGCCCATCAAATCTCCTATACAAGTTATCTATATCGACTGCGAAGCCGACGTGGTTGTCGAGTGGTCAAGGCAAGTGTTTCCGTAGCAATCGTTCGAGCCCCACGTAAGGCATGGTTGTTTGTGTTGTGGGCGCAATCTGATCCGCCCCCCTCTGGTGCGCCTGGGGCTACGTCAATGGATGGCTAAATGGTTCACACTCTGGCCGCTGTAATAAAGGCGAATGACGAAGGTCAAAGTGCCTAGCCATTTGAAAAAAAATATCGGCTGCGAATTTTAACTCCGCCATTCCACAGATATAGTTTCACTTAAATTCACTGGATCTTGTGGTGTGACGTCACGTAGATGTATGGTTGTGGATGCATGACAAGAGTTCTTTGGTCTCTTCACGTGGAAATTTACATTTCAATATGCGATTTTGATTTATATTTCAATGCGCGATTTTGATATTCAAATTATATATTTTTTTCTGTTTAAGATTTACTTTATTATTACTTTCTACTGTTTTTTTTCTATTTCTAAGTTATATATATATATATATATAGGAATGTCAAAAAACAGTAATTATCAATGTACAAATAATACTAAATCAAATTCAAGACATAATAGCGCAATGCAGCTAGTTAATGTCGAGAAAATATAACAAGTCAAAAATTGCAAGAACGTGAATACATGAATAAAGTGAAAAAGACCAACAGAGCATATATAAAAGGCCTAGAGGGATGGCGACCCCTAGTTCCCGGTTACAAGTCGACTTTTTACACCTTAGGAATACAGGTGATATATGGCTCCGGGCAACCAGGTGATATATGGCTACGGGAGTGTTTCCTAAGGTGTAAAAAGTCGACTTGTAACCGGGAACTAGGGGTCGACATCCCTCTAGGCCTTTTATATATGCTCTGTTGGTCTTTTTCACTTTATTCATGTATTCACGTTCTTGCAATTTTTGACTTGTTATATATATATATATATATATATATATATATATATATATATATATGGAACCTACTAAGGGATAGTTACTAATTTATATGACTAAAAAGAATTTTTTAAATTTAATATTAATAAATTATTACCATTTAATTTCTGCAACTGGATTCAATTGTTTAGAAATATTATACTTAATCAACTTTTCAGAATTTATAGGTTATCAGATAAAAAATTTTATGCGTTGCACATTAATAGCCTCAAAATTGCCAGTAAATTTTATGAATATCCAGCATATTTAGTAAATGGAATAATTAATAAGTTTCGATTAGCCTAAAATTCTCATAATCTCTCCTTAATATCTTATTTTAGCCATACTTCTACATTCTCTTGAATTTACATCGAAATTACTGTTTTTTTAAATAATTTTTACATTTTTATTATTGCCCGCCAGGGCGGTGTTTATTACTTTCCTTATATACATAATGTATAAGGAAAGTATTGTGACGGGGTCGAAAATTCGAATTCGAGTTTTCGACAGGAGAGCACGTTTCAAGCATCCCTGATCACGAATAAAACATTTTTGAAGTGATGTCTGTGTGTGTTTGTGTGTGTGACAGTTGGTCTGTGGAGACTGTGGATAACTGACGAACGAATGGACCGATTCGAACAAATTTGGTACAAAAATCACAATCCGTAAACACTGGAAGCCTATTGTTTTTATACGCAATCGAATGTTCAGAACCCCCCCCCCCCCCCCCTAAATTTTCGAATGAAATTTTGAAAAAATCGTCAAAAAATCAAAACCACTAATAAAGTTACGCAAATAGACATTTCTTATGTAATTTTTCATTAGAAAACGATTGACATAAATTTTAGAACGCTAACATGAACGGTTCTCGAGATATTGCACATTTTTCAAAAAAATTATCAAAAAGTCATATAAAATAGAAAAAAAAAATCCTATTGAGAAACATGTTCACTTTTCATATGTAATATCATGCGATAAATTGGGTGACATCATTCTCGTGGATCTAGCTCGTTCCATTCATGAAAAAAGATACTTTGAGTAATACTTTTGTATTTGGACGTCAATAATTATTTATCTGCTGTAAGAATAACTTATTTCTTCGTCCATAACGCTTGGCGAGATTTTGGCGACGAAATTGGCGGAATGTCGTCAACTTAACGAAAATCTTGCCAAATGGATAAAAATGACGCTAAATCAATGAAAATGACCACTAATTGTCGAAAATTCAATATCTTGGAAAGAATATTAGTATCTACTATAAGAAAAACCTATTTTTACTTTCCTTATCTCCATAATGTATAAGGAAAGTATTGTGACGGGGTC
Source organism: Amaurobius ferox (assembly GCA_951213105.1). Classification (NCBI taxonomy): domain Eukaryota; kingdom Metazoa; phylum Arthropoda; class Arachnida; order Araneae; family Amaurobiidae; genus Amaurobius; species Amaurobius ferox. The sequence goes on along the minus strand of OX578143.1, from coordinate 70,502,014 downwards.
GAAAATTCGAATTTGAGTTTTCGACGGGAGAGCACGTTTCAAGCATCCCTGATCACGAATCAAACATTTTTAAAGTGATGTCTGTGTGTGTGTGTGTGTGTGTGTCAGTGGGTCTGTGGAGACGATAACCGATGAACGAATGGACCGATTCGAATGAAATTTGGTACAAAAATCACAATCCGTAAACACTGGAAGCCTATTGTTTTTATACGCAATCGAATGTTCAGAACCCCTAAATTTTCAAATGAAATTTTGAAAAAATCGTCAAAAAATCAAAACCGCTAATAAAGTTACGCAAAATAGACATATCTTATGTAATTTTTCATTAGAAAACGATTGGCATAAATTTTAGAACGCTAACATGAACCGTTCCCGAGATATTGTACATTTAAAAAAAAAATATCAAAAAGTCATATAAAATAAAATAAAAATATTTCCTATTGAGAAACATGTTCACTTTTCATATGTAATACCATGCGATAAATTGAGTGACATCATTCTCGTGGATCTAGCTCGTTCCATTCATGAAAAAAGATACTTTGAATAATACTTTTGCATTTGAACGCCAATAGTCATTTATTTATCTGCTGTAAGAATAACTTATTTCTTAGTGCATGACGCCTGGCGAGATTTTGGCGACGAATTTGGCGGAATGTCGCCAACTTGGCGACTTTTTTGAAATGTTACCAAATTAACGAAAATCTCGCCAAATGGATAAAAATGACGCTAAATAAATGAAAATGACGATTAATTGTCGAAAATTCAATATCTTGGATATTAGTATCTCATTAGAAAACCTGTTTTTTTACTGTAAAAGTAGCAAATTCATTCCATTATATAAGGAAAGTCATGTGTTGCCCACATCAGATTTTTTTATGGTGTTTTCACTACTATTGAATATCGTACTTATACTGCGATCTACAAATAAGATGGGAAAATTGTACATATAGCAAAGACTTTTGAGACGATTAATATGTGATAGTGTACACTTATTACTATCCAGACGTTTGATATGGAGCATATAGCTAACGATTAGATTTTTAAAAACTTGGTTACTAAGGCAAGAAGAATAATGAGGGAAGAATTTTACATTAAATTTAAATTGATGTCTCTTATCATAAATAGTAGTATTGAATGAGTTACTTTGTATATCAATGGTGATATCAAGATAATTTACAGATTTGGAAGGGTGGGATTCATTAGGTATTAATTCAAGATTGGATGGATATATATATATATATATATATATATATATATATATATATATATATATATATATATATATATATATATATATATATATATATATATATATATATATATATATATATATATATAGACTAGTTTTTTTTCTTACTATTTGGTATGATTTACCTATAAATACTTTAATACTTTTAAATTAAGATGTTTGCATTATTGTAAGTAATTTGTTTGATATTTTTACAAGTTGTTAGTGGTACAGAATTTAGAGAAGCTGTTTTTTATATGACAGGCGCATATCCCGCTAGATATCGGAATCTAATTATACAAGGAATGATATAATTTTTTGATTTTGTAATTTTTGAAGTGAATAACGTCTGCGATATTTTCATTATAATATATTGCCACCTGAAGTAGGGGCGTTACGAAATTTGTAAACACTTTGGATGTTTATATCTCCGAAACTAACGGATAAAAATGTAAACAATTTTTACTTGGTTCTCCGAAAAAAGCTACCGTTTATGAATACGAAAATAATAGCAATATTTAAAAATTTTAAACTCTTTTTTTTTTTTTCAAAAACAGTTTTTGCTTCATTTTGTTTCCTTTCACTTGAAATATCTTCTAAATTATAAAAGATAGTTAGAAACTTCCACTCGTAAAGATAGTTAGTACTTTCGCTCGAAATATCTTCTAAACTATAAAAGATAGTTAGAAACAGTAAGCTGCAGAAATGTTCAGTAGGGAATCCAGTTTCTAGATCAATAATTCATCTGTGAAATGAAGGAAGGTTGCAAATTTTCCGTTTCTAAAGCTTATTATGCTTATATCCCGAAACCTAAAAATGCTATGAACAGTAAATGAATCCTTTGCAGTCTTTTGAAAGTCCTACAAGGATATATACAATTGGATTTTGGCTTGAGTTCTTAGTTTTCGAAATAGAGTGGTTATAATTTCGATATTTAAATATTTTGAACTATTTTAAAAATATAGTTCTAATCAGTGTTTCTGTCAAGACATTTTAGTTGGGGGGGGGGGCGAATGAAACTTTAGGGGAGTTTTCTATTTGTCCTATATAAATATATCTAAATGCTGTCACATAATGGGAACTAGGTTAACATAAAATGTCTGAACGTGGGGGGGGGGGGGGGGAGCTTCGCCCTCAGATGTATGTCTGAAAGTTCGCTATTTTAATATTTTGGAGCTATTTTGAAAAGGTGCGTCTAATTTTGATATTTTAATATTTTTAATTGTACTAAAAATATTTAAAGAGAACTAAACATCCACAAATATTGTTAGCAGGACAGCGAAACGTGTAGGAAATTAGTGAACTTTTTGGAGTTTTCTTTTGCAAGATGTTATTCACACAAACCATTTCAATCCACAAAATCATTCCTCAAAACCTCCAATCCGCGGACTGAAGTCACTACTGATTTTTATAAGAAGTTTCCAATGAATCTGACCTCATACGAGGGTACTTTTTTAATCTGTATATACCAATTGCCAAGTGTCCGTCTGTACGTCACGCTTTTTTAGGCAGATTTGCAATTTGGTACACGGCTCGGTCGTTCGATAACCCCCCCCCCCTGGAAAAATCAAATTTTTAGAAAACGTTCTCTAGAAGGTGTGTGTGTGTGGGGGGGGGGGGGGGGGAGTGCTCCACATTAAACTTTCGGAAAATGAAATGATAGGAAAGTATGCTTTGCGATAAGATAGAGACTTCAAATTTGGTGTATGGGTAAATCGTTCGAAAGGAAAAAAGTGTGCAATTTCATATTTCTAATATTTTCTACTTAAGGGGATGCCGCACACCAAAATGTTCGATATACCGAATAAATGAAAAAAGGCTGTTTTAAAATTAGATAGAGGCTTGAAATTTGGTATATGGGCTAATCATTTGACGAAAGCATCCAAGATGAATATAATTTTTCGAAATTGTTCGTTTAATGGGGTACTCCAGAGAAAAAACGTTCGAAAGGTGAATTGATAAAAAAACATGCTTCGGGATGACATAGAGATATCAAATTTGCTGTAAGGGTAGATAGTTTGGAAGGAAGAAAGTGTACAATTTCAATTTACCAATATTTTCTACTTTAGGGGGTGCCGTACACCAAAATGTTCGATTTTCGGAATAAAGGAGTAACGCCTCTTTTAAAACGTGATAGAGACTTGATATTTGGTATATGGGCGAATCATCTGTTAGAAAACACAAGAAGAATAGAGTTTTTCAAAAATGTATATTTAAGGGGATGGGTACTCCACATAAAAATATTCGAAAGATGAAATGATAGAAAAAGCATGCTTCGCGATGAGACAGAGACTTTAAATTTGGTGTAAAGGTAAGAAGTTGGAAAGGAAGAAAGTGTGCAATTTCAGTTTTCCAACATTTGCTATTGCAGGGGGGGGGGGGGGGTGCTCACTAAAATATTCGATTTGCCGAACAAATGAAAAGCGCCTCCTTTACAATATGATAGAGGCTTGAAATTTAGTACATGGGCTAACCATTTGATTAACAGAACAAAGATGAATACTGTATGAGAAAAATGTTCATGAAGTGGGTGCTACGCAGATAAACGTTCCAGAGGAAGTGACAGAAAAAACAAGCTTCGCGATAGGATAGAGACTTCAAATTTGGTGTACGGGTAGATAATTTGAAATAAAGAAAGTGTGAAATTTCAGATTCCCAATATTTGCTATTTTAAGAGGTGCCGCACACTAATATGTTTGATTTTCCGAATAAATGGGGCACGCTTCCTTTTAAATGTGATAGAGGCTTTATATTTGGTATATGGGCCAATCATCTGATAAAAAAACCCTTGACAAACAGGGTTTTTCGAAAATGTTCATTTATAGGTGTGCTCCACAGAAAAACGTTCGAAAGGGGAAATGATAAAATAGTATGCTCCGGGATGAGATAGAGACTTTATTTTGGTGTACGGATAGATAGTTCGAAAGGAAGCATTGAGTAATTTAAGTTTTCCAATATTTACTTTATTAGGGGGGGGGGGGGGGGGTCCTGCACACCAAAACATTCGATATGCCGAATAAATGTAAAACGCGAATTATTAAAAAATTTACATTATTCAGGGATTGATGCTTATTGCGACACCGTTGATTTCCAACGGGTATTAAGCTAGTTTTGAATAAATGCTTTATTTTTTTTTTAATCTATTTCAGCGTAATTTTAATTTCTAAAGTATTACGTGTGTTCATGCCATTTGATTTTTATGCTTTATAATTTTAGAATCTTTCTGTGTGTAGTAGGTAATTGTTAGAAATTAATGCTTTCAATTGGTGTGTTCATAAAATTGAATAATTGACTATATAAATGCTATAAAAGAAATAAATAAATGTTTCTTTTATATATTTCTTTATTTTTATATACATTGTAATTAATACAAAACAATCCGTATCTTACGAAATAATTATTCCATTTCTTTGCATTGATAACATTTATTATACGTTTGAAACCGTGTTTGTTCCTCTATCAAGCATGCTGCGAGACATTCTTTATTTTCCCATTAGTGACACAGTTCACTACTTCGACAGCAAAACGTAGTTCAACATCGATTTAAACTAGCATAATGTTCATATGTGTGGGATACTGATTGCCGGATAATGCGGCGACGGTGGATCAGGGAACGAATCTGTTCTCCATGGTCTATCCTCCGACTTCTGTGACTTCTTTTTCTTTTTATCTTTTTTCTTATCACTTGTTATCTGCTTTGGCTTTGTCTCCGTGTCTTTTTGTTTCAAGTCTCTTTCTATCTGCGGCCCTGGCGTAGTCTTCTTTTCGTCAGGTTCCAACTGTGCTGTCATGAAAATTACTTTACCTGGAGGTCCCGGTTCCTCCTCTTCCTCTGGTTTCGAATTTTTGTAAGCTGCAGGTTCTTCTGAGCTACTAGATTTACCATATTTCTGAGAGTTGTTCTCTTGCACAATTACGGCACTTTCTGATTCAGAGGGCTGGGTGGCAGATAGATCGTTCCAAAATTGAGTTTCACTTGAACCGAACGCTACAAATATTATGACCGCTGTCACGCAGATGGCAGCAGACAAATAGAACATTACGGACCATTCACTCATAGATTGCTGTGGAAAAAATATAACATTTTATTTAAAAAAATTAAGTATGCAATAACAAAAATCTTAATCAAGATATTGCCATCAAGAATTTCTTTTCAGGGGGGTTATAAGTATTTTAATGGGGGGGGGGGGGTTGAGTATAACCAAAGCAAGGTTGAAATTTGTATTTTTACAGTACTTTTATAAGTCTCTAGGAGTTATAATCCATAGTATCTCACTTATGCGCGCCCAAGTGATGACTTTGGAGGCACAATAGAAGCCACATTATAAAATTTTAAAATAAAATCTTGCGTATGCACTATAGAAGTGCACTTTGAATTAAACCATCGAAAATTTTGTCACAAGTAACTGAACTAAAGCAAATTGGATTAATATTGTGTAGAAAATAAAACTAAAACAAATAAAAACTAATAATTTATGTGATCTTAATCTGATCAGCTAACTTAATCAATATTTCAACACTAGAAGGTGTGCCCGTCATATGGCGGAATTCAAAATTTGCAAAACTTTAATTCTCATCCGCTCGCCGGCAGCATCGCGTTCCTACTATAAACGAATATATGACAGCTATGCACCGCACCTATTCCTCCGCAATCAGTATTAGCATTTCCTATACGACTTCCTATCGAGACATACATAATCATCTCCTAACAAAAGGCAATTCATATATGATCCCCTAACAAAACGCATCTGTCCCACGAACAGTGGAATTTACTTAAATTTGAATCAAGTATATTAAATTAATAATTCCCACAAAACAACAGGGATTATCAAGAAAATGTAACTTAATTTCGCAAAATATTCATTTTTTATTAATTAGAAGCCACTTTTATTAATTTAGCGTCACTTTATCAATTTGGCGACATTTTCGTCAATTTAGCGATATTTTAAGAAAGTCGCTAAGTGGGACGGTTGGACTGACAGACCGACCTTACCGAAGCATCATTACAAAACTATCCCTTAACAAAACACAATTAATTTAATTGATTTAGCGTCATTTTTATCTATTCGGCGACATTTTTATTAAGTTGCCGAGTTGACTATATCCCGCTAAATATTTTGCCAAGCGTTACGGATGGAGAAATGGGTTATTCTTATAGTAGACAATAAAGTAATATACGTATGTTTATGTGTTTTCTGCATATCGTAAATAAATGCAATTAACTATATGATTGGGTACAAATTAACAAAATTTATTAGATAGGTATATTTTCGCGAAAAAACATGACTCGAAACTTTGTTTGAATATTAGATTCAGTTAGTAGACTTGCAGTTTGCAAACGTTTAATAATTCATTTCGGCCAATAATTCTTATTCGGTCACATGTGAAGCGAACTGTTACGATGTACTTACTCTGTGATATAACCCCGAGGAAAGTCTTATATCGCTATGAAATCTCGCAAACGTAATGAGTTTGTAAAGATAAATAAATAATTACATTTTCATAAAATTCGTTAAAAGCAGTATATAAAAAATTAAAATTATCAACCAGTTTATCTATTAAAATTATCAGCCGAGGAATGTATCTCATTTTAGAGATGTTTAAATAAAAGTACATTGAAGTTAGAAAGTGCTTCATAATCAATGCTCTATGCATGATTGATCTTCCTTGTTTAATTAATTGGGGTTTTATATGTTGCTTTGCATTCCTACTTACCTGTTGGCGCTGCAAATAAGTATGTGCAATCGTGCAAAATTAAGAGGCTTGGAACTTCGACACTTACGCATGACACTGTATTGTTCTGAATTAAATTAGTAATTTTATTTACAGTGAAAATACAAAATATACATTATATTTGCAAAGCTATTAAATTTAGGCATTTCTAAAATCATTCAAAGGTGGGCGCTTTTGCCCGGCTACTTATTATTTTATTGAAAATATTATCATAGGTCAAAACCTATTAAGTTTGTTTTTGATTCATTTTGCCCAGAGATCTAACGCAGGGGATGGGACAGTCCAGTGGTTAGCACGCGGGAATTGCTTTCAGACAACCTGAGTTCGATTCCCAGCTCTGCCCATACTGTCCCCGTGTTCACGCGGAGTACGGGCACATTGAATATGTGGGTCCATAAGTCCTTCCGAGAGGTTGGTGGTAGGGGAAAGAGGGTACAGTCGCTGTGGATGACGGTCCCACTGGGTTCCAGTCTAAATTGGGTGGCACTTCCCGGCCGTCCAAATAGATTACAATTTTGAGTAGGTTGGACGATCTGGGTCGAAGGAGAGGGGTAAGGCAGGGGATATATCTTATCCGATCTTTCTCTGACAAGAAAATAATAGTCGAATAGAAATTAAATTGAAAATTGCTTATAAAAAGCCTATTATATGTGATGGTTTACAATAAAAGAGTCCCAGTTATTGGTAATTTTACTTCTGAGATAAAGTGGTACGCATATAGCCATTATATTGACAACTGTGTTCCTTTTAGTTTAGAGTGGATTTAGATAACCGTATGTTTAACGTTTTCATTATGTTCTGCGCGTTACCAATTTTTAGATATTAATTTGTTTTATTAACCAAAGTTAAAATACAAAATTAAAAAAAAAAAAACGTTTGTTAAACGAAAAACCATGGTTTAAAAAAAATGGTTTAAAAGGAAAAGAAAGAATACACACACACACACACACACACACACACACACACACATATACATATATATATATTATACAAATGTAATACAATTTAGTATACTACTAAATAAATAATAAGAATATAAATATTCGAAATGTTGGCGCAAAGGTGCCGAACTCAAATCGAATACTAACATGGCTATCCAAATGGAAATTGGAATACAATACAAATTGAAGAGTGAGATCTTAAATTACTTAATAAGAAGTCAAAAATTAAATTCAAATTCAATAGATAGGGATAATAATATCAGGATTTATTTTGCAGTAGCAATAAAACAAGGATATCCTCTAAGAGTTTTATGTAAAGTTGCAAGTAGTTTTTAACATAACCATAACTAAAAGTAAATACAATTATTTCAAAAAACAGTAATATAAAACTGAGTGAAAAACTCCTCGTTCAGCGTATTTAGTTCCCGAAAGGTACGTGCTTATATAGTACTAGTCTTTAAGCAGTTTAATGTAGTGTCTAATTGTAGTATATATTTCTTATAGTGAGTAAGTCTTATATTTCTTATTGCGAGGTCTTGTATTTTGATTTTATATCATTAATGGATAATGTATCGGCTCCCGGGAGTATTGTCGCGGCGTAAAGCATGTTTAACCAGTGAGTGGGGGTCATAACCCTCCAGCCAATTTGTGGTACCTTACTCTTCAATTTGTATTGCATTCCAATTTCCATTTGGATAGCTATATATATATATATATATATATATAAACCTAATAACCATAGTTTAAACCAAGATTAGAACCCAATGAGATTTAAACCAGCAAACCCTACTATCAAAATCCAACCCAAAAACTCCTAATCTGTTTTCCCTGTTTTACTGTTCTAGTTTGATTAATAATGATTAATAAGTCTGATAATTTGTAAAATGGCTTGTAATTATCGTAAAGACACGTGTTTTTGTTCTTTAGAAACAACCTTTAAAGTTGTTCTTAACAAGAACCTAAACACATTTTTTAAATTTCCGACAACTCGACTCCTTTCTTGTAAACTATCACATATTCTATCGAAAGACCAAAGAGTTTGATATATCTATCCTCTGGGCTGGGATATATAAAGGCGTATACCAAATCCAAATATTGTTACACATTTCTAGAGATTTTATCAGATATTTGTCTATTCCTTTAAATACTCACTCTTTTTTTAGTTAAGTAGCCAATTGCTGAGGGAATAATAATACCGGACATGGCTCCGACAGTGCTCATGGTTCCAGAAATGGTTCCTAGAATAAAATCAACAGTAGTGAGTGATCTTCAATCCAATAAAGAGAGCAAATAATAAATATAATTGCTTGTTTTAAAGCCTACTCAGCACTTTAAATGTTTCGTTCACAATTGTACCATTTTATTGCACAAAATGACTGATAAAGGCGTTTTTTTTAAAAAAAAAAAAGACTTTTCTAATGTGCCATCGGTTGTTTACATTCGGGTTTTTGTCATGTTCAGGAACGTTTTTCATTTAACTTCAATCCATTTACAGAGAGTAACGCAATATCCTCTCTAGAAATATTTAATTCTAACTTTAGAGGTGAGATAAATTTATTAAAAGGGGGACTTTCTCAACATCTACAGAATAAGAAATATCAACAAGTTTTCTTTATTACTAATTATAGAAACTTATCGTGTTAATTAATTTATAATATTTCTGTTGGGCAAAAGCAAGCTTTTCGAATTAATAAATAAACCACTTGGCAACAAATTTACAGTGCAGTCAGAATCACTGGCATTTTACACGTCCTCATAGCATAATGAACTAGCTGCATCGAGAAATCGAACCATAAGGTCCGACAGGGAACCTTTATAAGTATGGTAAACACGTCTATAAAAAACATTTAAAATATTTTCTATTAAAGACTACAAGATATGTAAACTGTCTTTTTAAAAACACTATTTTGACGTACAAGAAAATTTTTACATTTAAAGTGCCTAGTGCCTTCAGACATCATAATTCATCAACAGTGGCCACCGTGGCCACCTATGATGAACATTATGATGTCTAAAAGCGCTATGGCATTTTAAAATGTAGAAAACTTTCCTGTACGTCGGTGGTGATTTTAAATACAGTTTAAGATCTTGTAGTCTTTGATAGAAAATAAGGGAACCTATATTTTACTCGCATAATTGTTAACTTGATATAAAATATTTTGACTAATTCTGGACAGAAGCTTCAAAGTTACCAAAACTTTTTATCGAATCTTTTTACCGACAAAAATTTTTCGCACAGAAATCAATCCATCCTACTGCAGAAAGTAATACGATGACACAGAGCTTTGGAGATGGAAACATTCAACATTTTATTTATTTGATTTAGGAAATAATGGTTGATATAGAGCTATCATGCGCAATATTTAATTAAGTCAAATAATCTGATTTACAGAAAATTATATTTTAACACAAGGTAAATTAACTTAATGTATGGATGCCTTGCTAGTTATAATGCGATGCAAAAGGGTTAACCCTGATTGGAACCAAGAAAAGGTAAGTTGAATAAAAATTAATTTTATTTAACTAACGTTAAAAAGAAAATTCATAAATGAGCGATTTTATATATTCATAGATTTTATATTTTGAGTATCAAAAATTATTTATGCTATAATAAAACAATGCAATTTTCGTTCAGCCATGAATCGATTTGATACCAGTCCAGCCAGGGGCAGCGGTTCATTTTTTAAATGCTCGCTTCTTGGAGTTTCTTATTTCTTAGTGTAACTTTTGCCCTATTTTTTACCTGCAAATCGAGGAGACATATCGACGGGGATCACAGCCGTGGATGCAAAGTTGAATCCGCACATGCCGAGTGCCATGACCAGGAAGAAGACACTCCAGCTTCGATTGCATCCTGTAAAGGTCACTGCAACCATGCATATGGCATAACCGCATAAGCCTGAAATGTTAAGCATACGGCGTATGTTAATTGTTGGTACATTTCACATAATAGGCTTTTTTCTTAAACAGGAAATAGATTGAAGTATTTAACATTTATAACTGTATGAGCCTGTCTTTAAAATCTGTGCATTTTATCTGTGCAAATTCACTGTAGAAGTTTGAAATTTAGGATGCTGTCATTTCTGAAGCGGGGGATGCGACTGACACGCGAATGAACTCCAGTTTGTATACTGCCATTATTGTTACGGGAATTATTGCTTTCTATAGAAAATAATGCCATGGAAAAAATCTTAAAACTCGAATCATTCGAGTTTAAATAATGATAATTATTAAACATTCTGATTTAAATTTTAGTTCTAGTTTTCCACAGGTTTACACATCGAATTTGATAGCCGTAGGTGAATTCGTTAGTGAGCTATCCTGTCGGTAATGTCCTGTACAATATCCCTATATAATATCCCTGTATAATATCTCTGTATAATATCCCTATATCCTGAATATCCTGTCCTAATATCCTGCAATGTCCACACGGACATTTCCCCAAAAGTTCTCAAAATGAATTCAGAAGGTTTTAAAATGTGCTTATGTCTAAAATCGGGAGAGGGAAAAAATTAGTATATTTTATCAATACTATAATATGAGAAAGTAAAAATTGGAAAACGTCATCCTTCCAGAAAGTAAAGTTTCATCATCATTTCAACAATGTTGTTGTTGTTGTTGGAACCCAGACCGTTCGACCTACCAGAAAGGTGTAAGGTAACAGTTTGGACGGTCGGGAAGTGCCACCCAATTTAGACCGGAACCCAGTGGGGGAGGCATCCACAGGGACCGTACCCTCCTTCCCCTACCACCAACCTCTCGGAAGGACTTTCGGACCCACATGTTTAACGTGATCGTACTCCGCATGAACACGGCGGTAGTTTTGGCAGTGGCTGGAATCGAACCCGGGCCTACCGAGTGCAAGTCCAGCGCGCTAACCAATGGGCTACCGCGCCCTTCAACAATGTTGTTGTTGTTGAAACCCAGACCGTCCGACCTACCAGAAAGGTGTAAGGTATCAGTTTGGACGGTCGGGAAGTGCCACACAATTTAGACCGGAACCCAGTGGGGGAGGCATCCACAGGGACCGTACCCTCCTTCCCCTACCACCAACCTCTCGGAAGGACTTTCGGACCCACATATTTAACGTGATCGTACTCCGCATGAACACGTTGTGTACGAGTTCAATAGATGTGTACGAGTTACCACCAGGTAAATTTGGGTTACCATTTTGGTGGTAATGCCAAAAACTGACCTTGCTTTATTTGTAAGGTGAATCATTCAGTGGCGTCACCAAGTGATGGGGGGGGGGGGGGGATCACATCCTCTCGAAGTTCGGAGACATTATATTTGGAGAAAATATTTATATCCCCCCCCCCCTTTCAATTTTTTTTTCTGGCGAGGCTACTGGAATTATTGCAAACAAACGAGTATTTACGCAAGATCAGCGAGACCTGTAATATTATAAAGATACGTCCACTATCTCGTTTCTAAACATTTCGTGTTTAAAAATGAATTGCTGAGTGATAGGAAGATTGTGATATATACATGGTATTTACCTAAATATCTTAAATTATTTAAATTCTAAATGCAAAAAATAAAATAAAATTTTAAACTTTACAATATATAGTATAGGTAGTAGGATTTTAGAAAATGCAGAACATTTTAAATTTCAAAGGTACGGGAGAAAAGATCACGCCTATAAAACGTTTTAATCCAATTAAAATTTAAACGTGAGCCAAAGAGGTTTCTTTTGCTTGACAAAGCACCTTTTTGGCAACCTTTTATTTAACTTGATCTGGTGTTTGTCACCGTGATTAAAATCTTTAAGGGCGCAACTAATCAGATCCTATTAATCATAGTAAAATGAAATTTGGTATGTCGTTTCCTTTTGCAGAACATTTTAGTTCTTTGGATTTTGAACATTATCGGGCTAACCCGTCCTGGGCTCGCCATAGGAATGTACTCGCTTTCGAGAATAACGCGAGATCAGGAGTAGCTAGAAAGTTTATATTTGGCAAATCGTTGTTTTTCCTGGTATATTTAAATTTTGAATCTTACCACCCTGACTGTACTGGGTCCACCATACACTGTTAAAAATTTCTGTGCAGTGTTGGACTAAAAAGTATTTACAGTTGTATTGCCTACTAATTTTCGTGGACACTAAGTCGGAAAACCTGAGGCGGGTTTCCTAAATAGGTGGTGCACAAAAATTAGTAGGCAATACAACCAGAGCCGAATTTAATGTTCGTAGACCCTAGACACTTTCATGTTCACTGTGCAAAAACAGGAATAAACGCCCTCTGAATTACCGAGGAATATTCATGTAACCCTTAAACCACTTTATTTTTTAAATAAATATCAATAACAATGTCTCTAATAAACATGAACCAATATGTCTATCATAATGATATATCAACATCCCCCTTTAACACGTCAAGGTTCGTCGTATTAGCCCATTCATGTATTATCCTCAGTAGAGAAGATATGATTAATTTTGAATTAAAAGGAATGAACCGTAGCGAATACTAATGGTTCTTGTCATGACAGATTATGAAATATTTTACCACCGTGTAAATCTATCACAATCTGTCATCACTTATGAATGTTAATTTATTAAGTGAACATTTTAATATGTATAATTTATTGGTGATTTGTTGGTTCTGTAATGTAATTTAAAAATTTAGATAAATTAAGATTTCTGCCCTCGTAATTTTTTTCTTATTAACCTTTCGCTTACGGGTGGGACAGCGTCTATCCCAAATGAAGAACCTCTCAAAAAGATAGGTATTTGACATACCCTATCTCAAACAGTTCGATCCCCCTTTGCAGACATTGGTATCCATGGACGCCCATGCCGCTGTCCCACCTGTCATGAATTGACGCTGTCCCATCCGTAAGCAAAAGGTTAATATCTTATTTCAATTTGCTTGCCTGCTTCGTAGGCCCTAAAAATTTCGTAGGCCTTAGGTACTGTAGCTAAAGAGCCTAATGGGTAATCCGGCCCTGAGTACACCTAGCATCTCCTTTTCATTTTCAGTGCAAAGTGCATGAACAATTTTAACAGTGTAGGAATGCACTGATTTTGGGGAATAACTAACCTCAATAACCGCAGCAGCTGGAAAGTCCAAATTTGGTATATCGTTGTCTTTCATACATTTAACTTACATACATTTTCATAAATACATTTAAGTTACATACAAATAATAAAGGGGTACTTTAAAAAACTGTCTTTCGCTTTTTTTTATTATTTAATTACAAATAGTAGTAGCCGGGCAAATCCATTTCCACTTTCGCCAAATACGTTTATTGGTTTCAGAATACTTAATATGTGCACATTAAAATGAGACATGGTGAGTGTAGCAAAGAGGGAACAGATCCCTCTCACTATTGATGTAAAAATAATAATCATAATAATGATAATGTAATATAAAATATCGAGTGAAGAGTCTGGCTTCCGTTTTACTTTCAAAACATAAAGAAATTATTGAATTTGATTTACCTATACTGATGAAGATTTTGCGAATGGCTGTCGCTTTGAGTATCTTTTTCTTCAGAAGGTAATCGGAAACAAGACTTGTACAGATTAGAAAGAATGCCTCCACGATGTTTGGAATTGCTGACATGAGGCCATTCTGCACAGATGGTAAATAAAAATTAGGTGATAGTCATAGCATTAAAGTGAGGAAACAATAATTTGGGGAGTAAGAACGCGGATCATCACCTTAATGGATAGTCTATCCCAGGGATGGGCTAACTACGGTCCGCCAATGCGCAACAAAACTGGATTTATATAAAGCCATACCAAATTCAACATTTACGAACTTCGAAAATCATGCTCAAAAATGCATGGCAACGTTTGAGTCCTCATATTCATGCGAACGAGTGTTTTCAACCATAAAATATGGTAAAAGTGGTCTCAGAAACCGCCATACTGGTGAGCATCTTTCTTCTATATTGAAAATCACTTCCTCATCATTTAACCCAGATTATGAAAAAATGCTGGATGCTCAATCGCAATTTTATTCATCTCACTTCATCATTTTAAACCTCCTAAAGTAACTTTAAAACAATATAAAGGTATTTGACATTGTTTTACAGTTCGAATATTTTAAATATATTTTAAAATGAATTTTGAAGAAAAAATAATGAATAGAAGCCTTTAATCAACGAAAAAAATATTTTTTTTTACCCCCCCCCCTCTAAGCAAGTTTGTCCACCTCTGGTCTATCCGCATTTAACTTCTAATTTCGCTGAAATTTCATCGCAGTAAATAAGAGAAGGGCCGCTATGCAAATTATGGGCCCCCTACAAACATTTATAACGAGCTCCCTACAAACATCTATCACTGACCCTCTCCATATTTAGTTTTTCCTGCTTGTAAATCTGTGATGTTTTCCCTCCTATATATATATATATATATATATATATATATATTGAAAATCCAATGATAGATTAGAGAGAAGTTGAAACTCAAAAGACCCTAACTTTAAAATATGCCTATATAATTAAAAGAAGTATTAAATAGAGACTCATCGATCAAATGGAAAAAAATGCAAATTTCTAGTCATCAAGCTGAAGATAATCAACAAATATCAATGGAATGGAATCAATAATTGAAAAACAAATAAATTCCAAGCATTAATGTTATACACGTGGATAAGCACTAGGCCTAAATAAATGAATTGTTCATTTGGAAAAAACTCTTCTTCAAGTCCAAGTATTTAATCAAAATGAACACAAAATGTGTGTTTCTGATATTAGAGATAGATTATATCTCTAAACTCTAATAACTTGGATTACACACATAAAGATGGAAAAATTATAAAGGAAACAAGAATAACTGGAAAAAAACTCTGCTTATGTCCTACCCATTGGAACCCATAATTATAGTCCAATGTTGCCAATCGCAAAGGTTAAAAGTAGAGATCCACTGTTGCTAATCGTTGTATATATCGGACAGCTAGAAGTCCTTTGATACTTGTCTCCCCCCCCCCCTTCGAGTTCTGTCCGTCCTTCCTCCCTATGGTTGGCTCTTAATATTTCCCAAGTATTCAAGGTAATTAGGCATCAAATCATTCAAATTAAAAAAGGTTAATCGACCATTTAAAAAATCTTCCTTTTGTATATGGCGATTCTTAATGTATTCTTACATTAAGAGTTCAGAAAACCGTTTTAAAACCTCTAGTTTCTATGCAACGGCAATTCTTCCAAGATGGCGTAGATCATTGTCCGAAATTTTTGCCGTTTGTAGAAATGGCATCAATTTTAGAAACTGTTCATGCACGCACACAAGTGTACACCAATACAAAAGTTTCATGATGTGTTCATGTTTCAAAATACGTTTTTCAGTCAAAATTTCTAATTTGAAAAGTTTTAAGAAAGTTATACAAAATACTTGCTATTTCAAGCGCACTTCGCGCGTTCTCAGTGGTTAGTGGTCATTAAATGTGACACCTACACATTTAATAAAAGTTCTGAATATCAAAAATCGTTTTAAATTGAAACATAAAAATGAAATGGATTTCATTTTCGAGAGGCAAAGTTTTTTGATAATCCCTTTCTGTCGTCTCATCCATAACTCGAATTTTCGAAATGTTAGATTCCTTTTGTTGACATTGAAACTGGGATGAATCGATTAAGACCAAAAGCAAGATTCTAACTAGAGTGGAAGTGTTCGATAATTAAACAAAGAGTTGTCGAGTTATTTTATCATTCCTTTGCACAGTCACTCTTAATTCGAATTTTTGAAATTTTAGATTTTAACTCTTGGTTTCGAAGCTAAGACAGATCGAATGATACACAAACTAAAATAATCCATAAGTGACTTATATACTAATTTTTTGCAAATTGGTTTTTCAGCTAGAGTGGATAAAATGCGATTTTCCTGGGCCATTTCGCAAAAAGAGACATATTTTTTTTATCCCGAATCGCACCAAAATCTAATCTGCACCAGGGTAACCCACAAGTAACTAACCTATAAAATGTTAGGAAATTTGGTCGATTAGTTTTTGCGTTATAATGGATACATACGTTGCACAGACATACAGACACACACAAACGTCACGTTAAAATCGGTTTTTTCGTGTTCCGTGGTTCCAAAACGTGTAGACTCATCGAAATCTCGAGTTGCGAATTTCAACATGATTCCAATACTTTCCTTATATTGTAGGGAAAGTAAAAATCTGACGTGGGCAGCACATGACTTTCCCTGCAGACTTATATCCACGTTCTCTTTATTTTAATTAAATTTAATTCACTTTTAATTCAATTTTCGTTCTCATTTGGTAATTGGACTTATTTTCAAAGGTGGAGGTGGAGAAAATACGAAAAAATTACAATATCTCGAGAACGGTTAGTCTTAGTATAATGGGGTTGGTCTCTTAATATTTTTCTTCGTTAAAAATTAAATATAAAACAAGCATTTAATGGATATATTTCAGCATACGTAGTTTTTATTTTAGATTTTGACGATTTTTGCGGGCCATTTCGCAAAAAAAGGCTGGTTATTTCCCGAATCGTACCAAAATCTAATCAGCACCAGGGTGACCCCCAAGCGACTTATCTACCGAATTTTGTGAAATTTGTTCCATTAGTTTTTCATCTAGAGTGCATACAGGCAATTTTTGCCGGCCATTTCGCAAAAAAAAGGCGGGTTCTTTTATCCCGAATCGTACCCAAAACTAATCAGCACCAAATTCGTCCACAAGTGAATTACCTACCAAATTTTATGAAATTCGGTCAATTAGTTTTTTAGTTAAAGTGGATACAAAATCTGCACAGACAGACAGACAGACACACATACACAGACGTCACGCTAAAAATGGTTTTATCGTATTCTAGAGGTCCCGAAACGTGTAGATCCGTCGAAAACTCGAGTTGCGATTTTCAGTATGATTGCAATACTTTCCCTATACATTACCATGTATTGCAGGAAAAGAAAAAACGACCCTGTATTGTTGGGAAAGTAAAAAAATGAACATATTTGATCATACTACTAATTACTTCTTTAATTTTATGTAATTCTTTTGATAAATTTATTTGAAAAATGTGCAATATCTCGAGAATGGTTCATGATTGATAGCCCTCTAACTTTTATGTCATTCGTTTTATAATGAAAAATTAGACCTGAAATGATGATTTATTTATATTTATTAAAGATAATAATCTTTTAATGATCTTTTAAATGTTTATTCGAAAATTAAGGTTTTCATTCCAAATGTTCGATTGCACTTAAAATCATTAGGGTTCCAGTATTTACTGATTGTAAAATCGTACAAAATTATTTTCGATCGTGAGGTATCACGTCCACGCGTACACACCCACACACCAAAAGACATCATCTCAAAAGCATTTGATTCGAGTTCAGGGATGCTTAAAACGTGATCTTCCGACGAAAACACAATTCGAATTTAGACCCTGTCACGATACCTTTTCCATTCATTATACAATGTGTATGGAGAAAGCAGAAAGCGCTAAATGATGCAGAAACTCACCTTCTCAATGTCAAATTTCAAGATCGTCCCCATGAAGAGCGGCACCACCGAAATGTACATACTGAGTGCCCAGAAGGAAGCAAATCCGACGGCAAAGTAGCCCCACACCGGTTTGGAAGTGAAGATGGATTTCAGGGGCACTTTTAAATTCTGAAAAATAATAGATGCACATATCATCTTTCCAATAGATTTGAACATGTTTTTACTATTTAAGCCTGGTTAATAGTGATTCAAATGAAATATGAATTGTGATTCAAAAGATCCTATCACGCTTCTTTTATGGGATGAAATGCATATTTTTATTTCATGTTACTAGCTCTTTTTAACAACGTTCAAATGCTCGTTGGCATCAATTACCTTTTAATATTCGCGATTTAAATATCCCATCGAAAAAGTTGTCATGCAGAGAAACAGTTTTGTAAGAAATTACAAGTACTGAGTAAAAAGTAACCAGCTGATGGATTTAAAATAAAAGTGTCATTGGTTTCCAAAGTGTGGCACCCGAGTCGTTCGCCAAGAAAATGTAATATACTGTTACGACGTATCCTCTGAAATCGTAGGTGTAATTTCAAGATAAAATAATGAGTCCAGATTTCTGGATAATTAACACGTTTATTTACAATCACAGCGTAAACAGGAATAATATAACTATCGAAATCGATAACTATCTTACAAGATCACTAAACAACTGTGAGGTACAGTAAAACAGCAATTAAATGCTCCACCAATTTAACAAAACAGCGGGCGGATACTATTCTTAAAACAATGACGCATCTCATTTCATAAAACAGCAGATACTATTTTCAAAACATGGACGTGCGTCACAGTTCAATGTAACTCGTATCACGTCAACTGATCTCCAACTGAGTGATGACTCCTTCTATATACTCTCTCTAGAAACTTCCAAACGCCTATCGTATCTCGCACAATATCTGTTATATCGAGAAGGTTCTCGAACATTCGAGAAGTTGTCAAAAGTCGCCAAATTGGCGATAAATCGTCCAATCCGGAACCCCTTCCGGACATCAGAATATGGAAACCCTAAATTCACGTATCTCGTCTGCAACTGAGAAATGACTCTTTTAATGCTCTCAGTAGAAACTTCCAGAAGGTAACCTTACCTCGTGGAATATTCGTTATTTCGTGACGGTTCTCGAAAATTCAAAATTTTGCCAAAAATCACCAAATTAACGATAAATCGCCAAATCTGCCAGTCCTGAAACGACAGTTCTGTTCTGGCAGCTCTAGATTCACGTCGCAGAAATGGTTATTTGTACGGTGTTTTTCCTTCTGGCTCTCAAATGAGCTTCCGATGAAGGAACTTTTCGTGTTCATAACAATATTCTTTTGGCATTTCCCCCAGGTTTTATATTGACAGAAAAGAAATAAGAAAATGACTTAGAATAACAAATAGGAATTTGCACTTTTAAATTACACGACCATGGACTAAACAATATTATGATAACATAAATATTACTTTACTAGGATGCCCCCATTTAGAACGAAAAACATTTACGGTTACAAAGCGCTATTTACGAAGCCTCCGTATCAGAAACAACGTTCGTTTAGAACAGGGGTCTCCAAACTACGACCCGCGGGCCAACACCGGCCCGCGAGCACTACCAATCCGGCCCGCGGTAGCGTGCCGGTTATGCCCGGTATCCGGCCCGTCATAGTTTATTTTGATTACATTGTAAAATTTATAATGCATGTTTTTATTTAGCGACTAATTAAAAAACACAATAACTGACATACATAATGAAATCGTACATTTTAACTGTAATCAATGATATCAGATTTATCCTAAAAACTTGCAATAAATGGCATACATAGGTAATTCATATAATGAAATTAAACATTATAATTATGATTAATGAGATATATGTAGCTGTAACTTTCCACTGACAATTGTTTGCAGTTGTGGACCAAGTTTACTAGTGGAAATTATCAGCAGCGACTTCAAATGCTCAGCAGTTAATTTGGATCTGTGAATAATTTTGTATATTTCATTTTGTTTTTTCACGCAGATAAGTAGTGCCGAAAGCAGAAAAAAGGCCGAAAGCGGAAAATAAGTTTTATGTTCTAAACTTTAGAACATAAAACATATATTTATATAAATAAATAAAATAAAATAAAACAAAGATAAAAACAATAAATGAATAAATAAGTAAATAAAAATAAGTTAAATTAAACAAAATATCCCGTATCTGTATTTTCCATAGGCTGTTGTACGCGAGTTGTTGGTTAGTCTTATTTTTATAATGCCACAAAATTCGAAATTTGATCTTTAAAAAATGGCCATGCTACGCTATTCTCTTCGGATCATTACTTTATAAATAAATAAATAAATAATTACAGATATATATATAAAGCTATAAATAATTTTGGTAATTAAACATTATTCCTTCCAAAATTCCCAAGCTTGTGTAAGAGTTATTTTTTTTTATAGAACATTGCGGTCTGTGTACTATGAACTCGTGCTCTTAAATATAGTATTAAATCGTCTGCATAAATAAACGCCATTGTTCCATAGGCTATCGATAGGAATAAATTCTTTGCAATTTTTTTCTAGATCTCGTCCTGTTGAAATAATCACGCAGGTCGTTGAATATGACAAATATAGTGTTGTGAAGTTAAGAGCTACGTATTTCATTAGGATTTAATGCAAACATCTATTCAGTTTTGAAGTAAGTCAAAATTATCGTAATTTATTTGACATATTGTATTTAAGGCGTATCAGGGTTATTGACCAACGGTCCTCTAGTCAGATAACCGTGATGATTTATACCAAAACTTATTGACTGGAGGACCACATTAGATTAGTGGAAGTACTAGGTGGCCTGCAGCATTAGAACAAAAAAGTAGAGTATTAATTGAATATATATATATATATATATATATTTCTCAAATACCGAAGCATACTAAAAGAATTAAGGATACATTGCAAATATGAATAGTTAAAAATACTAAAGTTATTAAGTAATAAAGAATAATAATGCAAAATACATTTAATTTATTGCGCAAATGAAGCTTATAAATAAAATGATTTCAATAATAAAAATAATTTGAAAATCCAATGATAGAATAGAGAGAAGTTGTAACTCAAAAAACCTAACTTTAAAATATGACCACATAATAAAAAGAAGTATTAAATAGAGAATCATCAATCATGTGGAAAATAAAATGCAAATTTCTAGTGATCAAGTTGAAGATAATCAACAAATATTAATGGAGTGGATTCGATAATAGAAAATCAAATAAAATTCAAGCATTAAAGCTGTACACATGGATAAGCACTAGGCAAAAATAAATTGTTAATTTTGTAAAGACTCTTTGTCAAATCCAAGTATTTAATCAAAATGAACACAAAATATGCATGTTTCAGAAGAATGAGATAGAAAATATCTATGAACTCATTCTACTTGGACTACATGCGTAAAGATTGAAAAATTGCATAGGAATGCATGTAGTCCAAGTAGAATGAGTTCATAGATATTATCTATATCATTCTTCAGAAACATGCATATTTTGTGTTCATTTTAATTGAATACTTGGACTTGACAAAGAGTTTTTTCGAAATGAGCAATTTATTTAGGCCTAGTGCTTATCCACGTGTATAGCTTTAATGCTTGGATTTTATTTGATTTTCTGTTATCGAATCCACTCCATTGATATTTGTTGATTATCTTCAGCTTGATGACTAGAAATTTGCATTTTATTTTCCACATGATTGATGATTCTCTATTTAATACTTCTTTTTATTATGTAGGCATATTTTAAAATTAGGTTTTTTGAGTTACAACTTCTCTCTATTTTATCATTGGACTTTCAAGCTATTATATATATATATATATATATATATATATATATATATATATATATATATATATATATATATATATATATATATATATATATATATATATATATATATATATATATATATCAGCAATTTGGCGACTTTGACTTCTCGAATGAACCTTCTCGATAAAACGAATATTCTACGAGATACGAGAGGCATCTGGAAGTTTCTACAGAGAATATATAAATGGAGTCATCATTCAGTTGGAGAATCGTCGACGTGATACGAGCTACATTGAATTGTGGCATACGTCAATTTTTTAAGAATAGTATCGGCTGTTTTATGAAAATAGTGCGGAGCAATTAATTGCAGTTTCACTGTACCTGACAGTTGTTCAGCGATCTTGTGAGATGCTTATCGAGCTATTCGCTGTATATTGTTCCTGTTTACGCTGTACTTGTAAATAAACGTGTTAGTTATCCCGAAATTTGGACGTCTTCTTGCATCCTGAGCGTACACCCACGATTCCAGAGGATATGTCGTTACAATAGTTTTGTAGGGCTCTCAAAGGGTTGCAAATTACTGTTATAATTTATAGCTAGCACTTTAAGTTTTTGAGGCAACAGAATCTTAAGAAGCGGAAAATATTCCAATCTTTTTAAACATGACAAGACGATTCCTCAAAACCTATAAGAGCTTTATGAAAGCAAATTATGACTATGAAAACTGAACTCCCTACTGAACATTTTGTCGCTTTTTGTTTGCATCTACCTTTTAAAGTTTAGAAGATATTTCGAGTGAAAGTAAGCAAAATGAGGCAAAAGTTCGCTAGTATAAAAACCTTTTTTTTTGTAGAAAATATTCAAAATACTAAAATATTGAAATTGTTTTTATATATTCATAAATAGAGCCATAGTTTCAACAAAACAAGTAAAAATTGTTACATTTTTTTACCAATAGTTTCGGAGCGATAAAGATCCAAAGTGTTTATATTTTTCGTAACGCTCCGATTTCAGCCAGAGATGCCTCAACCACAGATGTTACTTATATTAAAATTTGCTCATGAATTGTTCAAAAATCGTTCATGAATAATATTGAATGAATTTGATAAAAACGGAAATAAACGTTTTATTTACCAGTCTGGGTGCCTTCTGTGTTCTCAAAGACATAATTCTGTTCAGCTCTCTGCGGGTGATATTTGGATGGCTTAGGGGTGAGTCATGTATCAGGAGCCACCAGAAGACGCACCACAAGGCACCCACAGCACCTGCAGGAATATATAGCAGTTATTCAATTATTTTGTTCATTCAAAATGATAACTACAAATTGTCCTGCAGCCACATACATGTAGATCACTTTGTAATGCGTAGTTTAAATTAACCAAAATTGACACGGAGATTTTACCGTACATTTTCAGCAGATCCACATTGTGAGCCTGTAGCGGCACTTTCTTTACAAAAATGTAAAAAATTCTGATGCGGGAAGCACAAGACTTTCCTTACATAATGCAATGAATTGACTTTTTTCTTTACAGTGAAAAAATGATGAAAAGATCTGCGGCACAGTGTTTGTAACGTTGAAATGTATATTTGTGCTTTTCCAAATGACAAATGACAACATATAAAACTATTTCGTACTCAATTAACTTATATTTCACACAACTCCAAATTAACAGTTATCAATATTGATAGCATTCTCAATAAGCAATGTAATCCATATATTAAAATATTTTAATAATAAATTCATCAATTAGGCGTCACTTTAATAATTTTGACGGTTTGTGTCGTCAATTTGAGGCTAAATATGACCGAGTTATCGATATTTCGTCTCTAAGTCGTTTCCCAAGTTCGCCAAATGTATCGTCAAGTGTTACAAACAAATGGAGAGAAGAGCATTTCTTATATACTAGAAGGTATGCCCGTCAGATGAGGGAATTAAAAATTTGCAAAACATCATTAACCGTCATTTTGCAAAACATCATTTTTATCAATTTGGTGACATTTTCGTTAATCTGGCAACATTTAAAAAAGTCCCCAAGTTAGTGACATACCGCCAAAATTTTCGCCAGGCATGCAAGGATATGTTCTTTCCAAGATATTGAATTTCCATCGATGAGTCCTCATTTCCATTGTTTAGGATTATTTTTATCAATTTGGCAACATTTAAAAAAGTCTTCGAGTTAGCAAATATGCCGCCAACGTTCGTCGTCAGAATTTCGTCAAGAGTTATTATAGACAGAGAAATGGGTGATTCTTATATTTTTTAAAGATATTGAATTTCCATCAATTAGTGGTCATTTTCTTTGATTTAACGTCATTTTTATCAATTTGGCAACATTTAAAAAAGTGGCCAAATTGGTGATATTCCGCCAAATTTGTTGCCAAAATTTCGCCCAGGGTTATGGGCAGAGAAATAGGTTATTCTTATAGTAGATAAACGACTAATGACGTCCAAATACAAAACTATTACCCAAAGTATCTTCTCTCGTGAATGAAACGAGCCAGATCCACAAGAATGATCGTAATAAATTTATCACATAATATTACATATGAAAAGTGAACATATTGTGCAATTGTTAGTACTTTATTTTAATTCTATATGATGTTTTGAAAAATTCATTTGAAAAATGTGCAATATCTCGAGAACGATTCATGTTAACGTTCTGAAGTTGGTGTTAATTGTTTTTTAAAGAAAAATTACATGCGAAATTATTATTAACGTAACTTTATTGAAGGTTTTGATTTTTTGATGATTTTTTTCAAAATTTCATTTCATAATTTAAGGGTGTCCTGTACATTTGACTGCGTTTAAAAACAATAAGCTTCCAGTATTCCCTGATTACAATTTTTGTACTAATTTTCGTTTGAATCGATTCATTCGTTTGTGAGATATCGTCACCCCCCCCCCCCCCCACACACACACAGGTATCACCTCAAAAGCGTTTGATTCGTGTTCAGAGATGCTTGAAACGTGATCTCCCGACAAAAACTCGAATTCGAATTTTCGACCCCGTCACAATACTTGCCTTATACATTATACTATGTATATAAGGAAAGCAACAATTAGAACCAACCCCCATACTTATTTTATTTTTAATGTGTAACTTTAGAAAGTCAGCATAAGTAACAAACATTTAAGTTTTGATTCTATACATCTGAAGTTGTTGTCCCTTTCTAAAGTAGACGCACGAGCCCATGTTGTTGCCAAATCTATAGAAGTTATTTTATATCGCAGTATGTTGCGGTTGAGAAAATAATTTGAAATTGGTATTGAGGGACCATGATAAACTTTTCCGATGAGATTTCAAGTATTCAATTCAGTTCTGCTTTTGAGTGACTGCGTTGTTAGTGACACGGAACGTTAGAGGATTGCGGCTAAGAAATGCACACATTGAAAAATGGAGCTTAAATCGATGTCGAAATTAAGCTTCGGCAACACGACGCTGCAAAGTGCCGAGTTCATGCTTACAGAAAACGCCATCCTTTTTGAGCGCCCACTAATCGTTGGTTCTGTACGTATTATTTAAATAGTTTGATAAACTCAGTTATCCAGAGATAATTTCCCGTTTTCGCCCTATTCTTGTCTACTATATAAGAGATGGGGGTAAACAAACCTAAATGAATTTTATGTTCAACTCTATGAATATTTGTTTTAATCTGGTGACTCTTGCTTTACATCAAGGAAGGAATTGCGCGGTTACACAGAAAGAACGGGTCGATGGACCTCTCGTGGGTCAGGGGAGTTCTACAAATTAATCATTTCTTCTTAAGAACCACTTTCTTACCGAATATATAAAATACGTATTTCCATCCAAGTGATGGTGCCCTGCAGATGAATCCAGCCAGAATGACGGTGATAAATCCTCCCACGGGCATTCCACTGGCTATGCAAGACATAAAGCGTGCGCGTTCTTCTTCAGGAATCCAATTGGCCATGAGCACAGCGAAAGAGGGCATCATGATGCCCTGAAACAGACGAATGACTGGTTAGTGATACATCCAACTATAATAATATAGCTAGCTAGTAGTCACTATTTTATCGCGACCACTTATTTAATACTAAGAACTTTTTTAACAGATGAACTAGCGTTCTTGTCGGGTCGCCCTCTAAAATGCCCGAAAGAAGCACACTCTGCGTAGTGGTCTGTGCCGTTATGCGAGCGAATTGGCCATTTCGTAATATTTAAATGAGTTAAAGAATTAAAAATAAATGTATTATTTAGAGCTCTAATACTGATATTTATAGTTGAGACTTTCGTTATCAATGGCTAACTTGATTATTAAGGGTTGGTTAAACATTTTCACAAGGAAGATGAAAGTTCTAATCTTTATATGTTTTATATATCTGTTATGTTTACATATTTTCTATGCGAGATTTCTCGGGGAGTGGTTAACAGCGAACAGTGAAATAAATTGATACTTCAAAAGGCTTTAAGATTTCTAGTGTGTAAAAATAAGTGTCCATTCATTAAAATCAAAAGCGTTGGTCACAAATTAGGTAAAGAAGAATACGGTGTTTCCTAAAAGTCCAAATGAGAAATATAAATCTTTGATTAACTGCAGATAGTTCTGAGGACGAACGACATTATCTGAATATATCGTAAAACTGCAAATTTTCCTATAGAGGTTGCCATCTTTGTTGTTTCTTCGAATGAAGGCGGTCTCTCTGCGCGTGAAGAATTTGTAAAGTTCTGCCAGAGAAAAATATCAGAAATATACCAAAGCCAATAATCACATACTTTGGGTCCGGTCGGTTCAGAGAAGAAAAGCGTCTGTAGCCATGTCGTCTGTATGCTTCGTCTGTGGCCTGTGTGATGTTAACAACAAAAAAAAGAAGCTAAGTGCCCAGATGAAAGAGGGTGTTGTTGAGACCCAGACCGTCCGACCTACCAGAAAGGTGTAAGGTAACTGTTTGGACGGCCGGGAAGTGCCACCCAATTTAGACCGGAACCCAGTGGGGGAGGCATCCACAGGGACCGTACCCTCCTTCCCCTACCACCAACCTCTCGGAAGGACTTACGGACCCACATGTTTAACGTGATCGTACTCCGCATGAACACCGCGGCAGTTCTGGCAGCAGCGAGAATCGCGCGCTAACCACTGGGCTGCCGCGCCCGAAAAGAGCCAACAACACGCGATGTTCCCAGGTGGTCACCCACCCAAGTACTAACCGCGCCCGATGCTGCCTTACTTCGGTGATCTAACGAGAACCGGTGTTTTCAGCACGGTACGGTCGTTGGCCTAGATGAAAGAGGGTGTGAAAATGTCACCAGCGTCTTAAAACAACTCTATGTGTTCGGTCCTTTTCTAATAAACAATAAAGTTAGTGAACTTTGTCGAGGATATAGTCGTAGAGTAACGATTATTCGCACCACTCCGAATTTGATCAGTTTGTATGGTTAATTTCAGGGTAATCTAATTCGCAAACTCCTTTAATTATCCAAGTACGCTTGGAATAACAACTGAAAATGTCTTTTAATGAAAATTTAATTCACTTTTAAGTTTTATACTGTTACTTACGAACCATCATATATCGAAAATATCTATCTCTGTTGCTCTGAATTTGACATGGCAGCTTTGAGACGTTGCGACCAATGAAAGAAGAGTACAAGTCTTATCTCTATGTATGATCTCTTTAGTCAGGATATACGTATATACAATTGACTTTGAGATCGCGGATGTTTACTATTCTCTTGCGAGTAACGGGTGTGCACGACAGTATTCCGGTAAGGCTCCGACAGGAGATCATCACGATGGTTCGCTTTGAACCAAAATCTTGAAATAGACTCTACTTGTATTGCAGAAGACGTTGGGGTTATTGCTGTTGTCAAAGGACCTTTAAATTTTATCGAATCATTAATAAATTACTTTCATCGCACCAAACCCGATGTTTCAGTCTGTCACATCTTTTCAAATCACACGGATCACACTCAGGGCCGTAGCCAGAAACGGAATCTAAGAGGGGCTGCAGTGAAAATCAAGGGAGGCTCAACAGTCCTGGAAGATCAGCTCACTAAAAACATTATTTTTAGGGGGGGGGGGGGGGAGCGGAATGCACTAAAATATTAAAACTTTAGATCTTGAAAAAAATTGCTATATTTAAAACAATATTTTAATTATACTAAGTACGGTGGATCGTATAATATTGATTCTATAACTACTCATTAGTTGATAATGTATAACTCTAACATAATAATAACTCTAACATGATATATAATGTATAACTACTCACCAGTTGACAATGCACAACTCATGTGTAACGATAAAACCCGCAATAATACAAAAGAACCTTATATATACTAGTATTATATTCACAATTTAATTTATTTTGAAAACTTTGTTGAATTTTTAAATTAAACAGTAAGTAAATTCATGAACCACAAATTCAGCAAAGTTAAAAATCTTATTTGTTTTGCTACAAATACAAAACAAAGTAATTTATAAAAAAAAATTCTGAAAAAGCAGTTTTTCATGTAAAATTTGTATGACGTCATGGATGAAATTTCATACCATTACTAAAAGTTGAATATTTTTAACATGGGAAGGGGGCTGAGTTTATCGCTCCTGGGGGAGGGGGCGGCTTAGCTCCCTCTGGCTCCTGTCCGGCAGTTTTTGGAACAAGACACATTTTAACTCTCCCTAAATAGAAGGAAGAGGATACAAACATTCAAATATCATTACAAAGTTTATGACAGAATAGGAAAATTCTGTATCAGGAGTGAACATTTTCTTTCTATAGTGCAGTTTTGGCATTTAGATTTGACGAGGCATGTCTTCAGCCTATAGTGCCTCTCGTAGGATGCACAAAATAAAAATCCTTGAATAGAATGCAATCGATTTTGAGGCATTTCTATCCAATATCATAAATGTGTTAGAAATGCCGTTTAACATTTTAAAATTTCCATTTCCCTGCACTTTGAGGGCTTTAATATAATTTTTATTTTAACCCTTCTCAAAGTTCTGAATTTATCCGAAAATAAAAAAAACTCCACTAGAACCGCTGAAAACAAGTATCAACCGGTTTCAAAGAGAAAAAGAAGCCTTCTTTGTCAGAATAGCTGAGACAAAGCACCAGTACTAATAAAGACGAGATCGTGTCTGTGACGCGAACAGGGGCAATCTCTTCTTTAGAGATACTGTCTTACGAATTTTAAAAAGCGGTTATTTTCTATTTAGAGATACTGTCTCATGTATCCTACAAAAAGGCTCTTTTCTAAAACTTTTTATGCTGCGTTCTGTTACGCATGTTCTATTATGCATCTTTTTATGCTGTGTTGTAATAAAGTTTTCATTCCCAGATTGATTCTGACGGTAGTTATAGTGATTTTTTTTTAATTTATATACCTGAATGAATCGGTATGTCTTTTAACTCCTTACCTGTCCCAAACCTTTGACAACTTGGAGAAACATGATGGCATAAGCGTCATCTGAGGCCAAGAATGGCACAAGTAGGGTGGATAATGTGGCCGCACAGGTACCGAACAAGAGAACCCATTTAGCACTGAACATCTCGGACAGGCGTCCACCGAGTAACTGGGTAGCAACCATTCCGTAAAAGTAGCAGCTGAGGATGTGGCCTTGCACAGCTGTGCTCCATAAAAACGGACCATCCTGCAGATATTTTAAACACACATTATTAAATATCAGGACACTTATATACAAGGTAGGATCAAAAAGTTCGGAGACTGTGCTGACATTTCCAACCCTGATTGGAGGAGAGGGGAACTATTTTACCATGGAGTAGAGGCGCATGTGACGCGAGATGTGAAAAGGAAGAAGCAGGTGTTTTTCCAGACAATGCGTGTTAGTGAACTTCGGCAGCAAGTGAAATATTTCTGTTGGCGATTTACCCAAACGCTGACAGAATTTGATATTCACACTTGTTCTTTAAACGCCATTTCCGTTTTCGACGAACTTGAACTACTACAGTTCACTGACACCCATTGTCTGGAAAAACCCTGCACTGCGAACCTGCTTCTTCCTTTCCACACCTTGCGTCACATGTGCCTCTACGCCACGGTAAAATAGTTCCCTTTTCCTTCAATCAGGGTTGGAGATATCAGCACAGTTTCCAAACTTTTTGATCCTACCTTGTATAAGCTCTTATCCTATAAAAGAATGGGAAACAATACAGTGGACCACAATCTGCATGATTCCTAGGAAAGTCCTTAAGCACCTCCCAATAACTTTGTAAGGAAAGGTCCATAAGTGTACATTAGGCCTATATCTATAGTAAAGTGGCCATGGACGATCGAATAAAAGAGATTTCGGAGAATCTAAAAAGTTAGGATAACGAACTCGGCAAGAAAGCGATATAGAAGAAAAAATGTCGATCACAAAGTTGTAGACGATTATCTATTGAGTAGAAATGGACAACAGAAACGCACGAAACGCGTATATGGAAGACAATAAGTTACTTGTCAAAAGGTCGTATCACCAGGGAATGTAACATGGTGACCCCTACAAAGCTTCTCAAAGTGTACGTTTATATTCTCTCTCGAATTCAAATGTGCGTTATTGCTGACGGAGGGCATTTTTAACAGGCTGTGTATTAGATTCCTATGCATGAATGTGTGCTTTGTTTTAGGATTTCTGAAAATCATAACCATTTGCTAATAACCACATTGTGTGAAATAGATGCCTTCTGTATTGATAATTCTTACTAACTAGACAAGGCTCTACTTTATAACTTTGTAATTGGCTATTTTCGTCTATCTCACTTTGTTGCCGAGTTTGCTATGCTAGCTTTTTAAATTCTCCACTAAGGGCCCTGTTGCCACTTTTATTCGATCGAGCATCGTCGCTTTACTGTAGATAGACTTAATATTTACACCCATGGACCTTTCATTATAAAGTTCTTGTGGTGCTTAAGGAGTTTCCTAGCAACCCTAGTTTTACTACTCTAGTTTTACTAGCTATTTACTACTCTCCCAAACAACTCAGAAACCCAATTACAACCCTCTCCCATTTTTACCACACATTTTTTGGTCTTGGCTGATGGTTAAAAGACGGCAGATTTTGGAACACTTCTCATTTAACATTTTTAGGAACGTGGTTCCCATTTCTTTTCATTGATACTATTCACAGGAATTCCACTCAATAACATATCTTTAAACTCTGCAACTACTGTAGCCGAAAAGATGTTATTCATGTGTTTTTCGGAATGTGAGTGGAAGGGTTCAGGTCTTTCATGCGCCCAACTCCCCAATACATATTTTCTTTTCTTTACTCATGATGCTTTTCTGCATTTATTCATAAACGAATTCAAGATTTTATTTTCCTCTTGCTCAGATTTCCGCAATTTTTCTTAATATATTAATCAATTGTGCCATTTCGCGTGCTAGTTAAATCCAGGAAGTCAAAGATGTTGAATAAATTAACAAGAAGGATCAATCATGCATAAAGCATTGATTATGAAACACTTTCCAACTTCAGTGCAATTTTATTTAAACATCTCTAAAATGCAACCTCGGAATAATATTGTTAAAATTATCGCAATACTACATTAATTTATTATATTTGAAAACTTAAAACTTCATCGAAAAACAAGAAAGATCAATCATGCTTAAAGCATTGATTATGAAACACTTTCCAACTTCAATGCAATTTTATTTAAACATCTCTAAAATGCAATACATTCCTCGGTAATATTTTAAAACTTATCACAATACTACATTAATTTATTATATTTGAAAACTTAAACCTTCATCGAAAAAAATGAACTTCATTCAAATGACGGCATTGAAATATAAATTGCCTGGTTTAAACATCTCTGAAATACGATACATTCCTTGGTAATAATTTTAGAATTATCATAATACTACGATAATTTATTATATTTCAAAATTTCATCGAAAACAACTGAAATTCATTCAAACGACGTCATAGAAAAAATAACACGCCTGGCTCTCTCTATAAAAGCAGCATTTCATTCATAAATAATTTCCCATTCATTTCATTCATCACAATACTACAATAATTTATTTTATTTAAAAATTAAGACCATGGAGCTACAAGTAATTAAACTCTATGCTTAAAATTTCATCGAAAACATCGTCCTTCTCTCTGTAAAATCAATGAATATTTCATTCATATCAGCTATGCAGACTCCATGACCTAAATAATTTTGTGTTAAAGAAATACAGCAATTCTAATACAACTCATTCTACATATTTTGCTGTTTACATTTTACATAAGTGAAAAATAGGCTTCGTTGTAGAAATAATCAAATTTGGATGATCATTTAAACTCAAATATATTGTAATTGCGTTGTTTCAGTATGTAGATGCACAGAATTTAAGCAAAAATAAAGTGGTTTTAGGACGGATAAACACTCAATATGAATTAAAAAGAACTTTAAAAATCACGATTTTGAGACAAGATGGATGCCATATTTCATTTTGAAGTGGGTCACGTGATCTTTTCATATCATGGTCACGTGATCACTTCATATAAGAGGTGTAATTATTATTTTAATTTTTATTTAAAAAACTACTGAATATATTTCACTGAATTTCTTTTTATATCTTTTATGGAACAATCTGAATATTACCTAAAATTTTCGAAGCAATTTGTGAATTTTAAATCCGCTTAAAAAATGTTTGAAAAATTAGGTCCCATAGGGTTCAATGTATTTCATTTTTTCAACCCGGGTTCAATCCAAAACCAATTGGGTGATATTATTTATTTATATTCCCATATGTCCCACAGACCGTCCGAACAACATAGTAAAATTTCATTTTGATAAAGTCATTTTTACGGCAGTTATCGTGCTAACGGACAGACAGACAGACAGAATGAACAAAGTGATAAACACTTTTCAACTATGTTGTAAAGTGGTAAATTAACATTGTACCAGATAGAAGTTTCTAATTTTCTCGCTAAATCCGGAAACTCACTAAATACGGCTTCTACTGCATTTCGTTATCTTAGATTTATGCTATTTACCTTAAATTAGATTCTTATAAAGTTGACCCTTTTCTGTCCATGCATACAATACCCCGCGGTCACTATACCTCACATACATTTTCAAAACAAATACATCTATCTGTGTCTTCGTCTGTTTGTTATGGTGGCAAATTTGGAGAAAGCGCTATCGGCAACTTTTAGGAAATATCGCCAAATTCACTATAATTCAGTATCTTTAAAAATTTAATTTAATTTCTGATAATCCCTTTGCTTTGTAGGAATTAGTAGTCCGATGTTCTTTACTCAGGGTTCTTAGGGCTAAAATTTTAAACTCCGTGGCATAGTGCATCGGAAGTAAAGTCTACATGTAGGAAAGTGACAACATGCAGTCGAATGAACGTGCTTGAAGTGCCTCTGCATTGTAAAACATTTTGCAACCCTTGCTAATTTTTGTCAGCTACTTTGTTGATAATTTCGGCAAACTATCAGAAAAGCCGCAATTAAGGCGTTCATGAAAATTCCAGCTTCATTTCTGTAAGAAATAGTTTATAGATATAATCTATATATTTCTTCAGAAACATACATATTTTATGTTCATTCTGAGAAAATACTTGGACCCGACGAAGAGTTTTGTCGAAATGAACAATTCAATTATTTAGGCCTAGTCCTAGTCCACGTGTATAGCATTAACGCTTGGATTTTTTTATTTGTTTTTCTGTTATCGATTCCATACCATTGATATTTGTTGATTATTTTTAGCTTGATGACTCGAAATTTACATTTTTTTTCCGTTTGATTTAAGATTCGTTATTTAATGCTTTATTTTATTTTGTAGGTTTTATATTAAGTTAGGATTTTTGAGTTGCAACTTCTCTCTATCTATTTTATCATTGGACTTTCAAACTATTATATATATATATACATATATATATATATATATATATATATATATATATATATATATATATATATATATATATATATATATATATATATATATATAAAGAAATATAAAAGGAATGTAAAGAACGGGGGTGACTAAATATTTAAAAACTGTTAAATTCCCATACCTTGTTCTTATTCCCAAATTGCACAAGGATCCTGTGAAATTCCGAACAGTTACGATAGGATGTGGATCATATTTAGCACATGCAAATCTGAAACTCTTGGATATTCTTAAACATGTTATGATAGATATAAAAAAACAAAGTAACATTATGATAAAAAATGGACAGGAAGTGATAAACAGGCTTAAATTCTGTCACAGGGATATATGTTTTAAAAGCTATGATTTTCGAGATTTATTTAATAATATAGACTTAACTCAGTTGCATCTGATTTTAAAAGAATTATATGAAGAATACGATTTGAAACAATTCATTACCTATCGTAGATATTTGGACCTTGTAGAATTGGTTTTAAAAGAAAATATTTTACATGACGGGAAGAATTTTTACAGACAAATTAGAGGTATACCCATGGGAGGATGCTGTTCATCAATGCTCGCAGATATATATTTATCAAAATACGAAAAGGGAACCCATATTTTATCAGAAATGCCTTACTTCCGTTTTGTTGACGATGTACTTTTGGGGTATTTTGAGCACACCCCAAAATTTGATTTCAAGTTTTATCCAGGTGAACTGGAATTAGTCGAAAATCAAGTAAAAGAAGACGGAGCGGTGGATTTTTTGGATTTGTCAATCGGTAAACATCGACAATATGGGTTTTACACGACTCTACATGACAAACGAGATTCATACAAGATCAAGATCAACCCTATAATAGATTGGAATTCTAATCTCACAAAGAACATTTTCAGAAACATCATTATCGGGCATTTCAAAAGAAACATTATATATAATACATTCAAGAAGGATTGCATAAATAACAGCCAAAAAATAGTAAAGGAAGCCATAAAAAGGCATTATCCTTTATATTTCTTAAAAAATTATTATAATTCTTTTTTCAAAGAAGACGAATATACTGATTTATTCAATTGAGATTTTGAGCGTATTTAAACATATCTGCGATACTAGTGTAAAGATTGCTCAAAACGCATGCGCAAATTGACTTACAAAAACTGAGGAATCTCGGAACTGTAATCTTTGGCGTCTCTTATCCATTACTGGTCTCCTTTTTGATTTTGTCACTGTTGGAGTGCTTTTGTCTTTGCGCATATGGGGGACTGACCATTGTATTACATTGGTACCGTGAGCGTTGTCCGGACGAAAAAGCTGCTTTAAACGGGAAAGGGGTGTCGCAATCCACCCCTACCATTTTATGAAAGACATATGGTCACCCCCGCTCTTTACATTCCTTTTGTATTTCTTTGTATTCTACTTCGGAAATAGAGCAGCATTGCGCCTCTTCCATGGTAGCGAATTGGTTTTTGGTATAGCTCAGAATATGTGGAATCTTTCCTATTGAAATCCACTTATCGTTATTTATATATATATATATATATATATATATATATATAAACTTTCAGTAACATGCTCACAAATGCCTTTCAGTGTAGTAGTAAATTACGGAATTAAAAAAATCTGATGTGGGCAACACATGACTTTCCTTATATAATGCAACGAATTTACTACTTTTACAGTCAAAAAATAATGTATAAGATCCACGGCGCTGTGTTTTTATCTTTGAATTGTACATTAGGCAATTTTCCGGATGACAACATGCAAAACTATTTTAAAATACTCAATTACTATACTTTGCGCAACTTTAAATAAACAGTCATCAATATTGATAGCATCCTCAATAAATGATATAGTCCATATATAAAAATACCTTAATAATTACGGTATCAATTAGGCGTCATTTTCATTAATTTAACGCCATTTTTGAAATTTTGACGATATTTTTGTCAATCTGGGGCGAACTATCGCCAAGTTGGAAATACTTTGCTAAATAATTCGCTGAGTTTGCCGAATGCATCACCAAGTGTTACAGACAAACGGAGAGAAGAGTATTTCTTATATACTAGGCCCGCCATATGACGGAAATAAGAATTTGGGAGACATTACTTCCCATTTGGCGTCATTTTTTTCAATTTGGAGACATTTTTGTCATTTTAGCAACATTTAAAATAGTCGCCAAATAGGCGACATCCCGCTAAATTTCTCTCCAAACGTTACGGACGGACGAAGAAATATGTTATTCTTATAGTCTACGCTTATGGTCTTTCCAAGATATGGTCTTTCCAACTTTCATCATCTAGTCGTCATTTTCATTGACATTTTTATTAATTCGCCGATATTTTCGTTAATTTAGCAACATTTAAAAAAAAATCGCCAAGTTGGCGAGATTTCACCAAAATCTCGCGAAGCTTTATGGACGGAGATATAAGTTACTCTTGTAGCAGATAAATAACTATTGGGGTCGAAGCACAAAAGTATTACCCAAAGCATCTTTTCACATAAATGGAACTAGTTAAATCCATGAGAATGATGTCACCAAATTTATCGTATGATATTGCTTATGTAAAGTTAACATATTTCACAATAGGTAATATTTTTTTTTATTTTATATGATTTTTTTTTGAGAATTTTTTTTTAAAAATGTGCAATATCTCGAAAACGGTTCATGCTAGCGTTCTAAAATTTATCTCAATCGTTTTGTAATGAAAAATTACATAAGAAATGACTATTTGCGTAACTTTATTAAATATTTTAATTTTTAATGGTTTTTTCAAAATTTCACTCGAAAATTTAGGGGGGGGGGTTCTGAATATTCGATTACGTATAAAAACAATAGGCTTCTAGTATTCATAGATTGTAATTTTTGTACCAAATTTTGTTCGAATCGGTCCATTTCTTCGTCAGTTATCGTCTCCACAGGCTCCCCCACCCCACCCCACCCCACCCCACCCCACCCCACCCCACCCCACACACAGACATCATTTCAAAAACGTCTGATTCGTGTTCAGGGATGCTTGAAACGTGCTCTCCCGTCGAAAACTCGAATTCGAATTTTCGACCCCATCACAATACTTTCCTTATACATTATATGTATATAAGGACAGTAAAAATATTAACTCAGAAACCAACAGACATATGCAAAGAACTAATTATTAACAAATGACAAATCTCAAACAGATCCAAAAGTTATTTTATTACACAATCGTAATTAAAAGAAAATATTTTATCTTTTCTTTTAATTAGCTGTAATAACCCCCGT
This sequence comes from Amaurobius ferox, assembly GCA_951213105.1. NCBI lineage: Eukaryota > Metazoa > Arthropoda > Arachnida > Araneae > Amaurobiidae > Amaurobius > Amaurobius ferox. The sequence goes on along the minus strand of OX578143.1, from coordinate 70,464,782 downwards.
TCTATCTTACTATATGAATCCCTTTTTATTTACTTATATCGTTCTTCCCTTTGTAATTTTGACCCTGTTAAGTTATGCCTGCCGACTCGTTCTCGATTCCCTGCATGTTAAACCTCTGCATAGTTACATTATTTTATAATTATTTTCTAAAATACTTATTACATTTAAACTGTTTTTTGGAGTATTTATCTTTGAACTTTGTATAAATTATAATTTAAATCTGATTTATAATCCACTATTTTATGCGGCTGACAATTTCATGATATGCAAGTTTTACTGGACAGTATTGAATTGTATTTAAGCGCGTTGGCATCTATTCCTAATTGTATTGCCACTGCGGATGAACATGGAAGATGTTCGAAAGCGCTTTGACTGTATTTACGTCTGTAGGACGATTTTATAATGAAATGATTTTTGGATCTGTTTGAGATTTGTCATTTGTTAATAATTTGTGTTTTGAAATTGTGACGTGTTGCCACTCCTGGTATAGGAAAAGAAGTCCAATTACAAAAGATTCGAATTTGACGCCAAGGTGTAAGCAAATTGCAACAATGGCTATCGGCTACGTATTCGTAACATTATGATGCTACTGTCGTTACATACTTCCGCTTCCGTTTCATCCACATCACATTCCTTTCAAGATACCCTGCGTCCTAAGATGTTTCACATAAAAAATTTTGCTATGTGTCACAATTTTGCTATGTGCACCCCGTCATATGATGGGCCCATCACCACAGAAAGGGTAGTGGTGCTGTCGCACTAAGTGTCGTATTGATATGGAGGTGCCACGGATCCCACACATTCGTGAGATGATATTATTCTACTATACTACATGTTAGGCCCATCTTGTTCCGCAGCCACTGTATTTGGCACCTGGTGTGCAGTAATTTTGACTGTGCCTCTTTTCTCGTATGCTGCATGGATGGAGGCATCACCTCCTAATATATAGTATAGTAAAATAATATCATCTCACAAATGTATGGGATAATAAAAATATAATCCTTAGGGAAAGACAAAGTGCAGCAATGGCGGTACTTACGTCCTCTGTGGGCCTTTCCACCGACTCTTTATAATGACAGACATCCGAGCTGAAAGGATCGATGGTCTGCTTCGTCCGCACCTCCGACCACTTCACCATGGCTACAATAGCAAGGCTTATGTTCATTCTCAATGCACTCAGCACAAAAAAGCACCAGAAGCCCATTCCTGCTAAGATGACACGTTTCTGCATGCATTCTGAAAAGGTAAAATACTAGGTACAGATAATTGAATGCGCAGGTTCATATTGCGGCTAAATGAAAGAATGATTTTTCTCTATTAAATTATCCCCTGAACACGTTTCAAATACTTTTGAAAAATGTATGTTTGTATATGTACACGTATCCTATTGAAAGTCTCATACATCCGAATATTTTAGGTTTAGTAAGTTATTCTAATATATATATATAAATATATGCACATATTTTTAAGTTGGCAACAGTTCAGTCAAACCAATGAATTTTGTATATTCAGAATATTTGTGTTCCTAAGTAATATTTTAATACCTTTTACATGCCAAAGTACAGACTTAATTTGTAACATTGTTCCGGAAATTGTCATTGTTTCTTCACAGAGAAAACCTTTAGCCAGAGGATATCAAATTTACAATAATTCATGTTATTATCTCTAACATTAAATAAAATATTTTAAAAATATTTTTAAGTTACACTGCTTTAGTAAAATGCACTAAAAAGTAAAAAATAATTTTTAGCTATCACAACATTCTTGGTCACATGCGACTAAAAATATATGGTTTGGTCATTAACAGAATGTTAAGGAACAATTGACGTGATAACAGAAATGGCATATATAAGAATGATTACATTCAGTTCATTTAAAATTTTCTTTGACAATTTTGATTTAATAATCCATTGTTCTTCTATATGTCGCATCTATGCTATCACTTCTATTAATCTTTTAAATTTGTTAATGTCCAAATGCAATTCCTTTAAGGGCGCCCCAAGGTTTAATTTAATTCGCATAAGATGAAGATTGTTGTGATAGCTACAAATTATATTTTACCATTTAGCGCATTTACTAAAACAGTGTAACTTAAAAAGATTTTTTATAATATTGTATTTCATACTATTCGTTTTTAGCGATTTTGCAATCAATTTTAGCACAGACGCCAAGAAACCGGGAAATGTAAAGTTATCGGATTTTATGCGGAAGATGTTCAACTTAAAATTTACCTCTGATCCTGTAAAATCTTTTATATGCGGCCAAACGTATGGACTTTGAAAGATTTGAGTTGTCTTAGAAACCCAAAAACATGTTTTAACTTGCAAAACTATAAATTGTTTCAATTGCGTGCGTCTTTCTTCTGTTACCATAGGCCCAAATTATCTGTCATAAATGAAGCAAGTGGGACTGGAAATAACGAACAAACTGATTGAACTTGATTGGAGTTTTAATTTACAAGAATTTAATTGAAGGAAGTGTACATATGTCAATATCATAAACCTTGTTTAGGAAAATATATCACCAAGCTATGTAAAATTTTAAAATTACGACCCAATATTCGTTTCGCGTGGTTGGTTTAATCTCACATTAATATTTATATAACCACATCCTTAATATAACATTTATTGAAAGTTTCTGCGGTTCTATATCCATGCCCCCAATAACCTATACATCAAGAATTTGAGTGATAGCTCTTATTGCTATGTGAAATCTGCACAATTATTCATCTTTCAAGAAATGTAGGATGTTCTCTGTAGAGCATGAAGTGGGGTCCAATAGGCTATTAAACTCCATTTGTTTAAAAATCTCCGTTTCGCATGTTTCTATTTCATACATGATTTATCTACATCCTGATGACTTATACAGTTCTGAAATAAATTTATAGTGCACTTACTTGTGAAAAGGCTCTCTTTTTTTTCCTCTTCCAAAAATGCTTGGTCACTGGATCTCATATTATCTGAAAATGTAGATAACCATTAGTATACGGAAAACAAACATTTGAAATTGCAAAGATGACTAAATTTCCCCAATTATTAAAACTAAATATGGTATTGCGATCAATATTTGAAAAGCAATTTTTAAAAAAATGTAAAATAAATAAAAGAACAATTAAAAAAAAATGTGATAGCACATATCTAGGCAAATGGCGTCTTCGAAGTCTTTCTTAGATAAATAGATGAAGCACTCAATGAATAGAATCCTGTTCTCAAGGTTTCTTTTGAAGCACTGATTTGTCACTGATTTTCTGTGATTGTTATTGTCCTGTTCTTGACTTATAGGAGAAGTTGGCATTCTTCTCCAGTGGGAGAAAATAACTTTTCTTGTCTGATACAGACGTCAGTTACAGCGATGATCCTCCAAAATCTCTTTTGCGTCATAATTATTATTACATTCTAGAAATATCTTAGACTAAAAGGTCTATAGCGTTTTGGAGAGGGAGTGAGGTTAAAATTCGTGAACTTCCTAATCTTCATATAGAAATGCTCCACAGTTACATTTGCTTGGGTGACCACCTGGGAACACCGCGTGCTGTTGGCACATTTCGGGAGCGGTAGCCCGGTGGTTTACGCGCTGGATTTGCACGCTGCCACAATTGCCGCCGTGTTCATGCAGAGTACGATCCCGTTAAACATATGGGACCGTAAGTCCTTCCGAGAAGTTGGTGGTAGGGGAACGAGGGTACGGTCCCTGTGGATGCCTCCCCCACTGGGTTCCGGTCTAAATTGGATGGCACTTCCCGGCCGTCCAAACAGTTACCTTACACCATTCTGGTAGGTCGAACGGTCTGGGTCTCAATAACAACAACAACAGTTACATTTGCTTAACCTAGAAAACATTTATACTCGTAAATGATGTAAAAGAAAATAGAATACGAGAGATAGAGGGTGAGCCTTCTCTTGTTAACACTTTCCAGCATAGTTGAAAAGTGTTTATGACTTTGCTCATTCTATCTGTCTGTCCGTTTGCACGATAACTGCCGTAAAAATGACTTTATCAAATTGAAATTCTAGTATGCTGTTGAGACGGTCTGTGGGACTTATGGAAATGTATATGAATAATATCACCCAATTAGTTTTGGATTGAACCCGGGTTGAAAAAGTGAAATACATTGAACTCTATGGGACCTAATTTTTCAAACATTTTTTAAACAAAGTTAAAATTCACAAATCGCTTCGAAAATATTAGGAAACATTCAAATTATCCCATAAAATATATAAAAAAAATTTCAGCAAAATATGTTAGGTAGTTTTTTAAAATAAAAATTAAAGCAATAATTATATCCATATTATATGAAGAGATCACGTGACCCACTTCAAAATAATGGCATCCATCTTTTTTTTCCTGTGTAAAAATCCTGATTTTAAAAGTTCCTTTAAATTTATATTTAGTGTTGCATCCGTCCTAAAACTGCTTTATTTTTGCATATTTTCCTTTATTTTTGCATATTTTGCTTTATTTTTGCATCTATATTCTGTGCCAACGCAATTACAATATTTTTAGTCTAAATGATCATTAAACTTTGATTATTTCTGCAACGAAGCGTAATTTTAATGGATGTAGAATGTAAACAGGTGATTGTAAGATGAGTTGCTGTTGTTGTTGAAACCCAGACCGTCCGACCTACCAGAAAGGTGTGAGGTAACTGTTTGGACGGTCGGGAAGTGCCACCCAATTTAGACCGGAACCCAGCGGGGGAGGCATCCACAGGGACCGTACCCTCCTTCCCCTACCACCAACCTCTCGGAAGGACTTTCGGACCCACATGTTTAACGTGATCGTACTCCGCATGAACACGGCGGCAGTTTTGGCAGTGGCTGGAATCGAACCCGGGCCTACCGAGTGCAACTCCAGCGCGCAAACCAATGGGCTACCGCGCCCCGTAAGATGAGTTGCATAAGAATTGCGGAATTTTTTTCACGCAAAATTATTTAGCTCTGGAGTCTGGAATAAAAGTGATATGAATGAAACATTCATTTATTTACATAGAAAGCAGACGATTTATATTTCGATGACGTCATTTGAATAAAGTTAATTTTTTTCGATGAAGTTTTAAGTTTTCAAATATAATAAATTATTGTAGTACTGTGATAATTTAAAATATATCAGCGCTGAATGTATCGCATTTTAGAGATGTTCAAATAAAATTGCATTACAGTTGGAAAGTGTTTTATAATCAATGCTTTATGCACGATTAATCTTTCTTGTTTATAAAAATATTTGAAAATATGACCGGGCCTATCTAAATTCTTTTTTTCAACATAAATATTTCAATTGTAAAAATTGTACTTTTATAGTCTTATGAATAATTAAAAAAAAATTAGCTTAAAGTTCTCAACGAAAATTCCAAGATTCAAAATTATATTGCTTACCCACAATGTAATTCAAACAATTTGGTAAGAACGTTTTAAAACGTTTTAGAACCGTTTATGTAAGCAATTTAAACATTTTTCTTAAATAATTCGTTTATTATTACAAAAATCACAGAATAAAATTCTAATACAAAACTTTAACCGTTTTCTCTACGAAATGATTTAATGAATAAATATAAAAACTTTTATAATTTTTGTTTATTTTAAAGAACAATCTATCTTTATTTTTGTCTTCATATCTGGTTACGAAATTTTAGTTTTATATTCGTTTACTCATTTAAAGCTACTGAATCTGGAACTCCTAAGAATAAAAATATTTTAAAACCACTCTTTTCTGCCATTGATATTAGGCTTATGAAGCAACTCGCCATTGTAATTGAAGGGTGTTTTAACGATCGTTTTCTATGGGTTGTCACATAAGAAGAACTAACTTTACGAGAATTAAAAGTACTTACGGGAGAATAACATTTTAAATTGCTAAAAAAAGCTTTATTGTTAAAGTGCACATTACGTGATATTTCGAGGACCCATTTTGAGTTAAAATTTCTGGTGCATTTAAGTACATAATATGTTTCCCTGACACCAAATTGATCATGATTGGTGAAAACTGACAAACTTGAGGCAAATACGTTTACTGCTTTTGAAATTTTAGTATAAAAACGTAGGTTGGTAAGCATATACGAACAGGTTACCCATAGTTATGCAAAATATAATAATTTTACAACCGAAGACAAAGGGGAGGAATATTCATTATTCAGGAGCCAGATGTGATCATGCTCCCAATGCCTGGCATTCTGTCCTGAGACTGATGCCCTAAGCCTGACGCACAGATGCCGGAAACTCGATCTCGTGATTTGCGGATTGACTATAATTGCTTGCCAATAATTATGCAGTCTTTTATCATTTTAGGATGTCCTTAAAGTCTTACCAGTCATTTTCGCTACAATTCAATGATCCAATTCCAAGCCTCTCATTCAGGGGTTAGTTCAAAGAAGAGGAATGTGTAATAGCTTTAAATTAGATTATATACATTAAAAAAAAGTTTCATAAGCATTGTGGTTTCATCGCGAACCTGAGCACCTTAGTCGGTAAAACGTTGATCTGGAGATTCAGAAGTCAGGGGACTCGAATCTCTCCCTGGATGTGACTTCATGACGACTACTATAAAGTTTGCCAATAATTATGCAGTCTTTTATCATTTTAGGATGTTCTTAAAGTCTTACCAGTGATTTTCGCTAAAATAGGGGAGTTGGTTTATTCGAAGACTCTATTCACAGGATGTAAACATCATTTGTCCTGGAAAACAAGAGGAAGAAGATTAAATAAGTTAAATCTGTCCATAGAATGGTACACACAAGAAAAGGGAGAGACAGGGGAAAGTTGATACAGTAGTGTTCTGAAGTAACGCATAAGTGTGCAAATTTGCCTCTGTGGAAGAGTAGATACCTCATACCTGTAGTCAGGGCCGTTTCAACTCTTTCCAAGGTCCCTAGTCACAAGTAAATTGTACGTCATCTCCCCCCATAAAACTTGCAGAGTACATAATATACATTGAATACGGAAGATCAGCCCCATAGCTTCGCGAGACCTCAGCATTCGCCTACTTTGCCTATGGTTAAATCTGTAAGTAGATAGCAAATGCCGGTCCTAGCGCACCCCTGTTTATACCCCCCGAGTCCCCATATTTTGCTAACATGTTTATGGGATCCCCGAAGCCCAATAAAAACGGGTTCTAGCGCACCCACTTTTAGAAAAGTGATGGCTCTATTTTATCCATACCAATTAAATTAAACAATGGTATCAAAACCCCCCATAAAAAATAGCAACCCCCATCTAGAGAGGAATGGCTATCCTTTATCCATACCAATATTCTAAAAACGATGGTTCTCAAACCCCCCATTAAAACTAAACCACTTTTAGAAAAGTGATGGCTCTATTATATCCTTTAATATGTTTATTTGAAGTCAGCGAAAAGTCGCTGAGACGGACCCCCTTCGCAAGGCCCCCCTTTTCCGCGGCCCCCTTTTAGAAACAATGATCTGTGGGTCCGAGTGCCATTAAAAATATGTAAGCGTATGCCATATTCTTAAACCATTAAAAAATGAAGTAGGGGCTCAGAATATTTTTCATTTAAAGAAAAGAATTCTTATGTATCTTCTTCTATATAATAAAAGGCAATGTCTGTGTGTGTGTGTGTGTGTCTGTCTGTCTGTCTTATACACTATACGTTTCGCGACCGCGCGTCGGAGAGCTACGAAATTTGGCAATCGGAGACCCGGGGGGGAGGGAAGGGGACACGTGAAAACCGATTTTCAAAATTCTAATTATTTTTTTATTTATTTAATGTTTTATGCGATTTCGACCTTTTTTTGCCCTTTTTTCTCCACGATCCAGACGTCGTAGAAAAAAACAACTCACACCATCGGAAAGAGCAGACAATTGCGAGTAAAAATATATCAATTTCAAATCTGAATTTCGATTTCTAATATTTTTTAAAGATTTTAAAACAAAAGTCACTTTTTGCTCAAGAAAACGATTTTTGGTTTTTAAATTCTCGCATCGTGAAAAGTACTCATAATTTCGACTAATAATTTACATTTTCAGAAAGGTCAAACATCTGGCATTCTTACAAGTCCAATCTGGTCAGGAAATATTCCGTATTGCCCACAGGATCGGGATTTTAAAAGTTTCCGAATTTCGATTTCTCGGCGTTCCGCTCGGCGTGCCGCTTCGCGTTTCTCCCCCGCTGAAGGAAGGAAGGTGGTGGGTGGGGACGTCAAGGTGGAGGTGACGTCACGGTTCTGTATATGCATAGGGATGGGTGGGATAATAAGAAACCGAATTAGTTTTTACTTTCCGTTTCCCGCGCTTCCGATTTTAAATGAAATAAGAGCTTAACATATGCACTGTAGAAATTATTATATTTATATTTTAAATGATGGAACGATATGGATTTTTTAAATGGATATTTTAATTTAATGGATATTTTAAATGATGGAACGATGGATATTTTAATTTTATGGATATTTTAAATGATGGAACGATGGATATTTAAATTTTATGGATATTTTAAATGATGGAACAATGGAATGAGGATGATGGAATTAAGAGCTTAGAGAGCATACGGTCATTTTAAATTGTAAATTAGCGCGCGGGAAGTTAGCGGTAGGCCCGGGTACGATTCCCGCCACTGCCAAAACTGCCGAAGTGTTCACGCGGAATACGATCACGTTAAACATGTGGGCCCGTAAGTCCTTCCGAGAGGTTGGTGGTAGGGGAAGGAGGGTACGGCCTAAATTGGGTGAATAAAAAGAAAGTTATGGAGATTGTCGCGGAGGGCGAAGTAGCCCAGTGGTTAGCGTGCGGGAATTGCACGCGGTAGGCCCGGGTTCGATTTCCAAAATTGCCGCCGTGTTCACGCGGAGTACGATCACGCGGAATAAACATGTGTGTCTGTAAGTCCTTTCGAGAGGTTGGTGGTTGGGGAAGGAGGGTACGGTCCCCGTGGGTGCCTCTCCCACTGGGTTCCGGTCTAAATTCGGTGAATAAAAAGAAAGTTATGGAAAATGTCGCGGAGGGCGAAGTACACCAGTGGTTAGCGCGCGGGAATTTCACTGGGTAGGCCCGGGTTCGATTCCCGCCACTGCCAAAACTGCAGCCGCGTTCACGCGGAGTACGATCACGTTAAGCATGCGGGATCGTAAGTCTCCCCCACTGAGTTCCGGTCTAAATTGGGTGGCACTTCCTGGCCGTCCAAACAGTTACCTTACACCTTCTGGTAAGGTCGCGCCAGCGAGTGTGCCACGGTTACAATTTGCCACGGTCAGAATTTTCAAGGGTAGCGAACAGGCTGGTCGCCAAAGGCGGCTAGTAAATAATAAAAGGCAATGTCTGTGTGTGTGTGTGTCTGTCTGTCTGTCTTATACACTATACGTTTCGCGACCGCGCGTCGGAGAGCTACGAAATTTGGCAATCGGAGACCCGGGGGGGAGGGAAGGGGACACGTGAAAACCGATTTTTAAAATTTTAATTATTTTTTTATTTATTTAATGTTTTATGCGATTTCGACCGTTTTTTGCCCTTTTTTCTCCACGATCCAGACATCGTAGAAAAAAACAAATCACACCATCGGAAAGAGCAGAGAATTTCGAGTAAAAATATATCAATTTCAAATTTCCATTTCGATTTCTAATATTTTTTAAAGATTTTAAAACAAAAGTCACTTTTGGCTCAAGAAAACGATTTTTGGTTTTTAAATTCTCGCATCGTGAAAAGTACTCATAATTTCGACTAATAATTTACATTTTCAGAAAGGTCAAACATCTGGCATTCTTACAAGTCTAATCTGGTCCAGAAATAATGAAAATTGCCTTCAGGATCGCAATTTTAAAGACGTCATGATTTTAAATTTCTCGCCGTTCCGCTCGGCTTCCGTTCGTTTCTCCCTCGCTGAAGCAGGGAAGGTGGTGGGTGGGGACGTCAAGGTGGAGGTGACGTCACGGTTCTAAATAGAGCGCCTTTGCTCTATATAAATTATTATATTTATATTTTAAATGATGGGACGATCTGGATTTTTTAAATGTATATTTTAACTTTTGGATATTTTAAATGGATATTTTAATTATATGGATATTTTAAATGATGGAACAATGAAACAATGGAATGAGGATGATGGCATTAAGCATATGGTCATTTTAAATTGCAAATTAGCGCGCGGGAAGTTAGCGGTAGGCCCGGGTTCGATTCCCGCCACTGCCAAAACTGCCGCCGTGTTTACGCGGAATACGATCACGTTAAATATGTGGGTCCGTATGTTTTTCCGAGAGGTTGGTGGTAGGGGGAAGGAGGATACGGCCCCTGTGGATGCCTCCCCCACTGGGTTCCCGTCTAAATTGGGTGAATATGTAGAAAGTTATGGAGATTGTCGCGGAGGGCGCGGCAGCCCAGTGGTTAGCGCGCGGGAATTGCACTCAGTAGGCCCGGGTTCGATTCCCGCCACTGCCAAAACTTACGCCACGTTCACGCAGAGTACGATCACGTTAAACATGTGGGTTCGTGAGTCCTTCCGAGAGGTTGGTGGTAGGGGAAGGAGGGTACGGTCTAAATTGGGTGAATAAAAAGAAAGTTATGGAGATTGTCGCGGAGGGCGAAGTAGCCCAGTGGTTAGCGCGCGGGAATTGCACGCGGTAGGCCCGGGTTCGATTTCCGCCACTGACATGGAGTACGATCACGTTAAACATATGGGTCCGTATGTTTTTCCGAGAGGTTGGTGGTAGGGGAAGGAGGGTACGTTCCCTGTGGATGCCTCCCCCACTGGGTTCCGGTCTAAATTGGGTGGCACATCCTGGCCGTCCAACCAGTTACCAGGCCCGGGTTCGATTCCCAAAATTGCCGCCGTGTTTACGCGGAGTACGAGCACGTTAAACATGTGGGTCCGTGAGTCCTTCCGAGAAGTTGGTGGTATTGGAAGGAGGGTACGGTCTAAATTGGATGAATAAAAAGAAAGTTATGGAGATTGTCGCGTAGGGCAAAGTAGCCCAATGGTTAGCACGCGGAAATTGCACTCGGTAGGCCCGGGTTCGATTCCCAAAATTGCCGCCGTGTTTACGCGGAGTACGATCACGTTAAACATGTGGGTCTGTAAGTCCTTCCGAGAGGTTGGTGGTAGGGGAAGAAGGGTACGGTCCCTGTGGATGCTTCTCCCACTTGGTTCCGGTCTAAATTGGGTGAATAAAAAGAAAGTTATGAAGAATATCGCGGAGGGTGAAGTACCCCAGTGGTTAGTGCGCGGGATTTGCACTTGGTAGGCCCGGGTTCGATTCCCAAAATTGCCGAATAAAAATAAAGTTATGGAGATTATCGCGGATGGCACGGTAGCCCAGTGGTTAGCGCGCGGGAATTTCACTCGGTAGGCCCGGGTTCGATTCCCGCCATTGCCAAAACTGCAGCCGTGTTCACGCGGAGTACGATCACGTTAAACGTGTGGGACTGCAAGTCCTTCCGAGAGGTTTGTGGTAGGGGAAGGAGGGTACGGTCTCTTTGGATGCCTCCCCCATTGGGTTCCGGTCTAAATTGTGTGGCACTTCCTGGCCTTCCAAGCAGTTACCTTACACCTTTCTGGTAGGTCGCGCCAACGAGTTTGCCACGGTCAGAATTTTCAAGGGTAGCGAACAGGCTGGTCGCCAAAGGCGGAAGGAGGGTACGGTCTCTTTGGATGCCTCCCCCATTGGGTTCCGGTCTAAATTGTGTGGCACTTCCTGGCCTTCCAAGCAGTTACCTTACACCTTTCTGGTAGGTCGCGCCAACGAGTTTGCCACGGTCAGAATTTTCAAGGGTAGCGAACAGGCTGGTCGCCAAAGGCGGCTAGTAAATAATAAAAGGCAATGTCTGTGTGTGTGTGTGTGTGTGTGTCTGTCTGTCTGTCTGTCTGTCTTATACACTATACGTTTCGCGACCGCGCGTCGGAGAGCTACGAAATTTGGCAATCGGAGACCCGGGGGGGAGGGAAGGGGACACGTGAAAACCGATTTTCAAAATTCTAATTATTTTTTTATTTATTTAATGTTTTATGCGATTTCGACCTTTTTTTGCCCTTTTTGCCCTTTTTTCTCCACGATCCAGACGTCGTAGAAAAAAACAACTCACACCATCGGAAAGAGCAGACAATTGCGAGTAAAAATATATCAATTTCAAATCTGAATTTCGATTTCTAATATTTTTTAAAGATTTTAAAACAAAAGTCACTTTTTGCTCAAGAAAACGATTTTTGGTTTTTAAATTCTCGCATCGTGAAAAGTACTCATAATTTCGACTAATAATTTACATTTTCAGAAAGGTCAAACATCTGGCATTCTTACAAGTCCAATCTGGTCAGGAAATATTCCGTATTGCCCACAGGATCGGGATTTTAAAAGTTTCCGAATTTCGATTTCTCGGCGTTCCGCTCGGCGTGCCGCTTCATTTCTCCACCGCTGAAGGAAGGAAGGTGGTGGGTGGGGACGTCAAGGTGGAGGTGACGTCACGGTTCTGTATATGCATAGCGATGGGTGGGATAATAAGAAACCGAATTAGTTTTTACTTTCCGTTTCCCGCGCTTCCGATTTTAAATGAAATAAGAGCTTAACATATGCACTGTAGAAATTATTATATTTATATTTTAAATGATGGAACGATATGGATTTTTTAAATGGATATTTTAATTTTATGGATATTTTAAATGATGGAACGATGGATATTTTAATTTTATGGATATTTTAAATGATGGAACGATGGATATTTAAATTTTATGGATATTTTAAATGATGGAACAATGGAATGAGGATGATGGAATTAAGAGCTTAGAGAGCATATGGTCATTTTAAATTGTAAATTAGCGCGCGGGAAGTTAGCGGTAGGCCCGGGTACGATTCCCGCCACTGCCAAAACTGCCGAAGTGTTCACGCGGAATACGATCACGTTAAACATGTTGGCCCGTAAGTCCTTCCGAGAGGTTGGTGGTAGGGGAAGGAGGGTACGGCCTAAATTGGGTGAATAAAAAGAAAGTTATGGAGATTGTCGCGGAGGGCGAAGTAGCCCAGTGGTTAGCGCGCGGGAATTGCACGCGGTAGGCCCGGGTTCGATTTCCAAAATTGCCGCCGTGTTCACGCGGAGTACGATCACGCGGAATAAACATGTGTGTCTGTAAGTCCTTTCGAGAGGTTGGTGGTTGGGGAAGGAGGGTACAGTCCCCGTGGGTGCCTCTCCCACTGGGTTCCGGTCTAAATTCGGTGAATAAAAAGAAAGTTATGGAAAATGTCGCGGAGGGCGAAGTACACCAGTGGTTAGCGCGCGGGAATTTCACTGGGTAGGCCCGGGTTCGATTCCCGCCACTGCCAAAACTGCAGCCGCGTTCACGCGGAGTACGATCACGTTAAGCATGCGGGATCGTAAGTCCTTCCGAAAGGTTGGTGGTAGGGGAAGGAGGGTACGGTCCCTGTGGATGTCTCCCCCACTGAGTTCCGGTCTAAATTGGGTGGCACTTCCTGGCCGTCCAAACAGTTACCTTACATCTTCTGGTAAGGTCGCGCCAGCGAGTGTGCCACGGTTACAATTTGCCACGGTCAGAATTTTCAAGGGTAGCGAACAGGCTGGTCGCCAAAGGCGGCTAGTATATAAATATAAAATGTCAGAACTAGACAGAATGATATTCGTTCAATCCGAAGGCGGAGAGCGAAAAGAAATAAATGAGCTCAGTGTTAAAGAGCTCCGGCAACTTTGTAGAAATGAGGGAATTAGAGGGTACTCAAGGTATAAGAAGAAGGAAGTTATAGAGCTCATCAAACGTGAACGAGAAAAAGTGGAGTGCCCTAAATGTGGTAAGAGGGTGCTTCGTTATCGCCTGACAGCCCATCTTCGAGAACACAAGCATCCCTTCCGATTCCAAAAGGATATATTTACGGCTCCTTGGAAGCCGAGGGAAAAAAGAATAAAATGTGCAGAATGCGGAGATTACTTTGCGCCCTATTGAACCGTTGCTATTGAACCGTCCTTAGAAGTCTATGATTTTGATAAAGAATTAGATGTAGAGTTTTTAGAGAAAAATAACTTCCCAAGACCCTCGAAATTGTACCATGAGACCAAGGAAACTTTGCAAGAAATTATGGGTAAAGTAAATAATACTTACCTAAAAATGGCTCGTCAGAAAGGAAACATTATAAGTCAGATTGCTCGAATGACTAAAAAAGATGAAGATAGAGAAGATCGCTTATTATCTCAGGCTGATTATTTAAGAGATCATATGACTACGTTAAGAGATTATCGGGGTCGACTCAGAGACTTGCAAAGAAAAGAAAAATACGTTGGTAAAGGAGTAGAAGATAAATTAGAAATTTTGGCTCGATTTACTGATAAGATATGTAATGGAGTCAAGAGTAAAAAATTACATACTCAAATCGTTGATTTATTGGATGCATTGTTGAGAGAAGGAACTATGACCAATGAGCAAGTAAAACTATATAAAATTTTTTTATTAAATAAATGAGTAATTACGTAAAAACCAAAATACATTTAAGCGATCATCAGATCGCTAAGTTAAAATCTGCATACCGGAAAGGAGAAGAAGTATCTCTACAAATAGATAAGTCAAAAGCCTCTAACTATGACATGTATTTAACTCCAACACAAATAACTCAAATCGGGAATGGAAAACGAATTACTATCAGTAAGACACAACTCAAGAAAACTAGTGGTTTTCTCGGCCCCTTTTATACCTGCATTAATTGCACCACTCATCATGCACTAGTGCTAAGGCTTTAGCACTAGGCACTGCAAGTGGAGCGGCTGGATGGGGAACAAAGAAAGCTTTGGAAAAAATTTCAGGATCTGGAAAAAAAAACCTTTTGGAAAGGGAGTCTATCAAAACTGGGAATATCCAACGAAGTAATTGAACAGAATAAGAAACATGAAAAGGGGTTTAGGGGCGTCTTCACTTCAGATCTATTACCTAAAAAGATGAGACAGTTTGAAAACGGCATTATTAATCTAGACGTAGCCACAGGACCTGGTACGCACTGGGTATGTTACTATAACGATCCTAATAATGACTTTGTTGAGTACTTTGACTCTTTTGGAGAACATGTCAGTATTCTCCCTAGCACTAAGATATATCTACTGAGTTCTAAAAAAGAAATCGGATATAACTGAAGCGTTTTACAGCGCTCTGATTCTGTTAAATGTGGTTACTTTTGTATGAAATACATTAGTGAAAGAAACAAAGGCAACTCAGTTGTAGATGTGTTATGTACCTTTGATCAAGAACCCAGCGACTATAATGAAAAAAAAGTTCTCTATAAATAAATGATGTTATTGATATTAGATTCGAAAAACTCGGAAAAATCAGAAGATTTTACAATCGAATATTCCAGACCTTTTAGATTTCAGCAGATCGCACTTCAGTCCTTTTCGATGTATGTTTCCTGGTATAATATCAAAGATGAGAAGTTATCACACTACGATGGTGGTCAGTGGTTGAACTTAACGATACCGGATGGGAATTATACTATCAAAGGGCTAAATCGCTACATGATAAAAAATTTTAGAGACGATCCGCCCATTCTATTTGGTATAGTCGAGGAACGACAAAGAATCAGCATTCAGTTAAAAGAAAATTATAAGCTCGATTTAACAAAAACCAAAAACCTACATAAACTTTTAGGCTTCGAGTCTAAATTATATGAAGAGCCAGAGCAAGTAGGAAAGTACATCGCTGACTTATCCGACGGAAACAATAACATTTATATACATAGCGATATCGTGGAGGGGGCTTATATCAACGGTTCCCAATCTTCAAACGTCATCTATTCCTTTACAAATTATACTCGTCCAGGCAGTCAAATCATTATATCATTTGATAAACCTCTGTTCTTCCCAGTTCGTATGGAGAGTGTTTATAGTATCAGAATGAGAATAACAAATCATAGAAATGAACTAATACCACTGAATAAGTAAGAAGTACAGTACAATTTTATTACCATCTGAATAAAGAAATGAATAAACATAGACTTCAAAGAAAGAGCAAGAAGATACATGGAAGAGGATTCTTTTCCGATGGTACTGCCTTAAAAGATAAATTCCTTACGTTTTTGCGTAACAACGTACCAGGTGCATTAGAAGATAAGGCTAGAACATTTGTCCGTGATAAACTAGATGAAATACTATCAAAAAAGAAAAAGCATGGAGCTGGACTAAAATTTCTCAAATTTTGACTTAATAGTCATATGACTATTAAATCAAAAACGGAAAAATATTATTTTTTTTTATAATAAATGAACAGAATGAATAACATGTTTGAATTAGACAACACCGATTATTATTACGACGATGACATCGAGAGTTTTGAGAGTTTTTCTCAAATTTTGACTTAATAGTCATATGACTATTAAATCAAAAACGGAAAAATATTATTTTTTTTTATAATAAATGAACAGAATGAATAACATGTTTGAATTAGACAACACCGATTATTATTACGACGATGACATCGAGAGTTTTGAGTATAGAGAAATAAGGCGTGAAAATAGTGGCAATTCTATGGAAAATGCCACTTACAATTTCTTCATACAATACACCAATGCCAATATTTTATACTCAAACGGATTTTTGCAGCAAAAGCTGAAGATTGTTAACAGTGATGGAAGTTCAGTAGCGGTAGACAATGTAGCTCTCGTAAATGGAGGTGGTTTAATCAACGCTAACAGGTTTATGTTAGGGAACACTGATATCGAATCCAACATTAACTATTCTGCACTCATGCGGCAAGTTTTAGGCTTAATTCATTTTACACCAGATTATTCTACTTCAGAAGCTACCAATATGTTCTTTTACATTGATACATCGGACGCTGCTGATAGAAAACCCAAAGTATGATGGGACTTTGGTAGATACAACTAAAATAACTGATTTTTACGAAAACTTGGGTATTAACGAGAGGTATAACCGAGGGTTTGTAGAAAGATGTAAACTTACCCAAAATAGCAACATTGTTACTATATGGGTCCCATTAAAATATGTATTTGATTTCTTCCGAGAATATAAAAAAGTGATTACGGGCCTGCAAGCCAAATTTGAGTTTCAGAGAAATCGCAGTGAAAACATGTTATACACGGACGAAAACAAGGACTATAAAGTTGTTGTGGAAGATTTAACACTCTGGCTTCCTTATGTTAAATTTAAAAATTTGGCTGCTGCAAAATTTAATGAGTTAAGATTATCAGATAAGACCATAGTAATAAACTGGAATCAGCATAGTATTGTAAAATCAAACATTTTCTATAAAAATTCAAGCGGCTCTTATTCCTTACAAGCTACTTCAGATGAAGTCTTATCCTTGTACGTAATCCCTCAATACACTGAAAGAAATGAAAACGCTAAACATAACAATATGTTATTCGACCATTTAGATATGAGCGAATGTTGGCTGATGATTAATAATGTGAAGGTTCCAACCGTTAGTTATATGATGGATTTTGAGAAATGTGATTATAATCGATTGTACACAGCCCTTTTAGAATCTGGACTCAACACCATTACACCTGAAACAGGCTGCATGGTCAGTTATTCAAATTTCGGTAAACTATACCCAATCATCTGTTTCAATTTGGCTCATCATCAAAACTATGCGGATACGAGTAACTTGAATATTGAGTTTAACTGGAGGTTAAGAAAGAACACCACTAAGGATTACGTTTTCTATTTCATCCTTCAAGAGCGTAAGAAATGCCGCCTAAACATAATAAATCAAGATGTTACCATTATCAAAACATTAAAACTATAAGTTCTTTAAATTTTTATAGTCGGAGGACTATAAAAAATTATTTTTATTTAAATAAACAAAGAAATGGCAGCCTACTACTCACTTTTCGATGAAGAATTAAAACAAGGACCTCCTGGTATTCCAGGCATAGGGTTTAAACTCACACACGACGGTAACTACGATATGGAAAATAAGATCTTGAAAAACTGTCAGACGCCGATTGAGAGTCGGGATGTAACTACTAAAAGTTATTTGGAAGCTGAGTTAATTCGTAACTCCACTACCGTCACTCACGCGCTGAAGGTTGAACTACGAGAAGAGACAGCAAAAATTCTATAAGATTTAGATCAGAAGTACCTGATATTACGTGAGAGAAGCCTCATCGACTCTAGAGGTAAAAGGATAGGTAATGTCGCGGACCCTGCTGAAGACATGGATGCGGTTAATAAAAAATACTTGGAAAACTATGTTGACAATAAAGTATGTTATTCAACCACCACATCAGGATGCATTACTTTTAGACCTAGTACCAATGCGAATGCCGTTATTTTTACGAACTTTTCCGGTGATGCTTTGAACTCAGAATGTAAATTCCCTCGGAACGGTTTTCTTAGACTGGGATTGTACCTTGATCCTCAAAAGATAATCGATGAATTAATCGTTGTTAAGTTATACATTAATAGCAAGCAGTACGTTCACAAAATAAAAGTAGCCACTGAATTCATGTTAATTCTCGGAGAGGTTAAACAAGATGACCAGTTAAACATTTTTACTTTCCTTATATACATAATGTATAAGGAAAGTATTGTCACGGGGTCGAAAATTCGAATTCGAGTTTTCGACGGGAGAGCACGTTTCAAGCATCCCTGATCACGAATCAAACATTTTTGAAGTGATGTCTGTGTGTGTGTGTGTGTGTGTGTGTGTGTGTGTGTGTGTGTGTGTCAGTGGGTCTGTGGAGACGATAACTGACGAACGAATGGACCGATTCGAACCAAATTTGGTACAAAAATCACAATCCGTAAACACTGGAAGCCTATTGTTTTTATACGTAATCGAATGTTCAGAACCCCCCTAAATTTTCGAATGAAATTTTGAAAAAATCGTCAAAAAATCAAAACCGCTAATAAAGTTACGCAAATAGACATTTCTTATGTAATTTTTCATTAGAAAACGATTGGCATAAATTTTAGAACGCTAACATGAACCGTTCTCGAGATATTGTACATTTTTCAAAAAATTATGAAAAAGTAACATAAAAAAAATTCCTATTGATAAACATGTTTACTTTTCATATGTAATACCATGCGATAAATTGAGTGATATCATTCTCGTGGATCTAGCTCGTTCCATTCATGAAAAAATATACTTTAAATAATACTTTTGTATTTGAACGCCAATAGTCATTTATCAGCTGTAAGAATAACTTTTTTCTTAGTGCATAACGCTTGGCGAGATTTTGGCGACGAATTTGGGCGGAATGTCGCCAACTTGGCGACTTTTTTGAAATGTTGCCAAATTAATGAAAATCTCGCCAAATGGATAAAAATGATGCTAAATCAATGAAAATGACGACTAATTGTCGAAAATTCAATATCTTGGAAAGAATATTAGTATCTACTATAAGAAAAACCTAATTTTTTACTGTAAAAGTAGTAAATTCATTACATTATATAAGGAAAGTCATGTGTTGCCCACATCAGATTTTCTTACGATGTGATGCTGAGTTCACAGTTCAACCATTTCTAAAAATTGAAGAAATCAAGTGGACACTCCAACTGCCGTAAAAAAAAAATTGTACATATAATAAATGGCGTGGAACGAAATATCAAAAAGTGGTTTGGCGGAAGAACAAATCAGAGTAAGTAAAAATTATGTTAACTGGTCGCTCATAAGTCAATATTCGACTTTATCGGAAGAGTTTATCGAAGAATTCGAAGGTTCGGTAAACTGGATGGTCATCTCTCAGTATCAGAAGCTTTCGGAGCCTTTTGTAGAAAAACACAAAGATCTATTAAACTGGTACTATACATCCAGATATCAAGTTCTATCAGAGGATTTCATGGACAGAAATACTGAATATTTAGATTGGGAAATAGTTTCCAGATATCAGATAATGTCAGAACCCTTCCTGGATAAACATGCTTCCAAATTAGATTGGAGAATGGTTTCTCAATTCCAAGTACTCTCAGTCGAATTTATTCGTCGGCACATAGACAAAATCGATATGGAACTCATTTGCGTCAAACAAAAGCTCACTGAAGATTTTATGACGGAATTCGCAGATTACCTTGAATGGGGTAGAATTGTTCAATGGCAAACCTTTAACGATTTTATTATGAAAAATCTGGATAATATAGATCTTTGTCACCTCATGACTTATAAAGCCCATTTGCTCTCAGATACCTTTTACGAAATCCATTTTAAAAAGCTGGTTTGCATCCTACTGACAAACATATATAATAGATTTGTGATACAATACGAACCTGTCGATATACCTCCCGAATTGAACAAAAATGATCCTGTAGACATACATCCCGAGTTGGACAAAAATGATCCATAAATTTTGTATTCATAATAATATTTAATGGTTGATCAACCATTAAATGTGGGTGTTTGAGAACCATCGTTTTTAGTATATTGGAGCCGGGACCCAAATCGGGTCTCAACTTTTGCGCGTTGGGAAACGGGGCCGGGGTGGGGAATAGCAATGTTGGCGAGATCACACTCAGCACCTGAAAAAAATCCTTAAGTTTGAATATACTTTCCCTTTAAATAAAGAAAATGGATCGTATTGTAAAAAAATTAAACGATTTGAATACTAAAACGTATAGATCACTGTATGGTGTATATTTGATTTCTGACATTACTGAGCACGGGAATTCAATCCTAATACGTTTGTCGAATAACTCAATTATATGTTTAAAATATAATATTTTGTCCAGGGATAAAATAAAATTATTAAATGGATACGTTGACTTCAGGGTTATATCAGATGAAAAAGTGATAAAATTTATTGTACACCATTAAGGGGTCTCGTGATAAAAAATAATACCTCTTCAATATTTTAAGCATTTAAAGAAAAGAATTCTTATATATAATAATATAATAAAAGAGATGGGTAGTAATTACGACTTATTAGGTGATATAAAAGTGGTTTAGTTTTAATGGGGGGTTTGAGAACCATCGCTTTTAGAATATTGGTATGGATAAAGGATAGCCATTCCTCTCTAGATGGGGGTTGCGATTTTTTATGGGGGGTTTTGATACCATTGTTTAATTTAATTGGTATGGATAAAATAGAGTCATCACTTTTCTAAAAGTGGGTATGCTAGAACCCGTTTTTAATGGGCTTCGGGGATCCCATAAACATGTTAGCAAAATATGGGGACTCGGGGGGGTATAAACAGGGGTCCGCTAGGACCGGCATTTGCTATCTACTTCTGTACGAATCATAAGCGATGCAACTTAACCTGAGTGAAATTAATTCAACTAGAATAGTTTGTGAACGTGCAAAGTAGATATTTTTGTCGATATTTGAAGTTTTCTGAGCAATGTGGGGGAACCTTTTGACATTCTTTTGCATCAAGAGTATATTTAGTCACTGAGTGGCAAAATAATTTTGATGATATTTTCATTTATGTATTTTCTACATGTCATGGCTAAAATGTAATGCTGTCGTTTGGGGTAAGTTGATACCATGCGTCAGCTTATCAATTGCATCAAATTAAACTACGAATATGTCATAAACTATTGTGATGGTCAGTAGAATTGCCGAAGACCAATCTGAATCGGTTCCATCAACAGCGGTGATCAGTGTCCAACAAAGAAATGCTTCATAGACCCACTGGTGGATCAGAATAATTGAACACCTACAATAGAGCACCGTTTCTCAAAGTATAGTTAGCGGTTCAACATTGAGCAACGAGTATTTTCTGAGTAGATCGCAAAGAATAAAAATTTTTCTAATGAATTCCAAATTTATGTCATTCGGGGAGGGAGCGTTTGTTCCAAATCTGATGTGAGGTGAATTTTCAGTTTGAAGGCACATATGTCTTTATACTATTATATTTGTATGTATGTATCCTTTCCATTGAACTGAGAGTAGCGAACATTTTTAGGTAACGTCTTCCGCTCACATGTCATATTTGTCGCCGCTCTTCTCAAGAACGGTTGGCGCTAAACGCTTGAAATTTTGCCCATTGGTCAGAACTAACGCAGACTGAATTTTTAGCTATGAAAAGGTAAATAGTATGAAATTATCATTTTTAGATATAAAAACCTCAAAAATAGTCTGAAAAACCATGAACATTATTTTTTCTAAAGAACGACTCAAACGATTCAGAACTCCTCTGAAGTTAGTTTGTATAAATACAAATGAAATTTTATCAGTCGATTTCCTGGGAAAATTGAAAATTAAAGACACTTACTTTCCTAATCTTATTGAGATGAGCGTAGCGAAACTCTTTAGGATCAAATGTCATATTTGTCACAGCTCTTCTCGAAAACGAATGACGCTAAAAGCTTAAAATTTTGCACAGATGGTCAGAACTAACGCGGACTAGGATTTTAACTACAGAAATCGAAAATAGTATAAATACTTCTAATATAGTATGAAAAACCATAAAAATGATTTTTTCTCAAAATAGGCTCCAACGATTCTGATCAAATTTTCTTTGAAGTTAGTTCGAATAAATACAAATGAAACCCTATTAATCGCTTTCCCGAGAAAATTCGCCTTCCCGGGAAAATATTTTTACTTTCCTAATCTTATTGAGATGAGTATAGCGAAGATGAGTATATACCTATAGAGTTCGCTCAAATGTCATTTTTGTCACCGCTCTTCTCAAAAATGGTTGCTGCTAATTTTGCACACTGGTCAGAACAAACGCGGCTAGGTTTTTAGCCAAATACATTGAAAGTAGTATAAAAACCTCAAATATAGTATAAAAGTATGGAAAACCATGAAAATATTTTTTTTATCAAAAACGGCTTCAACAATCCTGATAAAATTTTTTCTAAAGTTAGGTCGTATAAATACAAATGAAACCCTATTAGTCTCTCTCCCTGGAAACATCTAGCCCCCCCCCCTTCTCCCCCCCCCCCCCCACAAACAGGCCTCTCCGTCTCTGCTCCAGCCACAGAGGCAAATCATTAGATTCGGTCTCCTTGAAATTTTCCCTAATTTGATGTCTCTATTTCTCATTTTGTTTAAAAATTGCGTCTGCTCCATAGTTTTCCAGTATTGTAGACATTGACAAAACCGAATTTTCCCTTAGCCTTGCTTATGTTTCGCTATCTCGAGTTCACACGTTTAAGGAATTATTGTTCAAGACATGAGCAGAATCACAACTGCTTGGTAGTAACAAACACAATCTTTTTCCAATTAAGAGGGCCGAATTTGCGCGATAGCAAACATTACAAGATAAGTAATAGAAACTCTTATCGTATTCTCGCACCTGAAAGATTAGAATCTGTTATGTATGCAGGTTTCAGTGCTCTATAATATGTGAGTTTGCAGGGTCCACTCGCGTAACAGAAGATTACAATTCCATCCCAGTAGCTTAAGGGGGGTATGGTACCCGAAAAGTCTCAATTTTTTTTTTGTTGTCCAAAAAAAAATTCATAATTTTCTGATTCCAGTGACACCAAATTCATCTTGATACGTTAAATATAATCGATTATATTACAATGTTAAAAATTGAGCTACTGAAGTTGTCACCAGCCATGTTAACCTTTAATGCCTTTTTTTTCTTCTCAAAGACGTGATTTTCGACATTTTTATAAATTTAAATTGATATAAGTCAAATTCTACTGCACGGATATGAATGAAATTTGGAACAATTGTTATATACATATACTTTTCTTTAATTTGTCTTCAGCAATTGCTGAAATATGTGTTTGTGTTTTTATTATGATTTTCGAAAACAACATTTGTGGTGTAAAATCACGTTTTTTTACATTACTTTTTATTAAATTTTTTTCTGATTCATATTTACAAAAACTGTGAAGACAGTTTATTTTTTACATATTTTTATGTTAAAAAATGTTCAAATTAAAATTTTAGAAAAATTATTTTTCTACTTATATAAATACTTATATACTCGTATAAAAAAAAAAGAAACTTGTCAAATTTTTGAAATTTTAATTTAAAAAAAATAATTTTTTTAATTTTTAAATTTTTGAATATCAGATTGCATATTTCAGCAATTTAGGTACCATACCCCCCTTAACGGAATATAAAGCGTGGACTGTACGAAGATCCGCATATACTTTATAATGACGTCCGAACAAATCAACCCCGTAGGCTAATACAAAGATATCGGGGATCTGAAAGTGACCCTAGTACGGCTAGTACGGATTCAGTGAACTCTGGTATATTGAGGGCCGATTTCAAAGTTCAACGACCACGCAGTAAGCTAACCTGGAGGATAAAAGAAAACAGCAGGAGGCTAACCTGCGGTAAAAATAGGAGGTGGTCAGTCAGATTGTCCATGGTCAGATGAAGATCCATGGTTCGATTCCAGTTGGGGCAGCAAGGTTCTTTAGAAGTTTCAGTCTATGTTCACGCTAATTTGCTTTTCGTTTATTAAACTTCAAAAACATTTTTCTTTCCTACTATATTTAACTTTTGGCACAAAGTTCCTTTCGGTTACAAAATCCCGAAAAATCAGACGTAATCCAATAGTCTTAGTTTTTCAATAGCTCAACACAATTGGTTTTCACCGCACATCTAGTACTTATGAGGGTAACTGGTAATGTATTTTATGCCCTCTGAGTATCGTAATAAAACTATTGACACGTTAAGAAATTATTTCGTAAATTATTAAAATACGTATGTTGGTCTTAGGATGTATTTACACTAGAACGAATCAGCCGGCGTTGATCAGGTCCTAATGTATCCAGTATTTAAATAATACAGACACAGGTAACACAGTACTCAATTTCCAAATCGCCTGTTTTAATTTAAAACCATTCTCACAATAAAAATAAAATCTCTAAATCACAAAATGAGAATTACAATTGCGCATGTCTTCCGCAAACTTCGTAATTTTTGTATTTTCAATATTCAATTCTGACCACTTATAAAAAATCGAAAGGAACGAAGTGGCCCCCTCTTATGACCACACATAGGGACTTTTCCTACCTCCAATCCACAAAGTAGAAAAAAACAAATAAAAGATTCAAATCCTCTCTTCGTAAGTTCTCCCCGAATAGCAAAAGCCCGCCCATTGTAATCGCTCTTTAAAATGGATCTGATTCAGAGAAGGGAACCGTTGAAGTGCTTTAAAATGCAGACAGACCAATGTGTTGAGTGAATGCAATCAGTTAAAAAATTTACGAAATTAAAATTACTCTTGAAATCGATTTTTTTATTGTTAGAATGCTCATACATATGGGGATGTTTCCATCAAATTATACAATTGTGTTAATCTTAGTTTTTTGTATGCAATGATATATATATATATATATATATATATATATATATATATATATATGTTTACGTAAAAAATGCAAATTTTGGTGTATTTCTTTAAATAAATAAATATTAAGAAATTATCGGTTCAAATTTGCTGGAAATAACGTTCTTGGCATTATCCCAAAGACCGGTACGGTCTTGAATTTGGCGACTTTTCTGGCGCCCGATGTTGAGACAGTTGCCATAGTATCCAACCAAGTCGCAAGGTTACCATGATTATGTGAGCACGAATGTAAATAAACAAACTGCGTAGTAAAATGCGCAGAAACGTAAGTCCAAAGGGACATTATTTTTATCATAGCTCGTAACGGTAAACTGACGATGATGCCAAATAAAATGTTCTGTGGCTTATAGAGTAATGTAGTAATTAGAACATGGATCTATGACCGCTTCGCGGGCTAACCTCAATACGGTCGCCAGCTAAACAAACATCACAGTCTCCTGTTCCCCTGGCTGTCAGAGATCGCACATAGCAATATCTATCTGTGCAAAAAGTGTTCCATAGCTCATAAAGTGATTTTTATGTTACTTCCGCGCTTCAAAATCTCAATCAAACTCAATCTAGAACAAACCACGTACGATTCCTTATACGTAATGCGCATTCGTTCCAAAAACACGGCAAGCCCACGTATAATCATCAAACTCTTCCGTACTATCATTACTCTCACACAATCGCATTACCCACTTGCAATCAACCCCTGATTCACACACCATTTAATCACATTAATTTACCACTATCAACCAAACGATCAAAAAGAACAATACTAAATCTTTCACTCTTCACAGCCATTTACTACACTCAAATGAAATCAAAGAAAATTTACCAATACTTGTATTTAAATCTTGTTCCCAAACATCTAATTTTAAAAGATCAGTACAATAATTCATAATGAGCATAAAATAACACAAATTAAGACAGTTGCCAGAGTTATCAACTCGCAAGGTTACTATGGTTACGAAGTACGATGAGTTAAAGAGTTACCAAGGTCGCAACATAGCCCTCCACTTATCGCCGATTTGGCGCAATAGAAAAAAAACAACCGTACCGGTCTTTGGGATTTAGCCTCATCGGGTTATTAGGGAAAAAAAATTGTTTCCTTGTTGGCGAAGAGGAAACCATGTTAGAATCTTGCGGGAAATAAATTAGATTGGAAACAATCGAAGATGTTCCTAATTAAAAAAGTATCTAACATATTATTAAATACTTCATGGGCATCTACAATGTCCAATTTATCACGGTAAGCATGTCATGTACAACCAACAATATATATTATTGTTTATTCTATATTATATTTATACATTTTTATCATTAACAACCAAGAAAGTTCCTTAAACTTTACTGTTGCGACATAAGTAAAGAGAAAAAATGTAATATTTTTGATAAAATCTAAAATATACAGAGCTTGAACAACAAAAATGGGCAACAAAAATGTTGCATTTGATGAATTTGAAAATGTATATACATACTCATCTTTCTTGAATATCCACGAATTCTTTACTCATAGCAAAAATTAATTTCAGTTCCATACCATAAAGTGTCACTAAAATTATATTATAATGTTTGTTTTTCTAAAAAATATTTAAGCCGTACGGTTAATAATACGCAATCATTTTGTGAATTCCGCATAACAAGTTAAAGTCTGTTGCCAAAAGTAACAAATAAATTATGTGAGTATTTGTTTTAATAAAACATAAACCATGGAGACACAAAATAAAATTTCCTTAACCAGTAAAACCATGTAAAAACAAAGTATGACAACTATACTTCCGGTAAGGTTAACTGTGAAAGCACGGAGGACGCCTTGCTTTCTTCAAGACTAACTCCATGTGTGAAAGTCTCTGTGAAAGCTATGACCGGTTACTTACTCAGTTTTGTCTTCATACGTCCATTATGTGTACATTGACTAGATGGTACCCATAGTAACAGTAATCATTTTGAATGCCAATTTAGGATACTTATAGGATACTTATATATGTATTTTGTTGACCTCCATTGATGCACATTCAATATTGTCGCTATTTCGGCACGATCTTTCTCCCGATAGTTAACTACATGTCTACATGGTTGCAAGAAGACACGCCGAAACTTTATGCAAACAATGACAGAACACAAAATAATGGACTAGGACGAGAATACGCTAAGAAAAAATTGAATAAACTTTTGTTATCGTTCAATAATTTTAATTTAAAAAATATTTTGTTTATTTAGTTTTTTATATTAATTAACGAGTGGCAACTACCATTATTATTACTATTTATTTATTTATTTATTATCCAGGCCATCCAGCTCACTCAAAGGGTGTACAAGGCACGGTCGGAAAAAATCTATATATACTAATTGCCAAGTATCCGTCTGTTTGTCTGTCTGTCTGCCGTCTGTCTGCCACGCTTTTTTTAGGCACTTCCCGAATAGATAGAGACTTGCAATTTGGTACACGACTCGATCCTTCGATTCAACCCGCTGGAAAAATCGAATATTTCGAAAACGTTCTCTAGAGGGGGGTGCTCCACACCAAAACGTTCGAAAAGTGAAATGATAGGAAGGCATGCTTTGCCATAAGATAGAGACTTCAAATTTGGTGTATGGGTAAATCGTTCGAAAGGAAGAAAGTGTGCAATTTCAGATTTCCAATATTTTCTACTTAAGGGGGCGCCGCATACCAAAATGTTCGATTTACCGAATAAATGAGAAACGGCTCCTTTAAAATTTGATAGAGGCTTGAAATTAGGTATATGGACTAATCATTTGATGAAAACACCCAAGACAAATATAGTTTTTCAAAAACGTTCGTTTTAAGGGGGTGCTCTAGAGGAAAACGTTCGAAAAGTGAATTGATAACATACTTCGGGATGAAATAGAGATTTGAAATTTGGTGTACGGGTAGATAATTCGGAAGGAAGAAAGTGTATAATTTCAGTTTTCCAATATTTTCTACTTTAGGGGGTGTCGCACACAAAAATGTTCGATTTTCGGAATGAAGTAGAAACACTCCTTTTAGAACGTTGTAGAGGCATGATATTTGGTATATGGGCGAATCATTTACTAGAAAACCCAAGAAGAATGGAGTTTTTCTAAAATGTATATTTAAGGGGAGTGTACTCTACAGAAAAACATTTGAAAGGTGAAATGATAAAAACAGCATGCTTAGCTATAAGATAGAGATTTCAAATTTGGTATAAGTGTAGATATTTAGAAAGGAAGAAAGTGTGCAATTTAAGTTTTCCAACATTTGCTATTGTAGGGGGGTGCCGCACTCTAAAATGTTCGATTTGATGAACAAATGAAAAACGCCTCCTTTACAATGTGATAGAGGCTTGAAATTTAGTATATGAGGTAATCATTTGATAAAAACACCCTACGATTATTACGGTTTTTCAAAAATGATCATTTAAGGGGGTGCAACACAGAAAAACGTACGAAATATGAAGTGATAGAAAAACATGCTTCACGATAGGATAGAGACATCAAATTTGGTTTACTGGTAGATAGTTTGAAAGGAAGAAAGTGTGCAATTTCAGATTTCCAATATTTGCAACTTTAGCGGTGCCGAATACCAATATGTTCGATTTTCCAAATAAATGAGACACGCTTCATTTTAAATGTGATAGAGGCTTGATATTTGGTATATGGGCCAATCATCTGATAAGAAACCTAAGGCGAACAGAGTTTTTCAAAAATGTTCATTTATGGGTGTGCTCCAGAGAGTAACGTTCGAAAGGGGAGATGATAAATTAGTATGCTTCGGGATGAGATAGAGACTTTAATTTGGTGTACTGGTAGATAGTTCGAAAGGAAGACGTGCGCAATTTAAAATGTACAATATTTTCTTCTTTAGGGGGTTCCGAACACCAAAATATTCGATTTGCCGAATAAACGTGAAACACGAATTATTCAAAAATTTACATTATTCAGGGGTTGCTAATTGCGAGACCGTTGATTTTCAACGGGTATTCGGCTAGTACTATTCCTATTATTATATTAACTATTTTAAATAACATTTTTTATTTTAATTAATCTGCTGGCTGACGTTCGTTAGCTCCCTACTTGTTGATTTTCACGACCCCTCTAGTTCGCTTCTCGAGTTTTTCCAAACCATTGACAAACCTCGAGTCAACCCTACCCGCTATCGCTCTCCAGAATTTGGAGCTCGAGGACTCCACCCCTCTGTTCGCTGCTGGTCACTTACCGCCGAAGGTTACATTGCGAGCTCTTTTGTCCCACCTGCTATGCGTGTGCAATGCGGCCGTTGGTGCTTCGCCCTTGTTCGCTGATCTTCTTCACCTCCCCGAACTCGCTTCGTGAACTCTTTCACCCCATCCGCGAAATGTAAATATCTAATTTTCATTTACATATTTAAAACAATAAGGGATTTAAAATCTAACAGTAACGATTGCCAACGATAACGAAAGTCTCAACGATTGCTTCACTATTGGAGCTCTGAATAATAAATTTATTGAAGAGCGCGCTCCGATCGCGAGCTCCTTCTTTCCGCCTGCCACGCAGACGTAATACGCCTGTTGATGCAATTTCTTATTCACTAGTACTCACTAACCCCAAATCTAGCTTTGAGAGCTATACGTTTTGCCGCTTGTTCTTTGTACAGTGCCAAAAATTCGTGTTTCGTTTATTTAAATCATTTAAATATTACTTAATTTGAAGTAACAATAACATTACGCTCTCAAACTCCTAGAACTCGACGTTATACTCGCAAACTCCTGGAACTCGACGTTACACTCTTCAAATCCTGGAACTCGTCGTTATACTCGCAAACTCCTGGAACTCGAAGGCCGAACCTCCTGTCCGCTCATTAACCGCCCGATTTCGCTTAACAAGCTCTTTCTTCACGGCATCTACGTAGGTGTAATAGTCTAGGGACTCCTACCCCTGCTGGCTGACGCTCACCAACCCCCGGAAAGCGCTTTTCGAGTCAGGAGACTTTGCCTCCTACTCGTTGGCTGTAGATAGCTCGTTGTAGCCGATTGATGCGCAGGTGTAATACATCTGTTGGGACCGTCCCCTAATCGCTGAAGCTCACCAACTGCCGAAGATTGCTTCGCGAGCTCGACGGCTCCCACTCAACCCGACTAGCGCACACAAAAGCCTACCGTGCACGCTACTGGTCACCAAGCCTCGGGATCTTCTCCCCCCATAAATTGCTGCTCAATTATGGCCGATGCTTGTTGGCAAGCTCTTTCGTCACACCTGCGTAGCCGCCTTACAAACAAACAGAGTTTTACGAGCATTATCGTCATGAACAATTACGATTCATTATTCATTATCATCATGAATAATTACGATTCATTGTTGAAAATGCTGTTGCCATTTCAAAGGAAGTAATATTTAAATGAAACTCTGAATAACTAATCTATATACACTAATTGCCAAGTGTTCGTCTGTCCATCTGTCTGTCTGTCTGTCCTTCTGTTACACTTTTTTTAGACACTTCCCAAATAGAGAGAGACTTACAATCTGGTACATGGGTCGATCGTTCGATAAACCCCCCCCTGGAAAAATCGTATTTTCCGAAGTTGTTTGGAAGAGAGGGTACTTACTCCACACCAAAACGTTCGAAAAGTGAAATGATAGAAAAGCATGCTTTGCGATAAAATAGATACTTCAAATTTGGTGTATGGGTAAATCGCTCGAAAAGAAGAAAGTGTGCAATTTCAGATTTTCAATATTTTCTACTCAAGGGGGTGCCGCACACCAAAATGTTCGATTTATCAAATAAATGAGAAATGGCTCCTTTAAAATTTGATAAAGGCTTGAAATTTTGTATATGGGCTAATTATTTGATGAAAACACCCAAGACAAAAAAGTTTTTCAAAAATGTTCGTTTAAAAGGGTGCTCCAGAGAAAAACGTTCGAAAGGTGAAATGGCGAAAAACTATACTTTCGGGATGGAATAGATGCTTCAAATTTGCTGAACGGGTAGATTGTTCGAAAGGAAGAGTATGTGTAATTTCAGGTTTCTAATTTTTTCTAATTTAGGGGGTGCCTCAAACCCAAATGTTCGATTTTCCAAATAAATGAGAAAATCCTCCTTTAAATTTTAATAGAGGCTTGATACTTGGTATATTGGTGAATCATCTGATAAAAAACCAAAGAAGAATGAAGTTTTTCAAAAATGTATATTTAAGGGGGTGGGTACTCCACACAAAACATTTGAAAGATGAAATGATAGAAAACGTATGCTTCGCGATGAGATAGAAGCTTCGAATTTGGTGTACGGGTAAAGAGTTGGAAAGGAAGACAGTGTGAAATATCAGTTTAACAACATTTGCTATTGTAGGGGGTGCATCTCATTAAAATGTTCGATTTATAGAACAAATGAAAAATGACGCCTTTAAAATGTGATAGAAGCTTGACATTTAGTATATGGGCTAATCATTTGATAAAAAAAACCAAGATGAATATGGTTTTTCACAAATGTTCATTTAAGGGGATGCTATACAGAAAAACGTTCGAAAGGTGAAGTGATAGAAAAAACAAACTTCGCGACAGGATAGAGACTTCAAATTTGACCTACGGGTAGATAGTTTGAAAGGAAGGATATATAGAGATTCAGTTTTCCAATATTTGCTACTTTAGGGGGTGCCGCACACCAATATTTCGATATTTTGAATAAATGATACACGTTTTAAATGTGATAGAGGCTTGATATTTGGTATATGGTCCAACAATCTGATAAAAAACCCAAGACAAACAGAATTTTTAAAAAATGTTCATTTATGGGTGTGCTCCACAGATAAATGTTCGGAAGGGGAAATGATAAAATAGCATACTTCTGATAGAGACCTTAATTGAGTGTACGGGTAGATAAGTTCGAAAGGAAGAAGTGCGCAACTTAAGATTTCCAATATTTTCTTCTTTAGGAGGTTTTGCACTCCAATATATTCGATTTACCGAATAAATGTGAAACGCGGATTATTTAAAAATTTACATTTTTCAGGGGTTGCTTATTGAGAGGGCGTTGGTTTTCAACTTGTATTTGGCTAATGTATTTCTAATTGTTGAAATCAATAATTTAAATATTACTGTTTTTGTATTGGCAACAGAGTTTGCAACAGTGAAAGATTAGACTTTGAAGATACGAAAAAAAAAAGTTCATACAAAAGTAGTGTAATTTTTTTTTTACTTCAAAATTGTAAGAAAAAAAATGGAAATTTCTATTCGATTTTAACCAAAATAGGAGGTGACACGTGACAACATATTCTAAATCATTATGCCAGATTGCAAATCATTTGATGCCATAGGTCCGGCACTAGCCTGGACAGAAAATCCCTCTATTTTAAAAGGATTTGGTCAGCGACTGCGTCGAGCTTCTTTTAATACAGAGAGATTTAAATATTGTTTCTTTCGAAATGCTGAGGTGTTTTCAAAAATGAAAAATTATATTTTGAAAATAAATTAAGGAAAACAAAATTTTCACTGCAAAAATAGAGTTTTCACATCAAAATTGTATAAAAATAAAAATTTTAATCTAACTGTAATCAAAATATAGAAGGTGACACACGGCACAATATTCTAAAGCATCATGCAAAATTGTAAACGTAGATGCCGTATAGGTTAGGCGCTAATTTTGACAGAGAATTTCAAAAGGATTTTGTTAGCTGCAGTGGCGGCTAAACTTTAAAGATAGAGATAAAGAGAAAAAGTAAAAATCAGCAGTGCCTGCAGTCCGATGAAGCCGGAATGATTTTGCGTGAATAATATATTTCGAAGGTGGTTTATCTTCTTTATGTATATTCAAAACAGTTCAAAATATTCAAATACTGAAATTAGAACCGCCGTTTCAAACTAGTTTAAAATATTAACATATCGATATTGTACCCACTATATTTCAAAAACTAGGAACCTGATACGAAATCCAATTATATATCCTTGGAGGACTTTTAAAGGGATACAAATTACTCCCAATATATTTATAGCTAATCTTTTTAGTTTTTGCTCTGATTGCAGCCAAATTCCCCGACCATATCAAAATAACTTGCTTGACAAGATATAAACTAAAATTATACAATATCTCTAACGAGATTAAATATTCAGGTAAATCTATAAATTTGATGACATAAATGCGTACTAGAATTTCATACTTCCAATTCTTCTCTTCAAACCTCATCAATCATAAACGTATTTAGAATACCCAAGTTCCCTTCACTCCCTAATGCATTTAAAATAAAACAACATATCTCGTGCTTGTTCACTAATATTTCACCTAGGAGGAAACTCATTCATCTGCAACGCTTGTGGCATTTTAAGTAATTACCCTCCCACTGGAAAACGTTAACAGGTTAAAATATTAAAATATCGAAATTATAACCACTATAGTACAAAAACTAAGAACTCCTTCCAAAATAAAAATTATATCTCCTTGTAAGTCCTTCAAAGGTCTATAAATTATTTCTTATAGTTTATAGCTTGCATTTTTAGCTTTTGAAATATAAACATTACACATTTAAACAAGAAAGATCAATCATGCATAAGCATTGATTATGAAACACTTTCCAACTGAAATGTAATTTCATTTAAAAATTTCTAAAATGTGATTCATTCAGTGGTAATATATTTTACATTACACAGTACTACAGTAATTTATTATACTTAAATATTTAAAACTGTATCGAAATATAAATCATCTGATTCTTTATGCAAAATCAATGAATATTTCATTCATATAACTTGTATTCCAGACACCAGACCTAAATAATTTTGTGTGAAAAAAATTCAGCAATTCTTATGTAATTCATCTTACAATCGCTTGAGATATTTGCATTCTGCATATTTTAAAATTAGGCTTCCTTGAAGAAATAATAAAAGTTTAGGGATCATTTAAAATCACAACTATTGTAATTGCATAGGCACGGAATTTAGATACACAGATAATATATATGTGTATGTGTATGTACTCAAAGTATTGGGATCGTGCCGAAGATCGGAACTCGAATTTTCAAAGGATCTACACGTTTTGGGACTTCTAGAACACGAAAAAACTAGTTTTAGGAAGACGTCTGTGTGTGTAAGGGTGTATCTGTGTATGTTTCTGTGTGTCTGTGTGGATATTACATCCACTCTAATTGAAAAACTAATGGACCGAATTTCATACAATTTGGTAGGTATGTTTTTTGTGGGAAATCCTGATGTTCATTAGATTATAGTACGATTCGTAATAAAAGAATCTGCCTTCTTTGCGAAATGGCCGCAGAAATTGCCTTTATCCACTCTAGCTAAAAACTAATGAACCAAATTTAACAAAATTTGGTGTATAATATTTCAATAACCTACAAGTGATTTATATACCAAATTTAACAAAATTTTGTATATAAATCATTTGTAGGTTATTCTACTACGATTCGGGAAAAAGGAACGGGCTATTTTTACGAAATGGCCAGCAAAAATCGTTATATATAAAAATAAAAGACTACGTGTGCTCAATTATATCAATTAAATTCCTATTTTATATGTGATTTTTGACAACAAAAAGAATAAGACTAACCCCATTACTCTAGGACTAGCCGTTCTTGAGATATTCTAGTTTTTTCGCGTTTTCGCTACGCCACCTTTGACAATAAGTCCAGCTATCAAATGAGAACCAAATTTAAGTTTAACGTGTAAATTCAATGTCATTTAAAATACTTATGTTGTGCAGATAAACTCAAATTATCATTGAATAAATAAAGAGAACGAATATGAGTCTGCAGAGAAAGACATGTGCTGTCCACATCAGAATTTTTAACAATATTACAACAATGATTTATAGAAGTGAACGGGGATTATTTTGAGGCCATTTCGAAAAAACTGTATGATCTATATTTAAAGATCCATCAAATTTTTGTCGAATAAAATGTTCAACAAATTTAAGCTGTGTACCAAATTTTAACTCTCTAGGACGTAGGAAAGTGCATTTAAAATGCCATCAATTAAATTTATCATGAAGAGTTATATAAAATTTTAAAAAAATGAAAAATTGTTATCTACCAAATTTATTTTAAAATATGAAGCCACTCCCATATGCAAAACTTTTAAACAAATGGAGAGATATTTATTATATAATATCTCTCTCTTTTCTTTCTGGAAGATATCCCAAAGTCAGAATTTAATTGAATTTGTTTTTTTCCCTATATTAAATAATTTTTTTAATTAAAAAACTACTTAACATGTTTTACTGAATTTTTTTTTATATATTCTATGGGATAATGTGAATATTTCATAAAAATTTCGAAGCAATTCGTGAATTTTAAATTTACTTAAAAAATGTTTGAAAAATTAGGTCCCATAGGGTTCAATGTATTTCATTTTTTCAACCCGGGTTCAATAAAAAACTAATTGGGTGATATTATTTATTTATATTCCCATAGGTCCTATAGACCGTCTGAACAACATACTAAAATTTCATTTTGATAAACTCATTTTTACGGCAGTTATCGTGCTAACGGACAGACAGACAGACAGACAGACAGACAGACAGACAGACAGAATGAACAAAGTCATAAACACTTTTCAACTTTGTTGTAAAGTGTTAAAAACGGAAAGTTTTCAATATTCTTTAACGTGGCAAGACAATTCCATGAAAACTATGAGAGCTTTATAAAAATAAATTATATATCTTGAAACTATATTTTCTACTGAACAGTTTTGCTGCTTACTATTTATACAGGGTGTCCCAAAAACATTGACCTCGGCTTTTATTCTTTAAATATTATTCTTAGACATATATAATAAATTATAATGTTGCGTAAAAAAAGGTACAGAATTTTATGAAATCGATTAAAATTTTCAAGGGAATTAAATTTTAAGAAATACAAAATTTAAGTTTTTATGCGGCCCCCCGTACAAAAACATTTCCAATGAGTAAAATGTGCTCCATACACTAATAAAGTGATGAACAAAATTTCAGCATTTTATCCTAAAAAGTCCCAGAGATATGAAAAGTCAACAATGCTTACTTAAACCACTTTTCGATGCATCGAAATGGGTTCTCAGAGGGGAAAAATCATGTCGGCAGATCGCGTTTCAGGGGTCATACACAAATTACGAAAGAAAACAACGATTACATAAATAAATAATAATTTTGCTATTTATTGGTACAAAAGTGTCTGCACTGTGTAGAAATAATAACTTTACACAAATATTACAAAGCTTGTTCGAAATGTTTTCCATCCATGCCAAAGATCCATTAAAGATAAGAGGCAAATATTATTTCCCTATGATGCATTTCTGCGTTGCTTCATTTGCATTCTTGATGTAATCATGCACATTTTAATTTGTGATTAATCCCTCAAAATCTTTGTTTAAACATATCTCTGGGACTTTTTATGATAAAATGCTGAAATTTTGTACATCACCTTATTAGTGTATAGGGCACATTTTACTCATTGGAAATGTTTTTGTACGGGGGCCGTATAAAAATTTAAATTTTGTATTTCTTTAAATTTAATCCCCTGAATACTTTTATTGATTTCATAAAATTCTGTACTTTTTTTTACGCAACTTTGTATTGTTTTATATAGGTCTAAGATCAATATTTAAGAAATAAAAGCCAAGGTCAATGTTTTTGGGACACCCTGTATATGTCTTTTATAATTTAGAAAATATTTAAAGTGGATGTAAGCAAAGTGAATTTTATTTTTAGTGAGATTTACTTTTCAAACCTTGAAGCTCATGTTAAGATGTTTAATTGATGTTTTAAAGTCCAATCTGTTCTGCTCAAATAAAGCCACGTTTTCAACTAGTGACACATACCGGAGGTTGAAGGTTGAAGTGACAAAGCCAAAGAGCTTCAGGAACAGTTGCTTTTTAAATGATGAAGATTGTGGGTCAATGTCTGAATTTTTAATGGTTGCAGTTTTACGTTTTGGAACGTAAATAGCAGCACCAGCAACTGATGAAGCAACTGATAAACTGGCAAAGATGGCGGATTGTAAACGGCAATATTTTTCGAATTAAAATAACTAAAAAATTAATTCGATTTTTATAAAATATCACCGAGGAGTATCGTCCCCACCCTAACCAAATTTCATGGCTGTGCAATGCTTAGTTTTTTTTTTTTTTTTTTTTTTTTGCTAAAGGCGAACAAACAGACATCTTCCACTATTATTATTAGATATTCATAATCCGTACTATATTTTCGACAAAACAAATAAAAATTGTTCACATTTTTATCTATTAGGTTTACAGACAAGCGTCCAGAGTTATTACATTTTTCACAATTCTCCTATTTCAGGCTGATACCTCAAGCACCAGGCCCGCTAAGAAGGCAGGGGATAAGGATGGAGTGCGGGACCCAAGGATCCGAAGATATCCTATATCTACGACGGGTACAACCAGCTCGAAAGAAAACCCGGAGAGGCCTTAGCCGTCACTTCCGTTACCAGCTATCGGAGGTGGCGCCCTAGCGCCAATGCCGGCGATCGCTTTCCACGGGCCTGTACTGCACACATGTGCATACTCTCCTGATAATAGCTGGCCTCAGTCTATAGCCCCTTTTGATTATCACGCCCTATAGTCGTGTAGCAGCCTCTCTCATGCTATAAAGGTAAAGAAACGCTCAAGATTAGTATGAATTTGATTTTAAGTTTACTCTAAAATTAGTGGGTTTTTTTATTATTAATGAATATTTTATTTATTGGATTTGTATGCATTAAAATTTTGAATTAAAAAATAATATTGTCACAAAACCGCACTCGAAATTTTGAAACGTGGCAAAATCACAATTACATGTTATGAAGATACAAAATATAATGAGATGATATGATGATGTCGGGAAGCTCAAGCAGAGTGCTACTTTATGGGCCTTCGAGCATGTAAGTCCGCGTCCGATGTCAAGTTCGTTTAATCATAGAAACAGTCAGGATCTTACGACCGAATGAAGGGGTATAGTGCTGAATTTCGTTTTCCAATATAGACCTTATGAAGAAATTGTGTAATTTTTTCGTCAATTAAGGGGCGTAAGACTTCTCCCTGACTACACCACTGCGCCTATTATTGCTCTTTACAATAATGTATAAGAAGTTTCGAAATGTACAATGGCAACAATCAATTAGATCAACAATGTGACTACTTGAGTGTTTCAACAGTGATTGTAAAAATAAACATGTTCCCTATCAAGTTTTGTAATTACAGATTTTT
The DNA here is from genome assembly GCA_951213105.1 of Amaurobius ferox. Classification (NCBI taxonomy): domain Eukaryota; kingdom Metazoa; phylum Arthropoda; class Arachnida; order Araneae; family Amaurobiidae; genus Amaurobius; species Amaurobius ferox. The sequence continues at coordinate 70,426,512 of OX578143.1, read as the reverse complement.
CCTCTGCTCTGATGCTGTTCACGATTTTCAATGTAGTCATTGTGGCTGTTCTGCATATTTTTTTATATATAAAAATAATCACGTTAGAGATCCTCACAATCGCAATAGACGTTATTCTAGTCTTAATATTACTATATTCTTCTTGGCGGGACAAAGCAAGTACGAAAGTGAAGCCACGCATAAAATATGCAGTCCCTTCCGTGACAAAGTCTCCCGCACGTATGAAAAACAAATTTCTGGAACGCTGGATAAGCTTGAATGCTAAACAGACAATATTACCTTTAAACAGAATGGCCTTTCTGAAATCCAGATACCACATTGGACCATTCCACACGTATAAGCATGCCTCGGAAGTGTCTGTTGCATTCCTAAAAGCCCGGGCTGAAAAGCCGATGAATGTTCAGTATGATGAATGCCATCCCAAAATCTGTCACACACACCTGACTGAAACTTACCTAAAGCACCGTGCTGTGATGTACTACAAGCAAGGCATGAAGAACGTGCATGCAAAATATCAATGCACTTTTCCTAACCGCTTCCTCCGTGAAGCAGCTTCCAACAGTTCCGTCGTCGTCAAACAAGATGAGACATTCAATTCTCCTATTGAGAACGCAATGAAGACATTTATGGAACATAAAATCGAGGACGTAATAGAGCAACACGACTGGAGTGAATTTGAGGAAGAAACTGAAAAGACCAAGAAGAAGATGGAGGAGGTTCAAAGAACCATTGAAATAGTGAAAGACCAAGCAGATTCCGACGATGACGATACATAGAATATGTGTGTGCGATCTCAGACATTTTTAAATAAAAATATTGAATGGTAAAACGATTCATTTTTAATAACAAACTTAATGTAAAAAATATGAAGTTTGACGCTCTACTTCCTTTCCTCATACATCCATATTCCAGACGCTTTACGAAGAGAGCTTCATAATCAATGGACAATTCCGGCCTCTTTTTTATATTTTTTTATTCGATTCGAAATGTTGCAAAACGAACAAAAGTATAAACATTTTTACTCTCCGAGCTGCGCTGTATTTCATGTTTTATTAGCAGTCAAAGTTCGCCTTTCTGACTGTCGCGGAAAAACGACCCATTTTGGCGCGCACGGAATGTAAAGTCAAAAGACTTGTCCGTGGCTCGCGTCTTAGAGAGTTGGTGAATAAGTTTAGTTACATTCGGGAATTTCCGATAATTATAATTGTTTCTTCCATCCCAAACTACCGAATAATTATAAGTATTGTATCACTCCAATGTACCCGACTACTAGTTTTACATCATCATATAAAATATTTATATCTGTGCCAAAAAATGTTTTTCGCAAGAAATAATGTAAAGCGCAGGAATCCAGATTGCAAACAAAATTCACCACTGTCATTAAAGAGTGTTCGTTACGTATGTTATGATAATAAATCAGTGACTGTATAATCCAATTTCCAAAGCCTGTTTATGAGAAATTATTTCTTTATGACTTAATAAACTTTGAAAATCCGTAAGGGTGTCTGTCCACTACTGGTTTGGCACTCTATTTTTAGTTTTGCTATTACGGATGAATTTAAAGCCAGATTTAAAGTGGATTATTGACTTTGTACCCGGTTTAGTGTGTGATGTTCGCAGTTAATTTAGAGAATGAAAAAAATTCCGTGCATGAAACATTTTTATACCAGTATGCTGCAGTGAGCAGTTGCAATTTAGTATTTTCATTTAGTATGTGTGCTTTTGAAAAGTTATAAAATATATTTTATCTAAAAAAATAAATCATATATTTGAAACACTGTACAAAAGGAATAGAAATTAAATGGAAAATAATTTAAAATTGCTTCACCTACTCAGTATCATAAATGATTTACTGTTTATGATAGGTTTTCAAATATAATATTGTAAGAAACAATTTAAAACTGCTTTTAATTGAAAATAGATTATTAAATATTATTATTTTTAATTCCCAGAAGAAATACACCGCTCAATCTACTTTGCTACTATAGCAATATACCGATCATCGGAGGGGGTGGTAACCCTTAGACGACCGGGCACAGGTCTCCGGAAAAGTGCTTGACTTGTTTGGAATTGTTTCCATAATCAAGAAATTACCGAATGATCAACGTCAAAAAAAATAAGGACATCTTTGACTGTCCTGCCATTTTAACGGCAGTTATCGTGCCAACGAACAGACAGACAGAATGAACAAAGTCATAAACACTTTTCAACTATGTTGTAAAGTGTTAAAAATCGGAATTGTCCATTGAGAGCTTTCTTACTTGTATCAGCGCTGCCTAAATCTCTGTCGGCGGGCCCCCACGGCAAAAGTAAATTTTAGCTCCCTCTCCATAAAATTTTTATAATAGAAAAGGTACCTTGAGCATGGATGATACACAATAACACCCCTATTTTAGAGCCAACAGGCCCTACCGTGCTGAAAACACCGGTTCTCGTTAGATCACCGAAGTCAAGCAGCATCGGGCGCGGTTAGTACTTGGGTGGGTGACCACCTGGGAACACTCGTGCTGTTGGCACATTTCGGGCGCGGTAGCCCGGTGGTTTGCGAGCTGGATTTGCACGCTGCCACACTGCCGCCATGTTCATGCGGAGTACGATCACGTTAAACATGTGGGTCCGTAAGTCCTTCCGAGAGGTTGGTGGTAGGGGAAGGAGGGTACGGTCCCTGTGGATGCCTCCCCTACTGGATTTCGGTCTAAATTGGGTGGCACTTCCCGGCCGTCCCAACAGTTACCTTACACCTTTCTGGTAGGTCGGACGGTCTGGGTCTCAACAACAACAACACCCCTATTTTGAGTTGTGACACTTTTAACATTTTGTTCGTAATCGGGAAACAACCGTATTCTATCTCAGTCGTGAAATTTTTGACGATTTGTTTGAAATTATAGGAAACTTATTTTCGAGTTATGAAACATTTTACGAAACAGGGTCACTTTTGTAAATCGCATTTGATCACTTCCTGGAAATGTTCATAACGACACTGTAATATACTGAATCTATTATGAAAATAAGCGTAATATGTAGTGGATCCATTATGAAGACAAGTGTAAAATAGTGGATCCATTATGAAGATAAGCGTAATATATAGTGGATCCATTATGAAGACAAGTATAATATAGTGAATCTATTACGATTATATAGTGGATCTATTATGAAATCAAGTTAGCACACTTGAATCATTGATTGGAAAAATGAAATGAGTTCATAAATTTGAAAAAAAAAATTGAGATAGCTATTTTGTTCTTTATGTTACGATCTGTACAACGAGTTCATAAAGGGAACAAGTTCTTTTATTATAACGCTATAACTGGCCTATGAAACATCTATATATACTAATTGCCAAGTGTCCGTCTGTCAGTCTGTCTGTCTGTCTGTCTGTCCGTCCGTCACGCTTTTTTTAGGCACTTCCCAAATAGATAGAGACTTGCAATTTGGTACACAGCTCGATCGTTCGATAAACCCCCAGGGAAAAATCGAATTTTTCGAAAACGTTCTCTAGAGGGGGGGGGGGGGGGGTGCTCCACACGAAAACGTTCGAAATGTGAAATGGTAGTAAAGCATGCTTTGCGATAAGATAGAGACTTTAAATTTTGCGTATGGGTAAATCGTTCGAAAGGAAGAAAGTGTGCAATTTCAGATTTTCAATATTTTCTACTTAAGGAGGTGCCTCACACTAAAATGTTCAATTTACTGAATAAATGAGAAAAGGCTCCTTTAAAATTTGATAGAGACTTGAAACTTGGAATAAGGGCTAATCATTTGACGAAAACACACAAGACGAATATAGTTTTTCAAAAATTTTCATTTATGGCGGTGCTCCAGAGAAAAACGTTCGAAAGGTGAATTGATAAAAAAAACATGCTTCGAGAGGAGATAGAGATATCAAATTTGGTGTAAGGGTAGATAGCTTAGAAGGAAGAAAGTGTACAATTTCAGTTTACCAATATTTTCTACTTTAGGGGGTATCGCACACCAAAATGTTCGATTTTCGGAATAAAGGAGAAATGACCCATTTAAAATGTGATAGAGGCTTGATATTTGTTATATGGGCGAATCATCTGATAGAAAACACAAAAAGAATAGAGTTTTTCGAAAATGTATATTTAAGGGGGTGGGTACGCCACACAAAAACATTGGAAAGGTAAAATGATAGAAAAAGAATGAGATAGAGACTTCAAATTTGGTGTACGGGTAAAAAGTTGGAAAGGAAGGAAGTGTGCAATTTCAGTTTTCCAACATTGCTATTGTAAGGGGTGCTGCTCACTAAAATTTTCGATTTGCCGAACAAATGAAAAACGCCTCCTTTACAATGTATAGAGGCTTGAAATTTAGTATATCGACTTACCATTTGATAAAAAAGCAAAGATGACAACTGTTTGACAAAAATGTTCATTAATGGAGTACTACACAGAAAAGCGTTCGAAAAGTTAAGTGATAGAAAAAACATGCTTCGCGATAGACTTCAAATTTGGTCTACGGGTAGATAGTTTGAAAGGAAGAAATTGTGAAATTTCAGATTTCCAATATTTGCTATTTAAGGGGTGCCGCACACTAATATGTTGGATTTTCCGAATAAATGAGACACGCTTCCTTTTAAATGCGATAGAGACTTGATATTTGGTATATGGGCCAATGATCTGATAAAAAACCCGAGACAAACAGAGTTTTTCAAAAATGTTCATTTATGGGTCTGCTTCACAGAAAAACGTTCGAAATGAAAAATGATAAAATAGCAATGCTTCGGGATGAGATAGACTTTGTTGTGGCGTACGGGTAGATAGTTCGAAAGGAAGAAATGCGCAACTTAAGTTTCCCAATATTTTCTTCTTTAGGGGGTTCTGCACTCCAAAATATTCGATATGCCGAATAAATGTGAAACGCGAATTATTCGAAAATTTACATTATTCGGGGAGGGCGTGGTAGCCCATTGGTTAGCGCGCTGGAGTTACACTCGGTAGGCCCGGGTTCGATTCCAGCCGCTGCCAAAACTGCCGCCGTGTTCATGCGGAGTACGATCACGTTAAACATGTGGGTCCGAAAGTCCTTCCGAGAGGTTGGTGGTAGGGGAAGGAGGGTACGGTCCCTGTGGATGCCTCCCCCACTGGGTTCCGGTCTAAATTGGGTGGCACTTCCCGACCGTCCAAACAGTTACCTTACACCTTTCTGGTAGGTCGGACGGTCTGGGTTTCAACAACAACAACAACATATAACAACTAGTATAGTTACAACTAGTATAGTTAATTTATAACAACTAGTATAGTTAATTTATAAAAGGGAATAGACTGAGTTCCTTTGTCTTTGGTAAAACAATCAGCGGTAGCTCCAGTCCGATGGAGCCGAAATGATTTAGAGTAAATGAAATTTTGTAAAACTATTGTAATATCGAAAAAAAAAAGTACTCGATTCAAAATTTGACTATATACACTCAAAGAGCAACAGATTTTTGCTTATTGTTTATAGCTATTACTTTGAGTTTTTAAGATATAAGTATTATAAACTTTAAAAACGTAAAATTTTTAATATTTCTTCACCTTGACAACACGATTACTCGAAAGAGCTTTTTTAAATAATAGATGCAGATTTTAATACTAAATTTTCTAGTATACATTTTTGTCGTTTAAATATAGATTTAGAAACTAAATTTCCTCATGCATATTTTTGTCGCTTACTATTTATATCTATATCTATCTTTTATAGTTTCGAAGATATTTCGAGTGAAAGTATAGTCGGACCATAAAAGAATCGAATAAAAGTACCGTTCGGACAAATACTTCTTTTTTCTGAAAAAATAAAGCTCGATCCAAAATCCAATTACATACACTTGTATAAGGCTTTCAAAGAGCTACAAACGCTTGCTTATTGTCCAAAGTTAACTCTTTTAGTTTTTGAGATATAAGCATCACAAACTTGAAAAACGGAAAATTTTCAATCTTCTTCAACTTGATAAGACGATTGCTCGAGAACTATAAGAGCTTTTTTTAATAATAGATACAGATATTAGTACTAAATTTTGTAGTATGTATTTTTGTTGTTTACTATTTATATTTATCTTTTAAAGTTTACTATATATTTCGAGTAAAGGTTAGAAAAATAATAAAAAAGAATCATTCATTTGGACAGCTACTATTTTAAGTTTTTTGTTTCCGAAAAAAAAAATTTCAAAATATTAAAGTATTGAAATTTTGTTTTATATATTCATAATCTGGACCTTATTTCCGATAAAACAAGAAAAATTAAGTACATTTTTATCTATTAGGTTGGGGGTATAAGCGGTTAAAGTGTTTACGTTTTTGTAACGTACTGCCAAAGAAAACTCACCAACCATAGATGCCATTCACTCACATAGCAAATATCTATGTGGGCAGCACGTGACTTTCCCTATTAAATGCAATGAACTGACGTCTTTCACACAGTGAAGAAATGATGTATAAGATCCACAGTGTTTTAAACGTTGAATAATTGTACATTCGACGCTTTTGCGGATGACAAGATGATTTCGAAGTATCCAATTATCTTATTTTTCACCAACTCAAAACAGACAATTATCAATATTGATAGCATCCGCAATATGCAATATAGTTTACACATAGAAATATTTTAACAATTAATTAATCGATTTGGCGTCATTTTCGCTAGCATCATTTTATGCAATTTCAACAATGTTTTCGTTAACCTGAGACTAAATATCGCCAAGTTGGCAATATTACGTTAAATGAGTCTCCAAATTCGCCAAATTTATCACCAAGTATTACAGACAGACGGAGAGAGGAGCATTTCTTATATATAAATGACTGTTAGCGAATTGTTAAGCATCAAAATACCAAACTATTACACAAAGTATCTTTCCTCGTGAATGGAACGAACTAGATTCGCGAGAATGATGTTAACAATTTTATCGCACAATATTACATATCAAAAGTAAGCATATTTCACAATAGTTCGTACTTTTTATAATTTTATGTGATTTTTTTTTTTGATAAATTTATTTCGAAAAGTGCAATATCACGAGAACGGTTCAGGCTAGCGTTCCACAGTTTTGATCAATCGTTTTCTAATGAAAAATTACATAAAAAATGATTATATTTATGTAACATTATTGCAAGTTCGGAATTTTTGATGATTTTTTTCAAAATTTCATTCGAAAATTTGTGTGTTCTGAATATTCGACTGTTATTTTTGTATCAAATTTCATTCCAAACATTCTTTCATGAGATATCGTCTTCAAAGAGTCACTGACACACACACACATCACCTTAAAAACGTTCGAATCGAGTTCAGATATGCTTGAAACGTGCACTTACATTGAAAACTCGAATTCGAATTTTCGACCCCCCCCCCCCCCCACAATACTTTCCCTATACATTATACGATGTATATAGGGAAAGTAATTGAAATAAGTGGAAAAGGAAAATAAGTTCAATCACGGACGTCCATAGAACTTTTCCAGGGAGGGGCAAACTCGAAGACAAGATGTCATCGACTAGCTTGATGCCCGTCTTTGTGACTTTGAACGTCCAGAGATGTAAATACCCCCTCTTGCCCTTCCCTATGAATCCAAGAGATTTAAATTGCAAATACAAAATAAATAATATTTTAAATGCAATAATATTTTAAAGGTTTTAAACAATCCATCTTAATCTGCTTTTGAAATAGTCAGTGCATCTCAACACAGATGGAAGATTAATAGATATGGTAAAATGTTTTTATTTTTTTCATTTTTTCAAAAATCGGGGGGAATGGACTCATTACCCTGTTTCAATTCGTGATTTATTTTTACTGATTGTAGTATGGATATGTACCCAATTAAACAGCTGTGACAACTCAAAATTGATAATTTTTGAGTCGTAAGATGCGATACATTAATCTCCAGAAGTTTAAGACCCCCCCCCCCCTGTTCGTATTAGAAGATTTCTTCAGATTGCGTCATCTGCTGTCCGTATTGCTTAACTTCTTGTCGGTGTTGCATTATCTTATAGCGACAAGTGTCGATAGAGTTAGGGGGAGCGTTAGAGCATAAGTTTGCTTTTGGTTTTCATGGTAAGAGGTTGCAGAGTCTAGTTAGATGATAAGAGCTTGCAATTCCGTCTCAATAGCTCAACGGTAGAGTACCGGCTGGCTAGTACGAAGATCCGTGGTTGGATTCCCAGTTAGGGCAGCAAGATTCTTTACAAGGGTGTAGAAGGCCCAGGCCGCCCGACTAACCCGAGAGTACGAGCAGCAATGTGGAGCGGATTTACAAAGGTGTTGTTGTTGAGACCCAGACCGTCCGACCTATCAGAAAGGGGTAAGGTAACTGTTTGGACGGCCGGGAAGTGCCACCCAATTTAAACCGGAACCCAGTGGAGGAGGCATCCACAGGGACCGTACCCTCCTTCCCCTACCACCAACCTCTCGGAAGGACTTACGGACCCACATGTTTAACGTGATCGTACTCCGCATGAACACGGCGGCAGTTGTGGCAGCGTGCAAATCCAGCGCGCAAACCACCAGGCTACCGCGCCCGAAATGTGCCAACAGCAAGAGGTGTTCCCAGGTGGTCACCCACCCAAGTACTAACTGCGCCCGATGCTGCTTGACTTCGGTGATCAAACGAGAACCGGTGTTTTCAGCACGGTAAGGCCGTTGGCTCCTTTACAAAGGTGTTGTTGTTGAAACCCAGACCGTCCGACCTACCAGAAAGGTGTAAGGTAACTGTTTGGACGGTCGGGAAGTGCCACCCAATTTAGACCGGAACCCAGTGGGGGAGGCATCCACAGGGACCGTACCCTCCTTCCCCTACCACCAACCTCTCGGAAGGACTTTCGGACCCACATGTTTAACGTGATCGTACTCCGCATGAGCACGGCGGCAGTTTTGGCAGTGGCTGGAATCGAACCCGGGCCTACCGAGTGCAACTCCAGCGCGCTAACCAATGGGCTACCGCGCCCCCTTTACAAAGGTGTGTACGTATTTTTTCTATAGTGAGAAATAGGAAAAAGCGTCATTAAGTGTTATTCAGAGGTCACAAATAGTGACTTTATATCAAGAAGGATACTCTGAAAGTGACATAAGCAGAAAGATGAATGTGAGCAAGACTACTATCAGTAATACCATCACGAAATATCAAGATACACGTGATTTTACGATCGAAAGAGAAGTGAACGTCTATAAAAAACAAGCCTACGTGATGACAATACCATAAGGCGAACTGTTATGCTTTCTCACAAGAGTTTGTGCACGAAGGTCGAGTCATTTCTGCATTCTAAGGGTGTGATATCATATCAGTCACTGTTTCCCGACGTCTCATCAAAGATTAAACTCCTATAAACCTGCATATAAACCTACAGTAACTCTTGTAATGAGAAAGAAACGTCATAAATCGTGGATTGCTGAAGATTGGTGTCAAGTTCATTTTCTAGACGAATTTACTTTCTGTCAATTTACATCACGTCAAAAACGTGTTCGATGACCAATAGGCAAAAAGTTTCATGAAAAAGTTCACCACTAGCACCATAAAGCATCCGCCAAGTCAGATTATGTGGAGTGTTCTGGCAGCATCCGGTACAATTTCATTATCATTTTAGCCAAAAGACACTACTATGAACGGTCCTATTTATGTGGACATACACTATTACGTGAAAAGTTGGTAACTCATATGCCCATACACATTGCACAGATGCAAAATCCTTATGTACAGTGCTCTATGCCACGGATCAAAGATATAAAGGACTACCTGCAGAGGAAAAACATACACGTGCTTGACTGGCATGGTAACAGTATCGACCTCAACCTTTTCAAGAATGTGTAGACCATTTTAAATGATATGGTATCATAATATCAGCCAGCAAATTTACAATATTTGATTAACGCGATAAAGTACGTGTGATGCAAAAATATTTCTAGTGACTACTGCAAAGATATTTCAAGTGACTACTACAGGGGAGTGACAGCCCAGTGGTTAACGCGCGGGAATTGCACTCTGTTGGCCTGGGTTCGATTTCCGCTGCTGCCAAAACTGCCGCCGTGTTCAGGCGAAGTACGATCACGTTAAACATGTGGATCCATAAGTCCTTCCGAGAGGTTGGTGGTAGGGGAAGGAGGACATGGTCCCTGTGGATGCCCCCCCCCCCACTGGATTCCGGTCTAAATTGGGTGGCACTTCCCGGCCGTCCATCTTTCTGGTAGGTGGGATGGTTTGGGTCAAAGAAAAAGAAGTGACTACTGCAAATCCCTGATTGAGAGCATGCCACATCGTATGCTATCCGTTATAAAAAACAAAGGTGGCCACACAGGTTGGTTTGTGTACTAAAGATTAACAAACAATTAGTTGTTTCTGTGACATTGTTAATTTTCAATAAAATGACAAGTGATCTTAAACTTTTGCAAATGACTGTATGTATGGAGATAAAGTAACGATAACACTATTGTACACATCTCGAAATATATCACAAATTTATTTAACTAGCACTTTATAGTCATTCAATTTGGTAGCAAAACATCTATCAAATACCAAAACAAAATGGATGGTCCTATATTGACCTATGTAACATCAGGAACATAACATTTTACATTGAAATTCCGACAATTGCAGATTCCGAGTTGACATCCTTTTGGCATGTCTTGCTAAAAGGTGCCTTTGGATGACCACCCGTAGTTTATGTTCTGATTTGCCCTCTCGAGATACTTCAAGTCTAACACCTCAAGTCAAATCTATTTAATTTTATAGTCAGATTGTGAGATTACAATTGAAGGCCTTGGCTTATCTTCCGGCTTAACATCTGACGTTTCGCGTTCTGGAGTGACTTCCTCCTGCACGCTCTCTTTATGCTTGTAATATTGTCCAGTGAAAGTGTCGAGTGTAGTTGAAGTGAATTGTCTATTACTTGGGTCTAAATCTCTGGCCGACATTTCGAACAATTTTATTTTGGAATCCTGTGGACTGTCCCAGGGTTGTATATCGCTGGAATTGTATGCCATGAAGATGATCATGCAAATAAATGTGATGAAAGCAGATGCATAGAAGACTTTACTCCAATCGTCTATTCCACCCTGAAATAAAATATCGAGATGTGAGTATCATTTTACGCTTATACAATCACGGGTCACGTTACCATCCAAACAGTATTAAAAGGTCCTGATTTTTTCATGTTTTGAATTTTATCCGATGTTATAAATGAAGCAACCCAGCAATTAAACCACCAATTTCCCCCAAACTTTACTCAACACTTGCGTACTCTTCTTAAGACTTAGTTATAGAACACCCACCTTTTGGGAGCGTTTCCAAAGTTAGGATTACGTTCCCATTGCAGACAGCAACATCCATAAGCGGTTTCGCGCTTGTTATGCATTCGTTAGCATGGATAGCCGATATCTGCAATGGCAGTAAGAAACTTAACAGCGAACCTCCATTTGACGAACCTCTATGTAGTACATACAACACTTTTCCTTTAAATACAGAGAGGTCAAAATTTAGACTCGAACGATTTGCATATCCATGGATACAAATAAATCGTTTTATTCTGATGTCTAGTTGAGTTGGATACAAATACTTCTGAAATGAATTTACAGATTCGACTAAAATTTGATACTATTAGTTCAATCAGTAAATACAAGGTACCTTTCGATTTCATAACCAGGGCCGAAACACGTTTTATTTTCCGAACATCGGTAAGATAATTCAAGGGAATGCGTTACCTAACTGTAGTGATGTAGATGGTATGAGCGATGTATGGTGTGATGTATGGAGTGATGTGATGGATTGTTTAAGAGAAATCCGAAAGACTCAGTCGAGATCTCTATTGTCATATTATTGCTGTTTTCAGATCACAACTTCCATGTATGGTTACATTGAGAAAATACTGGTATCAGGCATATATTTATCCGCCTCTTACTTCCTTGAGAAAAAGAAGGTTATACCGTCGAAAACCCAGACCACTCGACTCGCCAAAAAGCATGAGCAACAAATTGAGTGGTCGGGAACAAGGATATACTGTGATATATCTGAGTAAAAGGAGAATCTGTTTGAGTAAAAGGAAGATATACCGTGAAAGTGTTCGATGCCACGAGCAGAAGTACTTGTACGAAATTCTTTATAAAAACGGCTTTCACGCAGAGCTTTTTTTTTTTCGCTATTTAAGATGGAGTTTGCTTATGCTCTTTTAAAATCTATTAAACAAACGCGTCCGATTTAAACCCTACAGCCCTACCGTTCAGAGTGCAGACTGGCACTATTATATGAAGCGAGATGAAACGACCGCTCTAAGGTACCGAATAAGAAGGATCGCTCTCGGGCTACACATATATACTTTGAAAAAATCATTTTTAACGCAAAACATGTTTTAGCTTGTTTAACACCGTCTATTATAACTCTTGATTCAATACTTTTGTTTGGAGACAATACCTGTGTGTTCAAGCTTTAGTGCCAGAAACTCTGAAGGTGGGAAAAGCATAACTGATTTCTACAATCTACATAAACACGTGTGAAGCATGTAGATGTTATATGAATGTACATGTTATATACATGTACACGTATGAAATATGTACAAACGTGTGACTAAACTATTAATTTCAGCAGGACATATGTGTTAACATATATTTTCTCTACCTCAGTTGTGATCTGCTATTTATAAAATTCGGCAGTTTGTTACTTTTTGCATTGTTTTGGTGTTAATATTTAATATGAATTCCAAAATAACTTTTAAGAACTGGCTCTTAAAGATTGTAAAATTGTGATTCAAAGCATGTTGTAGCTCATACTGTTCTAGAAATACTAGTATTTATTTTTTATTTTTTTAAAATAAATTTAATGATATTTTCTGGTGCACCGTTCAAACTATCTCTAAAAATTTACGTTATTGCGATCATAGTCACACTCACCTTTGCTTCTGTGAGGTATCCTATCATGAACGGAAGAAAAGACCCACCGATGGCGCCAATGGTTTTCATGATGCCAGACATGATACCTGCAGAACAAATCTCGTATAAACAATTTATTACAGTTGAACACTGGTTATAAAACTCAATTCTCCTCAACACAGACAGTTTACGGCAGTGTTTCCCAAACTGTACGCCGCGGCGCACTGGTGCGCCGCGAAAGAATTAAAATTATATTAAAAACTAGCAGCATACCCGTTCTTCGTACGGAGTATATAATATAAAGAAACTTGAAATTCATAATCATGCCCAAATTCTTATAGTATACTAAATGACATGTTTAATCAAAATATTCTGTTAAAATATTTAATATAATGCTCCTAAAAAGAAGTTTAAGAATCTCTGTTCTCGCTATATAAAATTATCTTCATGGACATATCTGAAGAATAAAACATCTTGGACGCCTTATGTAAGCAAATATAAAAAAATATGGAATTGAATCAATATATGCAAAATAAAAGCGTTAAAATTGTATGGGACCCGTACTAATTATATACGCGAATATTAGAAAATATAACCTGTATTAGTAGATTACATGTATAAATTGAAAATACCAATAAACCCGTAATCTTTAAATCTGAAGACAGTCATTTATTCCAATATATGTCAAAATTAAAGTGCTAAAATTATATGGGAAGATATACACGTACTACTTATAATGTCCGATTATTAGTAGAAGATTACCCGTTTTGCAATATGAGTCACAAATGTTTTTTGGTAAAATACAACAGACGACGTAATAAATTGAATATATAATTAATCCCCTTAATCTTCATACCAGAAGACTGTACTTGATTCCAATATATATGCCAATATATGTCAAAATATATGCCAATATAACTGTACTACTTATATTCTCGTAGGTTAGAAGATATACCCGTGCATTCCTAGAAGATTACTCGTACAACGTACAATATGCGTGTGTCAGCAATTTTTGCCGCAATAAAACAATGGCGTAATAACTTAAAAATATCAATAATCCCTGAATCAATAATTCCGGAAAATATCAATAATAATAATGTTTAAACCTGAAGAGTATAATTGATATTATCCAGTCCAAAATGAAATGGCAATGAAATTTATTTTATATACATATCTTCATTATTCAAATCGGAAAGGATTTAATAAAAATCGTCTGCCGCATAAACACATTGGATTTAAATCCGTTGCTAAGCGACATGATATCATTTGCTTCAAATAAATTGGTAGAAAAAGTATCGTCTAAATAGTTATATTTCTATGGAACATTTGGCGACAGTTTCGTCAAATTAGCGACATTTTAAAAAATCGCCAAATTTATCGCCAAGTGGAACTGTAGAACTGACAGTTCCACTTTGCGACAAATTGACGAAATATCATCACAATACTATTCCGTAACAAAAAACAATTAATATCATTTATGTAGCGCAATTTTATCAATTTCAAGATATTTTTATAGATTTGAAAACATTTTTATCAATTTGGTGACATTTTAAAAATTCGCTAAATGTATTACTAAGTAGGATGGTTGGTCTGACAGAGAAATGCTAACCAAACATCATTTCAGTACTCTCTTCTAACAAAACAAAAAAAAATTTCATTGATATGTAGAAGACCCAAGCCACACGACCAACCCGAAGGTTTATGGCAGCTGTTTGTGTGTCGTTTATATCAATTTGGCGACATTTCCGTCAATTTGGCAAAGTTTAAGAAAAGTTGTCAAATTAGCGATATCCCTCCAAATTCGTAGCTTTGAATTTGCAGATCTGAATGAAACATTCTTATCCCGTTTCAATATACTAAATGAAAACACTACAATTGTATTAGAAGATATACCCGCTCTACTCTTTTTCTGTTTCAACAATCGGCTATATGAATTTATTGGCTAAACACAATATATGAGTTTAGTAGCTAAATACGATATAAGCTTGAAAACTCTTTGCCAAAATAAATGAAATTGATGTACGCAGTCAGCAATTAATATAATTAAAAGAAAAATCAAACCGTCCATTCATAAGATATACTTTTATATCCATTTATCCATTTATTTATTATTTAAATCGAAAAAAAATAATAAAAACATTAACAAACACATTTAATTTAATTGCGATGCCGAGCAACATGATATATCCTCCTAAAATGTTAAAATTTATTAACCACTAACAGCACACCCGTTATTCGTACGGAGTGTATAATTTAAAGAAACTTATAGTTCGCAATCATGTGCAAATTCTGTTAAAATATTAAATTTATTGCTCCTAAAGAGAAGTTTAAGAATATATGTTCTCACTATGCAAAATTATCTTCACGATCAGATCTGAAGAATAAAACATACTGCCCCCTTTTGTAAGCAAATTTACAGAAGAAAAAATAGGAATTGAATGAATATATGCAACCCCGTACTAATTATATTGTCGCAGATCAGAAAATATGCCAATCTGTTAGTAGAAGATTACCCGTATGCGTCTCAAAAATATTTGCCAAAATAAAAGAGATGACGTAATAAATTGAAAACATCAATAATATCCGTACTCTTTATAACAGAAGGTCGTAATTGATTCCAATATATGCCAATATATATCAAAACATATGTCAATATACTTGTACTACTTATATTCTCGTAGATTAAAAGATATACACGTGTATTTGTAGAAGATTCGTACAACATACAATATATGAGTTTAAACAATTTTTGTCATAATAAAATAATTGCATAATAACTTGAAAATATCAATAATCCTTGAATCAATAATCCCCGAAAATATAAATAATAATAATTTTTAAACCTGAAGACCGTAATTGATATTATCCAGTCAAAAATGCTATAAGAAAAATCAAATCGTTCTTTTCTAAAATATATTTTTATATCCATTTATTTATTATTCAAATCGAAAAAATAATTATTAAAATTAACAGACAGATTTAATTTAATAGCTTTTCTGAGTAACATGATATAAGATAGAATCTTATAACATGTTAAATATGTCATGTCTTATAACATAAACTGCGAAATTAAATAACGATTTTGATTTCTCTATACTTCTCATTGTTCCGTAAAAGCTTGTTTTAAATAAACCATGAACCATGGAGATAGGTTTCCCCTTTAAATCATGTTTCAAACAATTCATGTTTTCAGAAAGTGACTAATTCGCGCAAAAAATCTCCCATCAAACTCAGAGATTAAATTTTAATTCACTTTCAAACGATTTTCAAGCTTTTCGTTTGGATAAACCACGGAGTTAGGGAGTAGAACTCCTAGGAAAAAGTTCCGTTTTTCATTAATATCTCGACAACCCCAGGTCTTAGAAACTCGAAACTTGGACAAAATTTATGGGAGGATATTTCAAGGCTATTCACCAAATTTCATTAAATTCGGTTTAGCCGTTTTTCCGTGATGATGAGACAAACGAAAATTTCGTTTTTTACTAATATCTCCAGAACCACTGGTCGTAGAAACTCAAAACACGGATATAATTTTAAGTGGGGCTATTTCTGGGCTACCCACAAAATTTCATCAAATTCGGTTCAGCCGTTCTCCCGTGATGGTGTGACAAACAGACAGACAGACAGACAGACAGACAGACAGACAGACAGACAGACAGATTTTCATTTTTATTTATATAGATGAGTAAAATATGAAATAAAACTCTTAATATAAATCATTAATATTAAAATAATATAAAATCTTGCATATCTGTTGTGTAGTGCTTGGTTCAGTACGAATGTTAGTTTTCTTTAAAAAATTATGTACCGTATACATAATATGTATATATATATATGTATATATTTATATGTGTATATATATATAATAAGTGCGCCGCAAAATTTTAATTTTCTGTAAAGTGCGCCGCGAGTTAAAAAAGTTTGAAAAACACTGGTTTACGGGGTTCATAGGAAAATCAGTAAGCACCCTTAATATCTTTGTCAGCAAAGATCATTGAGTGTGCACGGTCTATAGGAAAGTAAGGCCATGCTCGATCGAACCAAGTTGATTGCAACGCCCCTAGCGGATAATTTAAAAAGTTATTACAACAAAACGGTATAAAAAATGTCAGTTACAAAATTGTAGAGGATATCTATTTAGGACGAATCAAGATCAGGAATTCATAAAAAGAGCATATGGAAAGCAATAAATCTATACATATAAAATTTAAAATCTGTCTGTCTGTCTGTCTGTTTGTCCCATCATCACGAGAGAACGGCTGAACCGAATTTGATGAAATTTTGTGGGTAGCCTGGAAATAGTCCCACTTAAAATTTAGTCTATATTTGGAGTTTCTACGACCAATGGTTCTCGAGATATTAGTATAAAACGAAACTTTCGTTTGTCTGATCATCACGAGAGAACGGCTGAACCGAATTAAATGAAATTTTGTGGGTAGCCTTGAAATAGCCCCCCATAAATTTTGTCCAAGTTTCGGGTTTCTAAATCTAGGAGTTGTCGAGATATTAATGAAAAACGGAACTTTTTCCTTGCAGTTCTACTCTCTAACTCCGTGGTTTATCCAAACGGAAAGGATAAAAATCGTTTGTTTAAAACGTCAAAGAGAAATAAAACTTTATTTCTGAGTTTGGTGGAGATTTTTTGCGCTAATTAGTCACTATCTGAAAGCATGAATTGTTTGAAACATGAATTTAAATGGAAAAATCTACCTCCATGGCTTATATTTTTCACAAGCTTTTACTCAACGATAAAAAGTATAAAGAAATCAAAATGGCTATTTAATTTCGCATTTTTTCACATTTTATTTATCTTATATCATGTTGCTCGGCAACGCAAGAAAATTAAATGTGTTTGCTAATTATTATTATTTTTTTTTCGATTTGAATAATAAATAGATGGATATAAAAATATATTTTAGAAAAAACGGTTTAATTTTTCTTTTAATTATATTAATTGCGAACTGCGTACATCACTTTCATTTACTTTGGCAAAGAGGTTTCAAGCTTATATATTGTGTTTAGCTAATAAACTCATATATTCTGTCTACCTAATAAATTCATTTATCCGATTGTTGAAATAGAAGAAGAGTAGAATGGGTATATCTTATAATAATATTTTAGTATTTTCATTTATTGTATACAAACTGGAACACGATATTTTATTCAGATCTGCAAATTTAGAGCTACGAAATTGGCTGGATATCGCTAACTTGGCAAATTTCTTAAACATTGCCAAATTGATTGGAATGTCTCCAAATTGATAAAAACGATGTAATTAAATGAAATTTATTTTGTTTTGCTAGAAGAAAGTACTGAACTGGTGTTTCGTTAGCATTTGTCTGTCAGTCCAACCATCTTACTTAGTAACACATTTAGCGAATTTTTAAAATATCACCAAATTGATAAAAATGTTTGTGAATCCATAAAAATATCTTGAAATTGATAAAATTGGGGTAAATAAATGAAATTGCGGTTTTTAGGGAATAATATTTTGATAATGGTTCGTCAATTTATCTCCAAGTGGGACTGTCAGTTCTACAGTCTCACTTGGCGATAAATTTGGCGATTTTTTAAAATGCCGCCAAACCTTCATTAGAGATCGCATTATTCAGACGATATTTTGACCACCAATTTATTTGAAGCAAATCATAACATGTCGCTTAGCGACGGATTTAAATCCAGTGTGTTTATGAGGAAGAAGATTTTTATTAAATATTTTCCGATTTTAATAATGAAGATATGTATGTAAAATAAATTTCATTGACATCATATTTTTGACTGGATAATATCAATTACGATCTTCAGATTTAAACATTATTATTATTGATGTTTTCGGGGATTATTGATTCAGAGATTATTGATATTTTCAATTTCTTATGCCATTGTTTGTGGCGTAAGAAATTGTGGTTGAAACTCATATATTGTACGTTGTACGAGTAATCTTCTACAAATGCACGGCCATATCTTCTAATCTCTGATAATATAAATAGTACAGGTATATTGGCATATATTTTGACATATATTGGCATATATTGGAATCAAGTACGGCTTTCTGGTATGAAGATTACGGTGATTATTGATATTTTTAATTTATTAATTAATCTGTTTTTTCGCAAAGATTTTTAAGACTCATATTATAATACGGGTAATATTTTACTAACATTAGGACATATCTTTTAATCTACGACATTATAAGTAGTACGGGTATATCTTCAAATATAATTTTAGCACTTTCATTTCGGCACATATTGGAATAAATTACTGCATTCTGGTTTAAAGATTACAGATTTATTGATGTTTTCAATTTACACATGCAATCTACTAATACAGGTTATATCTTCTAATATTCACGTATATAAGTTGTACGGGTCCCATGCAATTTTAACGCTCTTATTTTGCATATATTGATTCAATTCCATATTTTTTTGTAAATTTGCTTACAAAAGAGACCAGGATATTTTATTCTTCAGATCTGCCCGTGAAGAGAATTTTGAATAGCGAGAACAGACATTCCTTAACTTCTTTTTAGGAGCATTATGTTAAATACTTTAGTAGAATATTTTGATTAAAAATGCCATTTAGTATACTATAGGAATTTGCACATGATTGTGAAATTTAAGTTTCTTTATATTATATACTCCGTACAAGAACGGGTATGCTGCTAGTCTATATAAATAAAATTGAAAATCTGTCTGTCTGTTTGTCCCGTCATTACGGGAGAAAGGCTGAACCGAATTTGATGAAATTTTGTGGGTAGCCTGGAAATAGTCCCACTTAAAATTTAGTCCATATATGGCGTTCCCACGATCAGTGGTTCTCGAGATATTAGTAAACAACGAAATTTTCGTTTGTCTCATTATCACGGAAGAACTGCTGAACCGAATTTGATGAAATTTTGTGGATAGCCTTGAAATAGTCCTCCCATAAATTTATCCCAAGTTTCGAGTATCTAAAACCAGGGGTTGTTGAGATATTAATGAAAAACGAAACTTTTTCCTCGGAGTTCTACTCTCTAACTCCGTGGTTTATCCAAACGAAAAGCTTGAAAATCGTTTGAAATTGAATTAAAACTTTATATCTGAGTTTGATGGGAGATTTTTTGCGCCAATTAGTCACTTTCTGAAAACATGACTTGTTTGAAACATGATTTAAATAGGAATCCTATCTCCATGGTTTATATTTCACAAGCTTTTACTGAACAATGAAAAGTATAAAGAAATCAAAATGGTTATTTAATTTCGCAGTTTATGACGAAGATTCTATCTTATATCATGTTGCTCAGAAACGCAATTAAATTAAATCTGTCTGTTAATTTTAATTATTATTTTTTCGATTTGAATAATAAATAAATGGATATAAAAATATATTTTAGAAAAAAACGATTTGATTTTTCTTATAGCATTTTTGACTGGATAATATCAATTACGGTCTTCAGGTTTAAACATTATTAATATTGATATTTTCGGAGATTATTGATTCAGGGATTATTGATATTTTCAAGTTATTATGCAATTGTTTTATTACGACAAAAATTGTTTAAACTCATACATTGTACGTTATACGAGTAATTTACAAATACACGGGTACGGGGATTATTGATATTTTCAATTTATTACGTCATCTCTTTATTTTGGCAAAGATTTTTGAGACTCATATTGTAATACGGGTAATCTTCTACTAACACACTGGCATATTTCTAATCTGCAACAATATAAGTAGTACGGGGTTGCATATATTGATTCACTTCCTTTTTTTGTTGTAAATTTGCTTACAAAAGGGGCCAGGATGTTTTATTCTTCAGATCTGCCCGTGAAGATAATTTTGCATAGTGAGAACAGATATTCTTAAACTTTCCTTTAGGAGCAATAAATTTAATGTTTTAACAGAATTTGCACATGATTGCGAATTATGAGTTTATTTATGTTATATACTCCGTACGAAGAACGGGTATGCTGCTAGTACGTGTTAAAAATGATATCATTAAGGAGTGTAATGTTACGACGTATTCTCTGGAATCATGGGTGTGCATTCAGGATACAAGAACGAGTCCAAATTTCTGGACACTTAACTCGTTTATTCACAAGAACAGCGTAAGCAGGAACAATATGCAGTAAAACAGCACTTAAATGCCCCACTCATTTCACAAAATATCTGATACTATTTTCAAAACATTGACGAAAGTCATTTCACAAAACATCAGCTACTATTCTCAAAATATTGGCGCACGTCACAGTTCAATGTAGCTCGTGACGTCAACTGCTCTCCCACTGAGTGGTGACTTCTTTTATAGACTCTCGATAGAAACTTCTGGAAATCTCTCCTATCTCTTAAAATACTGGTTATTTCGAGGTGTTTCTTGAACCTTTTGAAAGTCGCCAAATTGGCTATAAATCGCAAAACTGGCAACCCCTCTTCGAATGTCGGCATGTAACCCTAGATTCACGTCATGGGAAAGGATGCACATACGGTAGTTTTCTCCGTCTGGTCTTCAAAAGAGATAAAAATTATAGGGTGGGAGGGAGGTTTCAGAGTATTTTACAAGTTCGTAACAGTAACATAGTTGTATTTGCAGTACTATTCATATTACGCGATCATATTCTTTCTCGAATTCATTGTTGCTGACGGAGAACGCATTGAACGGATTGTGCATGTAAGTACTTATTTTAAGCATTCTTGAATGGGACGGCTATTCACAAATAACCATATTGTCTGAAATAAATTACATACTTGTACACTTGTACATGTAAGTGCTTATTTTATACATTCTTTAATGGGACGGCCATTTGCCAATAACCATATTGTGTGAAATAAATAAGATACTTGCACATGTAAGTGCTTATTTTAAGCATTCTTGAATGGGACGGCCATTCGCCAATAACCATATTATCTGATATAAATTAGATTCTTATACATGTAAGTGCTTATTTTAAGCATTCTTGAATGGGACGGCCATTTGCCAATAACCATATTATCCGATATAAATTAGATTCTTATACACCTAAGTGCTTATTTTAAGCATTCTTGAATGAGATGGCCATTCGCCAATAACCATATTGTGTGAAATAAATCCTTCTGTGAAAGTTTTGTAGTCGATCCTTACTTATTATACAATGCTCCATAATTTAGCATGTGGCTTCTTTTCCTCGCTTTGTTGCCGGGTTTGTTATCCTAACTTTTTAAATTCTCAATTACGGTCGTTGCAATCATTTTAATGGATTAAAGATATATTTACAGTGTGCACTAATACATCCTTCCTTACAAAGTTATTGGTGGTACCTAAAGATTTTCCTAGGAATCCTGCACCTAGATGAGCTAAACGGTTGAACGGAATAGTGATACGCTCAAATGATAAATAAAATGAAACGACGAAGTTCACCAATGTTTATCATCTACACAGCTCAAGTTCCACATGTTCCTCGCAGATTAATGAGCTTCATTTCCTGGGATTATCAATATTTCCCGCGACATTTTCCCCCCAACCGATCATCTTGAAAATCATTACCAATCAAGATTTTCTGTAATTAAATCGATCTGCAAGGTTCGAATAGAATATGTCGAGTAGAATATGCTTTAAAAAATTAGGGGTTTATGGGCACCCCCTTCTCCAGACGAGACCCCATTATTAGTGATACTCGCGCACGTTTTTCATGCTCGTAAAAATACAATGCAACCACCATAATCAGCTTCTATTTTATTGTGCAAAATTATGTACAAAATAGTCATCTAAAATTACATCGAATTTCTAATTTTCATTTTACGTCGAACTATTTTTCCCATGTTCCAAAATGTCTGTATCTTAAGAACGATTTGATTTCGAAAATGAATCACTATATCGGCATTGTAGCTATCATTAGTCCACAATCGATATACCCGATCACTCACCTGCGTAAGTAGGCGACATGTCAACAGCCAAGACTGACATGGAGGCAAGGTTGAAGCCGGAGGCCCCAATGCCGATCACCACGAGTAGGACTCCCATGGCCTGGTTGCATCTAGTGAAGGTCAGAAGCACCATGGATGTAGCGAATATGGCTAAACCTGAAACACGGAATAGCACACTTAACCTTTTGCTTACAGGTTGAACAGCGTCCATTCCAAATGAAGAACCTCCCAAAAAGACGGGTATTTGACATACCCTATCCCAAACAGTTCAATCCCTTTTTGCAGGCATTGGCGTCCAGGATATTTTTTTTAAATATCCAAACTGTATGCGGTTTGCGCGACCTCCTTTTGATAGCTTTAAACAGAAAACGAAAAAAAATTGGTCGATAAGCAACCATTGTATTTAAAACTGGAAAATGTACCCGCCGTTGCCCGGGGTTAGGTGTGTAGCGCGTTCACGTAGAAGTTTACTTATATTTTGTTATAAGTGGACGTATTAATAAAGCTGTCTTTGATTTTCGAAAATTCGTTGTAAGTTCCGTGATACTGGTAGTGGTTCGGACTTGATGAAGTGGGTGAATGTCTGATGGTTGGTAGGCAGAAAACAGGTAAAAGTAGTTGTCAATTGTAGCAGGTAGGCAAAGTGCAGCTAGAAGCGGTAGAGCAGCAGCTATGTTTAAGGAGACACGTTCTGCAGAAGCAGCTAATTGTGCAGATTCAGCTAGTTGTGCAGAAGCAGCTAGTTGTGCAGTGGGTAAGCATATGGGTTAGTGGTTCATAGGGGAGGAGGCAAACTCAAGGATACGACTACAATATCAATTAACTTGATGCCTTCCTTTGAGATCCAGGAGCGGGTAAGTCCCCTCCCCCCTCATTGCTCTCCCCTATGGGCGCCTATGGTTGTGGGGACCAATGATGTCAGTATTTGTTTTGAATCAAATTAGTATTTTTCATACTTTGTTTAGCAAGCGCTTGTAATGGATAATTGAATCATCGCCAACGTCGCGACATTCTAAGTCGCCAAGTTAGCAATACTGAGCTAAATTACTCGCCAAATGGCAGTGGGGCAGACCAACACCTTCTAAATAAGCAAAGCAACGCCTCTAGCGGTGAAAACAGGGGATTGGGGTACAGTCAAACGGTCACTCGGCACAAAGAACTTGTAATGTAAATGTGCTAATTTTGTGTAATTTTGTGTCAAAGTTGTACTAAAATATCTTGCGATGATTCTTCTTCTCTTCTAATATTCCTATCCTCATAAATACTTCTGTGAAAAGTTTTAACTTATAGGGGCCTTTCCAATGTTAGGATGGAGCTCCCATTAAAGATCAGAGTACCCATCAAACGGTTTCGCGCTTAATCTACATTCGTCAACATGAAATAGTTGACACCTGCAATGGCAGTAAAGAAACTTGCTGTGTGCCACAATTTTGCGAACGTCTATGCGGATCGACAAATCCACTCCTATCAAGGCTTTTTTATTCAATCTGAAAGTACCAACAGCTGTTCGATCTGCGTTTTTAAAATTCTCGATCTAGACTCCCATGCCATATTGTTTATAGTACTATACACGTTCTATGGGCCAATAGACTTTAATTTTTTAATCAAATGCTGTAAATCTGGTAAAATGTAGCCGGTTAATTGTGAAAAATTAAAAATGTATTTTTTTTCAATCTTTGAAATTACATGCATATCTCAATATCTCTACCACCCAATTAAGACAAACCGCTACTTTCTACATCGAGAATTTGCGTTTTAAATCCCTGTAGCAGGTACACACACTAATATACACATACGCAGCTGAATGCATCTCAATAGTCTAGTCTGGATATACCTGCACATATAGTGATTCTTCTGACAGTTGTCTTTCCGATTATCCTCTTTCCAATGATACGGTCCGACATCGTAAAGGACAAAAGATACACGAAAGCTTGCAGCACACTTGGAAAAGATGAAACCAGTCCATTCTAGGGAGAAAAATGTCTATCAGACATTCGCATGATTCACTATGAAGAAAGATTCAAAAATAATTATATTATTATTTAGCAAAATTAATGTTTCCCGATACCGACCTCGAGCACACACGCAAATATCTTCCTTTATTATGCAAGATTGTTTTGAATTGAATCTGCCAATAACCTCATTTCCTTTCGACAATTGTGCATAATATCAAATTTGAATAATAAGATTTTTATAGCATTGTTTTCGATTGAATCTACTTACATCATCCATTTGGTTCAATTTCGTGTGCGATTAAAATTTATTTTCTATTTTTCATTGCGCCACTGTTGTGTAAGAGAGGACGCTTGAAAACCTTGCTTTTTTCTCATAATTTATTTCTTTACTTTTCACTTTTTACTTTAATTTTTATTTAATTTATATTCAAACATATGTAGTATTATACATGGATAGACTCATTACAACCCGGAGAATGTTTCATATGAAGACAAAGAATCGCAATTCGTAAAGGAAATGCATGAAAAGGACAAAACATAGTTACAACATGCGTAAATGATGTAATAACGTAACGTAATGACGCGAAAATTTGATAGATGAAAATGTTTCGTAAGATAAAACTGTGTGCCAAGGTTTCAACTCTCTACGTGGTCTAGGAGCGGAGACTGAATTCGTAAAAGATGATGCATGTAGATAACGTAACGACGTACCGTAATGACGTGAAATTTTTATGAAGGAAAGTGTTCCGTGCTGAGTTTGAGCTCTCTACATGATCTGGGGGCCGCGAATGGGTCTGTAAAAGATGACGTACGTAAAATGGCGTAACGTAATAACTAATAACGTGAAAAATTTGATAGATTAAAATGAAACTAAGTGCCAAGTTACAGCTCTTTACGTGCTCCAAGAGCCGAATACGAGTCCGTAAAGTGTGACTTGCGTAAACTGTCGTAGCAATGTAACATTGTCGCGAAAATCTTTCTATACGTGCGAAAAGTCTTTCTATCGCGAAAAGTTCTCTATACGTGCTATAAGAGCCGAGAACGAGTCCATGAAATATACTGAACTAAGGGACAGAGTCCATGTAGAGTTAATAAGAGGTGTAGGGGGATAGCCACTAGATGAGGCTGCTATTGCTTACCCACTGATTATCCAGTTCGAAGACGTTCCGGAAATACGACGGCAAAATGAGTATGTTGAAGGCAATCATCCAGTAGGTGGCGATACCAGCAGACACGTAACTCCAGAACGGCTTCGATTTCAAAATTTTTGCGAGGGGAAGCGGGCAATTTCTCTGAAAAATAGAAAAAGATTTTATCTCTTTCATAGAAATACATACATGATATAAGAATATTTACCTTTCCTATAAGAACCATCCCTTGTTCATAAATTTTTATTGCAAATTCATATTTATCAAGCCACACGCTCGTACGAAACTCAAGTCCAGCACATTAATTTCCCATGCCATTGGAGCTGGTCGAGACAAAACACTTATTAATTTTCTTTGCATCTGCAATACTCTAAATTCTTTGGACCACCAAAAGTAAACTCTCCTTGGAAAATATGCCTATCGCCTACCATTTCTCATCATTAGCTCTTTACAATATAAACTATCCCTGTCAAAGATTTCTGCCACATAAATTTTCTTTCCTCATTAAATCTCTTTGATCAATATACTTTCTCTTTCGAAAGTGTTAATTACTGAAGGAATAAATTCTTACAACAGTAGTCTGGGAAATCTTATCTCACCATTTTATAATTTCTCATTGATTAAGCACTTTGAATCGGAATTCTGCTGGCTTGATGCCATTAAAAAATGCACAGTCACCAAATAGAAAAGGAAAGGATTTTAAACGCTAAGTTAGTTTAAATTTCAAATACCTAAGTATATTTCAGGTGTTGTTTTGTGTAACAAAACTCAAATTAATGTATATGAAGTTAAAAACAATTAATTTGAATCTGTAGGAAAAGTCCGCATCAGACTCTTAAGGTGCAGTATATAAGGAATAATGTAATATTTTGGAATAATGTAACAACAGTATCATTATCATTAATATTATTACTATCATTTTTATCAGCATTATATTATAATAAATAAAGACAAAAACTTGAAATTAAGAAACTAAAATAAAATTAGATGCATAAATAAGTTCCTGCCCCGACGTAGTATCGTATTGTACATTTCTGTGATAAGAAAAACTGACATCACTTATCCAGTCAATTCTATCACTACCGTGATTACGTTCAGAACTGTCGACCATTTTGATGGTCCCATAAAGAAACAGATCGCTCATTTTGATTCTGAAACTTTGAAAAATTTTCAACGAATTTGATCAAAAAGGTGATAGTATACTTTGAAATTCATATTACTCAAAATGCAATCGGAAAAAATCCGTAATTGAAAAATAAACTACGAATATGTCTCTCTTGTTAACTTCCCTTTTGAAAAGTTAAGCTTAAGTTCGAACTTTCCAGCTTTACATCATCCAGTTACATGGGCAATTCGACTGATATGACCAGTTCACAGTTTTGAACACATTCTCTGAGTTTGGTATAGGCATTTAGAAAATGAAAATGAATGGATAATTAACCCTTTTAAATGTCGGCATTTTATTTACTATGTTTTAAGAATGAAACTATTAAAAATATTACTAAAATATTACTAAAAGCTACCAAAATTATTTATCTGACGGAACACAAATTGAAACAAATGTGGCAACACTCAGGTCTAAATTATCATCAACACTTTGCTAGTGGCTTGTGCGTGTTTTAATATTTAAGTAATTTATCGGAAAACCTATTAAGAAAAAGAGATAAGGTAAGTGTTTTGTTTTTTCTTAATTCGATAAAATTAATATGTAATCATTTTGTGGAAAGCTTTCGTGAGCACATCTGTAAAGTTATGTCCGACATCATAAGTTTTTACGCGCTAGTGAGTGGTTTATAAGGATGCTTTTGAGAAATCAAATTTGAACGAAAACCTCGTCCTTATGATTGCTATTTTTTTTAATTGGATTCACGAGTAAAGTAAAAGAGAAGGCTAATTTACCCCTTTACGTTATTTGTAGTAAATCAAACACTTTAATGACATAGCATGAATATAGAAAATTTGTAATTCTTCTTTTCAAAGTCTTGATACGTCCTTTCGTTTTATATTCCGTTTATTTAAATTCATTTTGGGCCAACTTGTTTTGATAGTATGTTATCTCTTAGTGTGTAATCGCTTTGTGAAAAGTTTTCGTGCACTCAAAGGTAAAGGGGTATCTAGCATCGTAATTTGCGTGGTTATGAGGAAGCCTTGAAAAAACAAACATGAGCGGAAACCTCGTCTTTGTAATGGCTATTGCTTTTTATAATTTGGCTTCACGAGAAAGGTAAAACAGAAGACTTACCAATGTATAATCAACATTATGAAAATATTGTAGATTCAAGATGACAGAAAAAAGCCGAGCAGGCAGTTTTTTAAGACATTTTGGACGGGGGGGGGGGGGGGGGGCAAGTTTTCTATTTGCCCTATATAAATATATCTAAATGCTGTCATACTGTCACATAAGTAGCGACTAAGTTAATATAAGGTGTCTCCGAGGGGAGCTAGCCTCCCTCCCTGAATGTATGTCTAAAAGAAACTCTGCATCCGAGATCGCTATAAGTATGCACCACTGTATCTCATTTTTTGTTAGTGGCATGTCATGTATTTCTTAATATGTCGTTATTTTGTGAAAAACTTTCGTGCGCCCAACGTAAAAGGGATATCCAACATCGTAAATTTTTACACACTAATGCATGGCCGGCCGCCCATTTTGCTGCTCCATGTCTTTGAACGAGTCGGTCGGCCTGGGCTTTCGACACTAATGCATGGTCTTAAGAATGCTCAAGGTTTTAAATAATTCCAAAAAAAAAATTACTTAGTGAAGTCACGAAGATTTCACAGATGCTTTTTCAAAGCTAATCTTCTGCAAGCCATAACTTGTTGCTTTCCTGAGTACATGTAAAATCATTCAATGGGATTGAAATCCAACTTTCGGATTTGGATAGATGTACATGTTTTAAACATCCCTGAATACACATCAGTCTGGTAAAGATAACTCTCGATACAATTGAACAAATCAAATGAAATTTTGTATGATTGCTTCGGCCATAAACTACAGAGGGCTGTTGAATTTTGGAGTGCTTGGACCAGTACAGAAGCGTCGCCAGGAAAAAAATGGGTAGGGGGGGGGGGGCGCATCCACCAAATACATCGATTCCCGTTTCTCCGTAATCAAAAATTGAAAAACAATTAGTATATATATATATATATAATTGCAAAGTGTCCGCCTGTCAGTTCGTCCATCCGTCTGCCACGCTTTTTTGAAGCACTTACCGTGAAGAATAGATCTAGACTTGCAATTTAGTACAAAGGTCAATCGTTAAAAAAAAAAACCTCGGAAAAAATAGAGTTTTTTTTTTAAATATTCAACAGCGTGGATGTTCCCTACCAAAACGTTCCAAAGATGAAGTGATAGGAAAACATACTTAGCGATGGGATAAACACTTTTAATTTGGCATGAGGGTAAGTCGTTTAAAAGGAAGAAAGCGTATAATTTCAGTTTTCCAATATTTGCAGTTCTATATTTCTGTGGACTAACTGTAAAACGAAAACATTACCTTGGGAAAATCCATTACGTGAAATGACTGAGATGACAAAATAGGCATGATGCGCAGGTCGCAGCACATGTACAGCCACATGGCACACCATATCGATCCCATGATTCCTGCAAAAGTTAATCTACGTCAATAAGTTGTAATGCAAAGCTCAAATTGTTTTATATAGTCGGAATTTCATTTGTGGGATGATAATTTAATACATTCCGAAAAGTAAAATCAAAGTCCTTGAAACTTTAAAGGAAAATATTTTTGAATGGATACTATTAACTCTCCCTTATTATTTCAAGATATTTAGCATCTAATAAAAGAGAATTTTCGATGAAGTAAAGCCAGTGACTGATCAGACACTTAGAGGATTCTACCCTAAATTTCGGGGCCCTTTCAACGTCGTAAATTATAGGTTAGCTATTCAAAGTTGACACCATGTACAGGGCCTGATTTATGCAAGGACTACCGGGGCCCTGTGTTCCCAAATTTAGTGGACTTAAAATTTTGCCATACTGACCAAAATATTCTAAAAGTTTTCAAAATACATAACTGGGGATATCAATGTAAGAAAAATCGGCGGTGGCTCCAGTCCGATGGAGCCCAAATGGTTTTGCGTGAATAACATTTTGTAAAATAGAAGAGAAAATAGTTTAGCAGTATATATATATATATATATATATATATGAATTGAGAGATTTTAATCGAAAATTATGCATAAACTATTGTATGTACAAAAAAACCCATCTCTAGCTTATCTGTTACAAATGAGTAACTATAGACCAAAACTAAGGATAAAGATAGAAGGTAACATATCACTACAATGGAAAGGGGGATGAGAAGAATATTAGGATACTAAAATCACAATTAAAAGTATATAAATATAAATAAAAATGAAAAAGAAAACACGGCAAAAATGAGAAAAGGCAATAATAATTAGCTCAAGATAAAGGATTAAGACATAGAGAACAATCAATTGAAACTACATAAAAAATGGTGGTTAGTTCGAAATTGCATTCTCATCAAGACAGCCATACAATTCGAATTAAAACCGATAGAATAACCAGTTTCTGACAATGTCGATAGTATTTAACTATAGACACCATTGGAACTGTCTACTGGCTAGTGGAAGGAGAAAAATAAATCATTCTCATCAGGACAGCCATACAATTCGAATTAAAACCGATAGAATAACCAGTTTCTGACAATGGCGATTGTATTTAACTATAGACACCATTGGAACTGTCTACTGGCTAGTGGAAGGAGAAAAATAAATCAATTGAATTATAAATCAGAATAATAATAATACCTCCTCGAACAGAAATATGAACTCAAAAGCACTGCTACCACGTGTAAGTTGAACAAGCTACTGTGCATTTCACCTCACTTCGTCAATGCGAGTGGGCACCGGAATGAATACATTTGAACGATACATAATATGTATGGAGACTTTCACAAATAGTAAACAGTATACGACTCAGGACAAGTGGAAAATAGTCATTCGAAAATAGTAAACAGTATTAGACTCAGGCCAAGTGGTAAGTGAGGTGATAGGAATGGGTGAATTCTCAAAAATGAGTTATCCAATCAAAGATAAATAATGCATGTGTAAAATTATTACGTGGTATATTTGAAATTATTAATAATATTATTTACAAATACTACTGGATATTGGTAATTTTGACAAATGCGTTTAAGATTATTGATGTGGAGAAAGTGAAACCGAGGATCAGAAAGTCGATGTATTCGAAATAGCTGGTTTAAGATGATGTTTCTAAACAATTGAATAGAATTACAAGAATGATATGATAGCAGCTTTATGATAGTGAAGTTGTGAGAATCTTTTTTATCATATAGATTGGTGATTACATGATTATGGATGGTATCTAAATTAAGGTCTAAAAAATTTAGAGTTTGACTAACGCCAGGCTCATTAGGAATTAATTCTGGGTTAGATGGGTAAAAATCAATATTAATGGGATAGGAATCATCAAAGATAATACAAATTAAGTCGTCAATATATCTATATATAATATATGAATTAGAGTCAAAATGACATTCATAATAATAAAGATATAAGTTAGCGAGAATACTACTACTACAGCCACCTTGTGGTAAATAAATTTGTAAATAAATGTTATCACCTTGGATAATATAATTGTTATATAACACAAAGTGCAAGAGCATAGGAAAATTTTTGACATTAAATGCAACATGATTGGAAGATATATATTCATGATAAAGAGCGATAATAGCTTTATATAAATCTTTAATGATAATATTATTAAATAGGTCTTTAAAATCAAAGGTTTTGAAACCAAAAATTTGTGGAAGCTTACTAAGGTGATTAACTAAATCAAAACTATTGTTCAAAATGAAATATCCTGAATTCCTAAATTTAAGAGATTCATTAATTCTATTTAAACAGTTAAGCAAGTACTTACTAGCTGTAGTGGTAAAGGTATTATGTCCACAAGTGACCGTTCTAAAACTGAGAGGTGATTTGTGGAATTTAGGAACCAAATTAACATAAGAAAATTTAACCCCCCCCCCCCCCCCCCTCGGTTAATCCATGAACAACCTTTTTCTTATTTTAACAAATGGAACTCCCGTGATATTTTTCTGGCAGATTGTGAAGGATTTCGGCGAATTATTTCACGTACAGTTTTATCAGTTATTTTCTTCGAATACACTTTTGTTTATTTTTTCACCATTGAATAAGTTTAATGTCCTTTCAACCTCATTGTCACATCTAAATGTTTTAAATCTCTGAAAATTTCGCACAATTTCTTTTCCCTTTCAAATGCAATTTCACTATCATATATGCCGTTTTGCATCTATATTGATAAACAATTTTGAAATACAATTTTATCACGATTTTAAAATATCGTCAGCAGTAATTTAGTAAATTTTAAGAGTTCGAAAAGAGTATCAATTTTTTAATAGTGTTGTTGCCGATGTGGTGGCCGAGCGGTCAAAGAGGCAGGCGTTTCCTCGTGATGGCTCGGCTGCCAGACTGCGGGTTCGAGTCCCGCCTGCGAGCATGGATGTTGTAATGTCTTATTTGGGGCAGAAGTCAGACTTCTACCTTCGGGTGCCCCGGGTCATTAGACTAAACAGAAGCAGTGCACTCATTCTTCCTTAATTGTAGTTAGGGACACGACAACAACAATAGTGTTGTTGTCCTGAGAAAGCAGTTATAAAAAATAAAACAGAATCAAATGAAATTTGTCGTCACTTATTTTTGGACATCCCCCTGTATAATAAATTATTCTTTATAGGCTTGCAAAGAAAGGTGGAATCGTATACTAGAAAAAACAAATATGGTGGTTGTTCTTAATAGAGTATCACTGTGAATATATGAAAAATTCAATGCATGGAGGGCGCGAATCGTTTATGCTTTTACCATTGTTGGTTTATTTGAGTCTAAACTTACTTTAATGTGAATCATTTGAAAAAAAAATCTGATGTGGGCAGCACATGACTTTCCTTATATAATGCAATGAATTTACTAATTTTACGGTAAAAAAAAATAGATTATTTTTATAGTAGTTATTTATATTCTTTCCAAGATATTGAATTTTCGTCAATGAGTCGTCATTTTCCATGTCCTTATCATCAATGAGTCGTCATTGATTTAGCGCCATTTTTATCCATTTGGAGAGTTTTTCGCTAATTTAGCAACATTTAAAACACTCGCCAAGTTGGCGGTATTCCACCAAATTCGTCGCCAAAATCTCGCCAAGCGTTATGGCCGAAGAAATAAGTTATTCTTACAGCAGATAAATGACTATTGGCGTTCAAATACAAAAGTATTACTCAAAGTATCTTTTTTCATGAATGGAACGAGCTATATCCACGAGAATGATGTCACCAAATTTATCGTATGGTATTACATATGAAAAGTGAACATGTTTCTCAATAGGAAATATTTTTTTTTATATGACTTTTTGATAATTTTTTGAAAAATGTGCAATATCTCGAGAACGGTTCATGTTAGCGTTCTAAAATTTATATCAATCGTTTTCTAATGAAAAATTACATAAGAAATGTCTATTTGCGTAACTTTATTAAAGGTTTTAATTTTTTGACGATTTTTTCAAAATTTCACTCGAAAATTTAAGGGGATTCTGAACATTCGATTGCGTATAAAAACAATATGCTTCCAGTGTTTATGGATTGTGATTTTTGTACCAAATTTCGTTCGAATTAGTCCATTCGTTCGACAGTTATCGTATCCACAAACTCACACGCACACACAAACATCATTTCAAAAATGTTTGATTCGTGATCAGGCGTGCTTTGAACTTGCTCTACCGTCGAAAACTCGAATTCGAATTTTCGACCCCGGCACAGTACTTTCCTTATACATTATGTATATAAGGAAAGTAAAAATGTGGAAAACCATCCATTCGTCACGTAATCCTTCAAATTGAAAGCATACTATTGCTCCAAAGGGGTGTTGTTCACAGACAGAAGCTGGAAAATGAATTGGAAACAGGACTGGGAAAGATACTTTTTAAAAGTATCGCCAATACTAACTCGATGCAGGATACTTTGTGAAACTGTATCTATATGCAATATACTAAGTACGCTTAGAAGATAGAAATACAGGATACTTTTCAAAAGTTTCGCCAGTACTCAATACATGATACTTTATGAAACTGTATCTAAATGCAAATGCAATATGTTAAGTGCTTTTAAAAGAAGCCAAAGATACAAGATATTTTATTATTTACTACTTTACACGATACTTTATTACTTTCCTTATATACATAATATATAAGGAAAGTATTGTGACGGGGTCGAAAATTCGAATTCGAGTTTTCGACGGGAGAGCACGTTTCAAGCATCCCTGATCACGAATCGAACATTTTTGAGGTGATGTCTGTGTGTGTGTGTCAGTGAGTCTGTGTCGACGATAACTGACGAACGAATGGACCGAGTCGAACGACATTTTGGTATAAAAATTACAATCCGTGAATACTGGAAGTCTATTGTTTTTATACGCAATCGAATGTTCAGAACCTCCCTAAATTTTTGAGTAAAATTTTGAAAAAAATCATCGAAAAATTAAAACGTCTAATAAAGTTACGCAAATAGACATTTCTTATGTAATTTTTTATTAGAAAACGATTGACATAAATGTTAGAACGCTAGCATGAACTGTTCTCGAGATATTGCACATTTTTAAAAAAAATTATCAAAAAATATCATATCAAATAAAAAAAAAATATTTCCTATTGAGAAACATGTTCACTTTTCATATGTAATATCATGCGATAAATTTGGTGTCATCATTCTCGTAGATCTTGCTCGTTCTATTCATGAAAAAATATACTTTGAGTAATACTTTTGTATTTCAACGCCAATAGGTATTTATCTGCTGTAAAAATAACTTATTTTTCAGTCCATAACGCTTGGCGAGATTTTGGCGACGAATTTGGTGGAATGTCGCCAACTTGGCAACTTTTTAAATGTTGCTAAATTAACGAAAAACTCGCCAAATAGATAAAAATGACGCCAAGTCAATGAAAATGACGGCTAATTGACGAAAATTAAATATCTTGGAAAGAATATATATATCTACTATAAGAATAATCTATTTTTTTTTACTGTAAAAGTAGTAAATTCATTGCATTATATAAGGAAAGTCATGTACTGCCTACATCAGATTTTTTTTTTTTCATGATTTACTCTGCACCCCGCGCCCAAAGACGTTTCGCATCAGAAGCAAATGAGCCCCATTCCTCTAAGATAAGCCGTTGCTCGAGATATTACGGTTCTTCTAGATTTTGACGAGTTGGCAACGTTTTAAAATGCGCTAAATCACTAAATGAAAAAGAAAGAAGCTATTTTCAAACTGCAAATTGGGTATGATTTCAAATCCATTTTATGTGTTACTTTGTGTGATAAAATTTAAAGTTAAGGAATATTTGCAGAAAGATGAATATAACGTTGTAGAAAAAGTCATTTGCTGTCCACATAAGAGTTCTTTTATCCAAACATCTCTCTGCCACAACGAAAAGGGGCACCTTTGTGTCTAGCTAGAACAATAAGTAACACCTTGCTTACCGGGTATGTAGAATAAGTAAGGCCACCTGTAATTCGGGCTGTCGCAAATGACGCCGCCAACGAGGATGGTGAAGAAAGCTCCCGTCGGTATACCGCAGGTGGCGTAGGCCATGTAACGAACCAGATGAACGGGCGGTATCCATTTACCCAACATCACACTGAAGGCAGGTATTGTCAATGCCTGAATGAAAGTAAATCAAATCTTTAATTTTTAAGATTAATAAATGTTCAACATTTCACAAACAATCAATGTGAACGAGGACCCAATTATGACAATCGGGGGTGGGGAATATGGTTGCCCATTGTTGCTGACTTTTACGAAACGGTATTTAGGGAAAAATCCGTTATTCTATCACACCCATAGACCATGGTTTTGCGATCATTGCAGTGTTCGTCAGTTTGGTACAAGCCATTCATTTTATTGAACACAAAACGTCTTACAGCAGGGATTTTAGAATGTTTGTGGTAGAAGCATTTATTTCGAATAGTAACTATGCAGGGTATTATCTTAGTCCGGCCCGCACCGTTAGCAAAATTCTAGGCGCTCAGGATTATAACTGAGTAACTTCTGCCCATATAACAGGTCCTAACATTATAAATAATAGAGTGTTTAACTGATATCCATCATCACCCAATACTCCAATTCGTCGAATAGTTTTTGATACATACATTACACAAACGACGTCAAGCTAGAAATAGTTTTATCATATTTTATATTGCGCAAAACGTGTAAATCCGCCTTAAACTCAAGTTCCAATTTTCGACCCTATAAAATCCTATTGTACCCTATGAATGTCCATTTCTTTCAATTGTACCCTATGAGTGTCCATTTCTTTCAATTGTACCCTATGAGTGTCCATTTCTTTCAATTGTACCCTATGAGTGTCCATTTCTTTCAATTGTACCCTATGAGTGTCCATTTCTTTCAATTGTACCCTATGAGTGTCCATTTCTTTCAATTGTACCCTATGAGTGTCCATTTCTTTCAATTGTACCCTATGAGTGTCCATTTCTTTCAATTGTACCCTATGAATGTCCATTTCTTTTAATTGTACCCTATGAATGTCCATTTCTTTCAATTGTACTGTATTAACGTGCATTTCTTTCAATTGTACCCTATGAACGTTCATTCCTTTCAATTGTATCCTATGAACGTTCATTCCTTTCAATTGTATCCTATGAACGTTCATTCCTTTCAATTGTACCCTATGAACGTTCATTTCTTTCAATTGTACCCTATGAAAGCTCATTTCTTTCAATCGTACCCAATGGAAACTCATTTCTTTCAATTGTATCCTCTGAATGTTCATTTCTTTTAATTGTGCACTAGAAATGTCCTTTTCTTTCAATCGTATACCTCATGAATGTCCATTTCTTTCAATTGTACTCCATAAATGTAGATATCTTTCAATTGTAACCCATAAATGTCTACTTCTTTGATTACCTCCTAACTATATATCTTTCTATATTTTTCATTTATTTGTACCCCTGATTGTTCTGTTCATATCTTTCAGTAGGAGAGAAGTATCCGGGGACTTAAATTGGTAAAGTGGGGTGGATAACCCCCCCCCCCCCCCAATATGTTTTTTTTTTAATTAAACATTGAAACAAGGAAGTTTCCTCTGTGAATTCCACAATGTCATATTCATAAGTAAAATTAACTGGAGTGTGGCTCAAATTGACTTTATCAGAACAGAATTTATTTTTAAACAGCTTGTGATTTTTTTTTACAACCGTACCAGTTAATGTGCTATAAATGTGACCATTTGGAACAATTTTTCCTGATACGGTTAGACCGACAGACAAACGCTACCGATACATTATTACACTATCTCCCAACAAAACACAATTAAATTCATTGATTTAGCGTCATATTTATTAATTTGCTGATATTTTTTATCGATTTGGCAATATTTTTGCCAATTTGGCGATATCTTTGTCAATTTGGCAGGATTTAAAAAAAAAATCGCCAAGTTGGCGATATCCCGCTAAATTCGTCACCAATTTTTTCGCCAAGCTTTATGAACGGACAGATGGAGAATTGGGCCATTAAGATATTGAATTGTCATTAAAATATGAAGAAAATGAACTGTGTTCATTTTTTGAGAAAAAGTATTTTTAAGGGCATTTTCTTTTACAAAAGACCGTTTTCGCAAGATTGCATCCGTGGACCGAGGGTTGAAGACCACTGCACTAAGGGAAAGCATCTCATTTATTTAATGATGCATTTATTTAAAAAAAAAAAGATTTTTTAAAAAAAAGAGTTAAACATACATGACCGATTGCTTTCGTGATCTGTAAATACATGAGACTTCCTACATGCCACAAGGCTGCTGTGGGCGTCACAAAGCAACAGATCGTAGCCAGGACCATTCCGATCAGCGCCAGGTATTGCGCGTTGAATTTCTCGGCGAGGAACTCAGCAGGAAGCTGCATCACGATCAGTCCGTAGAAGTAGCTGGTCAGTACCTGAGATTGTAAGAGAGGACCCCAGCTAAATTCACCTTCCTATTCAAGGATAAAAACAAATACAGATTATCAATCTTGAACCTGAGCGTCCAAAATCATTTATAGACAAACATCGCCTTAAACTTCTAGTGTCATTTTTTGGAAAACATTAAAAATCCCAGGGAATTCTGACACCATTGAATATCTATTAAAAACCATCATCCTGTAAGTTTATCATCTAATGATTAAAATGAGAACTAAAATCAGCTAAATTCAGGCAATGGGAATATAATGGGACGGGCAGACTAATGCAAAATCTATATATTTCTCATTCAGTTCTATCGGTCCAATTTGAACAATGTTAGTGTATATGAAATATCCTTAATCTGATGTCGTATCAGGGGGAGGGGGTAGCAACGACCATGTTTTATTATTTTTTTTTCGTTCTATCAATCCATTTTGAGAAATTTTAGTGCGTATCGTTAGCCTACCCCCTAGGGGGGGGGGGGAAGTCGTGTCGTTCTTAAAGAGCGGATAGGCCGCTGTTTTGTAGCCATGGACCCACCTCTCTTAAAGGGCACATAAATCCAGGGAGGGCTGCATTGATGACTGAGGCCTTGACTTGGTGTTCTTCGAGCCCTATCCGCTGAAAGATTTCGTCGACCACGTGACTGTGGTTACGACTCTGCTAGAAGGAAACGGATATCCGCCTTAATTATATCATAAGGCTCACGCTTGCCGAAGCAGATTCATCATTTAAACTGTTGTTGTTGTTGAAACCCAGACCGTCCGACCTACCAGAAAGGTGTAAGGTAACAGTTTGGACGGTCGGGAAGTGCCACACAATTTAGACCGGAACCCAGTGGGGGAAGCATCCACAGGGACCGTACCCTCCTTCCCCTACCACCAACCTCTCGGAAGGACTTTCGGACCCACATGTTTAACGTGATCGTACTCCGCATGAACACGGCGGCAGTTTTGGCAGTGGCTGGAATCGAACCCGGGACTTCGGTGATCGGACGAGAACCGGTATTTTCAGCATGGTATGGCCGTTGGCCATACCATGCTGATCATTTAAACTGTGAATCGTTTAAACTGTGCCAATCATTTAAACTGTGAATCGTTAGTCGCGACTTGCTCACGAAGTAAGCGAATAATCTATTTTCAGTTCCATCTGCACCATTTCAGTAATATCGGGACCTGCCATTACTAGAGATCTGCACCTGGTGAGGGAGGTATATCTCAGGGCGCAGTGACTTACTGACGTCTTGGAGCTATTGCAAATGGAAAGATTTGATGACCAGGTTGGTCGTCAAAGGTGACTAGTTACTTATATGAAGATGTCTGTCTCAATATCAGGTGCGTGTTTGAGAAAGTAAAGTTAGAACGCAATATGTGTTTTTAATTAAAATAGGTAGACATCTATGATTTACTCCACAAAAAAAAATTATATTTAAAAAATGCTGAGAAGTCTAAGGATTTGTCGTGCTCTCTCGGCTGTCGGGTTGTGGGTTCTGTGGTACCTTCTAATGGCGTGGTATGTTCTGCTCCATCTTGTGCACCAGAGCAACTTCACATTACAACTAAATGGTTCACGACCCGGCCTCTAAAAATAGGCGAATGATTGGACAATAAAGCGTCTGGCCATTAGGGAAAAAATTATTTAAATTAATAAAATTAACTAAATTGATTTTTCAGCGGGATATGCAAGCTCAAGATCCCGGAACCACTGTATCGGAACGTCGACCTCCGATAAGCGGAGATGTACCGATTAACTAATCTTTTTTTGCTTCTACGAAATATAATACGAACTGCAAACGTATAGAGAAATTTACAGGACAAGTGAAAACAAATCTATAGGAACTAGGGTAGTGACTCGCTTTGTAACAAGTTCTATATGTTGTCTCATTCCAACACATTCCATGAGATGACAGAGTGAGAAAATGAGAAATAAATCTGCTTCAGATTAAAGATTGATCATGGTTAGATGGATGTTCATAGGGATACGTGGTTTTGAGGTCAGGTTAAGAATTACAACAATTTAAACGTAAACAAAAAGTTTTAAAATATAAATAATTAATCCAAATCGTTACGTTATCATGAGAAATATCGATTCTAACTTATGAGGTAAAATGGTTTGAAAGTGTATCGTTCATTGAACACGCTAAATGAATAAATTGAACACGCTCGAAGGGAAAATGGCCTTACCATTCCATGCCGTATGTCTTTATCATTCGTCCCGGGACAATATTTGCTCGAGTTCAACTTTATTTCCGTCCAATTTACCATATCCAGTATGGCGAAACTCATGTTTATGCGCTGGGAACTCAGGACAAAGAAGCAGCAGAATATAATGATGAGAAGTAAAAAGCGAGCTCTCAACACGAAAGATCCTCCTGCTGTAAAACAATTGCATTTGTCAACATGCATTAAAACAGTCATTTTAGAATCGTACAACAAATATTGTTAGCAGAGGCGCCGACTTCGTGGATTCGATGTACTTTTTGTTCCCCAATAGTTTTATTGTGGGTTCCGCGAACCCCTAATATTTTTACGCGTATTTAGTGGGGAAAATGTAGGCATATATGCATAAATTTTGCCTTTCGTTATCCATTCTTCAAGTTTTTCATTATTCATTCCCCGTTTACTGTGAAGTGTCTATAGAGATTTACCACTCAGACTGTTTATTGTATTCTGGATACAAGATTTTAACTCGGAAATGATTTAAAGAGAAATTGGTTGACATTTTTAATGTTGGTGAAAATACTTAAAAAATAAATTTTACATTTTTTTCTTGTTACTTTTATAAAGATAATTGAGTTGGATATTCACACAGTACCTGTATATCGTACATAATGTTAGGTCTACAAAAGCAAAATAAATGAAATAAATAATTGTCTAGAGAAAATAAATGTTTTTCTGTACTTAATTATAATTTGCTTTTTTTAGCATTTCGGACGTTTTATTGTGCCCGATAATCTGACTAAATAAAATTTAAATTAGACTTAAATCCTTTTTAAAATGCATGGGCCATTCGATTTCAAATTTTTGGAACCCCCAATAATTTTTCAAGTCTGCGGCTATGATTGTTAGGAATACGTCAAATGCTTTTACGACATATTGCCTATCTCCGAGAACAAACGATATTTACAGGCAGCCATGGGCGTATGCTGGATTTTTTCCAAGAGGGTGATATAACCGATTGTATCCAACATTTGAAGATTACTATCAATATTTCATTTTCAGCGTTGCGAAATAAAAAAAACAGGAATCCTGTTTACAGATGCTTGAATTAGTCTGTAATCTCCCCCCCCCCCCCCACCTCCATATATTTTAAATCTAACCTGTTCATTGGACAACATTGAAAATTAGCATGCAAATGTAGATTCGAAGTCTAATAACAACAAACATTTAAATTTGGGGGGAGGGGGTGGTGTTGTTGTTGAGACCCAGACCGTGGGGGGGGGGGGGTTATAAAAATCGGTCCAAAAATAAAATAGACAAATATAGTAGGATATTAAGAAATAGGGTATAGACCAAACATGAAGAAAAATACCAAACTTTTCTTTTTGGCTGCACTGGGAGGGAGGGCCGTAAAAATTTAAAATTCCCATTTTTTCTTAGTTTTGGGAGAAGTAATGAACGAAAAATGTTGAAACAGCTTCTAGGAATCTCAACCTAAACATGAAAAATAGCAGATACGCTTCAGGTTGATTTAAAAAAAAGGGAGTGAAAAAAATATGAGAGTTTAAAAATAAGAGAAATAATAAACAAGAAAGATCAATCATGCATAAGCATTGATTATGAAACACTTTCCAACTGAAATGTAATTTCATTTAAAAATTTCTAAAATGTGATACATTAAGTGGTGATATCTTTTACATTATCACAGTACTACAGTAATTTATTATACTTAAATAATTAAAACTGTATCGAAATATAAATCATCTGATTCTTTATGTAAAATCAATGAATATTTTATTCATATAACTTGTATTCCAGACTCCAGAGCTAAATAATATTGTGTGAAAAAAATTCAGCGATTCTGTTGTAATTCATCTTACAATCGCTTCAGATATTTGCATTCTGCATATGTTAAAATTAGGCTTCGTTGAAGAAATAATAAAAGTTTAGGGATCATTTAAAATCACAACTATTGTAATTGCATAGGCACGGAATTTAGATACACAGATAATATACAGATATACAGATAATATATGTGTGTATGTGTATGTACTCAAGGTATTAGAATCGTGCCGAAGATCGGAACTCGAATTTTCAAAGGATCTATACGTTTTGGGACTTCTAGGACACGAAAATACTAATTTTAGGAAGACGTCTGTGTGTGTAAGGGTGTATCTGTGTATGTTTCTGTGTGTCTGTGAGGATATTACATCCACTCTAATTGAAAAACTAATGGACCGAATTTCGTACAATTTGGTAGGTATGTTTTTTGTGGGAAATCCTGATGTTCATTAGATTATAGTACGATTCGTAATAAAAGAATCTGCCTTCTTTGCGAAATGGCCGCAGAAATTGCCCTTATCCACTCTAGCTAAAAACTAATGGAACAAATTTAACAAAATTTGGTGTATAATATTTCAATAACCTACAAGTGATTTATATACCAAATTTAACAAAATTTTGTATGTAAATAATTTGTAGGTTATTCTTGTACGATTCGGGAAAAAGGAACGGGCTATTTTTGCGAAATGGCCCGCAAAAATCGTTATATATAAAAATAAAAGACTACGTGTGCTCGATTATATCAATTAAATTCCTATTTTATACATGATTTTTGACAACAAAAAGAATAAGACTAACCCCATTACTTTAGAACTAGCCGTTCTTGAGATATTCTAGTTTTTTCGCGTTTTCGCTACGCCACCTTTGACAATAAGTCCAGCTATCAAATGAGCACCAAATTTAAGTTTAACGTGCAAATTCAATGTCATTTAAAATACTTATGGCTGTTATTTTGTGCAGATAAACTCAAATTATTATTGAAGAAATAAAGAGAACGAATATGAGTCTGCAGGGAAAGACATGTGCTGTCCACATCAGAATTTTTAACAATATTACAACAATGATTTATAAAAGTGAACGGGGATTATTTTCAGGCCATTTCGAAAAAAATGTATGATCTATATTTAAAGATCCATCAAATTTTTGTCGAATAAAATGTTCAACAAATTTAAGCTGTGCACCAAATTTTAACTCTCTAGGACGTAGAAAAGTGCATTAAAAATGCCATCAAATAAGTATATCATGAAGAGTTATATAAAATGTAAAAAAAATGAAAAATTGTTATCTACCAAATTTATTTTAAAATGTGAAGCCTCTCTCATATGCAAAATGATTAAACACTTGGAAAGATATTTGTTATATAATATATCTCTGTTTTCTTTCTGGGGGATATCCCAAAGTCAGAATTTAATTGAATTTGTTTTTTTCCCTATATTAAATAATTTTTAATTAAAAAACTACTTAACATATTTTACTGAATTTTTTTTTATGTATTCTATGGGATAATGTGAATATTTCCTAAAAATTTCGAAGCAATTCGTGAATTTTAAATTTACTTAAAAAATGTTTGAAAAATTAGGTCCCATAGGGTTCAATGTATTTCATTTTTCAACCCGGATTCAATAAAAAACTAATTGGGTGATATTATTTATTTATATTCCCATAGGTCCCACCTGGAAAACATACTAAACTTTCATTTTGATAAAGTCATTTTTACAGCAGTTATCGTGCTAACGGACAGACAGACAGACAGAATGAACAAAGTCATAAACACTTTTCAACTTTGTTGTAAAGTGTTAAAAATATCGGATCGAGTGGGGGTATCAAAAAATGAGACGTCGAAACTAAGAGAAAAACATTTTTTTATTTTCTCAGCCACTGGAGAAGAATGGGGGAGGAAGAAAAAAATCATTTTTAACACTTTACAACAAAGTTGAAAAGTGTTTATGACTTTGTTCATTCTGTCTGTCTGTCTGTCTGTCGATTAGCACGATAACTGACGTAAAAATGACTTAATCAAAATGAAATTTTAGTATGTTGTTCAGACGGTCTGTAGAACCTATGGGAATATAAATGAATAATATTACCCAATTAGTTTTGGATTGAACCCGGGTCGAAAAAATGAAATACATTGAGCCCTATGGGACCTAATTTTTCAAACATTTTTAAGCGGATTTAAAATTCACAAATTGCTTCGAAAATTTTAGGTAATATTCAAATTGTTCCATAAAATATATAAAAAAAAATTCAGCGAAATATATTCAGTAGTTTTTTAAATAAAAATTAAAATAATAATTACACCTCTTATATGAAACGATCACGTGACCATGATATGAAACGATCACATGACCCACTTCAAAATGATATATGGCATCCATCTTGTTTCAAAATCGTGATTTTTTTAAGTTCTTTTTAATTCATATTGAGTGTTGTATCCGTCCTAAAACTACTTTATTTTTGCTTTAAATTCTGTGCATCAACATACTGAAACAACGCAATGACAATATATTTGAGTTTAAATGCTCATCTAAATTTGATTATTTCTACAACTAAGCCTATTTTTCACCTATGTAAAATGTAAACAGCAAATTATATAGAATGAGTTGTATTAGAATTCCTGTATTTTTTTAACACAAAATAATTTAGTCCATGGAGTCTGCATGGCTGATATGAATGAAATATTAATTGATTTCATAAAGAGAAGGA
This sequence comes from Amaurobius ferox, assembly GCA_951213105.1. Lineage (NCBI taxonomy): Eukaryota > Metazoa > Arthropoda > Arachnida > Araneae > Amaurobiidae > Amaurobius > Amaurobius ferox. The sequence continues at coordinate 70,381,956 of OX578143.1, read as the reverse complement.
CGATTTTTTTCGATGAAGATTCAAGCATAGAGTTTAATTTTTTGTAGCTCCATGGTCTTAAACAAAATGTTTAAATAAAATAAATTATTATAGTATTGTGATGAATGAAATGAATGGGAGAAAGTTATGATTGAAATCCTGTTTTTATAGAGAGATCCAGGCGTGTTATTTTTTCTATGATGTCATTTGAATTAATTTCAGTTGTTTTCGATGAAGTTTTCAAATATAATAAATTATCGTAGTATTATGATAATTCTAAAACTATTACCGAGGAATGTATAACATTTTAGAGATGTTTAAACCAGGCAATTTATATTTCAATGCCGTCATTTGAATGAAGTTCATTTTTTTCGATGAAGGTTTAAGTTTTCAAATATAATAAATTAATGTAGTATTGTGATAAGTTTTAAAATATTACCGAGGAATGTATTGCATTTTAGACTTTTTTAAATAAAATTGCATTGAAGTTGGAAAGTGTTTCATAATCAATGCTTTAAGCATGATTGATCTTTCTTGTTAATATGTGTGCTTTAGTGAGAACCCATACGTACGTTAGGAATGATGGACTAATTTTTGTGAAAGTGTCCTTTACTTTTTCTATGCTTCTGCAGAGCCCTTGGGGCTCCATGGAGCACAGTTTGGGAACTACAGATTTCACACTCTTCTAGAAAGAGAAATTGTACATATCTTGGGCATTGTGCAGAGTTTTCTCTCACAAAATCAATAAAATTACCGTTTTAAACTCAAAGTGTTACCCCCTCCCTGAAAATTTGAAGACGTCCTATAAGAAATCAATCTGCTTATAACACCTCCCCAATCATTTTATGGAACTTCTCAGTACTCACACTTTTTGCATAAAGATTTTTATTTTAATAGTTAATAAATTAATTGTAATTTGGCTGTACAGTTGATTAAATAGTTAATCAATTAAATGTATCTAATTGATCGTAACCTTTATGTAAAATTCAACTGGTTCTTTTTTTTCCAAAAATTCTATTTTATGCCCCTATTTGTATGTTTCTTGATTTTTCCTGGATAAAAGAGGGATGGGGGAGGGGGGGGATCGTCTTCAACCAAACCAAAAGTAGTTCATATTGACAGATTAGCTTCATATTTTTGCCACAGTAGGTTGATATTGCTCGGGGGGGAAGGGGAGTGTTAATTGTCTTCACTGGAAGCTCTTCTGAGAACCAGAAAGGAAAAACACCTTTACAGACAGCCATTCCTATTACGTTAATGTGCGGTTGCCATATTTGAATACTCGACGCAGGATTGCCAGATTTGGCAATTTATCACCAATTATGCGATTTTTAGGGACTTTTGGAAGGTTTCAGAGCATTCGCGAAATAATAAATATTCTTGGAGTTACTGTTGGGAAATAATTTTACTTAAGCTAACTGTAAATTAACCTTAAGGTAAAACTGTAACTGTGAACTGCAACAGGAGAAAGTGTCGAGTTTAAGAGGATGAGATGAATGGTTACGGCAGTGTTAGTTGGGAAAAAGTGGTACATGTGAAGTGTGTGTATATGTACAATGCATTGTTATTGTTGCAGGACGTGATTTTACTTTATTATGTAACCTAAGATAGGTATTTTAATGTGTTAATAAATACTTTGTTGTTAAAGATGTCTCTTCATATCTGAGTAAGAGCTAATCAAAAACCGCTGCAGATACCACTCCCTTCTGGAAGTTTCTACTGAGAGTATATAAAAGGAGTCGTCACTCAGTTCTGACCTGATACGAAGTACCTTGAATTGTGTGATAAGTCAATGTTTTGAAAATAGTATCGGGAGTTTTGTGAAATGAGTGGAGCATTTAATTACTGTTTTACTGTACCTGACATTTGTTTAATGATCAAGTGAGATAAATATCGAGCTATTTGCTTCATACTGCTTCTGTTTATGCAGTGCTTGTGAAAAAACGTGTTAGTTATCTAGAAATGTGGACTCATTCTTGTATTCTGAGAGTACATCCACTGTTCTAGAGGATACGTCGTAACATTATTAATTTATTTTCATTGTAAATCACGGTTTATCCGGCATTCAATATTTCAGAACGCCCGATACGCCTTTCGAACCGCTTTCGAGTCCAGAGCCAACTACAGGTAGGGGCAAAAAGGATGCTTTGCATAAGGCTCCGTGTCGCATTTAGGCTCCTTGTCGCATAAACAGTTTACGAAGAAAGATCAATAACATTGCGAACGCGCAATATTCCCTTTGGCGCCTCTTCTTTTGTCTGTCTCGAAGGTCAGACGAAGAAAACACAGTCCATGACGTCAGCATGACGTGAGCCCAGGTTTTCCCAGTTAGAAGAAGGGTTGCCGGATTTCGCGATTTATCTCCAACTTAGCCCCTTTCGGAATGTTCTCAAAACTTCACGAGATAACGATTAGTCTAGGACAGGGGTCGGCAACCTATTGAAACGGAAGAGCCAAAAGTTATAATTTACAAATTTCCCAGTTTTTAAAGAGCCACTAAAAATTTTCGTTTCAATATTATAGTATTTGCTTATATATATTTGATTTTAGATTTAAAATAAACGGCTTTAAATACGGAATTTATTCATATAAAAACACAAATATAGATAGTTACATCAATGGGAGCATTGGCTTTGCATGCCTTTTGAAAGTTTGATTAAATCTGGCTTATAACTTGTTGTTTTAAGTTTCAAGCACGACTCTAGATTTTTATTTGTTAGTTGACTTCTAACTTTACTTTTTGTTATATTCATGCAAGAGAACGCTTGCTCGCACGAATATGTCAACCCGAAGATCGTCAGCACTCCATATGCCAACTTCTTCACCTCACTGTAGCATTCTGGAAGACTATTCCATACGCCGAATATGAGGGCCTCAGCTCGCAGAATTTGTTTAAGAATTTATTTCCATTTGTGCTGCGCGATGTGCATGCATTTCTGGACCTCCAATGCTTCCAACTTGCTCTTGAGTTCTGTGAACTTGCCACTCCACAAGTCTTTGCTTTTCAAATCTAGCAATTGCATTTGGAGCGATCCAGCATCAATTCCAAATGGCTCAATGTTGATCTCCTTTGTATTTGTGTTGAGAGGATATACTATGAACGCGAGAGTACTTTTGTTTGTTTTGAATTGCTCGAATCTCTCAGCGAATCCATCCTTCATGTTTTTTAAAGCAATGTTGAAGTAATTCGTGTCAATAGTTGCATTGGTCTCATCGCGATATAGCTTCAGATTTTTAAAATGAAGTAATTTACCGCTCTCCATGTTTTCAACAAAGAGAAGTAATTTTTGTCGAAACAAACTACTTCTTCAAGCAAGGCGTAGGCTGTGTTGCCCTTTCCTTGCAGTTTTAGATTTAGTTCATTTAGTTTCATTGTGGTATCTACCATGAAGTTGAATTTTTGCAGCCATTTGTCTTCTTCGGGAATGGTCAATGCTTTTTTCATTGAGGAATGTTTTTATTTCACTCAAGTACGAAGCAAAACGTTGCAATACGTTACCTCTGGAAAGCCATCGCACTTTATTGTGCAGAAGTAGGTCAGAAAACTGGCTATCTATTTCTTCAAGGAAATCTTTAAACTGGCGATGGTAGAGTGCTTTTGCCAAGATGCTGTTAATAATCTTAATTACCAAGTTCATGACCTCAACTGTTTCGGCCGGAAATGTTTGGGCACAAAGCGCTTCTTGATGAATTATGCAGTGAAACGTTAGAATTTCGTCGTTTATTTTTTTCTGAAGAATTGATGTTACCCCTCTATGCATTCCTGTCATACTTCTGGCTCCATAAGTTGCTATAGAAACGATTTTATTTTTATCGATTCCATTGTCTTCCAGGCATTTTTGCGCAGCATTTGCTATATCTTCTCCACGAGTTTGCCCTGAGAGCGGTAGCAATCCTAGTAGTTCTTCTTTTGGACCTTGGGACGACATATACCTGACGAAAATGGTAACTTGTGCCGTGTCTTTTATATCGCAAGACTCATCTATAGCAAGTGATAAGGCAGAAGTCAGTTGAATGTCTTCCACTTGCATATGTGTTACATTTGAAGACATTTTAGCAGTTCTATCTTGTACTGTTTTAGCAGATAATGGCAAATCTTTGATTTTATTCATGTTTTCTGCTTTGTTTTTAAAATCACGAAGCAGTTCTTCAGATGCACGTATAAAACAATCTTTGACGTACTCACCATCTGGGAATGTTTTTCCTCTTTTTGCAATTTCTAATGATACTGCAAAGCTTGCCAGATTTACTTTATTGGAAGATTGCGCCCAGTTACTTAGCATGGAACTTGACTGTTGTTGTTGTTTTGGAGCCCTTCAACAGCTTTTTTTCGTGCGTCACCGGTTGGATATTTACCAGCAAACTGGGTATGTTTTGTAGTGAAGTGTCTCTCCAAATTTGACTTTTTATTGTGCGCGAGTTCTTCGTGGCAAATGAGACAAGTCGGAAGGCCATCTGTGTTGCATATGAATGCAAACGACTCCGTCCAATCCTGATTGAATTCTCGGTTTTCTTCTTCAGTTCTTCTCTTTTTTTTACCAGATGCCATGCTGGCGGCGGAGCTGAAAAAATGATTTTTTAAATTTTTACTTAGCTATCTAAAACGGCAATCAATTTATTTACCATTATTACTTCGTTAACACGATCCTCAGATATGTAATCCAATTCTGTTACTGATTTTATTATATTATATGGTACATACCTTTGAGAAGATAATTCGCTTCTAAATCGTATTCTTCTTGAAACAACAAGCGAATAGACACGCAAAAACAGCAAGTGATTAAATTAACACACATGCAACGTAACGTCGACCGCGCTATCCGAGGTTGACTGATTGACAACACGTCTAGAGTCTAGACGGTGGCTGTTCGGGTGAGACGGAAATGGAATGCAATTGACTGAAAGATAAACATGGTCACAAAGTCTCATCTCTAAGAACAAAACAATAGTTCAAATTTATCTCATTACGGTCATGTTAAGCGTGGCGATTTGTAAATAACGATTATGAAAATAGAAGCTATTGATAAATTAGGTACTTAAAAATATATTTTCTTATTTTTTAAGGGTTTTGATAATAAATTATTAATTTTTTCGTATGTTACTGGAGAGCCGCAACTTTACATCAAAAGAGCCGCAGGTTGCCGACCCCTGGTCTAGGATATATAGCGAGATTTCCAGAAGTTTCTATAGAATGACCCATCCTCCGTTGAAGTGGAGTTGACGGATTGGCGTGATACGACCTATATTGGACTGTGATTTTTCTCAATGTTTTGAGAACAGTAGCTGCTGTTTTGTGAAATTATTTTCGTCAGTATTTTGAGAATAATATCGTTTATTCTGTGAAGTTAGTAGGGCACTAGCCGAATACCTGTTAAAAATCAGCGATCTCGCAATAAGCAACCCCTGAATAATGCAATTTTTTTAATAATTCGCGTTTCGCGCTTACTCGGCAAATCGAATATTTTGGTGTGCAGAATCCCATAAAGAAGAAAATATTGGGAAACTTAAGTTGCGCATTTCTTCCTTTCGAACTATCTACCCGTACACCACATTATAAGTCTATCTCATCACGATGCATGCTATTTTATCATTTCTCCTTTCGAACGTTTTTCAGTGAAGCACACCCATAAATGAACATTTTTGAAAAACTCTGTCTTGGGTTTTTTTTAATCAGATAATTGACCCATATATACAAATATCAAGCCTCGATCACATTTAAAAGGAAGCGCGCCTCAATTATTCGAAAAATCGAACATATTAGTGTGCGGCACCCCTTAAAGAAGCAAATATTGGAAATCTGAAATTTCATACTTTCTTCCTTTCAAACTATCTACGCGTACACCAAATTTGAAATCTCTATCCTAGCATGTTTTTCTATCACTTCACCTTTCGAACGTTTTTCGGTGTAGCACCCCCTTAATGAACATTTTTGTAAAACTCTATTCATCTTTGATTTCTTTATCAAACGGTTGGCTCATATACTAAATTTCAAGTCTCTATCACATTGTAAAGGAGGCGTTTTTCATTTGTTCGGTAAATCAAATATTTTAGTAAGCGGCACCCCCTACAATAGCAAATGTTGGAAAACTGAAATTGCACACTTTCTTCCTTTCCAACTTTTTACCCGTACACCAAATTTAAAGTCTCTATCTCATCGCGAAGCATGCTTTTTCTATCATTTCACCTTTCGAATGTTTTTGTGTGGAGTACCCACCCCCTTAAATATATACATTTTTGAAAAACTCTGTTGTGTTTTCTATCAGATTATTCGCCTATATACCAAATATCAAGCCTCTATGACATTTTAAAAGGGGCGTTACTCCTTTATTCCGAAAATCGAACATTTTGGTGTGCGGCACTCCCTAAAGTAGAAAATATTGATAAACTGAAATTGTACACTTTCTTCCTTCCAAACTATCTACCCTTACACTAAAATTGAAATCTCTATTTCATCCCGAAGCATGTTTTTTTTTTTTTATCATTTCACTTTTCGAACGTTTTTCTCTGGAGCACCCCCTTAAACGAACATTTTTGAAAAATTATATTCGTCTTGGGTGTTTTCGTCAAATGATTAACCCATATACCAAATTTCAAGCCTCTATCAAATTTTAAGAAAGCCTTTTCGCATTTATTCGGTAAATCGAACATTTTGGTGTGCGGTACCCCCTTAAGTAGAAAATATTGGAATTCTGAAAATTGCACACTTTCTTCCTTTCGAACGATTTATCCATACACCAAATTTAGAGTCTCTATTTTATCGCAAAGCATGCTTTCCTATTATTTCACTTTTCGAACGTTTTAGTGTAGAGCACCCTCTCTAGAGAACGTTTTCGAAAAATTCGATTTTTCCAGGGGGGGGGGGGGGGGGGTTATCGAACGGCCGAGCCGTGTACCAGATTGCAAGTCTATCTATTCGGGAAGTGCCTAAAAAAACGTGGCAGACGGACACGGCGATTAGTATATATAGATTTAAGTGCTGTTTTATTGTATATTGTTCCTGCTTACTATATGCTTGTGAATAAACGCAAGTTATCCAGAAACTTGGACTCGTTCTTGTATCCTGCATACACCTATGATTCTAGAGGATACGTTCGTAACAATAACTTGTAAAATAGGGGGTAATAGGGGCGCGCATTTGTTGTATAAGGGCACAGAAAATTATTTTAGCGGCAGTGTTCCAGCTCATCCGGCTGTACTGACGTACATTTACTGTAATAGACTATACACGTTTATATGCAGATTTATGTTTATTGAAGTTTACATTTTAATATTTTAATTAATGTAAATGTTTTTTTCACGCACTGTACAGAGTAATTTAGTATGCGTAACCCTTTACGCAAAAATACCATATTAATTGTCCATTATTTTATTTTAAATTAATCTTTTCCCCCATTTTAGTTCGACAGCCGATAATACGACAAATTTGGAAATCCAGCACCGTTAATGGTGCCGAATTATTGAAAGTTTACTGTATATTTTATTTGTAACCTTTAAAATATATAATATGAAACTTTATTTGCAAATTTTAGTCAGCCTTTTTTGTCTCCCCAAACTGTTAGTGGTATACAGATTAGTTCTCCTATAATATAATCAATTAGTATCCTATATAGTAATCAATTTCCTTGAATGGCTGAGGGAATATCTTATCAAGATATTTAGATGTACTTACCCGGCATGCTGAATGTACAACTTTAATTGGTAAACATTCAGTTTCTTTAAATACACTTGGCACTATTTCTATGCAAAATAAACACGGTATAAATCTCTCTTTTCTTAAGCATATGTCATGGAGAAAACCTTTAATTCATTTCACATGCGAGTAATTTTTTTTTCAAAATTACATAATTTAAACATTGCATTTGGCCATTTTATATAGCGTTCATCATGTTCAACTCAGCTTGCATATTCTCATCATTAAAAAATCCTTTAAGCGCGCGGGACTTTTTTTTTTTTTTTTTAGGCGCGTTCCGTCCAACATATAAGCTCGTTGGTTCCGTCGGATAAGCGAGCGCGGGATACAGTTAAGCCTTGCCATGCTAATCATGTCCATACATTTTCTAATATGCACCAAGGCTTAACTGTATCTGGTACGGAGCGCGAGATACAGTTAAGCCTTGTATATATACACGGGAAAACCATTGTCATTTATTCATAAATATACAATCCATGGAAGTAAAAGGGCCCGAACTCCATAATACAATCAATTATAACGATACTTGAGGCAATGCTAACTTGACACTGAGGTATAGAAAACAGTGTGAACCTTCTCTAGGCATAGCTAATTCATGTACTAGACTCTTAATAATTAAAAATTCCTTTTTTTTTATATAAAACCAATTGTTTGAGTTCTAATCAATCTATTTCTAAAATTAAAAAAAAATCGAAATTCAGCAAATATTTTTAATATTTCAGTAAAAAATATTCTTAATTGATATTCAGAAGTTATGTTTCTATGGTAATCATCTGATCGCAAAGCCGCATATCGGGGGTATAAAGTTAAAACTGAGTAAAAAAGGTTCTCATGTTTTTCACAGTGTTCGAATTACACTGTCAATGTATTGTAGATAACAGCATTCATGGACCGGATTCACACTTTTACAGCCACACATTAAGCTGCCATAACCCCTAGGGTTGGTCGTGGGGTCTCAAGGTACTTTAAACTAGGTGTGGTCTTCAACACTTTTATAGCCCGGCCACTCAAACTACTGCTGCAAACCCCTGGGTCAGCCGAGCGGTCCAACATTTTTATAGTCGATACCTTCAATTACACCAAAACTTAACTCAAAAAGAAAAAATAAACAAAGAAAAGGAACTTGCTGCGTTATTCTATGCTGAAGAGCGCATAAAAAGCACGAAACTGGCCTATGTCTTCAGTTATTTAAAATAGTGCGACTAAACTTTGGTAACGTATATATAATATATATATATATATGTATACACACATATACATATATATACATATAATCCTGTGGGAACTTCCATAATGTATTCCAATTTGTGCCTCTTACGGACATTTACCACGTCCCTCCCCCTCCATATTTGATTTTCCCGCCTTGTAAATCTTTGCTTCTCTCTCAAAGAAAAGAAAACAAATCTACCCCCCCCCCCTTTCACTCAAGTTCTCAAGTGGCATACACCCTATGAGCGACGGAGTACGATCACGTTAAACATGTGGGTCCGAAAGTCCTTCCGAGAGGTTAGTGGTAAGGGAAGGAGGGTACGGTCCCTGTGGATGCCTCCCCCACTGGGTTCCGGTCTAAATTGGGTGACACTTCCCGACCGTCCAAACAGTTACCTTACACCTTTCTGGTAGGTCGGACGGTCTGGGTTTCAACAACAACAACACCCTATGAGCGACACTGATTTGTGCAGATACTTTTCAAAATCTATATAAATAAAAATGAAAATCTGTCTGTCTGTCTGTCTGTCTGTTTGTCCCATCATCACGGGAGAACGGCTGAACCGAATTTGATGAAATTTTGTGGGTAGCCCAGAAATAGCCCCACTTAAAATTATATCCGTGTTTTGAGTTTTTACGACCAGTGGTTCTCGAGATATTAGTAAAAAACGAAATTTTCGTTTGTCTCATCATCACGGAAAAACGGCTGAACCGAATTTAATGAAATTTGGTGGATAGCCTTGAAATATCCCCCCATAAATTTTGTCCAAGTTTCGAGTTTCTAAGACCTGGGGTTGTCGAGATATTAATGAAAAACGGAACTTTTTCCTAGGAGTTCTACTCCCTAACTCCGTGGTTTATCCAAACGAAAAGCTTGAAAATCGTTTGAAAGTGAATTAAAATTTAATCTCTGAGTTTGATGGGAGATTGTTTGCGTTAATTAGTCACTTTCTGAAAAAATGTATTGTTTGAAACATGATTTAAAGGGGAAATCTATCTCCATGGTTCATGGTTTATTTAAAACAAGCTTTTACGGAACAATGAGAAGTATAGAGAAATCAAAATCGTTATTTAATTTCGCAGTTTATGTTATAAGACATGACATATTTAACATGTTATAAGATTCTATCTTATATCATGTTACTCAGAAACGCAATTAAATTAAATCTGTCTGTTAATTTTAATAATTATTTTTTCGATTTGAATAATAAATAAATGGATATAAAAATATATTTTAGAAAAGAACGATTTGATTTTTCTTATAGCATTTTTGACTGGATAATATCAATTACGGTCTTCAGGTTTAAAAATTATTATTATTTATATTTTCGGGGATTATTGATTCAAGGATTACTGATATTTTCAAGTTATTATGCAATTATTTTATTATGACAAAAAATTGTTTAAACTCATATATTGTATGTTGTACGAATCTTCTACAAATACACGTGTATATCTTTTAATCTACGAGAATATAAGTAGTACAGGTATATTGACATATGTTTTGATATATATTGGCATATATTGGAATCAATTACGACCTTCTGGTATAAAGAGTACGGATATTATTGATGTTTTCAATTTATTACATCATCTCTTTTATTTTGGCAAATATTTTTGAGACGCATATTGTAATACGGGTAATCTTCTACTAACACATTGGCATATTTTCTGATCTGCGACAATATAATTAGTACGGGGTTGCATATATTCATTCAATTCCTATTTTTCTTCTGTAAATTTGCTTACAAAAGGGGGCAGGATGTTTTATTCTTCAGATCTGAGCGTGAAGATAATTTTGCATAGTGAGAACATATATTCTTAAACTTCTCTTTAGGAGCAATAAATTTAATATTTTAACAGAATTTGCACATGATTGCGAACTATAAGTTCCTTTAAATTATACACTCCGTACGAATAACGGATTAAATTAAATGTGTTTGTTAATGTTTTTATTATTTTTTTTCGATTTAAATAATAAATAAATGGATAAATGGATATAAAAGTATATCTTATGAATGGACGGTTTGATTTTTCTTTTAATTATATTAATTGCTGACTGCGTACATCAATTTCATTTATTTTGGCAAAGAGTTTTCAAGCTTATATCGCATTTAGATACTAAACTCATATATTGTGTTTAGCCAATAAATTCATATAGCCGATTGTTGAAACAGAAAAAGAGTAGAGCGGGTATATCTTCTAATACAATTGTAGTGTTTTCATTTAGTATATTGAAACGGGATAAGAATGTTTCATTCAGATCTGCAAATTCAAAGCTACGAATTTGGAGGGATATCGCTAATTTGACAACTTTTCTTAAACTTCGCCAAATTGCCGGAAATGTCGCCAAATTGATATAAACGACACACAAACAGCTGCCATAAACCTTCGGGTTGGTCGTGTGGCTTGGGTCTTCTACATATCAATGAAATTTTTTTTGTTTTGTTAGAAGAGAGTACTGAAATGATGTTTGGTTAGCATTTCTCTGTCAGACCAACCATCCTACTTAGTAATACATTTAGCGAATTTTTAAAATGTCACCAAATTGATAAAAATATCTTGAAATTGATAAAATTGCGCTACATAAATGATATTAATTGTTTTTTGTTAGGGGATAGTATTGTGATGATATTTCATCAATTTGTCGCAAAGTGGAACTGTCAGTTCTACAGTCCCACTTGGCGATAAATTTGGCGATTTTTTAAAATGTCGCTAATTTGACGAAACTGTCGCCAAATGTTCCATAGGAATATAACTATTTAGACGATATATTTTCTACCAATTTATTTGAAGCAAATGATATCATGTCGCTTAGCAACGGATTTAAATCCAATGTGTTTATGCGGCAGACGATTTTTATTAAATCCTTTCCGATTTGAATAATGAAGATATGTATATAAAATAAATTTCATTGCCATTTCATTTTGGACTGGATAATATCAATTATACTCTTCAGGTTTAAACATTATTATTATTGATATTTTCCGGAATTATTGATTCAGGGATTATTGATATTTTTAAGTTATTACGCCATTGTTTTATTGCGGCAAAAATTGCTGACACACGCATATTGTACATTGTACGAGTAATCTTCTAGGAATGCACGGGTATATCTTCTAACCTACGAGAATATAAGTAGTACAGGTATATTGGCATATATTTTGACATATATTGGCATATATATTGGAATCAAGTACAGTCTTCTGGTATGAAGATTAAGGGGATTAATTATATATTCAATTTATTACGTCGTCTGTTGTATTTTACCAAAAAACATTTGTGACTCATATTGCAAAGCGGGTAATCTTCTACTAATAATCGGACATTATAAGTAGTAAGTGTATATCTTCCCATATAATTTTAGCAATTTAATGTTGACATATATTGGAATAAATGACTGTCTTCAGATTTAAAGATTACGGGTTTATTGGTATTTTCAATTTATACATGTAATCTACTAATACAGGTTATATTTTCTAATATTCGCGTATATAATTAGTACGGGTCCCATACAATTTTAACACTTTTATTTTGCATATATTGATTCAATTCCATATTTTTTTTATATTTGCTTACATAAGGGGTCCAAGATGTTTTATTCTTCAGATATGTCCATGAAGATAATTTTATATAGCGAGAACAGAGATTCTTAAACTTCTTTTTAGGAGCATTATATTAAATATTTTAACAAAATATTTTGATTAAACATGTCATTTAGTATACTATAAGGATTTGGGCATGATTATGAATTTCAAGTTTCTTTATATTATATACTCCGTACGAAGAACGGGTATGCTGCTAGTCTATCTATATATACTAGTTGCCAAGTGTCCGTCTGTCACGCTTTTTTTAGGCACTTTCCGAATAGATAGACTGGTACACGGCTCGGACGTTCGATAAAACCTCCTGGAAAAATCGAATTTTTCGAAAACGTTCTATAGAGGGGGTGCTCCACACCAAAACGTTCGAAAAGTGAAATGATAGGAAATTATGCTTTGCGATGAGATAGAGACTTCAAATTTGGTGTATGGGTAAATCGTTCGAAAGAAAGAAAGTGTGCAGTTTCAGATTTCCAATATGTTCTACTTAAGGGGATGCTGCACACCAAAATGTTCGAAAAGTGAAATGATAGGAAAGCATGCTTTACAATGAGATAGAGACTTCAAATTTGGTGTTTGGGTAAATCGTTCGAAAGGAAGAAAGTGTGCAATTTCAGATTTCCAATATTTTCTATTTACGGTGGTGCCGTACACCAAAATGTTCGATTTACAGAAAAAATGATAAAAGGTTCCTCTAAAATTTGATTTATGGGCTAATCATTTGACAAAAACATCCAGGACGAATATTGTTTATCAAAAATGTTCTTTTAAGGGGGTGTTACAGAGTAAAACGTTCGAAAAGTGAATTGATAAAAAAACCATGCTTCGGAATGAAATAGAGATATCAAATTTGGTATAAGGGTAGATAGTTTGGAAGGAAGAAAGTGTACAATTTCAATTTACCAATATTTTCTACTTAAGGGGATGCTGCACACCAAAATGTTCGAAAAGTGAAATGATAGAAAAACATGCTTTACAATGAGATAGAGACTTCAAATTTGGTGTTTGGGTAAATCGTTCGAAAGGAAGAAAGTGTGCAATTTCAGATTTCCAATATTTTCTATTTACGGTGGTGCCGTACACCAAAATGTTCGATTTACAGAAAAAATGATAAAAGGTTCCTCTAAAATTTGATTTATGGGCTAATCATTTGACAAAAACATCCAGGACGAATATTGTTTATCAAAAATGTTCTTTTAAGGGGGTGTTACAGAGTAAAACGTTCGAAAAGTGAATTGATAAAAAAACCATGCTTCGGAATGAAATAGAGATATTAAATTTGGTATAAGGGTAGATAGTTTGGAAGGAAGAAAGTGTACAATTTCAATTTACCAATATTTTCTACTTTAGGGGGTATTGCACACTAAAATGTTCGATTTTCGGAATGAAGGAGAAACGTCCCTTTTAAAACGTGATAGAGGCTTGATATTTGGTATATGGGCGAATCATCTGATAAAAAACCCAAGACAGAGTTTTTCAAAAATGTTCATTTATGGGTGTGCTTCACAGAAAAAAGTTCCAAAGGAGAAATTATAAAATAAGGGTGCCTCGGGATGAGATACACTTTAATGTGGTATACGGGTAGATAATTCGAAAGGAAGAAATGCGCAAATTAAGTTTTCCAATATTTTCTTCTTTAGGGGGTTCTGCACACCAAAATATTCCATTTGTCGAATAAATGTGAAACGCGAGTTATTAAAAAATTTACATTATTCAGGGATGCCATGCTTATTGCGAGACCGTTGATTTTCAACGGGTATTCGACTAGTATATACTAATTGCCAAGTGTCCGTCTGTCTGTCTGTCCGTCTGTCTGTCTGTCACGCTTTCTTTTGGCACTTCCCGAATAGATAGAGGCTTGCAATTTGTTACACGGCTCGATCGTTCGATAAAAGACCCTGGAAAAATCGAATTTTTCGAAAACGTTCTCTAGAGGGGGTTCTCCACACCAAATCGTTCAGTTACCTTACACCTTTCTGGTAGGTCGGACGGTCTGGGTCTCAACAACAACAACACCAAATCGTTCAAAAAGTGAAATGATAGTAAAGCATACTTTGCCATAAGATAGAGACTTCGAACTTGGTGTATGGGTAAATCGTTTGACGGGAAGAAAGTGTGCAATTTCAGATTTCCAATATTTTCTACTTCAGGGGGTGCCGTACACCAAAATGTTCGATTTACCGAATAAATAAGAAACGGCTCCTTTATAATTTGATAGAGCCTTGAAATTAGGTATATGGACTAATCATTTGATGAAAACACCAAAGAGGAATATAGTTTTTCAAAACGTTTGTTTAAGGAGGTGCTCCAGAGAAAAACGTTCGAAAGGTGAATTGATAAAAAAACATGATTTGGGATGAGATAGAGATTTGAAATTTGGTGTACGGGTAGATAGTTTAGAAGGAAGAAAGTGTACAATTTCAGTTTTCCAATATTTTCTACTTTAGGTGGAGGTTGTTGTTGTTGAGACCCAGACCGTCCGACCCACCAGAAAGGTATAAGGTAACCGTTTGTACGGCCGGAAAGTGCCACCCAATTTAGACCGGAACCCAGTGGGGGAGGCATCCACAGGGACCGTACCCTACTTCCCCTACCACCAACCTCTCGGAAGAAATTACGGACCCACTTGTTTAACGTGATCGTACTCCGCATGATCACGGCGGCAGTTGTGGCAGCGTGCAAATCCAGCGCGCAAACCACTGGGCTACCGCGCCCGAAATGCACCAACAGCACGCGGTGTTCCCAGGTAGTCACCCACCCAAGTACTAACCGCGCCCGATGCTGATTGACTTCGGTGATCTAACGAGAACAGGTGTTTTCAGCACGGTAGGGCCGTTGGCATCTACTTTAGGTGGTGTCGCACACAAAAATGTTCGATTTTCGAAATGAAGTAGAAACACCCCTTTTAACAGGTGATAGAGGCTTGATATTTGGTATATGAACGAATCATTTGATAGAAAACCCAAGAAAAATGGAGTTTTTATAAAATGCATATTTAAGGGGTGGGTACTCCACAGAAAAACATTCGAAAGGTGAAATGATAGAAAAAGCGTGCTTCGTGATGAGTTAGAGATTTCAAATTTGGTATACGGGTAGATAGTTTGAAAGGAAAAAAGTGTGCAATTTCAGATTTCCAATATTTGTTACTTTAGGGGGTGCCGCACACCAATATGTCCGATTTTCTGAATAAATGAGACACGCTTCCTTTTAAATGGGATAGAGGCTGATACTTGGTATATGGGCCAATCATCTGGTAAAAAATCCAAGACGAACAGAGTTTTTCAAAAATGTTCATGTATGGCTGTGCTCCACAGAAAAACATTCGAAAGGGGACATGATAAAGTAGTAGTAAGCTTCGAGATGAGATTGAGACTTTAATTTGGTGTACTGGTAGATAGTTCGAAAGGAAAAAGTGCGCAATTTCAGTTTTCCAATATTTTCTTCTTTAGGGGATTCTGCACACTAAAATATTCGATTTGCCGAATAAATGTGAAATGCAAATTATTAAAAAATTACAATATTCAGGGCTTGCTTATTGCGAGAAGTTTGATTTTCAACTAGTATTTGGCTAGTTTTTTTAGCCAAATATCAAGCTTCTATCACATTTAAAGGGAAGCGTGTCTCATTTATTCCGAAAATCGGACATATTGGTATTCGGCTCCCCTTAAAGTAGCAAATATTGGAAATCTGAAATTGCACACTTTCTTCCTTTCAAACTATCAACCAGTACACCAAATATGATGTCTCTATCCTATCGTGAAGCATGTTTTTCTATCACTCAATAATTCGAAAGTTTTTCTGTGTCGCACCCCCTTAAATGATCATTATTGAAAAATCGTAATAATCTTCGGTTTTTTTAGTCAAATGATTAGCCCATATGCTAAATTTCAAGCCTCTATCACATTATAAAGGAGGCGTTTTTCATTTGTTCGTCAAATCGAACATTTTAGTGTGCGGCACCCCCCTACAATAGCAAATGTTGGAAAACTGAAATTGCACATTTTCTTCCTTTCCAACTATCTACCCGTATACGAAATTTGAAGTCTCTAACTTATCGCGAAGCATGCTTTTTCTATCATTTCAACTTTCGAATGTTTTTCTGTGGAGTACCCACCCTCTTAAATATACATTTGTTGTTGTTGTTACCCAGCCGTCCGACCTACCAGAAAGGTGTAAGGTAACTGTTTGGACGGTCCGGAAGTGCCACCCAATTTAGACCGGAACCCAGTGGGGGAGGCATCCACAGGGACCGTACCCTCCTTCCCCTACCACCAACCTCTCGGAAGGACTTACGGACCCACATGTTTAACGTGATCGTACTCCGCGTGAACACGGCGGCAGTTTTGGCAGTGGCTGGAATCGAACCCGGACCTACCGAGTGCAACTCCAGCGCGCTAACCAATGGGCTACCGCGCCCCTAAATATACATTTGTGAAAAACTCCATTCTTCTTGGGTTTTCTATTAAATGATTCGCCCATATACCAAATATCAAGCCGCTATCACGTTCTAAAAGGGATGTTTCTACTTCATTCCGAAAATCGAACATTTTTGTGTGGGACACTCCCTGAAGTTGAAAATATAGTACTGTAATTGTACACTTTTTTCCTTCCAAACTATATACCCGTACATGAAATTTCAAATCTCTATTTTATCCCGAAGTATATTTTCTTATCAATTTACCTTCCGAACGTTTTCCTCTGGAGCACCCCATTAAACGAACAATTTCGAAAAACTATATTCGTCTTGGGTATTTTCTTCAAATGATTAGCCCATATACCAAATTTTAAACCTCTATCAAATTTTATAGGAGCCATTTCTCATTTATTCGGCAAATCGAACATTTTGGTGTACGGCACCCCTTAAGTAGAAAATATTGGAAATCTGAAATTGTACACTTTCTTCCTTTCGAACGATTTTCTCATACACCAAATTCAAAGTCTCTATCTTATGGCAAAGCATGCTTTCATATCATTTCACTTTTCGAACGTTTTGGGGTAGAGCATCCCCTGTAGAGAACCTTTTCGAAAAATTCGATTTTTCCAGGGGTTTTTATCGAACGATCGAGCCGTGTACCAAATTGAAAGTCTCTATTTATTCGGTAAGTGCCTAAAATAAGCGTAACAGACAGACAGGCGGGCACTTGGCAATTAGTACATACTAACCGAATACCGTTTGAAAATCAACGGCCTCGCAATAATAACCCCTGAATAATGTAAATTTTTTAATAATTCGCGTTTCTCATTTATTCGACACATCGAATATTTTGGTGTGCAAACCCCCCTAAAAGAAGAAAATATTGGGAAACTTATTTTGCGCATTTCTTCCTTTTGAATTTTCTACCCGTACATCACATTAAAGTCTATCTCATTACGAGGCTCCACTATTTTGTTATTTCTCCTTTCGAACATTTTTCTGTGAAGCACACCCATAAATGAACATTTTTGAAATACTCTGACTTGGATTTTTTATCAGATGATTGGCCCATATACCAAATATCTATCCTCTGTCACATTTAAAAGGAAGCGTATCTCATTTATTCGGAAAATCGAACATATTAGTGTGCGCACCCCTTAAAGTAGCAAATATGGAAATCTGAAATTTCATACTTTCTACTATATTCTTCTTGCGTGTTTCTTCCTTTCGAACTATCTACCCTTATACCAAATTTGATATCTCTATCTCATTTCGAAGCATGGTTTTTTATCAATTCACTTTTCGAACGTTTCACTCTGGAGTGCAGAACCTCCTAAAGAAGAAAATATTGGAAATCTTAAGTTGCGCACTTCTTCCTTTCGAACTTATCTACCCGTACACTCAATTAAAGTCGCTATCAGAAGTATGCTATTTTATCATTTCCCCTTTCGAACATTTATCTGTGGAGCACACCCATAAATGAACATTTTTGAAAAACTCTGTTTGTCTTGGGGTTTTTATCAGATTGTTGGCCCATATACCAAATATCAAGCCTCTATCACATTTAAAGCGTGTCTCATTCATTCGGAAAATCGAACTTGTTAGTGTGCGGCACCCCTAAGCATGCTTTCGTATCATTTCACTTTTCGAACGTTTTGGTGCGCGGCACCCCCGCAAAACACTTAAGAGTGGTTTTGGCATGTTTAAAACCACTCTTAAGTGTTTTGCAAACATTCTTTAAAACCTGAAAAATAAAGTTTTTCCACGTATACCAAACGAGGCTGTAAAAATCTTTTAAAGTGTTTATGTTTGATTCAGTAAAAACACAATATTTTTAAAAAATAAAACACACATTTTAATAATCATAAAAATAGATATATACAAAGAATTTACAAGGAAAATATTTACATTATATGCATCGCAGATACCCAATTACTTGATTTTTATCACTTTAGCTGTCATTTAAAAAGAAAAAATACTTAATGTTTATTATAAAATATTTTAAAATTAAGTTGTTTAAAAGAAATGCAAAATTTAAAATTTAAGATTTGAAATGAAAATTTAATTAAATAAATAAAAATTAAAACTGCCAGAGAATAAAAATTAAGTAAATGGGTACTTACAGGATTCCATGTTTGTAGGTGTTCACATCGATCCCACTAAAATACTCCGAGTTTATGTAATAGCTCCATACATTTTCATGTATGGAGTTGCAAATTTTAGATATGTTTATATTGAAAAGCACATCGTGCTTTACGCTCCTTAATTTCTCTTCAGTGGTTGTGTTCATGCAGGCGTGACGTCTCTGCGAGCTGTCCACACAACCCTCACAAGTCTCCACCACACAACCCTCACAGTAAAATAGCTTTTCGCCTGCATAAACAATTTCTGCCTGAACACATTTTATAATGTGCGTCTGCAGCAACTCTCTACAGTTTGGAGGCATGATTTGTTGCGGGATTTGTTTCTGCACAGCTAAGACATTTGAAGGTAAAACCTTGCTGTACAGCACGTCAGTCACACCCTCCGACACTGTATTGTGAAGCCCCCTTAGCACATTTATTTGCTCCATCGACAGTTGTACTGCCGATGGCTTTAAATGAAAAGGGCCATCACCGGATTTGTAGAGCTGCTGCATGTGACATTGACCATCGGTGTTGAGAACAAGGAGTTGGTTGCTCACCACAAAGCCACTACTTTTGTACACATCGCTAAAGTTAAATATTTTAGTTGTAAACTCGCCCCACGTTGCAGGTGTCATGACCACGCCATGTCTCGTTGGGACTAGTTCTCCGCGTACGTCTGCGTATTTGCAAATGTGCAGACGCACAGAATAATTCCATATGTAAATATTTATGAAATATAAAAAGCCCAACGAGAACGTATGGAGTGGCTCGACATCAGCGAGTAGAGTGGAAGGTCTGTTAGTATCAGGATTGGTGGCAGGCAAGGTGGCGTTAACAGGAGCAGGCATGGTGGCGTTAACAGGCATGGTGGCAGGAGCAGGCTTGGTGGTGTTAGCAGGAGCAGGCATGTTATGAGCAGGAGCAGACATGTTAACATGCTTGTTATTGGCAGGCATGGTGGTACCAGGCTTGGTGTTGGCAAGCTTGCCAGGAGCAGGTCTGTTAGTACCAGGCATGGGGGCAGGCTTGCCAGCAGCAGGAGCAGGAACAACTTTTACGATGATAGGCTCATCATCATCATCAGTGGTGGTGTTAGCAAGCATACCAATACCAAAAGCAGTATTGGGATTAGTAATCGAGATAGTGGGTGGCGAATCTGGCCCACCGTATGCAACTTCAAGCCAGTCGCCATTCTCCAATAAACTTTGTGACATAGTCAAATCGAAAAATTTTATAACAGCAGAAGCTCAAAACTTGGAAAAGTGTGGAAAGAACTTTTGTGCCGAGACGTTATATACCCTGACTCTTATCATATATCACACGATCACTTATCGATCATCACATGGTGATGAGATATCACATGGTGCTGACAAATCATAGGGTGATGTCAGATCACGTGACAACTCTTATCTGCGATCACGTGAGAACACTTATCGCATATCACATGATAATGACTGATCACGTGATAACACTTATCGCATATCACATGGTGATGACACATTGTAAATATATCTCTCCCTACCATATAAGGTCATCGAATGCACCCTTCTCCCCGCTTATCGACACATGGTTTGTAATAAGCTTTTACTGATAATGCCCACCCAATGACTCATTTGGAGTTGAACGCTCGACAGAGTAGGTCGCTTATGTTGGTATGTATACATTTTTTATAATTTATAAGTGTGTTAGAAATAAAGACACATCATATTTCATTTACATATACTTTTATTTAAAGTTCAACCACTTTACATTTTTTCCAGTTCTTGTGGGTGTACTTTTGCAGGGATGGGCATATACACATGCTTGTTCTTTACATAGTGTCGTGGAATATTCATTTCATCTAATGCTGCTAGAAATGCTTCTTTGGCCACAACCTCGCTCTTCCTGTTGGTGAATATCAGATTAAACAGGTCTACAATGTTGGATTTGGGAACAATGTCTCGATGATGTAGAATTTGGCCTCTGTCATTCCAATCCAATATATCTGGATGTCTTTTTATGAGTGAAATCATTTCATTCGCATATCTTTTTAATTTTGCAGGCACACTGTTTAATAGAACAGCATCATAGCTGTTTACAGAGTCTTTGATAATCTTTGCAGGTTTTTCCTTTTTGATTAATATTTTTTCTTCAGTGATATCCTCCTCCTCTTGGATCGACGCTTGAATGGGTGTGTTGAAAGAATTCATCTTTAGTTTCTTTTGCAAAAGTTCGTAATATAGTTTCACTTTATCGTCTTCGCCGAGAGAACTGCTTAAAATGCGAGCCATTTCCTTGTCGAAAGTGGTCATATGCTTCTCGCTGGGTATATGTTTGGAGAGAGGCTCTTCGGGAATCAATGCATATTTTTTAGCGTGCTCCATTAAAAAGTGTTAAAATCACACTTGTTGGGTTGCTTTAGAATTTAGGTAATTTGGGGATTTGAAAATTTACTTTTATTTCTTTTTCCCTGGCTCAATATTCTCAATTTGGTAATATTTAAATAATATTTATTGGCTTTTTCATTTATTCTTTAATTAGAATATTTTTAATCTTCTAAATTAATTTTCTTTATAATATTCTTAATTAAAAATGTTCCATTTCTTAAATTAATATTACTTTTGATTTGTAAATTTTAAAAATTATTTATTTATTTGATTCCCCTTAAAATTCCCTTTAATTTGATGTCCCATTTTCCCATTTTGGTTAGAAATTCCGTTTGTTCTTCAGTTTCAAGTTATTTCCATGTCTCACTGCAATTCAAAAATTTCAGTTGCGGCCATTTTCGGAATTCTGTTTTGCGGGCTTTTTACTGTGATTAATGCGCCACCTAAGCGTTTTTTGCGCCTCTTTGGAATTCGTGAATTATTTTAATTGGTTCGCGTTTTTACGGATCGTCTGCTCTCGGAATTATGAGTATTATTTTGGCAATTCTAATTTCGGTAAGCGAATTTTAATTGCTGCCGTTTATCTAAACTCCGCCCTTTTTGCCGCACGTATAAATACGCGCGCAGAATTTTTCGGTTTCAGTTTTTTGTTGAAATCCTTCGTCGTGTGTAAGCGCGAGAAGCGCGTTGTTGATTTTCGAATGGAACTTATGTTCCACGCGAGCTTTTCTATGGAACGTTAAGTTCCTCGCGTTATTTTTTTTTTAACATTGTTGTTTTAATTTAAATGATGGTTTTTCGAGCTTTTATCGCGTAATTCGCGACGTAACACACCGGAAAAGTGTGTGGTGAAATTCCTTATGCGAGCTACGTGAACGTAGCTTCTGACGAGGACGGCCGTTCTATAAAGATCTGAGTGTACCAGAAGTTTCTGTTAGGTCCGATTTCCTGAGTTCTGATGTCTTTCAAGAAAGTGCTGAATCCTCTCCTGACTAAAGTTTGTTGATCTCCTGATCCCAAGAAAACCAGTCCACAGAATTTGCCTCCAACCTGTGCAGCTCTAATATTTGGAACTTTCCCCCCTGTCTGATGGCTCAGCTGGGTGAATACCAATGTTTTATTTAAACTCTTAATTTCTTTAATTCTGAATATAAATTCTCAATATTTGAAATGTGTTTAATCAAATTTTATTCTGTAAATTTAAAATTCTAAAACTTCATTCTGAGAGCAAATTTCTAAACCTTCATAAATTTATAAGAGCCTGGGTAAATTCCTGGAGCCTGGGAGGCATCCTCCCAAAGAGGATCCTCTCAAAAGAGGGAAATCCCCTCCCCAAAGAGGGAAATTCCCTCCCCAAAGAGGAAGCTTCCTCCTGCTGCGCCTCCCCGATTTCTACTGGGACCGGTGTTTTATAACTACTCACTCTCCTTGAATATACGTTTTTGAAAAACCTGTTTCTTCTTGGGTTTTCTATTAAATGATTCGCCCATATACCAAATATCAAGCCACTATCACGTTCTAACAGGGTTATTTCTACTTCATTCCGAAAATCGAACATTTTGGTGTGCTGCACCCCCTAAAGTAGAAAATATTGGTAAACTGAAATTGTACACTTTCTTTCTTCCAAATTATTTACAGTTACACCAAGTTTGATATTTCTATGTCATTCCGAAGCATGGTTTTTTATCAATTCAGTTTTCGAACGTTTTACTCTAGAGCATCCCCTCAAACGAACATTTTTGAAAAACTATATTCATCGTGGGTATTTTCGTCAAATTACTAGCCCATATATCAAATTTTAAAGGAGCCTTTTCTCATTTATTTGGTAAATAGAACATTTTGGTGTGCGGCACTCCCTTAAGTAGACAATATTGGAAATCTGAAATTGCACACTTTCTTCCTTTCGAAAGATTTACCCATACACCAAATTTGAAGTCTCTATCTCATCGCAAAGCGTGCTTTCGTATCATTTCACTTTACGAACGTTTTGGTGCGCGGCACCCCCTTAAGTAGAAAATATTGGAAATCTTAAATTGCGCATTTTCTTCCTCTCGAACGTTTAATCCATACACCAAATTCGAAGCCTCTATCTCATCGCAAAGCATGCTTTCCTATCATTTCACTTTTCGAAAGTTTTGGTGTGCAGCACCCTCTCTAGAGAACGTTTACGAAAAATTCGATTTTCCCAGGGGGGTTATCGAACGTCCGAGCCGTGTACCAAATTGCAAGTCTCTATCTATTCGGGAGGTGCCTAAAAAAAGTGTGACAGACAGGCGGACACTTAGCCGAATACCCGTTGAAAATCAACGGTCTCGCAATAAGCACCCCCTGAATATTGTCATTTTTTAATAATTCGCGTTTCACATTTATACGGCAAATCGAATATTTTAATGTGCAGAACCCCTAAAGAAGAAAATATTGGAAAATTTAAATTGCGCACGTCTTCCTTTCGAATTATCTACCATTACACCATATTAAAGTCTCTATCTCACCCCGAAGCATACTACTTTATCATCTCCCGTTTCGAACGTTTTTCTTTGGAACACACCCATAAATGAACATTTTTGAAAAACTCTGTTCGTATTGAGTTTTTTATCAGATGATTGGCCCATATATCAAATATTAAGCCTCTATCACATTTAAAAGGAAACGAATCTCACTTATTCCGAAAATCGAGTATATTGGTGTTCATCACCACCTAAAGTAACAAATATTGGAAATTTGAACACTTTCTTTCTTTCAACCTATATACCAATACAATAAATTTGATGGTTATCCTATTGTGGAGCATGTTTTTCTATCACTTCATATTTCGAACGTTTTTCTGTGTTGACCCCCTTAAATGATCATTTTTGAAAAATCGTAACAATCTAAGGTTTTTGTTTTATCAAATGATTAGCCAATATACTAAATTTCAAGCTTCTATCACACTCTAAAGGAGGCGTTTTTCAGTTGTTCGTGAAATCAAATATTTTAGTGTGAGGCACCCCCTACATTAACAAATGTTGCAAAATTGAAATTGAACACTTTCTTCCTTTCCGAATACCAAATTTGAAGTCTCTATCTCATCGCGAAGCATGCTTTTTCTATCATTTTACCCTTCGAATGTTTTTCTGTGGAGTACCCACCCTCCTTGAATATACATTTTTGAAAAACCTGTTTCTTCTTGGGTTTTCTATTAAATGATTCACCTATATACCAAATATCAAGCCTCTATCACGTTCTAAAAGGGGTATTTCTACTTCATTCCGAAAATCGAACATTTTTGTGTGTGACACCCCCTAAAGTAGAAAATATTGGAAAACTGAAATTGAATACTTTCTTCCTTCCAAACTATCTACCCGTACATCAAATTTCAAATTTCTATCTCATCCCGAAGTATGTTTTCTTATCAATTCACCTTTCGAACGTTTTCCTC
Organism: Amaurobius ferox; assembly: GCA_951213105.1. NCBI lineage: Eukaryota > Metazoa > Arthropoda > Arachnida > Araneae > Amaurobiidae > Amaurobius > Amaurobius ferox. The sequence continues at coordinate 70,357,152 of OX578143.1, read as the reverse complement.
TAGAGCACTCCCTTAAACGAACGTTTTTGAAAAACTATATTCGTCTTTGGTGTTTTCATCAAATGATTAGTCCATATACCTAATTTCAAGCCTCTATCAAATTTTGAAGGAGCCGTTTCTCATTTATTCGGTAAATCGGAACATTTTGGTGTGCGGCACCCCCTTAAGTAGAAAATATTGGAAATCTGAAAATGTACACTTTTCTCCTTTCGAACTATTTACCCATACACCAAATTTGAAGTCTCTATCTTATGGCAAAGTATGCTTTCCTATCAATTCACTTTTCGAACGTTTTGGGGTGGAGCATCCCATTCAGAGAGTGTTTTCGAAAAATTCGATTTTTCCAGGGGGTTTTATAGAACGATCGACTCGTGTACCAAATTGCAAGTCTCTATCTATTCGGGAAGTGTCTAAAAAGGGCCTGACAGACGGACACTTGGCAATTGGTATATATAGATAGATGTATAGATTCTTTCAAACAATTGTTGTTGATGTTGAGACCCAGACCGTCCGACCTACCAGAAGGATGTAAGATAACCGTTTGTACGGCCGGGAAGTGCCACCTAATTTAGACCGGAACCCAGTGGGGAGGCATCCACAGGGACTGTACCCTCCTTCCCCTACCACCAAACTCTCGGGAGGACTTACGGACCCACGAGTTTAACGTGATTGTACTCCGCATGAACACGACGTCAGTTGTGGCAACGTGCAAATCCAACGCGCAAACCACCGGGCTACCGCGGCCGAAATGTGCCAACAGCATGCGGTGTTCCCAGGTGGTCACTCACCCAAGTACTAACCGCGCCCGATGCTGTTTGACTTCGGTTTTCGAACAATTGTGTCATTTTTCAGAACGCCACCCTTCCCCTGAAAATATGAAGTCTTCACTGCAACTGTCAAAGAAAAGAAAATCTTACCATACATAAAAACATTTGAAGACCTATGGATATATATATATGGTCCTGAAGGTGACTAAAATCTTTAATGGCCAAAACTACAATCCAAAGTCATTTGAAGGTGATATTTTTATACGATATAGCAGTTTACAACAATTTTATGCAACATTCTGTGAGAATATTTTTTATAATCATTTTCAATGTCATCTAGAGGGTAAATTTTAAGGAAAAAAAAATGTTTTGACCTCTGATTGAAGTTCAAGGTTATTTTTTGTACTGTTGCGCTTGATCTAAATGCTTGGATGTCATTTGAAGGTCATGAGATGAAGCTAATATAGTAGTTAACTACGATAATGTTCAAAGCATTGAAAGAGTATTCTTTACAATCATTCTCAATGTCTCTTAGAGGTCATTTTATTAGAAAGAAAATGACATTTTTTGACCTCTAATTCAATTTCAAGGTCATTTTTCGGATCATTGAACTTTATCTCAATATTACAATGTCATTTGAAGGTGAAATGTCATAAGATCCGTTGATGAATACTTTTCATAATCATTTTCAATGTCATCTAGAGGGTAAGTTATAAGAAAAAAATGTTTTGACCTCTGACTCAAGTTCAAGGTTCTTTTTCAGACTGTTGGACTTGATCTAAGTGCTTTAATGTCATTCGAAGGTCATAAGATGGCGGTAATATAGCAGCCAAGATAATATTCATCCTTTACAATCATTCTCAATGTCATTTAGAGGTCATTTTATTAAGGAAAAATGAAATGTTTGACCCCTAATTAAATTTCAAGGTCATTTTTTGGATCATTGAACTTTACCCCAATATTACAAGGTCATTTGAAGGTGATATGTCATACGATCCTTCGATACTTCTGCGCATGACACAAAAAGGCGAATCTATTCGGATAATAGGGTACAAGAAGTCAATTAATGAAATTGTACATTCCTTATTCCTTTCTCCCCTTCATCATGAATTCAACAACGTCTTCGCACTCTACTTGCTAGGGATATTGGTAATTTGGTTAAAAAGTAGCCAATCACTTGTATTAATTAATAAATTGACTAGACATAACCACATATAATACTGCAAAATTTACGTCTCTATACTAATTCCGCGCCTTTTTCGGGCTCTTCCGAAAAGATAGAAATTTGAAATCAGATAAGCTGTTCAATCGTTCGATAAAACCAACAGGAAAAATCAAATTTTCCATAAATGTTCATTAAAGTAGGGTGTTTGCTCTACAACAAACCGTTCAAAATGCGAAATGACAGAAAAACACACTTAAAGATAAAATAGAGACTTAAAATTTGGTTTAAGGGTAAATAGTTCGAAACAAAGAAAGCGTACAATTTCAGTTTTCTGATATTTACCACTTTAGGGATGGCGCACACTAAAAAGTTCGATTTACCGAATAAATAAAAAACGCATTTTTTTACGCGAGGTAGAGAAATATTATTTGGTGTACGGATTAATAAGTTGATAACACCTACAAGAAAGATTGAATTTTTCATAAATATTTATTAGAGAGGGTGTCTGTCCCGTACTAAAACGTTTGAAATGCGAAATGACAGAAACACACACTTGAAGATAAGATAGAGACTTAAAATTTGGTTTAAGGGTAGATAGTTCGAAACAATGCTTACAATTTCAGTTTTCTGATATTTACCACTTTAGGGCCGCACACTATAATGTTAGATTTAGCGAATAAATGGAAAACGCCTTCTTTTAAGTGGGATAGAGAAATATTATTTGATGTACGGATTGAGTTACGTTGATAAAACTTACGAGAAAGATTGAATTTCTCATAAATATTCATTAGAGAGGACGTCTCCACACTAAAACGTTCGAAATGCGAAATAACAGAAAAACACATATGAAGACGAAATAGAGACTTAAAATTTGGTTTAAGGATAGTTAGTGCGAAACAAAGAAAGCGTACAATTTCAGTTTTCTGATATTTACCACTTTAGGGATGCCGTTCACTAAAATGTTCGATTTACCGAATAAATGAAAAACGCCTTTTTTTAAGTGGGATAGAGAAATATTAATTGGTGTATGGATTAATAAGTTGATAAAACCTACGAGAAAGATTGAATTTTTCATAAATATTCATTGGAGAGTGTGTCCCACACTAAAACGTTCGAAATGCGAATTGACAGAAAAACACACTTGATGAGATAGAGACTTAAAATTTGGTTTAAGGGTAGATAGTTCGAAACAAAAAAAGCGTACAATTTCAGTTTTCTGGTATTTACCACTTTAGGTTTATCGCACACTTAAATGTTCGATTTACCGAATAAGCCAAGCCAAGACGCATCCTTACGAGCACAGAATACTATAACGCCTTTTTTAAAATTTGATAGAGGTTTGAAATTTGGTATGTAGGCTGATCATTTGATAAAAAAAAACCAAGAAAAATAGTTTTTCAAAAATGTTCATTCTAAGGAGTGCTTATCAGAAAGACGTTCGAAAGGTGAAATGATAAAAAACCATGCGCTGGATGAGTTAAAGACTTCAAATTTGGTGTACGGGTAGATAGTTTGAAAGGAAGAAAGTGTGCTATTTAAATTTTTCTATATTTTCTACTTTAGGGGGTTCCACACACGAAAATGTTCGATTTTCGGAATAAATGAGAAACGCTCCCTTTAAAATGTGATAGAGACTTGATTTGGTATATGGGCCAATTATCTCATAAAAAAAACCAAGCAGAATAGAGTTTTCCAAAAATGTTTATTCAAAGGGGTGCTTCACAGAAAAATATTCGAAAGTGAAATGATATAAAAAAGCTTACTTCGCGATGGAATAGAGACTTTAAGTTTGGTGTATGGGTAGATAATTTGAAAGAAAGAAAGTGTGCAATTGACGTTTTTCAATATTTGCAGCTTTAGGGTTTCCACACCAAAATATTCGATTTGCCGAATAAATGAGAAATCTTTAAAATGTGATTGTAGCTTGATATTTGGTAGATAGACCAATCATTTGATAAAGAAAACCAAGAAGAATAGAGTTTTTCAAAAATTTCATTTAAGACGGCTACACAAAATCGTTCGATAGGTGAAATGATAGAAAAACATACTTCGCGATGAAATTAGAGACTTCAAAATTAGTGTATGGGTAGATAATTCGAAAGAAAGGAAGTGTGAAATTAAAGTTTTCCAATATTTGCAACTTTAGGGGTTCTGCACCAAAAATGTTCGATTTTTCGAGCAAATGAGAGACGACTCCTTTAAAATGTGATAGAAGCTTGAAATTTGGTAAATGGACCAACCATTTGATAAACAAGTAAAGAAGAATAGAGTTTTTCAAAAATTTTCATTTAAGGGGGTGGATGTTCCATACTAACACGTTCGAAAGGTGAAATGATAGAAAAACATATTTCGGGCTGACATAGAGACTTTAAATTTGATGTAATGATAAATACATCGAAAAGAAGAAGGTGTACAATTTCAGTTTTTCATAATTTGATACTTTAGGGGAGCTACATGCCAAAATGTTCGATTTGCCGAATAAATGAAGAACGATTTTTTTAAGTGAGATAAGAGTCTTGCAATGTGGCTCACGGGTCAATTGTTCGATAAAAACCCTCTGGAAAGAAAACGAATTTTTCAAAAATGTTCTGTACAGACTACAGGGGGTGCTCCACATCAAAACGTTCGAAATATGAAACGATAGAAAATCACATTTCGTGATGAGATAGAAACTCCAAATTTGATGTATGGGTAGATCGAAAAAAAAAAGTGAGCAATTTTTGTTTTATAATATTTGCTACTTTAGGGTTCGCTACTCACCCAAATGTTCGATTTGCCGAATAAAAGATAAATGTCTTCTTTTAAGTGAGATGGAGATGCTTTACACAGGCCAATTATGTAATAAAAACCTCGAAAAATTTCGAGGTTTTCAAAAATGTTTAGTAAAAGGGGGGGGGGGGGACCAAAACTTTCGAAAGGTGAAATGATAGAAAAATATACTTCACGATCAGATATAGATTATAAATTGTGTGTGAGGGTAGATTGTTCGAAAGAAAGAAAGTGTGCAATTTCCGTTTTCCAATATTTACTTCTTTGGGAGTGCCGTACACGGAAATGTTCGATTTGCGGAATAAATGAGAAACACTTTATTTTAAATGAGATATAGACTTAAAATTTGATACACAGATCAATCGTAAGAACAAAGAGAAATCGAGTTTTTTTTTTTTAATATTCTGTAGATTCTTCACACAAGAACGTTCGAAAGGTAAAATACGAGATAAAGACTTAAAATGTGATTGATGCACGGATTAATCAATTTATAAAACCTCAGGCGAAAGCAGTAGTTTTCAAAAAATGTTCATTTAATCACACTAAACCGTTCGAAATGAGAAATGATAGTAAAGCGGATTTTGCAATGAGACAGAGGCTTTAAAATTGGTCCAAGGATGATAGATCGTTAGATAGGAATAAAGCGCATGATGCAGCATATTTAAATGTTTAATTTTTTGATTAAATGAGAAATGCACATTCTGAAGTGAGACATATATTTGAAATTTGGTGCACGGATAAATAGCCACTGAGAAAATCGAATTATTCAAAAATTTACGTTATTTGGGGATTGTTTATTGCAGACCGTTGACTTTCAACGGGTATTCGGCTAGTTTTAGCTAATTTCGCAGATACTTTGCAGATAAAATGAATTTAGTGCTTTTATTGTTACAGTCATAGTATGCTTATATGCAAATGAAAACCACTACCCTAACAGCATTTTTTTTTTCACAGTGACGTAAGATTTACGTCCTACTGTGACTTTGGGACGTCACAGGACAGGACGTCGCAGTACGTCTCGGCAATGTCATGTTGAGGACACAGCGAAGTCATTGTAAAATGATAGAACTAGGCTTAATTAAAGAAATTAAAGATGAAGATAAACTTAAACCTGTTGAAAATCCAAATAAAAAGAGGAGGATAGAGGGGCAATCTACTATGGATGCTCCTACTAAAAACCAGAATGGAGAATTAAACTTAAAATCTAATGACAAGGATAGCATGGATTGTAGTGAAAAAATTGATAAAGATGTAAATGATAATGTTAAAACTAAGAGTTATGCTGAAATTGTCGTTCAACCTATAGTGTTCAAAAGTTCACCAAAACCTAAAACGGTTCAAAATAGTGACAGGCAAAATAGTGTAGTGGTTGAGAAAAAAGACCCAAAAGCGGAATGTTTTTTCATCAAGTTTAATGACAATTACCAGGCTCTCCTTAAAAAATTAAATGAAATCTCAGGTAATAAAGTATCTAGCAAGCTCACAGGACACATGCTAAAATTGATTCCAAATGACGCTGACACCTATAGGGTTGTACAACGCCATTTATCTAGTGAGAAAATCCCCTTCCACAGTTTAAACTTAAAGACGGAAAGGCCCAAAAAGGTAGTTTTGAAGGGGCTACCAACAAACTATAGCATTGAGGAAATAAAAATCACTCTAACATCCGAAGGATTAGATGTAGTCCGGGTTTCTCAACTGAGAAACACAAAAACGAGATTGCCCCTGCCGATCTTCTTAGTCAGCATTAGGCCTACGGAAGACTGGCAGAGGGTATACCGACTGACAAGATTAGGATACTTGGCTGTGAAGGTAGAGGCCTTCAGAGCACGGGGCTTCAAAATCTGCTACCGGTGCCAGCAATTCAATCATTCCTCTGAGAATTGCAGCATGCCACCAAAGTGCCTTAAGTGTGCTGAAGAACACTTCACACGTGACTGCCAAAGACCAAGGACGGAGAAGGCAACGTGTGCTAACTGCAATGGAGATCACCCGGCGAACTTCAGGCAATGCCCGAAGAATCCCTGGAACAGAGGAAAGGCACCGGGGTATGCCGCCCCTCCCCCCAAAAATCAGATACCGCCTTGGAGGCAAAAGGCCCTCGGTCTAAACCCTCAGACACCCCATCAGGGCTCCTCACACTCTGTGCCACATGTTAAAAGAACTCAAACTTCAGCACCTACCAGATCGGTGCAAGAGCAGGCCCCTAAACCGTCGACCTCCAGAGAAATGACTGTGGAGGAAGTGAGAATAGCTCATGAAGACATAAAACAGAGGATAGCAATTGATAAAGCCGCCAAAGAGGCAAGAGACGCAAAACAAAGATTAGAAAAAAAGGTTCAGGAATGGCAGAAAACTAAACGTGCCCGAGAAGAGCTCGCGCAAACACAGCAGTTAGACAAATCGGCTGAAAAAAAACAAAAGACTACCGAGGTCCAAAAGGATACTCGCAAAACAGATCAAACCGCGGTTGAGGCTGAGGAAATTGTAGCTGAGGCTGAGGAAATGGAAGCTGAGACTGAACTTGCTGATAAATCCAATGATGAAAAGATGGATGAAATCCTCAACCTCGTCAGAGGATTTATCAGTATGTTCAACCTAGACGATATAAAACATCTGTTGATGCAGCTCGTTGAGTTAATTAAAAAAAAGAGCGATCCAATGCAAATGGTCTTTGAGGCTTTTAAATTAATCGCGGAATTTAATAAAAACAGTGAGAAGCAAACCCGCCATGAATAGGTCCCAAAAAGAAAGTTTTAAAATAATATTTTGGAATGCGAACGGCATATCTCCAAGAGTAAATGAACTTAGGAGCTACGTAAATGAAAATGATGTAGATGCCCTGCTAATCCAGGAAACTAAAGTTAGAGAAAATAAAAAACTAAATATAGCAAACTATAATAGCTATCATACCCTTAGCTCAAATATAACTGCTAGAAATCCCCATGGAGGAACAGCAATATATATTAAAAGTAATATTCCCCATGAGGAAATAAACAACATAAATCTTCAAGGTATAGAAAATACTAGTATAAAAATTAAAATAAATAATGTAAACCCATTTATCCTAACTTCAATATACGTCAAAAACATGAGTGGTATAAATGTAGCTGCGCATCTGGAACTGCTTTTCTCGCGATATCCAAACACAATACTCGCGGGCGACTTCAATGCACACCACCGAGCGTGGGGCAGCAGGAGAGCCAACACACGCGGTACACAGATACATAGATTGCTAAACACAACAAACACTGAAATCATTGCACCGTCGAGACCAACCTGCTTCTCAGGTGCCAATGGTTCATTCATAGACTTTGTCCTAACGAGAAACATAGAATACGCTCACACAATTGATACCCTGGATGAATTCGACTCGGATCATCTACCGGTATTGGTGACATTCGATTTGAACACTCCCCTTCCAGCCTCTCTGGGACAAAAGAGGGTGAACTGGAACGTATTCAAAAGAGCACTTTTCGAACCGCACTTAGCAGTACCCAACATTATGAGCACGGCGGATATTGACTCTGCCACGCACACACTCACAACAGAAATCAGGAGAGCTATTGCATCTGCCACAACACATCGTGAGCCATCAAAAATGCCAACACTTTCCCACCATGTCAAACAGTTAGTTAAACAGAGAAATAGAATGCGTAAGACATGGCAGGCTAACAGAGACCCTACCCTTAAAAGGGAGCTTAATAGACTCACGTGTAAAGTCAGTGAAAAAATTGTCGCAGAAAAGCAGCAACAGTATAAAGAATTAATCGAATCCCTTAGCCAGGAAGACGTATCGCTCTGGCAATTCGCTAAAAGACTCAGAAAACCTCAAATTAAACTCCCGCCACTAATAGATGGCGCTAATATCGCGTACTCAGACGAAGAAAAGGCAGAGGCGCTTGCTAGGCATTACGAAAAGCAATTTGAACCAAACCACGATCTAATGTGTCAGGACACCCTAAGAATGGTTAGGCAAACTCTAAACAATTTCAGGAACTCCCCGGTCACGGCTGAGATTAACCCAGCCACCCCGCAAGAGATAATAGAGATTATCAAAAACCGTAAAAGCCCAGGGCACGACAAAATCAGGAATATCGCGGTAAAAAACCTACCCTTAAATATAATATTTTACTTGACCATCTTAATAAATAAAATACTAGAACTAAATTATTTCCCCAAAGAATGGAAGGAAGCGATAATTATAGCGATCCATAAACCTGGTGAGGATGCCTCAATTCCAGCCAACTACAGACCAATCAGTTTGTTACCCACACTTAGTAAAATTACTGAGAAAATAATTCTTAAGAGAGTGAACACGCACCTTAGTGAGAATGACATTATCATTCCGGAGCAGTTTGGATTTCGGCCAAAACACTCCACCACTCATCAATTGCTGAGAGTGGTAGAGTACATTTCTTCTGGTTTTAATAATAAGACACCCACAGCTGCGATTTTTCTTGACATCCAAAAAGCCTTTGATAAAGTGTGGCACTGTGGATTAGCTTACAAATTGATCACACTAAAAGTCCCTGACGCACTTGTCAAACTTTTAATTTCATACCTAAATAACAGACACTTTCAAGTCAGAGTAAAAAATAACTTATCTACACCCAAGCTCATTAAAAGTAGTGTACCGCAAGGATCCATCCTGGGCCCGACACTCTTTAACATATATCTAAATGACATTCCCAGGACCCCAGACACGGAGCTGGCACTCTATGCAGACGACAGCGCGATACTTGCAAAACACCCTTACGTCTCAGTAATGCACAGACAGCTACAACAACACTTAGACATACTCCAAACATGGCTGGAAAAATGGCGAATAAAATTAAATCCCAATAAATGTCATTGGATTTATTTCTCAAGAAAACGTAAACCTCCGCCTCCTCTGTACATAAACAACCATGCCCTAAAAGCGGAAAAATCTACTAAATACCTAGGTGTAACGATAGACTCCCACCTAACTTGGAAACTGCACGTAACGAACATAATCAAAAAAGCGTATATAACCATAGGAGCCTTATACCCAATGATAGGAAACGGAAATCTAAGTTATCAAAATAAACTCCTAATTTATAAATCGGTCATCTGCCCGGGAATGCTGTATGCAGCACCCGTATGGGGATATGCCTGTAAAACTACCATAGACTTATTAGAGACAAGACAAAACAAAACCCTAAGGATTATAAGGAAAGCCCCTAGATACTTAAGAAACTCTGTAATTAGGAAAGACTTCAAAATAAAAACTGTTAGAGCCCAAATCAAAAAGCTAGCGCTTAAATTCTACAAAAATCTGCCATCTGTCCCAAATGAACTATTATTTAATCTGCATGACTATGATCATCGCAAGGCTAAATCTCGTAAGAGACCCCGCTCGGTACTTAACTTTGATATTCGGTACTAGGAACGTCCCACCTTAATCAGTTGATATTAAAGAAAACTCGCGATCCTTGGTTTTCTACAAAATGTTTAAAATCCTAAACTGCTAAAATGCTAGGTTACCCTCAGATCAGCATCAACTCCCCCAAACTGCTTAAACTCTTAATGTGCAACAAACTGCCACACTAGGAGCTAGGACAAATAATAAAAACAGTAAATCAAAAACCTCGAACCTCCAACTATGGACCAATGAAATAATGTCACAGTATGAAGATAAGAACCACACCTAGAGATTGGAGGTTAAAGGCGCTTCGCGCCTGGTGCTCTGTTCTGGACGAAACTCTATTAAGCGAAGTCATTTTGGTCATTTTCATGGTCGTTTGTGACGTCGCATATTAACTTGTTTGTGATGTCACATTGTAATGTCGTCACATTGTTACGTGTTAATTAAATTGTGAAAACGTCACAGAATATAGTCACACTGAAGTTATAAAGTTACCAATACGTAACGTCGCACAGAAGTCACAAATATGATGCCACATTGTGACCCAGGTGTCACGTGACTACAACGTCAATGTCACACATGTGACGATCTTTGCTGTGACGGTACCTGAGTCTGTAGCAGTTGACGGTAAATTTGGCGAACTTTGAGGAAATGTCATCAATTCAGCGATAATATAATGCCTCTGAAAATTAAATTTCATTTCTTTGACTAGAACGAATTACCAGGCGTTTCCGAGATCCTAAATAAATCCTCTACTTGTACCACTCACTCACTTCACAAATCGCCAAATCAGTTTCAATCCAAATCACCACAAAGTGCGAAATCCTTCTAGTTTAAAAGCACCGCTCTACAAACGTTGAAAGCTTAAAATAATAAACTATCATCCGACATGATTTCCTCTTCTGTAGGCGGGGTTTAAATCCCGGCTGTGGCAAGGCCACCTACAATAAGATTAGCCTATTTTTTAAGATTAGGCTATTTTAGATAGCCTTGGCTGTGGTGAGGTGGGCATGGTGGCATGAGCAGCCGGCTAGTTGAAAAATGTATGCAACTTCTTTTCGCAGAACCGAAAATCTTAGATTCGCTCGTTTTAAAAAAATGGCTAAAATATAAATTACTTGGAGGGGGGGGGGGGGGAGGTAAATTATGAACGATGACTCATTTTGTGTGTTCTTGTGAGAGGTACATACTTTTACTTTATAACATGAAGATGAATTCGACTTTGAATTGCATAAATTGAAAGAAAAAACATGAGCAAATAGTGCTTGATGGTAAAATACAATTTGCAATGCCTTCTATATCATTATTGCATAATCATGTTGATAAATATTTCTACAAAAAGTATTAAAATCTCACAAAATACAAGGGGGGGGGGGGAACTTCCCGAAAAGTTCAAAAACCAAAAACTTACTTCCAATAAAGGTTCTAAAATTTCAAACTGGTTTGCATAAAATTTTCGCAGAACCGGAGCTATACTTTCAAGTCTAGGGTACCCTATTGAAGGATCCTAACCCTCCTTCAAATCATACTTAGCCCTTTTCAGTCGTAGCCAATGTTTTAACTACTATAAATGGCACTATGATACGAACTATGGCGATTCGCTGTTCCCGGTATGTCAAATGATATTCTAGTATATGCTGTTTTGATCCGAAACCAAAATCTAAATAAATAAAAATAAGACATTTTCAATTTGTAATATCAACATGAAGGATCATTATATCCAAAGCAACTTATTCACTTTCAAAAATCACTCCCCCACTCGAAAAAAAAAAAAAAAAAAGCATAATGATTGTGACAGTTGCCCCGCCATGACCAAAATGATTCACTTACTTTTTGTCTGAAAATATAGTAACGTTGTGAATTTGTAGCTAGCCCCCTCGAACAGCTGATTAACATCGAAATTCGGATTTACCATGCAAAAAATCTAAAATACAGAATCGGTCTCATCTTTTCACACCAAAAGTGACGCCTTACCCGGAACTATTTTATGCATTAATACAGTGGTTCTCAACCAGTGATACACGTACCACTGATGATACGCGAGAAGACAACTGGTGGTACCCGCAGGCAATCTTTCAGGACATTTTAGCCGTCGGAGGCTAATGAAACAAGAGGGGGGGGGGGCTATTTACCTTGTATAAATATATAAATATACACTACATGACAGTGAAAATGAGACACCAAGAAGGAGCGGACAGAAAGTGATGAAAATCGGCAAATAGAGAGAGACAGCAACGAACAATAAGTGACGTTTATTGCAACATGATACACCTATACACTCAGCGATAACACCGTCTGATCAGTAGGTTGTAGGACCACCGCGGGCGGCGATACAGGCAGCAACACGTCTAGTAGGTACAGAGTCAATGAGCATGCCGATGATGTCCTGAGGGATGGCTGATCATTCCCTGTCAACCATTTGCCAGAGATCGTCTTCTAAACGCAGCGGTGGCAGCACATGCAAGCGACGTCCAATCACCTCCCAGACTTGCTCGATTGATGAGAGATCAGGGGAGACTAGTGGTCAGGGAAGCACCTGAGCACAGACTATTATACAGACCTGTCACTCTCGATAGTTTCGTTTTCGCGGCGGCCATTAGAGATAGACCAAACAGAGGGTTGGCGCGCTCTTGGCGATGGTCTGGTTTGGGTCCAAGACGATTTTCAATGTTATAACCCTATTTCGCTCGGCGAAAACTTAGAACAAGACTAGCGTGGTTTGAGTAACGTGAAAAAGGATTATTTGTTAAGTATTTAGATCATTTCATAGAAATGGATTAATAAAAGAAAACTGGTTACGTTACAGGGTATGTAATTTAAGTTTATTAAAATTGAAATAATTTTAGTTATCACCATCCTACATAAGTGTTCATTATAAGTATACACGTGTTCATAAGTATGCACGTGTTCATATAAGTATACATGTGTTCATCATACGGAATTAGTGCTGTGTTATTACTGCCGGATTAGACTAAATTTTAAGAGGTAGTGGTATAATTAGTTAAAAAATATTTTCCGTATTTTTATAAAATGTGAAATAATTGATATTTGGATAGCTTTTTCTTAGTTGAATGTGATATAGTATGTGTATATATTTATGTAAAATTTTTATTAAGTGCCTTATGGTGGAAAATTTCCCCCCCCCCTCGGGTAATTAATGATTGAGTTCCACAACTTCGATAGTGCATTTATGTAAATTTGATATTTACTATATGAATATTTTTATATTTAAAAAAGAAAGTCTATTATCAGTATCCCAGAATAAATTAAGGATCAAGTAATTAACGATCAACACGCTAGTATACTTTTTAGACTGAAAATATTATATAATATTTCAGTCTTTTGAGTATGTTAGCTTGTAATTTTTTGTGCATTATGTTTTATAGTGAGACAATGCAATGTGTCTATTTTTTAATCTATTTTATGATTATTTGAATTAAATATATAACTATGTTTATTTAAATATTCTTAAACTAATGAATATATATTTATGTTGCAGATTAATGTATTTTTAAATCCTGATCCTTTCTATAGTTTCAAAAATTATAAAAGTACAGTCCTCAACATTTTGTTCCCCTCCCGTTTTAAAAAAAAATCGCCAAGCGAGCGATAACGCGCCAAATCTGGCAGACGCATCGTAGTTCAGTTGGTCCAACTCAAGGTAATAGACCTTGGGTCCAACTCACGAGCTCTAGTGTCTATGCGACATCCCATGTTAAAAATGTTGCCATAGGGTCCTATGGGAGTGAACCTTCTGAATATAGTATTCTGTGCACCTGAGTACCTTGTAGGGCATGTTGGCTGATGCGTGCTGTGTATAGTTGGGCGTTATCCTGATTGTAAATGGTATTGGGCACCCCCTGAAGGAAGGGTAGTGTCACCGGCTGCAGCACGTCATCTACGTATCGTTGGGCAGTCATAGATAGTGTCCTCAATACGGATCATGATGCCGCGGTGTGGTGTTCCACAGATGCGGTCGGATTGGATCTGTCACCACTTCGGCGCCAGACTCGTACACTACGACTGTCATTGCTAAAACAGAAACGTGACTCGTCTGAGAACATAATCCTACGCCATTCCGCCTTCCACGTGGCTCTATCCCGACACCATTGCAAACGAAACGGAGGCGTCTGTGCTGTTGGGTCAATGGCAGTCTTTTTAACGGGCGCCATGAGTGCAGTCGTCGGCGATCAATCGACGGATAATGGTTCTGGTCGATATGGGAGCATCAAGGGTATCCTGCACATGCTGCAAAAGGGCGACGAAAGTGGCCTGCGTTTGCCGGCGGGTGTGTCGGGCCACGCGTACTGACGTCGCTCTGGCCGTACCGGCACTCCTCAAACGTGCCACATTCCCTTGTTCCAACCATCTTCGCCACAGCCGGTACACCGTGGACGTGTGCAGGTGGCTGTCCGCTGAGATTTGACGTATGGACCTGTCTGCCCTTCTGAGTCCCATCACCATACCCCTCGGGAAATCGTCTGTCTACTGGAACTACCTCGGTTGACGGCGGCCTGGCATTATCTGCTACTACACGTTTCCTCTGAGATGAAAAAAATTACAAAATGATTTCCCTGGCAGACAGAGCGGCGCGACTATTGCCGATTCTGCAAGTTCCTTGCATTATATCTCACTCAACGTGCTCGAGACAGCTGCGCATTTCACATCATTTACATAACTCGGTAAGTTGCGTCTACTCTGCAATTTGCATATTTTTCTGCCCACTCCTTGGTATTTCATCTTCACTGTCACGTAGTGTAATCCAACTGCTTTCACATAAATATAAACTTTGTTTATATAAAATGTCTCGAGGGGGGGGGGGGGGGGAGCGAAAGCCCATAATGTATGCCCGAAAGAAATAGTAGCTACGCGGATAATTTGTAATATTAGCGGAATACCTGTCTTCTGAAGAAAGAATATTTACGTTATAGAAATTTAATGGTTTATTTTAAAAACAACTTTTTAGTCAAATACTGGATAAAACAAAATATTTAAAGACATTTCAGAAAGAGCAATTATATTCTA
The DNA here is from genome assembly GCA_951213105.1 of Amaurobius ferox. NCBI lineage: Eukaryota > Metazoa > Arthropoda > Arachnida > Araneae > Amaurobiidae > Amaurobius > Amaurobius ferox. The sequence goes on along the minus strand of OX578143.1, from coordinate 70,342,037 downwards.
ATTGCCATTTTGTTTGACTTACTTAAGTGAAGTAGGATTTTCTTTTATTTTGTACTTCAAAAAATAAATATAGAACAACATTCGACTTGAAGACAATTTAATGAAAAAACAAACAAAAAAACCCAGATATAAAGAACTAATTTCTGCCAAAGAAATTCCCGAATTTTTGCTGTCCATTTCGCAGCACAGGGTGGGTTATATTCTTCCGAATTATGTCAAAATCCAATCAGCATCAGGCTACACATCAATAACTACTAAGTTTTAAGAAATTTCAATAAACGTTATTTTAATTACAGTGAAAAACGTCTTCAGTCCTTCAAAATTAAAAACTTAAATATCTCGAGAACGGTCCATCTTGCAGTAATGGGGTTGGTCTTATTCTTCTCGTTATCAAAAATTACCTATAAAACAAGGCATTTAATGAATACATTTGAGCATATGTAATATTTGATTTTAGATCGGATATTTTAGATTTGCTGGCTATTTCATAAAAGAGGCAAATTATTTTTTTCCGATTACCAAAATCTAGCCAGCACCACAGTATCCCACAAATGACTCATCTACCAAATGTTGTGTAATTTCGTCAAGTAGTTTGTCAGGTAGCGTGGATACATTTGATTTTTGCGGGCCATTTAGCAAAAAAAAAAAGACAAGTTCTTTTTCCTGACTCGTACCAATATCGAATCAGCACCAGGGTAATCCACAAGTGACTGACTTACTACAAAATTTTATGAAATGTGGTCAATTAGTTTTTGAGTTAGAGTGGATACATATATTGCACAGACAAACACACGCAGATGTCAAGTTAAAAGTAGTTTTTTCGCGTTCTAGAATGTTCGAAAAGTGTAGATCCGTAGAAAATTCGAACTACAATTTTCGACACGATTCCAATATCCCTATACATTACCATGTGTTGCAGGGAAAGTAAAATTATGTGACTATAACATAATTATATAATTCTATTCGCTTCCTATTTGTATGCACGACATATTTTTATTGCTGATACTGAAACTTTTAATTTTTGGTTTTAGTGGTACGCATTTATGAAAAGATTGAGCTGTATTAGAATAAACAAACAACTTTTGGTGACAAAATAGATTCTTTCTGTTGAGCAAACCTGTTTTGTTTGTTTGGCATTTTTCATTTCCGTTGTGTGGATGTCCCCCCCACCCCTTCGTAGCTGGCCAGTCTACAATACAATTATTTTAGATTCCTGCATCATGTGAAAGGCGTCTATTCAGAATCATAAAGATTGTAGACTTGATCACTTGTTAAATGCAATTGGGGTTATTTTAATAAAAAGTCAGCTAAAATTCTGGTGAGTCTTTTTATCTATTGATTTATAACTTCAATGTGGCATTTTAAAAATTGAATATTTTTCACTATTAATTTTTGTTATAACGATTTCGCCGTAACTGGTGAAGACTATTTATTATTTGACTATTATTTATTATTCATATTTATAAAGAAATATGTCAGAATTTTAAGTAAGTAATCGTTTTACATATTACTGACGAGAAAAAATTAAACCATTTCTCACTATGCTAGAATAATTCGCTTTTAACATATTGCCAGTTTTTGAGTTTGGGAGAAATATATTTGACGAGTTGGCGATGCTTCACTTTAAAGGTACATTTGGTGAAATGTTGCCAACTTGGCGAGTTTTGATAATTTCAAGAATTGAAGAGATTGAATTAGAATTTTCTAAGCCAAAATAAAAATTTTATTTACCATTTCGGTACAGCTTTAGTACAAGGAATTTATATTTAACAAGGTTTTCGGTGCGATTAATGGCGCGATGTGGTAATCCCTTGGCGCAACAATGTTGTAGCTAAATCGCATCGTAAGAGCGTCGTATCTACACCGCATCGTAAGAGTAAAGAATATGCATGCAAGAGTGATTATTTGGTTTTGAAACGACTATGTGTCTGTCCCAAGTGTGGATTTATAAAATTAGCATATTTGTTAACTTTACAAATACATTCACTATCTACATTTGTTGAGGAATTTTTATCTATTGATAGAGATTGTGAAATTTCATTGTAATTAAAAAGCGAAAGAGGATGTATGTGGGAGGAAAGGTAAAAAGGCACGTCGAATGAGCGTATGCAATATTTTTTCCAGGGGACGATAAAATCGATTACATTAAAAGTTTGGAGATTGCTATTAAGCTTTCATTTTTAAAGTTTGGAAATAAAAAGCAGGAATCCTGTTTACAAATGCCTGTATTAATCTGATCCCCCCCCCCCCCGCCCATGTTTTAAATCTAACCTGTTTATTAAGATTTAGAGATCCGAACAACAAACTAATAAAAATTCGAAACATTTAAATTTCGGGGGAGGAAGGTTAAAAACTCGGTCAAAATACAATACACATAAATATAGAAGGATATTAAAGTAAAAGGCATATGAAAACATGGAGAAAAATACCAGATTTTTCTTCTTCGACTACACTGGGAGAGGGCTTCAAAAACTTGAAAATCTCATTTTTTCTTAGTTTTGGAAGAAGTAAAAGTATGAAAATATAGAAATAGCGTTTTGGAATACCAACCTAAATATGAAAAATAACAGGTTCGCTTCACATCGATTAGAAAAAGGAGGAAGTGAGAGAATATGAGGGTTTAAAAATAAAAGGAATAATAAAAAATATCGAATCGAGTGTTGTATCATGAAATCGGACATCGAGACTAAAAAAAAAAATCTGATGTGGGCAGCACATGACTTTCCTTATATACTGCAATGAATTTACTACTTTAACAGTTAAAAAAATGTTATTCATATAGTAGATACTTATATTCTTTCCACGATATTGAATTTTCTTCAATTAGTCGTCATTTTCATTGATTTAGCGTCATTTTTATCCATTTGGCGAGATTTTCGTTAATTTGGCAGCATTTAAAAATGTCGCTAAATTGGCGACATTCCGCTAAATTCGTCGCCAAAATCTCGCCAAGCGTTATGGACGGAGAATAAGTTATTCTTGTAGCAGATAAATGACTACTGGCGTTCAAATATAAAAGTATTGCTCAAAGTATCTTTTCTCGTGAATGGAACGAGTTAGATCCACAAGAATGATGTCAACAAATTTATCGCATGATATTACATATGAAAAGTGAACATGTTTCTTAAGAGTTAATATATTTTTTTTAATTTATGGGATTTTTTGATAAATTTATTTGGAAAATATGCAATATCTCGAGAACGGTTAATACTAGTGTTCTAAAGTTTATGTCAATCGTTTTCTAAGGAAAAATTACATAAGAAATGTCTATTTGCGTAACTTTATTAAACGTTTTGATTTTATGATAATTTTTCAAAATTTCACTTGAAAATTTAGGGGGGTTCTGAACATTCGATTGTGTTTTAAAACAATAAGCTTCCAGTATTTACAGATTATGATTTTTGTACCAAATTTCATTCGAATCGCACCATACGTTCGTGAGATATCGTCTCCACAAACTCACACACACTCATATTTTCACATACACACACAGACATCCCTTCAAAAATGTTCGATTTGTGATCAGGGATGCTTGAAACGTGCTCTCCCGTCGAAAACTCGAATTCGAATTTTCGACCCCGTCACAATACTTTCCTTATACATTATGTATATAAGGAAAGTAACATATTTTTTAGTTTCTCAATCACTGAAGAAGAATGGGGGGGGGGGGAAGACAAATTCGTTTTTTTTTTATTTATTTTGGAATATAATGGACAAAAGAAAAATCGGAAACTTTATTGAGATAAACTAAAACACAGGAAAATATCTCTGACACTTCAAGTTAATTACAAAGCGAGAGTATGTATAATAAAATGGGGTGGGGAGAAATAAAGAAAAATATATTCGAGTGAGGTATTAAAAAAATAGGTTACATCGAGACTAAGAGAAAATGATCCCATTTTAATGTTTTGGACAGACGTAAAAGATCAAATTTTTGTTTTTGTTAGTTCTAAACATACACCTGAAAAATTTTTCAGAGGTATCAAAATATAGGAATAATATAAGGAACGTTTACTGTTGATTATGAAACAAAGGGGAAAAACATAATTAAAATATATTTTTTAAAACATGGATCATTTTAAACACTAGGAAAAAATATGATTTTTTTCATTTATTCAGTCACTGAAATTGAACAAAGAAATCTGAAACGGTACTTTTAATTAGGAATCCCTTAATAATTAACATGGAAAAACGTGCTTATTTTTTTATTATTATTTTTATTCTCATTCAGGTATTTTAAAGAATAGCAGTCTTAAGGATGTTATGTTAAAGATTAAAATATAAATTTCCCTAATTTGATAAAAAAAATAGCTAATTTTCAAATTTTATTTAGATCAGTGGTTCCCACACTTTTTGTCCCACAGAGCCCTGTTTTAGAAACAATTTGACCACAGAGCCTCTGACTCATTTCTACTTTTAATGAGTGTGCTTCGGTAGGGCCCTTACGTACATTGGGAATAATAGACTAATTTTTGTGAAAGTCTTTAGTTTTCTATGCTTCTGCGGAGTCCTTGGGATTCCATGGAGCACAGTTTGAGAATCACAGGTACCTATATAGATTCCTTTTGCTCTAAATATAGATAAATTGTACGTATCTTGGGAATTGGGCAAAATTTTCTATCTCAAAATCAATAAAATTACCGTAGAACTCCTAAAATACCCATGCCATGGAACTTCACAGGATTTTTATTTTAAGAGTTAATAAAGTAATTGTAACTTGGTGGCATAGTTAATAAGGTATTTAATCAAATTATTGTATTCAATTGATTGTAATCATGTAAAATTCCACTGTTTTTCTTTTTTTCAAAAATTCTATCTTATCCCTCTATCCTATCTGTTTCTTGATTTTTCCTGGATATAAGACAGGGGCGGCTCGTGCATAAGCACTGCGGGAGCGACAATGCTCCCTCTTCCTCGCAGCCTGGTGTGCAGCTTCCTACTTGCGCATGCGCACAACAGTCAAACACCACGCCGCTGGAACTCTGAAGCGTGGTGTTTAACTGTTGTGCGCATGCGCACATAGGAAGCTGCACGCGAGAGAGAGAGAGGGAGCCCTGTCGCTCCCACAGTGCCTATGCACAAGCCACCACTGATATAAGAAGGAATCGAGATTAGTAGAATCCTACGTTAAAATACTACTTACTCTTATCTCTTAGTACCTAAAATATTCGAAAGTAATTTATAATTGTTCTTGCTTTAATCTTTGTGCACATAGAGACAAAATACCTTTCACAGAAACAAAAGTTCTATTGGACGAGGGAAAAGTACTATTTCAGAAGTCATGCGAAATGCTGGTGATGCCTGAAAAAAAAGTTCGCATTAAAAATCGCAGAGCTCCATCATTTTTCTAATTTGCTTATTGTAAAAGATTGCCCGGAATCTTCGAGGACAATGTATTATGAACAATATCAAGTCATTTATTTTAATTCTTTGCTAAAATTGCGATTAAAAATTTACTGTGGATTAAACCTTCTTCGGCAAAAATTTAAGGGTAACAACTGATTTATTTCTTTTAATGTTAGAGGCAAAACTAGTCTTCTGCTGGATAAAAAAAAAATCTGATGGGGAGAGTGCATGACTTTCCCTACAAACTCACATTCATTTTCTCTATTTCTTTAATAATTCATTAAAGTGAGTTTAATTGTACAAAATAACACTGAATTTGCACTTTTAATTCAATTTTCGTTTTTACTTGGTAACTGGACACACAAAGGCGACCAAGTAACGGCGTAAAACTAAAATGTCTGGAGAACTGTTAATCCTAGCTTGGGTTGGCCTTACTCTTTACATCGTATAAATTTACGTATAGAACAAGCATTTAATTGATACATTTGAGCATACGTAGTCTTTTATTTCAGATGTTGCCGACTTTTGCCTGCCATTTCGTAAAAAAAGGCAGGTTCTTTCTTTTCCGAATCTTACCAAAATATAATCAGCACCAGGGTATTCCACAAGTGACTTATCTACCAAATATTGTAAAATTTGGTCCATTCGTTTTTAGAGAGAGTGGATACATGCGATTTTTGCGGGCGATTTCGAAAAAAAGACAGGTTCTTTTATCCCGTATCGTACCAAAATCTAATCAGCACCAGGGTTACCCACAAGTGACTTACCTGCAAAATGTTATGAAATTTGGTTAATTAGTTGAGTTAGAGTGGATATATATATTGCACAGACACACACACAAACGTTACGCAAAAAATTATATTTCAATGTTCTAGAGGTTTCAAAACGTATAGATCCGTCGAAAACCAGAGTTGCGATTTTCGACGCGATCCCAGTACTTTCCATATACATTACCATGTGTTGTAGGGAAAGTAAAAAGACACAAAGAGAGAGTCTGGCAGCGAGCGAGATGCAAATTAGTGTAGCACTTGATTGCCTAATGTTTCATCTGGAGATTTTAAAAATAATTATAAAAAGAGGATTAAGTTATAGTGATTTGATTACTAAATTGATTAAAAATTTATCAGTGAAACAAATGATATAAAAATAAAACAGTAGATTAAATTAAAAGAAAACAAATAAAAGCTGAGACTTTTTAAAGTTACATGCTAGGAAATCTATGAAAACTAAGATGTGCAGTCTTTGAATACCTTCTAAGCTGGCGATCGAGCCATTTTGGATGATTGTATGTATTGTTACAAAATAAATATAAATAGATGGTATAGGCATCACATTTTAAAAATTAGTGTGCATAGTTTTTTTAAATTTAGTATACATCACTTTTAAAAATGAGTGTGTATCACCTTTAAAAATCCTACCTTTGATAACATCCTGTGCTCCTGGAGACCGAACAACTAAACTAGTAAATTAGACATTCATAAACATACCAAATGCAATAATATATCTATGTTTTCACTTTCCCTGCAATACATGATAATGTATAGGGAAAGTATTGGAATCATGCCAAAATTGCAATTCGAGTTTTCGACGAATCTATACGTCTTGGCGGGATCTCTAGAACACGAAGAAACTCTTTTTAACGAGACGTCTGTCTGTCTCTCTGTGTGTGTGTGTGTGTGTATGTCTGTCAGTGCAGATTTTGTATCCGACAGAATTTCATAAAATTTAGTAGGTAAGTCCCTTGTGAGTGATCCTGGTGCTGATTAGATTTTGATCCGATTCAGAAAAAACTTTCCTAATTTTGCGAAATGGCCCGCAAAACTTTGCCTGTATCCACTTTAGATGAAAAACTAATAGATCAAATTTCACAAAATTTGGTAGATAAATTGCATGTGCTGATTAGATTTTGGTATGATTTGGAAAAAAAAATAACCCGTCTTTTTTGCGAAATTGCATGCAAAAATCGTTAAATCTAAAAATAAAAGACTACATATGCTTACATATATCAATTAAATGCTTATTTTATACGTAATTTTTAACGACGAAAAGAGTAAGACCAACCCTATTACTCTAGGACTAGCTGTTCTCGAGATATTTAATTTTTCTCTCAGTTTCACTACTCCATCTTTGAGAAAATAAGTCCAGTTACCAAATGAAAACGAAAACTGACCCCTTTAAATATGGCCATGGGCGCATCTATGATGTTAGCTCTCCGACTTTGAACGATTCGGATTCTGAAAACAGCATTCGTTTTGAGCTACAAAACTACGGACCAACCAACTCGATCCAGACTCGGGAGGAGCAAGTTCATGCAGCGCCATCCCGACGTTGAAAACCCAGGGCACTCGACTCACCCTAGAGTATGAGTAGCTGTTTGAATGTCCAGGAAGACCTCCATCCCCCGACATGGCATTCGTTTGAGAGACACAATTTTCTAACAGAACTAAAGCAGTAATCAATGAAAAATATTACAGGGCAAACTTCACGCAGCTCTACCCCCCCTTGAAGAGTTCATTCCATTCCTTGCAGATGTTTTCTGTATGTCGCATGCATTTTCTGTGTGTGGCGTATATGTGATAAAACTTTAAACTAAACTCGTCTTCTCCCATTGTGTTTCGTGTTCTTTGGATAATGTGTTTCAAAATAGCGAATACGAAATGTCTAAATATTCACTAGAGAACAACACGCGGTAATGTTTACCACTTTGCCACCCAAATATAGGATTGAACTGACTTTCTCATCTCCTTGGATTGTTTTCACCATTTCTTATGAGCTTCAAATGAATGGCAACTGTGATGGAAATTTTATAAATAAACAAGTCTGCATGCTTGTCATGAAGGCTAAAGGGTCTATCTAGCCTTCATGGTGTTTCTTAAACATCATTAAAAAAATATATATATATGTATTTTCCTGTTTTAATTTCCTAAAACATATTATCACATTATCCTCTATTTACAAGAGAACAATAAATCTGAAGATGGCAGAGAAAAATGTAACTAACTTTATCGAATTCCATTGATTTTTATTTCCTTCTATGCCCTTTTTTCTTTCTTCATAAGTATAAGTAAAATTTGAAGAGAATATTTAAGTAATTATATAATCTTAAATTAAAACGGAACATATTATAACATATAAATAATTATATTTTAACAGAACAATTGTATGTAAAATATAGGCCCAAAGCGTAAATTTAAGAAGTGATTTGCAGTTTTCGTATTGCACATATTATGTCACTTTGTTGTGTTATACTTCGATTGATCTCGAAACAAAACTAAATTAAATTTAAACAATTTCTCCTATTTTTTTTGTATTAAATTGCAATAATTGCGTATTATAGAATGAGGGGGGGGGGGGGGGGAGAGAAGCCATTCCGCTAGTATGATGGCCATATAAGCCATTTTTCGTACAATAAATGCTTTCTTTTGCACTGTAAATTTAATCCTGTCTTATTTACAACCTAACCAGTTTTGTCCATACGTTTCGGTGCGAATCACACTTCCCTTCCTGATGCTGAAATTCCAATTTCACCTATTATATTTGGAACCTATTATGATTTACTATTTTAACAGCTTTTTAAAAATTGTTTTGTTCAAAATGCTCAAATCTAAGCTTTAAATGCTCAAAACTCAAATCTAAGGCCAAAAGCTTTGCTGACCCCAAGAAATAATATGAATGCAAAATATAATATTTCATTAGCATTAATTGTTATATTTTATCAGGATTGAATGTTTTATTGTGGCTAACTATTGAGTTGTTGATTAAAAAGAAAAATCCAAATTTCTTTTATCAAGAAATATTTTATTTAGTTGAAGCGTAAGCCATATAATTTTTTTTCTTGTGGAAGGGATCCACCCCACATAGTGTCCTGATTTAAAATAAATAAATAAAGATCAGTTTTACTTTAAAAATTCTCCACAAAGGCACTCATTGTTAAAAACATTGTTATCAAATGTGTCTATCAAATAGCTCCCAAACAAAACTTTTAAAACCATCATTGAATGAGACAGTTTCACATTTTCATCATTCACTACTACACACCCCTATACTTAGGCAAATATGATGAATATGTTATGTATGTTATAGTAAAAAAAATATATATGCAGTTAACATTTATAAGTAAGTATCTGCCTTTTTCTACAAAAGTAACATTCCACCACAGTTCAGAAAATCGTATAAATGAAAATCCTCAATGATGGCATATGGATGGGAACTAGAAACCAGTTGATTTTGTCAATTTATCGAAAAGCTATGTTTGCAATTTCGGGTGTGTAACTAATGACATATGAAATCAAAATGAAAAAACAAGGAGTAAATTGTTCTACCATTCCTATCCTAGATCGTTCTTTCAGATCTATGTCATGTTTTCTTTAATGTAGAAGTGATGACACAGATCAGTTTCACTTTAATTTAGGCTGCAAAAAATCTACTTGCTATAATGGCATGTGGATTTAAAATTTTCAATATTTTAGTCGCTGTTTGGTGTCTACTGGTGACCAATGATGATTTAAATAAATCTTTGAGAAAAAGGGGAAATCTTTTTAAATTATATTCGATATGTGTACATAATTGTTTGATTTCTCATTATTGATATATTTATTGATTTTATTAATTGTAGGACATTAGTCAGATATTAAGGAATAATTACATCATTTTTATGCACTTGCATGCTATCATAAGCAGTAGAATGAAAATTAATGAAATTTAATGAAGCCATTAAATTTAATGTTGCAATGAGTTGCAAGTTCCTTCCTTTACTAAATTCCTATCAATAATATTAAATTACTTATCTAACTAGAAATGTAATATGTAGAAATAGTGGAAAACTAATATTTCTATGTTACAGGGTTTTGTGTACATTTGTACTGTAGTTAGCAATATTTAGCAACTTTGTTAATATTTCAAAAGCATGAGTAATCTTACTCCTGTATTATATATAAATTGAATTAATTGCCCTTTTTTGTTTCAGCATTCTACAATTACAACCGAACCAATGGATGAGAGCTTGGAATTCATTTTCAATTCTATGATGCAGCAAGGGGAAGTTGCAGCAGCTATTGATTTTATTCGATCCGTTGGATACAAATATATTCCTAGCAAAACAGTTATACGCACAATAATTTTCCAGGTATTAATGGTAAGTATTTAACTGGCTTGCATTTTATTATATATTACTATGAGTACCTAGAATTGTCCGAGATTTAAGATGCAAACTGAGTCTGAATAAGTGCCCACTGCATAAATCTAAATAAAAGAAAATGTTTGTGTGTCACTTCCACTTGTAACAGGAAATATAAGTGTTGAACAGGGACTACATTTGGTACAGAGATACTTCAAGACCCGGAAAAATCTGCCTTGATAAAATTTTAAAAAAATTCTAATTAGTTTATTAATTATTTTATAGTTTAATATGATTTTGAGCAATTTTCGCACAAATTGGTCTCTTAGCGGCAAAAAGTATTATCACAAAGTTTCGATCTTGACATCATAAAGATTGAAGAATGTCCTTTCCAATGATCTTCAAACCAAATCTGTAAGACAATTTTATCATATTTATTATTTTTTTTTAATACATCAAAATTTGCAATTTTTAGGTTAACTGATACTTATTTCACCGCATCCAAAAAAGAAAGATTAGCATAATTCTATAGTTTGGAAAACAGTTATGTGTATATCTTAGTATTCTAACAAAAATAATTTATTTAATTACTACATTTATTTTTTGCAATTTTTTAAGCAAATGCATAACAATTGCAAATGCATTTTCCTTAATGAAGTGTCGAAAGCCCAGACCGTGTAGTTCCCCCCCCCCCCCAGTGGATTGCACATGCTTTCTCCATGCTTTAATGGTTTAAACTTCATACGGTTCATTTGATGCCATAGGTGTGGCGTTAGCCTTGACAGAAAATATCTATTTTAAAAGGATTAGGTTAGCAGCTGCACCTAGCTTTTTTTTAATATAGAGAGAAAAACTAAAATTTTACTAACTTATGTCTTGAGCTTCAATTAGTAGATTTCTTAAATTCACTATTCAAATTCTTATGTGTTTTCATATCATTAAAAAAGTATTTATTTTTTCAATTATAAATTTATAGAGATCAACCTAATTACTATATAGTAATATGATTGTGAGGAATGTCACCTAATGTGCATATAAATAGATGAAGTTCATCCCACAATGTTATTCGCATTGAACTAACATAAATTAGCATTTGGCACTTTTAGTAGCAAAATTGACTTATTTATTATTCACAGATAAAATCCACATCAAAGTGTAATGATATTTAATATGAGTGAAATGAATTAAAATGACAAATTTGTTGCTATTAAAATGTAGAACTATTAGAAAATGTATCTTTTCTCATAACTGGAATGTGCTAGATCTATGAGAAGAATGTTAATAGATTTGTCACGTAATATTGCAAATTGAAAGTCACCTTATTTAAGCTTTAATTTTACCTAATTTTTTGTTATCTATAATTTTTAATTTGGGCATCGGTAAAACAAAGTGTCAAGATTTTTTGCAAATCATATTGGTCATTGCCAAAATGAATTTTTAGTGCAAATTGGAAAAAAAGACTATGATCAAGGTGACCCCCGTTTTTTATTTATTATTACTTGCAAATGAAACTAAATTTTGATCCAAAAGTATATTTGACAAAACACTTGAGATACATAATTCAAAATTGCTAAAGATTTTACTTTTCCAATTGAATTCTTTACACTAAGACTTGTGAAAGAAAAGTACACATATACAACAAACCTCCGAGAGGTTGGTGGTAGGGGAAGGAGGGTATGATCCCTGTGGATGCCTCCCCATCTGGGTTCTGGTCTATATTGGGTGGCACTTCCCGGCCATCCAAACAGTTACCTTACACTTTTCTGATAGGTCGAACAGTCTGGGTCCCAACAACAACATATACAGCAACCTGTATTTAATGTTGATCATATTTAAAATTGTTTTAAACAATATTGTGTTTGTATGTTATCCCTTTTACTAAAGTATATATTAAAACTATTTCTAGAAATCTGAAGATACCCGATGTTTGGCTATGGCTTCAGCTTATTTGGTAAGCGTACTAGATATTTTCCCACCGAATTCTAAAGAACGGAGAGAGTTTTATTTTCACTCCATCCGAGAAGTTCATGGGTATCTTTCCCATTTATGGGATGTATTAAGTCATATCATTAAGTAAGTTCCCTTTTATAATTTGCTTTTGTTAAATAAGCTTAACACCTCTGTATGTGATGAACTATATTTTCCTAATGATGGGGAAACCAAAATTTTGTCACTTAGCAGTTAAATATAAAATATAGCAAATTGAGCTACTTGGAAAATTTGTTTGGAATCACAAACATGGTCACTGATTTGCATGCTTATTCAAAATATTTTATTTCAATTACATTTTGTTTAAAAAATTTTAATATGCAAGTATTAAATAACTTTAAATATTTTTTAAACCACAGTGATCCTTTATTTACATCATGATGGTCCCATATATATACAGCAGATATAATGAATGAGAGAGATAATAAAATATTGATTGTAATATGTATTTCAATTCAACTATAAATTATTTGATGTGTAATTTAAAAGTAGGAAAAAAAATGTAATATGTAACACAAAATTTTAAAACTAAAATTAAATTATTTAATTATACTCCCTGTCTTGGCTCTCACTGGATTTTTATTTACTTTAATAATTTAATTAATGAGCAAGATTGCAAATTAAAAAAAATAAGTTAACCAAATCTACTAATAAAAAATTGTAAATTAAAAGATATTAATAAACTGTTTAATAACTCTGAAGACTAATTCTAAATATATAAAATTTAGATGCAATTTCATTTTATAGTAAGCTACCCATTGTAGAAAAAATTGTCATTATTCAAAGTAATCTACCTTTTTATAATAAATTATTAATATTTTTTAAGCCTGTTGCTTAAAACATTTTTAAAATTATATTTATTGATCATTTAAAATTGTGAAGATTTTGTTTCCACAACACTAGAATGTACAGAATTGTTATTTCAACTATGCAAAATAGAATTTTACTATTAATGATGAAAAGGCTGGCATTCTATTGTTAATAGTGCTTTCATGAATTGTATTAGGCTGAATCCCATTGAATAATTAGCAAAATAGAGTAGCATTACTGGAAAGTGTAATGTGTTGCACATTACTAAATAATTTGTACTCATATTATTTTTTAAATATGATCAATCATATAATTTGCCCTCATGTCTTGCAGCATAAAGACAAAACTTTTAAATAACTTCCTCTCTGTTAACAATTTGTTAAACTAGTGCAAAACAAGTGAAAACAAAAAACATAGTTTTCCCAATGTACACCCTTTTATAATTTCTTTTGGAGGGATGCTGTGGCCCAGTAGTTAGCGTGCATGAATTTCACTTGGTAGGCCCTGGTTCGATTCCCTCCGCTGCCAAAACTGCTGCCTTATGCGGAGTACGATCACGTTAAACATGTGAGTCCGTAAGTCCTTCCAAGAGGTTGGTGGTAGGGGAAGGAGGGTATGGTCCCTGTGGATGCCTCTCCCACTGGGTTCCGGACTAAATTGGGTGGCTCTTCCCGGCCGTCCAAACAGTTACCTTACACTTTTCTGGTAGGTCGTACTGTCTGGGTCTCAACAACAACAAACCTTTTATTATTTGTAGCTTTAAATGTTTGAAAAATGTATTTATTTAAATGTATGAAAATGAAAGACAATGACATACCAAATTTGGACTTTCTATCTGCTCCGAGTCATTCCTATTGACAGACCCAGGATGTTCTGGGATGGTAAGGTTCAAAATCCCCGAAATTAAAATATACCACGAAAGACAATTTGCCAAGTTTGGACTGCTGCTTTAGTTCTCAAGTTATTCTCCAAAAACAAATATATTCCTATGGTGAGCTAAGAGGAATTATCTCAATAAGATTCAAAATTCAAAGAATTAAAATACACCTTAAAAGACAGTGATATACAAAATTTGGACTTTCTAGCTGCTCTGGTTCTTGAGTTATTCCTAAAAAACGAGCACATTTATGTGGCTGGCCCAGGATAAGCTATCCTAGTAAGGTTTTAAATCCAAAGTATCAACATATATGATAAAAGATAACTACATATCAAATTTGGACTTTCTAGCTATATTAAAAATACATCTTTAAAAAAATCACAACAAAAAATGTGATTTAAAAATTTTATTAAGTGTTAGTATTATAATTAGAAAAAAATTACAAAATATTAATATTCAATGTATATAAACAAAATGTAGTCATACAGATTACTACTTAAATGAGATAATTTCCATCTGTTTAAATTTCATCCATCTTAACAAATGAATGATACTTATTGAGTGATGTTTATAGCATGCGACATTTATTGAGCTTAGCCGGAAAATCCATATTTGTATATAATAATGAGAAAATTAGATTATTGTCTATTGTCAAGGCTGTTAAGAGCCTACTCATTCAAATTACTTTAAATTACATTCAAATTACTTTCAAATTACTAACTTTATGGCAGAATCATAAAGCTAGACTCTTTTCCTGTAATTTCAAGTCAGATTTACAATGTATATCTTTAAGTGGATAATGTTTATCTTCAAGTGGGTAATGTTAATCATTCAAAAAATATACAGCCAGCCTGTGGCCAGTCATTACAGCAGAAGAAATCATATTTTGAGATATCACACAGTAGTTATTTTCTTACTCATGCAATATTTTATGTATAGTTTCTTTACTATTTCATGCTCAATAATTGTTTTTGTTTGTTTTCAGTTCATATTATTGCCATTATGAAATTTACGTTATTGAAAATGGGGTTGTGATGGCTGATGTGATAAATTACCCTAACTGTAAATTCCTCCTTGATTTCTATGTCAAACTTTTCAGTGTTGATTTTGAGTACCTTTTCTCAGATAGGTAAATTTATTTTTTCCTTCAATTTCAAACGTATTTAATTTAGATGCAAATATTTAAATGTCATTATTAGCTCATTATATTAGTTTATTAAGAACTGCACTGAAATAGGGAGATTCTTATAAAATGCCCATATCAGCATATAATATTGCCCCAATACTCGATTGCTAACATATTATCAAAATTAGTTAGCCAGCATTAACTTGCCAAGATAAAATTTAGTCAATATTGTTTTAACAAGTTGCAGTAAAATTCTGGTTAAAATATTACATAGTAATTTTTAATCACTGTTCTATGTTTGTTTTTGGAATAATTTGGCTCAGTCCCTGAACTTTTGGATCTTACTTCGAATATGATTTAGTAACCAATATGAAAAATTATTATTTATTTTTTTTAAATATTAAAATTCATTACATGCAACAAAGAAAAGAACTAACAATGTTCAGCTTTCTAAGGCTTTCAATACTGGCCAAAAATTCAATGCCAGGCAACAATATAGTACATCGATCTCTTACTGGATATTCATGAGAACTCCACAAAGAAAAACAACTGACAACTCAATTATAATATATGTAAAGCATAGGGAAAAGTGCAATTATGAATCTACATCCAAACATACTTCATGAAATATATAGTTAAAACTATAACATATGATGAAAAAATTATATTTTTAATTGCTGTCAGAGATGAATGCCAGAATGACAAAAATTATTGCACCAAAACAGTTAGACTCATACAGATTGGCCCCTTTCTATCTACATATCACACATATATTCCTTCCCTCCCGATCATCCAAACGGTTACTTTACACCTTTCTGGTAGGTCGGACAGTCTAGATCTCAACAACAACATATATTCCTTCATCTTGTAACTCTATCAAAACATGATACAGGATGAAATATTTTCATAAACTATTTGTGTGAGTAAAGTGATTGTCACATCACGTGATCACTATTGCAAGAGACAAAAGCTTTTGCTTCTATCTAACATAGATAAAATTTTGTTTTAGATGGTTGTGAAGGCTAAAAATAAAAATAATAATGATAAAATTGGATGGATCAGACTGTCATAAACCATTTTGATTTATCTGAAGAAAAATTTAAATCCAATATCGGATTACTGTCAAAGAATTTGAGACAATTGCAGACTTGACATTTTTCTGTCTATCGGTGAATTTAGCATGGAGTTGCACAGTGTATTCAAATACCTGAATTTGTAAATTTTGAATATTTTTGAAAAATATTATATTGTCATAAGCAATCTCTGAAAACATCACATAATTATGTTTAATAAAATCTGATGTGGACAGCACAAAACTTTGTATAATTGTGGTGTTCCATGTTGGTATATAAATAACACATTAGCACAGAGAGTGTAATAGAGAATAATACTTCATTACAGGCCTGTTACATTGTGGTGCTTGCATTTGGGCACATAACTAACTCACTTTCAAAGGTTACAAAATATTGACAAACTTTTCACTCAACATAACATTAGTTATGGTATTTGTAGTTTTGTGCAGAAGGATACTGTTCCAATTATTTGTATATACAACACAATTTTTTTTTATTTTAAAGAATCGAAATTAAAACATTAACAACTTAAAACCTTTTAACTAAAACTTACTGAAACTTATGTATACATTTTTTGCAACAATTTGATCTCTCGCAATGGTACTAGCGTTTCATTCCAAGTTGCCATTGTAAATATTTTTGCACTTGAGTTGAGGCATACTTAAAATAGGATTTGCTTTATTCTGGCCTAGTCCCACACCTTTTCCAGACAAAGTTTGTCCCAAAAATGTAATTTTATCTTTGTAAATTTCAGATATGTCTTTACTTAACCTTAAATTGTAATGTCTACATTTTTGTAGCACTTTTCTTAATGTTTCATTATGCTGTTTTATAATGTTTTCCTCACACCAAAATGTCATCGAAAAATTTCTCAGCATTTGGAATCTTTCAACATTTCTGTCACAATGCGTTGAAAAATCTGTGAGCACTACTTACACCATATGGCATACTCTGTATTTGCCAAATGGCGATGAAAATGTGCACAAAAAAGAACTTTTCTCATAAAGCGCTAACTGCTAAAATGCAGACAGAGCATCAAGAGTTCTAAAATACTGAACCCTAGAAAGTTTTCCAGTAATATATCTTCAAAAGATGGGAAATTATAATGTGATCACTTTATTGCTTTATTTCTGTTCTGAGGATTAAGTCAATTCTCAAAGTTCTACTTTTCTTATTAATTATTGCAAGTGAACTAACCTAATCGGTTGTTTTGTAACTTTTTAATTGCATTCATAGCAGCCATTCGATCATGCTCATCTTTTTTAAACTCCTTTGAACAGCAAGCAGAACTCTCCTAGTTGGTTCCACAATAGATGCAGCTTTATCAGAAAGCAACATGTGGTGTTTCCCTGAAAGCTTTCCAAACCCTTCAAAAGTGTCTGCATAAAATTGCAAAATACTTTATAAATCACTATTTAAAACACTACAAAATAGCTTTTGAATAAACTGAAATTTTTCTTAACATGCTTCCAAGCCTAAAATAGAATTATAAGAATGTCTGGTAACTAAAAATTCCAAATATACCTCAGGTGAAGTGTCACTCTTTTTACAAGGTAGTGTACAGCATCTCATCAATTATACTGCTTCACCAGTATATGTGAGTTTTTCTGAATTTGGGTGAATCTTGACCTCATTTTGAAAATTCTTAATAACATTACAGAATATTACATTTGCTTGGGCACCTGAATCTATTTTAAAATCAATTTTCTTCCCAAAAATAGATAGAACAGTTTGCCAAGGGACAAGGAATCTGCACTTACGACTACATTGAAGAAATCTTGAACTTCCACTTCATTTCTCACATTCAACTCTCTTTTGTTTTAAAATTTGTACACTGAGGCAAAACGATTGTATTTACTACAACTTCGACTTAATTTTTGATACACTAGACATGTTTAGTCCACTGATGTGTGTGTGGGTTTGAACTTCACTCATGGCACCATGTGGTGTTTGTTCTCTATTGGTAATAAATAACACTAGCACAGCGCGCATATCAGAGAACAATACTTTATTACAGGCCTGCTGCATTATGGTGCTTATATCTGGGTGCATAGCCAACCCACTCTCAAGTTTCACTAAGTATAAACTATTTATTGACCTACCACTCACTTAACATTAGTCATGGTATTTGCAGTTCCGTGTGAAATCGTACAGTTCTGATCATTTGCATATACGTATAACAATAATGTAATGATGTCACTTTCTTAGCTGTCAAATAATCATGCATCAGACCCACAGTATACAATATTTTGTGTTGAATATCCGTAATTTGAAATTTAATGCTTTTCTATGTTGCTTCATGTTTTTTATTCATGGTTTATTTCTATAGCTATAAAGCTTGTCTTATAATGCATCTGCTGTGGCCAAATAGTGATATCTGCAGGAATACTCGAACGGAACATCTATTAAAATGGATTAATGATATCTATAACAATCCCATGATTAATAGATGGGTAAGCTAAAATATTAAATACTAATATAACTTAATTTTCTTCTATACTCTTTGAATAAAATGGTATTTTGTTACCATTTCTTCTTGCCTGCATCTTCATCACTATACATTATTTTATCTCTCTTACATTATATGTTACACTGGCATAAGTAGGGTGGTTGGGTGTTACACCCCTTCCCCATTCCGGCCACACATCCTGCTACCGTAAACCCTTGGGTTGGTCGTGTGGTCTGGGTCTTTAACCCCTTCCCCATTGGTGGAAAAATTACATTAGTTCTCCATGGGTTCCATATTGGAAAATAAAATAAAGCGCTATAACCCTCCTCCTCCTCATTTGGCCATAGTTTCATTTCCATAATCCTGGCTCTGCTTATTTATGATTGAATGCAGAGATCACCACAAAGAAAGTTTGAGGGGTATTTTTACGCCTTTCACAAAATTTAAGGAGTAATTTTCCAAAGTAGAGAGTATTAAAAAAAAAAATTACTGGATATAAATCATTTTCATATATTTTCCTTAAAAAATGCAGTACACATTTTTAAAAATAAGAAAGATTGATAAGACATGTGTCTACAGACATTTTCCTGCTTTTATGTAGTAAATGCTCTGTTTATCTTATTTCGAAGAATTCTTGCTTTACATCCAAAACTGGTTGGTGTCCTTATATTTTTATTTTATGGTATTTGCCTAACAGAGATTTTTATTCACAAATTTAGATATATTTTATTTATAAATAGTTAATATTTTATTACCATATTTATTAATAAAATGTATTTATACTGTTTCAAAAATGGTAAAAAATAATTTTACTAATGGACAAGAAGATTGAACAGGGTGTTTGTGGTCCTTAAAAGCCCTTAAAAACTGCTTAGTTTCTGATTTCAATTTTTAAGGACTATAAAACTGCTTAAATTTTTACCAAAGTACTTAAAAAGTACTTCCTTATAAATATCACAGTTCAGGAGTTATAATAAAAGTAGGAAAAAGTGTCTCTCATCCAAAAGTAGTGATCAGAGTGGAAACTGCAGAAATTTTCCCGTCACCATATGAAAAAAGATTCAAGGTGTTTTACATTATCTGGTTCCTGTTTCTCCCAGTTTTTTCCACAATCCTGGTAGAAACCCAACCCTGATTTCCTGTGTCTAATATTAGATTTCTGCACCACCCATAATCAATGTGTACCTGAAAAATTACAGAACCTTTTTGTATAAAATTTAATTCATTTTAGTGTACAAATATATTAATAATAGCCTGATCTTCCGATTAGAAAAACTTTCTTTCATTTTTATGATTCAATTGTAAAAGACTAATATATATATAAATAGAATGGATACACGTCAGCTTTAATAAACTTTTGAAATTAAAGACAACCAAAATAGGTTTAAAAAGTCATTTAATAAAAACTCCTTTCCTCGACATACATAAATTTACAAAGCCAAAGTGCTTTCAGGCATCAACAAATGCTTACATATAGGCCCCTGTCGATTTGGCCTATATGTAAGCATTTGGCCTATATGTAAGCACTGTATTTTTCACTTTGCCATTGATGAAGGACATGGTGATGCCAGAAAACGCTTTGATTTTGTAAATTTATGTACGTCGACTCGAGGAAAGGAGTTTCTATTAAATGTCTTTTTAAGCTTATTTTGGTTGTCTTTAATTTTAAGACTAATATATACTCATGAAAGGCTTGTTTGCATAAAGCACCATCAAAAGTCTTCCACATATTTTCAAATCAACAGTATCCAAAATATGTCGATCTTGCTCAAATTAAAAAAAAAAATTAACAGGGACTGCAGAAATTTTTTAGTATTTCTCAAGATTTCTAATAATGAAATCAAACAATATATTATATGAAATTTGATAAAACTTCATAGTGAATTAAACTTATATATATAAAAATATTTTTTTTTTTAGTTCTTAAAAGTTGTTTTAAAAGTGCTTATTTTTTCTAATGAAAAATGTGTAAAAATTCTGTTGTGTATGCATTCTTTAGTAACAAATTGTGTCTTATAAGCATGCTAAAGAAAGCAATTGCATAGCGACATATTGAAACTTAAAAGGCATTAATGTATCAAGGTAATTTTTTTTGTTCCAAACTTTTAATAACAGATTACCATATAGATGAAAAGAGGAAAATGAGTCCAACAAAGGATTCAAAGTACTTGTTCAGTGACAAGTGCTGAACAAGTACTTTGAATCTTTTGTTGGATGTTCACTTTCCTCTTATGGTATTTTACCATTCATTCATTGTCTGCCATCTCTTGTTCCTTTCTCCTAGAATTTTTACTTCTTTTTCTTCTCTCGTCATTGGCAACAACCTTTCTTTGCTCTAATTATGTTTGCTGTTGTTACATCAGTTACTGATCTTGCTCTCACAAGTGAAAGTTGTGTATCTCGGTAAAAAAGGCAGTTTTTTGCCTTCGAAATCAGTCAATATTATGTTTTTTATGCTCTATGCTGCTTTTAATGAATTTATTTTAGTTTTATTACTTTAGCAGCAGTTTGATCTGTACATATTAAGTGTGAATCTATTTTATCTTTTTAGGCAGATCTTCTGGCATCCATTCATGAGATTTTGACTCTGATGGTAAAGAGCATAATTCAAGCTAAGCATAATTTGTTAGAAGTTACAGCACTAAACCATAATTGTATGGCTGAAATTGTTGATGATATATCTAACTTCTGTAAAAGTTAGTAATTTTTTTTGTTCTACAATCACTGAATAAATAACATGAACATTAAAAATGTAATCGAACAATACTTAAAAGCATTTCTGTGTCTACTAGTCTGGAATATGGGCATGGTATATCTGTAGATTCGAAAGTCCATTATAATTAATTTCAATTATAATGGACCAATATATAATTTACCAAATAGTATAAAAGTTAACTGTTTTGTCAATGAACTTATTCTTATAGTTAGCAATTAACATTCCTTTGCTGTGTTGTAAATTTTGACATATATATATATATATATATATAAATTAAGTTAATATAGAAATATCTGAAATTTAACTGAAGACAACAAGGAAAACTACTCGGGGGAAGTTTTTTTAGGAAATGAACTTGAACCCTGTAAAATAATTTTCTGTTAAAACTCTTCTCTATCTAAAGAAAAAATTTAAATTTTTTTTTAAACAATGTCATTTTTACTATAAATAGTTTTAAAGCCATTTGGCTATGAAAAACAAACTCTTATTTAAGGAAACTATTTCGTCTATTAATTTTTGTATTTGAGGAGACTATTTTGGCTACTATTTTTAATATTTGAGATGACTAAAGCAACTACTTCCAAAGTTATGTCTCAGTTAAATAATTTCTCTTATGAATTAAAAAAAATAATTGAGTTTTAGTTTTCATATAATGCATTAACAAAATCTTATAGAGTATTTTTATTAATTGTTGAGTTATTATGTCTACATCTCGCAGACATACACTCACATAGATGGCTATCTGACTGAAAGTGTTAGAAACGTATTCAGATGGTCTTAAAACATACTTTTCCACTAGAATCTCAAATTCAAATATTTTTGGGATAGCAATACTTTCTAAATTGACCATTTACACATATGTCACAATGTAATGTCACAATTGTTTACACTGCATATTGGACATCAGAAAGTGGGTGTTGTAATAGATTTAGCCATGATATCATTATCTGATACAATGAAAAATGTCGAATCTTTATTTATTTATATCTATCTTTATTCTATCTGTAATTTTGACCCTGTACAACATCAATTTCACGTGGTGTCTTATTCTTGATTCCATGAAGGTTAAATCATTGTCTGCATATTTAAATATCTAAATGTTTTACATTTTCTATTTCATTAATTTTAACTCTATAAATGTTGTGCCATTTATACATTTTGCAATTTTTCATTTCATTTGTATTTACCTGTATTTTTCAGCCATGAATGATTTGATATGCAAATTTTTGGTCGCAGTTTGGCTGGATATAAATAGCCCCCATGTTACTTTATTCCCTGTTATATATGCGTTTGATAATGAGTGTTTCACATTCAAAAGCAATCAGGCTTGTATGCGAGGTAGAGTCAATAAGTTCCCGGAATGGTCTCTTACATTCACGCAGGTGTTCATTGGAGGGGAAATATTTCTTTTGAAGGTTGGCAGCACTAATAAGGAAAACACACAGCCATCTCTAATTCATTTCCGGTATTGTCGGCTTTAGCTGCAGACCATTTCTGACAAAGCCAATTTTTCATTCGTCGGATTTTGAAATGTCGTCTTTAGAGCAGCGTGCAAACATCAAATTCTGCGTTTTGCTCAAGAAATCACCTTCTGAGAGGCTCGAGATGCTGAAGAAAGCATACGGAAACTATGCCATGAAAAAAACGGCTATGTACGAGTGGCATAAGCGTTTTCGTGAAGATCGCACAAACATCAAAGATGACCTTCAGACTGGGCGGCCCTCCAGTGCAAATCCAGTGCAAATCCAGTGTGCAAACCACCGGGCTACATGCTGTGATTGTGAAAAAGTACCTTGCAAGAAACAGTGTTACCACTCTGGAGCACTACACATTCCTTATTCTCCCGACCTAGCACCTGCGGATTTTTACCTGTTTCCACGGCTGAAAATGAAATTGAAGGGACACCATTTTGTGGATTCAGTTGAGGTGATCGAAAATGCGATGAAACAACTGAAGGACCTCTCAAGAAATGGAGTTCAGGAGTGTTTTGAACAGTTATACGAACACTGGAACAAGTTTGTGGATGCAGGAGGATAATACTTTGAAGGCCAATAAGGTAAAATTATTGTTCTATTTTTTAATAATTTGTAATTGACCAATTCCAGGAACTTTTTGACCCTACCTCATATATCTTTTTACGTCTTTTAGTGAAAATAAAGACTTTTATTTTTAAAGTTGTTTTGTATTTAAAATTTTAGACTTGCTGCCTTGACGTAATTACTGAAACTAATTAATTGCAAAATAAAATTATATTAATGACCTAATTGCTGCCACATAAGTAGAAACTAGGTTAAAATGGGAAGTTTGGCTTATAAATTTCTGAATTTTTATGAATTCTGATTTTATTATCTGATCCAGTAACATAAAATGGAGATGGTTGTTTCAAGGAGGGTCTTCATCTCCCCCTGACGTATGCCTAAAAGAAACACCAAGCCTTTGCAATGATATCTCTATAAAAATTAACAAAATAGCATAAAATTTAGTAATATTATTTCAATAGATAAATGTCAGAGGCCCACTGATTTTTGGTGTAAATGGGATAAAATAAGGCCAATAATTTTTTGAACATTTCATATCGAAAATCAGAAAGACGTTATAAAAGCATAATGTTTAAAAATGTTACAAAAAATAGATATTTTATTAGAATTTTCATTTAAAATCGATTGCCATCATTTATAGGATGCAATTATATTAAATACACTCATAAATACACTTCTAATGAAACATTAATCCAATCTGGAGTGTTCCCAAAAATATGGACTGCAATGGGAGTGTCTTCCACACTCAAGTGAGTGCAGTGCACACATTTTTTTTTGTACTTTTAACCAAAATTTAATGAATACCATTGTCTGGGAGTTCTCATGAGTAGTTAGTTATTCAGATGTTGAAAATTTTACTTTTCACATGCTGTGGTATATATGTTAAACAAAATGAGAATTGTAATATATTTAGTATCAAATCAATAATGGTCAGAGGCTTATTAATTTTCAAAGGATTTCAAACATTTTTTCTTTAATTAAAAAGAAGTTATAAAAATGATTATATTACGGTTGTTACAAGAATAGTCATTTTATATGTAATATTTCATTTAGTAAATGACACCATTTACATGACAATAAAATATAGGTTTTTAAGGTGTTACACGTTTTAGATTTGAAATAGAACTTTATTAAATCAAAGCTACTACACTATTCACACTACTCATTATAAATACTACTGGTTATTATTAAATATGTAAATGATTTTTAAGTATTTTTAACCTGAAATGAATGGACAGCATTGTTTTCAAGATATTAGAAACTTTACTTTTTTACAAGAAGGGTTTCATATCTTGAAATGATGAAGCAAATTGCATGAAATTTGATAGTAAACATACCAAATTTGTATCAATAAAAATCCTATTAATTTTCATTGATATTTAGTTGTAATAAGGTTCTAATTTGTGTCATTGGTTTTTAAATAAGGAAATTTGTTAGTCGGTATGGTAAGTCATGTATTGGACTCACAGATTTTAATCAAAATCGAATAGCATTATTTATATGAGCTAGCATGTTTAGTTTTTGAGATATTGCATATTAAATACATTTTTGTACGTTTGAAATTGAAAAAAAAAAAAAAAATTAATCACATGATAAGTACATACACTTGATAGATGTTTGAATCAAAATTTACTAAAAAACAACTATTTATTAGTACTTCTCTATTCCATTGCAGCTTATTTGCAGCTTATAATGGTTAACCAAAAATGAATGGCAGCGAGGGGCTGGCCAAATTACTTTCTGCTTGGGGCAGCAAAAAACCTAGAGCCAGGCCTGTCCATAATGGTATGGACTGCATTTGGTTACATTGAACAATTGGAGATAGCTCATCTCACTTTTCATATGAACTCATTCATCTATCAGGATATACTTGGAGACCATTTATTACCAATGAACCAGTAATTAATTGAGATGACTGTATCTTTTTATACAGGATAATGCATCCGTTAACTGCTCTTGCTCAACAGTTGACTAGCTTGAAGCTAACAGTGTAACTTTTACTTTTACACCTTGTAGTCCTAATTAGAGAATTTATGGGGCTTACTGAAGTGAAAAATATATGCCAATAGAAAATAATGTGGCAGTACTTGATGGCAGTCAATAATGAATTAAATGTAACAGTACTTGATGATACTTAAGGGTGAATTTCCCAAGCCCTTTTTTTCTCAAAGTGTTTAATAAAAATGCTTATGAAAATGGTGCGTACTCACCAATATATTAGCTTGAATTAATGTTTTTTATAGTGGTGGGCTTAAACTTCACCCCTCTTTTTGTCGATTTTTCTTACAATAATGCATTTTGTATCTTAACATAAAATTTGGCTTTTCTTGTTGTTTTTGTTTATATTTTATTTCCTGTAATTCAGTTTATTTTTGAAGGTTTATTTGTATAATAGACTTTGTTAATTTGACTTTGATTTTTTTTTATTAAAATCCAACAAAACATAGCGGTCATAAATTTTTATTGTTCTTTGTATAAGGTTCTAGGTTTTAAAGTATCAATTATTTCTGCTGTACATCTAGCTTTATTTTTGTTTTAAATGAATGCATAATTACAAGCTCATTACACATATTTATATATGCAGTAAAAGACATATGAATTCTTTTAACTATTTGAATTATTTTTAGATGCCTTTTCAACTCTACCCATGGTTAAACTGTTTCTATCTTCAATTCCTATTAAGTCCCTTCAGGCAAGAGTAGCTGAGAAAATTATCAGAGTTGTCCTAAAGCAGGCTTCTAAGCCATTCTCAATTTTGACTTTAAAAGAAATAGTATGTATTTTCATTTTTTCTTCAAGTTTTTTAATTAAATTAATTTTTATAAATCTATTTTTGATTTATTTATTCACTCTCTTATAACTCTCCCCAATAATTTGATTAGATGTGCACAAACTGTGGCCTGTCAGTCATTCCAGTCCTCTGAAATCATATCCAACTCCAAGAAATGTTAAAAAATATTGTTTGACGCTTGAATGTTTTATTTGAAACTAGCAGTACCCTTCCATACAAGTTTTTATTTTTCGGGGTAGCCACCATGATCTCATATTTCCCACATAACAAGCACTTATGGCTAAACTACCACATATGCCATTCATTAATGATATCTTGTATGACAGATGTGTCCATGCATTGACTGTGAAACTGCATTCAAACACAATACTCATGCATTCATGTCCAGGAGAAATTTACCTCAAAGGACGATGGACACCAATACACATTTTTATATAGAACATTTTTATTTGAATTTATTTGAATACTAGATGGCGCTGAATATCCATTCTGACATTTACAGCTAGCTAATACTTGACCCTCGTATAGAGGGTCCCTGTGAATCATCACTTCATCTAGAGCGGTAAAATGTGGGTTTGTAACCTAAACAAATAGATCATTTCTTGCAGACTCTGCTATGTTATAATTGAGTATGGGTTCTCATTTTGATTGTAGTTTAATGATTGTGTCGGGGAATTGTTGGAATGTAAGATAGTATTTTCAAGTTTGGGTTTTAGAGGAATGTGTGGGAGTGAATTTATTAGGATATTTTGGATAAAAGAATGGTTCGGTCAAGACGTTTCTTATGTATGGAAGAATGTACCCGCATGGTAATCAAACTGGATAGTTATGAAAGTAATGCAGATAGTGAAAATTCGTAGAACTTTGCTATTTCTGATGAATGAATGCAGACAGAGATTGCAATGTTGGTCTGTACATGAATCCATGTTTTGAAATACATTATGCATAAAAGGCGTATTAATTAGTAACAATACTATTTTCTTCTTAAAAATTGTATATAATCTCTATTAGCTATATAAAGGATTGAGTACAATCATTTGGATATATTTTTCCTGCATAACAAATAACCATTTTAATCAAGTTAATTAATCATTTTTAATCATTTAAATTTTTAATATTTAAATAAAATATAATTTGTGTGAAACATATACATCTAATGGAAAATAAGTATTTCCTTTATTCCTGCAAAAAGTAGAATGCTGGTGGTTCAATGGATGATTTTTAGTGAATTTGTTTTGGAAGTTAGGCTTAGTGCAAAAAATGTGCCGTTCTTTGGGAATAGTTTGGAAGCAAAATGCTCTGTCCTTTGGACCACAGCAGTTCCAGAATGCTGACATCCGCAAATGGTTAAAGGAGTGCCATTCCCTGCACCATCCTCTCACTTCTTTCACCATAAACAACCATTGAAGTAAACTAATGTCATTACTGTGCTTAAGAGAAATCTCAATCTCGAGTTTATTGAAAACATTCCACTCAAATTATTTACACCAATTTTTACCCAATCAAAATAAAAGTAAAATATGAAGTGCTTGAAATGCAGACCATTAAAGTTAAAAGCCACAGAAGAAAGTTTTGCACACGATCCAGACTTGATTGTTGTAATAAAGAAATCACAGATTTTGCTGGTTTAAGAATAAATTGTAAAAACAGATTTAGTTATTTTTACATCAAAATATAGTAAATACGATAAAAAGATGATTAGCACTTCATTATTATGGAATTTCAAGAACTAATAATCCCCAAATTATGTGCTAGAAATTATGGTATCTGGACAGTTAAGATAGTGGACAGTGACTTTTGGCGTCTTTGGGCAAATAATTTCAAAGCATCATTTCCCATAATGTGTAGTCTTTGGTTCTTAATGTTGGTTCAAATTTCAGTCGAGGTATGAAATTTTCATGACATCAGGATATTCAGAGTATTACAATGGGTATGACATGAAGTGATTCAATGCAAGCAACTGTGAGTAAAATAAAATCAAACTTTTATTACTCACGAAATCATATAATAATCGAAAGAATAAAACCATACATCTTTAAATTTGATTCAGCTCACAAAAGGTTACATCAGATGAAAACATTGCTCTAAATACCGAGCGTAGCCATAACATTTTGGCTATTTGCAAGACATAGCATAACACCAGTTATATGTTTAAATATTATCAAGTAGTACTACAATAAGCTCATATCAAACTAACTCAGAGCAACAAACTCTACAAGCACAATGCTTAAAGTGTATAATGAGCAACTAGCTCTCCAGTCAAAGCCAAAGTGCCATTCCCGGCAACAGGCATTTATACCCATCCTCTGTTATGATGCTTTTGCAGTATGCTAATTTCTAGTGATATGGAAAATTACCATATTCTGGTCAGCTGCAATACAGTCTGCAGAAACTCAATCATAACTCAACTCGGACACTAAATAAATGATCCCAAGTCTAAACAGTTAACTGGAAATATCCAAAACTTAAACTTTTGACTGTATTGCGATACATTGTTTGTTTGCTTTTATGGTGGCTTAACACTTAAGCCAAATATATGCTTAACGCAAAAAGTGCTCCCTTCTCATTCAGCATCTTGGAGCAATCGCTCTGTTCCTCTCCATGACAGTAGGCAACTCTCTCGAATCCTGCTTGAAGTACAAAAAGGAAAGCACCTCTTTGGAATGTTTTCATTCCCTCCCTTGTTGAGTTTCTAAAAAATCAGGATTTAAAAAATATAAATTTTGGCAAATTGTTAGAGTAGTTTAAAATAAACGTAATGTGAGAAAATGTAAAAATAAAAAGTACCCTTAAAAGAAAAATCATTGATCCAATTAATAATCTGAAGAAATGTGTTAATGTTTAATCAGAATGATAAAAAAAAAAGTAAAGAGGATTTCCATTTCTTCGATTTTGCCGCACTTTTGTTTCTTAATCAGAATCCTACATCAACGATGTGAACAAAGAAATGTCTGTAGAAAATGAAAATAAATGTCAAATCACATATTAGTGTTAACAAATGTACTAACTGTTAACATTTTTAAAATTTAATCCAATGTTAACATGATTTCATTATCAACTTACCCATGGCCATGAATGATTTTACTAGCTTTATTGAAATTATAAATAATCTGCAAATTCACGATGAAATATAGTTAATTATTAATGTTTAAATCATTTTCCATATTTCGTAGAAAAGTACAATAATTTTTTATATCGTTTGAAAATCAGAAAGATCAGAGTATTAATCAATATTTCGGCATATCTCTAGGATTTTGTATAAAAAGTATAATATAAAACGAAAATCGATTAAGTTGAAAAATAGCAAAATAAAAAAATAAAAAATTGTGTAAAATTGAAAAGTGGGCCATAAGTAAAAAAAGGTTAAGAAACACTGTTTTAACCAATGGTTAATCTAAATTTTTCTCTTGCTGAATCTTTCAGTTGATACCTCATTTGCCATTCTCTGTGCTATATTTTTCAAAATCTAGGTATAACAGAAAAGGTTACTCAAAATTCAAAAATAACATATTTGAGCAACCTTTTGTGTGCTTTTTGAGTGTAATAGATAATAATTAGTAATTTATATTGTACCAAAACTTTGTTTTGAACTTCAGAATGCATTAATATGTGATTTGTACATTACTTTAATTTTGTTAGAGGATAATATGTAGCCAGCAAGAAAACATATCATATGTGATGGTTTATAAGAAAAGGGTCCAGTTGTTTGTAATTTTACGTCTGAAATAATGTGGACCATTATACTTACATTATACTTCTCAAATACAGAAAACATTTTCAGTGTGATCTTCGTGTTGCCAAATCTGAGAAAAAAAATTTCTATCTGCCAGGGTAGGAAAAAACCCTGAAAAAACATTTTTTAAACTGAAAAAATTGTTAAAAACCATGGTTTAAACCAATGAGGGTTTAAACCAGCCAATCCGGTTATCAATCTAAAAACTTTCAAGCTGCTTTTCTGTTTTACTGTTCTAACTTTATTAATAATGCAACATCTTAAGAATAATTATAATTATTGTAAAGACAAGCAGTTTTGTTTTTCAGAATCTGACTGAACAGCTATATTTAACGAGGGCCTAAACTCAATTTTGAAATTTCCGGCAATTGTGCTCATTTTTTGTAAACCATCACATATTATAAAATTCAATATTCACTAAAATGATTACTGAAATGATGACATTCTTTCTAGTGTAATATTACATTAATATGAATATACATGGAATATTCACATGTTCATTATGTTTTTAATGTTTAAATTTATATTTTTCCAATTCGCCATTGATTTTTTCTGAATATTGGAAACAAGACTCACTTTTATTTAGTTTTATATGTAACATTGTTTTAAATGAAATGTGTCTACAGTTAAACATACATTTTAAATTTATTTTTATCCATATTTTGACAGTTATCTTGTATTAAATAAATTAGCAGTATTTTTAATGAATATTGAAATGTTTTAGGTCAATCAGCATATGTTTCCGCAAAAGTTTAATAAGTGGAAAAATGTGAAACCTACGACGTAAGTTTGATAAATTTATAACTTTTTATTTCTCTATCTAAAATTTTATACATTTTTTATGTATGAAAAAGGAATTCATTTTAAAAATTTATTTAGGGATTTAATTTTTGTTGGTATTGTATTTATTCTTTAATATTTTGACTAGCCCAGTTTTATAGAAACCAAATTTTCTGCTTAAAACTGTTAATTGATTTAATTAAATTCAATTATCAAATTGAATTTATTTAATTAAAATGAAAAATCCAGCAAATGCAATGATAATCTGTAGAAGCATTATTAATATAAATCTTTTACTTTTTTCAGAGAACCACAAAAATCCTTTAACTATTAAAATATGTCAGGTTTTACAGCTAATTTTAATGTAATTTTTGGAATTTCTTCTAATCTCAAAGGTGAAGAAGTAATCTTGCACCTTCCAGGGGTAAGCACTAATGATTGTAAACATGGATTCGTGGGGGTAAAGAGAAGGAGTTTCTTATAACACCAAATTATATATTGCGAAACACACTTATACTGTTGCATGCCATTACATTGGGAAAACATAATTATATATTGGGAAAACATGCTTAAATAGTTTTATATTGGGAAAACACCAAAATTGTTTGAGACAATAATTCAAGTGGTGCTGGGGTAAATTAAGTCTCATTGCATTTCTATGGCAAAAGACTCATATTAAATTAAAACATATTTATTTAAATTGTTAATTTTGCAAAAATAAATTATCAGTGCTATGTAAATTAGAACTCAAAGAATAAGGTATTCCTACATATTCAAATTAATTTTACTTTTTGCTTTATTTTTGTCTGCATATACTTCATACCCTTTTCTACAAATAGGAAAATGTACTTATTAGTTCTACTCATAATTAGGGAACTTTAATTTTTAAATAGTCCAAAATATTAACACTATGCCTTCCTGTTGTGTCAGTTGAGAACAAATGTGATTTTACTAACATTAGCGACACTATAATTCTCAAAACATGGTATTTTCAAGCTTTTCATCCATAGGAGTTTTATCTTCTCTAATTCTATGCATGGCGTATTGGTCTTGGAGGGCATGTTGCTAATCACAATTTGAAAAAAAGAATGTCACAATTTTAATAAGATTTGTTGCCAATTTTGGTAATAATCATTTCTGATGATATACAAATCAATAATTATAATTTTCATTATGATATGTGAAGAACTTTATTCCAAAAAGGCCTAAATTTCTTTCTTTCCTCTGTCTCGTGCAGTATGGCTGCTGATATTTCTTTGTCTTATACATCAAGGTCACTTACTACGAGCTACAATGCAACAGTCACATCATATAAGACAGATAAATAAGTCATTTATGCCTTTTTGGAATTAAGCTCTTAATCTATATCATACAGTTGAGTGAGGCTAACTGATAAATTTACTGATCAAAGCGCTGAAGGCAGAAACTTAAAACTTTACATACACATGGGATATGACATATAAGTAGTGATAAAAATCTATAACATGGGATATGACATATAAGTAGTGATAAAAATCTATAATCTTGTAGTTTTATTAAAAAAAATTATAAATCTCTTAATTTTTTATTCCAGCATTTTTCCAGTTATAACTCAATGGCTAGACACACAATATTCAATTTTATATCATCATGTGTAGAAAAAATTATCCTAATTTTTTCTTTAACCAACTCTTGGTGTACAACCAACCATTCTTGAGATATTTTAATTTGTAATTATAGTAGACAACTTTTTAATTCTATTTTATAATTGTTTTTATACAGGTTTTGGTTACATTTATAATCATAGTAATGGAGTTAGGCTTCAAATACCGAAATTATCTGCTAGCTATTCTTCTAATCAAACTATTGAAAATATATTTCATTGATTATTGATTTTTAGATTTAAATATCTGAAAACTTTGAAAATAAGATAATATACAGTGAGCAGAGATAAAATATCGTTTTACATACTACAATTTCCATGGCTTGTATTTTATACTATGAAACATTTATCTTTGTAATTATGCAAATGTATAGTAGTTGACAGTACCCATTCTTTAAACAGGATGAGCAGACTTTTAGTCATAGTAATTTTAATTGATGATTTTTCAAAACAACAAAAATTTGTGCTAGAATAAACCACCAAAAAGATATGATGGTCATGCTACTCAGTTATCCCATCCTTATCCTACCTATATGTGGGTTGTTACAGAAATATATGTTCTTTGTGTGTACCTTTGAGCAATGGGGAACTTTCTTTTAAAAAAATTGTTTTACTAGCACAAATGGTTGTGAGGATAAAATGATTGTATTAATTGTTCATCCCATACCCTTTTATCTCTTTCAGAGGTGGGTTATAGACCCTATCACTGTTGTGGAACATCCTTGTAAAATTTAAAGTGCCTGAATCAAAGGGTTGTCAAGATAAATAAATAAATAAATTGGCATTACGTCTGATTTCAATTAGCAGAAACAACAAGCACATAACTATAATAGAAGGTCTTTATTTCACTTCTTATAAGACGTACAAAATTTAAAAAGGCCAGAGCTCTTTCGAGCGTTCCTTCTTTTGTCCAAGGTTAATGATTTTTACCCTTTGATTAATTTTTTACCGCTGAGCACGAAAATAATTGTTCCTTGCCTTTTCTTGATGTTCTGGTTACCTGTTCTGCTGTTGGTTTTCACACTTCTGTTTACCGTAAACCGTCTTTTACTAATTCCTGTATTCCTACTAATTCTTACCATCCTATTGCCTCTAAAAAAGCTTCTTTTAACGCTTATTTTAATCGCTCTTTTAACGTTTGTTCTTCTGTTTCTTCTTTAAATGACGAAATTGATTTTATTTTCAATCTTGGCCATGAGGCTGCCTATTCCTTTGAATTTATGCATAAGGTTTCTTCCCATGTTCGCCGTAAATTTTCTCTCATTGATACTAAACTTATTCCTTTAAAAGATCGTTTGAATCATAAATCTAGTTTCCCGTACCATCCTAGGATTTTCCTCCCCTTTATTCAGTTTTGCTCTAAGTTTGGTTTCAGGCCTCCTCACTCTAATGTTTCTTCTTTATTTAAACGGATTCGGTCTGATAAGCTGGGTGCTAAGGATGACTTTAAAAGCTTTGCTGGGGTGTCTGTGGTTCCCCTGTTGTTCATCGATGGTAACTTTAAATTTTATATTGGCAGTATAAAACATACTATTGGTATCCGTTTGACAGAACATGCTAGGGATGTCAAAGGTGGTAAACTTTCTACGGCCCACTCATTCTCGACTCCATGCAATTCAAGTCTCTTCATAGTTATCTTTGACATCATCCTCTCGGGGATTGGGCCTGACTACCCCCTATTTTTAAAAACAATTTGAAATTTGAAATTTCTGTAATAAAATTGTAAAGATTTTTACTGTACTTTTCGTGATTTATGCTCAATTTTTTGAATCTGTGCAAAATGTTTTGTATTTTTGGATTCTCCTTAGCTAAACGTATGTTTATTGATAATTGTATTTATGCAAATTTATCACCTTTTCTAGTCTATATATGAACGATCATTTCTATTTCCATGTAGCCACTGATGAAGAGCATATTCACGCTCGAAAGCGCTCTGGCCTTTTTAAATTTTGTACGTCTTATAAGAAGTGAAATAAAGACCTTCTATTATAGTTGTGTGCTTGTTGTTTCTGCTGGTTGTCAAGATATTTTTTTTACCTATGTCAGAAGATGAAAAGTCATCCATTTCTTTTCTTACCATCCAGTAAAAATATTGTGTCTGCAGCCTATTTGTTGCAAAAGGTAGTTGGTCTTGTCATAAACAGAGGAGGGGGGGAGTACATCAATAGAATTTATGTAAAATTTCATCTACTCATAAAATCTGCACTCAAGAAATAATTAAGAATATCAAACAGTCTAGACCTCAAATTGTGAGGGGAGAATTTCCATAGCATGATTAACTGGCCAAATATGATCTTCAAAAAACACAGGACACAAATACCAACATAATGACTACAACAATAACAGTTGGGAGTGGGGGAGTATCTTGCTTCATCGTTATGCTCCCTGTATAACTCTTTGCTTAACTACATGAGATGCACATCAAGCCGAGTGAGTTGTTAAGACTTGCAGATCATTTGCTTTGGTTATTTCACTCCTTGCTTCCATAGAGGCATGTCATGGTAAAAATCCTTTTTCAGCATTTCCCTCTATGAGGAACATCTTGCCAATAAATGCTACATATATTTAAATGACTTTGAAGTCTCCCTTTACACACTTTTGAATATAACAAGCATTTTTGCAAAACATGAGAAAAATATTTTTCTAATTTTTGCATTTGTAATGAACATGAACCATGAATGAATGAATGACGTGAAGGCGGGTGGCTCCAAGAGAGCCCAGCACAGCGACTAGAGGTCTATTGTACTATCCCTGTAAATGGAAAAAGTCCCTAAGAAAAGAGACCATTAACCGAAGCAAAACTCAGCAGACATTTGACAGGAATGTCATGCAACTCCCAGGACTCGATCACATATCGAAAGTCCAAATTTGGTACCAAATCTTATTATTTATTTAGTTGTGAAATTATTAAAAAATACTCTCGTACAGTAATTATAAACCCAAATGGACCGCACAAGAATTAATCACATTTTGAAATATCATCCATTATTTAACTTATCTCTGATTAGAATACACTGTTACAAAAAAATATATGTATCCATAAGAAATTGAGTTACAATCAAGAAATTTGGCATGTATGTATCTTTTGAGGAGATATGCAAATGATTAGAATTTAGTCTATTATTAAGCCACTGACTTAAAAAAAGAATGTTTTATTAAGTCAGTGGCAACAAGATGCCATTTTAGTAAATGATAAATCCTCCCCTAGCAGTTGTACAAGCCAATATTCAGTGTGGCATCGGAAGAATGAATAGCTATTACATATACATTGCACTTAAAAATGAGCCAAAATAATTGTATCTGAGTAATGAAGATTAAATCGGAATTCATAATGTAAAAGACTTTTAATACATGGGAATTTTGCTTTTTTGAGTGCTCAGCCCAGAGCATTTAATTTAGGCTTATGGTTTTTAATGGGATTTAACATAATTAATATATACACATAAATATTTACA
This sequence comes from Amaurobius ferox, assembly GCA_951213105.1. Taxonomy (NCBI): domain Eukaryota; kingdom Metazoa; phylum Arthropoda; class Arachnida; order Araneae; family Amaurobiidae; genus Amaurobius; species Amaurobius ferox. Next base: position 70,306,095 of record OX578143.1, on the reverse strand, counting down.
CTGAAGGGAATTTTAAATAGAATTTTTAGGTGAAATAGAAAGTTGTTATACTGGAATAAATCCAGTCATAACACTCACAAATTGGAATTTGATGTGAATAACATCTATGCTTTGGGTTTCTCTGGCTGGAATCAAAGTATTACAAAAAATATAAACATTTTAAATACTTATAGCTCCGAACCTATTATATATAAATGTAAACAATTTTTACTTATATTGTCTACATAAATAAAATTGAAAATCTGTCTGTCCCGTCATCACGGGAGAATGGCCGAACTGAATTTGATGAATTTTTGTGGGTAGCCTGAAAATAATCCCACTTAAAATTTAATCCATATTTAGAGTTTCTACGATCAGTGGTTCTCGAGATATTAGTAAAATACAAAATTTTCGTTTGTCTCATCATCACGGGAGAACGGCTAAACCGAATTTGATGAAATTTTGTGGATAACCTTGAAATAGACTCCCCATAAATTTAGCCCAAGTTTCAAGTATCTAAGACCAGGGGTTGTCGAGATATTAATGAAAAATGAAACTTTTTCCTAGGAGTTCTACTCTGTAACTCCGTGGTTTATCCAAAAGAAAAGCTTGAAAATCGTTTGAAAGTGAATTAAAACTATATCTCTGAGTTTGATGGGAGATTTTTTACGCTAAATACTCACTTTCTGAAAACATGAATTGTTTGAAACATGATTTAAATGGGAAATCTATCTCCATGGTTTATTTTTCACAAGCTTTGAACAATGAAAAGTATAAAGAAATCAAAATGGTTATTTAATTTTGCAGTTTATGAGGAAGATTTTATCTTATATCATGTTGCTCAGAAACGCAATTAAATTGAATCTGTCTGTTAATTTTAATTATTATTTTTTCAATTTGAATAATAAATAAATGGATATAAAAATATATTTTAGAAAAGAACGATTTGATTTTTCTTATATCATTTTTGATTGGATAATATCAATTACAGTCTTCAGGTTTAAACGTTATTATTATTGATATTTTCGGGGATTATTGATTCAGGAATTATTGATATTTTCAAGTTATTATGCAATTGTTTTATTATGACAAAAATTGTTTAAACTCATATATTGTACATTGTACGAGTAATCTTCTACAAATACACAGGTATATCTTCTAATCTACGAGAATATAAGTAGTACGGGTATATTGGCATATATTGGAATCAATTACGGCCTTCTGGTGTAAAGAGGATTATTGATATTTTCAATTTGTTACTTCATCTCTTTCATTTTGGCAAAGATTTTTAAGACTCATATTGTAATACAGGTAATCTTCTACTAACACACTGGTATATTTTCTAATCTGTGACAATATAAGTAGTACGGAGTTACATATATTGATTCAATTCCTTTTTTTTTTTTTGTAAATTTGCTTACAAAAGGGGCCAGGATGTTTTATTCTTCAGATTTGCCCGTGAAGATAATTTTGCATAGTGAAAACAGATATTCTTAAACTTCTCTTTAGGAGCAATAAATTGAATATTTTAACAGAAGTTGCGCATGATTGTGAATTATAAGTTTCTTTATATTATATACTCCATATGAAGAACGGGTATGCTGCTAGTCAGAAATAAAGTTCTGTTAATGAATATATAAAAATAATTTTAATGTATTTTGAACTTTTTTTAAAAAAAAAGCTAAAGTTGTGTGTTCTAGCAAGTTTTTGTCTCATTTTGCTTAAATTCACTTGAAATACCTTCTAAACTGTAAAAAATAGATATAAACAGTAAGGGATAAAAATATTCAGTAGGAAATACAGTTTCTATATATACAGTGTTAGCAAGAAATAAGTTTCCCACTTCAGAGGACTCTAGAATGCGTTCCACTGGTCCAAATGAGATAAAATTTGAAATACAGATAACTCAAATGATGCGCTTGACATTTATTAACTCAAATGATGCGCTTGACATTTATTAAATCAAAAATGTTAGTATCAACATTCACCTATAGATGGCGCTATAACACAAATGGTATTTATTTGCATATATTGAAAATGTAAAACATTATTTGCGTTACATTGCATGCCTAGTAGCGTTATTCTTTGGATAAAAAGAAGGCGGATTCTGCACGAGCATTAGTTACTTCTCAGTACATCATGCAAACGTTGCAAGAAAAAACACTACTGGTGAAATTGCTCTACCAGAAACAGCAGAACTCCTTTGCAGCTTTAAAAGAATTCTGTCGTATGAAGCAGATACTATGAAGAGGTCCAATGTTGCCATGTACGCAAAATGATAAAGAAATTTGAAACAACTGAGCAACTTGGCATTCTTCTAGCTAGAGTACGAAAGCCAATCCAGTCTTTTAGCATCAAAAATGTGACTACCGCAGTCGTTGAAGCCAGCAGTCATTCACCGCATGATAGTGTAAGTGTGCCAGTTGTTTCCTGTGTATTGGATATGCCGTATTGCACTGTACAAAAAATCTTATGGCGGATTTTGAATTTTTATCCCTACAAAATCAAGCCTGTACACCTATTGCAGGACAAAGACTCAGAGGTTCGTAAAACTTTTGCACTCCAGTTCCTTGCTTGAATGGTGGTTGACGTCAGTTGACCGTGGAACATGCTGTGGACTGACGAAGCCTACTTTTGCCACAATGAAGTTAACACCCACAATTGTCGAATTTGGGCAGCAGAAAACCCTCACGATATTCAGGAACAACTCTTGCATCCTGAAAAAGTGACAGTATGGTGTGGTTTTACGTCTACCTTTATCATTGGACCGTATTTTTTTTAAGAGGTAACTGCAACTGGAATCAAAACCTGTTCCGTCACAGGACTATGGTACCGTGATATGCTGAGGGATTTTGTAATCCCACAACTTCAATAGCGTGGATACCTTCAGGACATCATTTTCATGCAGGATGGTGCACCTCCTCATATTGAACGTAGTGTAAAGCAATTGCTAACACAGCATTTCATAGCTGAATGGGTGATCAGCCAGCATTTTCCAACAGCATGGTCTCCTCATTCGCTGGATTTCACCCCCTGCGACTTTCGGTTGTGGGGTTTCCTCAAGGACAATATCTATCGTAAAAGGTCAGCATCTGTGCTAGATCTGAAGGATAGCATTCAACGCCATGCTCTTGATATGTATGATTAGAGCACATTGTTGAACATGAAAGTGGACATATTGAGCAGTTTTAATGCTACTTATTAATATTATTTAACATTTATAAAGCCTATTAAATGTTGTTATGTGTATTACAGTGCTACCTATCGGTGGATTTTTGTACTAAAATTTTTGATTTAATAAATGTCAAGCGCATCATTTGAATTATCTGTATTTCAAATTTTATCTCATTTGGACCAATAGAACGCATTCTAGAGCCCTCTGAAGTGGGAAACTTATTTCTTGCTAACCCTGTATATATATATATATATACATTTCAAATATATATATATATATATTACAAAGCTCTTGCAGATTTTGAGAAATTGTCTTGCCAATTTGAAGAAGATTGAAAATTTCCCGTTTTTTTCAAGTTTGTAATGCTTATATCTCAAAAACTAAACATGCTAGCTATGAACTATAAGAAGTAATTTGTAGCATTTTGAAAGCCCTACAAGGATATATAACTGAATTTCGAATCAGGTTCGTAATTTTCCAAATATAGTGACTATAATTTTCATATTTTAATAGTTTGAACTATTTTATAAAAGTTGTTCTAATATTTTAATAGTTTGAACTGTTTTGCATATGTCTATAGAGGACAAACCATTCACAAAGCAAGTTCATGTTATTCATGCAAAATCATTTCGGCTCTATCAGACTGGAGCCACTGTCGTTCTCCTTTTTAAAGAATTTTTGCTCCCATCGTGTTCCAAATGCTAGTTTATTGAACAAGATCATTTCCAAATTGATGGTCATTATTTAAGCTTTTGATACTTACACTAAGTAAGATGGAATTACAGTTTTTGTGTTCATTCTGGAATATTAACTATTGAAATATTGAAATATGTTAGAGTAATGACATATGGAGTTTGTAATTTGTTTTGTTTAAAAGCTTTATTCAATGTATATTCTTTTTGTTTTCAAATTTGCATAGTATTTTATATTGATGAGAAATTGATTTCAAGGTAAAAAATAGAATGTAGGTTTAAAATTTTTCAGATGAGCTACCCCCAAACAACACTTTACTGTTCTCAAAGGTGCTTCAATCCTTATCTGGTAGTTAACATATCTAAAATTGTAAAATGGGGAAAAGCAGTATTTCCTAAATTAAAATAATTATAATAAATTCTAAAATTTTTGCACTTATAATCCCAGGATTTCAGATAGAATTTTGAATCAAGACCTTGTGATGACAATCCCCCGAGATTGAATTACTGACTGGATTAATGACTGATTAAACGAAAAATTGAGTGTCCGAATATAATTTAGACTTATTTAATTGTCTGTAAAATGCTGTGCATTGAAAATTCTGAAGAATACTTAAACTCCCTTGAAAAATTCAACAATTGTCTGTAAAATGCTGTGCATTGAAAATTCTGAAGAATACTTAAACTCCCTTGAAAAATTCAACATGCAACAGATGACTCACCTGAATTCATTATTCCTTCTTTGCACATTAGCCAGATAAGACAGTCTGGCTGATGTGCAAAGTAATACTATGCTTGAATTTATACATTTGTTGCTTTCATAAATTTCTTTCTCTTCTATACTTTCTTTTTTTAATAATTTTGCTTGTTTTTGAATGTTTAGAAATAAAGAGAAAACGTTGCGTAAAAGGTCAGCAGATAAATCCTCGGAAAAGAGGACAGGTATGTTTGAATTTTAATTTTTATTTCTGCATTACTTTTTTAAGCTAAATTAAATATTCTTAAAATACCAGTTTTATTTTTAAACATTTAAATAATAATTGTTTTTGGTAAAAATATTGACCCCTCGACTTATGTATCTTAAGTCTCTCTGAACTTGGATTATAACTTGTATTTGGGTTTTTTAAATTTTTTGAGTTATTGTGAGTTAAATTGTTTTAAAATTAGATTATGTTAATTAGTTAAATTTGGTTTAATTACCTTTACATTCTAATATATTAAATTTCAAATTTTAATGTTCTAAATTTTCTTCCTGGCTAACTGATATTCCTTTTTATTCTAAATTCTCTTTTGGTAAATTGTTCTTTATTTCTTAGATAACTTTAGTTAATTAATATTGTTTACTTTAACTTTTAATATTCTAATATAACCACCACCTGTACTTTTGGCCAGTTGTTTACTTATGATATTTAAATAGCTTGTTTTTTAAGATGTAAAATGTTTGAAAGTTCTTTTAAAAGTAAAGTTAAATGTATAAATAATGTATAAAAAATGTATAAATAAAGAATTCAAATATGTGTTTTCTTTTATTATGTGTTTTTATTTTAAAATGTTTCATTCTAATGTTTAGTAGGTTGACATATTTTTATGCATTTAGGAAATACTGATTAGGAGGCAGACACACACATTTTAGCTTATCTCAGGTAGTTTTCAGATTTTCAAATTTTCAGATACTTGGAATATTTATAGAACATTTTTAGGAAACTTTCTAACATTTTTCCTCCCAACATTTACAAAATCTTATTTGAATTGCCTATTTATTGTTGTTGTTGAAACCCAGACCGTCCGACCTACCAGAAAGGTGTAAGGTAACTGTTTGGACGGTCGGGAAGTGCCACCCAATTTAGACCGGAACCCAGTGGGGGAGGCATCCACAGGGACTGTACCCTCCTTCCCCTACCACCAACCTCTCGGAAGGACTTTCGGACCCACATGTTTAACGTGATCGTACTCCGCATGAACACGGCGGCAGTTTTGGCAGCGGCTGGAATTGAACCCGGGCCTACCGAGTGCAACTCCAGCGCGCTAACCAATGGGCTACCGTGCCCCTTGCCTATTTATTGTGATGTTGTTTTTAACATCCTTTATTTATTTATGATGTTATTTATTTAGATTAAACTAAAGTTATTAGTATTTTTAAATTGTCTGATCGTATAGTGTATTATATTTTATTTTAACTTTTAAGATTTCCAATAAACTGATTAAATAATAAAGTTTCTTTATTCTATTTCTAAATGTTTGGCTTGTGCTCATTACTTTGATTTTTACCTTTTAAAATACATACCAACTCCAAACAATCAACTTTTTACATTTCAGAATCCACTTGCCTTTAAGTACCTAAATTAATCAATAACCAAAAAACTCAAAATAAACACAAGATATTTGCCAAACTAAACTTTTAGTGTTAAATAAACATTTAAAACTTAAGATCTTCAGTAGCAGTTAAACTTTAATTTTAACAGTAAAACAATCATTCCAAAGCTTTTAACTAAGATTTTAACATACTTAAATCCTAAGTTCAGATTTCACTCTGGTCTGAAGACCAGAGCTTGGTCTACCTGGAAAACTGTCCACCAAAAGAAAAAAACAAAAACAAATAGTAAATGTAAAATTACAAGTGTACATGTTCGAAAAATAAATTCTAAGTTTCGAAATAAAGGTGCAAGAGTTTAAAAAAAAATTCATAGTAATTGTTAAGATTAAATTACTAATAAAATTCTCAGCCAAAACGTTATAGAAAAATTATCATTTGGACTGTGTTTTTCATGTCCGACTATAGATGGCAGCACACATTAGGAGCTATTTACACAAGGGCCAGAAAAACTGGTTAAAATTTCAAGGCGCTGTAGTCTGCAAAATTGGTTGGTAACACAACACTTGCTCATCATATTTTATCACTGTAAACAAAATAATTGGCCTTGTGGCCGCTTCTACCAACTATAATTTGAGCAGCAGATCGTTGAAATGTGACAGTGCCCTGCAGGACCGTAAACGATAGAAAATAGATGATGGTGCAGAACCTGTAGCTGGGCAAAACGGTAGTAAAATTGCAGCATTATATCCTGGCAAACTTTCACGTCACTAGTATACACACTCTGCGAGACAAGACTGTTGATGCTGGGATGGTAGAGACAATAGATTGATGATACTGGGATGGCAGAGCAAGACCAGAAACATTTCACATTAATTTTTGGCACAACGTTAAAAATCTTAAAATTCTAAATGCTAAAAACATAATGAAGGCACCCTAGCATAAACCCCGGACCACGGCACCCAAAAATCTTCTATCCACCTCAAGTTGCTGCTCTGAATAGAATGTCCCTCTAATGAAATTTTCGTTTCGCATCACATAAAGAGCCTATGCATACCCTGTAAAAAAAATAAAATGCTTCGCCAAAAATGTGAGGTGCGAAATTGTCCCAAAATTCTAGCTACCCACGAATGACTCATCAAAGGAATGTCTGCAAGGTGCCCTAAAAACAGGTGTTTAAAAGATAACCTGAGAAAGGGTCCTTTCGCACTTAAAAGGTGCACATTTTTGCTGATTTGCTGAATAAAGTATATGGTCGAAAGGGAAAGAGTGAGGCTGTAAAGAAAAACGTACAGGTGACACTAGTGAATTAGCATGCTGCTCATACCCTAGGATGAGTCTGGTGGTCTGGGTCTTCCACTGGTGAATTAGCAAAGGATTGGAGGGATAAATTTAGCATTTGCATATACATTTGTGATAATTTCGAATATTGGGATGATAGAACGTTAATAAATTAATGTTAATAAGAGATAAATCTCCGAAATACACAATAATAAATTAATTTAGAATTTTGAAGGGAAGGGGGGGAGAATTATGAATTTTGAACTCATAATTAATTTGGAAAAGCTGCATCATTGAAAACCATCATAACATTATTCCTGTGACCATAAAGTTCAGTGGGTGTTGCTCCAAAAATACATGTACATTTTCACCAACATTATAATGATTTGCATGTCCCTGTACATATCCTGCAAGTTTCAAGCTATCATTAGTCCTTCATGATATTGCAATTTTCAAAAACAGTAGTATAGTTTTAGGTTTTCTGCAGCAAGGAATCCATATTTAGAACAAACTAGTGAGCATTCCTCATATGCAGGGAAACTAATAATTTAAGTAGCATATAAAGGAAGAGCTAGCTGTATGTTATAAATATAAAATACAGCTCTTCCTTTTTAATATAATTTAAAAACTTGTTTGGTTTTAATGTTCTTTTATTTTCCTTCATTAGTTTTTATGTTGTGTGTTTTCTGATCAATTATATTTGCATGTATCGTAGAGGCCACAAAGCTTCATGAACTGTGCAAGACCAATAAGTTTGCAGATTTGATGATGGCTTTAAAAACGTCCTATGATCTTATTAATGTTCGTGATCAAATGGGTGCTACACCTCTATATGAAGCCTGTCAAGCTAGTAGCTTCATGTGTGTCAGAATCCTTGTACGTGAAGCTGGAAAACGTATGACTTCAATTTTTATTTTTGTATACATATTTCTTATTGTTTTAATGTGCAAAATTATGAAATGTATATTTGTCTTTTAGTTTTTGTGTTTTTGACTGCTTTAATTTTTAAACTCTGCGGTTCTAATTTTATTAACCTTTGCAGATATACTCAGTATTGCTCATAATTTCAAATTTGCAAGTTTTAATAATATTCCAAATCATTTTTTTTTTTTTTTAATTATCTTACAACTTAATTTTCTTATAAAAAGTATAGAAATCTTATTTCTCACTGTAGAAAATTATCTTTCTGTGGAGTCAAAATATCTAAAGAATAAAACATTCTGATCTTGTTTTGTAAACGAATTTACAAGAAATATGAAGTTTGGTTCACATATAGATTATTTGCGATTATTTGTCAACTGCCCATTTTAAATAGATTGAAAAATATAGGATGTACATGAAGTTTGTGATTGAAAATTTATTATTTCTAGGAAAGCAATATTTAGCTTTAAAGAGGACATGATGAAGCCATGTCATCTGTAAATAAAGGAAACTTTTTGGAGCTTTTACAAATCAGAGACAAAGAGAAAGATATAGCTAAAATGAACTCACCAATTCATTCTTACAAAAGTGGCTAAATCCAAAAGGAAACTATTAGTATCATAAAAAAAAAAAAGATTATTGCAGACATAACTAAAGAATAAAATATTTTCTCTGCCTTTCCTATAATTTGTGATGAAACAGTGGTACAAAAGAACAAATAAGTATCTGTGTAAGATATATGTGCAAAACTTAATGGATTTTTAATTGAAAAAAAGGGTTTATCGATGCAGAAGAAATCGACTGGGGAAAATTTACATAGTGTTATCAAAATCTATCTTGCACCTCTACATGGTACATCCTTAAATTGTTATCTCTAATAAATAATATCGCCATAATTTTAACAATGTGGAAAGCTTGTTTGTTCTCTATGATTTCTTTAAAAAATCTCATGCAGTTATTTAATTTTACAATTCATGTAAAATTATTAAATCATTAATCAATTTTTAATGGGGATGTGGTAAAAAAACGATCCCAACTGATGTCTACTGAAAGATTATAATTGCAAGACCATTTAAAAAATTTCAGTATGTATCCACGTTACCCACAGTGTAGTAGAAAATAATCTTGAATAAATCAATATATATGTATATATATGTGATAGTTGTGGAAATCCAGGGATGAGGCACATTCACATTACCAAAATCTGCTTTATTATATCACACTTGAAACAGATATAGTTACATTGGACGGCTGAGTTCCGGTATCCAGTTTTCAAAAAATCTCAATGCTGTCTGCTCTGGTTCACGCACAAGTACAAATTACATTTACATCGGAGGGAGAGAGATATGGGGCACATGCTATTTTCACGTTTTAGGCTTTAAAAGTGATGGTGAAGCAGTTTCATATGAGAAAGTGTACGTAAAGGTTAAGATTAGTGACCATATATGGTATAGTCTAGGAAAAGAGGAAATGTTGGCAGACTTTGTTAATATTAGAGGTGTGAGATAGAATTTAATGTAGTTGCAATATGTGCTGGACATGAAATAGGAATTTGGAATAATAATTATGAAAAAAAAGGGGGGAGCGTTATTAAGAAAGGCTTAAAATTTCTGTATCATATATATATATATATTGCACCTGCCAATTCCAAACTTTGAAAAATGTAAGTAAAAATTCATAAATTAGAAGTTATTTATTTTACGGAACTGCTTATTAAAAGATCAAAAGATCTTAAAAAATAAATTAGGGTATGGTTTTATTTTTTTTAATCAATAGCGGAGCTTGCTAGTGTTTAAAAATGCTAGTAACAAAAATATTTTTTGGCTAGTAAGAGCAAGTAAATAATTTAATGATGTACATGACACTCAGCCATTGAGAAAAGTTAGAAAGTTAAAGTGAAATAAGATTTAAGTATGAGTAATGTGATGGAGTCATGCAATGAATAGTTATTAACTATGGACAGATATCTTGTAAGCGTGCCCCAAACCCCAATTTTCTGTTAGTCATGACAACAACGACAGTTCCAAAGCTAATTTTTTACCTCCATTATGGAAAATTTAAATTGCAGGGAATTTTGCAGTTGAATTCATTATATCTTGTGAAGTGTTTCCAAGTGGGTTAGTTTTATAAAATAGGTTGAAGCTTCTCCTTTGGGGCAAATGAACCAGCCAGTAACTAGGAAAGGTTAATAGCAATCTATGCTTTTCCTTTACTAGCAATTAATTTTTTAAACTAGCAATTTATTAATTGTTATTGATGAAATCGTGCTTTGAAATAAATACTTTGCTAATAACTGCCTACAAGGTTAAGTATCAACAAATTTCAGAATCCAAGCAGAGAGCACCAGTACCAACAAAGGCAAGAATACATATATCAACCTGTTTTGATGCTGGTGCTCTGTCTTTTTTATCCTGAGGGAGGCTGTTCTTTGCCATCAGAAACTGCTTGGTACTTCTAAACAATCTTTTATGCTGTTGCTAACAAAGTATTTATTTTTGCAGTTTGACTAAATTTAATATCTGTATGAAAAGATTTTAACTGATGAAATTTGAACCGGTATTATTATGATAAAGTAATTTTCTATTTTTCAGCTCCCGTTCCCAAACTTGACTATATAGCCGCTGATAATGATGGCTGTACTCCACTGCACCTTGCTGTAAAGATGAATTCCATAGAAATTGCTCGATCACTACTAATCAATGGTGGTATGTATGTTTGTTATAGTTGTTTAATATTTTTAGAAAAATTAACGTACAAGAGAAATTTTAGAGAAATTAATGACCATGATATTTGCACTTTCACCTCTAAATGCTGGCTAGACCCAGTGGCTGCTATAAAGTCGCAGTAGGTTGTACAGATCTGATTCAGGGGTGGATTCATAGGGGCGATCGAACAACTTCTTCGAATTTTTCTTAGTATCAGTGCAGCCTATTTTTTGATACCCCGCTTGAATATTTTTTGTTTTTCATTTTGACTCTCCATATACTATTAGGCTCTTTTTCTATTCAACTGGAAGTATCTATGTCATTTTCTCTGTATTTTGATTCAGTTGCTGTTTCTTTGACACTTTTTTGTAATTGTTCATTGATAAATTTTCACAGTAAAGAAAAAACAGTTAAACAATACTTTTTACAGAAAACTTTTCTATGTTACTTTAAAAATGAAGCACTTGATCTTTTGTCTTAGACTTGATGCTTCCAATTTTGTTTCCCTTATTTAAATATTTTATTCTATTAAAATGTATTTATAGATATTTTAAACATTGACTCTGTCCGGCTTAGCCCGACTTGAATTTTTCTAAATCAAGTTAAATACTGGCCCGATCTGAAACTGTTTTAGAGAAATCAGGCCAGTCATAAACCAATGACCCAGACTGAAGCCTGTGCAAACTTCTAGTGGACATGCTATGGACCAGTGGTTCTTAACTGGTGTTCTATGAGCTTGTTACAAATGTTCTGCAAAATTATGAAAGGTAAGAAATTACGCTTGAACAAACTTTAGTGTAAATGCTCAGTGCTGCATTGTAAACAATGCAGACAAAATGCAACTTGTACAGATACCTTACACCTTCAGGTAGATCGGGCGATCTGTGTCAAAAGAAACAAAAATGCAACTTACATTTTCAAATGAACTAGATTGATCACCACATGTAGACACAACATGTCTATATGTGTGTACGACCCTGTAAATACACAGCACCATTGATTGTGTCAGTGTACATCAAGTTAGTATGCTAGGAATTCAGATGACCATTAGCATTTAACATTTCCTTTACGTTAAATTCTGACAAAGTCCATTTTTCATGTGTATTTGGTTTATGTGTTGCATATAAACATTATAATTGATGGTATCTTTAACTCAGATCTCTTACGTGTAATGTGAGGTAATAGAATTTTTTATTAATAAATAACTTTAATTATTAAAGCATTTTTCAGTTATTTTTTTAATTTGATTTTAGCAATAATTTTTTAATATCATAACAGCACAAAATGGATAAATTTATTATTAAACAAAAACATAATTCTGAACAAAATATTAATGATGGAGCAAGTGCAAGTGGAAATAGTAGCAATGACAGAAGATGTCTCATATAGAATAAAGATGTTTCATACAGAAGACAAAATAATACATAGTAAAATAAAAAATATTAACAGACAATATTCGGATGAATATTTAAGTTTCAGTTTTACATGGATTGGTAAGGAAGATTGTCACATTCTACAGTGTCTTGTATATAGGGAGAAACTGTCTAATAGTGCAATGGTTCCTGTTAAGTTAAAATACCACTTTACTACAAAGCACACTAATTTTGCCTCAAAATCTAAAGAATATTTCAAAAGATTGGACAAGCAAGTTAAACAAGTATTTTGAAAAAAAAAAAAACTTAAAATTTCTGATAGCTGAATTAATTGCTTTAAAGTTAAAACTACATACTATATTAATCTCTTATTTTTCCAACATGGTATAAAATAATAAAAATTATGTTTGGTGATGAAGCAAAAAAGGAATTTATGAAAATTCCTCATTCGGACAATACAATAAAAAATAGAATTTAAAATATGTCAGATGATATTAAAAAAACTGTTACTGATGAACTTACCAATCGAAAATTTGCTTTGTAAATTGACAAGTCCACCGACATTAGTGGTAAAGCTCATATACTAGGATTCGATCATTTCATTAATGAAAACAAAATGGTGAATTAATTTCTATGCTGCAAAAAACTTACCGAACATACAACAAGGCAAGATATTTTTTACTCTTGTTGCATCATATTTAGAAAATTTTTAAATACCATGGGAGCTGATTGTAGAAATTTGCACTCCATCATTGGTAGGCTCCATTAAAGAGTTTATTACCCTTGCAATGGCAAGAAACTTAAATATTACTAGCAATATACCTGTTCGTATGGAAAATATAACATAAACTTAATATTCACAATAATGTGTAAATTCCTATAGTATTCTAAATTACTTTGTTATTCAGGCTATTTCAAGACTACCCACAAAATTTCATCAAATTTGGTTCAGCCATTCTCCCGTGATGATGAGATGAACATACAGACAGACAGATTTTCAGTTTTATTTATATAGATTATACCTGTGTTGGGTTGCTTTAGTATTTAGGTAATTTGGAGATTTGAAAATTTACTTTTATTTCTTTTTCCCTGGCTCAATATTCTTAATGTGGTAATATTTAAATAATATTTATTGGCTTTTCATTTATTCTTTAATTAGAATATTTTTAATCTTCTAAATTAATTTTCTTTATGATATTCTTAGTTAAAAATGTTCCATTCCTTAAATTAATATTACTTTTGATTTGCAAATTTTAGAAATTATTTATTTATTTGATTCCCCTTAAAATTCCCTTTAATTTGACGTCCCATTTTCCCATTTTGGTTAGAAATTCCGTTTGTTCTACAGTTTCAAGTTATTTCCATGTCTCACTGTAATTCAAAAATTTCAGTTGCGGCCATTTTCGGAATTTTGTTTCGCGGGCCCTTTACTGCGATTAAGCCGCCACCTAAGCGTTTTTCGCGCCTCTTTAGAATTCGGGATTTTTTTTAATTGGTTCGCGTTTTTACGGATCGTCTGCTCTCGGAATTATGAGTATTATTTTGGCAATTCTAATTTCGGTAAGCGAATTTTAATTGCTGCCGTTTATCTAAACTCGCCCTTTTGCCGCAAGTATAAATACGCGCGTAGAACTTTTCAGTTTCAGTTTTTGTTGAAATCCTTCGTTGTGCGTTAGCGCGAGAAGCGCGTTGTTTTTTTTCGAATGGAACTTATGTTCCACGCGAGTTTTTTTAATGGAACGTTAAGTTCCTCGCGTTATTCTTTTTTTTCATTAGTTGTTTTAATTTAAATTATGCATTTTTCAAGCTTTTTCGCGTAATTCGCGACGTAACTCTCCAGAAAAGTGTATGGTGAAATTCCTTTTGCGAGTTATGTGAATGAAGCGTCTGACGATGACGTCCGAGTTTTGAGAAAATCCCAGCGTTCCAGATGTGGTTGTTAGGCCTCTGCTGATGTTTTTCAAAAGTGCTGAATCCTTTCCTGACTAAAGTTTGTTGAGATCCTGATCCCAAGAAAACCAGTTTTTTCCAAAATCTGTGCTGCTCCAATGATTGGAACTTTCCCCCTGTCTGGCGGCCCATCCGGGTGAATACTGATGTTTTATTTAAACCCTTAATTTCTTTAATTCTGAATATGATTTCTCAATATTTTTGAAATGCATTTAACTAAAATTTATTCTGTAAAATTAAAATTCTAAACTTCATTCTGAGAGCAAATTTCTAAACCTTCATAATTTTTAAGAGCCTGAGTTAAAAATTCTAAAATTCTTTAAATTTAATATTTTTGTTAATGATTTTTGATGAAATTTAAATAGATTGTTTTGAGTTAAGTTTTTTATGCTAATTCCTTAATTTTAACTAAGTTGATAAAATTCTAAAATTCTAATGTTAATTCTTCCTGAGTTGCCTGCCTGTGAGCAGTGTTTTTGTATTTGTTAATTGGAAATAATTGAAGTTACAATTTAATAAACTAATTTTCTTTAAACTAAATATTATGTCTTCATTTATCTTTTTTAAACACAGCAGGTTTTATTCTATCTGTCAAACACAACAGTAGTTTTGGTGCCGTGTACCAGTCTAGAAATTGCTCTCATGTTTTATAATATTTATTAGTAGTATTAAACTTTCAATTGTATTGCAATTATGGATGATATTAGAGAAAGTAACTGTATGTATGTTTCTGTATTTGGGTCAGATGAAACTGGAGATGGCTCTAAAGATAAGCCTTTTGAAACTTTATTATATGCTATGTTCTTTGTTGGTAAAGAGCCATTTCCTTCATTTCTTACAAATTCAAATGATGGTAAAGATTGGGATTTAATTCCCAGAAGTCAGGTTGCTAGTACCAAGAAAACTTGGTTATCCTTATTGGAAAGAAATTTACCTTCTAAAATAAACATTGAGGCAACCTCTGATAATGTAAATTCTGTTGGTAACAAAAATATTGATTCAAATGTTAATAGTAAACAATATGACTCAAATGAACAGGGATTAAAAATAGATTCTTCTAAATGTAATGTAATGAGTAATTTTAAAACAGTCTCTTCAATAGGAGACTTTTTAGATTCAATCCCAGTATTTTCAGGAGAGGAATCTGGCCTCCCATTGGAGGATTACATAGATAGAATTAAAATGTTAGCTGACCATGCAAATTGGTCAGAGTCAGACAAGGTCTTAGTTTTAAAGTTAAAACTGTCAGGCATAGCTGCAAGATTTATTAGAGATAATCCTAAGTTAAAAGAAGAGAAATCTTTCTCTCAAATTCTTAAAGCTTTACGCGACAGATTTTCCTCAATAGAATGTTTACACAGTAACTTGAGAGCATTTCTGCAGAGTTATCAGAGACCAAATGAATCTGTGCGTCAGTTTGCTGCTAGAGTTGAGGCTTCCTCATACAAAACTGTTTCACCTGGCTTACTAAATGACAGAGTGGCAAACCAGCAAAGACTTGATGTCTTGTGCTCGGTTTTCATTGAAGGCTTGAAGCCTCATTTCAAACGGCTAATCCTACCTCAAAACCACAAGAGTTTTGACTCTGCAAAAAGGCATGCTGTGGCGGAGGAAGAGGTGTGGAGCAAGCAACATGGGGATGATCCCCAATATGTCATGAGTATTGGAGAGTCTGAAAATAAGCAGCTCCATGATGAGCTTAAGAGAAATAAAATGGAGGTAGAGAACCTCACTAAAAGGCTTGCTGAGTTGCAAACTCAGATTAACACCAAACCACAGCTGCCTCAAACTAGAGTGACAAAGGATAGCCGAAGGTGTTTTTCATGTGGTCTATTAGGTCACATAAGTGTGGATTGTAGGAAATTTCCTCAATCACACAGGTTCAACAGAAATTCTAGGTCTCTGCCTACTCGAATGTATCAACAACCTTTTTATTTTCCACAACCTACACAAAACTATCCATATGGTTTTCCACAACAAATGCAAGGATTTCTCAAGGAGGACCTACTTAATTTTTTTACCATCAGCCAAATCAAAACTTTCAGCCTGACATTAATGAAACTAAACCTAAAATGAGTTACAACACTTTTTATACACCTAGGGGTGATAAAAATGACAACGACAAACAAAATTTAAACTAAGTAAGGGTGAAGGGAGTTTTCACTCCAACTTACCTTCTGAAGCCCTTGGGGTGTTACCTGTGGTGCAAAATTCAAATTTGATTTCATTACAGAATTTGTCTCTACCAGTGATTTCTGGTATGATAAATAATGTTGATATTCCTATACTTATTGATTCTGGTGCTTCTATTAATGTGTTGTTTACAAATGTATTATCTCATTTAAATATACCTGACAGTCAATTAACAAAGTGTAATATAAATTTAAAAGGCATCTCTAGTGATATTATAAAAATTTCCAGGAAATTAAATATTAATTTACATTTAAATAACAAAATATTTAATGTTGATTTTTATATTATGAACTGTGATTCTTGTAATTATTCAGCAATACTTGGTGTGAAATTTTTAAAGGGTTATAAGATGTCAATAGATTTTACTAATAATGTTTTATACAATAATATTGTAACTGTGCCTTTTGCAATTAAGGATGAATCTGTACCATTTTCATTATCTGATACAACTCAATTCTTTAATAATTATGAAATTAACAGAGAAAATACTTTGAATTCTGAAAAATATAGGGATAATTTGTGCTATGCACTTAGGAAATACACAATTCCTCCTCTATCGGAGGCTTTCATACAACTAAAATTAAAAGAGATTGTTAAATTTAATTCACCTACTGTGATGATTGAGCCTTTAAACAACAGTAAAATTCTGGTCGCTAGATCAGTAAATAATGTATCTAGATCTAATATATATAATGTAAAAGTATTGAATTTGTCAACTGATGAGTTGCACATAAATAAGCATTCAAATTTAGCAAAAATTGCTCCTATCACAGTAGTATCTTCTTTTTCAGTTAACAATATTACTGAGTCAAGTGCAGAGAGTGGTGATAATTTTGATGTTTGGGGAGGAAATTTTGATCTTTCACACTTAGACTATAATGAAAAAAGACAAATAGAGAGTTTAATTAATGATTATAAACATATTTTTGCTAATTCTATTCCAGATTTAAAGGGGTGTGATACAGTTTTTCATAACATTAACTTAAAAGATGATATTCCTGTTAAACAAAAACCTTATAGAGTTCCTTATCATGTAAGAGATGAATTAGATAGACAAATTAATGAGCTTCTTGAAAATGACATTATACAAGAAAGTGATTCACCATTCTCCGCACCTGTACTGTTTGTTAAAAAGGCAGATGGAACATTAAGATTAGTAACAGATTTTAGAAAATTAAATGATAAAACTATTGATGATATTTTTCCACTGCCAAATATCACTGAATTGATTGATAGTTTAAATGGTGCGAAATATTTTTCTACATTAGACTTAACATCAGGATTTTATCAAATGAAATTGCACCCAGACGACACACACAAATGTGGCTTTTCTACACCTTTTGGCCACTATGAATGGAAAAGAGTCCCTTTCGGTTTGAAAAATGCCCCCAGCTCCTTTCAACGACTTATGTCCATCGTCCTAGCTAAGCTTTCCCCTTTACAAATTTCTATTTACATAGATGATATTGTTATTGCATCTAGAACCTTTGAGGAACACTTAATGAAATTAAAGGTAGTATTTGATAGATTAGCTCAACATAAATTATGTTTAAAGCTAAGTAAATGCAATTTTTTTAAATCTTCAATAAATTATTTGGGTTTTCAAGTTTCTGAAGGTATTGTCCAGCCTGACCCCTCAAATTTAAAAACTGTTAAAAATTTTCAAATACCCACCTCTAAAAAACAAATTCGCCAATTTTTAGGATTAACTGGCTTCTACAGAAAATTTATTGAAAATTACTCCTTAAAAGCTCTTCCCTTAACTAATTTAACTAAGCAAAATATTAAATTCTCTTGGACCCCTGAAGCAGAAAATTCTTATCAAACCTTAAAATCCGAATTACTTAAAGAACCCATTTTACATTTCCCTGATTTTTCAAAACCGTTTTCGGTATGTACCGATGCATCAAATTTTGCTCTAGGAGCAGTTCTCTGTCAAGAAGGAAAGGATGGATTTTTGCACCCTATTGCTTATGCTAGTAAAAAACTAAAAGATGCAGAAATAAACTATAGCACAGTCGAGAAAGAGACTTTAGGAGTTGTCTGGGCAACATCCTATTTTAAGCAATACCTTTTGGGAAAACATTTTACAGTTTATTGTGATCAGGCCTCCCTTTCAAATGTTTTGAAATTAAAAGACCCCACTTCTAGGATAGCACGGTGGATAATGTCCATGACCCAGTTTAATTACAAAATTATTCATAAACCTGGTCGCCTAAATTTAACAGCTGATTATCTATCTAGATGTGTAAATAATGTAAACGTAAACACTATAGACCTGGATGTTGATACAAACCTTCTTTTAAGAGTACGTAATTCTCAAAATTCTGACCCTAATTGTATAAGAATTGGCTCATGCTTAGATAAAAATATTGATCCATTCCCTAAAAATTTAATGTTTTTCTTAAAAGATGATGTATTATATTGTACTAATAGAAAACCTAAATTAAAATATCAAAGAAAAGAGCGTATTGTTGTTCCACAAAATTTGATCTCTGATATTCTAAATTATTGTCATGATTCGATCACTGCAGGACATGGTGGTTTTAGAAGGACTTTGAGGAAAATTCAGCAACACTTTTATTGGCCTAGGATGTATGTTCAAATTTTAAATTATGTTAAGAGTTGTCCTGATTGTTTACAGAAAAGAGGATTTAAACAAAAACAAAAAGCTCCTTTACAGAGGTTTCCAAATTCTACTTACCCTATGGAAAGAATAGCTATGGATTGTATTGGCCCCATGCCTCTAACTTACTCTGGCAATAAGTACATACTGGTAATTACAGACTATTTTACTCGTTGGCCAGAAGCTTATGCTATCCCCAATATTAAATCTGAAACTATTTTAAATTGTTTAGAAAACTTCTTTTCTCTTCATGGTGTGCCAAAACACATTATCACTGACAAAGGATCTAATTTCATTTCGAATGCTGCCATGAAGTTGTATGAAAAATTAGGTATTGAAAAACATACCACTACTAGCTATCACCCACAATCGGATGGAGTCTGCGAGCGTTTAAACAGTAAAATAATTAACACACTTAGTCATTTAGTGTCTGAAACACAAGAGGATTGGGATCGACATTTATCTTTTGCCTTGCTGGCCCACCGAACTTCAATCCATTCCTCGACTGGTGAGTCTCCAGCTAATCTTCTCTATGGTAGAGAATTAATTTTGCCACATCATCTTCTTTTTAATTTAAATGAACAAAATTTTACCACTGTTAGTGATTATAGTCAGGATTTGGCAATTCGTATGAAAAAATCTTTTGAAATAGTAAAGAAGAACTTACTTAAAGCAGCTAAAACACAAGAGACATACAGAAATAAGTCTGCTGTTATAAAAGATATAAAAGTTGGAGATTTAGTATATTTATACATTCCTGTTTTTCCAAGGGGACATTGTAAGAAACTCTCCAAACTTAATAAAGGTCCTTTTAAAGTTATACAAAAAACATCTAATGTAAACTTTAAAATTCAACATGTAAATGACACACGAAATATTCAGTTGGTGCACATTGACAGATTAACAAAAATTCCAGAAAGAGATTCTGTGTTCTTTTCTTGTGCACAATCTGATAATTCAGCAAGTAATACATCTCATGAGAATGATATAATTCCAACACAAAGATATAATTTACGACAAAGGAAAAACTAGAATGACATTTTTTTTATTTTATTGTTGCGCAACATAATTTTTTTTAAGTGTATAATTTTTGTATGTGTGTATTTGTTATTGATACATTGCAGAATGCTGCAAACTGGATTTAATTGATGATGATTTTGAAATAAAATTTGTTATTGTTGTTATTAATATTACAAATTACTGCAGGATTTAGATAATGATTGAGAGAAAAGATTAATTTGGATTATATGAATTGATGATAATATTTATAGATAGAGATATATAGTTACTTATTTATTGTTATTGAGAGTGCAGATTTATGCAAATATTTGATTAGGTGGTCCATGACGTAAGTTCTGATCACATATGTTGATATTTTTTGGTATATATTTGTTGTCGTTAAAAGTATTAGAGTTCTGCAAAGATAAAAGTGGCAGTGTATATTAGATAACTGCAGATGCAGATGATGTTATGTGTAGTTCTGACTGGACATGAATAGATACTTGTGTCTTTGAAATTTTAGTATATTATTGTTACTTATTGATAATAATTGTTATTGTGTCAATTGTCATTTGACACTTCTATTGAAATTTTATTTATTTTATACAACTTATGTACATTGTTTTATTTTTTTAGATCACTCTATTTACACATTTTTTTTTCTCTTTCCAGCTGGTATTTATATTTTGTAGTGGAAGTGAGAGTTGTTTCTCATTGGTTATTCAAGGTACCTTTTCAAAATTCAATGTTTCGATTCTTTGAAAACTATTTGGCTGGTCCAATGTTTTCTTAAAAATTTATTTTTATTTATAGCTAATGAGAATCAATGTCAAATCCTCTACCTTTACTTTTGTCTACACAAATTTAGTGATCTGATGTACAAAAATTTATTCTCTGTTATATAATTATTGTTTTAGTTTATAGTTTGTTAACAAATTGCTTATTCCGAAATAGAGGTTGAATTCGGATAAAAATTGCTATACTTAAATTGGTAACTTCTGATAGATATTTTATTTTATTATCAAAAATTTTTCATTTTTCAAATGAAAAATTTTTGGGGGATAGGTGGAAGGAATGTGTTGGGTTGCTTTAGTATTTAGGTAATTTGGAGATTTGAAAATTTACTTTTATTTCTTTTTCCCTGGCTCAATATTCTTAATGTGGTAATATTTAAATAATATTTATTGGCTTTTCATTTATTCTTTAATTAGAATATTTTTAATCTTCTAAATTAATTTTCTTTATGATATTCTTAGTTAAAAATGTTCCATTCCTTAAATTAATATTACTTTTGATTTGCAAATTTTAGAAATTATTTATTTATTTGATTCCCCTTAAAATTCCCTTTAATTTGACGTCCCATTTTCCCATTTTGGTTAGAAATTCCGTTTGTTCTACAGTTTCAAGTTATTTCCATGTCTCACTGTAATTCAAAAATTTCAGTTGCGGCCATTTTCGGAATTTTGTTTCGCGGGCCCTTTACTGCGATTAAGCCGCCACCTAAGCGTTTTTCGCGCCTCTTTAGAATTCGGGATTTTTTTTAATTGGTTCGCGTTTTTACGGATCGTCTGCTCTCGGAATTATGAGTATTATTTTGGCAATTCTAATTTCGGTAAGCGAATTTTAATTGCTGCTGTTTATCTAAACTCGCCCTTTTGCCGCAAGTATAAATACGCGCGTAGAACTTTTCAGTTTCAGTTTTTGTTGAAATCCTTCGTTGTGCATTAGCGCGAGAAGCGCGTTGTTTTTTTTCGAATGGAACTTATGTTCCACGCGAGTTTTTTTAATGGAACGTTAAGTTCCTCGCGTTATTCTTTTTTTTCATTAGTTGTTTTAATTTAAATTATGCATTTTTCAAGCTTTTTCGCGTAATTCGCGACGTAACTCTCCAGAAAAGTGTATGGTGAAATTCCTTTTGCGAGTTATGTGAATGAAGCGTCTGACGATGACGTCCGAGTTTTGAGAAAATCCCAGCGTTCCAGATGTGGTTGTTAGGCCTCTGCTGATGTTTTTCAAAAGTGCTGAATCCTTTCCTGACTAAAGTTTGTTGAGATCCTGATCCCAAGAAAACCAGTTTTTTCCAAAATCTGTGCTGCTCCAATGATTGGAACTTTCCCCCTGTCTGGCGGCCCATCCGGGTGAATACTGATGTTTTATTTAAACCCTTAATTTCTTTAATTCTGAATATGATTTCTCAATATTTTTGAAATGCATTTAACTAAAATTTATTCTGTAAAATTAAAATTCTAAACTTCATTCTGAGAGCAAATTTCTAAACCTTCATAATTTTTAAGAGCCTGAGTTAAAAATTCTAAAATTCTTTAAATTTAATATTTTTGTTAATGATTTTTGATGAAATTTAAATAGATTGTTTTGAGTTAAGTTTTTTATGCTAATTCCTTAATTTTAACTAAGTTGATAAAATTCTAAAATTCTAATGTTAATTCTTCCTGAGTTGCCTGCCTGTGAGCAGTGTTTTTGTATTTGTTAATTGGAAATAATTGAAGTTACAATTTAATAAACTAATTTTCTTTAAACTAAATATTATGTCTTCATTTATCTTTTTTAAACACAGCAGGTTTTATTCTATCTGTCAAACACAACACCTGCACACTGTTTTTGCACTGACAATCCCTAGTTTCAGAACCAGCAACATTAAAGCCTGTACTAGCCTGTTGTAAATATGATAAATTGCATCAAATTTTTTATGGAACTTTTTTTTTTTTTTTTTTTTTTTTTTTTTTTTTTAATGTTGCATATCTATGAAACCTCAGTATGAATCTTTGCATTTGCACAATGAAGTACAATGATTATCCAGGAGTAAAGTGCTATACCGAATTTTAGAATTTAAGAATGAA
This sequence comes from Amaurobius ferox, assembly GCA_951213105.1. Lineage (NCBI taxonomy): Eukaryota > Metazoa > Arthropoda > Arachnida > Araneae > Amaurobiidae > Amaurobius > Amaurobius ferox. The sequence continues at coordinate 70,283,032 of OX578143.1, read as the reverse complement.
TACTTTGTGATGAATACTCTGCTCTTTTTCCAAAATGCAGATGCTTTTGTAAAATGTATTATAAATGAAATTTGTTTGTTAAAATAACATTTAAATGATCTTTTAATTACTTAAATATTGTTAGTACAAATTTCCAAAGTAAAAATGAAAATATTTTAACATCCACTGATACATTGCCCTCATTTCAGGAAAAGTATCTCTTTGCAAAAATCACATATCATTAAAGAATATAGTAGATACGTTTCCTTCGCTTCATAATAAAAGTGTAGTGGGAATTATTTCTGCTATAACAGAACATTTAACAGTATTGTTGGGAAGGGATTCCCTCCCTTACTATTAAACTTTTTACTTACTATTTATAAATTTATACATTAATTTGATTATTTTTATTTAAGTTATTTACATTTCATTTATCTAAATTATTATATTTATTTATATTTAACCTGTGATCGTATAGTTTTAAACAATAAAGTTTACTTTTATAATTTATTTATTTTGTTTCTTTATTTACTTAGTTTATTATCTACAGCTTGGTCTCTGCTAAACCATGTTACACCTTTTAAAAACACTTCAACATCATATAACTTCTAAAAAATCCACTTACCTTTAAATAAATAAATAACACAGCCAACAATAACTAAAGAATCACAAACGCTAATTGTTAAATTAAAAATTAACTTTTATTTTTCAACAATTAAAAATTTAAACATCTGATCCATTTAAGATTTCATTACATGTATAGTGGCATAAAGTTAAGTTAGTACATTGCGAAAATTAAGTCTATTAAATTTAGAATTCAATTAAAGAAAAACCCAGATAACCAATTAAAATAGCTTTAAATTTAATAAGCTTTAAATAATAAGCTTTAAATTTATAGCTTTTGTTATTAGTATAAGGGTTGTGAGGATATATATTATCCAAATTTCCCCAATTATTCAAAATCTGCCATATTTAATTTTTTTTTTTTTTTTGAAGAACAATTATTTTAATTAAAATTTATAATATGAATGCATAGACCTTTATGAGTAAATCAATATTTGTCTTTTTCTTTTACAAAAAATTAAAAATCATAAAGAAATTTAATTTACCTTTAATTAAATTTGAGGGGGGGGGGGGTGAGATGAAAATTTAAGTCTAAAATTTTCTCTTTAAAAAGACTAGTTTTATTTGGAAAGAAGATGATATAAAAGGCATAATATAACAAGTACAGAATTTGTGTCTTTTACTAATTAAGTCAATTAGAAAAAGTCTGTTCTTTTACTGTCCTTACAATGTGTAGTATACATAGAAAAGTAAAAAGGTGGTAATGTGGAAGGTTTTTTTTTTTATATAACCCTGAAAGTCAAACAGTAGTGGTGATAACTTAGATAATGAAACTACTCTTTTATGTAATCCTTTGTTATTGGGTATTAAAATCAAGTCTTGCAATATTTAGGCCTAATAAATAAGAATAGTGTATCATGCAAAATGTGTTGATTTATCAAAGCGATAAAGAACTATTAATGTTTCTTAAAACCTTGGGTTGCATTAGGCTACCTCATCTGCTCAGTATTAAAAAAAAGATGTAGACATGTTTATTTGCAAAAACTGACACATGTAAAATCAAATTCTGATGGATGTTTGTGTGTCATTAACCAAAAGAAGCTATTTTATCAGGAAACTAAAGTGCTTCTGTAAACGTAGTGTGGTAGTGCCACCGCTAGATGGCACTAGCAAGTTAATAGTTATAGCAATTCACAAATTACAACCCTTTCCCATATCACTACTTTCTTCTCTATATAAAAATAAAAGGTATTACAATAGAATAAGAAATTTTATTAGGTCTTGAATGAATTTTGAAAACTTGTCTGGAAAAAGTAGGGAATTTCACTTTGTTGTTTGGGTGTTAATGCTATATGTATTAAATTAATGAAACTTATTATACAAGCGTACGTAATAAATTATACAAGCTTTCTTGATTTTAATAAAATATTTTACTTCTAGGTTCTGATTTATTAAATGTGATTGATAACAAGGGTAATCGTCCTGCAGATTTGGACTGCAGTGAAGAGATGGAAAAACTTCTTCAAGAATTCCAGCCTGACACGCCATCGAATGAACTAGGCTCTTTCATAGAGGACAGCCAAATCAAAGAAGCCCCTACATTAAAATCTTTTAGGGATTACAGCATTTATCTTCATGCTCTGAATTGTTTGCTGTGTAATTATTCGGATTTATTTCAACTGAACAATTTAATAACAAAGAAAACAACATTTCTGCAGAATCATGCTGAAAAAATGTGTTGCCATTTTGTAAATGATGAGTATGCATGTTCTGAAGATGCAGCTTTACTCCCAGAAATGCCAGATTTAATTGAATCATTCATGCAATCCCTGAAGAAAAATGTGTCCAAATCATCTGTAAATTTTAATATTGATATAGAACTTCTTCCACTGCGTACGTATAAAGCATCCTTACTTTCAAACCCATCTCAGTGAAGCCTATCATCTGGATCAATTTCATTTTGTACAGAAAAATGTTCAGTTCACTCATGTTACTTTATTTTGCTCATACTTTTCTTATTTTATATTTTGTTGAATTTACTTTTGAAGTAAAATAAGAACTTGAATATTAACTTTTGATTTTATTTGAAATAGGATATTGAACTAGAAAATAGATGAATATTTTTCAATTTTGAACTAGTGTAAAAGCATTACGAATTATAAAATATACTAAAGGATGTTACCTGCATGATATTGCATGCTTAAAAGATGTCAAATATGTTACACATTTTGCTTATTTCATAATTTGTAATAATTTACAAAAGTAATTTTTCTAAGCTTGAAAAACTCAAAAATGAATGACACAGAAAAAAAGAAATATTTTTCCTGAATAAGAAATGCAAATATCAAAATATCAGATGTTACAGTGGAATTACCCAAAAGTAGATTCCACATATCCTGATCAAAATGAGAGCTACTGTTTGAGAAAACATATTTAAAAACAAAATTAGCTCTGTCAATGCTAGATATTGCCAAAAATTGTATGTATAAAGTATAAAATGTTATGCTGTTGTTGTTGTTGACCCAGACCGTCCGACCTACCAGAAAGGTGTAAGGTAACTGTTTGGACGGCCGGGAAGTGCCACCCAATATAAAAAAAATGTTATGCTGTATAAAATCAATCAAAAAAACAATAAGCTTTCTTGTTTACCATCTTTATTCAAGCATTCAACTTGGTTACAAAAGTAAAAATCTGTGTTTATAGAAAATAGTCATATAAATGTTATATACAAAGTACTCTAAATTTTTCATGCTCTCAATATTGATAGACTTAAAATTGGATCAAGTTTACAAATCTAGTTATAGGAACTACAATATAAAAATAATACTTTTAAGTGTGATAAGACCTGGCAGTCAAAAACTTTTTTTTTTTTTTATTCTTCCAATTACAACTTGTGAAGTATTGCAATAGCTTCTAATAAATTTGGCTATAAAATTAGAGAAATATCAGATAAGTAATTTTTTTAATGTGCCAACATTAACAACAGTCCATGCCAAAATTTACAAAATATATCTAAAATCATTATTATTTTTATAAGAGGACTCCAATTATAAACCAAGATACACAGTTTTATATCTTAGTACTATTTAAAAAAAAAATCCAGCATTCATTGCAGAATGCTAGAACAATTTCTGCATATCATTCTAGCCTAATGCATAATTTAATATTTTAGTGGATATTTCAGCATTTTGGGTTTTTTAACTGCCAAGGTAAACTACTAATGTAAATAAAGTATAAACTGAAGAAATTCTATATGTATAAAGTAAAAAAATATATATATTTCTATTTCACTGCTGCTATTTCAATTTTAAAACAGTATTCCTTTTACAGCACACAATTACAAGTTGTTATAATTTAAAAAGTATATGTTTATCATTATTTTAAATCATGTAAAATCAACAGTATTCAGATTCATTAATGTATTTACACAAAGTATATTTATCTTAAAATATATTTTACAAAGTGTAATAAAGAAAGTTTGTTATAAAGTCTATGAAAAAAAATTAAAATAAATATTGTAAATATCACATTGAAGACACTCACCCTTAAATTTCTTCATGAAATGTTCTGAAGTATTTGAGTTAAATGGTCAGTTCTGTATATTTATATAAAAATTTTAAGTACAAAAAAGGTAAAGTTTCAAGGTTTCAGAAAAACAAATTTTAAACTCTCAAAAATATGTACTTGGTGTTCTCCATATATGTAGGGTATCTGATCCATGAATTGTGCTAAAAAAATTAACTAACTATAAAAATTATCCGATGCTATAACGCTTGTTACTACATGGCAAAAATCTTAACTTAATAATGCCCCAGAGTAAGGGAGGGATCTAGTTTGAAAGTACCTAATTGAAAGCTCCTATTAGAAAAATATTTAAAATTTTTTGCTTTAAAGAGCTTTATGCAACCCAGATATGTCATCATCTACTTGGTGTTGTTGATCTGTAAAGGTTATGAAACCAGTCCATGTAGGTTAACAACCATCAAGTGAGCAATTTCTCGTTTTTAAAAATTCAAGACCACCCAATTGCTAAATAATACTAAAAAGCACTTTTATACAATTTCACCCTTAAATGACTTAAGCTCTCTCCCCCCCCCCCCCCCCCCCCCCCCCTCAAAAAAAAAAAAAAAAAAAGAGAGAGAGAGAGAGAGAAAGAACAGAGATAACATTTTTATTTGAAGTTTCATTTGTAAATAATATTTTAGGCATTGAAGTGTATAAGAATATATTTGTGACCAGCAAAAATTAATTCAAAAAGTAGAAATTCTAGCGCTAGCTAAAAAAAATTAAGCAATAAAGATTTTTTCTCAAATTAACAAATTTCATTAATTTTATTTATATTACAATTTTAGGGTGAAAAAAATAACTTTGTATAAATAAATAGTTTGTTAGCTCTTAATGTTTTAGGGGAGATACTTTATTTTAAAAATATAAGAATTATCACACAAAAAGCTTCATAAAATTTTCAGACTAGGTGAGCAACATTAGCATGTGTAAGAAATGGAATTGAATAGCTAAATGTCTGTTTGATCCCACTTATCCAGAGACAAGTAAAATGTGCCATTTACATATTACATTACATAATTGATTAAATAATGTGTTCAAAAGTGTAAAACGATTGTATAAAATTATTAGTATGTAACAAATATTTTACAATATTCATAAATTTTGTAATTGCTTGGAAAACCGAAGGCACTTCTAAGAACATGCTGTAAGCAGGATAAAATTCTCATAAGTTGTTTAGAAAATGTGCATAACAAGAGTCAATTTTTTGATGTAAACTGGACTTATTTTTTTTATTTACAAACATTTTTTAATGGAAAGTTTAATTTACTTAAGATAATCCACCTTAAAATTTTGCTATATTACCTCTGGTTCAGCAATATTTTGTTCTTTTAAATATAAAACATGGCATCAAATTTAATTAGTATTTTTCAAATTATTTTATTTAAGGTCCATCTAGTTCTAAAATTGGAATGATTAAATTGCCTTTTCATATTTCATTCAGTTCCAATATCAAAATTTAAAAAATGTATTTTTAGTAGATTAAACTAATAAGCACAAAACAAAAAAAAACCCTAATTTTATATTGATAGTCTCTTGCCAGTACAATTCTAAATTTCACTTTTAATACGTTGCAAGATGAACAATTATAACATGACTAAATTTAAACTAACAATTATAACCCTTGACTGAAACCCACAGGACTAAAGGGAAAATGGCCTTTTCATACATACAAGGAATGTGAATTATTATAAATAAAGTGCTAGAAGAAAGTAAAAAGGAGGTCTTAATAAAAAGTATCCAAATTTTACATTTCACAAAGGAATCACATGAAAAAATTTAAATACTGGAATCTATTGTTTTCTCATCAGTTAGTTCATATACAAAAAATAGATATATTTTTAGTTCATATGAATTTAAAATGGGATAATGTACTATCAGGGTGTTTAAGAGGAGTGGGAAAAAAACAAACTGCAATTAATGTTATGATTTTGCAGATATGAAAGCATTAATTTTCAAACTACTTTTTGTGCAACCTTTTATCTTTATAATTTGATCAAAATAACTGAAGTCTTCATGAAAAATCATGAAAGTTATAAAGAAAAAATTTGTTGGTATTTTTTTCCTTCTGGACTGCAAATAACAAAATTTAAAAAAAGTGAGAAAATATAGCATTATTTCTATAGATTGTCAAAATGTCTTAAAGGTAACACAAATCCCAGGAAAACAACACAGGAATGTATAATTAAAGTTTCACTATATATATATATAATATATATATATATATACATACACCATTCAATTAGAAATATATATTTATAAAATTATTTAAATGTTTCTAGTAGAATATAGTTACTTTATTTGATCATTACATTACTACTTTTAATTACTGTTCTATATAACAAAATGTTCATTTAGTACAACCTATTTTAATTCAATGAAATCAATCCCTACATACTGTCAATCCAGGGATCTGTTTAAAATGTTTATTATGAAAATTATTTTGTGAAAAATCAAATGAAAAACTTCTAGCAAATTCTCTAGTTTCCATTTTTGCATGGCATTTACGTATTTTAAACTTTTTAGTTTTCTTATTTTGTAGCCGGTATATTTTAGATGGTTGACCAAATTTATGTGCTGAGTATGTTTTTAAAATCTGACATTACATAAAATTCTTTTGTCAAAATTTTAGGGAGAGTCTACTTTTAAATTTAAAATTCTGTGTATAAAAACTGGCTCAGATTTGTTCCAAACAGATCTATGCTATCAAATATACTAACAATTTGTGGTATATTTAACATTTTTTAAATGTTCATTATATGCCTAGAATGTTTTTTTTTTTTTTTTCATTTTACAAAATATAAGCAATGAAGATATTTGACAAAAATGCATATGATTTAAGAGCAATTACAGTGGAAATTAGAGACAATCAGGATTTCATATTTGCAAATGTTTGAGTAAAAAAATTACAATTATGTTATTGCCATGCTAAGAATAACTCCATTTGCATTCAATACAGCATCAACATAAACAGTAACACTAAATGTACAATTACTATAAAATTATGAATTTCTTTAAATGGTATTACAAACAAAATTAAAATTTAATGTGTTCATTAAAAAAAAATTTCAACAAATGTTTTAAATTAACTTTACAATTTGATGCATTAAATTAAATAGGTTTACAATTTAAAAGCATACTTTAAGACTGCAAATATAGAGTCTTGCAGTATTAAAAAGCAATTTTTTTTTTTTTTTTTTTTTTTTTGCCACTCTACTATTTGTGAAATAAATTCTCAATGAAAATCAATACTATAAAAAGTCAAGACATGTCAAATAATTTTAATCGTTTTCCTTTTTGTATACAGCATACTTTTATACGTATTAGACTTTAAGCATTTATTTTAATAAAGTTATATGAATAAACCTATTTTAGAAAAAAAAAAAAAGAGTTTTGTGAAAGTATTTTTACAATTCTGACATTTTGTGAAAAGTTTATTAGAAATCGGAAATTTTGCAAAAAGTCAATTTTAGGTTTTTATAAATTTTCTGTCAAGGGAGCATCTGAAACTGTTCTGATTGCTTCTAAACAGGGCCTCTGGAAAGTGTTTTTACAGAAGAGTATATCTACAATTTCAGCTATGAGACTCGTGTTACATTTGGAAACTTTTAACTTCAATTGTTTAGCAATCAGCTTCCAAATAACTAACTTTTAATAACTGAAATTCCCAAGTCAAAGATGGGTTGGATTGTTTTGACTATGGCTGTTTTTGAGACAATTAAAAATGAATGACATCTGTTATTGATTTTATCTGTGATTTGATAGATCAGTAGGGTCTACAGTACATCCAATTTTATGTGAAAATATTTAAATATATCTCATTCAATATATTTCCTGAAAATTTTAAGACACACATCACGTGCAAATAGATCTCAACTCTGATATTTGTAAAGCACACAAGATGACATACAAATTATTTTCACTGGTTTTTTTAGTTTGAGCACGAGTAGTGGACCATTGTATGAAAATTAAAACTGCTTGGCTCATGCATTTCAACAACCCACATATTTTCTTGAAGTATTTTTAATATCCCATAATTTCTGGAAGAGTTGCAATATATGTTTAAAAGTTAAAAAATTGATTTTTTAGTGTAAATGCAGTGTTTAAACAGGTTTTCTATTTTTGTTACTGTGACCAAAACTACACAAACTGGATCCAAATTTTCATACTTAAAATACCCAAAAAATCAAAGTCCCAATTTCAAATATAATTTTTATGATCAGAAAAATAACAATTTAAAAGCAAACATATACCTGTTCTTGATGTATCTACACAGCCAGTCAAAAAAAAAAATATTTTCCTTTCCCTCAAACTTGTTAAAATTCATATAAATAAAACAATCATTTCATTTTCAAGTTACTTGAAATAAATTATGATTTATGATTAAACAAAATAAATAGTATTGCAAGTGTTTTGTAATAACAAATTTTGACTAAAGCTTTTTCAAATTTTTTTTTTACATTCAGCAGCAATTGATTACAAAAATGAAAACAAAACTTTAATGAGCTATAAACTTGCATTGCAGCACAGGTAATGAGAACAATAATTATTATTTTGGTGTGAACTTGAATTATTACTATTAACTATTTACTTTAACTTTTTAGTGCATTTTTATCCTTGCAACATAAATGCTAGAACTTCCATAAATTAAGGTACAAGCAGTTATTTTATATGCTTCAGTAATCTTATCTGTTATACAAAACTTACAAATCACAACTCTTTATATATCACTTTTACATGAGATAGGATGAAAACTTTTTAACATTTTCTATTAATCAAATTTACACCTTACAGTGCAGATAAATCATTTTGAAGTGAAAATTACTTAACCATGTCTTAAACCTACAATGCAGAATTTTATAGATGAATATATATTTATTACTGCTGGTTGTTTCAAACAAAAAAATTGTACTTCCTAATAAAAATGTCACAAAAAAGATCAATTATTTATATTTTAGTTCATTAATCATTATAGAAATTGCATTCATACTCAATAAAAATTAAGTATAACTCAATATAAATAAAAATTAAGGAGTTTTTAATGGCATGCTTTAAAATTTTTAAAGAGTTTATAGATTACAAGTTCAAACCCCTTATTTTATATCGGCATTATTTTCCAAAGAAAAATACTTAGAGAAATTAATCAACGCCTGTAAGTAATATTAATTTAAAGTGAAAATTTCTTGATTTGAAATGCCAATTAGGCAATTGCTTAAATTACAGATTTCTTCAAATAACACCAATATACAATTAATTGATTATATAAACTTATTTTTTCTATCTATTGTTTATCAATTAAAAAAATATATCTTGCATAATAAAAGAAGATACCTGTGTGTGTGTATGAGTGGTCTGTGCGGGAAATTTAAGCATCGTATAGCCATGAAATTTGGTATACAGGTACTTCAGGACTCGGGAAAAATGCATCTCAGCAATATTTATTTTTAATTTGAATTAGTTTTTTAAGTTATTTTATGTTTTAGCATGATTTTAAACGATTTTCACACAAATTGATACCTTAGCGACCCAAAATATTAAAAGTTTCCATCCGAATGATCGATACTATTAATAAACAAATTTTTGTGAATTAGAAAATATATATATACTGTTCATGTGTTGATGACTTAATCTCTCAAGATAGGGGAGAATCCAGCCGAGATATTTTCACAGAGTTTTCATCTTAGCACGATCCGTATAGTTTTTTTTTTGTTGTTGTTGTTATAAGCAGGCATAGTAAAAGTATTCTTTGGTTTTCAAGAATTCGCCTAGAGTTTCAATGTGATTTTAATCAAAGGCTAGATCTTAAATCTTGGGCAACAACGGATACATTTTCTAGTTTTAAAATAAACTTCAACATAATAGCCATTTTAAAAACCTGAAATATTAAAAAAAGCCTTTGGATTCAAAATAGTGCATGACTATAAGAATCATCTTACTTACATGAGTTTAAATTATTTTGTTTAAATAACTAGATAAAAAATAAAATACATTAGGCATAATAAATTATTACAATATATAAATTCTGTGTATCTAATCTATTTCTAATTACTAATATTTAACGTAAATAGCCAAATTATTACAGCATGCATGGCATTGTATTCGGCCGCCCCTTGTAACTGTTCTACACCCTTTGGGTGAGGTGGATGGCTTGGATAATAATAAAAAAAGTATGCATTGCAGGATTAAGATGGTTTTATTCAAAGTAAATGCAAAACATTAGCATCAAATCAAATAAATACTTTAAACATTAATTTGAAAAAATAATTATTGATCAATTACTTAAAAAACGAAAAAATTATTTCATTTTTAAATATAACCAAGATCATAGAAATTCATTTAATTCAAATGATAGAAGATTTTTGACAATTTTTATATATTAAAGAGGATTTCTTCGGTCCCAATTTAAACCAGGAAACCAAAAATTATGATAATTTGACAGTATACTTAAATTGAACCATTACTACTAGTTCAAAAATAAAAACTCAACTGCACTTAAAATTTACAGATTCTTTACCACCTGTTCATGCAGTAACAACTTTGTAAATCGCTTAAAATTAGAAAATATGTATATAAATTTCACTTATAAAAAATATTTAAAAATTTACAAATTTGGTAAAGATATTTACATTATACATAAAAAAAAAATTATTTTGGAAATATATAATTTAACTAAAATATTCATAAAAATTTCAAAAGGAATGCATTGCAAAAAATTTTAAAATAAAAATGACAAAACAGGAACACAATACTTACAATAAATACAAAATTGATTTACATGCAACTTACACGAACACTTTTAATACTGAAATTCCAAAGTTACAAGTCAATTGCAGCTGCAGACGAATCAGTTGATAACCTGTACGTCCCTTGCTCGCTTACTGTGCGTAAAAGTGGGAATGGAGATTTCAAAAACGAGACCTCTGGACTAGATTCCTCTTCGGATTGGGAGCTGAAATTATGTATGGCATCAACAAGGTCTTGGGGTAATCTGTTCTTCACACCAAGATATACAGACATGCCTTGTAACCACTCTTTTAAAGTGCTAAAAAGAGGTCTGAAAAGGAAAACATTAAAGAAATTATACTACATCAAAGACATTTTCAAAATTTTGTCAATGAAAATAATAACATTAGTAAGATGTGTTTGCACAAAGAAGTGAAAGGATTACAGTCAACCCATTTATAACAAAATTGAATCAACTGATAAAATAAGAAACACACTCATTTTTTATGTTTTATTCCAATTTTGTTAATCCAGGCAATATGAACATTGTTTATTTATTATAACACAATAAAACTAAATGCACTACTCATTTATTTAAATCAAACTCCATTCTGAAAATATACCTTTAGTCAATGAAAATTCCTCATGGTTGGTTGTGTTTTTCAACCTTTATGAGATTTACTACCCTTGTAGAAAATTTGCGTCACTTTCGAGTCATTTTGTGTTTGGGGAGGGGTGGGAGATCATTGATATTCTAAAAATTTTCAAATGAAATAATTTCATTTTTAAAATATCATAAAATGTATTTAATCATAGAATATATAATAGTAAAAGAAGATATCTGTCTGTGTATGCTTGCATGTATCTACTGACGATGCAGCGGAAAATCAAAGTGGTCTACATATACAAAATTTGGTATTATGGGTACCTGAGCTATGGCAACGATGCACCTATGAGCGATTTATTTTTTAATTCAAATTAGTTTTGAGTTATTTAATTTTAAAGCAGAATTTTGAACAATTTTCTGACAAATCAGTCCCTTAGCTACCGAAAATATTATCCCAGAGTTCCATCTTAATACCATCGGCAACGATGCACCTATGAGTGATTTATTTTTTAATTCAAATTAGTTTTGAGTTATTTAATGTTAAAGCAGAATTTTGAACATTTTCCTGACAAATCAGTCCCTTAGCAACCGAAAATATTATCCCATAGTTCCATCTTAATACCATCGGAAGGATCAAAGAACTTTATTTCCTACAAACTTTGAATCAAATCCTCAGGCAAAATCCTTTATATTTAAAATTTTTCTTTTTAAATAAATAAAAATGGGCATTTTTTAGGCCATTCAAAAATAATTTTTAAATGCATGTATTGGTGAGTGAAGCTTTGCACGATTCTCACATTTTATGTGAATAAGTACTGATCTCTTTTCATTCAAAAAAAAAAAAAAAAACTAAGTGAGGCAGTTATTTGAATTTTAATAAACTTTTCAGCCAGACTAAGTTTCATTTGAATGAAATGAAAAAATACTTCATATTCCCTGTTCAAGTGACATCATAACTGGAGGTGTCTCTACAGCTGCTGTGGAGACCTCATACCTGAAATACAAACCATGAGAGATTCTGAGCAAATGATACATTTTATATAGCAGTTGTTAAGTTATGTTGTACAGTTTTCTGTGCATAGGGCAAAAAGGGAGCGTGGGAACGTTTTTGTTCTAAATAGATGTTTTGGAAATTGAGTGGTGTTATCTGTGTTATTTACATACACATTGGGTGCTTATATAGAACATGGGTGACACCGAGAAATTCTTTTTAATAATCCGCAAAACACAATGAATACTAAAATACTAATTTTTATTCATTAATGAAAAAACTATCTTTGAAAAAGCACAAGTACAAGTAGATATAAAATACTGCAGTCCAACATCTTCAATTTGTCCACTTGGAAATTAGAAATGTTAATAAAACAGCATTGGGGTTCCAAAACAACCTAACCTGCCCTGCTATTCTTGTAGCACATAATTGTTAATCACTGCTTTGGGCATGATTAAATTGTGTAAAACAAATGATGTCTGGTAACAATGTTTTTCAAGTTGTGTGCAAATATGCAATGACAGTGCATCAAGTAAAGAATGAAAAGTTGAAGTAAGATAAAAAGAAAAAAAAGGTCTAATTAGGGAAGAAATGGAGAGTATTATATAATATATTTTCAATATTTGCAGGATGTTTCAGAAGCTAGTCCATGTGAAATCGAAAATATCACAATATCATTAATTTAAAATATATGTTAGGCTCAAAGATACCCGCATTGAACAAAAAAAATCGACCATAACACATTCTGACTGTCCAAACAGTTACCTTACACCTTTCTGGTAGGTCGGACGGTCTGGGTTTCAACATTCTGACTTTCAGATCCAGTCACAATGCAAATTTCATATTGTGGCACTTTAAAAAATTCTCATAACGCATTTTGGCATAATCAAAAAGACCGCAAAGCAAAATTTGTGTTGAGATTCTTTTAATAATCGACTGAAGCTCATGTTCTGGCAATGTGAAAATGCCATATGTTGTGGAGGATTATTAATGCTTGCATGATGCAATATAAGAAAATTTCCAACTATTTTCAACAACATAAATATTGAATTCGTGTACATTCTTGTTAGTCACTTTATTTTGTGCAACGTTTTTCAAAGTGTGTTCCTTGGAACCCTCGAGTCTTTGTGGCATTATTCCGGGGGTTCTGAGATGGAACAATTTCCTGTAAATTTTCTTCAAGACTCTATAATATGTGACATATATATCTTTATACCAAATTTTATTTCAATTGGTTGAGTAGTTTTGGAGATTTTGCAAAATTTGCACAAAATGTGCATGACAAGAGCAAATTAAAAAAACAAAAATCCCTATTGACACATTCTTGAAAGAACCTATATTTGTTTCAGTTTCAATTGCGTAGTTTTGGATAAAAATGTGACAAATTTATGGATAGACTGATCAATAGAATGTGTTAAAACTTTCTATAACCAGCATCTCTTTAATAAAATCTAAATATTTAATTTGACCAAAAGGTATAAACATAGAAACAATGCTTCATTTTAGTGAGGGAAATAATAGGTTTCTACCACATATTAACATAGGCTTAAGACACATACCTTTTTTCTGGCAAGATATCACAACATCTGAAAGCAATTTCTGAAAAAGGTTCTGGACACCCATTGCAAAACTTTTCTTTGAAGGCAGAAACATTGAGCCCAAAGTCAGAACTCCGGGGTAAATAATCTGGATCGGCAGGAACCCTTCCTATTATCTAAAGTTAAAACAAAGTTAAATGCTTAATTTAGAAAGTAAACCAGTTTTTTTTTTTTTTTTGCTTTCAATACTTTTCCACTAAGTAAAGCATGTGACTTTATGTATAATCAATAATTAACTGGTTCACAAAGTAAAGTGCAGTGCAAATAAGGAGAAATGAGCCTATATATGTTTTGGAAATAATTTGGATTTCCTTCTTCACCGCAACAAGTCTGGACCTAAATGCTCAAATAAATGCAAGACTATGTTATAGTTATACACTTATTAGGGCATTCAGGTCCAGACTTGTTGCACTGCAGATGCAAATCTAAATTATTTCCAAAACGTACATATGCTCATTTAACTTTATTCATGCTGCATGTTACATCGTGAACCAGTTCATTACTTTTCTGGTAACTCAGTCGAAACATTTGAAATAATAGTCAATAGACATTATGAGTAATAAGTGCTAAGAATTAATATTTAACTGTTAATATATAGCATAAAAACAGATGCTAATATAATTAGTAGATGGGATCCTCTGTCCAGGCAAAGACATCTTAAAAATCATAAGGCCTAAGAAGCTGGAATTTGGTAGGCAATCAGTTACCCCCAAAGGCAACATGAGTACCTTAGCGACTAGACGTTTACCCAAAGGGGTGTGCTACCCTCAAGTTGGGTGCATCTATCCAACCAAAAATATCCAATAAAGGACAAATATTCAGCTTCACTATTATAATTTTCTTATATATATATATATATATATATATATATATATATATATAATGGTTATTTATATCCCCATTGTTGTAAACAAACTGTTACCCAACTAAAAGGGCTTTCAGAGATTTGAAAAACAAGTACATTCTATGATGAGTCTAGGATGGGCACATGTGATATCTTGCACTATTAATTTTTCAATGGGTTATAAATTAGTCTATATAATATTTGTCTAACATGTTTTGATCTTACCAAACCCTCCAGAAGTCCCTTGATGACCTAGAAGACACAATCTTTGCACCCTTATAGTATCAACTACAGGACAGCATAAATAATTTGTATCCTTGAAACTAATTACTGTATCACACTTCTTATACAAGCACACACACGTGAAGTAAAATATTAAACTTGAGGTGTGCATATGGGAGGTTTTCAAAGGGAAAAAAAGCATATACTTATTTGATATTCCCATAGCTACATTTAGGAAACACTGTTTTAGTATTTGAATTTTGTTGAAAAGTAGAACCAGAGGATATCACTTATGATTAGATAACAAGATTTGTACTTATTTTAAATTGTTAAAATTATTGTTTCCTCAATAGTAAAATGCACCACTTTAAACTAATATTAAATAACTTGTTGTGCCAAGAAATTGATCTTACCAAAAAGGTAGTTGGAATTTATTGCTCAAAATAGCTTTATTAAAGCTCATCTGCCACAAGCAACCATGAGCAATATTGGAAGAAGGGAAATTTGTTTAACTTTATCTAAATATAGATTGGCAACCCTAAATGCAGCTGGCTTACAATTAAAACATCAAGCTTGAAGAGTATGGCAGTTAAGACAGATCATTTGAATCTAGGTGTGTGAAAATAAAATTAAAAGGCCAATTTAATTATTACTGAGAGTAGCTCACAGAATCATGTCTTATGCTTTACTCCAATACCAAATCATGCATAAATCTGCATATAAAATATTATCACAATAAAAAAAAAAAAAATAAGTACTTTTAAGCACTAACACAAAATGTGGCAAAATTGAGTATTTTACAAGCAATATCAGTTTAAAAACAAGGAATAAGGTATGTATAAACTTATGAAACAAATTTTAAGGTATTTAAAAAGAACTAAAAGCATCAAATATACACATATCGGACACTGAATTCATTAACACAAATGTAGCTAAATTGGGTGGTAATAAATTAAATAATAAAATTAATTGGTTAATATGGTTACATTTTTTTATGCTATTTATTTACATAAATGCAATGGCTTCAAGCAAACTCCATACTTTAAATCAAACTTGAGATTTAAAAAAACTTAAAATGGGTAAATTACAAACTGATTTTGCCAAGGGATATGGGAATTGTGTGGAACAGTGTTCCAACATTTACTAAAAGAAGAAAAAATTTTTGTCAGAATCTGAATCTTCTTATGAACCAAACAAAAAAAAACTCATAAGAAAATCGGATTTCACCATAATAGAAGAAGCAACTTCTTCGTGATTCAAATCAACTCAAGCTCACTTAATCCCATTTCCGTGACCAATAATCCAAGAGAAAGCAAAGGATTTTGCAAGAAGTCTTGATAAAAACAATTTCAACATGAGCAATGGATGGTTTGCATGATTCAAACAGTGCCAGGGCATTGTCTATAGAACTGTGTGTGGAGAAAATGCATCTGCTTCTCAAACTATTAAAAAGGATGTCCTCAAGCTAATAATGGAAGGATATAAAGATGCAAATGTGTTCAATTGTGATGAGATTAGTTTTTTTATGTGTGTGTGTGTTTTGCGTAGCAAAATTTTTTCCTTTAAAGGAGAAAATGTAATAGAGAGAAAAACAGCAAAGATCGTTTGACAATTCTTCTGGCAACAAACTTAAATGGTTCTGAAAACTGAAACCATTAGTAATTGGTAAACTAAAAAATCCCAGATGTTTTAAAGGTATTAAGAACTTACCTGTAGACTATGAAAGCAACAGAAAGGCATGAATGATGTCAGAGATTTTTGAGCAATGATTAAGAAAGCTAAAGTTTTCAAGTGAGAAAAGAAAAATTTTAATGATTTTGGACAATTGTACTGCTTATCCTCAAATAACAGACCTTTCAGCAATCAAATTATGCTTTTTACCACCTAATTTGACAGCATTTCACAACTACTAAATCAAGGGATTATTTACAATAAGCAAATTTTTACAAAAAATTGCAAATCAAAAAATTTATTGAATTTGTACATGATAAAGCAAATGTAAAAATCTACATTTTAGATGCTAAAATGATAAAAATGCTGCATTTCAGTTTATTGAAATGATAGAGTATGTATACAAATCAGTCACATGTGCCACAATTTGAAACTGCTTCCATCATGTTGGTTTTTGTTTTAACTCATCTAATGAAAATACTAAGTAACGTTCATCGAATGCCTTGAAAATGCTACAAACATCTGTCAATATCGACTCTGATCTTGCTACTTTAGGACATTTAGAAAATATCAATATTTTGCAATTAATCAAAGTGCAAGTGCTTCATCTTTTGAGAAAAAAGAACCTGCACCCTCTCGTTGTGATGCATTGAAAACTGCTAGAGGTATACATAGTTTCCTAAGTACACAGAACAAAGTCATGAATAAATTAAATAGTGTTGAAGAATTTGTGTTTTCACTTCAAAAAGAGCAACAATAAAAAATCCTGGATTATTTTTCATGAGGAAACTTAAATTTTAATTTTTGATGTAGTATGCCTAACTTAATAAATGAAAATTATTTAACTTAATGAAATTAACTATATTTTATATAGTTAATTCCTTAGTTGATTATATATTACTATATATTAATAAAATAAAATAAATTTTAATTTTTGATATGTAGCATGCCTAACTTAATAAATGGAAATTATTTAACTTAATGTTAACCATACATATAATTATATTTTATATATAATTATATAAGGAATTAACTATATTTTATATAGTTAATTCCTTAGTTAATTATTTAGTTAATTATATATTAATATAATAAGCTAAATTTTAATTTTTGATATGTAGCATGACTAAATGAAAATTATTTAACTTAATATTAACAATATATATTTAATTATTTAAATAGCATAGTATGACATGCTTTTGTTCCCCTTAGGATGTCAAGTTATCACGGTTCCACTATAATTGTTTTTTAATAGTAGCTAGAGCAAATTATCATAAATTATTTGATAATGCTCAATAAATAGATTTTATAGTATTAGATAGTTTTATAGTATTTAAAAGGTTACTAAATCTCTTGAACTAAATTTCAACTTACTTCGCATAAAACAATTCCAAATGAAAATATGTCAACCCGTTCATCATATTTTTTATGGGTCATCATCTCTGGGGCCATCCAGTAAGGGTTCCCAACAACAGTGTACCTTTTCTTTCTCTCGGGGCGACGCGTGCTACTACTACCAGCACCACTTTGTTTTCGAGTCATTTGCTTTTCAAGCATAACTCTAGCGAGTCCAAAATCTGCTACTACAACAGTTTTGTCCTTAAATAAACATTAAAATAAATGAATTATAGGTGTACAATGTAAAATTTCATTATTTGATATAAGCAAAATAAATTATTGCAACTTACTTTTCTCACAAGACAATTGTTGGAGTTCAAATCCCTGTGAATGATGTTCTTGGAGTGCAAATAAGCCTAAAAATTAACTTCCACATTATTGAAATTCTATTAACTAACTAAAATGTAAAATTTAAAACCAAAAATTTCAAGAAGAGCCACAGTAGGTTGAAGCACAAATGATGGTAAAACTTAAATAACACTTTTTCAGATTTTCATTTACAGATAAAAAAATTAATACACTGCAATTCAGTTTTAATGTGTTATTCCTTAACATCCTTGTGAAAGGGGATGAGCGTAAAAATCTTCAGGTGAGAGTGGTCTAATTGTAGCATATAAAAAAGTAATAATGTTTTATAAATGCAAACGTTAAAAATATATGTGTATTTTAACCTACTACAAGTACTAATACGTTAAATTCTTTATACTGTTTATTTTCCAGAGGATAATCAATATTTATGTAATAATAAATAAATGCATATATTTCAATTGGAAATGGGAAGAATTCTGCATTTCAGTTTGCATACATGCGAGCTAGACAGCTGTAATTAAAATAAGTTTAAGTAAAAAAGGATGAAAAAAAATCTAGCTAGAATATGTTCAGATTTCTTGTGCTAGGTGCAATTTTCCAGCATGCCTGCATTGAGAATTTCCCAAAGTATTCTTTGTCGAAAACCCAGACCACCCGACTCACCCTACGGCACGAGTAGCAATTTGAGTGGCCGGAAAGGTATTCTTTGCGTAATAACAAGGCTAATATAATCCAAAATCAACCCTAACATTCTTAAAAAAAAAAAAAAAAATTCTTTGAGTATTGAAACTCAGGCACAAATGAGTCACCTTTACCCCATGCCTAATTTTCGTATTGTTAGAGGAACAAATTGCTATTGGACATATAATTTGGTATTTGTATATCCGCATCGATGACAACAGTAAGTTTCACCCAATAAAATCCACGGATGCACTTGCTATTTGAGAATTTGTATTTGCTATTTGAGTTTTTAGAAGACTATATAAATATAATTGTAGATTTTGAAAGATTTTCTCAACAGAAAATGAGAAATGTTACAAATAAAACAAGGGAATGGGGGGAGGGGACAATGAGAATCTGTGAAAGATTCTCATTCTTGTTCATTAAAACATATTGATTATATAGTAACTGGAAATTTGAACCCTACAAAAAATTTATAACTATAAAATGAATACATTGATTAAACTTGAGTACCATTCCTGAAGCAATGTCCTTTGCAAAATTAACTCTTTGCAGCCAAGATATATCAATAGATAGATTATGGATATAGTCTTGCAAGGTACCACCAGCAATGAATTCTGTAAGCAGATGTAGTTTTTTGTCTTTGTATAGAACCCCCACAAACCGCAGCACATTCCGATGCTGCAAGGAACGTAAGACAGCTATTTCCTTCACAAAGTTTTGTTGTGCCTCCTCATCAAGTCGATAAAGCTCTTTCAGAACCATTTCTTGACCAGTGTGTCTGTGAGTCACCTAAAATATAACAAAAACATTTAATACATAAAAAAAATTGTGATGAAATCATAAATTTGTGCAAATCAGCAAAAGAAATACAAATTAAACACAATTTTTTTAGCATACATCATATACACTCAACCTCATATACTTAGAAAGTGTAATATAAGAAAACTGTTAGCATGTTCACGATGGAGCCAATTTTGATATACTTTCCATTCAGCCGGAAAGTACTCAGTGGATGTTTGACCATACAGAGTACAGACAGAAGATAACACTCTCAATGCAATAGAGATTTTATTGAGTACTGAAATACATTACATACACTAAAAAAGTGTAAGCATATTTTTTATGTTATATAAATTACAATTTTGTGTGTGTATTTTTAATGTTATATAAATTTTGTAGGTGCACTTTTTATGTTTTATAAATTAAGTTTATTTATCAGATTCGATAAAGTCAGTTCATGAAATCTGATGCTAGCTAAACAGAAAATTCAGTATCGGTCCTCAGAGCCCGATGCCAGCCGAATGGAAAGTTCAGTGTCGGACCCCAGGGAACGACACTGTCTTGAATGTGTTTAATAATGACACTTCCTAATTCTATGACTGAAACTGTTCATGTTTCAGTAAAGTGATTTCTGCCCTATAAAAAGACATTGAAACTTGCAAACAAGCGAGAATATGCTCAATTGGTCATCTCTTCATCATCCCTGGGCTATGGTTTCACAGTTTTTGATGTTCATCAGCAATAGGTAGCTGATGACATGACCAGAGAATGCAGACTTCTTTTTTTGAATTTTTTTAGAAAAAGTTTTAAATATTTACTTCTTACAAACAACTATATAGAGCCTAGAAAATCCTTGCTTTAAAAGAGTTTTGGGCTCCTGGTCATCTCTTGCCTGCTCCTTGCTAATGAAAGCAAAAACCCCAAAACCATGGTCCAAGGGTGATGAAGGGTTGACCAGTTGAACCCTTTCTTGACTGTTTACTTTGTTGCATACTTAGTGTGTTAAGTTTGTGAATATATTAAACTAATTTCAGTGTGTTTGTGTGAAGTTTCCATTATGTGGACAGGCATTAAAATTCATGAAAAACTTTTCTTTCTATAAACTCATAAATATACTTCAAACTTAAGGGATATTCTAAGTACATTTTTTTTTCCATATTTGCACATTTGGATGACCTAAAATGATTGACCTTGGCTTTAAAATTTGGTAACTTGAAACAAATCTGGACATATCAAATCAGCTCAATATTCAAAATTTTGAATCGAATTTAATTTGCTTACACATTGAAAACACAATTCATTTAAATGAAGGTTGGAGAATTGGATAAGTAGGCATGTGTTTTATTCAAACAACATAATTTTAAAACATACTTTTCTAAGCATTTCTCATTTTATACAATATACAGCTGCACTGCATCAACTTATACTTAAAACTTGATGTATGTCCCTAACACATGACTTGTCACACAAATTAAAAACATAAATCATGGGGGGGGGGGGGGATAACAGATGAGAGCTTTCTTATCACTCAATCTCCCTGGCAATCTGTACTAAAGGCAGTGTTGTTACTTCTTAAAATAAGCATAAAAAATGTCATGGAAATTACTTGATGCTGTAAAGAGGTAAAGTAAAATACCTAATATCTCATAAACAGCTTGAGATGACTCTTATACAGATGTATCTTCATTTGAAGTTAAAAGTACTTAAAAAATCTATATAAAACCTGTTATACACTTTATTAAAATTAAACATTTTAATTGGCCTGCACATATTGTAAAAAAAGAATAAGAATGCTCTGTCAGGAGGATCTTTCTTACTAAGCCCCGGGGAACGAGAGCGAGGAGAAGGCCAAGACTGTGCTGGATTGATGCTGCGAAGAAGGATTTTAAGATCTTATAGGTAATGAATTTGTGTGCCACAGCAATGACTAGGAATGTCTTGAGTAATCTTCAAAGGAAGATCAAGGTCCACTCTGGGCTGTCAAGCCATGGATGATGAGTACTTAACTGGACATTCTCATATATTAATATAAGCTATACTATTCATATTCATTTACATAATAAATCAAATTGCACTTATAACAGTTTCCATAACTACATGATTTTGTTGCAATGTTTGCAAGTCATTAATTTTTAAAACATCTTTCCAAATTGGCAACAAATCAGTCAAACTAATAAGATGTACTTAAGCTGATTGGTGTTAAGACTATTTTTTACACACAACAAAATTCAAACTATAATTCTCTCATATAGATTATGACTACTGTCATCTGACTACTACCATTTGAACATTGAAACACAATGAATAAACTGTTGCTTGTGAGAATACAAATTCTTTGTGCTTCCTTGATAGAAGCAAACACACAAAAATTAAGTGACTACATTTGTTTCTAGGGCATTGTGATACCTCTTTATGAGGTCAGGAACAGTGTCGAAAACCCAGACCACTCGACTCACCCTGAGACATGAGCAGCAGCTTGAGTGATCGGAGGTCAGGAACAGTGTTATATTGATCGAAAGATGAAATACAAAGTTGAGTTGAATTTGATCTTTCGATCAGTATACACTGTTCCTTACATGATGAAGAGAACTCATAATGCCTTTACCTCAATCATGGATGTACAAAGAATTTGAGCGCAATTAAAAACTTAAGTGTTAAATACTTTTCTTTCAATCATGCAATCATTTATTGCATTTTCTTTGCATGCAAAATAAAAAAAACTTATCCAGCTCTACTACATTTTGGTATATCCTGTGTAGATAAGATTTTATGATGATACATGCATTTATATTCTTTAAGTCATCCTCTCTACACCTCATATGCATGTACCCAGATAAATATTATATAAAAAATGTTTGAAGTGTCCAGATGATCTCAGACTGTGTATGTCCACATACACACATCACAAAAACTTGACTTCGTAATTGCAGTATGACAGGGTTCAACTTTGCTTCAAGTTCCTGTGAGATTTAAGTGCTATTTTATTAAAAACTAGCCGCCTTTGGCGACCAGCCTGTTCGCTACCCTTGAAAATTCTGACCGTGGCAAACTCGTTGGCGCGACCTACCAGAAAGGTGTAAGGTAACTGCTTGGAAGGCCAGGAAGTGCCACACAATTTAGACCGGAACCCAATGGGGGAGGCATCCAAAGAGACCGTACCCTCCTTCCCCTACCACAAACCTCTCGGAAGGACTTGCAGTCCCACACGTTTAACGTGATCGTACTCCGCGTGAACACGGCTGCAGTTTTGGCAATGGCGGGAATCGAACCCGGGCCTACCGAGTGAAATTCCCGCGCGCTAACCACTGGGCTACCGTGCCATCCGCGACAATCTCCATAACTTTATTTTTATTCGGCAATTTTGGGAATCGAACCCGGGCCTACCAAGTGCAAATCCCGCGCACTAACCACTGGGGTACTTCACCCTCCGCTAGCCGCCTTTGGCGACCAGCCTGTTCGCAACCCTTGAAAATGCTGATCGTGGCAAATTCCAACTGTGGCAAACTCGTTGGCGTGACCTACCAGAAAGGTGTAAGGTAACTGGTTGGACGGCCAGGATGTGCCACCCAATTTAGACCGGAACCCAGTGGGGGAGGCATCCACAGGGAACGTACCCTCCTTCCCCTACCACCAACCTCTCGGAAAAACATACGGACCCATATGTTTAACGTGATCGTACTCCATGTCAGTGGCGGAAATCGAACCCGGGCCTACCGCGTGCAATTCCCGCGCGCTAACCACTGGGCTACTTCGCCCTCTGCGACAATCTCCATAACTTTCTTTTTATTCACCCAATTTAGACCGTACCCTCCTTCCCCTACCACCAACCTCTCGGAAGGACTCACGAACCCACATGTTTAACGTGATCGTACTCTGCGTGAACGTGGCGTAAGTTTTGGCAGTGGCGGGAATCGAACCCGGGCCTACTGAGTGCAATTCCCGCGCGCTAATCACTGGGCTGCCGCGCCCTCCGCGACAATCTCCATAACTTTCTACATATTCACCCAATTTAGACGGGAACCCAGTGGGGGAGGCATCCACAGGGGCCGTATCCTCCTTCCCCTACCACCAACCTCTCGGAAGGACTTACGGACCCACATATTTAACGTGATCGTATTCCACGTAAACACGGCGGCAGTTTTGGCAGTGGCGGGAATCGAACCCGGGCCTACCGCTAACTTCCCGCGCGCTAATTTGCAGTTTAAAATGACCATATGCTTAATTCCATCATCCTCATTCCATTGTTTCATTGTTCCATCATTTAAAATATCCATAAAATTAAAATATCCATTTAAAATATCCAAAAGTTAAAATATACATTTAAAAAATCCAGATCGTCCCATCATATAAAATATAAATATAAATATAGAGCAAAGGAGCTCTATTCAGAACCGTGACGTCACCTCCACCTTGACGTCCCCACCCACCACCTTCACCGGAA
Source organism: Amaurobius ferox (assembly GCA_951213105.1). Classification (NCBI taxonomy): domain Eukaryota; kingdom Metazoa; phylum Arthropoda; class Arachnida; order Araneae; family Amaurobiidae; genus Amaurobius; species Amaurobius ferox. The sequence goes on along the minus strand of OX578143.1, from coordinate 70,258,657 downwards.
GGACTTCCGGACCCACATGTTTATCGTGATTGTACTCCGCGTGAACACGGCGGCAGTTTTGGAAGTGGCGGGAATCGAACCCGGGCCTACCGAGTGCAATTCCTGAGCGCTAACCACTGGGCTGCCTCGCCCTCCGCAACTTTCTTTATATTCACCCAATTTAGACGGGAACCCTGTGAAGGAGGCATCCACAGGGACCGTACCCTCCTTCCCCTACCACCAACCTCTCGGAAGGACTTACGGGCCCACATGTTTAACGTGATCGTATTCCGCGTGAACACTTCGGCAGTTTTGGCAGTGGCGGGAATCGTACCCGGGCCTACCGCTAACTTCCCGCGCGCTAATTTACAATTTAAAATGACCATATGCTCTCTAAGCTCTTAATTCCATCATCCTCATTCCATTGTTCCATCATTTAAAATATCCATAAAATTTAAATATCCATCGTTCCATCATTTAAAATATCCATAAAATTAAAATATCCATCGTTCCATCATTTAAAATATCCATAAAATTAAAATATCCATTTAAAAAATCCATATCGTTCCATCATTTAAAATATAAATATAATAATTTCTACAGTGCATATGTTAAGCTCTTATTTCATTTAAAATCGGAAGCGCGGGAAACGGAAAGTAAAAACTAATTCGGTTTCTTATTGTCCCACCCATCGCTATGCATATACAGAACCGTGACGTCACCTCCACCTTGACGTCCCCACCCACCACCTTCCCCACTTCAGCGGGGGAGAAATTAAGCGGCACGCCGAGCGGAACGCCCAGAAATTGAAATTCGGAAACTTTTAAAATCCCGATCCTGTGGGCAATACGGAATATTTCCTGACCAGATTGGACTTGTAAGAATGCCAGATGTTTGACCTTTCTAAAAATGTAAATTATTAGTCGAAATTATGAGTACTTTTTACTATGCGAGAATTTAAAAACCAAAAATCGTTTTCCGCCGCCTTTGGCGTCTAGCCGCCTTTGGCGACCAGCCTGTTCGCTACCCTTGAAAATTCTGACCGTGGCAAATTCTAACCGTGGCACACTCGCTGGCGCGACCTACCAGAAGGAACGACCTACCAGGAAGTGCCACCCAATTTAGACAGGAACTCAGTGGGGGAGGCATCCACAGGGACCGTACCCTCCTTCCCCTACCACCAACCTCTCGGAAGGACTTACGGTCCCGCATGTTTAACGTGATCGTACTCCGCCTGAACACGGCGGCAGTTTTGGCAGTGGCGGGAATCGAACCCGGACCTACCTAGTGCAAATCCCGCGCGCTAACCACTGGGCTACCGCGCCCTCCGCGACAATCTCCATAACCTTCTTTTTATTCACCCAATTTAGACCGGAACCCAGTAGGGGAGGCATCCACAGGGTCCGTACCCTCCTTCCTCTACCAACAACCTCTCGGAAGGACTTACGGATCCACATGTTTAACGTGATCGTACTCCACGTGAAAATGGCAGCAGTTTTGGCAGTGGCGGCAATCGAACCCTAGCCTACCGAGTGCAATTCCCGCGCGCCAACCACTGGGCTACCTGTTGGAAATAATCAATACATCGCGATTCACGTTCCCGTGAACGGGCGTTTATGCAAATTTAATATGAACGACTCTTCCCGTTCACCGGCGTGAACCGTGACGTTTTTCAACATGAGGTTTCATGCAAATCAGTTCTCAATGCGTACGCATCTGATTTGCATATCCGGGGGCGTTTCCGGAACTGTCCATTCTCGGATATATAGGGCAGAGGTTTCTTGAAGCAAATGAGAAGGTCGAAAGAGGTCGATCGAGATCAGACGTCTGAAGAAGTCAGACGAGATAGACACTGATGGTCTGATGCAGGCAGACAGAAATGTTTTTGACTGAAGTACTGCGGAATATCGTTTGACGACGGTGAATAGTCGAAACGGATGCAGATGTGGTCAGTTTGGACCAGCATGTATTGAACGTTAAATTTACTTACAAACGTTCGGAAGCCGCTTTAAATATTTTCCTGATGTTTTATCCTTTGGTTTCCCTTTGCCAAGAGATGGTGGCTGAAATACACGCAAGTGATAGAGGTAGTATAGTAACTTACTACCAAATGCTTCAAGGAATCTCTGTCTAGTCATTTACAACTAAAAATCTTTTGTACATAGTATATTTTTGATGTTTTACGGCATGGTAAATTACCAGGTACGTGTAATATGCCGAGTTGTGTTTTTCACCAAATAAAGTGAACGAAGTTTTTCTTTAAAACTGGACTTGTGTACTTTCATAACCCAGCCAACACTTATTGACTCTGACAGTGCGTGCTTTGCTATCTTCAAATTTTAAACGTTTCCAACAGAAATGGTTATGGGCCAGTTCAACGCCCAATAGAGTCATAAGTGCAAGTATCTTTAAAGAAATCGTTCCAGTGTTCAGATGGGGGCCGCACCTGGCACCATTTTGAAGTTCGTGTGAACAACGAAACGTAAACAGTGTACAAGAACTTTTACTTCTGCTTCTTCAAAACTACGAGTGGCCATGGAGGCAAGTAGAACGGAGTTGCTGACGCGGGACAACTACGTCACCTGGCGTACCGACATCTCATTCGTCCTCAAGGGAGAAGGATGTTTCGGACACGTAGATGGAAGTGCTAAGCCTATCGAGGAAGATGCAAGTCGCCGCGACTACGATGATTTTTATCGCCGGAAAGACCGAGCATTAGCCATCATTTATCAAAGTTTATCCTCGGAATACAAGGAGTTGATAAACGTCACCGACGAACCTAGTCAAGTATGGAATACCTTGAAAGAACATTTTCAAGCGCCTTCCAGAGCCAACCTGGTTAGATTACTAGATGAGTTCTTCGACGTTCGGCCAGAGCCAGACGAGCCTGTTGACATTTTTTGCTCAAGACTGCGGAAGGCCGTGACGAGGCTTAAAGACGCGAAACACCCCATTGAAGACCTATATGTAGCATTCCAGTCGATACGGTACCTTCCGGAAGAATTCCGAGGTATCGTTCAGCTTATATATCGATGGAATGACTCGGACTTCAAGCTCAGCAAAATACAAGCAGAGCTAGCAGCGGAGGAGAGCCGGCTGAGGCAGCAAGCAAGTGACTTTTCCAAAACTGTGAGTTCAAATTCTGCATATTTTACTTCTAAGAAATTTGTAAATAGAGTAAAAGTGTCTAAATTTCCAAATGTATCTCATAATGTGTCTAATGTAAATACTTCTAGTCATAATGTAAATATTTCTAAAAGTAAAATTAAGTGTTTTAAGTGTAACAAACTAGGTCATACTAAATCTAATTGCAGTAGAAATAATGGATCTAGTATTGTGGAATTTCTTGGGTCTCCACAGATTGAGGCTAATACTGTAATCGATCCTAGCGATAGACTCAGCTGGGTAGTAGACACTGCTGCTACGCGACATTTCTGTAATAACATTAAGTTATTTTCAAAATTTAATGAGTGCAAAGGCACTTCAATGTCGCTAGCAGTAGGGGATGTCGAAAGTCCAGTTGAGGCTATCGGGACGGTGGAAATGTATGTCCAATTTAAGGATAAGCAAAGTATTATCAAATTGGAAAATGTTATGTATTCTCCTAAACTTAGGAGAAATTTATTAGCTGCATCTGTTCTTGAGGAACAAAATTTTAGTTTTAATGGAGCTAATGGGGTTCTATGGTTTTTTACACCTAAAGGGGAGAAATTCTTTTATGCAAAAAGAAAGGATGGGTTGTATTTTTTAAAACCTAAGTATAGTACCCAGGAACAACATAACGTAGAAAACCGTCAATCTAAAGATAGGGATCGAGATGGAGACAAGAAACACAAAAAGGATAAGAAATCCAAGGATAGGGATCCTAGTGCTTCCAGCAAAATAGACAAAGTAAAAATAGCACCTAATCTTAAAGAAACTAAATTTAAATCTGACAAAACAAAAACTAAGCAGAATAAAAATGTGAATAGTTCAATATCTAAGCCTAGCAGTTCAGTAACTGAACTTAATAGTACAAACTGTCTTTGGCATAAACGATATTGCCACATAAACGCTGAATATCTCCTCCAAACCAGCAAAGTTTCTGCCGTAAACGGACTTCCTAGGCTTAAATACAAAAAGTTAAATTGTAAATCGTGTAAATTGGCTAAGTCTAGGAGAGTATCATATAAACCCACCGGTAGGATAAGGTCCACTAAACCATTGCAATTGTTACACATGGATGTGTGTGGTCCCTTACCCACAGCCTCATATGGTGGGAACAAGTATGTCTTAACTATAACAGATGATTATAGTAGAAAAGTTTTTGTTTACCTCATGAAACAGAAGTCAGAAGTATTTTCACATTTTAAAGAGTTTCAGGCCGGAGAAGAAAGGCAGTTAGGTACTAAAATTCTATGTATCCGGACGGATAATGGGATGGAATTCTGCCATGATAAGTTCAAAAATTACCTGAAGGATATCGGTATTAAGGCTGAGAGGACTAACACATATACCCCACAGCAAAATGGAGTATCAGAGCGATTCAACTTAACCGCATTTGACTGTGTTAGAGCCATGTTGAACGACAGCAAATTGCATGACAGATTCTGGGCGGAAGCAATATTGTGTTTTGCATACACTAAAAATCGAATATGTCACAAATTTAAGACAAAAACACCACATGAACTCTACAGTGGTAGAAAACCTTCAGTCAAACATCTTAGAACCTTTGGTTGTAGAGCATATGTAGGCAAACCCAGTCAGCTCAGAAAGAAGTTAGACATGAAAGCTACAGAAGGGGTGATGGTAGGCTATGCTACTAAAACTAAGGGCTATAGGATATTTTTGTCAGGGGAGAAACGAACAATTGAGACCTGCAATGTGAGGTTTGATGAGGGTGATGTAGTGGAAGGCATCCTGGACCCAATTTGTCCCAGAAATATCTCCTCAGGGATATCAACAGATAACCTTTCAGAATACTCCGACGGGGAATATCCGAGAGGGCAGTCTGATGGGGGGGCAGGAGAGAGTGAAGACACTGGTGACGATCCGTCTGAATCCAGTGAGGAAACGGACTCTCCTGCTGACTCCAGTATGACTCCTTGCTCGGATATTGCTTGGCAGCGAAAGACGGTTCCAAGACCCGATGGGAGTAGAACCGATGTGTATTATTACGCTCAAGGAGATAATAAAAGGCTGAGGTCGCACAATGATGTTAAGAAATATTGTGATAAAAGGAATATACAATTTGATCAGCAACTGTTTAATTTTCGGGAAAATAAAGGTCTTAAAAGGGTCAGAGGCAGACCAGAAGCAAGCAATATTGAAATAAATATACCAAAAGGGTACAACGCTGCTATTAAATCTTCCCAGTCCGAGAAATGGTGTAATGCTATGGATGAAGAAATGGCCGTAATGCAAGAGAGGGGTGTCTGGGAACTAGTTCCTGCATCCACCTCACAAAAGCATATAGGCAGTAGATGGGTCTACACCATTAAGAAAGACGAGAATGGGAAAATCAAGAGGTTTAAAGCTCGTTTGGTAGCCCAGGGGTATGGTCAGAAAAAGGGAGAATCATACGATGAAGTTTTTAGCCCTGTTGTTAACTTCAACTTAATTAGAGCATTCTTCTCAATTTTCGTATGCATGCTTGGCTGGATGCATTTCCAATTAGATATCAAATCTGCCTATCTCTATGCTAAATTGAGTCAAAAGGTATATATGAAACAGCCTCAAGGTTATGTCAATCAGGAACAGCCTGATTATGTTTGTTTGTTGAAGAAAGCCATTTACGGTCTTCATCAAAGTGGAAGAGAATGGTTTAATGAACTTGACACCAAATTAAAAGAATTAAATTTTTTAAAACTTCAATGGTGTAATTGTGCATATATTTACAATAGCAAAGTTCTTATGCTAGTCTATGTGGATGACATAATTCTCTTCTCAAAGTATCAAAGGGACATAGACCACATTGTTTCATTACTTAGCATAGAATTTGATATCAAGGTATTAGGAAAAATTAGAAAACTGTTAGGCGTGGAATTTAAAGAGTGTGACAATAAATTTTTTATACATCAAAGTCAGTATATAGATAAAGTATGTCAAATGTTTCAACAGTATAAATATCCAGTTACTTCACTTCCCATTTCTAAAGGGAATATTCTAAGTAAAATAGATTGTCCAAAGACAAGTGAAGAAATAAAGCAAATGCAAAGTTTTCCTTACAGGAGCTTAATTGGGTGTTTGGCTTTTATATCTAGTAGGACTAGACCTGATATTTGTTACGCCATCAATATATTATCTCAATTTCAAGAAAACCCTGGAATTAAGCATTGGGATGCATTGTTAAGACTTTTAGGATATGTTGAAAAGACTAAAAACTATATGTTGAATTTATCTAACATTCAGGAGTTAAAATTAAATTGTTACTCAGATTCTGACTTTGCTGCAAACAGAGATGACCGTGTTTCACTTGGAGGCATGATACTCTTTATTGACAATGTACCTATTTCTTGGCGTACCTTTAAACATAAGTGTGTCAGCTTATCAACCATGGAAGCTGAATACGTATCACTAACTGAAGCCGCTAAGGAAATGGTATGGGTACAAAACATAATAGAAGAATGTCATTTACTTGGGTTAAACTTTAATAAAAGTAACAGAGTTATTTTTAGCGACAACCAAGCAGCCATTAATTTTTCTAACTCTCCAATTGAAAACAACAGAACTAAGCATATTGATGTTAGATATCATTTCCTAAGAAATTTAATAGTCAATGAATCTTTTAATGTTAAATTTGTAAATAGTAAAGATAACTTAGCAGATCACTTTACTAAACCAATGACTAAGGAAATAATACTTAAATTTTGTAATAAAATTTTTAAAAACTAAATCAAAACTTTTTGAGATTAAATGTTTAGTCTAAAGAAAATTTTAAATACTAAATTGAATTTACAACTTGGGAATTTTTTTTAAAGATGTCATATATATACATTATTGTTTATCTTAAACCTCATTGATATAAGATAGTATATCTTGAGTATAAATTTTTGTGATATTGAATCTTTTTCACTTTACACCTTTGTATATACATCCATTTTCCATGACCCGCATGATGCTAAATAATAGCTTATGTGTATAAAATTTTGTATTTTTCAACTTGGTAAAAAGTATGTGTTGAAAGTTTTGATAAAGGAATTTTATTATCTAATTACTTGCATCATGTATTTTTAAATATTTGGTATATCAATGCAGTCTAATAGTATTAATTATGTATACTTATATTGTGTTAATAGACTAAATTTTTTAAGCTTTTTGAATTATAGTGTTTATACTCAAATTTAAAGTAAACTTAAATTCTATGCTTATACAAAATCTTAATCTTTTAAAGTTGACTTGTTTAATATGATAATGTGCTTATACTTAAATTTTGGATACTTATAATTAAATTTAAACTAAAATTTCAATTTTTGAATGCTAATACTTGTTAAGCATTGAAGTTGTGTTGTATATAAATTTCTACTTGATGTGAAATGTTGTTGTTACAATATTGTCGACAATACTTAACTATTTTTCAGATGCTATAAGTACTTATACATTTTTATTTTAAATTTAATAATGATATAATACTTTAAATTTTTTCCTTCATTATATGTTTGATAGGATACTGGGGGCCTTGGTGTTTATTGATATACCTTGGTTTCTCAGAGTAAGTTTTCTTTTGCATATGCATTGAGACTTAAGGATTTGCATGAGGGGGCCGATTGTTGGAAATAATCAATACATCGCGATTCACGTTCCCGTGAACGGGCGTTTATGCAAATTTAATATGAACGACTCTTCCCGTTCACCGGCGTGAACCGTGACGTTTTTCAACATGAGGTTTCATGCAAATCAGTTCTCAATGCGTACGCATCTGATTTGCATATCCGGGGGCGTTTCCGGAACTGTCCATTCTCGGATATATAGGGCAGAGGTTTCTTGAAGCAAATGAGAAGGTCGAAAGAGGTCGATCGAGATCAGACGTCTGAAGAAGTCAGACGAGATAGACACTGATGGTCTGATGCAGGCAGACAGAAATGTTTTTGACTGAAGTACTGCGGAATATCGTTTGACGACGGTGAATAGTCGAAACGGATGCAGATGTGGTCAGTTTGGACCAGCATGTATTGAACGTTAAATTTACTTACAAACGTTCGGAAGCCGCTTTAAATATTTTCCTGATGTTTTATCCTTTGGTTTCCCTTTGCCAAGAGATGGTGGCTGAAATACACGCAAGTGATAGAGGTAGTATAGTAACTTACTACCAAATGCTTCAAGGAATCTCTGTCTAGTCATTTACAACTAAAAATCTTTTGTACATAGTATATTTTTGATGTTTTACGGCATGGTAAATTACCAGGTACGTGTAATATGCCGAGTTGTGTTTTTCACCAAATAAAGTGAACGAAGTTTTTCTTTAAAACTGGACTTGTGTACTTTCATAACCCAGCCAACACTTATTGACTCTGACAGTGCGTGCTTTGCTATCTTCAAATTTTAAACGTTTCCAACACTACCGCGCCCTCCGCGACAATCTTCTCATAACCTTCTTTTTATTCACCCAATTTAGACCGGAACCCAGTGGGAAAGTCATCCACAGGGTGCGTACCCTCCTTCCTCTACCACCAACCTCTCGGAAGGACTTACGGACCCACATGTTTAACGTGATCGTACTCCGCGTGAACACGGCAGCAGTTTTGTCAGTGGAGGGAATCGAACCCGGGCCTACCGAGTGAAATTCCCGCACGCTAACCACTGGGCTACCGCGCCCTCCGCGACAATCTCCATAACTTTCTTTTTATTCACCCAATTTGGACCAGGACCCAGTGGGGGAGGCATCCACAGAGACCGTACCCTCCTTTCCCTGCCACCAACCTCTCGGAAGGAATTATCGACCCATATGTTTAAGGTGATCGTACTCCGCATCAGTGGCGGGAATCGAACCCAGGCCTACCGAGTGCAATTCTCGCGCGCTAACTTCCCGCGCGCTAATTTAAATTTATAACGACCATATGCTAGGCTCTTAATTCCACCATCCTCGTTCCATCGTTCCATCATTTAAAATAGCCATAAAATTAAAATATCCATTTAAAATATCTATAAATTAAAATATCCATAAATTAAAATATCCATTTAAAATAAAAAAATCAACCATATCGTTCCACCAATCCATAAATATAATAATTTCAAATACATCACCACAATTCAAACCACCATAATTCAATCATTTAAATTATTTAAAATATCCATTTAAAAATATCCATTTAAAATATCATATAAATATAATAATTTCGCCCGATGTATACAACACTTACGCTCGTAATTCAGTTAAAACCGAAAGCGCGGTCTCCATGGAGACGGGGAAGAAAATAATGCGGATGGGGGGAAAATGCCTTGAGGAACTGAGCCGGTAGCCGACAAATTTAAAATCATGGCGTCTTTAAAATTGCCATCCTGAAGGCAATTTTCATTATTTCTGGACCAGATTGGACTTGTAAGAATGCCAGATGTTTGACCTTTCTGAAAATGTAAATTATTAGTCGAAATTATGAGTACTTTTCACGATGCGAGAATTTAAAAACCAAAAATCGTTTTCTTGAGCAAAAAGTGACTTTTGTTTTAAAATCTTTAAAAAATATTAGAAATCGAAATTCAGATTTGAAATTGATATATTTTTACTCGTAATTGTCTGCTCTTTCCGATGGTGTGAGTTGTTTTTTTCTACGACGTCTGGATCGTGGAGAAAAAAGGGCAAAAAGGGCAAAAAAAGGTCGAAATCGCATAAAACATTAAATAAATAAAAAAATAATTAGAATTTTGAAAATCGGTTTTCACGTGTCCCCTTCCCTCCCCCCCGGGTCTCCGATTGCCAAATTTCGTAGCTCTCCGACGCGCGGTCGCGAAACGTATAGTGTATAAGACAGACAGACAGACAGACAGACACACACACAGACATTGCCTTTTATTATTTAAGATTCAGTTTTCAAATTTTATTTATTACACAATTATTGTTTTAAAGATATTGATACTTTTAGCATGTCGATTGGAAGCTTTAAGAGTACTTGTCTAAAAGTACCATTTTAATTTTATTATATATATATATATATATATATATATATATACTAAATACAATATACTGTTTACATGTATATATTGTATTATTTATTATGAAACAAATATGTGTCGCAAGTTTGGGGAAATCAATACTTTCTATATAGTACAAGAACTTAAAAATCTGAAATTAAAAAAAAAGGAATACATTCTGCTAACTTGAGAAAATGTGGTTGAGCTGCAGCACAGAAAAGTCCAGTTTGGAAAGCAATTTTCATACTTCACAGGTTTAAATTCTTATTACATTTTTCTTTTACATCTACATCTGAATGCATAATATAAGCCTTACATAAATTAAAAACTTCTGAACTTAGATTTATTTAATTTTATTATATTCCATTGAGATGTATTAATTTCACAGACATTTCTCTCAAATTTGATTTCAATCATCTAGCATAAGCTTTGTATTTCCTCTTTATGTACATTAAAGAAAAAAGAACAACATTAAAGTACCAATATTTTGTCAAGTATATTATTTGCTCTTACAATTTGCAAAGCAGAGATCAACATGAATGCTGAAACTTTTAAAAATAAAATATTTTAGCATCTTTCATCTCACAATTGAAATATAACTAGGTAGAACTATTAGTAATAGCAATTTTATAAATATCATTTTAAAGTGGAGAATTTTTTTATTCTTCTACAACCTACACTAATATCCATTTTAATTTCAATGACTAACATTTACATATTATCAGATTTTTTTTTTTTTCCATTTCAATATTTTATGTAGAGAAATATACAATTGAAACACTAATAGATGAGTGCTTTTAAACTTTTTCATGATACAAAATTAGTTATGAATTTTACAATATTTTTAATTGTTATGCAACTTCACTAATAACCAGTTTAGTTTAATTTATTATATTAATATTATTGGCACGTCATGATTTCTACACTTTTATGTGTTATACAAAAAAAAAAAACCAGAATTTAAACATACAAAAACATGCCAAATGCATGTTTTTTTCCCTTAATTATACAACAGCATATTATGAAAAGTAAATTAAAACTAAACATGTAAGCGAGTTCATGAAGATTATAGATCCCTAACAAAATGTAGTAAAGATTGTGTTGTTTCATACACAGGGTGGAAGGTCATGTATCAGTAAATGTTATGTTTAAAATGTAATAATTAGTCAACAGTCTAGTAAAATGACTTAATATATACAAATGTTACTGTAATATTTCAAATAAATACAAAAAATATGAGTAAAATATACATTTTTAACAATAGCTCCATAAAAAGTTTTAATAAATAAAAAATGTGCTATAAATTAAATAAAAAGTTCATAACTATAAAAAGATGTGATAGAAATTAGTTTATAAAACAGGCCCTTCATTCAACATTAAATTCATCAAAACTAAAAATATGTGATAAAGTATTATTATAAATTTATAGTCTTTATAGAAATACTCACAAGAAATGCTTGTCCAAAGAACCCACGACCAAGCAATCTCCCTAACACCAGATCAGATGGTCGGAATATTTGCTGATTCCTAGGTTGCACTCTAAAAGAGCGAGTTCGGGTCAAGTCTTGCTGCTGCCTTTTGTATGCTTGAAAACCACTGAGAATATAAAACATATATATCAAATATAAAAATTTGCTCTTCTAAACTATAGAATCATTTTTACATATCTTAGGAGCACTTATTGACCACAATCACAAAATAGAGCTAAAGCAGCTACAGGCCCATACCCAGACTAAATTCCTTGAGGAGGAGTGCTACTCCCTTCTCTCTTTTTACAAAAAAAAAAGGGAAGGGGGGGGGGGGGGGGCAAGTAGTATGTCAGACTGGTATGAAATAATTTTGTTTAACTAATTCTCAGTTACTGAAGCACAAGTCTATTGGTTTCACATTGTAATACTAAAGAGAATCACTAGTAAGCAACAAAAATAAAATTCTCATTTTATTACAAATATTTTCTTGTCTTTGATACTGTGAAACACATCTTAAGCTCTTCTTATATGGTGTTGTAGTAATACCCTTATTGTAGGTAAAAATAACAAGATTAGAAAATATTCTACACAATTTTATTTTACAATGGGTCACTCTCATGATATCACACGATAGTGAAACACTTTAACTCTAATGGTCCTATGTTACTAAAGTGATATAGAAATTTGTTTCTATCATTCATGGATTTATACCTATTTGATTGGCAAGTGGAAAATTCATTCAGTAACACAAACACTTTATGGAATGTCTTTTATCATGGTATTTACATTGCTTAAAGAAATTTAATTACCAGTTTATATAACATGTTTTGATTCTTCAAAATTTAGGAGTTCACAAATAAATTATAAGAAGGGCCCTAAGTAGGGGGCCCCTCTCCTGGCTATGGACATCAGTAGATGTTTGAATGATATAAACACACCTTATGAAAGATCTAGGAAGAGAAGAAGATCTCCGCAACTTCTGCTCAGCCGGTCTGTGAGACAAAGAGCACTTGGGAAGAACAGACTTTGGTAGGAAAGGAGAAGTATCCATGTGTGAGAAGAAATTCATTGACCGAGAACGCAGAAGAACAGCTGGCTCATGCTCGACAGTCAGTTGAACAGGTTTATCACGTTTCTGGATTAGTTTCTTGATCTAAAATAAAAATACCCTTTGACATAGAGCTTATACAATTGACAGTACTATCCTTAATGCAATTTACAAATGATCAAGTTAAAATAACTTAACAAATTAGATAAAATTTGTATCAATATAGTTAAATAGATAAATTCTAATGCCTTCAAAAGTCATGGTAGACAAAATAATTCTCAAAATTATAGAATTTTGCGATAAAGAAATCATATTTTTTAACAAAGTTTTCAGTAACTCTGGGAAAATTTTTAGGAGTGGAGATAACACTAAATTTTAAATAAAAATTAGCTGATTTCCAAAATAATTTTTAGTTAATGGTTTCAAGCTAATATTTTTTTCAAAATTTAAAAATTTAAGATATAAATTTACTAATTTTTTTTCAACTTTTGAATATTGTGCACATTTTATTATTTATTATTAGAAGATATTTTCAGACAAAAAGAACACAAAAGAATTACCTCTTCTAAGGAATGATTCTGTAAAGGAGTACCATTCACTTCCAAGATTCTATCACCAATATGCAATGACATCAGATCTTTGTTTGGAATAACACTGGAAGCCAAAATACATGAATATAATTTACTATTATTAATGTTCCAGATAATTTCATTTCATATTGTCTTCAGTGGGATTCTTTGTTAATAAGAATTATTAATTCGTATTTTCAATTTACTGAGTTATTGGGGGAAGTAGGCTATGCAGGTAGTATTAGACTTTAATTCTGAAAGAAAATGCGACAAAAACATCAGTTTTATAGTGACTATCAAAAACAGTATAAGTGTCTTTGATCCTGTGATGGGGTTAGGTTTTCTAAGGATTAACTGCAGTGAGGAGGCCGTGGGAAAGATTGTTGAAAACTCTAAAATTATTAAAATATTATTGAACATCTACCAATTAGGGGAAAAGTTGTATTAAAAAAACTAAAAAATCAATCAGTAATCAGTTTTAAAAAATAAAAAAACTATATATAACTAGGGACTTTTATGTTATAAAATTCCAAACATTTTTCTTTAATACTCAGATATGTCAACCAGTTGATAAAGCTTGCAGTAGTGAAGAATGAAAATATCAGTAGTATTAAGATTTCTCAGTAGTCAAGTTATGAAATTAAATACATCTAAAATAATAAAATAAGATGTCTATCTATTTATGCCAGCTGTAGCAAAAAAATCTAAACATTGTACGGCCATGAAATTTGGTACAGAGATACTTCAGGACCTAGGAAAATACACCTCAGAGAGATTGTTTTTAATTTGAATTATGAAACTATGAATTTAATAGTCAATATATTTGTCCTTATCCAATATTTCCATAGAGCGACCAATTTTGACTGGTACCTTTGTTGAGTACTGCCATCTATTGCATGTTGTTAAAACTAAAACAACATTAAATTAAAAATATTCTGAACAGCATTAAATTAAAAATATTCTAAGTAATGTTTTCAGTTCCAAGAATTTATTGATATTTTGAGTGTTCTTTCAAACAAAAGTTAAATTTTTTAGAATTTTGAGCAATTTTACAAATTATATAACATTATCAACATAGCACAAATAAATGCAAATAACACACGCAATCATCAACATCTAAATTTAATGCTAAGTTTAGAATACATTGTCAAGTTTAAACGAAAAAAATCTCCTAGAATTTTAAACAATCTTATGAATTACATAACATTAAATAGCACAGATAAATGAAACAGGATGAATTAGATAATGTATTCAAATAAAACAAGCAGCAATATTCTCAGGTTTATTTGATGACACCATCAATAATGCTATTTGAAGATGAAAACATCATGGTTTGATTTTAAAAAGAGACTGATTTTCACACAAACTGGTCCATTAGCAACCAAAAATATTATCACAGAGTTTCCATTTTGACAACAAAAGATTGAAGAACGTTCTTTCCAATTATGCTTGAAATGAATCCAAAAGGCAATTCCTTCCTATTTATTTATTTTTAATGTATTATTTATTTAAGTAGTAGACACTTATTTAGGACCTAGGAAATGCTGGGTAATTTGTTCTAATACATAATAAAGGTACATTTTTGGTTGTGCCTCGTCTGTAGCTGGAGGTCTAAGTGCCATATGGCCATGAAATTTGGTACACAGGTACTTCAATAGCTGAAACAATTCACTTTGGCAAGATTTCTTTGAATTCGTTTTTTAGTTATTTTATGTTTTGGCATGATTTTGAGCAATTTTCACACAAATTTGTTTTTTTTAATGACTGAAAATATTATCAGAGTTTCCATCTCGGCACCATTGGAAAGATTAAAGAACATTCTTTCCAACAACAATGTTTGAACTGAAATCATATGACAATTCCTTCACATTTTATTTTTATTTATCAAATACATCAAAATCTGCATTTTTTAGGTTATCTGATACTTATTTTGCCACATCCAAACAGCAAGTTTAGTACAATTCTATAGTTTGGCAAAAGTTATGTGTATATATCTTCATATTATATAAAAAAATTTCCACTTTAATTAATATGTTATTTTATTTTCTGTGATTTTTTAAGTAAATGCACAAAAGTGGGTCAAAGTTTAACGTGTGCAGGTTGAGTGAGTCCATTGAAGAGCAGAAAATACAACGTGAAAGAATTATCAAAATTGGAGTACGAGTTGCTCAAATAGATATAAACAGATAATACATTAAAAGTCCCCACCCCCTCTTGCAAGGGCGCAAAAGTCAGAAAACAATAAAAGTGGGTCTAAACTTAGCATGAACAGGTCAAGTGAGTAAATTGAATAAAAATTAAATTGCAATTTCAACAATCATAACACAGTCAAATATTTGTCAAATATAAAATAAGCAAATTCCTCTGATGGACACAATTTAAATTGAAATCCATCACTTGATGATATTCCGTGCATAACAGATTGTAACATTTAAGTTCAAAACAGTTATCTGAGATGCAAACCTGCACAGCAGGTGTGATACCCCTAAAGAAGAATAACATTTTTCGCAATCCATGTACACAAACATAGCAGTTATGATACTCCTTAAATAACAGTGAAAATTCAATATTAATCAGAGATACAGGGGCTAAGCTAGATCAAAATGCCAATGAAAAAATATAGGAGGAGTTATGAATGTAATTATGCCCCTTTGATGGATACAAATAAAATCACAAATTCGACAATCATACCACAACCTATTGCACCATACTGTATATACTTCTGTATAAGTTGACCCCCACCCCCCCTACTTTCAGAGAAAAAATCTGAAAAAATTAAAAACTTTTTTAATTAAATTTTAATTAAAATTAAAATTTTTTTTTTATAAATTTATTCAAAACACTTGAAAACAAAAATAAATTATATATATAGTAATACAATGGTGGTCGCAGTCCTAAAATTGAAGTGTGAGTCATATTTTAAACATGGGTTTCCCCGCCCTCTTCTCAAGATTTTTGGAAATTGTCTACCTTTTAGAAATCTGCGGGATAAAAAACTATAGACTTTTTTGAAATTCTGGCTCCTTAGCTCTCCTTGAAACATTTTAAGCTCTCATTTAAGATAAATTCAGAATCGCAGACCAAAAATTGAGGAAGGAAATACGTTTTTTAGAACAGGGTCCCCCTCCCCCCCCCCCTTTTTAGGAGTTTTTCGAACACATTTAAAAACCTATTAAATTTTTTGAATTTTTGAAAGTTTCATGCAACTCTTTGGATCGAGTACTATATTTTAGAAAAATCATGATGTACTAGGCCAATTATTGGCTTCAGAATAAGGAGGACATATACACATGGATTTTCAAGTATTAATAATAAGATACTCTACGACTTTTCCAATGAATATATATATGAAATGCATTTCATTCAAGTAAAAGTAATTTAAAAAGAATTCCTACTCACTCTGATATGTGAAGTTCATGAAACCCATGCTCTAATTTTTGATTCTGACAACATCCAATAGATATGTTGACTTTCTTATTACATGCTTCAGAAAGAGCAGGAATTTCAACTAATTTAATACTGTGAGGTTCATTTGTAAAAGGTAATCTTTGGGATAGTGGTGCCATCTGCTGTTTATAGCAAGCTGCACTGGAAAGCAGAAAGAAGACATACGAATTAGCATGAATTTGTATAACAGGAGAAATAATAAAACAAACAGTTGTCTGAAAAATATATCAGCAAACGCATCACTACACTTGAGGAACTAAACATATTTCTTTTCAATTTAAACACAAAATTCAGTGAAATCAGAAAAGAAAACGAACACTTATATCATTCCTATAGCAAGGTATTACAAACAGCTAACACTCAAACCAATGATTGGCTAGTGCACCAATCTATGGTAATGATACCTCAAATTAGATAGTAGAATCTGAAGATATATTTTGATCTAACTGTTTAGTCTCGGGATACTAATCTATAACAGTGAGTGTTATTCTCTATAGCTACCAATCAAGCTGTCTCTTCAAGTGGTGAATTCTGCATGAATAAAAAGCTTCTAGATCACAGTGCCGCTCATTACATTTCAGCACCAATATGAATTTCACTCATGTCAAAGTCCTTTCAATTTAAAATACTAATCACTCAGTCTCTCCTGCCCAAAATCTAATGCTATTCTACTGTGTCACTCATGTATAAGATTGGCATACCTGGAGAAGCTTCTAGGATTTTAAAATCAGTTATTTAAATCAAAAATTGATTCTGACATACAAAACCAAAGCTTCCTTTATAGTAAAGTATAAGCAAGTGAATACTATTATATTAGATCTTGGTTTTGTAATGTATTATTAAAATAATACATTACAAAATCTGAAATAAAACAGAATTTACAAAACAATGCACACAAAAACTGTATCTACCAATAAAGTCGGGACCTCTCCACTAAAGCAAATGATTCGCCATCTCCAATGTACGAGTAACAATTATCACATTTAAAACATTCGGGATGAAACTTTTGGTCTCCAGCAAACTGTAAAAGCAAAAAATTACAGTTTAGTACAAACTACGATAATATATATATATATATACAACATGTCCCAAAAACATTAACCTCGACTTTTATTCCTTAAATATTGATCTTAGACATGTATAATAAATTACAAAGTTGTATAAAAAAAGGTACAGAATTTTAGGATTTTTATGATAGGTATAGCATACAATTAGATAAACCTGATAATGAAAATGTAAAAAAAGAATTTTTTATCATCATTTTTTGTAATAAAAAGTTTAATCATATCCCTTTTAAGGATATTCTACATTAATATAACTATCTACTGCCAATTAAAGAAACACGGATATGTTTAACTTATCGATATGTGAAGACAAATGGACGAAGAATATACAATTACAATCTACACAGTAAAGATCTAGCAAAATACAATAATCTTGTTTGCCAATGTGAAACCAATCAGTTATGCAATCAAGACCATAAGCATATCGTAACTGGGGATATGACAATAGCAAGAGATTCTATACTTTACAACGTTTTAATTTTAGGTACCAAATTTAGATATCAGGATTTTAATAAAGTAGAAAAAATCTTTACAAAAAAACAGATGAATTTATATACAAATTAGCAATTAAGTACAGTTTCCCTATTGCTTCTTTTTATGAATGGAAATTTAATGTATTAAAGACCTTCAAGCAGCATTATTATTTACGTAATAATCAAGTTACTATAAACAAAATTGATAAAAAGATTTTAGAAGATTTTTAACACAACTATGTGATTTCGTACATGGATAAAGTTATTAACAATTATGCCATTACGTGCAAGAAATACTACATTGAACAGCTTAATAAATGTTATGAAGACATACAAATGTACAAGAAAGAACACTGCCTTTTTAAGGCTAATCAAAACAGAATAATAGCCCTATACAAAAGAATTGGTATAGATATTAAAACTGTAAAATTTCCATACTTAGTGCTAATTCCCAAGATTCACAAAAAACCCCATCAAATTCCGTCCTGTTACGATTGGATGTAATACTTATTTAACTAAAACAAATAACTTGTTATTAAAAATTTTGAAACCTATCATGAGAAAAATTAAAACAGCAGAATCTATTATGGTAAACAACAGCTATGAAGTAGTTGACAAAATAAAAACTTTTCTTGACAGATTCTTTTATAGGAGCTATGATTTTAAATACCTGTTTAACAATATCAATTTACAGGACTTATTTGATATATTAATGGAAACATATTTGACCAGTCAAATGAATTTAACTTATGACATTAATAAGTTTAAACATGTTATTAAAATAGTTTTATTTGAAAACATTTTATACAATGGTACTGTCTTTTACAAGCAAATAAAAGGAATTCTCATGAGAGGAGGATGTTCTTCGTTACTCGTCGATTTATATTTATATAAATATGAACATGGTACACATATTATTAATGAGATACCATACTTCCGCTTCGTGGATAATATATTGATTGGACAGTTAAATAAATCTTGTATATTTGACTTTGGATTTTATCCCTCTAACCTGGAACTTATTGAAAGTGAACAAACTATATTGGAAGAAGTAGACTTCCTGGATATATCTATACATCATGATCAAAATGACAAACTTTGCTTTAAGCTATTTGACAAACGTAGAAATGTCGATTGCAAAATTAATTACATCAACAGCTGGCATAGCAATTTGAGTAACAGTATACAGTGAAATTTAATCATTAATAATTTTATAAGATACAGATGATTGAACTCATCAACTGAACAATGGAATCGTTGTGAATGACAATTGATAAAGGAAGCATTGAAACAATCATATCCTGCACGATTCCTCAGCAAATATTACCTGACATATTGTAAAAAACTCTGTGAAGAGGAATATACTAATTTTGAAAACTTAATACCATACAACTATATAAGCGAAACTTTATCACTGCAATCATGAACTCCTTGGATGAATCACAGTATTGGTATTTGATCTAATGTGTAAATGGACTTCCAGGCATCATGGTTGGTTTTTGACTTGTATGGTACATGGGATGTGGATTTTTATAACAGACTTCACGACGGAGAGGGTTTGCTTTTGTCATATTGTTGGGTGATAATTCCATCTTAAATTTTAACGTGTTCTGTTTCTGTCTTGATTTTGATATAATCTTTATTTCATTGTCATTTTGGGATTCTATTTTTCCCCTGCACACGTAAAGGTGTTGTTTCAGGTGTATGGTAGTTTCTGGGAGTGTTTGCCGGGAATTAAAGCATGCTTAAACCAGGAAAAGGGGTCACAATCCCCCTTGACCTTGCTACAACCCCATTAACACACCTTTTTATGTTTTATGTTTTTTTATATATATCTTTTATACTGTATATATATATATATATATATACAGGGTGTCCCAAAAACATTAACCTCGACTTTTATTCCTTAAATATTGATCTTAGACGTATATAATAAATTATAAAGTTGTGTAAAAAAAGGTACAGAATTTTATGAAATCGATAAAAATTTTCAGGGGATTAAATTTTAAGAAATACAAAATTTAAATTTTTATATGGCCCCCGTACAAAAACATTTTCAATGAGTAAAATGTGCCCCATACACTAAAAAGGTGATGTACAAAATTTCAGCATTTTATTATAAAAAGTCCCAGAGATATGTTTAAACAAAGTTGGTGAGGAATTAATCACAAATTAAAATGTAAATGTTTACAGCAAGAGTGCAAATGACGCAATGCAGAAATGCATCATACGCTTGTTATTAGGCGAATGCAGCTCTGCATTGGCATGGATGGAAAAATTTTGAACAAGCTTCGTAATCTTTGTGTAAAGTTATTATTTCTACACAATGTAGATACTTTTGTACCAATAAATAGCAAAATTATTATTTATATATATAATCATTGTTTTCTTTCATAATTTGTGTATGACCATATCTGCCAACCTGGGAAAATTGGAATGTGTAAAATTTTACGTGAATAAATGATTTCTTTAAACTACATGAGCAAACGACATTTCTAATGAATATAACTATGTACAAGTACCTGCATTAAAAAAATACTGCATTAAATACCAGGCATAGTACTGGTAGAATATGAAAATTCAGGACACCAATTTTGTAAAATTTCAAGACAATAAATTATAAAACAAAAAATATTTAAAGGTTTTATCCTGTGAAATATAATAATATCCTTTATAATGAAAACAAATATTTATGTTTGGTAAAACACTATTCACTAAAGAGAGTAACAAATATTGATCTGTAATAATAGAAAAATATATATATATATTAAGCTGTAAAACATGGTTACCCCATGGGTTTTGTAATTAAAATACTTTCAGAATTCAATGGGCTAACTGTAACTGAATGTAAGGGCAGATATTTAAACTGTTAAAACTTTGTATAAATAGCGTTGTCTCACGTGAATTGGGTTCGGACATTGGTGAGGTTGACTTCTGGTTGGTGTTTTGTACATCAGACATTTTTGGTAAGATTAGTTTTTGAATTTTGTAGAGACGGGTTATAGGGTAGTTTCTTTTGTTAAAGCATAGAGAAATTGAACTGGTTTTTCGTGTATCTTTCAATTTGAATATTTGTATTTTTGCTATGGGTTTTTGCTGTTCGGTATTGATGGTATTAAAGCCATTCTATGTATAAGTATCGGCTTCCGGGAGTGTTGCCATGGCATAAAGCATTTGCTCAACCGGAGAGTGGGGGTCACAACTCCCCCCGGCCACTTGTGATACTTTTCGTCTTTCGCATTCTTCTATTGCTTTTCAGTTTTTAGGTATTCCTTTTGGTAAATATATATATATATATATATATATATATATATATATATATGTATATATATATATATATATAGCACTGAATTATATTCCTGCCTAAATCATTGCTTTAATACCACTTTTTGGAAAACATCCATCCCTTCACAGAGTTTATACTCATATTTCAAAATAGAAAAATTTATATTATGCAAATATAATTAAAAAATAATTAGCCATAATGCAAAAATAAGCTAGTTTAGTCGATCTAATATGCAACATTTAAATGATGGATGGATGGAAAAAGATACTATATTCCTGCCTAAAAAGATACTATGCCTAAAAAGATGCCTAAAAAGATACTATATTCCTGCCTAAATCATTGCTTTAATACCACTTTTTGGAAAATATCCATCCCTTCACAGAGTTTATACTCATATTTCAAAATAGAAAAATTTATATTATGCAAATATAATTAAAAAATAATTAGCCATAATGCAAAAATAAGCTAGTTTAGTCGATCTAATATGCAACATTTAAATGATGGATGGATGGAAAAAGATACTAACGTACTCTCGGCAATTCATGTGAAGTAACTGAATTGCGCAATTATGCGAAAATAATTAAGAAATTAACCATAATAATTAATTAGAATATGAAAATAAGCTAATTTAGTCAATCAAAAATGCAATATTTAAAAGATTGAGATGGATGGAAAAAGATACTATTGTACTCTAGGCGATTCATGAAAACAAACTGAATTGCGCAATCACAGTGTTTATGCGAAATTAATGAACAAAATAACATTTTAGCGATTTATGCTGAATAAGACAACCTTTGAAGAAGTATATTTATTACTTTTATAAAATAAACGATCCAGATCTTAATTTACATTACACTCGGCCGTAAATCTCTGTTAATTTGATTGGCATTACGCTGCATTTTATTATGGTTTGCTACGATCCCGGGAATGGTAGAAATCAGTGCTAAAAAAGTGGAAAATCGGTGTTTCTGAGGAATTATACCATGTCTGGTTAATTGATAAATTCCATACAAAAAAAGCCGGAGAATTTCAACGGAGATTAATTCCCTAGTAATGTTAAAAAATTCAAATAAATGTGGAAATGCGTAAAATATAGAAATATATGTGTAAAAGTGTAGAGCAGTTAAAATACATAAATTTTACGCATAATGTGTAAAAGTTGACAGGTATGTATGACCCCTGAAATGCGATCTGCCGACATGGTTTTTCCCCCCTTTGAAAACCCATGTCGATGCATCAAAAAGTGGTTTAAGTCAGCATTTTTGTCTTTTCATATCTCTGGGACTTTTTATGGTAAAATATTGAAATTTAGTACATCATCTTATTAGTGTATGAGGCGCATTTTAGCCATTGGAAATGTTTTTGTATGGGGCCGTGTAAAAATTTAAATTTTGTATTTCTTAAAAGTTAATTCCTTTGAAAATTTTAATCGATTTCATAAAATTCTGTATCTTTTTTTACGCAACGTTGTAATTTATTATATATGTTTAAGATCAATATTTAAGGAATAAAAGCCGAAGTCAATGTTTTTGGGACACCCTGTGTATATATATATATATATATATATATGAAAAGAGAACGAGATGTACAATCTAATCTGTTTAAGCTACAATAATCATAGGATAAAAAATTTAGCATGGTGGTAACATATAACTTTCCTTTTTACTTTCTCTATATACATAGTATGTATAATGTATAGGGAAGGTATTGTGATGGAATCAAAATTCAAATTTGAGCTTTCGACAGAAGAACATGCTTTAAGCATCCCTGAACTCAAATTGACTGTTTTTAAGGTAGTGTATATGTATATGCAGATGATATCTCAAACAAATTGAGCATTTCGAATGAAATTTGGTACTAAAATTACAATTAGTGAAAACTGGAAGCTTATTAATTTTAAACCCAATAGAATGTTCAGAAGATCCTCAAATTTTTAATTAAATATTGAAAAAATCATCAAAAAACAGAAGTTTTAATAAAGTTATGCAAATAATCATGTTTTATGCAATTTTTCGTTAGAAAATTATTGACATAAATTTTAGAATGCTAGTACGAACTGTTCTTGAGATATTTAACTATTTTCAAATAAATTTATTAAAAAAATCACATACAATTAATAAAAGTATTAACTGTTGAGAAATATCTTCACTTTCATATGTAACATTTTGCGATAAATTTGTTAACATCCTTCTCTTGGATTTAGCTTGTTTCATTCACAAAAGAAGATATTTTGTGTAATAGTTTTGTATTTTGACACATAACAATTCACTGACAGTTATTTATATATAAGAAATGTTCTTCTCTTTATTTGTCTGTAACACTTGGTAATAAATTTGGTGAACATAGGAGCTTATTCAGCAAAATATCACCAATCTGGTGATATTTTGCTCCAGATTGATGAAAATATCCTTAAATTTGCAAAATTAAGTTAATGAAAATAATGCCAAATTGATGCATTGATTATTAAAATATTTTAATATATGACTATATTGCTTATTGTGGATGATATCAATATTGATAACTGTCAATTTAGAGTTGTATGAAATATAATTTTATTGTGCACTTTGAAATAGTTTTCCATGTTGTCATCTGGAAAAGCACCAAATGCACAATTCAACATTAAAAGCATTGTGGTGTAGATCTTATACATCATTTTTTCACTGTGAAAGAAGCAAATTCGTTGCATTATATAGGGAAAGTTATGTGCTGCCCACATCAAATTTTTTCAATTCACTTCTAACAGTCTAGAAATATTATATAGTAATTGTGAACCAGTAAACATAACTATTTTAGTATCCCACAAAATGCATAATGTTCAAATACTATAATTGAATTGTCATAGTCACAGGACCTGCATGTAAGGAACAAACCAAAAATTTGGAATACATTCCCACTACAGTTAACAGCATCAATAAACCAGTTTTGCATTTATTATATGCTTGCAAGCATGAAAATAGTTAATATCTGCAATGGCAATAAAACTTGCTATATGCTACAGCTTTTTAAATCTCTATAGGAACTAATAAAAAATTCAGTCCTATCATGTAGCCAGCTTCAAATTTCTTCAGAACTATTGAATGTAACTACCATTGTAGATATTGGATAATCCATGCCAATGAGTGCATACATACAAAACTGGTCCAGGATGCTGTTATATGCAATGGGAATAAGATCCCAAATATTATAAATGTAGCTTGCTTTACATTTAATCCCATTGCTTTAGATATATAACTGCATACCTTAATATTACATTGGATTATACAAATTTCTACATAATTATATTATATTTCTACATAACTTATAAGACGTGATATTTATGTTAACTAAAAATTACTTCAATTCAATGCTATATAATTGTAGCAATTTTTAGTTAGCTATATCTATCTCTACAAACAAAAGTTAAAGAAAAAAGAATCATTTTCAACTTAGTGCCGCAAGAAAGATTATCTCTAGCTTAGTGTGCAAAGCAGTGATCGCAAAAAGAAAATTTTCCAGGAGGTAAAAACACCCTTTAAGAGATATTTTTTTATTTCATGGGGTACTATTTAAAATCAAGGGGTATTGGTATTTTTTTTACCTAAAAACAAAGTACATGATTGACAAAAAGATAGGAAAAAAATATTTTATAAGTTTTAATTACAATAATTCCTACATGAAAATTTTTCTTACACATTTGCAATATCAGTGATGCTGACTTTTGGTCAAAAGAAGGGGACTTATAAAGCCCTCAAAACATATGTCTTCACTTATTTTTTTATCTCTGCTATTTTATCACTGATATTGCTATAAATGCAATTAAATAGTCATTTGCTGATTCAGGAAATGAAAACTAATAAAATTTGTCCCTTAACAAACCTTAAACACATGGCCTAATTTAACCTTAAACACATGAGATAATTGTTACTTCAAATATAATGACTAAAACCGTTAGTCAAGTCAATAAATAGCCACAAATCAGTCACTTAAAGAAGCTGTGACTTACCATTTATCTGGAGGCAGGAGGCTTCTGCCTTACAAAATTTTTGAAGCTGAATTTCAACCTCTGACCAGATCATACAATATATAAATATCCTATAACTATTTATTAAACTTTTCTCATTTAATTAGTAAAGATTAGAATTTAATTAATACTTACCATCACAGGGCCAGATATTGTATGCTCACAGTTGTGACACTGTTCTCCATATTCCCTCCAATAATCTTTTGGACAGAAAACAAGCCCATCTTTCTCAAAAAATGTACCACATATTTGCTGAAAGCACACTGAACACCTATGTAAAAGCATCATCCACAATTTAAAATATAAACACCAAATAGTTAATTGATAATTATGTTAAAATATAAATAACTATAAAATAAAGACTGATAAAAAGCAAAGTATAGATAAAGAAATTACAGATGGTTCTAAAGTATTAAACAATAAATCAGCAGTCAGATTTTAGTTTATTTACATACTAGATAGGCAGTTTTAGCAAGCCTTTGAAAAGAAATCATGAATCAGATTATCAGTACAGCTTCATAAAGACTATTTGGCGATATTTTTGGAGCAATTTTTTCTCAATCTGGTAATCCTGTTCTGTATCTGGCGACCCTTCCAGCCTTTCCGCTTCGAAAGAGAAAATAATATTTGATTTGAAATGGTTCATTTCAAGTGCATTCTTTACCATAGTGAAAATTGGGTAGTCACATTGCTGAAGTCAATCAGCTTGTACAGTTTACTGTTGTCTTGAATGTATTTCATTTTTTTTTTCTGCATTTACTGGGAAAATGCCTTCCATTTTTAGTGTTGTTGAAAAGTAATTGAATTTGGTTTTTCGAGCAATAGGCCAGCTTTGGTTTGTCATTTTAATGATTTCTATGTTATGTCTAAACAGCGGACAGAAGTCTATGCTCCATGAGCCACAGAACCAGGGACAATCCTATGGCGGGTATAGGGGAGTGCGTCCCACACACACACACACACACTAATTTCTGAGTAGGCAAATCCTCACATTCAAAACAATATTTGATCTTTTATTTAATTGGCTGAACAATTTTACATACGAAAAAAATGCAATGCTTTTTCTTCATTTCAATTCACTTAGCAAAGAAAAAGAAAGACGACAATTATTCTAAAACTATGTAAATATCAAACTACAATCATGACAGATTGAAACAGGAGCAGTACTTCGGGAACGTGCGAACACTATTCTATTCAACCTTTATAATTAGGAATTACAAAGTGATAAATGGTCACTGTGTGAAAACTTTGGACCCAGGTAAAATTGGACATGAAGGGTTTATCCTAAAATTCGTATTTATTAGACGAGATTTGAAGACAAAATAAAGTGCAAACCCTCACCAGACTGAAACGTATACATCGGATCTAGGGTTTCCAGATCCAATTTTAAAAATACCGAACATGAAATCTTTCTAAGCAACAAGTGAGTAGGGAGGGGATACTTTTAAATGAAAACACATAGTAATTAACAGTAATGAATTACTGATCACAACTTTCCTAGTAATTTTTTTTATTAGTTTTTTACATGAAACACATGGATTTCTAATTAATCGCATTTTTCACTGGACAAAAAACACTGATGAACGTTTCGGCAAAATATGGAACATGTGGCGACCAATGCCATCCCTCCCCATTGTTTTCGAGTAAACATTCTTATTGGTCCATCTATGTTCCTGTTTCCATAGTCTCATTCTCATACTATCCGATTTCGAACTGGTTTACGATATTTTATATGTTATGTTACATCTTTGAATAAGTTAGTTTTTGTTGATTAGAATCATGAATGTTAAAAAAATAAGTATGAAAAGAAAAAGGCAAAAGCTACAATGTGTTAAATGCGGAAGTTGTTTCGATGATGGCTACGTACAAAGACATGAAATTGCCGAACATGGGGGAAATAAAATTTCAGTGAAACACGTCGGAGCATCATCAGATCCATTTGAAGCTGCACGTAAAATAAAGCCTCTAGGTTACAGAGACGTTATCACAGATTTACAAGTCTTACAAACTGAGTTGGAAGTTCTTGCAGATCACTGTAAAGATACAGATTTTTTAACTTCAATAATGGATAAGGCTGAAGGATTCAAACACATACTTCCTTTAGTAAATATTTTTTGCAGATTTTCACTTATGGTTCCAGTAACGGTGGCCTGAAGTGAAAAACTTTTCAGTAAACTAAAACTAATAAAAACGTATTTACATTCCAAAATGTCTGATGACAGATTAGACACTATGCTGTTACTGAATAGTGAAAAAGATTTTGTTGACAGCATTGAACTCAATTCTGTTGTAAAGAGGTGGGCAACACTGAAACGTCGAAGAATTTAAGTGAAATAAAGTAAATTTAGAACATTTAGCATTTGCAACCTTTTAGGGGGAGCCTTCAAAATGTTAAACTAGAAGCTAGTACTATATAATAATGCAAGATATACAGATGCTGATTTCTCTACTTAAGGCCAATCGATTTTCTCCAAACTTGGTATGATAATAAAGCTTATTAAGGGTTATGATATGGCTACAACATTAACTCATTCAGAACCCCCGGTCATGTACTTAAGAACCCATCTCAGAAGGATTTGAACCCCCCCCCCCCTCCCTTTGGAGTCTTGTAGGGCATTTGGTATGGTTTTTTATACACAAAGTCAAATTTTTTCATTAACTGCATCAACTGTTTCTCATTTCCTGTCGTTTTCGAGAAAAATACATTTGAAATTTGGCATTTTGATGAATTACAGTAATGAAACTGTACCTCTATTTTAGGGGTAATTTTTTCTCTGTTCAGCACAAAATTGCAACCAGAAATCAGATGGGGATTTAGGATGGTGGCCTATGGTGCCTTCCTTTCATATTGAAACATAACATTAGCCCTATGGGGGAAAAAGTTGAATGTTGGGCTCCTCCTTTTAAAGAATCTGTTGGCAGCCACTGCCAGAAATGAATGAGCCAAAATTTCGGAGGAGGGGCAAACACAGTGCCTAACCGCTCATGTCCTTTCTTATAACGAATTTGAGGATATTATGAATTTTTCATATTTTTTATGTATTAGTTTATTATAATCAGTTTAATATTAATTATTAGCAAAATGAATCAGAAAATTTTAATTTGCAGTTGGCAATATTCAGACGTACACCCCCTCCCCACCACCACCACGAAAATTATGTTGGATCATCACTGCACAGAACATCTGTTGCACAAACAACTGTTGTTACAAGTGACCTCTGACAGCCAGCAGAACTAGATTCGATGATGTTTTTATAGTGGGCGAGCATAGCAAGGTAAGCCCGCAAAGTGGGCATAGGTCTATGTTCGAATTGCTATGGATCACTACAGATTGCTTCGAATTGTACAAAAGACTGTTGCCACATTGTGACCTCCGACAGAGAATGACCATGTCTATGTAAATTTTTTGTTTCTACATTATTTGATCCACTTTTACTGTGTTGAAATGTGCTATCTTTTGTTTTTGTATGCTTTTACGTTTTTTATGCATTTTTGTATTTTACTGATATTTTTCAATTATTTACCCGCTAAGCCTAACATGGTGTTAGTAAACACTTTTCAAACACTATCTTTCTTGACAACATTTTTGGTCGCCAAACAACGGTGGATTTTGCAAAAAGTCTTTATACTAAAGCTGTTCCAGATTATCAATAAAAATTATCATTTTTTAGTTAAATTATAACTATATGCACAATGACTATTTTCAATATATTTTCTGAACCACTAACTATGTATTAGCCAAGTTACAAAAGGTTATGTAATTACAAATTCTATAATTGGATATTTTTTTCAAAATAAGGTTAAATGTTCGGTAGCAGAAACAATGTGGTACGGCAATGAGTGCAGCAGCTTATTTAGCTTATAGAGATGCCAACCTCTCAGTTATAGTTTCAGTAATCTAGACAGGAAATTTTCAGTAATGGCGTAAGTGGTTCGATTTGCGATAAAAAATTGCTTGCAATAAGACATATGGATAAACGTCAACACTCGGTAATGTACGCGATACTACCTGAATACCACTATTTATAAGAAAATAATTAAAAAATTAGCCTTAATAATTAACCAAAGTGTGAAAATAAGCTAGCTTTAGTCTATCTAATGACTAATATTTAGAGGATGGAGATGGATGATAAAGGACACCTGTGGACTCCAAGGATTATACAAGAATTCCCTGAATTGTGTTAAAATAATTAAAAAATTACATGAATAATAAACCAACATATAGAAAATCTGTTTTTAAATTTTATCAATTTAATGTGCAATAATTACAAGATGGATATGGATGGAAAATGAAAGAAAAATGGAAATGGGCATTTTCCATAATTTTACGGATCATTTCTGTAGTCCATAATTTTATTCAGAAATCCATAAGAATTACAGAAAATCCGTAGTGGTTGGCATCTCTGACCTTACTAAATTATTTAGCTTTATGAAAAGTGGTTTGGTACAAAAGCAAAAATTTGATCAAAAAACAAAATTTACAATTTTTAACGCATTGAAAACTGAAAATTGCCTGAGGTAAAATAAATCAAATTAGGTACTATTAGGGAGTATGGAGAGAGATCAATCTCTCTATACTTCCTTTCAGAAAACTTCAGCATCAACCTTCTATCACTCTCAGTTTCTCAAATGTAAGGGATTGAAAACAGCTGTACGTTAGCACGTCAGACAGTATATGTCCAACAGAGTAAAACATTTTATTTTGGTATTGTAACATTTTATATAGTACAACTTAGCTACTAAACCCCTTCAAGGTACGGTCCCTGTGGATGCCTCCCCCACTGGGTTCCAGTCTGAATTGGGTAGCACTTCCCAGGTGTCCAAACAGTTACCGTATACCTTTCTGGTAAGTTGGATGGTCTGGGTCTCAACAACACCACCACCTTCAAGGTTGGTGTTAGAGTAAGATGAACAAGGCAATGTGCCCTATTAGGCACTGATCCTACACAATGGAAGATACCCCCTTAATAAATGAAATGTGAAAAAGGTCAAACAGTGTCTCATTTGATAATTTGAATCTTGAGAGGTTAGAGCAGATTGACCTATCAGTTACCCAAGAGCCTCTATAAAATTAGAGTAATTTTTTCTGCCTTGGAGAGGGAATGCCCGTGCCATGTATTCGCCTTAGGACTAAAAAAAATATATGTATCGCCTGGCCTACATACCTTACTACCACAAGTTCCAGGGAGTCTACAAAAGTAACTATACAACATTGTTGTAGGCTTCAATCTTTACTCTTGGGGAACACACAACCCTCTCTTTTTGGTTATGTAATTGATTAAAGAGAAAGTACATTTAAAAGTTCACCTGAAGCAAGTGATGTGCCAATCTTTATCAGATGCTTGAACACATTCTTCGTCTTCAATATTTTTGTGACATCCTGGACAGACAGGCACATCCATGCTTCAAAATTAAGAAAAAGAATTTGCATTTAATAAATGTAATTAAAGAAAGTAATTTTCAAGGAATAAAGTATTCAGATAAAATAAAAATGCAGTAGATTATAATTATAAAAAGAAAAATGCTTGAAACATTTCAATTATAAAATTATTTAAACTTTTTAACAGAATATTTCCTTACAATTTTGAGCACCTTTAATGAATTCTATCTTTAAATTACGAAAACCACAATAAACTATGAAACTCTGATGTAAAACTATGAAACTTTGATGTAAAGAATCACAAAATATATATTTTTAATTGACAACAGGGGCAGATAGATGTTTAACATAAATTATTTAAATTCTCAGACAGAAAAGGAATATTTAAAGCATATTCAATAAGAAGCAAATCAATATTCCTCTAAAAATAACAGCTAACACCGAAAAGGGTTATTTTGTTCTTTATAGATATTTAATATCCAAGCAGATCAGAAAAACTATTTTTAATTATTTAAACAATGAATACATATTATAATAGACATAACATAATGAATTACTGAAAGGCAAGTTCTTGGAAAACATTTGCAAATTAAAAAATAAAAGGAACATGAGACAATCATGTAAATGACGGGTTTTTAACCGACTCGGCAA
Source organism: Amaurobius ferox (assembly GCA_951213105.1). Classification (NCBI taxonomy): domain Eukaryota; kingdom Metazoa; phylum Arthropoda; class Arachnida; order Araneae; family Amaurobiidae; genus Amaurobius; species Amaurobius ferox. The sequence continues at coordinate 70,227,184 of OX578143.1, read as the reverse complement.
GACAAGCTACAGAACAGTGAAAAAATATATACATACTTACCTCAAAGGTGTCAAAGATATACTATTTTGAAACTAGCATAGTATACAAAAATTGTATAGATGATATTCAGGCAATAAATACATATTACAATTTGAATTAAAGAGGTTTGTAAAATTAAAGAGCTGTCGCAAACAAAATAATGAGCATACACAAACAAAATAATGATAATCTTATCCGGAATGAAGCATCAAGGAATGAATTTGATTAGCAGACGTCATTTTATCTCCATGGAGAAAACTACTGACCTGATTGAGTTTCATACAGAGAGTATTCACATGACGTCACGAGACAGTCACATGGTTTAACGACGTACAAATAAACCTTCCATGTTTGTTAGTACAAGATTTTACAGCCGCATATATTAATAATTGTACTTATATATTACATATTTAGCTTATAAAACGAACAGTTCGATATCTAAGAAAGTAATTTTATAGATTTCCAAGAATTATATAGAGCAAATATAATTAACCAGAAAGCAAAAAGACATGTGATTGCCTTGCTTTCATTGATCAAATTTGAAGAATAAGAAAATTAAAAACCTGTATCGATATAGTTGGCTATTATTTCATAATAGTTAAAATACACCTCTATATTAAAAAAAAAGTAGCTAACACCGCGGCCACTTTTGTTTGACAAAATCGAGTTTCTCGTCACGTACAGCAAAAACTACAGCATACAAAAAGATGAAATTCAGTACATTTGTAGGAAAATAATAGGGGAACACATTGAAGTGAACGTTTTATTATTTTAAATTTAATTTAAGAAATACACAATTTCACATTCCAAGAATGTCTGAGCTGCGAGTTCGAGTCCAACAGACAACAGCAAAACCACGAATTTTTGCAGACATGTACCTACATAGTGGAATTTTTGCAAGATTTCGCTCTATTAAATTTCGATTTAGTTTATGTTATTATTTTTTTTTTTTTGCACTTCTGAAGTGATAATTTTTTCCGTACGAGCAAAAATTTATTTAGTCAAGCTGAATTCCAAATTCTCTGCCATTAGTTGCTGGTAGAAACTTTAAAAAAGTGAACAAAGTATAGATATTTAATTCCAGACATGACTACAACATTAGTTAATATATTTGAAACAATGTGAAATATTGACAATGCTTTATTATTTATTCTTACAAACAAAGAGTTTCGTAATCATTGCTATCATGGAGATTCGGATTAAAATGATATATTGCACAATTATTGCTGTACATCTCTTAATATTAAAAAAGTAACACGATTTTTATCACCGCATTTCCAACTTTTCTGTGGTTGATTTATGGCAAGAACGTCACGTCTAAGTCAAAACGATAGACTACAACGTCAGTTCATACTACACTTGCAATTTTGCCAATGATATGCCTTGTCTAAATAAGTAAGAGTACAAAATACTCGACAAATCAATATATTAGTCTCGTGAGCTCAGGGAGTTGGTGAGTGCCAGCTCTCTCTCACAAGCGATGACTCGAATGGGCTTCTTAGGCCTCCATAGCAGGCGACACGATAGAGCTGGATAGGCAAGCTCAGCAAGTAGGAGACGAAATCGCCCGACTCATGAAGCGATCTACAGGGTTCGACATGGACAGCGAGTATGGGACGTGGACGTCAAAAGGGCTGATAAAGCTAACGAAGCGGGTTACGGGTGTTGGTGAGCGTTAGCAAATAAGGGACAAATCTCCAACGGGTGTATTATGCCTGTGGCGAGCTACAGCGCTAAATGAGCGGCAGCGAACAAGGGTAGGTACTTCAGGAGTTTGCGATCGTCTGCGAGCAAGGGATACGAAGACGGTTGTGTGCGTCGGCTGGGTTGTAAGAGCTAACGAAGCGAGCTCTGGTTTAGATGAACGTCAGTTAACAAGTGACGGTATTCAACGTGCATATTACGCCTGCTTAGCAGGCGGCACAAAAGTGCTTATAAAACAAATTTAGCTAGTAGGTGACAAAGCTTCGTGACTCGTAAAGCGAGTTACGGGTGTTGGCTAGTAGAAGCGGATTCTCCTAGTGTTACTAATATAGTTTTAAAAATATTTACTTTTTTGTTAATTATAATTCGTCCAGAAAGTTATCGATAAATTTTCACTTGTCATGTATTTCTGATTTCAAAATTCTGTTTACATAAAAAAATTGTCTTCACAATTTTTCTCGAATGTTTGAAATATTCGCATCTCAATACAAATAATCGTACAGCAAAATCATGTTTCAACTTCTATCATTTAATATATTTCTAAATGTGTTGGGTACGCATGTAATGTATACGCATTTAAAATGCATAATTATTGATCAATTGTAAATGTGTTTTATTTTAAACATATTGTTATGTTTTCTTCAGAAATCTCCCCCCCCCCTCCCATTTTTTTCCTACGTGCTTATTTGAAACAGTGAACTAAGAAAATAAGTAGTATATGTCATGGTAATGTTTACTATTTACAATTTTAAATACAAGAAGGAAAGGATACAAAATACTTATATAAATGCATTACAATAAATATTAAGTAATTTCTATATTTAGCATATGCATAACATTTAGCAACTACATCAAATGAAAAAAAGCTACAGAAACAAAGATAAAACTTTAAACACATGAAATATAATAAAATAAAAAAGCAGATATTAGGATGTGGGTATGTATCAGTATTCAAAATATGTAGTATACTCACTATATATATATATATATATTATATATATATATTATATATATATATATTATATATATATATATTATATATATATATATATATATATATACATATATATATACATATATATATATATATATATATATATATCGTCGACAGAAACATTGCACCTGCTGCAGCAGGTGCAATGTTTCTGTCGGCGATTTCCCCAAACGCTGGCAGAATTTGATATTCGCATGTTGTTCTTCAAACGCCATTTCTGTTTTCGACAAACGCGAACGACTACAGTTCACTGACACGCATTGTCTGAAAAACTCTGCACTGCGGACCTGCTTCTTCCTTTTCACATCTCGCATCACATGTGCCCCTACGCCACGGTAAGATAGTTCCCCTCTCCTCCAATCAGGGTTGGAGATATCAGCACAGTCTCCGAACTTTTTTATCCTACCTTGTATATATTAGTGCGTAGCGCTCATTGAGGTTCCAAAACTGAGCTTCCTCTGTTTAAAATATAATTTAAAGATACTTTTATTTATTATATTTTTTAAATAACTTTGCGAATATATATGTTTTTTTTTAAAAACTGTTACCCTTTACTTACTTAAAATGAGTCGCTTCAAAGTTTTTTCCCAATTAAAACGCATATCTATAAGCTGAAATCATCTAGCTTTTACGTTGTTCTGAAAGGAGCATAGCATTTGAAACACCCAATTTTTAAACTCCGCCCTCCCTGATAAGCTAGAACTAAAGGCTAGCTTCTAGGAAGGTGGGGCTATCGCCTTCCCGATTTTCATCCCTTTCTAAACAGCGTAATGACAGACAATGATTGGATATGTGAAGTGATGTTTCATGAATGAAAATTTCTTGGACAAGGCTAATGGATCTACCATTTCGTGTCAAACATGGCTCTATTAATTAATCTTCGCAGAAAAATGTCATACGTGATACTAAAAAATATGGCATTTTCCACGAATAACATGACATTCACCTAAATGTAAACAATATCAAGACGAATTAACACACTAATAATGACTACTATTAAACTTGAATATTTTGTGAAGTAGATTTACATAGTCACAGCAACAATATGGCGAAGCATCCGTTTGCGTATTTGGGCGTTTTAGAAAGAATAATCTGATTTCCCTTTAAAAATTACGTTACACAAGAATCTCAATTAAACAAAAGCCATTGGTAATTTTTTAGCGGATTTTTAACATATTGTGGTTAAGACATTTTTAACTTTTTTAAGTATAGTATTTGTAAATAATTGATATACAAAATTGTTTAAGGACATTGTTGACTATAGTGATTTTCAACTAAGCTTATGTTCCAGATATATTTCTCATCCATTTTCAATACACTCCTTTGAATTGCTTTATTTCGTTAGCTCTAACTGTTTATATTTACAAAACTCGTATATATTTTTCTATCACTTGCTAATAATATTCTAATATATTTCTACTTCATACATAGGCGCTTGTAAAACTTTATCCAGGAAGGGGGGGGGGGGGCAAACTCAAGCACATGATGCACAACATCAACTGAATTGATGTTCGCCTTTGTTATATTGAATGTCCAAGGGGGAGTGTGCCCCCCCCCCCCTACCTCTCCTATGGGTGACCAAGACTTCATATTTAATAAAATGATCGTAAAAGTTCATTTAATTTAGAAATAAGAAAACATTTAAAATGTCATACCATGTATGTATTCATCTTATATAGGCAACATTTTAAAATATCGTGCATTTCATCCACTCTTTACATTTTTATGTAAAATTATTTTAATTTATTCATTAATAAATAAAACTTATGAAAATGCCAATTCCAATATAAATTTCACTTGTAATACCAACTTTTTTTCCAAATTTTCAGCGTTCTCAGTCAAAAATCTCACGATACGCTATTTATATATATATATATATATATATATATATATATATATATATATATATATATATATATATATATATATATATATATATATATATATATATATATATATATATATATATATATATATATATATATATATAAGATTTAAAATGAAAAAAGAATATATATAGGTGGAATGATTGTGTTTACAGGGTTGCAGAAAGGTCAAGGGGGATTGTGACCCCTATTTCCTGGTTAGAAGCCAGCTTTGACTTCATGAAAACGCTCCCAGAGACTCTGCACGCCCGAAACAACAATCGATCATGCCCGTGGGGAAAAATGGCCGAATCCCAGACAACATAAAAATGATCAAAATAACAAAAATTGGAAATTTTACTAACCAGCAAGACGGGAATCATGGAAGAGTTGCACAAAGCGTATAAACTTCGAATAGGAAAGCATACATAAAAAAGTCGCGTCTAACTTATAGAGCCATCTGGATGTGCATCAATCAGATAATCCTAGGTAAGAGTTGAGTTGTATGTATAATATATATATATATATATATATAATATATATATATATATATATATATATATATATATATATATATATATATATATATATATATATATATATATATATATATATATATATATATATATATATATATATATATATATATATTTTACTGCCATTACGCAGTACGATTTTTATTACTCACTTTAGCAACAGTAAATCACTTCTTTACACTTTATCGAATGGCAACATTTGTCTAGTCATTTTTTACTCGTCACGATTGTACATTTGATGTGTATTTCAAGGTATTTATGTTTCCTTTCTATTTTATCAATCTTTATGCTTGTCGTCCTAATAACACATGTTTATAGATAAAATCTATCTTGCGTTTCAGAAACAAGCATTTTTGTGTTCATTTCGTTTAAAATATTAGGACTTGATAAAGAATTTTATCGAAATGAACTATTCTTAAACCTAGAGCTCTTCCACGTGCAAGCTTTAATGCTTGATTATTTTGGTATTCCCTTTTTCGATTCCTCTCCATTGACATTTGTTGATTATCTTTAGCTTTCTGAACTGTAATATGTATTATAATTTCCTCTTTATTGTTGAATTTCATTTTATTTCATTGTATTCTGTAGGCTTAAAAAATTTTTAAGATAGTGTTTTATGAGTTACTTCTTCCATTCTACCATTGGATTAACTATTTTAATATATTATATATATATATATATATATATATATATATATATATATATATATATATATATATATATATATATATATATATATAGAAGATTTTTATGATTACTTGTAATATATATATACCCGAGAAATACCAAAGAAAATTGCTTGTAAACTGAAGGTAAAGGTAAATAAATTGCAAAACAGAAGCCTAGTGTAGCACGATGAGCTATGCAAGAAATTTGGAAATTGAATAAATGGAATCTAGTGAATATAAAAGGAATAAAATTAATATGAAAAGCATTTCTGAAACCATGTACGTTATCAAGGGCCATACATGTTTCATTAATGCTGATTCTACGTTTCTGTTTACACTACTGTAAAATGTATTACAGAAATAAATATATATATATATATATAATAGTTTGAAAGTCAAATGAAAGAAAAATGAAAAGATGTAACTCGATAAACCTAACGTTCTCACAAGCTTACAAAATAAAAGTATAAATCAAATGGAAATATATATATATATATATATATATATATATATATATATATATATATATATATATATTTATTTGAAATGTAATAATAAGAATTATGTAAAAATAAAAAAATACAATTCAAGTAATATTAACATCACCATAGAAGCAAATTCACGGCCATAATGCCGATAAGAGAAAAGAACAACACCATCCCAAATTCGATGATTAATTAGAATTAAATTCATCGTCAGGTCTGAGTATTTAATTCCAATTAACCCAAACAAATGCCTGTTTCAGATTAAGCAATAGTACATTACTATAAATACTTAAACTCAGACTACAGGCAACAAAAAATGAAAAAAGGATACATTAAGAAAATTGTATTACCATGCGGCATGAACCATTCTTCTACCACGTGTATACACGATCAACCTCAACAGCTTAATTTAGAATGAACAAGTCGAAATTCTACCAGGGAGGCAGTACGAACGTTCACGGAGTTACTCCCAAACCCGTCCAGTGAGTCTAAGCTGGAGACTGGACAAGCAATGCAGAATACAACTTCCCAAATATGCAAACATGAATATGAATATGAATCAAAGATGAAAATTCCTACTAAACAAGTAATTCATATGAAAAATGGATAATCGAGAATGCCACTATACACCATTATAAGGTCGCTCAAAACGTAGTTTCAATATATATATATATATATATATATATATATATATATATATATATATATATATATATATATATATATATATATATATATATATATATATATATATATATATATATATATATATATATATATATATCGCTTAGGCAGACGATAATTAGCTGAGCATTTCCGAAATGAAGTTGGAATTTTCATGAACACTTGTAATCGAGGCCTTTTTTATCAGTTTGCCGAAATTATCAACAAAGTAAATGAAACAAGAAAGATCAATCATGCATAAGCATTGATTATGAAACACTTTCCAACTGAAATGCAATTTCATTTAAAAATCTCTAAAATGTGATACATTCAGTGGCGATATCTTTTACATTATCACAGTACTACAGTAATTTATTATACTTAAATATTTAAAACTGTATCGAAATGTAAATCATCTGATTCTCTATGCAAAATCAATGAATATTTCATTCATATAACTTGCATTCCAGACTTGCATTTCAACTATGTTGTTAAGTGTTAAAAAATGAGCAGAGATTGCACAATGTTTTACAGTGCATTAAGGACGCACCTGCTTAGTGTAAAATGCAGTTCGTTTTGAGCCATGATTGCCACTTCCATACTCATACACTAAAGACATAGCCACACACTGCACTAGAGACACAAAAAAAAATACGATTTCTAGTGCATATTTGAACAACATACGACACGCAGCACACGACGTACAGTGCGTCCTGAATTCTCAGTGTTTGTTCGGCCTAATCTATGTGCAGTGCCATCAAAATGAAGAAAATCCAGAGAAATGAAGAAAAAAAATAATAACAGCGAGTAACTCTGTTACTCATTATAGATTGATATGAAACATCTCACCTTTCGCATATTTTGAATGAAAAATGCTAAGTGTTGTGGGTGACGATTGTACAAGGTATCTAGGGAAATGTTTCGAGACATTTTTTAAATATACAGTGTTGATAGATTAATAGAATGCAGTCTACAGAGGGTGTTCACACATTTTTATAACGATTTTGAAAGCAGATATATATAAACAAAGATAAGAATTTTATTTTCTAATATGTTCAATCTGATAGTCCTTTTGTTGAATTATCATATTACATCTTGATTTCCAAGATAAAAGAGCTTTTCTTAAAATATCAAGGTTGATTTTGTTCCACTCCTCCACCGCAATCTTCATCTTCCAGAATCCATCCAATGTTTTGGGATGCCACTTATAAAGAGCTTGTTTTAAAAGACCAAATGCACAGTAATCCATAAGAGGCAGGTCGGAGGACTTGGGTGAGATGCATTTAAATGGAATAGCCACAATTACGGTTTCATTTCTCATTTTTTCAAAAAATATACGAAGCAGTAGCATACGTAGCAGTAAATTTAGAGGTATGGCTGGTAGCGTTATCCTGATGGAACTTAACACAGTGAAGATTGTTTGGGTAAAGTGATGGAATGTCTTTTTGGAAAACAGGTGTTAAAACATATTTCTGATTGTAATCCGAGTTAATTTTGACATTTTTTTTTTCACTTTCCTAATTTTAAGTTTTCCGTTAGAAAAGAATCCAGCAATAACCATAAAACCTTAAGCAAAACTTTCCTTGTTTTCTCTGAACCAACCTTTGTTGGTTATGCATTTTTTACTTTTTTCCCAGTCAAATGTAAACTTTGACGTTTCTTTCCTTTTTTATTAATTATGTCACTTAATTCACGTGTAGAAATATTAAAACCATACTTTTCACATCATTTTTTAATAATCGAATAAGAGTATTATAATTTAAAAAGAGTATTTCTCTTCGGAAAGCGTAAAAATATAGCCTGCGATCCATTGTTTATTTTCTAGCCACATTTTAAAGCGAAGAATATTTTTAATGATGCAGACGATAATTAAATCCTATTCCGACTTGATGCCAGTAAGGATTTTTTTTTATTTAAATTTAATTCATGGAGAAAGTCAAAATCGTTACAAAAATGTATGCAAATACAAAACACCCTCTGTATTTCGTCCGAATCAGGCTGCAAATGGATGTTACCGGCGATGAAACGTTTGCAGTTACTCCACAGGATGAGCGCATAATGGGGAATAGCGCAGATGTCGCAGACCAAATATTTAAATCCTTTGCCCTTTTCTACTGGAATTGTTTTATAATGCAGCTTAAAGGGTATATATAATCAGAGGAAAAATTACATATTGGGTTCTGTATTGAATTCGGCACATACATTTACTCGTATCACATCAACAACCAATCTGAACGATGACGAACTTACATATCCTCTGAGGAACGTTCTGATAAAGGTACGTAACTCATGAAATTTCTTACTAATCTATAAAAATATTCGAGAAGATTTTAAAAAGACGACAAGTTGGCGATATCCCGCTAAAATCGCAGCCAAGTGCATTGAATTCGTCATCTAGATCAAGCGACCCGGACCTTCAAATTATAAGAATTGTTTTTGTTGTGCATTTGCAACAATGTGAAGATATTTCCTTTACATACTTTTATTTCATCCCCGTTATAATTCTTTCATGAGTTATTTTGTACCCCGCGCTCAAAGATATTTCTCATCAAAAATCGTTATTCGAAGTGTTTTTACCTTCGTATTTATTCATGAAGATAGAGATATCTGCGGGAGCCGAATTTTTACCTGGCCCGGACCGACGGTAACAGAATTCGAACCCATCCCAAGCACGAAGACATGGACTCACTCACGGGCAATTGGAACTGTATTTTCTGCTTTGATACTTCAAGTTGTGTACAAAGATGCCTTTGAGACGTACTCGACGGCGCTACGAACAATTGTCGGATTTAGAGGGAAGTCGCGTCATAGTCCAAAGGGAAGCTGGTTGGTCCAACAGCCGTATCAGTCGCCATTTTGGTCGGAGCGATAAGGCAGCTGCTCGGTGTTGGTAAAGTGCATCAGAGAAGGCACATGTAACCATCACAGAAGCTCAGAACGCCCCAGACAGACAACTGCTCGAGAGAATCGTGCAGTCAGGAGAGGAGTCGCGACCACACCAATGGCGTAGCTATATTGGCCATCCCAAAGACGGCTTTTCAGAAGATGGGTTTAGGTGTCGGTGTCCATTAAGTACCACTGACCTCTCAACATAGGCAGATCTCGATTGATGCCGAGCTCGGTCAGCCTGGATAGTGTCTGATTGGAGGGATGTTATCTTTAGCGACGATTCAGAGGCCAACAATGGCCCAGTGCAGACGTCTTTTCCGGAGCTGGTGATTCTTGTCAGATCGTGCTCTACTCTTATCCGATTTTGATAGTACTTGTTGCATCATGTCGGAGGGAGTGAAAGCTATGCTACAGATGCAAAGTGCCTGTGCGCCTTGTATTCCATTAAGACCGAAAAATCTTTTCGAGAGACAAGGAGATGAGAAAGTTGCAACTACCTCTGCTATTAATAATATTGCTATTGCTAAAAGTACCAAGATGGACTGGATTATGGAAGATTCCTACGTCGATGCTCTCAATGCCAGAAGTGCAATGAATAGCACTCATGTGAACTCGATTGTCGGAAACTACGTGCAGACAGTGGATATGCTTATCAAGTATTTTTTCAACGGGCTGGAGACCTGTGACCCGGATAAGGACTTGATCAATACCATCATCTCAGGTATGTATTCTGACGGTCTTTCTATTTTAGAGAACCCCAGTCTCAAGCATTTAGATTCCCTTATCTACCAAGGCAACATTTTAAGTTTGCTAGTTTCGCGCAGCAGGAACGAGCAAGACCAACCTCCCATTACTGATTTTTTTGGACATCCCCAATGTTAAGATCCCCGATGATGATGATTTCAGAACCCCTTCTAGATGAATGAAACGTTCCGACCAAGCTTCCCCTGTATAGGGAATTCCCTTTCAAAACTCTTTCGCCCCTTTGCAGCAGGAAACTGTTGAAGCGATGGGCGAGAGAGTGGCGATCGATGAAGTTATCTCCGTGCCCACCAAGTATGAAGCCAGTCTCTTTTACATTGACTGCACCTTCTGGAGAGAGACTATAGGCGATTTAAATCAAATTACTTCCCACCCATTGACGGTAAACTGGCAGGTAATTTAATTCAAATTACTCCCTAAAATTCTGATAATTATAGAATAGTGCAAAGCTATCAAAGAAAAGAAAGTAAATTTCTATTCCATCAACCTCAGAAAGGACAGACATTAAAAGGTAGTTTTTAAGTGATTTCCCTTAGACACCAAAGGGGAAGAGTTAAAATCAGCAATTACCCAGGTTGTATTTCGACTAATGAGAGTGTCCCAATTGAGGAAACGTCGGAACAGTGACCCCCTGCCCATATTTCTCGTCTGCTTTGAGCCGACGGAGAGATGGACGAGAATTTACGAGACCGAATTGATTATCAGTATGAAAATTAAGGTACAATCTTTCAGGCGAAAAAGCTTTAGACAGTGCTATAATTGTCAATTATTCAATCACTCGAGTGACCTATGTAATCTGCCAGCGAAATGTTTGAAATGTGGAGAAGATCACCCCAATAGAGAGTTGTTGTTGTTGTTGTTAAGACCCAGACCGTCCGACCTACCAGAAAGGTGTAAAGTAACTGTTTGGAAGGCCAGGAAGTACCCCAATAGAGGGTTGTTGTTGTTGTTGTTGAGACCCAGACCGTCCGACCTACCAGAAAGGATCCCCCCCTAATAGAGAGTACAGAGTACATACCTGCGAGCCCAGCTAACCAACTTGGGTTTATAGCTTTCAGTGGGACATCGAGGCGCAACCACTTCATCTCTTTTCCAGCAAAGCCGCAACCTCGGTCGCGAAACACGGCGGAATCATTCACCGGGCAGGGGCCGAAGGCACCTGCCGGGCCCGACTCCGGTCACCGGCCAGACCTGGGCTCAGGGCATAAATAGCCACAGTCCCGTGATCCGGCCACCTGGAAGAGTCCGGTGACTGCCTCGTCACTTCCGCGATTGCATCCGTGAGTCATCAGCAGCGAGGTTGATTACCCCCGTATTAATTTGCCCCCCCAGTTTGGTGGATCAAAGCTATAGAGCCAACATCCGAAACCACCATCTTGGGTGGCCCGCCCCGGGGGGGGACCCCAATAGAAAGTGTAAGAACCGAGAGATGTCCTAGCCAAGTGCTGTAATTGTGGAGGAGACCACCCCGCAAACTTTAAAAAGTGTCTCAAAAATCCGTGCAGAGAATCAAAACCAAGGAGGAAAAAGGTTGCTAAGAGTTATACCCTTAAACAAAACCCACCACCACTCGTGGACGAGGATAACTTTCTTTCCTTCCCCAGTTGTTCTAAATCATAAACCGCCGCCGAGACGGGAATCAGAAGTCCCGAAGAGCGCGTGGTCGCCTCCAGCGTTGAAAGCGTTGCTGCTGCCTGTAGCCCTGAAACCCCGAATGGATTCTGTGAATTTATTAAATTCTTTAAGGAATTGGAAAACCATTTCTAAATTGATAATATTATGATCTTCCTAAAAGACGTATTGAAAGTCCTCAAGTCATACGATGACCCTCTGACCAAAACCTACAAACTTGTGGAGATGATCTCGGTCAATGGCAAGGGAGTAAATCCATAGGCTTGTAGGCCCGCCCTCTTTCCAGCTCGATTTACTCTGTAAAACACCTAAATAGCTCTAACTTCTTAATTTTAACTATTTAAATCATTTTTACTGCTTGCCATTTTAACTTTTTACTCCTATTTTTTAATTTTCATATTTATACTTATATCTGCTTTCATAAAGAGCCTTTTTTTTCTCTGATTAGGGTTACTGGGGGTTACTCAAATAATATCAAAGTCTCAGATAGTCATTCAAGGATTCTCATACCGGAAATTGAAGGTGCACCTGTACCTGGAGCTCTGTTTACCATCTGACCAACGTACGTCGTATTTAACGACGAATACCGCTTCTCTCTCAGTGCGGATGACCGCCGTATACTTGTGTAGAGGAGGGATGGCCAACGTTCCGATTCTGTAAGGCCACCACACGTGGTGTGATAGTCTGGTAAGCCATCTCGTGGGACAGCCAATCTCTAGTTGTGCTGCAGACTAATCTGGCGGCTCGCTTGTACGTCGACGATATTCCTCAGACGACTGTTCTGTCCATGTCGTCAAGATGTTCAGGTTCCATTTATCAACAAAACAACGCTTGATCACATACTGCATGACTTTCTCAACAGTGTCTTCGATGATTTAATACCCTTCCATCGCCATCCAGATCCCCAGACCTACTACTAATAGAACACGTCTGGAATATGCTGGGACGACATTGCAGCGTTCTCAGAATACCACTGAATTAGCTGGCCAGTTCTAATATTTGTGGCAGAATCTTATACAGAGGGGCATAAGCAATTTCATTGATTCTCTGTCGCACAGAATATCGGCCTGTATAGTTGACAAACGAGGATTTACAGCTGCCATCCTCTTGTTGCCACCATTTTTTAATAAAACGTTTATTTTGCTTCCAAATTCTAATTATTTGCATATCTTTTCAAACGATGCATGTATGCTAAGTCTCTCTGCTGCCAGTTTCTTATGGGTGTATATGTTTTTTACAACATAGTGTATTTTAAAAAGATGATTCCATTTTCGATATTTTAACATTTTGAATTATTTTGAGAAGATGGTTCTAATTTCGATATTTTAACATTTTGAACTATTTTGAGAGGGTGGTTCTAATTTAAATATTTCAACATTTTGAACTATTTTGAGAAGGTGGTTATAATTTTGATATTTTAATATTTTGAACTGCTTTGAAAATATATCTAACGAAGACCCAATTACCCACAAAGAAAGACGTTTGTAGGAACTGATGTTGCCAGGCTCGAACCAGGGACCCGGTGCTTACAAGACTGACATTATAAGATTAGAGCAGAAGCTAACTTCCCCTCCGAACTTATAATTCGGGTTCATGTTCCTATCATCTTCGATCGATGTCTTTTGGCAGGAGCAGAGTCGGCTGCTGCCACACGTTATTCACGCAAAACCATTTCAGCTCCATCAGACTGGAGCCACTGCCGATTTTTTTTAAATATTTCTGCATTTTGGCGCCATAGAATTCGCCCACAGTCATTTATTTCAGGGGATATTAATTCTCAATTCTGTATTGATCAATAAAGTCATCAAAAGGGCAAAATTTTAATTTATGTGATATTAATTAAATCCCAAGAACATTGTGGTATGGCCTAATTTATTTATACGCATATCTGGTAACTTTACATAGAATGACTAAATAGATGATTATACCTTTTGTTTACTGGACATTACCAATTTTTCTAATTATCAAGTAACATTTGCGCAAAATATAACTTGATTTGGTACTTTGATTCGAAATAGACATGTTGTCATAAAAAAAAGTGCCACATCTATAATTCAAAGCCAAAAATGTTGTTTCGTGTATCTTGTATATTAATATTTCACTGTGAAACAAATAAAATCATTGCATAATATAGGGGAAGTCATGTGCTGCCCACATCAGGTTTTTATATGTGTGTTATTGAAATTTAATGTTGGAGATGTAATTGTGTAATCTTCAGTAATGTCGTTAATTAAGTAATTTGCTTGAATTTCAATTTAATTTGATTATTTTTGTATTTGCCAATGTTCCTTATTTGTTTTTAGATGTATTTAAATTTGCATTTCACAATTTCTTTGTCTCCTTATATTTAGTTTTGAGAGGCCCAATATGAGCTATGACCTCGGTTGTTACGAAATGTCCACGATCACTTACCCTTTTCTAATCAAGTACGAGTATTTCTGTAACTTTTCATATTTCTGATGGTGTTAAATTTAATGATCTTCGAGGTGGCGCACTCTTTTCCCATTACCACAGTCACCCAATTATCTGACTTTAATGGTGGATTCTGTTTATTTATATCTATGCCACTGCGCACAAGTCGAAATAGAACAGTGGAAAATATGGCTTATTTTAAATAAAGTAAAATGAAATTCCAAATCCCGCTGGATCTCCGAATTGAAATATTCAGAACTCGAAACCCCAGGGAATGTAAAAATCGTTCGGAATTGTAATCTCTAGTACAATCGGAATTACAATACTTAGTAATACTAGTAGAAGGAAGCATCAACATTATGAATAACTTTCTGTTTTCTTGAAACTTGTGAGAGGTAGCTAAATAATATCCAAACTGGTTTAGAAAATATGTTTTTCTTCTTGTTTTCTCTTTTTATTTGGCCAAGAATCAAAATTGAAATATTGAAAATCTACATTTGACTGCATGAAATGTTTTTTCTTTCAATGTTATCAATGTTTTATAGAATATGAAATTGATTGAAAACATTCTTACAATTCCTCTTAGTAATTTACCGAAACCGTTGTAATACCCCTTTATTCCGGTTATTAATTTTATAACTTTTCTTTCAAAAACATTTTTTATTAATGATAATTAATAAATTCAAATGCTGCTATGACGATTTCTTGTTAAAATCTTTACAATGTGTGAAAAACTTAAGAGTTCCACTCCAACAATGAAGAATTATATCCGAATCTAATACCAAAGTATAAATGTGTTACTAACCTTGAAGGATTACGAGGAAAGGGATTCTAAAAGACTAAATTCATATCATGTTATTTTATTTATTTTTGAAATTTTCTTAGAAAACAATTTCAGGTAGTTCTACAATGCCTTCTTGCTAAAATATCTTCAACGTGGGAAATTTAAGAGCTCCAGTAATGAAGGGAAAATCATAGTACGAGTCTAATATCAAAGTAAATGTACTACACTTGCGGCAAAGCTAAATGGCAAAGCTTCAATTGCCATTGAGGCAGAGCTTCAATTGCCATTGCGGCAAAGCTTCAATTGCCATTGCGGCAAAGCTTCAATTGCCATTGCGGCAAAGCTTCAATGGCCTTACACTTGATAATACAATGCCATTAAAAAAGCTGTAAACATCCTCTGAACTATACGTATAGTCCATCTATAAAATGCAATTAATAATTAAAAACCAAGATTTTTACGTATAAAACCAATTATTTGAATTTAAATCAACCAATTTCTGAAGTAAATATTCAAAATTCTACTCATATTTTTCCATATTTTAATTAAAAAATATTTTAAATTGATATTTAAAGGCAAATCTGAAAACCTTCTAGTCGATGTACGTATAATTGGCACAAAGACATAAAACTGTAAATAGCTAGTGATGACTTTCAAAATACTGTCACATTAGCTTTGTCGCAAGTTGCATTCCATGAAGGATTATGAAAGGGGCAGTGGCGGCTCGCATATAGGCACTGTGGCACTGCGGGAGCGGCAGTGCTCTCTTTCTCTCGTAGCCTCGCGTGCAGCTTCCTATGTGTCATGCGCACAACAGTCAAGCACCACGCCGCTGGAACTGTGAAACGTGGTGTTCGACGTGGTGTTTAACTGTTGTGCGCATGCGCACATAGGAAGTTGCACGCGAGGGAGAGAGAACACTGTCGTTCCTGCAGTGCCACAGTGCCTATACGCGAGCCGCCGCTGAAAAGGAGTAATTCTTGCAAAGCTGAGATTCACATATTACTTTATTGAATTTTTTGTGAAATGTTTTTGCATATAAATACATAAGAGAGTTAATGCAGAATTCATTTTATGCTTCCGCTTCAGCTGTAGGACAGACAGGAACGCAGACTCCCGTTTGGCTCCTATATAAGCAAGGGTGGCAACGGCAGACGTAAGCTCTCTTTGATTCCTGGGTTTTGCGAGTATGGTGGGATCCACAAGAAGATTCAGGATGGCGAGGAACTAGCACACAACGCTCGTAACGGTTGCTATTACAAGGAGGATCTGAAATGAGAATAGACGCGCCATCAGTATTCGGCAGCAATTTCATACTGCTATTATCGATATATATTGCTATTATCGATAGCAGCATACTATCGATATATATGCTGCTATTATTTCATGCTGCTATTATAATATCTTCCGTAAATAACGTAAGTAACCATCTACTAGTGAGAGTTACGGGTATTCATTCTACCCTATAAGTAATAAAATAAAATTAAAAAAATAAATAAATAAAATAAAAGGTTTATCCATAGGTTATGTCCCGTATAGTTATAATATCCCGTATAGTGGGTTATGTTCCGTATATGTTACAATAGAATCGGGTTTTGTTTTCGAAAAACGGCAAACTGGCGTTCGTTCAATTTCGATTTGATTACTACTCCAATTTCGATCTTTTATTTGTAAAAATTAAAAAAAAAAATAGTAATAAGTGTTAGAATCCGTGACAACATCTTTTAATAAGTTAAATAAAATTATATCTTAACTCGTGCAATAAATATGCTACAGTAGAAAATTGGGAGGGAGTTTAAAGCAGAATAGTTATATAAAAAAATGAAATAAATAAATTTTATTCATATAAATAGCAGTGAAAATTGCATGCAACTCGTGTACATCGCGTTAGGGGTATGGCACGATCTCCCCCTCCCTCTCTCACACACACACACACACACACACACACAAATCCATCCCAAAACCGAAATCCGTCACTTGCGGAGACTCTATGTTCTACGTTAGAAATCTACCGATGGACATAATTTAAATCTTAATTTCAACAATCTCAGCACAATTATACCAATAAATATATTGGCCTATCTTCCGTAAATAACGTAAATAATACAGATACAGATAACATCATACTCAATTTTCAAATCTCCTGCTTTAAGCACCCAGCTTCCTGAGTAACACAGAAATGATCATCCCCATCCTAAATTATCCATTTCCTTCATTCTTTAAAATGGGTCCTATTCCGAGCAGAAGAAAGTTCCTGAGAGGTAGGGTCCGGACTCCAGTGGCGTAATGCTCCGTTGATTCAAAAATTTTAATAGTTCACCCGGTTAAAAAATTTATAATTAATTAACGGATGGCTTGAAATTATTTTTTATTCTGGAGCAGTCTGTGATATTTTAAGGAGCTGCTGTTAAATTAAAAAATGTCCATAAAATAACTGGTGAACGTATTCGGGTGCTGAAGTACCTGTGTGCCAAATTCCATGGCCGAACGTGGCTCAGATTTCCCGCTACAGACTGCCCCCCCACCACACACACACACAGCCAGCTTACTTTATTATGCAAGAAGATACATTAGTGTCACCAGAAAAAAAAAATGAGGAGAGGGGGAGGGTAACAGAATATCTTGTTTCCCACTTCTCCAAATATCAGTGTCATACACTTCAATGGGTTCTGATAGTTTCCCGAGGCCTATGACCCTAAATTCTTTCTGCCCCCCATCTCCCCACTTCCTTGACGATTACATAAGAGCTTGCATTTAGGAGTCGATTAGTCAGTCTATCGAAGACTCATTATAGATATTTATTTTATTCATTTCATATAACATTTATTTATTTAATAAACGTATCGTTTCAAACTTCAAAATAAAGAAATAAAAAAATAGGTTGATTACGTTTTTCTTTTCTTTCTTTCTTTCTTTCTTTTCTTTTTCATTTTTTTTTTTTTTTTTTGCAAAATGATTTAAAAAAAAAAACAATATAGTTAGAATATAGTTCAATATAGTTAGAAAATAGAGGAAATACAAAAAGTTCAATACATTTGAATAGCTACATTTTACAGAGGACCCTCTACCCTCGATCCAATTAGCATTAGCGTCGTCTGCTTGGTACGGCCGCATTTTTGCATTTTTTTTTTTTAACTTTATAATATCCAATCCAGTTAGTTCACGTCTTCTAAATCCATACATAAGATTTCCATAAATTTAGGAAAAGAAACTGGATAATGCCACTCAAAATTGCAGCCACCGAAACATGAAAAATTGCGAGTGGGCGATTTGAGAGATTTGTGCAGTGGCGTGGCATTGTTTTATTTTGGCTTTCATTTTGAATTTAAATAAAGCAATCCATATCTATTAAAATTGAAATACCATTTTGTTCAGATGCTTTTGGCTTTCGAAATAAGTGAAAAGTGAAAGAAAAGAAAGTATATACCCCCATTCCTAAAAATTCAATATATGCCAATGGAAAACTTGACATCTAGTCCCCAAAATCTTCTCCTAGTACGACTGCATTTTTTCAAAGTTGTGATATCCGTCCAATTCCCTTTCTAAATTCATGAAGGGTTCCATCATCCATGGAGATAATCATATAGATGGACCGCCCCACCCGAAGGTATCCGGTAAAAACGATTCGACGTTGCAACAGACATCCGAGCCCAGAGCAACAGACATCCGAGCCACAACCAAAAATCCCCAAGTCGGGCCCGCGTCACAGACACAATACCGGCAGCCACCAAACGCGACAGGCCAAAAGCAGACAAACCACCAGACAGACTAACTTATACTCACGCACAAAATCCTCATCAAAATGCCATTGACATTTAACTAATATCAACTGCAAGAAATAAATAACTATTTGCGAATTCTTGGGCATGAAAATACAAAACCAGTACAAAAAGTATCATGTCTCCTCTTGTGAATGGAACGATCTCGATTCACGAGAATGATTTTGTATAATACTGTATATGAAACTATGAAAGTGATCATATGTGACAATACTTACTACTATTTTAATTTTATATCTACATATATTTTTTTAAACGTGCAATATCTCGAGAACGATTCAACCTAGCATTCTAAAACTTGCGTCAATCGTTTTCTAATTGAAAATTACGTATGAAATGACGTAAATAAGTGAGTAATAAGTGTAAATTTATTTAACAGTATTCAAAGTCCTGATTTTTTATTGTTTTTTCGAAAATTTATTCGAAAATCGGACAATATTTCGAGAATGGCTCATGCTAGCGTTCCGAAGTCTGCATCATCCGTTTTAAAAAGAAAAATTACGTCTGAAATTATTATTATTATTTTTTTATATATAATTAGTGAAAGTACAGATATTTTAAAAAAGATCTTTTAAAAACTCATTCGAGAAATGGGGTTTTTTCGAACATTCGATTGGTTTTTACGAACATTCATTTAAGTCAATAGGGTTCTAGTATTCACTGATTGTAATAATTTTACTATTTTTTTTCGAATAGCTTTATTGTTCGTTAGATATCGCATCCAGAAAGTCAGAGACACACGCACGTATACACACAGACACACACACTAACATACATATACACACAGGCATAACCTGAAGACTGTTAGATTCGTATTCAAGGATGCTTAAAACATGCTCTTCCGTCGAATACTCGAATTCGAATTTCCGGCTCTTCTCGAGACATTACACACTTTGCGAAAGATGGACATAAAAACACATAAAATTAAGAAAGTATTTAGTATTTTAAAGTAAGTTAATTTTTCATTAGCAATAATTTGTGACAAATTTATTGACATAAGTCTTGTGGAACTAGCATATTACATTTATGAGAAATACCACGTTTTGTAATAGTTATGTAAATTAACGCTAAAAATTCGCTAAAATTCATTTATGCAACTTTATATTTACCAATCTCTGGCATTTTGATGTAGATTTCGCGCATGCATTGAAAAGGTTATTTTGTTTTGGCCAGTAAGTTCAGTAATAATAATAAAAAAAAAAATGCCATTAGTAGCCTTGTCTTATGAATTTATCTGTTTATAAACACGTTTTTGGTGACTTTTCATCCAATGATTAGATTGGTTACCACAGTAATCGATTCGATCACTTTTCCATGTGAATGTGAAAAATATAAATACACTTTATTGAAATATAAAAGAAATCTGATATGGGCAGAACATAACTTTTACTAGTCTCAAATTCGTTTTCTATTTTGTAATGCGTTGAGTTTGTAGACACGGCATACAAGGTTGAATAAAGATATCAACTGGTCTCCTAAAGAACTTTCCTCTTAAGGACAAATGATACAGAGCACCGATACCAACAAATGCAAGAATGTGCTTGTCAAAAATATCCAAGAAAGTAATCGTTGTCAATCACAAATTAAAAAAATCTGATGTGGGCAGCACATGACTTTCCTTATACAATGCAATGAATTTATTACTTTTACAGCAAAAAAAAATAGGTTATTCTTATAGTAGATACTTATATTCTTTCCAAGATTTTGAATTTTCGTCAATTAGTCGTCATTTTCATTGATTTAGAGTCATTTTTATCCATTTGGCGAGATTTTCGTTAATTTGGCAACATTTAAAAAAGTCGCCAAGTTGGCGACATTCCGCCAAATTCGTCACCAAAATCTCGCCAAGCGTTATGGCCGGAGAAATATGTTATTCTTATAACAGATAAATGACTATTGACGTTCAAATACAAAAGTATTACTCAAAGTACCTTTTCTCATGAATGAAAAGAGCTAGATCCACGAGAATGGTGTCATCCAATTTATTTTATTTATTTATATGATATTACATATGAAAATTGAACATGTTTCTCAACAGTTAATATATTTTTTGTAATTTATGAGATTTTTTGATAAATTTGTTTGAAAAATGTACAATATCTCGAGAACTGTTCATGCTAGCGTTCTAAAGTTTACGTCAATCGTTTTCTAAGTAAAAATTACAAAAAAAATGCCTATTTGCGTAACTTTATTAAAAGTTTTGATTTTTTGATGATTTTTTCAAAATTTCACTCGAAAATTTAGGGGGTTCTGAACATTTGATTGCGTTTAAAAAAAATCTGATGTGGGCACCACATGACTTTCCTTATATAATGTAATGAATTTACTACTTTTACAGTAAAAAAAAAATAGGTTTTTCTTACAGTCGATACTAATATTTTTACCAAGATATTGAATTTTCGACAATTAGTCGTCATTTTTATTGATTTAGCGTCATTTTTATCCATTTGGCGAGATTTTCGTTAATTTGGCAACATTTCAAAAAGTCGCCAAGTTGGCGACATTCCGCCAAATTCGTCGCCAAAATCTCGCCAAGCGTTATGGACAAAGAAATAAGTTAGTCTTACAGCAGATAAATGACTATTGGCGTTCAAATACAAAAGTATTACTCAAAGTATCTTTTTCATGAATGGAACGAGCTAGATCCACGAGAATGATGTCATCCAATTTATCGCATGGTATTACATATGAAAAGTGAACATGTTTCTCAATAGGAAATATTTTCTTTTTAATTTTATATGACTTTTTGATAATTTTTATGAAAAATGTGCAATATCTCGAGAACGGTTCATGTTAGCGTTCTAAAATTTACGTCAATCGTTTTTTTAATGAAAAATTACATAAGAAATGTCTATTTGCGTAACTTTATTCGTGGTTTTGATTTTTTGACGATTTTTTCAAAATTTCATTCGAAAATTTAGGGGGGTTCCGAACATTCGATTGCGTACAAAAACAATAGGCTTCCAGTGTTTACGGATTGTGATTTTTGTACCAAATTTGGTTTAAATCGGTCCATTCGTTCGTCAGTTATCGTTTCCACAGACTCACTGACACACACACACACACACAGACATCACTTCAAAAATGTTTGATTCGTGATCAAGGATGCTTGAAACGTGCTCTCCCGTCGAAAACTCGAATTCGAATTTTCGACCCCGTCACAATACTTTCCTTATACATTATGTATATAAGGAAAGTAACAATGGGCTTCCAGTATTCACGGATTGTGAGTTTTGTACCAAATTTCATTCGAATCGCTCCATTCGTTCGTGAGATATCGTCTCCATAGACTCACTTACAGAAACACACATATACTTTCACACACACACACAGACACAGGCATCACCTCAAAATTGTTTGATTTGTGATCAGGAATGCTTGAAACGTGCTCTCCCGTCGAAAACTCGAATTCGAATTTTCGACCCCGTCACAATATTTTCCTTATACATTATGTATATAAGGAAAGTAAAAATATATCATCAACTAACTTCTAAAAACATTATACGCAAAATCTATTATACCAACACATTGTGAATGAAAATGGAGGGGAAAACAACCCATTTCGGAAGCTGAATGAGCTAATATCATTAAAGGAACAAAATACTGTAAAAATACTGTAGAAAACAATCGGATGTTTTTCTTCAATTTTTGATATATTTCTAACTCTGAATTATCTCTCTTATTTACTGGTATTCTTACAATACAATACAATAAGAAATTAAATATAATGGATATTTATAAAAAAATACTTACAGCAATTGGATTCATGCACTACAACTTCTGTGCATCCTTTCATGCAATTTGTGTTGAGTATGCCCCCAGGCGTCGTATACTCGGGCTGAGTTAAATATCCATCGAAAACTGCTAACAGAAACAGTGCCGTGTACAGTACCTTTTTCATATTATCAATTTTACTATCAGCTCTGTGTTTTCTCAACTTGCGAAACCCTTTAAATACTAAAACTCCCACCGGTTACATCAATGTCGGTCATAAATATAATCACGGATGAAGAAATACATTTTTCTTCACAAAAAAGCCTATGCAACCTCCATGAACTAACATAATCTAAAAAGGCACATCTATTGAAAATACCAATGCTGCCACCGTAGAAAACTTCCGGCATTGAATCTTTTACACATATTTCTTTTTATATATATATAAAAAAAAAAAACCTGGAACAAGCATTTCAACAATGCGTACTTGTTAACATTGTATAATACGTTGGAAGATGTTATGTGTAGCACGGCACAGTTACCCATATTCCAAACTAACGGGTAACTTTGCTTTTGTGATTCTTTCCGGGATAATGTCTTTCTGTTTTTGTTCTTTTTATTTATTGAGATCTACCAGAATATCATTTATCATCATAGAAAATATCTACACAATATTATAAATAAAGTTATGAATACGAGAGCTTGGGTTATTGTTGAATTGTTCTCTAAACCACATTTTAAAAACTTTGTTCAAAAGAAAACATGTATCCTTATTAAAAATGGAGGGCAGTGTTGTGAGTAAAAGATTTTTCCGGGTTCAAATGCATTTTTGCATGCATATTTCTCTAAATGTATAGGTTATTGCGTTATTCTCAAGTGAAGTAGCATCTAAAAAAATATTTTACTTGTTGTTCAAGCATGGTAGCACGATGCAAGCTCTAATCTACCGATAGACTGAATAGGTAGTCGCTTAGGAACCCTACTTCAGATGGGGCTCCCAAATGTTTCAAACTTTTATTTAATTTAAATTAATAATAACAATGATAAGGATAACAATAATAATAATCTTTAATCTTTATTTTGCCATACAGTAAAACACTTACAAATTTATGAGTGCGTGCATAACAGTTCGGCAAGGAACTGAGAAAAAGGCACAATAAATAGGCAAAAGACCAATAACCATTGATAGTGCAAAATGCGATATAACAAACTAGCAACAAGCTAGTAAAAGATCAAATGGCAAAATACAATAAATTAGCAACATATAAAAACGGCTCCCCCCCCCCCCCCCCCAAAAAAAAAAATAGCCAGCAAAAATTGACAAATCTAAAATAAATGACTAAATAGGCTTCATTGCATTAATCAAAAGCTTATTTTATGCATAATTTTTGATAAAATGAATAAAACCGAATCCATCCCTTTACGATAACCCATTCTCGAGATTTTCCGTTCTTATCACCCCTCCTCTGGTTTGATGCCATTTTAAAAATGCGATAAGTCGCCAAATGCCATGTTAGACCAGCAGTGGCATGGCAGGTGAACATCAAGGTTTGTATAGGCACTTATAAAAATAACTAAACCTACCGATTTTATTCCCTGTTCTGCACATTCTTTAAATTTTATCAGCGTTTCAGTAATTGAGAACTGTTCTGTAGTTTCAAAATTTCTACATTTTTGAAGATATATAAAACTATTTCGTAGCATCAACTCATCATTGGGAACAGTAAAAACACTGTGCACTAAATGAAACTTGATCTACACTCACTCTTAAAAATGCTCGTCAATATTAGATGGTGTGCTGGCAGACAACAAAGATTCGTAAGGGTCAATTATATAAGAACATTCCGTCACTGTTAACAAACATCTCTGAGAATTCCCATAAAACTATATATTTACTATAGGTAAGACTAAAAAATTTTTACTCCAAAAAATAACCTTTCTTGAAAAAGCTTTCATTGTAATTTTAAAATGCTAGGATTGTAATTTAGTAGGAACTTTGCCTAACGTTGAAACTCCACTTAGACTGTTCCTAGCGTTGCCTATTTCCAATTGAGGACTCTAGAAACCAAGAGGAACAAGTGACAAATTAAGAAAATGAGTTAAATGCATAGGGGAATTATAAAAAATGCCTTCTATTTGGTGGAAAAGGGATATAAAAAATTTCGCCCTCTGTGCTGCTATATGTTGGTAAATCATTTGACCACTTTCCTATATTTGACTTGTATTTACAGCATAAGGGATCCAAGTTCACTTGTACCCTTTATTTACTAAGTGACCGCGCAGCTTTGCTTGGATAGCATGAAGGTGTGATTCATCATTCTTACTGTGGCTTCGTGCTTTTTAACTTGTTCAAATTCTGCGTTTGATTAGTCAATTGGTTGTTTCTTCATTTGTTATTTTCTTACAGTAAAAGTTTTCTTGATAAAATAAGTTAAGTTTTATTTTCTGTTGAAGAACAATGACTGATGAAAACAATACCAGTCTCAAGATTTATGGCAAGAATACATTTTTGTTTATCTGTATAATAAATTCTTAGATATATTTATCACATTTCTCGTTCTAGTGATCATTATTATATCATGATAGATGGCGTTACATTATTCAGTGAGAGTAATGCGATCAAAACGGTAGATGCGACACTGAAAAGACGATGACAGCAGTTCTAACCTTTTGGAAGGGTAACAGGAAATATAGTTGTCCAATCGCTGGAAAATACCATTCGACATGCACGCCAGACTCAAAGGATAGAGTCCGCAGACAAGAAATTGGGGAGCGACAGAGAGCAAAGAAGTTAAGAAATAAAGAGCAAAAATATTTTGCTCAGAGCCAGAAATTCACGAATCTGGAAGTCTGGAAGAGGACAGACACAATCATCAATGCAGATGTAACTTTAATATTAATGTGTCTAAAAATATCAACTGGTCATTTTTATTGATGACTTCAGAGCTCCAAACTTAACATTTAAACTAGGTTGTTAAATTGGAACATGTGAATTGTTTTCCCACACTTCAGATGAAGTCCAACAGGGCTGGTAGGAACTCGACTGCTTTACACGAACTTCCTGGATAAAAACCCCAAATTCAAGTATCCTAAGACTGAAAACCTCATGTATCGTTTACAATTTGTCACCATGTTTTCGTGAGAAAAAGAGAGAGGGATTCAACAGAAAAAATTTTCAGTTCTCAAATCTTTAATTATAATTTTAAAAAATTAAATATTTTTTTAATTATAATTTTTTTAAAACTTGTTAGAAAGTCAAAGTGTTAGACAAGGTTGATTAAGTGTTTCTATGTGTGAAAAGATGGGATTTATAATTTATATTAGACAGTGATCCGCCCCCCTCTGGTGCGCCTGGGGCAACGTCAATGGACGGCTAAATGGTTCACACTCTGGCCGCTGTAATAAAGGCGAATGACGAAGGTCAAAGTGCCTGGCCATTTGAAAAAAAATTAAAAAAAAAAAAAATTATATTAGACAAGCATGCTTCATGATTTGTTAAATATTTGTGACAGGTTCTGCTATAAAACTTCATACCAAATTTCAGATCAGACTCATATTAAGCCTTTATATATTAATACTAGAAAATACTAGAAGTAGGGATAAATTGAATTCGAATATTATCAAACAGAATAAAAGTAAGCTCATGGTTTATTTTAAGAAATTATTGAACTGGTGCTTGCGCTATGCAAAATATGCCACTGAAAGGACTTTCGGCCTTCATTATACATTTGGAATTTTGTATAAATCCATTGCATAGAAGCAATGCACAGGTATAGTCACGTGCTGAATAGGCTCGATTTACAAAATGTGTAAATAAATTGACAATTATTCTATATCAATGAATATTGGTGCAAAAGGGATCATCTAAAACGACATATTTTATGAAACGTACGATAACTATAAAAACTTGCTCAAACTGCTGTCTAAATAATCCAAAATTGAAGTATTTTGTCAGTAACATCATAAACAGTTGATTAAAGGTATCAACCAGTTTCAGAGACAAAAAACCAAACCAGCAAAGGATCGAAAGCTTTTGTCAATAAACAGCTGTATCACGTGACTCAGAAAGGGAATTGTTGCCAAACAAAAAATAGGAAAAATGAAAAGAAAAATCTTAGGAAGAAGGAAAAGAACAATATAAAGATTCTAAAGCAGTTTCTGGGTGAATAAGACTACGAATTAATTGCCTTATGACAAGAATCCTTTTCGTTCCTTCTATGTTTTTCTTACCATTTTCCTCTCTAGGTCACGAGATAGAAATATTTATTGACACAGGACAAACTTATTTTAAAAAGTATTGATCTATAAAACATTTTAAAATGATAATCTATTTTTATGTATAGAAATTTGACAATATTGCATACCCATTTATTTATTGCACTGCTACTATCGAACGGTAACCATAAAACTATTTCTAAATATGCTACGCGGCCAGTCTTGTTTAGATCGTCGCTGAGCTTCATTTTATGTGATCTGTCGATTTCTGTCCTTTTGCAATTAATTGTTAAATAGTTTTATATAACTTTGCCAAATATTGTACAGCTGAGGGAAAATGTAAGCTCCATCCCTTTATTCAAGCGTCGCTCATCATAGATAAAATTTATCGATTAGGAATGACGTCTTCTGTGAAATCATGTGCATAGAATTTGCATAAGGAGCCATTTTCATATCTAAATGCGCACAAGTTCAAAATTTTCAATGGCAACACCCGATTTGGGCGTCATAAACCAATTCTAGACCCCCCCCCCCCCAAATGAGTCCAAATATAAATTTTCGAGCAATTCCGATCTTTATATATGGAGATATTCAATATTCCGAAATGAGCAATTTTCAGGGGTCAGCTCCATATTGAAAGCCTCAATATGAAGAACGAAATTTCGTTGATTAACCACAACTGTTCTAATAAAATGGGTCATTTGCTATTTAACTGAAAGACGTCACTGGTTTATTCTGATATCTCATCTTGTTTTTGAGAACGTAAAACCCTCATCAATAATCATTTTACGAGATTTCAAAATGGCCGAATTAATAAAACGAATTATTACAATGTGATTCCATCATTCGCGTAACATTCGAATATGTCAAAGTTGTGAGTTTAGTTCATCGAATAGATATTTTAACGGTGTCTAACGGTTGTTGTAATAACTATTATACGAAACGCAAGTATGCGAATGAGTATTTTGACGTAAAGCTACGTCTTATAGTAGTTAGCATCACATAATTTTATTATTATATTCCTTATAATAAATCTTTATACATTTATTATTTCTTTATAAATATTACATTATCATAAATTATCACATAATTTTGTTCAACTCGCATTAACTCCGGGACTATTAATTAATGATAATAACAATTTATAATACATCATTAGATAGCTTACAGAGTTCAATTTATAACAATACAAGTTTAAACCCTCCACCCCTCCAAACCTTCGATACAGTTGCAGAATTATGTTGCATTTTTACTACACTTGTTAAACAAATTTTTATTAACACTGGGTAAAAAGAAATATTAGTTATGTTAAATAAAGACTAATATTTTTTTCAAATTAGTCATTTTTTATTCAACTAATATACGAACCCTAAAATCATCGTGATGATGAAACAAGTGATATGTTTATTGAGAAAGCTGTAAAAATATGATACAAAAGTTTCAAAATTAGTTACAAATGTAACTAATTTTAAAAATGTTGCTGACAGATAGCGCTGTACACTGCAGTCGCAGTAAGGAGTCCGAGAAATAGGCTATAAATAGTGACGAGACTGTCCTTGGTAAAGCAGTCGTTGCAATCGCATCAAAATCGATTCAAAATGTGCACGTTGCTTAGCACAAAGATGGCGCAAACGACGAATGAAATTGGCAATCACTTTCTGTAGTGTGTCAACAGAAATGAACGCACATGCCTGACAGATCAACTCTTCAAGCTTATCCAGTGTTGTTGCGGAAAACTGTCCTTCAATGTGCCCCACAGGCAGTAGTCGCAGGGCGTAAGGTTGGGTCAATATGGAGGCCAGTCCATGCTTGTTCCAGTAAATTTTGCAATCCAGACCGCCCGACCTATCAGAAAGGTGTAAGGTAACTGTTTGGACGGTCGGGAAGTGTCACCCAATTTAGACCGGAACCCAATGGGAGAGGCATCCACAGAGACCTATCATCCTTCCTCTACCACCAACCTCTCGTAAGGACTTACGGAACCACATGTTTAACGTGATCGTACTCCGCGTGAACACTGCGGCAGTTTTGGCAGTGGCTGGAATCGAACCCGGGCCTACCGAGTGCAATTCCCGCGCGCTAATCACTGGGCTACCGCGCCCTTGTTCCAGTAAATGTTTGTGACCCAGACCGTCCGACCTACCAAAAAGGGTTCCAGTAAATGTGGAATAGTTGAAAGCAATGTCTCTATTGCCGAAGTATTCCTCAAGATAAACGGCTGAGGTACGGTGTGGTCGGGCCCCATCTTGCATGAACCAAGAAGTGCCTGGGCGATCCTCCAACGCTTATAGTGTGGCGACAAATTGTTCCAAAACGGCAACGTACCGTTCAGTATTAATAGTTTCTAGCAAGAAAAAGGGGGCCAATAATGCCCTTTCTCAATACTGCAGCCCAAACAGTAACTTTTGGGGAATGTCGTGGTCGTGCTTGACACAAATGCGGGTTTTCGGTACCCCCAAAACGCCAGTTTGGGCTGTTCACAACACCATCCAGGTGAAAATGGACCTCATCTGTGAACCATATGCAGCCAACATCAAATCCATCAATCATGGCGAGCATATCGTTCGCGAACTCTTCTCTTTGTCGCGTAGCTGAAACTGTTATGGCTTAGTGACATTGGATCTTGAATGGAAACATGTCTAAGGTGTTCTTCAGGATTCTGTACTTGCCGGATGGCGTTAATCTGAATTCAGCTGCAACTCTTCGGATGGGTTTCCTCGGATTAGGCTGAATAACTGCAGCAACTGTCACGACATTTTCAGGTGTAACTGCAGATTGCCTGGGACCAACATGTCCCACTAACTCATCAGCCACGCCGCTTGTCCGTTGAAATTTGTCGAAAAGCTGACGAATTGTTTTTACATTAGGACCTTTAGCAACTTTAAATCGGGATTGAAAACTGGGCCTTGTTGCTGTAGGACTGCGATTTAACCGGTGATACTAGTGTACAAAAAAAAAAACATGTTGCTCCATGGAATACATGACTTCATCTACTTCCTTCAGTACGATAACCTCATTTCAACAGCTGAACCGTTCAAAGTTTGATCGCTCTGTGCTTCAGAACACTCTTTATAGGGATTCGTACTGCGACTATCCGTATCTGTCAGTAACATTTGTAACTAATTTTGAAACTTTTGTATTGGATTTTTACGGCTTTCTCAATAAACATATCACTTGTTTCAGTCTTCCATCGATCACAATTTCCGAGTTGTTTCATTTCAAGTTAGGGAATCCTTTGGGAAACACCCTATTGTATATATGAGAGAGAAATTTTACAACTATCTTACAACAATGGGATTTTTACGGGCCATTCTGGGTATTATTACGGGGGGAGGAGTCAGATTCCGGGAAAGGGAGCGACTAAAATTTGATAAAATATTTTTTCATAGCAAATACACATGCGTGTAAAATTTCAAGAAAATTGGCTCGGTAGAATTGGGACAAAAATTTCAAAATCCAAACAAACAGAGAAACCAACTTAAATAAAACAGCTTAAAAATACTTTATTAAGAAATCTCATATGTACAGATTAAAATTCATGCACAGTAAAATACAAAATAAGTTACATTCGTTCAATATTGTACAAGGTTTGGGCATCGAGGCGAAATTGTGGTGGTGCGAGACAGAAAACTGCCTAGACTGGTAATTGGGTGGGTCATCACAATATAATTCAGTCAGATTTCTTTCACCATTCCAAAACACCAGGCATATATTTGTCAATCAGGGATTGGTAGTATGGCTTGATGGCTTCGATGTCGGGCACTTCGTGAGACTTCGAATATAAATCGAATTTGCTAAAAGACAAAGCAAGGTAAAAAGTGAGAAAAATAGTAGTCTCAGAATAAGGGTTCAACTCAGAAATTTTTAATGGGTAAAAAGAAAATAAAAAGGCATATTTTAGTGGTTTTTAGAATTTTAGTCTGATGCTTGTTAGAACTAGAATCAAGAAAATAAAATAGGAATGTGTCCAGATCTGAGCGACGAACACATGTAAGGAAAGATTTCCGTGTGAAATCGTTCTTAGCCAGTGACCTTCATCCACTAAGTTAATAGACTCGTGAGCCAATTCTGGTGCTCTTGGAGTTGTTTATTGATTAAAGGCCTTCAAAGGGGAGTTTCTGGAAGAAATTCTGTCCGTCGAACAGTCACCCCCTATGGGGGAGGCAGTCTCTTGTTGAAGGCATACGGGCATTGGCTTTGTAGTAGATATCCTAAAGAGAATATCTACGGGCTTTGTAGCCTTCGATCCTCCTCCCCTAAGGGGGAGCAGTAATCCGGATGAGCGATATTTCGCAACTTTGACCCTTCCAGGTGACGTACAGACGGACTGTGCTTATTCCTGGCCTGAGCCCGTCAACAACTGGGGGGTGAAGACTGGATGGGATCATCTTCGGCTCCTGCCCGGTGAATGATTCTGAAGGGGCTTGCTCTCCCGGTTATGGATTTATTGGAAAGATATTTTGTGTTCGGAGATCCATATTGCAAGGCCCCAAAGCCCCAATCGGGCGAGGCCGTGGTACCCTCTATCGAATCTGACTTTTGATCTACAACTCGTTGGAACATCTGAAATTACGCCTCGATATTCCGGTCTGGACCTCAAGTCCGCCAATTATTACAAGACCGCCAATTATTACATTCACTGGTTAATTGACTATCATTTTGACTCAAAAATGCAAATATAAATAGATGAATTTCATTGTTAAACCAAATGGGTGAACTAAGTAGTCGCTTAGGACCCTACCGCAGAAAGGGGTTTACATATAGGAGCAGTACACCAAACATTTAACTGGCTCAAATATACACGAACCGGTATCGACCAAAAATTCTATATTGGTTACGCCATCTATATCGCGATCTGTGCAAATAAATATAATTTCCAGTTAATGTATTATTATTTCCTGAAATTGTGAAAATTGGTTTGATTGCAGCCGAAGACCATAAGTAATGATTCAAAACTGCAATTTCCGAAGTTCACTCAATTCTCGGCCAGAAATGTCTACATTTAAAAACAAAAATACAAAAGAACTAGCTATAGCAGTCATCGATAAAAGATTATAAAAGTTTTCTGTAGAGGTTAATGCCGGTTCTATGGTATTAAAGGACTTTAACTTAATCATGATGGTTTAAAATATTGTGCCATATTCTCTTATTTTTATTACAACCAGGTTTAAATTTCCACTCTCTTCTTTTGTGCAATTTTGCAGTGGACATCATTTTTTTAATAAAGTCTTCGGATTTTGTTTTAATTCGTACCCCCTACGAAACTCGAACCAATCGTATGTTGGCTGCTTGAACTGAAAATAATTTTATATACAGGTAGCTAGCTCCAGATTACTTTAAGCAAGTATGTTTAAAGAATTTTAAATATGGATGTATACACACTAAAATCTAGAGCTGGGGAGCGAAAAATAAAAAATCTTAGTAAAAAGAAAAAATTGAGACGCAGACCATAATCAATTGCACAGAGAGTAAAACTTAAAATTATAATAATAAAGAATTCCAATAACTTTATTTGATACGTAAAATATTTTTCAAAAATAATTTAGCAAAATGGCCAATTAGTACTTATTGAGGATCGAACTTCTAAACCTAAACATTAGCTCTGTGTGACAACAGGCTACCGTGCCATGGAATCCATGTAACTTGTAGTATAACCTTTATATAAACATTCAAAATTCCTGATTATTCCGTTTAAAAACGTGGGGTTTTGAGGTAAAATTTGATACTCTGTAATTCATCTATGAAATATCAATAAAACAAAATTTGAAAATCGGTTCGATAGATCCCCAGTAATAAATAAAGAACCGACTTGTGTTTCAAATATATAGGCAAATGAACTTACTTAAATTCCTGAATCCACTTCAGCATATCTTGGTCTTTGTTGCTCGTAAGATGTTGGTAATCTTCCCCGGTGTGCCATGGGTAGAAAGAATGGTAGCGAATTACGTACATGGCTTCTTCTGGCAGTGAGCATTTGTTGTGAAGGAGAGCCTGAAATATCGAAACACGCATTATAAAATATCTAAAATTTGGGGTGTAAGAGTCCACATACCTAACGGAAAAATTTGATTTAAGAATTTTTATTTGCATTTTTTTTAACAAAATTTTAAACTGCGATATGCAGACATGGTTTCTTGCTGTATACCAAAATTTTGCTATGCTAATCTGTGTGGCATTTGAAATTAGTCCGATCTTTGGTTTGTAAAGGAGCTTTGAAAAGTGAACGCAAATTAAATAAAAGGAGTACGCAAATAGGAAGATTTTTAATATTGAAAAAAAAATATGGCATTAGCAGTTTGTAATACTTGATTTAGACCACGTGTCCACAGGTTAAAATAGAAGGTTTGAAACAAAATCTTTCTCGAACAAGTATAAGTGTTCGATGCTGTGGAGATGATAAATGGACAAAACAAAATTGAAATTGAAAACAAATTTTAGTTGTCAAGCAGGCGCAGATTGATTTGTTCTTCAACTTTCATTAAACCTTTACACGGAGGTCTTCATCAGATAAACGTTTTATGTTCAATGAGAATTTTTTTTTATTTTTGGAACAATGTTATGCTTTGTGGACACCATTCAATTTAAAATACATCTAAAATTATTTATTGAACAGTATTTTGAACAAGATATTTTGTTCCATCGTGGTTGTTTCTACCTGTATTTGTGAAAACGTGGTTTATATATCCCATATGAGCATAATAATTACCACTAATTTTGATTTCTGGAATTTGGTAAATAAAAGCACCTTTCACTGAAAAGGATAAAAGTAAGATGTTTTTAAAGAAATTAGGCAAGTTGTATGCACTTTGAGAAAAAAACAAAAACAAATCTGGTGGTAAAGTCTTAATATTTACAGATCGATACAAATGAGGACAATCCAATATTACAATATAGCTATGAAATAAACAATACTTATGTACCTCTAATGCTATTTTGAGTTTTACAAGTATATTTTATTATGAACACAAAAACGAGTCTGCTAGTCTAGACATCCCATGTACATAATTCTTTATAAAATCTATTGCAGTGCAATTGTTCAGTAGACTGGATCTCAAATAGTTACTGAAAATAACTTCATTTTAAATATACTAATATTTGAAATTTTTATTACGGATGAGGGAAGAGAAGTTCATTATCCATGCCTAATGAAGCGAAATCAACATTTGCCTAAATTATGTTATCCCTTTTACTCGAAATCGGCAATAAGATGAAATTTTGCAAGCAGTTTTGCAGAATTACAATTTCAATTATTAAAATGAGCTTGTAACAGGTCGAAACACCCATTTTTAAACTGCACATGCTCACTACGCCTGCGATATAAAAATGTTTCTGTATAATACGTTTTTGAGATTTAAATCTGATACTTGTTGTTACATACGGCTTTATTAGAAATCAATCCGTTTCATAAGTGGTGTCTCATAAAGAGGTACTATAGCCATAAATCGTTACTCATTTAGCATCACCCAGTAGACAGGTGTGGCTTAAGGTTTGTCACGGACGCGAGTAACATTGCCACACAGTAAGAAAAGCCCCACTTAACTCTTTCGCGACGGTGGAACTAGCCATCAGTACGCCACCAATGAATGGGTCGTCGTGCCATTAGTGCATACAATACACGTTAATTACTTTTAACGATGATACTCCACGAAAAAGTAGAAAACAAATACACTTTACTCGTATCAAAATCTTTTTCTTGTGGAAATGTCACTAGCTAATACGACACATTTAGTGGATACCGGATTTAGCCGGCGCTAGCCAATGCGACACATTTAGTGGATACCGGATATAACCGGCGCTAGTCGTGAAAGGGTTAAGATACAAAGCTAATCAAACAGCATATGGTAAGGAATGTGATAATTTGATTTCATTGTTTTCCTGTATTCTAATTTGTTTAATTTATTATTCAAATTCTAAAAACTTATATATGCTCTTTTGTATTAGGATTATCAAATATTGAAATTAATTTTTTATACTTCTAATTTCATAATTATTTGTTAAATCGAAGTTTTAATTCGAAATCTTTCACAGCTCGCGTACTTCATATGCGCGAGTTTATTCAAAGCCCAGCTTTTTGTTATAGCATTAGTGACAATACAAAGATTAATTTCTGCAATGAAACATGATATAGGATTCTAAATATATTTATATAACAACACATCATGAACAAAACATTGCGAATGCGTTTATATTCAAAATGTTTTGCAATGCAATGTTTCGATGAAAAAATGTACGTCAATGCTTACCCGATACATATATTCATCATGTCCCCATGACATGATTACGTCTTGCAGGCCACAGTTCTCGTCATAAATGCCACAACGAGTGTTGTATTTAGTATTGTGAAGATCTGGGTTTTCTTCAAAAGTGGTGTTTCTGTAGACAATCGATGGAGCATATTCACAGCCGACGGGGAAAGTATCACCTACTACACACCACTGAGGTTCGCCATACAGGGCCATAATTTTGCCCAGATCATGCACCAAACCAGTCAGGTGAAACCACTCTAGGTCAGGATGAGCTTCTCTAATGCGTTCAGCTGTTTGAAAAGCATGTACTATGTTCGGAATATCAACATCCGGGTCACTTTCATCGACAAGACAGTTGAGCTTTTCTAAAGCTTGCATGACAGTCAGGCGGGCTTTGTCGAACCTGGACCAATATTTCATCTACAATAAAAAAGAAAAATATACCCATATAATCAAATTTCCAGCAATCAGTTTCCAGACAGTGAAAAGTAGTACTTGAAATGAGAATAAAATAAATAGTTTTTAACTTTGTCACATTTGACATTTTGCAGGACATGCCAATAGGATGACTTTTAAGTAAAGCAATTTACCATAGCACGCAGGACCATAACAGTTATCTTTGCAGGTACAATATTAGTATAGCAATATCTTTACTGCTGTCAGGTGTGACGTCACAAAAATCATTAATACCAGGGCGGTTCAACTGTGGCTAGCGAAAATTTTACACCCAAAACAAAATAACTGTTGAAAAAAATTTCTTCAAAAATTAGCTACTGTCAATACTTGATCCTGATCTCAATAAGACCGTTAATATTAATCGGCTCGCAAACATATTTCTTATGGCTCACAAAAGTATTGAGAGAGTAATGTGACCCAAGAATTTTGAGCAAAACATTTGGCTTATTAAAGATAGACAGTTCTGATCTAGACACTACGGGGCGCGACAACCCAGTGGTTAGTGCGCGGGAATTGCACTCGGACGGCCCGAGTTAGAGTTCCGCCAGCGCCCAAACTGCCGTCGTGTTCACGCGGAGTACGATCACGTTAAACATGGAGGTCCGTAAGTCCTTCCGAGAGGGTTAAGAGGGAGATCAAGAACGATTCTCACCCCCGCCCAAAACAAACCCCGTGTCTACGCGAAGTATGAACATGCTAAATCCGTAGGTTTAAAGTCCTTCCAAGAGGTGAAGAGTCAGGGGAATGGGGGTACATTGGTCCCGACTAAATTTGATGTTAAAAATGCTTAAAATGTTCCTCCCCCTGTGGTGCGCCGGAGTAATATGATCTAACGGCAAAATGATTCATAGTTCGGTCGCTAAATAGGCGACCGATTTAATTATCAAGCGCCTGGTTAATGAAAAAAAAGGGGGAAGTGATATGCAATTTTGCACTTACTCAAGCAATGTGGTGCTTACGAGCAACAGGTTGCGGATCTAATTATATAATGGACATATTATTTGAACGTAATTGGTGAATTCAAAATTATAAAATATTTTGCTATGCCCCATGTTTCATATTAAAACCCAAAGCATATAATTCAAAAATGAAGTCCTGTGCAAAATCCTAAATATTTTAACTGGCTCTTTGCTTCTAAAATTTTTACGCAAGCATTATATCTAGAATAGATTAGGAAACTGTTGGACTGTCCAAAGGCCCGTGAGACTTATCTAATTTTTCAATGAATATATACGAGGAAACCACACGAGTTGCATCCGAGCAATTTCAAAAAGGTCAACGTCATAGGCTTGCCCATGATCTAAAAGCACCCAATGCCAAAAAGACTAGACCTCCAAACGAATTATATGAGTTATAGACAAATTACTCCCCACCCCCTCCCCTAAAACGTTTTTCTTACCTTTTTATGTTTTTTATTACAAAGATCGGCGGCATGTTATAGAGGGGCTTAATTAAATCCCGTATGGGTATATGTATTACGTTGCCCAACGAAGATTACAATGTGCTACACAAAATGATGTGGCTGCTTCGTTTTTGCAAGGTTTCAGTAAACTTTTTTTATATATGTATGTTTGATTTTGCTTGTTGGGTGATATATCGCCCATCTAGATCTACTAGTTTGTTCAGGTAAAAAGAAATGTCATTAACTCGTAATGCAAATCGATAGTCTATTTTCCCCTCGTAAGAGCATATTTTAAAGCATTTTCTGCAAAATAAAAGACCATACCCTATTTTTGCTTTCCCTACAATACATGGTAATAGGAAAGTATTGGAATTGTGTCGAAAATCGCAACATGAGTTTTCGACGAATCTACTTTTTTCGAGATCAAGCACTCTAAAACCCGAAAACACTTTTTCACATTACGTCTGTCTGCAATGTATGTGTCCATTATAGCTGAAAAACTAATTGACCAATTTTCACAAGATTTGGCAGATGAGTTACTTGTGGTTATTACCTTGATGGTATTAGATTTTGGTATGATTGGGAAGAAGTGAACTGACTTTTTTGGGGAAATTACCCGCAAAAATCGTCAAAATGATAAAATAAAAGACTGTATATACTCAAATGTATCAATTAAATGCTTGTTTTATACACAATTTTTGACAAAAAAAGTAAGACCAACCGCATAACTCTGAAACTAACCGTTCTCGAGATATTGCTCAGTTTATCGTACTTTTGCCATTGAAATCGCATTTTAAAATACGTCCAGTC
Organism: Amaurobius ferox; assembly: GCA_951213105.1. Classification (NCBI taxonomy): domain Eukaryota; kingdom Metazoa; phylum Arthropoda; class Arachnida; order Araneae; family Amaurobiidae; genus Amaurobius; species Amaurobius ferox. The sequence goes on along the minus strand of OX578143.1, from coordinate 70,189,149 downwards.
TCTTATAAAGCTGAAACTTGAATTAAAACTACAAATTCAGAGTAATTTCAAATAATTATCCGAGGTTATGTTTAATTAACTCAATTTAATGAATTATGTAAGAAAGAAAAAGAAATTGGATTTAAGTCTGTAGGGAAAGTCATGTGCAGCCCACATCAGAATATTTTTTGTATAGTTTTTATATTGAAAATTCTGATAAGTCGCTCTAGTTAAAATATTGCTGATATTGAAAGGGGTAGGGGTAGGGCAATTACTAGTCTTGGGGGGGGGCCGCAATATAATGTGAAAATTGGTAGTGGTATAGAGGTTCCCAGAGCAGAATAGAGCAAAGGGAAAGAGGGGGTTTAGAATTTGAAGTTCCGCCACTGCCTCAAACGCATTATTTACCTTCCACTATCCATACTTAACTTTTTCGATCGAATCAGGATACTGTGTACCCAGCATTATTTTAGTCTTCATCCATTTCACCCTGCTCGAACAATACTGCAGATCGTGGGCACGAGATTAAATTCATCTAAAAATGTCAAAGTACAAAACCTGTGTTTAGGAATTTTGTATTGAGACTTTTCTAAGCGAAGGCTGGCTTTGTAATAATTAAGCAGTAAACGAGATTATGTTACGAATTAAGTTTCCCTTATAATACACACTTCAACAACGTAACTAATGTAATGCAACATACAGCTTATTTGAGAAATGAGTTTGATCCCCCTCTTCAGTGCAAGATAGACCAACAAACCCGAAGTCGAACTGACGAAATTGGTTTAAAGGACTATTCGTCTTTTTAAAGTCGGGTTTATTGGCATTGGTGAAGTAATGTCGGTATCTCAGAATAGTCAATTAATCGTATATGAACGTAAACAAAAGAAAGGTCGTCCACTGACAAATTAGATACGCCTCACGAGCCTTTCGGAGAGTTTTGGAATCTGTTCTAGACATGTTGCCTGGTGTAAAAATGCCTTAAAATGCCTTTTTGACCATTTCGTCTTTTTGATTTCGAGTTTGTTGTTCTATCTTGCACTGAAGAAGAGGATCCAACGTATCCTCGAAACAGCTGTGCGTTGCATTGTTTTATTAATTTATGCTTAGTTACTGTGTTTAAATTTTTTATTCTTTGCACAAAATGTTTTTACTTATTGATTCAGAAACATGCATGCGTCATCAGCAGCAACAAATGTGAATCAGCGTTCAATAAAAGTTATCTTCAGAGTTACTTTTGAAAGTTTACACGGAATGAGCATTTGCTTATTGCTTAACTATTACACGTCTATTGCACACATGAAAATAAAAATGATAAAATTATAATGAACTACAATTAATGAAATCCGTCAATATTTGCCCAAATCCAACTTTTACGAAAGGAAACTTACCCTATCCAAAACGAATTCCATGGTCTGGTAAGTGTGCATTTTCTTGTACGTTTCCCGAACTCTAACTTGAATAGGGTCTTCCTGAAAATGAAATACATAATTAGCGATTTCGTGAACATTATTGATATAGAGCATTATGGACCAACTAGAACACTCAAAGCAAAAAATTCGCTAGAGGTGGTATCAGCCATTGAAAAGAATAAATATTAACAAGAGTTTATAAAGGGTTCTCCCCACTCACGAAGACTAAGGAAGCTGATTCTGAAATCCTAAAATTTTGCTAATGGGTGGTCCAGCGTCAATCCCAAACGAAGAACTTCTCAAAAAGGCAGGTATTTGACATACCCCATCCCAAACAGTTCGATCCTCTTTGCAGACATTTCTCATACAAAAATTCACTTTTAAGTATTTTTAAGTAGTTTGTGCGGTTTTTTTTTCTTTCAAATTTTACAAGAAAGTTTTTAAAAATCGGTATTTTTGGTCCAAATGATTACAATTCTAGCGTGTTACCCTTCACGTTAAAGGACTTGCAATTTTTATTTTGATTGATACCATACTTGATAATGTATCCCTGGGGGTGGGAGGCAACTTCCCCCCCCCCCCCCCCCGAAGGGAGCTAATGACGTCACGAACACAAAATTGTATCGCGGCAATTTTTCACAACAATGATTGAAACTATCAAGTCTCGTAATCATTGCGCCATAAGTAAACCCTTTTATGCATGGTTATGTCAAATTTTCTCCTAAGCTGCCATATTAAAAAAAATAAAAGATTGAGAAGTTTTCGCTCGAATTAAAAAAAAAAAATCTCTCTAGTTCTAGATTTTTCGATAACTAGATTTCAGATAGTTTAGATTTTCGATAAAACTAGATATAAAGTTTCGTAAATACAAGAAATCTACCACAGACATACAGATACATGCGAACATTAGTTCAAAAATAGTCAAAACGTATTTAGGGGGAAATAAAACATATTGGCATCAAAATTTCGAATTCGAAAATTTTCGTGAAAGTAATACTTTCTCATACTATGTAATATAGTATAAAGAAAGTAAAAATCTGAACCATTAAATTATTGGTAAAAATTTAAGGAGTTTAGAGGAAGGTGAAAAAAAGAAAACCCCTTGTAAAAGGAAATTAAATTACAGGGGAATGAGGGGCAGGAATTACGAAGAAAATAACAAAAGGAAGTAACAGGTTTCGAAAATTAATTTTATCAGTTAAACTACTATAAAATTAAGAGTAGTTGAGACTAGATCAAAAAAGAATATAACATATAAAAATGGGAAAAACCGATTTCAGAATCTATATGAGCTAACGTCATCAACTAAAAGAAAGTATCAATCTATTAGGTTACTCAAATATATCAGTGAATGAGACTGGAATTAAAAAAAGGATATAGCCAAATTGAAAGAAAAACAACCGAACAACAACTGACATGGCTGCTTTCTTCAAGGAAGCTTCATACAGGTAACATGTAAGTTGATTTCTTACAAACAGCAGTTTTATTTAGTGATAATTTTACATTTTTTTTTTTTTTTTTTTTTTTTTGTAATTTTATATTTTTTTATTGTGATAATTGTTTTATTTATTGTGATAATTTTACATTTATTGCGATAATTTTTCATCGTGTGAAAAATGCATTTTTAATTCTATATTCTTTAAATAGATAGATTTAGCAAATTTTCAACTAATTGCAATTATGATAAAATCGTATGTTCACACAAGGCATTCATAGATACTAACGCAAAAAATAAACAAGAAAGATCAATCATGCATAAAGCATTGATTATGAAACACTTTCCAACTTCAATGCAGTTTTATATAAACATCTCTAAAATGCGATGCATTCCTCGGTAATATTTTTAAAATTATCACAGTACTACATTAATTTATTATATTCGAAAACTTCATCGAATAAAAACGAACTTCATTCAAATGACGGCATTGAAATATAAATTGCCTGGTTTAAACATCTTTAAAATGCGATACATTCCTCTGTAATATTTTCAAAATTATCATAATACTACAATAATTTATTATATTTGAAAGTTTCATCGAAAACAAATTAACTTTATTCAAATGATGTTATCGAAATATAAATCGCCTCTATATAAAAGCAGCATTTCATTCATAAACATGTTTCAAATCGTTTCATTCATCACAATACTATAATAATTTATTTTATTTAAAAAATTGTTATCTACCATATTTATTTTAAAATGTGAAGCCTCTCTAATATATAAAACAATGAAATGCTTGGAAAGATATTTATTATATATCTCATTTTTCTTTCTAGAGGATATAGCAAAAATCAGAATTTAATTGAAAGCGTTTTTCTCCTTATATTAAATAATTTTTATTTTAAAAACTACCTAACAATTTTACTGACATTTTTTCTATATATTTCATGGGATAATTTGAATATTTTCTAAAACTTTCGAATCAATCTGAATTTTAAATTCGCTTAAAAAATGTCTGAAAAATTAGGTCCCATAGGGTTCAATGTATTTCATTTTTTCAACCCAAGTTCAATCCAAAACTAATTGGGTGATATTATTCATTTATATTCCCATAGGTCCCACAGACCGTCTGAAAAACATACTAAAATTTCATTTTGATAAAGTCATTTTTACGGAAGTTATCGTGCTAACGGACAGACAGAATGAACAAAGTCATAAACACTTTTCAACTGTAATGTAAAGTGTTAAAAAGCTGATGTGGGCAGCACATGACTTTCTTTAATGCAATGAATTTACTACTTTTACAGTAAAAAAATTAATGTATAATATCCCCGGCACTGTGTTTTTGTCGCTGAATTGTACATTTAGCGATTTTCCAGTTCCGGATGACAACATATAAAACTATTTCAAGGCCTCAACTAACTTATACTTCGCGCAACTCTAAATAAACAATTATCAATAGTATCCTCAATAAGCTATATAGTCCATATATTAAAATATTTTAATAATTAATCAATTAGGCGTCATTTTCGGAAATTTATAGTCATTTTTGCAATTTTAACGATATTTTGCCAATCTGGAGCGAAATATCAAGTTAGCGATACTTTGCTAAATTATTCGCCAAATGCATCACAACTGTTACAGACAAACGGAAAGAAGAGCATTTCTTATATACTAGAAGGTATACCCGTCATATGACGGAATTCAGAATTTGCTAAACATTTCTTACCATATGGCGTCACTTTTATCAATTTGGCGACATTTTTGTCACTTTCGCAACATTTCAAATAGTTGCCAAGATGGCGAAGTCACGCTAAATTTCTCGCCAAGCGTTACGGACGGACGGAAAAATGGGTTATTCTTATAGTCTTCTTTTATGTTCTTTCCAAGATATTGAACTTTCATCAATTAGTCGTAATTTTCATTGATTTGGAGTAATTTTTATCAATTTGGCGACAATTTCGTTAATTTGGTAACGCTTAAGAAGTCACTTAGTTAGCGACATTCCACCAATTTCGTCACCAAAATCTCGCCAAGCGTTATGGATGGAGAAATAAGTTATTCTTATAACAGATAAATGACTACTGGCGTCCAAATAGAAAAATATTACCCAAAATATCTTTTCTCATGAATGGAACGAGCTAGATCCATAAGAATGATGTTACCAAATTCATCGCATGATATTACATATGAAAAGTGAACATATTTCACAATAGATATTTTTTATGCGATTTTTGATACATGTATTTGAAAAATGTGCAATATCTCGAGAACAGTTCATGCTAGCATTGTAAAGTTTGTGTCAATCGTTTTCTAATAAGCTTCCAATATTCACGGATTGCAGTTTTTGCATCATTTCATTCGAGTCGTTCCATTCGTTCGTGAGATGTCGTCTCCACAGACTAACTGACACACACACAGACATAATCTCAAAAAAGTTCAGATTCGTGTTCATGGATGCTTGAAACGTGCTCTCCCGTCGAAAACTCGAATTCGAATTTTCGACCCCGTCACAATACTTTCCTTATACATTATACTATATATATATAAGGAAAGTAACAAGTATTAATCAGTTGATTAATAATTATTAAACCTTTTCTCATAATCCAATTTCCCCTATTGACGTCCCCCATAAAGACTTGCACGAGGACTTCATTATGAACAAATTAGATATATAGATTGATTTTAAAAGATAGAATCGTGTATTATATAAATCGGCATTTAGTACATTTTAGGTATTTAAATTACAAGTAATAAATAAGTAAGAAAAAATTGAGCATAATTCAAGTACTTCGTTTAAAAAGTCTAAAATGTATAGATGGTCACATATAAATTATGAAAAACTATATATACCGATAAGTTTTTCAGTTATACCCTGAATGAAATTGATACTGTGCTGGTACTCGTAGGACGAATTCGACATAGCACTGCGGTGCTCTCTGACATTAATATATAGCGGATCCCTGGTGTAGATTCATCCAAATCCGAGGATCCGATTTTTTACTTCATCAGAATACTTGCGCGTATACTGACACACGTGAGCATACTAACATATTGTAGGGGAAGCAACAAAATTATAACTTTAGGAAATTTTACCTGATCTTCCGAATAAAGTCGAAAATCTTCCATCTTCTTTTTCTCTGGCCGATATAATTCGGACGGGTCCAGGATTGGTATGATTTTCTCACATTCTGTTAACTTCACAGGACAGTCATTTGCAACGACAGACATCTTATACCAATTTAAAAGACAACCAAAAGGGAAAAGAACTGAGAAAAATACGTAAACGCTGCCTAAGTAAGTCCGAGTTCCGGATCCTCAATTTTTATACATGTGAAATTCACAGCTGAGTTTCGTGACGTCGAAGGTGCTATCTAAAAGAAGAAGTCGTGACGTATACAGAAGCAAGCTGCAATTGGCAGCCAGTGACACACCTTCTATTCCTGATTGGAAGTTGAAAATGACGTAAAGATGAAGAGATTAAATTTTGCAGATAGAGAGCGCATTTCTCTTCACTTCTTATCAATCATTATGTAGGTCGTTGTGGTCTCTGTAACAAGAGCAGTGAGACTGGGACGATTGCCCCGAGCGCCAAGTACAAAATGAGCGCTTTTTGAAGAGTATTAATTATATGGATAAGAATCATGAAATATTTATGGAAGTCAGTGTACGGGGGTCTTGTTATATTTTTCACAATGCGCATAATTACATTCTTACGCTGCTGAACGCGCTAGTTTTGTAAATTTCACAAATGATATGTTTTTGTAGGAAACGATGAATTAGAATATTGTGCTTTTTAGTAATGTGGGTGCCCATAAGAGGACAAAGGTGGACAATTATCCTCATGGACGTATAAGATCATAAAGATGGACATTAAGCTAGTCTATGTTGTACGTCATATCCTTGAATTCGCCCCACCCCCAGGATAAAAGTTCTATGGACATCTATGCTTATTTCTATGTAATTTTCGGAATAAAATAATTATTTATTGTAGATATAGAGTTTAAATAATTTGATATATCCTTACTTCAAAGATAAAAATATCATTGTCGATAGGGAGCTTTCCAAAGTTTGCAATCATGAGGTACATAGCAGATATTATTGCTGATAGTACACTTCATCAGCTATTCGGTGCTGATGAGCAGTCTTTTATTTATCGTGATCATTTCGTCGAACCCTAGTCGTTAGGTAAATTGAAGTATGTTTCAGATTCAAGTAGAGTTTCAATTTCATACATAGGCGGCGGAAATATTTTTTGTTGCGTATACTAATGCAAATTTTAGGGAATTCTCACCTGCATTCATTACTCACAGCATGTTATTAGCACATATAAAAGGTAAAAATAAATTGGAAAAGGTTTGCAAACAAATTCAGAGCATTGGGATTTTTTTTCTTTTTACACACTTTTATTTAGGGTGGTTTCTCTGTTTGGGTCCGATCTTGAAATGAGTTTTTGACCGACTTTTATTGAGTTGATTTTCTTGAAATTTTACACACATAATTAATTGCGATGACAGTACACCATTTTATCAGGAGTTGAACCCCTTCGCAGATTTTGAATCCCAAACCCACCCCCGAAATTTTCCATTGTTGGCACGTTTACTTTTAATTATCTCACAACAATGGGATTACAGTATATACAGGGTGTCCCAAAAAGATTGAAACGCGCTTTAATTCTTTACCTGTTGGAGATAAGTGGACAATGTAAATTGCAAAAGTGTTGAAAGTAAGGTAGGAAATAAGACTACGTTAATGAAATAGTCCTCCCATTAATTATCAAATAGTTACACTTTTTAAGTTTTTATACGACCCCCTTAGACAAATTTGGTCAATCAGAAAAGTTTTATTTTTAATGCAACAAGATCATTAAAACAAGAAAGATCAATCATGCTTAAAGCATTGATTATGAAACACTTTCCAACTTCAATGCAATTTTATTTAAACATCTCTAAAATGCAATACATTCCTAAGTATTATTTTAAAACTTATCACAATACTACATTAATTTATTACGTTTGAAAACTTAAACCTTCATCGAAAAAAATGAACTTCATTCAAATGACAGCATTGAAATATATATTGCCTGGTTTAAACATCTCTAAAATGTGATACATTCCTCGATAATAATTTTAGAATCATCATAATACTACGATAATCTATTATATTTGAAAACTTCATCGAAAACAACTGAAATTCATTCAAATGACGTCATAGAAAAAATAACACGCCTGGCTCTATAAAAGCAGCATTTCATTCATAAATAATTTCCCATTCATGTCATTCATCACAATACTATAATAATTTATTTTATTTAAAAATTAAGACCATGGAGCCACAAGTAATTAAACTCTATGAGTAAAACTTCATTGAAAAAAATTGTCCTTCTCTTTGTAAAATCAATGAATATTTCATTCATATCAGCTATGCATGAACTAAATGATTTTGTGTTGAAGAAATACAGCAATTCTAATACAACTCATTCTACATATTTTGCTGTTTACATTTTACATAAGTGAAAAATAGGCTTCGTACACTGTCCGCGCAACAAGCGTTAGCATGTAGGCTCCATGGTCTTAATTTTTAAATAAAATAAATTATTATAGTATTGTGATGAATGACATGAATGGGAAATTATTTATGAATGAAATGCTGCTTTTATAGAGTCAGGCGTGTTATTTTTTCTATGACGTCATTTGAATGAATTTCAGTTGTTTTCGATGAAGTTTTCAAATATAATAAATTATCGTAGTATTATGATAATTCTAAAATTATTACCGAGGAATGTATCACATTTTAGAGATGTTTAAACCAGGCAATTTATATTTCAATGCCGTCATTTGAATGAAGTTCATTTTTTTCGATGAAGGTTTAAGTTTTCAAATATAATAAATTAATGTAGTATTGTGATAAGTTTTAAAATATTACTTAGGAATGTATTGCATTTTAGAGATGTTTAAATAAAATTGCATTGAAGTTGGAAAGTGTTTTATAATCAATGCTTTAAGCATGATTAATCTTTCTTGTTGATTTTGTTCTGATATTTTAGTTTTGTATTGTGTGGCGTGGTGCCTGGTCTGGCGATGAAAATAAAATTATTATTGTTTACATGTTTAGTCTGGGATGATTAATTTCGCTTCTCGTCTGATGCTTTACTACATGAATAACGCGTGCTTAAAAAGTGATACTGGAGAACAATAAGAAAAAAAATATTCGTTTTTCTTAATCGTCCTTACAGTTTCTTCTGGGAAAAGTTGTGTGGCAATATTTATTTAATCTCAATTTTTCTTACACGCTTTTATCATTTTTTGTAGGGAAGGACAACTATAAATTTCAGCAGTAATATATATTTAGTTTTAGGGGGGGAATTGCCCCCAGTTCAGAATCTTAGAGGGGGCAACCGCCCCCCCCCCCCTCTTGCCCTATGGCTCCGCCGCCACTGTTTTCATATCAAAGTTTAGTCGAAAGTCAGAACCCAAGTAGATTATGAACCTTTGCATTGTCCTTCTAACAGGTCTTTATAATGGCAACTGAACTTTAAGAAATGTCACTGCAAAGATATTTTTCTGTGATATTCTTTCAGTCGCATTTTGGTAATGATAGAATTAACATTCAAATGTTAAAAATGATCATGGCAGTAGTAATTTGTTAGCTTATAGTAGTATGTATTCGTTTGGTAGTTTTGCAATGGAAGTATAGTAATGATATGTTTGCAATTATAGTTCAGCGGTATTTATGCAGTAGTAACTTTCGGTGGTATTTATGCAATTATAATTTTCAACGGTATTTAAGCAGTGGTATTTTGGTAGAATGTGTTTTACTAGCACTTTTGTTGTATGTTTATCAGCATATTTCACAGTAGTGGTACTTTTGAAATGATATGTAGTAAGATTTTGGTAATATGACAGAGTGTAGTTGCAGAAATAAATAGGCTACAGATAGATAGTTGAATCAATGTGTCAACTAGTGCGATGGAATAAGCTTTAAAATTAGCGATGCATTCAATCGCATTGGCGAACCCGCTGAAACTTTTTTTTGGTAAGTCAACGTCTATCGGAAAGTTTATTGAGAAATTAGAAAAGTATTTTGAGGGAAGTGTATTAAATGAAACTCAAAAACTAGTAGTTGCACAAAATACGTTGACGGGAGAGGCAAAATATTGGTGGGATGCATTAGGGGAAGAGGGTGTTTGTTTGAGACCCAGACCGTCCGACCTACCAGAAAGGTGTAAGGTAACCATTTGGACGGCCGGGAAGTGCCAACCAATTTAGACCGGAACCCAGTGGGGGAGGCATCCACAGGGACCGTACCCTCCTTCCCCTACCACCAACCTCTCGGAAGGACTTTCGAACCCACATGTTTAACGTGATCGTACTCCGCATGAACATGGCGGCAGTTGTGGCAGCGTGCAAATCCAGCGCGCAAACCACCGGGCTACCGCGCCCGTAAAAGGGAAGAGGGTGTAAGGGAAGGGGAAGAGGGTGTAACAAACATTTCAGAGTTTAAGGCTAGTATTAAGCAATAATCTCCAGATAAGGTAGATATAGTTCGGTTAGAACTGGACCTGTATGAAAAATAGCAGGCGCTGTATAAATATGTATCAGAATTTTGTTAAGGAAGTAGAGGTAAGAAAGTGGTTAGAGCTAGGTCGGAAGTAGATATGAAAAGGTTGATCTTTGATAGATTGTTGCCTAGGTATCAAGATATTTTTAAGGATAGAATTTTGGATACGATTCAGGGTTCCCTATTTAGGACACAAAAATACGATGAAAGGCACATATCTCCAACACTCCAATGTAATGATCAATACTGAAAAGAGAAAATATTTTATATAAAGGTAACTCAAGTTTTAAACATTCCAGTGCAAAAAAACTACAAAGTTAGAGATAAAAGGCAGTTTATTGATAATAAAAATGTTATTCTTATTAAAATAAAAACTAGTGTTGATTTCGTTAAAAAAAGGTGATAAATAAAACCTTAAGTTGTTGCGGAAACAACTGAAAGAGGTCTGGAAACCGTTGAAATGCAGCTTAATGATCAAATTTTTAAATCTGCTGCTATAGGGGAATTGGATAAAGTTCAGATAGCTAAAAAAAGAGAGTGAATCTCAAGATAAGTCCGAACTTAAAAATTAGCATAAACTAAATACGATTGTGAAAATTAAACCTTCAGTAATGAGTGGTGAAACGGAAGTGGAAATGGTTGAAGTTAAAGAAAGTGTGACGACCAATAAAAGTGATTTAAAGGAAAAAACGGCAGTTTCAGATGCCGAGTTTCAGGAAATTAGAAATAATGAGTTTGCAGAAAGCGCATAAATTGAGGCAAACTATATAGTGAAAGATTTTGAAAGTGAAGCGGTAATTTCAAATGTTAGTGAAGTAGCAAGTGGAGTTAGTTGTACATCGTCAGAAATGAGTGACATGCCAGAAACATATGCTGGGTGATCGTAAACTCTTTCAACACAAAACGAGGGGTACACATCAAGATGAACAATAATTGAAATGGAACCTAGGGCTGTATTCCACTCATAGTTCCAGAAAAGAGTAAAGTTACATATCCACTTTGATCCTTTAACAGTGATAAAAGAGACTTAACTTATTTAGTAGTTTCATATTTCCATTCGTATCAGAAAACGACTCAAAGTAGCTGCTCAAAGTGATGTTCGAGGGCGTCGTTGCACAGCCGACACCGGCGAAAGAAAGACTGCCGCACCCTCTCACAGACTCCTGGTGTGGTGATAACCTTGACCACAGCAACAACGATTCTCGCGACGATATTTTTCAGGGAGTCCACAGGTACACCAATGTTTTCATGTGTCCCAGAAGAAGAAGTCCAGTGGATTAAGGCCCGAGGAGCGTGGAGGGTCAAGCCACAGGTCCACCACGTCTAATCTACCGCCCTGGATATGTCGCTTTTAGGAAGTATCAGACCTAAGTGGAAACGAGTGCTGGGGTCATATTATGCATAAACCACATGTCCCTCTGTGTGGTGCTGTCTCCATGCTACCCTGACCTTAATCCATTGGACTTCTTCTTCTGGAGGGCACATGAAACAATTGGTGTACAAGACACCGGTGTAGGTCTCGTCCCTAGAATCGTTATTGCTACTGACAAGATCAACACCACACCAGGTGTCTGTGAGAGAGTGCGACAATCTTTCATTCAATGGTGCCAATTGCGCAACGACACCCTCGGACGCCACTTTAAGTAGCCACTTATCTTTCTCCGATGCGAATAGAAATGTAAAACTCCTAAATTAGGTAAGACTCCTTTTTCACTGTTGAAAGATCAACGTGGATATGTAACTTTACTCTTTTCTGTCACTAGGAGTAGAATGTAGCCCTAGGTTTCATTGCAAATATTATTCGTCTTCTATTTTCTATTGAAAGGGTTTACGATCACCGTGTATATCTTGCAAAGAATCGAGGCAAACTAAGGTACAAAAGCTAAGTGTTGCTTATCAGTCTGATCACGTATCAAACGGTACTAAGATGTAACAAATCCAGATATTAGATATTGAAATATCTGGTAAATTTTTTGCCTAATCCGAAAATAGTTCGTAAAAAGTTAAAAAAAAAAGCAAAAACTTTGAAATTGTAGTGGTTAAAAGTGTTAAGAAAGAAGCACTCCATTATGAGAAAATACAAATATAAAAAAATATGTGAATGGCACAAGGCCAGAAAGAGGAAAGACAAAAGAGGGAAAATGATCCAGAGTGTGGAAGGTAGCGGTAAAGAAACTGTCTATTACAATAGAAATATTATAACCGGGATATCAGGGAGACCCCAGAAGGAAATCCAGCTTCATTCGCAAAAAAGAAGCATTCGGGGCAAAATGACAAAACTTAGCGGCAGGAGAGGAATGCCACAACTGAGAATAGATACAGACCCCAACACAGAACAGACACAATCAGAGATCGAGATGGTTAGACCTATCATATTTACTGGACCTCGACTCTGTACAGATGCGAACCAAGATTATAGGACGTGCAGGAGTCAGTACAGACTGACTCTTGCACGTCCTACCTCAACACCTGACTGACAGAAAACCGAGGGCCGCAAGTTCAGTGGACTAAAATAAACGGATAAGACTGATGGACGGATGTTGATCAAGGTAGAACATCTTCAATAAACATTTATTTTGGGGGAAATAATTTATATTAAAATGTAATTTATAAATGAATGAAATGACTATTGGTGAAATAAATAAATGACTGAAATAAATGACTATTGGTGAATGTGAATTGTTTGGTGACAAAATATAAAACTATTGGGGGAAAATCTTCTTTTGTAAATGAAACAAACTAGATCGACGAGAATGATATTAAGAGATTTGTCGCATAATATTACCTGTGAAAATTGAAACTAATTACTAATTTTTATGTTTTTTAAATTTATTTGAGAAACGTGGATTTTCTACAGAAAAACTCATGCTAACGTTCTAAATTATGTGTTATTTCTTTTCTAATGAAAAATTAGGTGTGAAATGATTTAATATTATTGAAGGTCCTAATTTTTTAATGATTTTTTTTTAAATTCATTCGAAATTTGAGGGGGGAGGGGCCCCCAACATTTGATTAAAAAAATGTCTGCAACTAAAAAAGTGTTATAGTTGGGATCCTTCAGCAGGGTACCCTAGACCTGAAAGTACAGCTCTGGTTCCGCGGAGACTTGACGCAAACCACTTTGAAATTTCATAACTTATTTTGCAAGGAGAATTTTATTTTTTGTACTTGGTGATGGGTTTTTATTTTTATCATGAAGAGATGTTTTTGTGATATACTCTATACGTGCTTTATAAGTACTCTATAGTGCTCTATACATGCTCTATAAGTACTCTATACCTCTTTGTGTGCCTCCACTTATTTGCATTCATTTTTGAGTTATTGTGTCCTCAACTCACGGACAGAGAAAGAAAGAAAGAGAGGAACGAATATATTTCCATAAGTATTCGGAAGGAGAGGAGGATAAGACGTGCTTTTCTGACAAAATCTCAAATTCGAAAACCTATTTTCACGAAACAGTATTGTCTCTATACAATAGTAAGAGAAAGTGATTATTGTTATAAAAATCAAATGAATAAGTTTAGCGTCCAAAATCGGATTTTACAATACTAAGCGAAAATTATTTGACAATTAATTTGCTTAACTATACGAAATTAACTTAAGAAGTGAAAAGAAAGTGAAACAAAAACAACCATCGCAGTATAGAATATTATGCATCATGGACTCAGTATGGCATAAGCAGAGGAGCCATCTTCTCATTAGAGAAAAAATTTCATGAGTTCTCCATAGGGTTTACAAAATCCAGTATTGTAAACCTGTATTTAGTTAGAAACTATAATATTCTGAAATCCTGCCGAAATTCCGTTTATGTCCTGACAACGTCAGAGTGATATTAACAACGTCGTGGAATTTTGATTTATCTGAAACCCCCTGGAATTTAATCTATTGGGATCACAAGACTTTGTCCGACAGACTACCAATCTCGTATCCAGATAATATTCTTGGAAGTAATATACAAAGGAGATACCAAAGACGGGATAAAATTATTTCGCGAGATTGTAGATCCCTAAGCAGCAGACTGTTTTGAGGACCCTGACGAGGGGAAGTCTGAAAGCATCTCATACAAGAAAAAATAAATAAATAAATAATAATAATAATAATAATAATATATAATATATATATATATATATATATATATATAGGTAGGTTTCAAATTACTTTCTAGTCAAACATGTAAATCCTAAAACTGCATATAAATATATGATAAACCGCTAGGTCGTTATATTTTCAATTATAATCAATAAATATTAATCAAAATTATGAATTGGTTAAAGAGTCAAACTGCCAATGTCATTTAGATAAATACAAAGACTACGTAGCATGAAATTTTATCATGATTTTTATTTATTTACCATGAGCATGTTATAACGGAAAATCTAAATATTATTAATTATGATGCACTGAGATCACTGATGTTACTAGGTACTAAGTACCGCATACCTACTAATTTTAAGAATAAATTAATTTATAAAGATTTAATTCTTGACTTAAATAAATTTATCTATAAAATCAGCTATAAATATCAAATCCCGGCAAAAGCCTTCTAACCCTGGAGTGTCTTAATAGAGCAATACTTAAATCCCTATATAATCAGAAAATTAATAAATCATATAAACTTAATTTAATTCAAAAGGATATTAAAGAAATTCAAAATCATTTTGTTTTCACTCTCTATGAGAATTATATTTAACATTGTGGTATTTTTTTTAAGCAACAGTTTGGTATCTCACAAGGGGTGTGTGCCTCATTATTGTTAGGTAATCTGTATTTATTCTTCTATGAAAAGAACATTTATCCAGTATTGCATAATATGCACAGGTTTAGATATTTAGATGACATATTATGTGTATCCCATAATAATATCCCTATAGTATTTAACTTTTATCTTTATAATTTACAATTAAATGCAAGTAATAATGAGGCTAATGTGGCAAACTCTTTAGATTTAAATTTAGATTTACGAAATTGTAATCTGGTTATAAACTTATATAATAAAAGACAAGATTTTAAATTTAATAGATCAAAAATTTAACATTTTGACTCTTGTTTGCATATATCAGTTTTTAGAAGGATTATAAAAAACCAGGTTCTTAGAATCAATAAAATTTGTGATGAAAATTATAAATTAGCACATTTTACGGAATTATTGAGTCGACTAATAAAGCATATCCTCCCAAGTTCGTTATTAAAATTATCAACTCAGTGTATCAACTTCCACTCGATAACATCCAAGACAACTTTCCTAATTATAGTGGCTAACGGAAAAAAAAAAAAATTATTATTTATTAATTATATAAATAAATAAAAATGAAAAATAATAAAATAAAATAAAAAAATTAGAAAAATAAAAAAATCGGAAAATAAGATACATTAATATTGATGTTTTGAATTTTATTTTCGTTAAAAAATTATAACTTTAGCCAGTTTGATACTACGATTTGAGCGCCCTTATAATTGGTGTATAGTGGCATTCTCGTTTATCCATTTCTTCTATGAATCACTTGTTTAGTAGGAATTTTCATCTATGCTTCATGTTCATATTCTGTTTTACTTATATGGGTAATTGTCTTGTCTCCTGCTTTGACTCACTGGACGGGTCTGGGAGATACGCTGTGAACGTTCGTTCTTGCCTCCTAGGTTGTATTTCGTCATGTTCATTTCGGTGTTTCTAGATATTTTTCATACTGTTGAGGTTGATCGCATATACACGTGGTGAAAGAATAGGGGTTCCTGCTTCATAGTAATACAAATTTTCCTAACGTCTCTTATGTTCAATTTTTCATTTCTGGTGCCTGTAGTCTGAGTTTGAGCATTTATAGTAATGTACTATTGCTCAATCTGAAACATGCATTGTTTGGGTTAATTAGAATTAAATACTCAGACCTGAACTTGAATTTAATTCTGATTAATCTTCGAATTTGGACCGATGCTGTTCTTTTCTATTATCAGCATTATGGCCGTGGTTTTGTACCGCCATTTTGTATATAAATATTAAACGCCATTTTATATACAAAATGGCGGTGAAATACAGTTACCCCATTCAGACTTTCAACGAATGGAGAAACGCAGTAATAAAGGGATTCGAAAGACATTATCATCCAGATTCACATAACACACTTCAAGACAACATAGTACAAGAAATGGAGACTCTGAAAGAAAAAATTGCAATAACTTACATGGATAAAGTGCCATCGAATTACGTATTTGTCTGCAAAAAGTACTACGTAGACACTTTGCGCAAAAGTTATGAAAATGAAAGTATGTATAAAGAAATCAATACCACCGGCAAAACCGTGGAAAGCCGTATCAAAGCACTTTATAAAAGAATAGGACATGATTTAAAAACTGTAAAATTTCCCTATCTTGTACTAATTCCAAATATACAAAAAAAAAACCGATCAAATTTAAACCTGTGACAGTCGGATGCGGTTCTTACCTTACAGTAGCTAATACCAAGTTACTTACTATTCTCACTCCATTACTAAAGGAAATTAAAAAAGAAGGGACCTGCATGGTGTCAAATTCTTATGAATTAATTGACAAATTAAGTAGAATAAAGGAGAAAATGTTTTTCAGATGCTTCGATTTTAAAGACCTCTTTAATCACGTAAATTTAAAAGATTTATTCGACATTTTGATGGAGCTTCATCAACATTACAATCTACACTCTACCATCTCAGTCAACAAGTATAAAAAGCTGATAAATATTGTCTTATTTGAAAACATTCTGAACAACGGAACCGGTTTTTATCGCCAAATACAGGGCATCCCAATGGGTGGGGGATGCTCCTCCATTCTTGCGGATATTTACTTGAACAAGTATAAACAAGGTACTTATTTGGTTAATGAATTACCATTCTACCGCTTCGTTGACGATGTGATAATTGGACATACAGATCAAAATGACCATATTGAATTTGGGTTTTACGCTAAATGCCTGGAACTTATAGAAACTCAATATACAAATCAAGGAACTGTTGATTTCCTCGATATAAGTATTTACTATAATGAATATGACAAAATATGTTTTAAAATTTATGACAAACGGGACAATTTTGATTTCGATATTAATATTATAATAGACTGGAAATCCAATTTAAGTAGTGGTATATTCAGAAATGTTATCATTAATCATTTAAATCGATATAGACGTCTTAATACAGAAAAAGGGGAACAGCAAAACTGTATTAATAAATTACTCCAAGAAGCAGCAAAATGCCATTATCCACTTCGATATCTAAGGCACTATGTAGACTTGGTCCTCAAGAAGGAAAAAAACAGTTTTACATGATGATTGCATATCGGTGCAGTACCGTTATATGGCGTTTCTATTGGTCTTCGAGCATTCTGCTGTAGGGTCAGGTTAGATTTATTTTCATATCTTAAGCCCTTTTGTGCTTCATGGCCTTTTTACTTCGAGATGTTTCATTGATTCCATCAGACGGAGGGATGCTTCGGAAAGACAGGGGCACCGGGAATGTTTCTGGAGTAAAAGCGCTTTAACCGGGAACGGGGGGTCACAATCCCCCCCGGGTTTTTTTCTGTCGTTCCTGTGATCACTCTCCATTCAATTTCCCCCCTTCCTTTATGCCTCCCCCCTCTTATTTCAAACTGTTTTTGCATTTACTTATATATATATATATATATATATATATATATATATATATATATATATATATATATATATAATACACTCTAAGACAAAAAAAATCGACGCACCAAGAAAGAATTATCCAAATGAAACGAAATTAGGTACGTGTAATGGTGAATATACAGAAAAAGAAATGAAATGATTAGAATTTCAGAACAATTGGATGATTTGTTGCACTAAAAGATCTATACAAAGTGAGTACGTCAATATGGCGTTGGTCCACCTCTGACCTTGATACAAGCTGTTACCCGACGTGGCATTATTGCATAAAGTTTCCGGATGGTGTTCTGAGGGATGTCGTTCCAAAGGGCCTCCAATTGGCGAGCTAATTCGTCTACATTCTGCGATGGTCGCAGGCGACACCCCATCTCAGCCTAAATGTGCTCAATAGGCGATAGATCTGGGAATCTGGCTGGCCAAGGAAATGTGTCGTAAACGCGCATACAATCAATACAGAGGCGTGCCGTGTGTAGCCTGGGATTATCTTGCTGAAAAGTTAGCCCGGGGTGTCGCGAAAGGGATGGCAATACAACGGGTCGTAGAATGTCGGCAACGTACCGCTGCGCTGTGATGGTGCCACGGAGGATTATCAAAGGGGTCCGGCTATCAAACGAAATGGCACCCCAGACCATAACTCCCTGTTGTCAGGCCGTTATGGTCAGTCTGACAGCAAGAGCAGGATCCTGACGATGTCCGGGCTGTCTCCAGACACGTCTGCGCTGGTCGTCGGGACTCAGTTCGAAACGGGACTCATCACTGAAGACAATTCGTTCCCAATCCGAACAATTCCACGTTGATCGAGACCGGCACCATTGCAATCGCTGTTGACGGTGCATACTGGTCAGTGGTAGGCGGCTTAATGGGCGTCGCGAGTGTAGATTCCGCTCCCGTAGTCTTCCATTAATGGTCTGGGTGGTCACTTCCATGTTTGTCGCACGTTGGATGGTTGATAATGACGAATCTCGTGCTGCCACAGCTGCTCTGACAATAGCTCTATCTTCCCGTTCTGTTGTCGCTCTAGGCCGTCCGCTGCCCGCTTGCCGCTAAAATCTGCCATTCCAGACCCACTCCTGCCAACATCGTCTAATTACTGTATCGCTCCTGCCCAAATGCAGAGCGATTTGTCGGTGTGCCCATCCAGCCCCGTGCAGTCCGACCGCACGTCCTCTTTCAAACTCGTTCATATGCTCGTAGTGGCCGCGAATTCGTCGGCGAGGCATTGTTACAATCAAGGCAAGTAAACGCAATCGAAATCCACTGCACGTTTTGTTCCTGAAAGCGAGGTTCTCTCCTTATATACACCACCATGGTGCTCCGTATCAATGCGTTGTAGTTCCGACTATTTATTCATTGGGTGCGAATTTTTGATCATTTGCATATTCGGTCGAAATGTGTTTGCATGTAAAGTTTCATTATTATCGGATTATTTTGCGGAGTGCGTTCATTTTTTTTGTCTTAAAGTGTATATACACTGCTGGACAACTGCTAAGGACGGATCACAAATTGCAATGCAGCACAACATTAAGCGGGGGTTTGGGGGAGGCCCAGCAGGATAAAATATTGTTGTCACACTGTTTGGACATTAGAATAACGATCATTTATTGTTCTGGAAAATATAGAAGATTTTGAAACATCTGAAGGGGGAAAAGTGTTTATTTGATGCTGTGTACGGAGAAATGGGAAAATACATATGAGCGACAGCAGGCACCTTTGAGAAAGGTGTTAGTACGGAATATGTCCACCGTGGAATAAGATGTAACATTCCACACCTCATGTCATGGGGCGCGGTAGCCCATTGGTTAGCGCGCTGGAGTTGCACTCGGTAGGCCCGGGTTCGATTCCAGCCACTGCCAAAACTGCCGCCGTGTTCATGCGGAGTACGATCACGTTAAACATGTGGGTCCGAAAGTCCTTCCGAGAGGTTGGTGGTAGGGGAAGGAGGGTACGGTCCCTGTGGATGCCTCCCCCACTGGGTTCCGGTCTAAATTGGGTGGCACTTCCCGACCGTCCAAACAGTTACCTTACACCTTTCTGGTAGGTCGGACGGTCTGGGTTTCAACAACAACAACACCTCATGTCATGCTTTGCCCAACATTATCCAGCAGCTGTTGAAGCTAATTATCCCACTCCTCTATCAGTGCACGGATGAGGGCGTTCTTGCTTGTTGAATGATATTTTCGACCAGCAAGTCACCTCCCAAAAGCATCCCAAACATTTTCAATGGGATTTAGATCTGGGGAACGTGCTGGCCATGCGAGGCATTGAATACCCTCGCTGGCTAGACAATCCTGAACAGCGAGTGTTCGATGACATGGTGCGTTGTTCATGAAAACAAATTTATCACCGATAGCACCATGGAAAAGGCGAACATGGAGCAGTAGAACTTCATCAATGTATCGTTGGCCGGTCATAGTCCCAGTTGCAACCACATGTAGGGGCGTGCAGCCATTGATCATGATGCCGGCCCATACCATGATACTGCATGTCGAATATCGGTCCCTTTCCTGGATATTTTCTGGATGATACGCAGCACCACTTTCACGCCAGATGAGTTGACGTCTATAATCCGATAACAGACTGAACCTACTTTCATCTGAGAATAGTAAGCAAGCTCAGTCCTGTTCGGTTCGATTGCGATGCTCACGACACCATTGCAAACGGGAGGTATGGTGCAGTCTGGACACACACAATAGGCCTGAGGGCGTATAGTCCGTCTTCTCCAAAACGTCTGGCTACAGTTTTTCGGGAGATCCGCTGCCCTGTGGTAGCAAGAAACTGATTTGCCAACTGCTGAGCTGTGGTGCTCCGGTCCCTTTTTGCCGATAGGATAATGTACCTGTCTCCTGCAGGCGTCGTACTTCTAACACGACCTCCACCGTGACTCTTGCTACACATTCCAGTTGTTTTAAATACTTGCCAACGCCATGAAACAACGCTGTGTGAGCTGTCGAACTCCATGATAACATCTGTTATTTGTCGCCCTTCTTCGATCATTCCAATAATACGGCTAATATAAAATCATCTAAGTGATATCGGGAAGACATACCGAAAATTTAAAGTTCGTCAATTGAATCTTTCCATCTTTCCCGTAAAACTTCCACTGTGGGTAATAATGTTATGGATGATAGTGTCATCCGTCCTTAGCAATTGTCCGGCAGTATATATATATATATATATATATATATATATATACAGGGTTGTTATAATTAAAGTTCGCCTTATTCAGAAGGCTCTAGAGCCGGTTCTATGGCTCCAAATGAAACAACATTTAACTAGTATGTAGTACAAGTGATGCGCTCTACGAAAATCGCAAAAAAAAAAATTAGTTACAATTGTCGTCAGTAGGTGGCGCTTCTGCAATATCTAAGGTGATTTTCGCAAGTTTCGTTGTAAAAAAAAAATAAAGGAAAATTTATGTCACAGTTGGTAAAAGTTAAATTGTGCAGATTCATTCTATCAATTTCGGTCAATCCAGACGAAACAAACAAAAGTGTACAAAATTTCAACAAACGCTTTGAAGAAGGTCACTTTTTATTCAAATCTTCGACGATACAGAAGTGATGTCACAACTTCGAAACGCTGAAATACGCTTCAAATCACGCTGGAATACGCTTCAACTCTGTGTCTAAAGACAGATGTCTGACGATTTCTGATCTGAAGGCGTATTAGGCGTCACATCGAGTCAATCCCACAGGACACTTTACGCTCTGCAGTAGAAAACACACTTCTGAGAATGGAATGCGTGATTGCAAATAATGGAGGGTTCATTGAGGATGCGTAATGCTGTTATTCGTCGCTGGTGAGCGACATGTTTTATTTTTCTGGACTCAGATTGCATCACATGAAATTATCTCCTTTTTTCTGTATTGTTTGGAGCCATAGATCTGCCTCTAGAGCTTTCTGCATTAGCGAATTGTTATTGTACCAACTATGCAATACATTTTCCTTCATTTATTTTACAAACAAATTGCAACAATCGCCTTAGCTATTGGCACAGCGCCACCTACTGGCAGCAATTGTAACTATTTTTTTTTTCGATTTTCGCAGAGCGCATCACTTGTACTACATATTAGTTAAATGTTGTTTCGTTTGAAGCCATAGAACCGGCTCTAGAGCTTTCTGAATAGGCGAACTTTAATTATAACAACCCTGTATATATATATATAATTGAAGAATTTTTATTTTACTTGTATTATATATACCTGAGATAGATCATTAAAAGAAAATGTTCTGTATAGCATAAGTGAAAGGAAGATGGACTGAAATGTAAATGTAACATCAAATGTACTATACGACAAGCCGTTGAATATTTTAAAAAACATAAGAAAACATTATAAATAAAACAGGTACTAAATTAGTTTAAAATACCGCTTTTTTCCTTGTTCCATATATAAGGTAAGGAATGGAATAATACATATGCTAATGAGTGGTGAATAAAAGAATAAGACTTGAATAATATATATATATATATATATATATATATAGCTTCGAAAAACCTAACTTTCTAACAAACCTACAGAATAATTTATATATATATATAGAGAGAGAGAGAGAAATAGTTTATAGATATAATCTATCTATTTCTTGAACTCTACCTTCATGAACTAACTAATCGATCTATAGGAGAGGCGTACCCAACGAGTTAGTATATATGGAGGGAGTGCGTTCCAATCTTCCCTATGTTAGTAGCGTGGTCAAACATAAAACAGGTGCAGTAGGTCGAGAAGGAGAAGGACATCCATGATTTGGTGATTTATCGTCTAAACTGTGTAGTGTACCTACTGTTTTTTTTTTTTTTTTTTTT
This sequence comes from Amaurobius ferox, assembly GCA_951213105.1. Lineage (NCBI taxonomy): Eukaryota > Metazoa > Arthropoda > Arachnida > Araneae > Amaurobiidae > Amaurobius > Amaurobius ferox. Next base: position 70,166,305 of record OX578143.1, on the reverse strand, counting down.
TAACTTCTGTTAAAGACGAGGATGAACGGGAAGTTGTTATACGTTATAAGATTTTAAAGTATATGTATGAAGAAAAATACGAAATATGATAAGAATATTTTTATTTTAAAATTTTTTTATTACTAATGAATAATTTTGTTAATGAAGTCGATTTCGTAAAACAAATTGAACTACAAAGCAATTGCAAATAAAATATGATTTGAAATAGATTACAAGTATACAAATTGAAGAATATGTATAATATATTTAAAAATAATTATAAAGTATATGGAAAAATTGTGTGCATGCTTGCGTAAAATGTAGAATTCTCCACTTTTATTTTTGAAAGTTGTGTTAGCAGTATCCATATCTGCTTTGAGGCGTAATACGACTGAGTCATTTTTACATCTAATTTATTATAATATATATTGTATGCGTCTCGTGAAATATAAAACAATGTAATATTTGCAATAATAAAATATTTGAATTTATGTATATTTTTACTTTCCCTGCAATACATGGTAATGTATAGGGAAAGTATTGGAATCATGTCGAAAATCGCAACTCGAGTTTTCGACGGATCTACACGTTTTAGGACCTCTAGAGTACGAAAAAACCATTTTTAGCGTGACGTCTGTGTGTGTGTCTGTCTGTGCAGATTTTGTATCCACTCTAACTAAAAAACTAATGGACCGAATTTCACAAAATATGGTAGGTAAGTCACTTGTGAGCGAGTCTGGTGCTGATTAGTTTTGGGTATGATTTGGAATAAAAGAATCCGCCTTTTTTTGCGAAATGGCCCGCAAAAGCTTGTATCCACTCTAACTGAAAAACTAATGGACCGAATTTTAAAAAATTCGGTAGATGAGTCACCTGTGGGTTACCCTGGTGCTGATTAGATTTTGGTACGATTCGGAAAAAAATAACCTGTTTTTTTTTTACAAAATAGCCCGCAAAAATCGTCAAAATCTAAACTAAAGAACTAGGTATACTCAAATATATCCATTAAATGCTCGTTTAATACGTAATTTTTAACGACGAAAATAATAAGACCAACCCCATTACACTAGGACTAGCCGTTCTCGAGATATTTTAGTTTCCGTATTTTCTCTACGCCACCTTTGAAAATAAGTCCGGTTACCGAATGAGAACGAAAATTGAATTAAAAGTGAAATAAATCTAATTAAAATAAAGAGAATGTTAATATAAATCTGCAGGGAAAGTCATGTGCTGCCCACATCAGATTTTTTGTTTATAAAATGACATATCAGAATAAAATACAAAATTATGTCTAAATTCATAAATAGGGGCTCTATTGATCCTTAAATTGTCCAAACGTGTTCGGAAGGTTTTTGCATGTTTAATCGATATAGAATTTGGAAATTTTTTAAAAATGTTTTTCTATAAAGTATAGGAAATAAATAAGATTATAAAATATTATGGCGCAAAATACAAAAATTGCATTTCATTATAATAGTTTCAGAGATTTGGTTGCTAATAATTCGTTTGAAAAGTCCTTTAAATACATATTGTGAAATTTGCATCCAGAATTAAATAGGCCGTAAGCACAATTACAGTGGGCTAACTCAATGTAGCATAAAAATATCAAATGTTGTACTTATTAAATATTAAAGACTTATAGCAAAAATTGCAGATCAATCTATCCAAAATTGTTTCTAAAAATTTTAAAGACAACTAAAGCATTAAGACCAAAATTATAATTAAAGCTATGTGCAGAATTAAGTTTCAATGATCTTTAAATAGAGTTAAATTTTTATTAATGCTTTTGCATGTGTAATGTAAAGTATGTAAGTAAAAATGTATGATGTAAATAAAAATATTTATATTGGTAGAGCTGTTTCTAGATCAAGAGGCCTAGTATTTAAATTGTGATGAGGAGAATTTAGAGTTAAGATTGCTTATTTAATAGATTGCTAACGCATGATCAAGAAGTCGGTGATTCAAATACTTCATTGGGCAAGGCATATATCTTTTTCGAGAACTAAATAAGAATGTAATACCAAAATACTTCTTGAAAACACTGGGAGTTTGATGATACATCCTTTGATTTTTAATTTGTGAACGGGGGAAAAAATATCTTTTTAATCGGGAAGTTTATATGAAATTAATTCTAACCAGCATCGGCACCTATAGAATTTATCACATGATGAGGGGGGGGGGGGACTCAAGGACAAGATTAACACCATCGACTAGTTTGATGTCCGCCTTTGTGATTTTGAAGTGCCCCCTTGTCTTCCCCTATGGGCGTCCATGCTAACTAGTAATACTTATTAGGTACGATTTACTCTCAACTAGAAATGAGATCATGCTCATATATCACACATCTTTATATAAAATACACTGAAAAGTAATGATGTAAAATCTAGCTGACATTTTCAATGAATATAAACTATTATTATATTTTATTATGAACGTAAAATTTTATCATACGATAAGTCTTTACGCTCATTATCTAAACTCCTATTTTTCTTCCCTAGCCACTAAATCTTGCGAGTCGTCAACCTTCGCCAATTTCTGCCTTGATGGGAAAATATACAAGGATACCGAAAATAATTCTATAACTATCAGCAAAGTACTCCAAATGTTTTTTTTTTTTAAGTGTTAGAATGACATTATAAGTCTTTTGCAATATCACAAACACTAAAATTAAAGCAAAACTTCTAAATTATACAGTATTAAAAGCAATGAAATTAATAGCCGAATGAAATGCACTACGGAAAAATCTAGCAAAATTACTTTTTAACTATATTTGTAAGATATATAATGAAAACAAATCTTATCCATGAAAAGAGTAAAGTCCTCGTTTTACATGTTTTTACTTGCTGCCGTAAGTACAACAGTACATAACCATTATTTTACCATTTATATTTCTTAAGTACTCTCTGTCAGAAATAGCCATTGAAATGTATAGGGTCACAGTCGGGAGAAAACACGTTCTCGGGAAATTCGTCCTAACAACACCTGCCTTTATCTTTGACGCCGATTACAACCCTTAAGCTCTCTCCATATATACTACCTCGATAGGCGTACCCCAGACAACCAGGCAAAAAAAAAGAAAAAATTCTGTTTTATTTAGAATATTAGTTTTAAACATTATTCTACATAAATAATCGGTGAGCAGATGTTCATAGCAAGGTTAGCGAAGACACTGCATGTTGTAGTCCGTATGTCGCTTGTTTGATCTTCGACACACGCATATTTTTAACGATATTCGCATTTTTATGTTGATACTTATATGAGAAAAGAAAGCATTAAAATTTTTCTTGACCATGTTACACGAACTTCACCACATTTTATGCAAGGGTGAGAAACCCCTAATATTTTTCAAATGCAAAAAGGGAATTACAGGGTGATTGCTAAAGTCCTTATTCAGTTAAATAACTAAATAACTTTGGAACGAACACAGCTATGGAAGTTAGATATTGGTATAGCAAAGTATCACTGCGTTATCAGACGAGAATAGTAGCAGCGCCCCTAGTGGCAAAATTTGGAACTTAGAACTCCTATCTTGTAATCTATAAGAGACCGGGGAGAAAACTAAATTAGAAACTCGTAGAGTATATGCGGATTTGTAGGAAATTACATATAGTACAAAATAATGGTGTAATTAGAAGGCTGTAAATGCAAACTTTTCGGAAGCAGATTATTTTCCTTGTAGCAGAAAATATCTAGCAGATAAACCTTATACTACAGGGGAAAATTTGTATCTGATTAAAAGTTATATAAGTACCGCTGGTACTCAATATTCTTCATAGCTGAATATCATAAATCTTGTGTTACTCTTACGTTTACAGCCCTCTAATTACACCATCCTTTTGTACTACATATCAGTTTCAACTAATTCGCGGATACTCTACGAGTTTCTAATTTAATTTTTTCCCATGTCTCTCATAGTTTCCAAGATAGGAGTGCTAAGTTCCAAATTTTACCACTAGGGGAGCCGTGGTTACTCTTATAGTGCATGGTTATTTTACTATACCAATATCTAACTTCCATAGTTGTAGCTGTGTTTATTTCAAAGTTGAAATAGGACGTTAGGAATTACCCTGTATTTTATATTTTACTACTCATCACGTTTTCAAAAGAATTTTGACTTAACTCTATTAAAATTTTGGAAAACAAATAACACTATTCTAAGTATTACCCATGGAATATTAGCTTAAATCAGTTAAAAAAAAAATGCGAGTTCAACAAAATAAATATGTCTACTAGATATTAGGTAGGGAGAAATGTCGATAAAGTTAAGATATTAATAGAATATTTTTCATATCTCCGTATTAGACAGTCATCCCGATTTTGAAAGATTTCATTACCTTATAAGGCAATTGCAAGGCTTCGGAAAGAAATTTGATCACTGATAATTTCAAGAGATCTCTTAATAACAATTCGTTAGATATCATTCGTTTTTTCAAGAGATCTCTTAATTCGTACTTAACCCGGGTAGGGGATAACTTTAAAATATATCGTGAGAACAGAAGCTAACAATTTTCAAGAAATCTGTTATCTTGTTAGCTATCTCTAGGTCAAGAAACTAGAATGACGCAGTTGGCTTCTATCTCGTTCGTTCATTCGAAACTACGTGTTGGGAGCTTATCATCAGATCTTTTAACGGCATGGGCTCAAATGCGATTATTATTGATGAGGAAATGGAATGCATTGAAGATTAATGAAATTCAAATGACCTTCAAATGATAGCATAAAATGTTCCATTTCTATATTAATTAATTTTCATTCTGAGCAATGCAAATAAAGGTTATACGATGATTGATGAATACATTATCAAATATTCTTATAATTACTTTCCTTATATACTTAATGTATAAGGAAAGTATTGTGACGGGGTCGAAAATTCGAATTCGAGTTTTCGACGGGAGAGCACGTTTCAAGCATGCCTGATCACGAATCAAACATTTTTGAAGTGATGTCTGTGTGTGTGTGTGTGTGTGTGTCAGTGAGTCTGTGGAGACGATAACTGACGAATGAATGGACCGAATCGAACCAAATTTGGTACAAAAATCAAAATCCGTAAACACTGGAAGCCTATTGTTTTTATACGCAATCGAATGTTCAGAACCTCCCTAAATTTTCGAATGAAATTTTGAAAAAATCGTCAAAAAATCAAAACCACTAATAAAGTTACGCAAATAGACATTTCTTATGTAAATTTTCATTAGAAAACGATTGGCATAAATTTTAGAACGCTAACATGAACCATTCTCGAGATATTGCACATTTTTCAAAAAAATTATTAAAAAGTCATATAAAATGAAAAAAAAAAAAATTTCTATTGAGAAACATGTTCACTTTTCATATGTAATACCACACGATAAATTGGGTGACATCATTCTCGCGGATCTAGCTCGTTCCATTCATGAAAAAAGATACTTTGAGTAATACTTTTGTATTTGAATGCAAATAGCCATTTATCTGCTGTAAGAATAACTTATTTCTCCGTCCATAACGCTTGGCGAGATTTTGGCGACGAATTTGGCGGAATGTCGCCAACTTGGCGACTTTTTGAAATGTTGCTAAATTAACAAAAATCTCGCCAAATGGATAAAAATGACGCTAAATCAATGAAAATGACGACTAATTGTCGAAAATTCAATATTTTAGAAAAAACATTAGTATCCACTATAAGAAAAACCTATGTTTGTTACTGTAAAAGTAGTAAATTCATTACATTATATAAGGAAAGTCATGTGTTGCCCACATCAGATTTTTTCGTCTTTGCATCAAAGGGAAAATAGTAACTTTTAATATAGTCCTTAAATTTTTCTAGCCCTATAAAAATTGTTTATTATATACCAGAGTATGAAAATTAACAAAGTGGCGGCCCCTGACTTCAGGAATCGGTGAAGCAAATTCAGTCGCGGGATTAACCGTCCTCCTAGACAAAGAACATCATCAAAACACATCACGCTTCTGAAACAAGTGTTGTCAAATATTATCTAAAAATTCGCCAAATAATAATAATGATAATAACTAGAGATGTATATCAGAAAATTTTCTCCTGAAAATAAGTGATATTTTACTCATTCTAAAAATAAAGCAAATACAGTTTTAAGAAGCCTGTTATTTCAGTATTAAGTTCTCCAACATTTATAAAAATATTAAAAAAATGGAATGTTTTCACAATTTCTGCTGAGGGCAAATGCTTTAAGTACTAAATATACGCTTAACTCCTCTTGCAAATTGTCTCTTCTTTCACATAATATTCACTCATTCAATTACCAGCAGGTATTTTTTAAACAACTTTTAATATTATATAAAATAGTTTATTTTTAAAGTGTTTTTAATTACAAGCATGTCTTTACTTTATTTTTATCGTATAATATGTTTATATATTTAATAATTCATTTTTATTCATATAATAAACTAGTATTTTTTTCTTTTAAGAAGATGGTAGAATGTTTTCCTTTGAATTATCAGTCGGTATTGAAAGAAATTCAATATAATATTTATTGCATTTTCAATTATAAAGAGTTTTTTTTGTTGTTTTTGTTTTTCATATATATATACAGGGTTGATAAAATAAAACTGGTCTGGAAAAGTCTTCTAATGATCTCCTTGCTGTTTAGATTACGTTTTCACGAAATTCCGAAAAAACTTTTCCGGAACAGTTTTATTTTATACCCTGTATTTATATATACAGGGTTGCCAAACTAAAACTGGCCCGGAAAAGTTTTTTCGGAATTTCGTGAAAACGTAATTTAAACAGCAAGGAGATCATTAGGAGAATTTTCCGGGTCAGTTTTATTTTATCAACCCTGTTTAATCTACTTTTTTATACCTATGCTAAACAGTAAATTATTTATGATTCTGATAAAGTTTAACGATTCTTAATTATTTTCTAATGGTATTCCTTTTGTGCAATGCCTTATAATTGGAATTTTGAAGATAAAAATACATTATTATAGATTAAATAGAATTTTTTTTTTTTTTTTTTTTATAATTTTTCAAAAGCAAGCGTATATAAGGAAAATAATAAATTGTATCGGATAATTGCAGTATACAGATACAAGAAATTTTCATTTCATGCATAAAATTTTTTACATATTTCTAGATTTAAACATTTTTTTAGTCTTGTTATATAATATATGTTTGACTATAGCTTTAATATACGAATAAATACTTTTAAAAGTCACTGAACATATTAATCCAGCTAGAATGTAATATAGAGAATTTCAAAATTTTCCGCTGTAAAAAATTTTCTGGAAAATCCACATCTCTAATAATAACCCATTCAGCCGATAAATTTAAGTGAAGCAGCACTTATTCTGCGTCACTTGCTTCACCTCATGAGCCGCTACTTAAGTAACCCCCGTACCCCATCCCTCTAAGAATTAAAGCCAAAATACTCAATATGTCCTCAGCAGCCTGGGTCTGACTTACAGTAAATGGGGCCTAGGGCTCAATTGAACTCGGAGATCCTCGGCCTTCTACAAAACATTTTAATATTTACTTATACCGTCAACGGTGAAAATAAAAATGTCTAAAGCAGACAGCATAACGGAAATCTGGATCATACAACGCTAATTTTGCTGATTTTTTTACACGTCACTGATGTTCTTATTTATGTAAAATTGTTAGAAGTTCTAGGGCATTATGGCAAAATTTGGGATCCCGACGCAAGGGCATCTACATATATTACATCCCCCCCCCCCTCCCCGAGAGCAGTAGAAACGACCGCATTTTCCCTTTGTCTATCAAAATTCCCCCATCTTTAGAAAACTAAGAAGGGAATTCGCGGGAATAAACTCCCGAGTTTTAGGAAATAAATCGGGAATATTGGAGAAACTTTAATAGTAAGAAACTAATTTACGAGTTTTATACTAGTCCAGTCAAATTACGAAAAATTATCATTAAACGTGGGCAAAATTGCAACAGAACTGTTTTAAGTGGTTTTCTACTCAGAATTGGGTACTCTTTAACATATCCAAAATCCGACAAAATCGGGTCACGGTAAAGCCCCGAAAATTGTATTTCAAAATGGTGGCCATTGTTTTTCTTTTAGTCTAAGGAAATGGACGTTTCAATAAAAAAAAAAATATGTCTATAAAATTAATATTTTAAAAATGACTTTATATTCAATATATTTCAATAATACACGTAATGAGATCTTTAAGAAAACACAAACAATGATATATGAAGAATCATTTGCACCAGATAATCCAAGAACATGATAATCCAGAACAAAAGCAATTATCTGCATCACTGTTGTCTTCATATTCGTTAGTAACACAATTAAAGATGTGGACTTTCCAGAAAATTTTCAGCAACGGAAAAATTTCCGGAAATTTTTGAAATTATACTCTATATTAGATTTTAGCTGGAATAATATGTTCAGTGACTTAAAAATATTTATTCTTATATTACAGCTACAGTCAAGCATATTATATAATAAGGCTAAAAATGAGTTGAAATCTAGAAATATATAAAAAATTCTATGCTTGAAATTTTTTTATATTTGTATACTGCAGTTAACTACAATTTATTATTTCCCTTAAATAGGCTTGTTTTTTAACATTTAATAAAAAAAAAAATCTATTACATCTATAATGATGTTTTTTTTATCTTCATAATTCCAATTTTAAAGCATTGCACAAAAAGAATGAGAAGGCATGCAAAAGGCATAAGAAATAGTTTAAATTTGTTAAAAAACTTTATCAGAATCACAAATAATTTACTATTTATTATAGGTATAAAAAGTAGATTATAAAATATATTAAAAAATAAAAATTGATAATTGAAAAATACATTAAATATTATATTGTATTTCTTTTCAATACCTATTGATAATTCAAGGGTAATATTGTCAATGGTAATAACAATCATAAATAACACAATAGATCAATTGTCCTACTATCTTCCGCACAAAATATAGTTTTTATATTCCCAATACTCTTCTGAACCGATTCAAGACATCCGTGTACTAACTTCCATGTTTCTATCTCTTCTATAGAAGTGGGTAAATATTTCCGGACATCCATATAAATTTTGCCTTTAATATAGACTTATCATATAAATTGGTTTCCATACCGGAATAAAATAAAAATAAAAAACTAAATAAATAAAACGAATTTATTGAATACAGGAAAAACAACATTGAAACCTGAAACATGAGACATTAATTATTTGATTTCAACCATTCGTAAAAGGAACTTTTTAACGGAATGCTTGTCGTTTGTAATTTTTTCAGAATAGCTTGAACATTCTAGATCTATGCTTATTTCACAGTGCATTAGACTTATTATTACACATTCATTAGATCTAGTTAATTCAGCAATTCTACCTCATTCTCCCTTTCAACACGAGCAGAACTATCCGGCAGACAAAAAATGTTTCATAACTCGACTGAAATTTGGTATTAATTTTTTTTTATCCCTGAAATTCTTCACGTTTGAGTTTTTGCAATTTCTTTTCCTCACAGTTCATTTTAATTATTTTCCGTGTGTTATAATTCGACGACTATAATTTTTTTAGCTAAATGATTCATATATTGGATTTTAGTTAATTTTGAGTATCATTTCTGGAAAAAAAAAAAAGTCCGGTTCTATTTTTTTTCAAATCGTATCAAAATCTCTTCAGCGTCAGGATAACGCAAAATAAGCTTACTACCAAATGTGATGAATTCTACCAGATAGTTTTTGAGCTAGACTGGACACGTGTGTTGCAGAGACAGACGCACGCACACGCACAAACGTGTCACTAAAAATTGTTTATTCATGTTCCACATAATGCTCATAGCATGTAAATCCGTCGAAAACTCAAGTTCCAATTTCAATATTATTTATAATATTTTCTTTATGTATATGACGAAATATACATTATCATGTATGGTATGGGGAGTGGGGGTTGGGGGGATGAAACTCGTTTTGTCTCCGAAATAGTTTGGGAATCGTTAACTATCAGATATTTTATTATATTGCTGAATCCTAATGTTTATTCTCTCAATAAACTTGTATATAAACAAATGAAAAGTCATGCATTCCAGAATGCTTTGTACTCACTCATATCATCATCAGGTCCAAGGGACGACGAAATATGAAAGGATGAGGAAATTTGTTATCTGATTCCGTACTATTTGCGAAATACATAGACCGTCGAAAACCCTACCTGACCTTGAAGAGTTGAGAGATTAGATCTCTTAAGATTTTCTGATAAAAGCAAAATATCAGAGAAATGATAAAACAGATACTATTGCTTTTCTTCTGCTGCTATATTTAAAACGAATGAGTGCCGATAAATATATTTGGCGGGATCTGGTGATAAACATCATATATGTAAAACAATTTTCCGTGACCAGTTATTTCTTATCATTACCTAGGCGGATATGATGTCCGCCTATAGATGTCCAAGCTATCACTTAGAGTCTATTCAAAGATATTTTTCACCCAAGCATGATTTTGACGCTCATAAACTCATCAAAATGAAGAGGTTTTTTTTACAAAAAAATAAATAAATAAATAAATAAATAGAAAAATTAATTCCTCTTCCCCGCCCCATCTTATAATTTCACAGGATTTCCATCTAATTAAAAGTGTTGTGAAAACGGTTTTATAATATTTAACTGTTTATTTTTTTATACTAAAACATAAATTATATCTGTAGATAACATTTTGTTAACGAAATATAGGTAATATTTGAGCAAACCGTTACAGTAAACAGACTTCTATTAATTGCTAAACATTTTCTATTTTAAAAGCACAGAACTTCGTTTCCAAATGGCTTTTCGTTTGTTTCTAAAATTCCACTTTGTAAATTCTCACCTTGAATCATTATATATATATATATATATATATATATATGTATATATATATATATATATATTAAAATGACAAATACAAAAGTGCAGGAGTGTGAATCAGTAACCATAGTATCAAACCGCGAGCAATATAAAAGCGTGTAGTGAATAGCAAAAAGCAACGAGGAAGGGCCGGAAAAGTAGAGCACGGAGAGGCCAGGACAAGGAAAATATATTAAAGAATAGTATATCTGCCAGAAACGTCTTCAGGGGCACATTCTAGACAGACATACTAAAATCCGTTGTTTCTATGATTGCATAAAAACACGTGGTTAATATATATATATATATATATATATATATATATATATATATATATATATATATATATATATATATATATATATATATATATATATATATATAATATATATATACATATATATATATATATATATATATATATATATATATATATATATATAACAAATATATATATATATATATATATATGTTTTAAAAGGATCAGATGTATAAGAACAAGAAAAATGAAGAACAAAAAAGGGGGTTGCTTACGGGGAAGCAGAAAGGCAAGGGGGATTGTGGCCCCTTTTCCTGGTTCAGTTGAATCATGCTTTGATACCCGGGAAACACTCCCAGAACTACTACATGCCCGAAGCAGACACCTATCCGTACATGTAGGAAAAGCAGAATCCATAAAGGACTACGAATGCCAAAAGTTGAAATGAAACAAGAATCCGTCACAACTTATTACAATACCTGTCTAAGAACAAAAATCATACCAAAAGTAATTCTACATAATACAGCGCACAAAGATACGGCCTATCCAAATCCATGGTAATACGTGTGAGTATTGTATTTACAGTTACAGTGGGATCCCTTCATGTACTTTGTGCGTATGGCAACAATTCATAAAAATTTGCATAATCTTCATTACCAAAGTTCTTGCAATAAGTTTCATAATAATGCCTCAGGAAACGAATCGGAAATTGTTGTCTTACGGCTTCTTTTATCAAATATATATATATGTATATATATATATATCTATATATATATATATATATATATATATATATATATCTATATATATATATGTATATGACTTGCATTATGCTTTATTATTTCCTCTTTTTGTCTTAATTTCTTTGTATTTGTAGAAAATTTTGGAATAGTGTATTATGAGTTACTACATACAATCTAACTTTGGATTTAATAATTTATTTTTATATATATATATATATATATATAAATTAGTAAATCCAATGTTAGAATGTATGTAGTAACTCATAATACACTATTCCAAAATTTTCTACAAAATACAAAGAAATAAAAGAAATTAAGACATAAAGAGGAAATAATAAAGCGTAATGCAGGTCATAAAGACAAAGATAATCAACAAATTTCAAAAATGAGGAATGAAAATAGGAAAACAAAAGAATCAAGCAAAAAAGCTTGCACATGGAAGAGCTTTAGGCTTAAGATAAGTTCATTTCGAAAAAGTTCTCTTCAGATCCATATATCCCTTCGAAATGAACACAAAAATGCTTGTTTCTGAAACACAAGATAGATTTTATCTATAAACTTGTGTTATATGGACGACAAGCATATAGATTGGAACAATAAAGAAAACATAAATACCTTAAAATACACTTCATTAGTGCAACCATGACAAGCAAAGTATGGCTAGACCAATGTTGCCATATGCAGAAATGAAAAGATGTGATTTGCTGTTGCCAAAGAGAGTAATAAAAACTGTACTGCGTAAAAGCAATAAAAAGAGATATTCAACAGTTAAAGCTTCAAGATAAAAAGATGAAAGTATAATTTCAAGAGAATGAAGAAGTACGGCTAAAATAAGATAATAAGGGAGAATATGAGAATTTTAGGCTAATCGAAACTTATTAACTATACCATTTACTAAATATGCAGGATATTTATATATTTTACTGGTAATTTTGAGGTTATTAATGTGCAAAGCATGAAATTTTTTATCTGATAATCTATAAATTCTAAAAAGTTGATTAAGTATAATATTTCTAAACAATTGAATATATATATATATATATATATATATATATATATATATATATATATATATATATATAAAATGTATTTTTATCCTTAGTCTTGGTCTATGGTTACTTATTTGTAATAGATATGCTAGAGATGGGGTTTTTTGTACTTACCGTAGTTTATGCATAGTTTTGTGCAATATCTCAAGAATAATCTCGAGAAAATGTGCAATATCTCGAGAACGGTTCATGTTAGCGTTCTAAAATTTATGTCAATCGTTTTGTAATGAAAAATTACATAAGAAATGTCTATTTACGTAACTTTATTAGCGGTTTTGATTTTTTGACGATTTTTTCAAAATTTCACTCGAAAATTTAGAGAAGTTCAGAACATTCGATTGAGTACAAAAACAATAGGCGACTCATCGTGTTTACGGATTGTGATTTTTGTACCAAATTTCGTTTGAATCGGTGCATTCGTTCGTCAGTTATCGTTTCCACAAACTCACTGGCACACACACACACCGACATCACTTCAAAAATGTTTGATTCGTGATCAGGGATGCTTGAAACGTGTTCTCCCGTCGAAAACTCGAATTCGAATTTTCGACCCCGTCACAATACTTTCCTTATACATTATGTATACAAGAAAAGTAATATATCGTCTTTATCTATAAAATGAAGTAAAAGGATATTTTTATCCCCACGGGATACCGAAATTAAAAAAATTTAATTTCTGATATCCCGGGATGTAGAAAATACCCCGGATTGCAATCTTTAAATTATATCTTAGGAAGCACAATTTCTTACACGCATCCAAAGCGCGGGGTTTCGCGCGCGGTCTTGCAGTTTGGTTTTTCCAAAACCGCCAAATATCGCCAAAATGTAGTGAAACGTAGTTTAAGATGTTTTAATGAATATTTTTTTATAAATACGTTGATGGAATAATTTCTTCACGAAGCTCAGCAATATCTCCTACAATTTTTTTTTATCCTCCAAAGCTTAGGGGTAGCAGAAATAATGAAAAACGTGTATTTTTTCTTTCAAGGACGCTTTGCCATTCACCATCTCCCATTGAAATACAGGGGAAACGGAAAGCTCTGGGCGGGATGAGTCCCTGAAGTCACATGACTTCGTTTTCGGTCTTGCGTTAGGGTTGCCGAGGCTTTCTCTACTTGATTGCTTCTCGAAGGTCCATACATTATATGTTATCTCAGCGGACAGTCACCTATACGCGTCCACGGTGCACCGACAGTGGCGAAGATGGTTAGAATAAGGGAAGGTATCACGTTTGAGGGGTGCCAGTAGCGATGTCAATACGCGTGGACCGACGCATCCGCCGGCAAGCGTTGGCGGCCCGCAGGCCACTTCCGTCGTCCTTTTGCAGCATGTGCAGGATACCTTTGATGCTCCCATATCGAACAGGGCCATTGTCCGCAGATTGGGCGCCAGAGACCTGCACTCAAAGCGCCCGTTAAGAGGACTGCCATTGATCCAACAGCACAGACGCCTCCGTTTGCAATGGTGTCGGGATAGAGCCACGTGGACGGCAGAATGACACAGAGTCATGTTCTCAAACGAGTCACGCTTCTCTTTTAGCAATAACAGTCGCCGTGTACGAGTCTGGCGCCAAAGTGGTGACAGGCCTAATTCGGCCGCATCTGTGGAACAGCACACCGAACGACAACGCGGCATCATGGTTTGGGACGCCATCGCCTACGATAGCAGGTCACCTCTGGTCCGTATTGAGGGCACTATCAAGGCCCAACGATACGTGGATGACGTGCTGCGGCCGGTGACACTGCCTTTCCTTCAGGGGATACCTAATGCCATGTACCAGCAGGATAACGCCCGACTACACACGACACGCATCAGCCAATATGCCCTGCAAGGTACCCAGGTGCTTCCCTGCCCACCAGTCTCCCCTGATCTCTCACCAAACGAACAAGTTTGGGACGTTATTTGATGTCGCTGGCGAGCTCTGCCACCGCTGCTTTTAGAAGACAAGCTCTGGCAAATGGTTGATAGGGAATGGGCAGTCATCCCTCAGGACACCATCCGCATGCTCATTGACTCTGTACCTAGACGTGTTGCTGCCTGTATCGCCGCCCGCAGTGGTCCTACAACCTACTAGTCAGACGGTATTATCGCTCAGTGTATAGGTGTATCATGTTGTAATAAACCACGGTTCGTAGAATATCTTATATATAAGGTTGTCTCTGTCAGAGGCAAGAAAAGCTATTGAGAGACGTTGATAGGAAACTATTTAAACATTTACCTAATAGTAAGTGTGTGCACGCAATATAGAATAAAATTAAACAGTGCAATGAGAAGTTTACGGATATTTAATAAATTCCGTACTTATGAAAAAAATTGCAAATTTTGGATGAGAGAGAAAGCCATGAGAATTTTAACATCAAAAGAAGTTTAATGTTCAAAGATTATTGAATGATCAAAAGTTATATATAAAAAGACACTGAATGATCAGAAAATAGTCACTAACTGATAAGTGCTTTATCGGAATCGGTTTGAGAAGGATATACATATATATTTCTAATCTAAATGGAGCAAATCAGTCGTCATTTAAATATTGAATGTATTCTGAATTTTACAAACATGAACGATGTAGAATGAAATAGAATATATAGTATTTCCAGGCAATTCAATGCATGGCTTTTGTCTAGCTCAAAATTTTACATGGTTTAAAAGAGTATATCGTCCGGATTTCAGAGAAAGCGAGGAAACTTTCAAAATCATCTGTGGAAAAATAGTAATTGATTTAAATTTGAAAGCACATATTTCACCAAACCATTGCATTAATAATCATTTGTCACGTTAAATGTAGGTTGTTAATAATTTTTTGTTAATAAAGTTTCTGTCAAGACATTCATATCTTGATTCGTCAAATTGAAAGGCTCCATGAGTAATACACAAAGGAGTAGTTTCTATGCAGTAGAAATCGTTTTTGTTCAGGAAAGGCATATTCATAAGGTAAAAGAAATTATAAAGTGTAATTTAATGGATAATTTTGTAAAAAAATTAATTTATAGTCTCATCAGAATGACATATTTACCCCTATTTATTTTAAAGCAAATGATATTTTAAATTTAAAGTTCCTTCTCCATAAACATCGGATAAATTTCGAAGAAAAAAAAATTCTTTGTTAAATAAAATAAATGTATTGATAAAAATAACCTTTGTTTCTTTTAGCATAAAATTAAGACTAATCTACCCCCTCCCAAAATCGTGGAAAATGAAGGGGGACCCCCCCCCCCCCCTCCCTTCTTTTTCCACGATTTTCCGTCGCATTTTAAAAGGTCGATCGCCAGAATTCTACGGTAATATCTGTACCATAAAAGAAAGTAAATAGATTCACAAAGACACCAAATAAACAAATTTAAACAAAACGTATATCATTAAATATACAGAAACGGGGTTTTATTTAAGTATATAAAATAAAAATAATAATTACGTGCATTGCACATACAATGTTACTATCTAAATATTTTTAAATCATATCAATGACATTTTTCAGAAAACTATAAAGTTTAAATGTTTTCTGTATAGGAACTAATCGGAAAGGAATGGTATACGCTTACTTTTACTGGACAGATTATATGTATCAATTTATATGCAAGAAATTGTAAATCAACATATTTTTAAAGAAATGTGAATGAAATTGCAAATTGATAAAGACAATATGGAGAGTTTTATAAAAAGAATATTATTTACTTCTATTTTAACATATTTCTCACCAGTTTTATCCTACTTCAAAGTTTCATTTCTTTAATAGACAATATAGATAGTAGAATGCACCGCCTCTATTTATTTGAACAGAATATTTCGTTCAAAATCTTTAACGTCTTGTAAAAGTAATTGTTAAAAAGTACTATATTAAAATCTAAATTCATGCAATACATTTGCGGGTAAAATATTAATAAAGATTATCATTTGGGCCATGAAATGTGTAAATTCTGTGTAAAATAAAAAGCTAAATGTATTTACTATACAAAATCCCCCGAAAATTCATATCCTTGACTCCATCATCCGTTTACTGCAAGTTAGTTCGTTTTGAATTTCAATTTTAGTTTATTTGTCACATTTCAGAGTCAGCACATTATTTATTCAACTATTCAGCATTTCGTTTATCTTTTTGATGCTTAAAAAGAGACAGTTTTAAACAAAACTGCGTTTTCCAATATTTTTCTACGAAGCGCAGCTGATCCACAGATCGGCAGGTCAGTGACGTCACAACTCGTCCAGAAATGTTACCTAATCTAACCTTTCTAATTAGTACTTTGAAATGTTACCATGGGGGGGGGGGGGGGATAGCGAGTGAGACAACATGTTAATATTCTATTAACCTTGGTAATAAACATAACTTATTGTTCTTTGCTGTCTCTCTCTGTTTGCCGATTTTCATCAATTTCTGCCCATTCCTTCTTTGTCTCATTTTCACTGTCACGTAGTGTATTTTGAATCTTGTTTTCGAATGCAACAAGATGATTGAATTGTAACAATTAGAAAAATTATATCGAGTTAAATTGATAAAGTTCTTCTTTTTTTTTTCTTTTTTTCAAATTTTAATTATTGGCAAAGAAAGAATTTCAATTTTTTCCTTTTTAACACTTTACAACATAGTTGAAAAGTGTTTATGAGTTTGTTCATTCTGTGTGTTCTGTCTGTCTGTTTGCACGATAACTGCCGTAAAAATGACTTTATCAAAATGAAATTTTAGTATATTGTTAAGAGGATCTGTGGGACATATGGAAATGTAAATGAATAATATCACCCAATTAGTTTTGCATTGAACCAGGGTTAAAAAAATGAAATACATTGAACCCTATGGGACTTAATTTTCAGACATTTTTTAAACGAATTTAAAATTCACAAATTGCTTCGAAAATTTTAAAAGATATTCAAATTATCCCATAAAATATATAAAAAACATTTTAGCAAACTATGTTCGGTAGTTTTTTAAATAAAAATTAAAATAATAATTGCACCCAAAATATCATCAATATTTTAAAGTGATCTCTTCATATTATACGTATGAAGAGATCACGCGACCCACTTCAAAATAAAACATGGCATCCATCTTGTGTCAAAATCGTGATTTTTGTTCTTTTTAATTTATATTTAGTGTTGCATCCGTCCTAAAACCGCTTTATTTATTTATTTTGTGTGCATTTATATACTGCGCCAACGCAATTACAATATTTTTTAGTTTAAATGATCATCAAACTTTGATTATTCCTACAACAAAGCCTAATTTTCCCGTATGGAGAATGTAAACACATCAAGCTGTAGGATGAGTTGTATAAGAATTGCTGAATTTCTTTAACGCAAAATTTTTAGCTCTGGAGTCTGCAATATAGCTGATATGAATGAAACATTCATTGATTTTACATAGAGAAGCAGATGATTCTATAGTGTTGCTTTTTTTGATGAAGTTCTAAGCATGAGGTTAGAAAGTACTTTTACCTCTGGTTTTAAGCTTTTATGTAAAATAAATTATTGTAGTATTGTGATAATTTTAAAAATATCGTCTCTGAATGAAAGGAATGGAAAAAAGCTTATGAATGCAATATTCACTGCTTTTATATAGAGAGCCAGGCGATTTATATTTCGATGACGTCTTTTGAATAAAGCTCATTTATTTTTGATGACGTTTTCAAATATAATAAATTGTAGTTTTGTGATAATTTTTAAAATATCACCGCTGAATGTATCGCATTTCAGAGATGTTTAAATAAAATTGAATTGCAGTTGTAAAGTGTTTAATAATCATTACTTTATGCATGATTGATCTTTCTTGTTTTATTATCATTTCTAAGAGGCAAAGTGTTATAATTTTTTGAAAATCCCTTTATGTCGTCACCCCTAATTCAAATATTCGATTTTCTGTTGATCTGAAAGCTGAAACAGATCAAATGAGACCAAATCCAAGATTCTAGCTAATCTGAGAGTACTAAATAATTTTGATAATTTTTAACATCCCTTTCCACCGCAGTTGGAAAGTGTTTCATAATCAATGCTTTATGCATGATTGATTTTTCTTGTTTTATTATCATTTCTAAGATACAATGTGTTATAATTTTTTTTAAAATCCCTTTGTGTCGTCACCCCTAATTCAAATTTTCGATTCTTTCGTTGATTTGAAAGCTGAAATAGATCAAATGAGACCAAAACCAAGATTCTATAGCTAGTGTGAGAGTACTAAATAATTTTGATAATTTTTAGCATCCCTTTGTATCGTCTCCCATAATTCAAAATTTCGAAATATTCGATTTTTTCCCTTTGTCTGGAAGCTACGACAAATCGAATGAGACCCAAACCAAGATTCTAGCTAAGAGTTTAAGTGCTCGATAATTAAGCAAAATAATTTCAATTCTTTCATTATTCCTTCGAATCGTTGAGAATCTTCGCCCCCTAATTCGAATTTTTAAAATATTAGATTTTCCCGTTGACATTAAAGATTAGATGCATCGAATGAGGCTGAGATGATTCTAGCTCGAGTGAAAGTACTCGATAATTTTGAAAAGTGGTTTGGAGTGTTTCGATTATTTCTTCACACCGTCACCCCGTCCTCTGGACGAGTCGGACGGCCTGGGGCTTTCACATCGTCACCCCTAATTCGAATTTTTCTTTTGGTCTCGAAGTTGAGACAGATCGAATGACACTAAAACCGAGATTCTAGATATAGTAAAATTGGTAGGTAATTTTGATATATCACCCAATCATTGCATATTATACAGATATATACATAATCACAAGAAAATTAAAAAATCTGATCTGGGCAGCACATGACTTTCCTTATATAATGCAATGAGTTTACTAATTTTACAGTTAAAAAAATGCTATTCTTTTAGTAGATACTCATATTCTTTCAAAGATATTGAATTTTCTTCAATTAGTCGTCATTTTCATTGATTTAGCATCATTTTTATCCATTTGGCGAGATTTTCGTCAATTTGGCAACATTTAAAAATATCGCCAAGTTGGCGATATTCCGCTGAATTCGTCGCCAAAATCTCGCCAAGCGTTATGAACGGAGAAATAAGTTATTCTTACAGCGGATAAATGACTATTGGCTTTCAAATACAAAAGTATTAGAAACAACAAGCACACAACTATAATAGAAGGTATTTTATTTCACTTCTTTAAGACGTACAAAACTTAAAAAGGCCAGAGCGCTTTCGAGCGTAAATCTTCATCAGTGGCTACATGGAAATAGGAATGATCGTTAATATATAGACCAAAAAAGGTGACAAATTTGCATAAATACAATTATCAATAAATAAAGAGGGGCTCTTGCTCTACGGCTCTTGCTCATTTTGTTGTTAAAGAAAATTTCCGACTCATTTTTGAAAGAACTTTCCTTCTTATGCGTTGTAATAACCCTCGTAATATTCTCCTTTTTGAGTCCCTCTTTATTTATGTTTACCGCGAGTCGATTTGTAATTTTGAACCCGTTCAGATTTTAAGTTAAGCTTGGCGACTCATTCTCGCCTCCATGCAATTCAAGTCTCTTCATAGTTATCTTTGACGTCATCCTATCGGGGATTGGACCTGATTGCCCCCATTTTTTAAAAAAACTTTTTGAATTTGAAAATTCTGTAATGAAATTGTAAATTTTTACTGTTCTTTTCGTGATTTATGCTCGATTTTTTTAATCTGTGCAAAATGTTTTGTATTAGATAAACGTAAGTTTATTGATAATTGTATTTATGCAAATTTGTCACCTTTTCTGGTCTATATATGAACGATCATTCCTATTTCCATGTAGCCACTGATGAAGAGCGTATTTAAGCTCGAAAGCACTCTGGCCCTTTTAAGTTTTGTACGTCTTAAAGAAGTGAAATAAAAGACCTTCTATTATAGTTGTGTGCTTGTTGTTTCTGCTGGTTGAAATCAGACGTGATGCCAATTTTATTTACAAAAGTATTACTCAAAGTATCTTTTCTCGTGAATGGAACGAGTTATCCACGAGAATGATGTCATCCAATTTATCGCATGATGTTACATATGAAAAGTGAACATGTTTCTTAACAGTTAACATTATTTTTTTATTTATGGGATTTTTTGATAAATTTATTTGAAAATTGTGCAATATCTCGAGAACGGTTCATGCTAGCGTTCTAAAGTTTATGTCAATCATTTTCTAAGGAAAAATTACATAAGAAATGTCTATTTGAACTTTATTAAAGGTTTTTATTTTTCAATGATTTTTTCAAAATTTCACTCGAAAATTTAGGGGGGGGGGGGGGTTCTGAACATTCGATTATGTTTTAAAACAATAGGCTTCCAGTATTCATGGATTTTTGTACCAAATTTCATTCGAATCGCTCCATTCGTTCGTGAGATATCGTCTCCACAGACTCACTGACACACACACACACACAGACACAGACATCACTTCAAATATGTTCGATTCGTGATCAGGGATGCTTGAAACGTGCTCTTCTGTCGAAAACTGGAATTCGAATTTTCGACCCCGTCACAATACTTCCCTTATACATTATGTATATAAGGAAAGTAAAAAATATATAAAAGTGTATCAGATTTTACATATGTAGTCCGAAATTTCCGAAACAGTAAGCCAAAATTGAAGACGCCAAACGAGAAGGGGCAGAAGTAGTCCTAAGTAACACAATCTAGACTCTACGACTAGAAGCACCAGTACAATACCAAGGAAACTGTAATATATATCTATATCATATCTTTCAGCAATGTTTGTTGAAGTTCCTCGCGGCGAACTCGCGGCTTGAGCTGGCCGTGTTTTACTGGTTATAAACATGGGCGCCCATAAAGGAGGGTAAACTAAAAGGGGGCGCCCCTCCCTAGACATTCAAGGTCACAAAGATGGGCATCTAGCTTGTCGATGTTACATATCTTATTCTTGTGTTTTGCACCCTCCTGGTAAAAGTTTTATGGACACACATGGTTATAGATGAATAGAAGATAGCTTATATAGCTATATAGATGATAGCTATATAGATGAATAGCTTAGTAGAAACTAGTACGATTATAGCGTACACTAACTAGTACGTTTATAGCGAGGTTGATAATACCGAATTTATGGAAATAAAGTAAATAACATAGTCGTTCAGTAACAATGCTTTATTACTTTCACTACAATATACGGTATTGTATAGGGAAAGAATTGGAATGGTGTCGAAAAATGGAAATCAAGTACACGTTTGAAGCGCGGTATAACACGAATCCATAATTTTTAATGTGACATCTGCATGTGTGTCTGTGCAATGTATGTATGTATAATGCATCCACTCTAACTCAATAATTATTCGACAAAATTACATTAAATTTAGTAGTTAAGTCACTTATACGTTACCCGGTGTTGATTAGACTTGGTAAGAATGGGGAAAATAGGAGGTTTTTTTAATGACCAGTCATATTACACAAAATATGAAACTAAAGATTAAATACGTTTAAATGTAATAATTAAATGCGCCTTCAAGAAATGCTTGATAACTTCTATATGATAAACAATTCTGTGGAGCTATTTTGGTTTTTTTTTTTTTTGCGAATCGCCACTAGGTCTTTAAATGAAAAAAATTTTATTACTGCAAATTGGATGTAATTTCAAATAAATATCCACTGTATGTGTTATTTTGTGCGATAAAAATTGCATTAATACATTATGGAA
Source organism: Amaurobius ferox (assembly GCA_951213105.1). Taxonomy (NCBI): domain Eukaryota; kingdom Metazoa; phylum Arthropoda; class Arachnida; order Araneae; family Amaurobiidae; genus Amaurobius; species Amaurobius ferox. The sequence goes on along the minus strand of OX578143.1, from coordinate 70,143,855 downwards.
TAAATGAAGAAAAATGAATACGAGTCTGTAAGGTAAATCATGTGCTATCCGCAAACGAAATGAATGCTTAAATTTTTCAAATATCCTTATGATTTCGTTACAAGTGAGTTTGACTTGTTGTTCATTTTTAGGAAATTAGTTCTAAATAGTGAAGCGCTTAAGACATTTAAAACTCATCGGATATAATTAATAAATTGATTAACGATCCATTATCTGTTTAGATTGTATAATTATATTAATTTTATGAGTTCTAAAATAAACTAAAATATGGTTCATTAATATTAAAGTACAAAAACGATAAAATACCTGTATTTAAACATCCAAATTCATGAATAAACATCGCGAAAGAGCCATCAGAAAAACGCTATTTATAGAACAATCCACTTTTTTTTTAATTATAACTGCAATAAGTTCTAAAGCAGACGATATTTAAAAACATATTCTGATATACTATGTATATGCATTTTTACTTTTTCATAGTATTGAGAAAGTATTATTTTCCGAAAATTTTTGAATTCCGGAAAGTTCTAAAGCAGACGATATTTAAAAAGTTAAAAATATATTCTGGGATATAATTAATAAATTAATTAATGATCCATTATCTGTTTAGATTGTATAATTATATTAATTTCATGAGTTCAAAAATAAACTAAAATATGGTTCATTAATATTAAAGTACGAAAACGATAAAATGCCTGTATTTAAACATTCAAATGCATGAATAAACATCGCGAATGAGCCATCAGTTTTATGGAACAATCCACTTTTTTTTTTAAAGTACAATTGCAACAAGTTCTAAAGCAGACGATATTTAAAAACATATTCTAATATACTATGTATATGTATTTTTACTTTTTCATAGTATTGAGAAAGTATTATTTTTCGGAAATTTTTGAAGTCCGAAATTTTGATGACATTACATATTTTAGGACCTCCTGAACACGTTTTCTCTATTTTTGGAGTAATATCCGCCTGTCTGTGGTTGATTTCTTGTGTACACAATAGCTGCCACAAACATTAATGGATTTTCACGATTTTGTTATCGAAAAATCTAGAACTAGATAGAATTTTTTTTTTAATTCGAGCGAAAACTTCAAAATTTTATATTTTCTTAATATGGCAACATAGGAGAAAATTTAACATAATCATGCATAAAAGGGGTTATTTATAGCTCAATGATCACGAAACTTAATAGTTTCAATTATTTTAGTGAAAAACAGCCGCGATATAATTTTTGTGTTCATGACACTATTAGCCCCCTTCGGAGGACGTCAAGTTAACTCCTCGGGTAGGTACATTATCAAACATGGTATCAATCACAAAATTTTAAGCACTTTAAAATGAAGGGTAACATGCTATAATAATGTGTGGGTGGAATCTAAAGTATATTAACAAGTAAATATAAAAACTTTGTTTTGGGGGTAAAAGCTTTTATTCATAACTTGCCATGAGCAGCTTCGATAGAGGTAAATCATAAGAAATATCAGAGATATGGGAACTCTAAATAAAAAATCTGATGTGGGCAGCAAATGACCTTTTTTAGAGACTTATTCTTTTACCCTTTATTTCTTTAATAATTCATTAAATTGAGTTTTATTGCACAAAATAACAGGCATACGTATTCGAAATTACATTGAGTTTGCACTTTGAATTCAATTTTCGTTTTCACTTGGTAACTGGGCGTATTTTCAAAGGAGGCGTAGCAAAAATGCGATAGAACAAAAATATCTCGAGAACGGCTAATCTTAGAGTAATGGGGTTGGTCTTATTCTTTTTATCGTCAAAAATTACGCATAAAACAAGCATTTAATTGATGCATTTGAGCATGCGTAGTCTTTTAATTGATTTTGAAAATTTTTGAGGTTCAATTAGTTTTTGAACTAGAGAAGTGGATTCATACGATTTTTGCCGGCCATTCTGCAAAAAAAAAAAAAAAGGCAGTTCTTTTATCCCGAATCGTACTAAAATCTAAACAGCACCAGGGTAACCCACATGTAACTTACCTATGGAATTTGGTCAATTATTATTTGAATTAGGGTGGATACATATATTGCACACACAGACGTCACTCTAAAAATAGTTTTTTCTAGAGGTCCAGAAACATGTAGAAACGTCAAAAACTGAAGTTGTGATTTCCGACACGATTCCAATATTTTCCCTATATATTACCCTACATTATAGGGAAAGTAAAAATAATTTTAGTTCTACAGCAAAGCACAATTTTACTGCAAATTAAATTCTATAATCAGGCAATTGAAGTTTATTTAAATTATCACTTCTTTACATCGAAAAGTCATTAACCATTTTTAAAAACATCAGTCACATGTATTGCGAAAGGTTATAAATACATTAATATAAACCATTGACCTCAATTTATACAGTTACATTAGAAACTTGGCAGTCTTTCACCTTCAAAGTCGCAAATAAATACCCATATTATTTAAGTAATGTAGTTATTACTTTGAAATATATGTATATATATATATATATATATATATATATATATATATATATATTTTGCACAAAACTTCTAGGACAAGAACATACCCCCTTTTGTAGGCGTGGCTTCAATTAGGCATTCCCAGTGAATAGGTCGAAAAATCTGGACTTCAATCTGAAAATGACCCAGAGGAGAGAAAACGAATCAAAAATTTTAACAGTTCGCTCGTTTAAGAAATTTATAATTAATGAACCGATAGATTTATGAATTTGTTTTTTGTTTTGAAGCAGTGTGTAATATTTAAAGAAGCTGCTGTTACATTTTAGTTTGCCATCTATAATTTGATTCAACGAATTTACAGATATAATGTAAAAAAATCACATTTCCCACACACTATTAATCCAGAGCATGCTGAAAAGAATAGGCTGATTATTTACAAATTTCCCCGACTTTGACTTAAAATTTCAAATTTTTCTGACTTTTCCAGATGATTCACCACCCTGTCAAATAACTGCTCAATTCTATCTGGACTCATAGCTCTACAAAATTATAAATCAAATTGCATCGAAAAATAAGTGGGATGTTCCGGAGCAGCAAAGGATGAAGAAGTCAGATCAGATTTGATGTGAAGGGATCAGAGATGTCCAAACTCTTGGAGAAATGGTCTTCTGATGTATGTTAATCAAGCCCCCTTTACTTAAGCAGACACTGAGCTCTATATTCTAAACCATTCACAAACTTATTCTTAAACCATTCACAATTAATTGCATTGAGAGGTGAATATTATTCAGAATTGGAACTTAATTTTTATTCATAAAGCTGTTAAATTGAGATGGAAACTAAAATAATATTGCACAATGAATTGGAAGGGTTCCACAAAAATTACAATACAGTGGAACCCCCCTCTTAAATGGCTCTCCACTTAAAACCGGTTTCAATTTTATCTGCAAAAGTGTTTTTTTTTTTTTTTTGTCATATGATTTGCAGATATTCGTTGGTAAGCTATAGTGATATGTGGAAGAATGGTTTAAATTTGATGACTTTGACCTGAAATGCTGTCTAAAACTGCTGTCATTGAGACTATCATTGATGAGCCTCAAAATGATGCCGGGGATTCGGATAATGCAAATTCACTAAGAGATTTGTGAGTGAGTTTCACATACTGATAGAATGAATGCTTTAGAAGTGGTTCTTTGTTCTGTTAAACTGAAATCAACCTCCACTTCAATAGATTTAATGTTAATAAAGAAATAGCAGGGCTTTGCAACAAAAAAATCGCTATTCAAGTTTGAAACAGAAGTAACTGAATTGCTTAAGAAAAAGAAATGTAATTATTGCATTTCATTATAAACTAGATGTGCATTTTTTATTTTTAACTTTATTGGAAGTTTAATAAATTTAATTTTTTAATGATAATTTACTTAAATACTTTTATATAACACACTTTTTTTTATTATTGAACATCTAACGCAAGTAAAAATGCAATGGATTTAATATTTTTTTTTATCATCTTCATTTAATCGGCTTACCCTAAGTTCCAATTAAGCCAGTTAAGAGGAGCTCTGCTATGCATATAACTGAGTTATAAGCAGCCAAAGGCTGAGTAATTAACAATCATAGAATTAATTTTTTATATGTTAACTTAGTATTTTTCAAAGTGTGTTCCACAGAACTCACCATGAATCACTTTCACCCATCACTTGGGGTCTGCAACGTGATGGTTTCATGTAAATTTTCTTAAAAATTAAAAAATTTAGAACACATTGAACTTTTTTTCATTTTGGGGTTTCGCTGTCATTGAATTTCAAATGGGTTCCATGGCCAAACACAATTTGAAAAACACTATGTTAACTAAAAGAATGCTTGTAATCAATTTCTATTATTCTTAAGATATGTTTACTGTTGTGTTATCTCACCAGAATTTGTCTTTTGGAATACCTGTCATGTATCTGAGTAATGTAAGATTTTATTATGGATGTTCTGACAGAACACCTTACATAATAAAGGAATATGTCTGTGTGCCTTTCTGTGCAGGCTGCAGTGGAAATCTAAGTATAGCAGTACAACAATGAAATTTGATACACAGGTACTCATTTCAAGACCCAAATAAGTGTACCATGGCATTTTTTTTAGTTTTTTAGTTATTTTATGTTTTAGCCCAATTTAAGTTGTTATTTACACAAATTGATGTTTTAGCGACCTAAAACATTATCATAAAGTTTCCATCTTGACACCATTGAAAAGACTGAAGAACATTCTTTCCAGCAATGTTTGAATTCAATCTGAGGGACAATTCTTTAATATTTATTCTTTTTAAATATATCAAAATTGCATTTTTACGTGATCTGATATATATATATATATATTATCAAATCCAAAAAACTATTATTAGCACAATTCTATATTTTGGCTAAAACATTTCCATATATATGAGCATTTTAACAAAAAAAAAAATTTTTTTTTCAATTTCATAAGTAATTTTTTAATATTTGCAATTTTTTAACTGATTTCATTCACTCATTGCAATGGATCCTGCACTTCAACAATTTCCCTTCTCTCTCGATCAGATCCATTTTAAAGAGGGCTAAATGGTTGCAATGAATGGGTTCTTGCCATCCGGGGAGAACTTCCGCACAGAGATTTTGAATCTTATTTTTTTGCTTTGGCTTTGCAGAGATAGGGAACATCCTGAAGCTTTTAATTCATTTCGCATTTTTAATAAGTGGTCAAAATGGAGTATTGGAAATATAAAAATTATGTTGTTTGCGGAAAATATAGGCAATTGTAATTCTCATTTTGTGATTTTATTTGTATTTTGAGAATGATTTTAATTCAAAACAGGTGATTTGGAAACTGAGTATGAAGTTTCCTATGTCTGTATTATTTTAGTACCAGGCACTTACTTAGGACACAGGCAATGCCGGATGATTCGTTCTAGTGTAGTTTGTCACTCGAATAAAGAATTCTTAGATACTTTTTGATGGCAAAACAATTTCTGATTCTTGTACATATTTTAATATTTTACTTTCCAGCTAATACTAAATCTTGCAATTTGGACAGGTGCTGATTGGCAGAATGTTTCTGGTTGATCTGCGACAGAAATTGAGTTTGTTCGTATGCAGTATGAATTCTATCTGCACAAAATACACACACAATTGGGAACCTTGGTCCAATAAAGCAAGACACTTTTTCTATTTGTGAGACTATGTCATTTGCAATCCATGTGCATCTGCACATTTATCAATCTGCTAACTTAGATGGATTCTTGCGATACTTAAATTGAAGGCCACAATTTTTTTTTTATGAAATCACAGATTATGGGTGCTAAAGAAATTCTACTGTGAATAAGGGGAGAATCTATTTCTGGGAAGTAAGAAGAGGTTGTAAACAATGGGACAAAGAAATACACATTGGGGGAGAGATGCAAAGGAATCCATGACAAAGGATGGAATAATTTGGTGTTTGTTCTGAAAATTATCTAGGGATGAGATAGGCATTCGTTCTTCAAATAAAGTTTGGCAAGTTTTTTTTTATAATCCTTAGCTGAAAATTTGTCTGCAAAGGTTAAAATTGGATCTGCAACATTTTTCGCCCATTACCCTACTTTTTGTTATATGTGACAGGTGAAACAAAATGAACATTTGTTTGATATTACTTACTAGACTTGTGTACAATATCTCCATCATAATGAATCCCAATACCTTTAATCCGTAGGATAATCTGTTGCAATACTTAAACCACAGTAAATTATCTAATGTTTTATTTTCCATGTAAGATCATGTCTTCATTATAGCCAAATCCAGGTTTACAGTTTGAAAATAGCTATATAATCAAATCTTACATTCCTAACCGTTTTTTTCTATCTTTATTGAATATGCATGGGCTTTATATCTGGCTTTTGAAATGCAGTGGTAGAAAGGTTTATTATGATAGATGTTTTTACCTACATGTAAGCATTGCATACATATTTTTTCGAGTGGGAATGAGATTCACTTATATATAGTTTTTGAGAAGGCTGTTAAAATAAAGGTTTAGAATATTTATTATATTTTGCTAGCCCTGATAAAAGAGTTTAAGAATAATAAATCACCTAATTATGGACAGAGTGAAAGTGGCATTTTTAAATGTTTATGCAATGTCATTAAAATGACATTGCAGAAGTGGTTGCTATTTAAAAAGTGTAATAAAATTTCCATTCTTTTTCGGGTTTTTGAAATTTTATGGCTAAACAAAAATGGCAAATAAAAGAAATGGAACCGAATAGCTTAAATGTTTTCATTATATTGCATCAGTCCACAAACAAACAAAACATGAAGTGTGAGACAGCACAATATATCCAAGGAACTTTACATACACACACACAAATGCTAGCTAAAATTTTTAAATTCCCTAACTTTTTCTGATAATTTCTTGAATTTTTGGTATCAAAATTTCTTGATAATTCCAGGTAGAGTGACAATCCTGCATTAGTTAATATAATGATGCAGTAAACTCCCTCTTATCCAGTACCACTAGAACTGTAAGGTTGCTGGAAAACAGAATTTTCCAGATATCTAGTGTAACAACACCTATAATGGTGGTTGGAACTAGTAAAGGTTTTTTTGTTGTTGTTGTAAATTTCTTCTGCATCTCTTGCATATCACCTTATCTAGATGTCTTTGCTCTTTCACGGAGAAATTTATTCTTAATGATATAAAGCTGTATAACGCCATGTGTCCATGTACGTTAATTGCCCTGCAAAATAAACAAACATATCCAGTGCCTCACTCCATGTTTTTCACAAAACTTCAGGCATTGTGGCCGATGGTAAAATCATCATTGGTGCCAGTTGCTAGAGAGTTCTGGTTATTTGAGCACCGGATAAATGGGGGTTTACTGTATTAGTGAGTGTGTTATTTCAGAGTACAAAATTCAGTGAGTAGGAAAGTACATTAATTCATGTTTTTAAATATATCATATACATTTTAAAATTTTCTTTTTACTGTACACTTACAATTTCAAAGCATGAAAATGCCTTACACAGTTGAAATATGTATAGATTTAAAAAAAATATTTAAAAGAATTTTCCATGTAAGAAAAAATAAATTGTAAGTAACTCTGTTATTTGTTAATACAGATCAATATGTGAAATGTCACTCCTTTCGTATATTTTGAATGGAAAAAAGTTGTGCGACAATGGTATAAGGTATCTAGGGAAAGCTTTCCATTTTTTAAACTATACAGTCTTGATAGATTAATAGAATATAGTTTATTTTGCTCAAATATAATTAATAATTAATAGAATATAAACAAAGTTATCAATGATGAAAGTTTAGATGTAACATTTACAGTTACTCCACCGCATGCTCATGTGGTCAACGAAAGTGATAAGTGCATGTTATCATAAAGTACAGATCTAAAATTAAAATGTTTTATACTTTATACCAGAACTGCTTACAATACAGCTTAAAAGGTACATATAAAATCAGAAGAAAAATTATATATTGTGTTCTGTACTGAGTTCGGCAGTGTAAGTATAGCGATATGTCCGTTAAGTAATCTGTTTCATCACTGTCAGATTTCTTTTATGATTTACTCTGTACCCTGTGATGTTTCACATACATTTTTTTTAAATCATTTGTGTTTAAATAAAGGTGATAAAATACATTTGCAACTTTGTTTTTAATAACTTTTACAATTTTGAAATTATGAACAATATGCAATTAAAGATATATGACAAAACAAAATCATTCAGGTAAAATGTTGATTTTTAACCAAATTTTTAACATTGTATAAGGTTTTATTTAAAAAACGAAGTCTCTGCTAACATCAAAGCTATAAAGATTTCATCCCATGAGCGCTGTCTATTTGCGATATGTTGACTATGAAGGGGTTAAAGGCAATAAATGTTGTTGTTGAGACCCAGACTGTCCGACCTACCAGAAAGGTGTAAGGTAACTGTTTGGGCGGCTGGGAAAAGCCACCCAATTTAGACCGGAACCCAGTGGGGGCAGGTATCCACAGGGACCGTATCCTCCTTCCCCTACCACCAACCTCTCGGAAGGAGTTACGGACCCACATCTTTAACGTGATCATACTCCGCATGAACACAGTGGTAGTGGAGGGAATTGAACCCAGGCCTACCAAATGCAATTCCAGAGTACCAACCATTGGGCTACCGGGCCCTAAGGAGATAAATGTATGAGAAATGTCAAGCCGCCCAGGCGGTGAAGTGGATAGCGTCTTCGGCTGCTGTCTGGTGGGCTCGGGTTCGAATCCCGAGTAAGGCATGGATGTTTATTGAGGCAAGTCAGTCTTTCGCCTTCTGGGCCCTCCTCTAAAATATGAAGCTGCACCCCTTCCGACCTTCGTCAGTGATGCTTGTTTGTAATAAACTTTGTTCTCTTGTCTTGTGTGTCTTTCTTCGTTCTTTCCTGCGTCACTGGTCCTGTATCGGCCGTTCCGAAATAGGAGGCCATTATAAACAACAATAACAACAGAAATGTCAAATAAAAATTTGCACAAAGTTGACATGTGACAAATCCAACAAGCAAACAGACTATTAAGTGTGTGAACGCCATCAGTCAGAGGGAAGAAATTAATTAGAAAACCTTAGTGTAATCAGAACTCTGAAACAATGTTGTAACTTTTTGAAAAACATTTATTTACAAACAAATTTGTACAAGCAGAAGTGACAGAGATGATTTTTCATGAAAATAGAATATTTACACATTTTATACTGCGAAGGAGAAAAGGTATTTTATCACCTTCTCCTATTCCAATGATTGGGGTTCTGTCTGTACCGCCTGGGTGAACGAGATCGACTTCTGGACCTAAAAGTAAAATAAGCCATAAGTTTATTTCATACATAAAATTAATATATGCAAAAAAAAAAAAGCAAATGATATCCTTAAAAAACAATTTGAGATGTAAAAAAAAAGAGTGCGAGAGTGAAATTCTAGTTCAGCTTATGCTTGTTTGCACATCTCATAGACCTGTAAATTCAAATTTTCACTTAGTAACAAGTGGTCAATTAGTAGCTTTAATATAATGGCCACTCTTGCACAGATTTTTTTGTAAAATCGATAAGTATGGACATATATACTTCATGCAATATATGTGTGTGTATATGTATATATATATATATATATATATATATATATATATATATATATATATATATATACAGGGTGTCCAGTGCTATCAGTGCCCAATGGCTATTTCCTCAATTGTTAGTCACAAAGATACACTTCCAATTGCAAAAAATGTTTTAAATTTTAAAATCTATTATCGTAGAAACAGTTTAAATCAATAAATGCATTTCTGAAAGAAATAAGAAATATAAATTTTTATACAGTCTCCCAGTCCTACCAATTATATCTAGGAAAATCATCCTCATACAATTTTATGCAATATAAAAAAAAAATCAACCTTTTACGACCAAAATTGACCAACTTATAGCTGTTTAAAGTTGGAGCACTTTTTGTGCTGAGAAATGCCCAATATGGTCCCTGATTGGTTGGTTGCCTGAAATGGGACATTTTTATGCATGGAAAAACGACTTAAGTCAAAGTTTAATGCTTCATAACTCGATGAATTTTGGTAGTAAAAGATTTTTTTTTTTATTTTGCATGAAATTGTATGAGGATGATTTTCCTAAATATAATTGGTAGGACTGGGGTACCATATAAAAATTTATATTTCGTATTTCTTTCAAAAATGTATCTATTGATTTAAACTGTTTCTAAGATAATAGATTTTAAAATTTAAAACATTTTTGCAATTGGAAGTATATCTCTGTGACAAGCGGTTGAGGAAATGGCTATTTGGCACCGATAGCACTGGACACCCTGTATATTATATAAATATATATATATGCATATGATGTATGAGAATTGGAGAGAAAATTAGTAAACTTATGAGCAATTTTTAAATTAATACAATATGGGGGTGGGGAGTGGCAGCCGGTTAGTTGTTTCATTTAATTGCCACACTGCATTGTTTAATCGACCTGTGGCGAGTGTCTATTTTCAGGTCTAATGTTTTACAGATAAACCTGGCAAAATAAATAAACATAAAAACAAATGTTTAAATTACATTTAATTCTACATCCAAGTTCAAAACAAATGCAATTTGTGCTATGCAAATGGTATTCTCTTTCTTATTTTTTACATATATTAATTGAAAAGTTAGTTATATCTAATATCAATTTCCAGATATATAAATAATGTTTTTCTTATAATGTTTGATTTCCTTTTGGCTGAGTCTCATCTACTTCATGGATTAAAATACTATTTCTGACGAAGAGAGTGGCAAGGCCAAGCTCAGTCATACTCAGCATTTCTACATGGTGCTGTGGATATTTAAAGGAAAGAATAAATGTTTCTACTACATTGAACTTTACACTACATTACAAAAAATTGTGCTTGTTATATATGGATATTCAAATGGAAGAATAAATGTTTCAGACTACATCTAAATTCAAAACAAATATGCTTGACCACTGTTCCAAAACTAATGATTTAAAGGCATTTATGCTATTCATTGGTACTGTGGGTAAAGTGCACAGTATTCATTTTATACTTTCCTTACAATACATGGTAATGTATTGGAATAGGGTCAAAAATTAGTGAGAGTTTTCAACATATTAATATATTTCGGACACTCTAGAACATGAATACATCATTTTTAATATGACACCTGCATATGTGTGTCTGTGGAAAACATGTATTCATTCTGTATGTATGCTTGTTTGTGTAATGTATGTACCGTAGCTCAAAAACTATTTGATGAAATTTATTTCACAAAACTTGGTAGATAAGTCAGTTATAGGTTACCCTGGTGCATTAATTCTTTTGATTATTTATTTTGTCAGGTTTATCAGTGAAACGTAGATGCAAGGATGTAAGCTGAACTACAAAATTTCACCTTCACCACATTTTTTTACATCTCAGATATTCGTTCTTTTTAAGGATGCCACATTACAAATGTAAACAACTCTATTTCAGTCAACGATAAGCTAGAAACAAACTTCTCTGCAACCATACCACATATTGTGTTGCAAATTACTGTTGAAGCTGCAGCCAAAAACAATACAGATGATGTACCCATCAAAAGTGTTACTCAACAAGATGCTCTAAAAGCACTACATCTTGTTAAAAGATTTGAAGATAGTGATTTTCAAACAGTTACTAACTTTAATTAGTTCTTCATAAATTGAGTTATCCATTAGTTTGTTATGTAAAACTATTATATAAAAGTGTAAAATCTAGTATAAAATGTAATGCAGTTCTAATTTTAATAAGATTAATTCATTTGAACTTGATAGAAATACTGTATTATCATTTAAATTCATTAGGTATAATGTTTTGTGCTGCCTAACTTATTTTAAACAAGTGTTGAATTATTTATGGAGTTTTACATATTCATGCATGACATTAAGTAATTCATACATTTTACTGAGATGAATATGCCTACATCATCAGAAAATGTTGATCTCCGAGGTGATGGCATAACAAGGGTTAACAGTAACATGTATGATTCCTAAAGTATATGTACTCAATTGTCTAAAAAGTTCAGAAACAGCAGCAGACCAAGTCACACTAGCAATGTATTATGATATATTGCAAGCTACTCACTGTTATAACATTATTTATATATTTTTCATAAATATTAGCACAATTCTGTAGTTTGACAAAAATATGGGTGAATATCTTGGCATTCTAATGAAAAAATAATTAGTCTATTTTCTGTTAATTGTCAACCAAAAGTATAAAAATCGAAATTTCAATGTTGCTCTTTTTCTGGTTTGTGGGTGTTGCTTTGGGGGGAAAGTGGATGTTTGTGTGCATGCATGGCAAATAATTGTGCGTAATTACACTCATATTAAGATGAAGGGGGGAAATTATTTTGGTTCAAAACAGGTGATTAGAAAATTGAGTGGTGTATCTGTATTATTTATATAGCAGGTACTTATTTAAGACCCAGGTGATGCCAAGTACATTTTCTAGTAATAAATAAAAAAATGTATCATAATTTTCTTATGAAAAATATATAATTACCGGCTAACTAATGCATAGGCAGCTGGAAGTTCTTTTTCTTTTCTTGATTTTTCATGCTTATAATTTCTAGGAGATCGGGATCGGTGTCGATCTCTAACTCGAGATGATTTAGAACGACGGTCCCGGCTTTTTGAGCGAGAATGTTTTTTCTTTTTCTTTTTATGCTCATGTTTATCAGGTTTTGAAACTTTTTCTGGGATAGGTACAATAAGCTCTGGTGCTGGATCTGGCTCAGAACAGAACTCTGTGATCATGATTTCTTCACCCGATTCTTCTGAGGCAGAGCTTGAAGACCATGCAGTGTTGATGCCAGGTATTGAGAGCGAGCCATCATTTGCAGATATGTGACTGAAATAGAAAAATATGAATTAAAATGCATATATTATCATTTATATAGTTTTCACATACACACACATATATATATAGTGTTTCTAAAAAGTGGTTACAGAGTTAATTTCTTTATCTATTAGAGACTGATAAAAATAATATAGATTACAATTTGATATCCATGGAAAGGGGGGAATATTTTCAGAAAAATCCAACTTTTAAATTTTTTCATGTTTTTATTAAAAAATACTATATTACTGATCCTCTCTAATAAGCAAATGAAAAAGGTTTGTGCATTCTTCAAAATTCACTAGTGAGACCTGCGGGGCATTCTGCCTGCAAGTGATTAAAAAAAGTTTAGACATGCGATATCTACTATAATAATTAAAAATAACACTCAATCGCTGTCTGCATAGTCCCAACACAAAAGGAGACGGTATTATAATATCCATTGTTGTAAATAATTTAAAAAGAGTCCAATATCTAGCTTCCCTTTCAATATCTGATGTCGTACACAATGTAAAGCTCCAAAATTCTCCTTTTTATATAATGTAGATGGACATATAAAGAGTAAATATATATTTAAGCTTTATAAGTAGGCTGTACAAAAATAATATGTAAATTTCTACTAACCATTTTATGTGCAATATGCAAATCAACACAATTTTACACTTTTTTTTTTTTTTTTGCTGTTATTTAAGCACTATTCACTGTGAATTCGAAGAATGTTTAAATTATGTATCCTTACAGAAATTCAAGACTCTTTGAATTAGTTATGGTCTATGCAGTATGCAATAGATATAATGCCGAAACTGCACAAGAACGCAGATGTCGATTTACAATTTCACCATTTTATGTGCAATATGCAAATCAACATGATTTTACACTTTTTTTTTCTTTGGCTATTTAAGCATTATTCACTGTGAATTCGAAGAATGTTTAAATTATGTATCCTTACAGAAATTCAAGACTCTTTAAATTAGTTATAGTCTATGCAGTATGCAATAGATATAATGCCGAAACTGCACAAGAACTCAGATGCCGATTTACAATTTCACCTCAGTCTTCCTGTATGTTGGTTCATCACCTAATGCATGTTTTCAAACTATAGGATCTTTTCACTCTCATCCAGGACCATGAAGAACTTGACAGCACAAGGACTACCAAGTAATTGATATCTTTGTATATTTTGTAAGCAATTTACATACAAGCATACAGACAGCAAGTTTTGATTTGTGCATAGTTGCCTCTTAGAGGATACTTCGTACAAATAACTGATATCTATACTGTACACATCAGAGGTGCTCAACCTGTCAATCATCAAGGCTTGTCAAGTTAATCTTTGATAATTTGGGGAGAAATGAGGAGTTTCGTAATTGTGCTTTACAGGAATGAAAATTATAATTTTAGCCTAACTCTTGCAATTTATCTGTCACAATTAAGTAATTATCAATATGTTTTTAATTGCTTAAATGGAAATTATCAATTTAATGTTTAACTAAGTGGAAAATAATAAAACTTATAAATTATACAATATTTTTTTTTTTGCTTATAGCATGCAATATTTTATCACTAGTACGACAGTGATACTTTGCAGTTAAGCTAGTGACATTTGCTGTTATAAACATAAAATATTTTTTCAAGTAACTTTTGTTTACTGTATTTTGAATGCTGATTAAGGCCTAAATTATTACAAAAAACATGAATATCTACATAATATACAATCAACGAAATGTATATTTGCATGAAGGGCCCCAACTTAGTCTAACTAGGGCCCGAAGCAGACATTCCTCTAGGACCCCCCTCCATCTTTTGACACATAAAATGAATAAAAATATTTTTTTCAAAACCATAATTGCATTCTAGAAAAGGGTACAAAAAAATGAAGCTTTTACATATTTTAAATTATTGGCAATTTTCCATCATAGCCAAGAAACCAACATACTCTAGATCTTAAATTAGCGTGATCTTATGTCTCTAAAATTAATCTTTTCGCTAGGCAAACCTATTCCGATGGTATAATTTTTTTTTTTTAAGGAAGCAGTTGTTAACTTTTCAATGATGCAATTGTTTAATTTGGGAATCACTTCTAATGCAGGGGCCTGAGGCAGCTGCTCCGCATGTCTCTGTGTGTCAGGCCCTGTTTGCATGGAAGTCAGTAGGGAGCAGGGAGAGGCCATGCCCATCTCTCCATTTTAGAGTATATCAAAAGAGCTTACTTAAGGTGTATCAAAAGAGCTTACTTAAGGTGTATCAAAAGAGCTTACTTAAGGTGTATCAAAAGAGCTTATTTAGGGTGTATCAAAAGAGCTTATTTAGGGTGTATCAAAACAGCTTATATAGGGTGTATCAAAAGAGCTTATATAGGGTGTATCAAAAGAGCTTATTTAGGATGTATCAAAAGAGCTAAAAGGTGCATTTAGAGCATAATTTGCAGTCATTTTAGGCATTCAATGTGCCCAGTGCCAAGACCAAGGTGTATTACTTACCTGACTAGTGGTCTAAGATGTGATTAGGTGCTTATTTTGAGGGAACACATACTGGCATGTGTTTTGTAATTTAAGTGTATACTCTCACAGTGGGCGACTAAGCCTTTCAAAAAACTTAATGAATGAATGAATTCAATTAATCCCTGCTTTAAATCCTAGACAACACTGAGTACAATTTCTAGTAGGCACATAAAGAAAAGAGAAAATACTTACAGTTTAGGTACAGGGAATAAAATACCATTCTCTGGATCACTTCCTGCACCATCAGCAATACTCCAAAAATCTTTTTTGGACTTATCTGATTTTGAATTTGTATCATTACCTAACCTTCCAACCAAATCTGATTCTGGATCTCTAGCTTTTAGCATTTTAAGAAACAAAGCTGCTTTTTTCTTTCGTTCTAACTGTAACTGCTTATCTTTCCTCTGTTGTTCAATTTGTAACTGTTTTTCTCTTTTTAATTGTTCCTCTCTTTTTTGCTGCTCCATCTGAAATCGCTTTTCCTTTTTCTGTTGAAGAAGCCTTTCTCTGGCAGCAGACAGCAGCTTGTCTTTCATACGCTCTTCAGCTAAATAAAAACAGAAAGTACAATAAAATCTTAGTTTGCTATTCTTTATACCAAGCAAGCATGAAGTAGTGTCAAGGAGAAATAAACTTCTAAGACATTGTAAAAAAAAAAAAAAAAACATCAATTTATCTTACCAATTAATTTCTTAAAGTAAATTGAAAACAAAAATGCTTATAAAAGCTAACGTTCAAAGCTTGAACATCACACTGCACATCAATAATTTTGGTAATTAATATTAACTCTATTAATGGTTAATAAACAATGTGCCATTAAATAGCTTAAAACAAACAAATGTTTATCATCCAACCTACTTTACCAGTTCATTACAGTGGAAATTTAAACAAAAACTGCTTAAGATGGAAATTTTTATGGCAAAATAAACGTAGAAATTACCGTATTAACATCTCCAGTTGCATGTTAAGCCAGAATCTACTGAATGTAAAAACGAAAGACATTTTAGACCAAAGTACACCAATGATAAGTTAAGACTGAAACTTTAATGTAAATTTTTCATGAAGAAAAACAATGCTGAATTGTTCTTAATATAAAATTATCTATATTTAGTAGCTGAAAAAGTCATCTTTCAAAAGAATGGAAAATATGCATCTACAATCAATTTCCGTAAGCCACAGATAAATAAAATTATATGTAAATATTATGCAATAGCATGTGCAAGGAGGTATTGGGAAGATAAGAGCCTGCTCCTAGGTGCAGAATTTTTTAAAAGATCATTATGTTGATAAGAGTAAATTTGATTCAATTAGATCAGATATAGAACTTCAGCTCACTCCAAAGTCAGTGCACCCTTCCAAAATTTCTCTCTGTTTATGCCACGGATACTATGCAAAAATATTTTTTCATACAGTAGACATTTTAAATGCCATAGTAAGTCTTCGCTTTTTGAAAAAAAGCTTACACTTTTTGCGCAATGTAAAAAAAAAAAAAAAAATTCTTACTTTTCCCTAAATGATATTGAACAGAGTGTTTTCCTTAAACGATGTTGAACAGCTGACATGTAGAGCACCGTAAAAAATGCTCCCCATACTATTTATTGAATTTTTACTTTCTAATGTTTGCAGGTATTTAATATACATTTTGATTTAATATCACAAATAAAATATATGTAACTATAGCTGATTCTTAAAGAATTCAAAGCATTTTAATGGTGAAATGCAGAAAAAAGTAGTAGCAAAATTTCAGTTCAGTTTAGAATTTATAAAAAATTATAAAAGGTTTTTTAAAGTTTAATAATTTAAATATCTCTAATATGCTGGTATAAGCTATAAAACAACATATATATACCAGCATATATAATAATACAACTGAAACATTTAATAAGGAAACAAAAAATGTTCAGTTCTTTAATAGTAATTTAGTATAATTAGATGAAGATGGATAGTAAAATGTTTTTGAGACTCTTTGGCCTAAAAAATAAAGGAATAAAAATTCAATATTGCAATAGCTCATTTTGAGTACAGTATATAAAACAAGAAAGATAAATTATGCACAAAGCATTGATTATGAAACACTTTCCAATTGCAATGCAATTTTATTTAAACATCTCCAAAATGCTATACATTCAGTGGTGATATTTTAAAAATTATCACAATACTACAATTTATTATATTTGAAAACGTCAACAAAAATAAATGAGCTTTATTCAAATAACGTCATTGAAATATAAATCGCCTGGTTCTCTAAAAGTAGTGAAAATTTCATTTCATAAACCTTTTTCCATTCCTTTCATTCAGCGGCCATATTTTAAAAATTATCACAATACTAAAATAACTTATTTTACTTAAAAACTGAAAATCATGGAGGTAAAAGTACTGTGTAACTACATGCTTAAATCTTCATCAAAAAAGGAAATAGAATCGCCTGCTTCTCTATGTAAAATCAATGAATGTTTCATTCATATCAGCTATATTGCAGACTCCAGAGCAAGATAATTTTGTGTTAAAGAAATTCAGCAATTCTTATACAACTCATCTTACATCTTGATCTGTTTACATTCTCCATATGTGAAAATCAGGCTTCGTTGTAGAAATAATCAAAGTTTAATGATCATTTAAACTCACAAATATTGTAATTGTATTGCCGCAGTATATAGATGCACAGAAAAAAATCAAAAATAAAGTGGTTTTAGGACAGATGCAACACTAAATATAAATTAAAAAGATCTTTAAAAATCACGATTTTGACACAAGATGAATGGCATTAATAATTTAAACTCAAATATATTGTAATTGCACTGTTTCAGAATATATATGCACAGAAATTAAGCAAAAATAAAGCGGTTTTAGAGCGGATACAGCACTAAATATAAATTAAAAAGAACTTTAAAAATCATGATTTTGACACAAGATGGATGCCATAATATTTTATTTTGAAGTAGGTCACGTGATCTCTTCATATGATACGGGTGTAATTATTATTTTAATTTTTATTTAAAAAGCTACCGAATATATTTTGCTGAATTTTTTTTATATTTTTTATGCGATAATTTGTACATTTTTTAAAACTTTCGAAGCAATTTGTGAATTTTAAATTCGCTTAAAAAATGTTTGAAAAATTAGGTCTCATAGGGTTCAATGTATTTCATTTTTTCAACCAGGGTTCAATCCAAAACTAATTGGGTGATTATTCTTTTATATTCCCATAGGTCCCACAGACCGTCTGAACAGCATACTAAAATTTCATTTTGATAGTCATTTTTACAGCAATTATCGTGCTAATGGACAGACAGACAGAATGAACAAAGTCATAAACACTTTTCAACTATGTTGTAAAGCATATATGGGCAACGCCCGGCCCGCGGGCCGGATGTGGCCCGCGCCGGCTTTTGATCCGGCCCGCAGAACATTTTAAAATCGCCCTCGAAAAAAAAGTATATATTCTCGGTTCTCGCCAACAAGAGAGTGAGAGAGGGGGGGGGGGGGGGGCTGAACTACGTGGGTGTTTCTATTGTCCGCCCCATTTCAGCATCTTTCAAATCGTTTTGAAAATCGTCGAAAATAGGATAGCGAACTTTTAATTTTGGTTTGTAGTTACGAGCCACTAGAACCACCACCAGATAGCCTGACGGTAGCACCTCTGCGTCTCTCCTCCGATATTTGTGGAATGTCCGATCGCGAGCCCTGTCACATGTCCTACTCCTCTTAGGTTGGTGGTACACTCATCGCGTTACGTTGCGTGGAGATAGTTTTTGCTTTGTTTTTAAGTTTTCTTAGTTCGGAAAGTGTATGAAAATATGTCTGTTGTAAGAAAGCAAAAAGTAGACACGAAATCTCACCAATTTCAAGAAAGATGGACTTATGAATACTTTTTTATCATGCACAATGGTCAGCCTATCTGTCTGTTGTGTAATGAATCCATATCTGTTTTAAAAGAATACAATATGAAGCGACATTATTCCAGTAAGCATATTACTCAGCATACACTCACGGGTCAGTTGCGAAAAGATAAAATTCAAAGTCTAATCAACAATTTGGACAAACAGCAACAATTGTTTAATAAACAAGGGATACAACTGGACAATGTTGTGAAAGCTAGCTTCATAGTCTGTTCAAAAATAGCGAAGTCATCGAAACCATTCGCTGAAGGAGAATTTGTCAAAGAATGCCTGTTAGAAATTTCAGATGTTTTATGTCCCGAAAAGAAAAAAGAATATGAGAAAATAAGCTTATCAAGACGTACTGTTGTTCGACGTATAGATATGATGGCTGGTGATATCAAGAAAAAATTGGCTGATCGTGTGACTGATTTTA
Source organism: Amaurobius ferox (assembly GCA_951213105.1). Classification (NCBI taxonomy): domain Eukaryota; kingdom Metazoa; phylum Arthropoda; class Arachnida; order Araneae; family Amaurobiidae; genus Amaurobius; species Amaurobius ferox. The sequence continues at coordinate 70,124,224 of OX578143.1, read as the reverse complement.
AAGCATTTTCGATTGCTTTGGACGAGAGCACCGACTTGTCTGATACAGCGCAACTAGCTATTTTTATACGAGGCGTTGACAAAGAATTTACTGTAACTGAGGAATTGCTGGCTTTACAGCCTCTAAAAGGAACCACTACTGGGGAAGATATTTTTCGTGAGGTTAAAAGTGCTATCGAACAGTATGGTTTGCAGTGGTGCCAATTAATTGGGGTTTGCACAGATGGTGCACCTTCTAAGGTCGATTCACGAAAGGGTTTCATCGGAATTTTGAAAGAAAAAGCAATTGACTTGAATGTGCAAAAAGACGATTTAATAATCCTACATTGCATTATCTAAAAATAAAACTTGTGTTCTAAGTCCATCCGATTGCTGGACGTTATGGATGTGGTAGTAAAGACCATAAATTTTATTCGATCCCGCAAGCTTCATTGCCAGTTTAAAGCATTTTTGGATGACCTCTCTTCAGAACATGGTGATGTGCCATATTATTGCGAAGTAAGGTGGTTAAGCAAAGACAAAATGCTAAAAAGATTTTACGATCTTACACAGGAAATAGCCGATTTTATGGAAATCAAAGAAAAACCATTGCCTGAAGTCAGTGATCAGAAATGGTTATGTGATTTAGCATTTCTAGTTGACATCACGGGTTACTTAAACGAGTTGAATTTGAAGCTTCAGAAACAAGGCCTGTTGGTAAACGAATTGTACAGCCATCTGAAATCGTTCCAGAACAAAATTCGCTTGTGGGAAACACAAATGCGATCTGGAAGTTGTTATCACTTTTCAACACTATCCAGCCACGAAAATATTGATTACACTCATTATGCTGAAGAGCTAAAATCACTGTCCGAGCAAATTTTTAATAGATTTTCCGACTTCGAAAACATGGAAAGCTGCTTTAACCTTTTTGTTACTCCGATGTGAAAAGTGACGTAGAGAAGGCTCCGACACACCTGCAAATGGAGTTGATCGAGCTTCAGGAAGACACGCATTTGAAGTCAAAATTTGAAGACGTGGAGCTAAGGGATTTCTACAGAACATACCTTGCCGAAGAAAAGTACCCACAGCTGAAAGCATTTGCAAGAAAAATGATTTGCGCATTTGGAAGCACTTATAAATGTGAACAATTCCTTTCCATGATGAAAACAAATAAATCGAAGTATCGAACCAGGCTTATAGATGAAAATTTGGAAAACACTCTGCGCCTGTGTATTAGTAGGATTGATGCCAACATTGATTATCTTGTTTCTCAAGTTCAAACTCAAGCTTCTCATTAATTTCTGCTGATTATAAGTAAATACTTAATCAATTCGGTATTATTCTGATTCATTTAACTTTAGAATTATACTTCATAAATATAAAATAAAATAAATAGTTTCATTATTATTTTTTCACAACTACCTATTATCTACGGCCCGCGACTTCATTAATATCCTAAACTTCAGCCTCCACCTTTCCTTACATTTAACTGTACTTACATTTAACTCAATCCTTACATTTAACTGTACAAAATTAAAGTTGAAACCAAACAGATGCATACCCAATTTGGCTTCTATTTCGGTGCTTGATTTTACTTTTTCTTCCTTCTCCATAGAATCCTGCCTAGAGTTTGATGCTGATCTGTGTTCCTCAGTGGGCTTCCTTCTGTGGGAGTCATTCTTTTCTTTTGCCTCCTCGGAACTGTCTTCATCTGAGTCATCAAGCAACATGGGTATTTTAAGTTTTTCACTCGGAGTTGTGTCAGAATCTTTCACTTTAAGAGAAAAGCTGATGGGACCTATGGAAAACCAAAGGATTCATCTCAGTTAATAAATATTTATGAAGCATTTCTATGAAGTAAAATAAGAGCAAATTTAGAGCAAATTTTCTGTGGGGAATCATGCTATATTTAAATTACATTCTGTGAAAAATGCAAAAGTCTGACTACATAGTTTTTAATATTATATGAGTTAAGAATTGAATGGTCATATTTCAATGGTCAGAGTTGTAACCACTATATCATGAGTTAGCCTAAAGAAAAGAGTATATTAAAAAATTTAACAATATTAAAAATATGTTCCTAATTTTACAATATATTACAGTGAATTCTATCCTTTTGTGATTCTATCCTCAGTGAAATGATATCTACTACTCTAAAGTTTTACTCAAATCCCAAGCACTCGAAGATCTTTTCAAATGGTAGGCTAGGCTAGGCTAAAATAATTTCCCTCTGCACTGTTGCTGGTAAGAAGTAGATATTTAAAAATATCTGTCTACCAGAAAAATCTCTAAAACCTTGCTTGGAGTTTTATGCTTTAGTCATCTCAACCCTTGTCCTTGGCAGCAAGCAGCAAAAAATATAATACCATGGTTCCAAGGGTGTTGAAGGAATGACCAGTTGAGCATTTTCTTGCCTATTTTTAATATATTGACAAGAACCAACTTCCTTTATATTTGTTTACAGCTGTCCAGTCTTTAAAAACAAGAACCAAAACTATTTTTCCATAAAAAACCCACTATATTTTCTGAACATACTTTAAGTTAACTTTATGTTGCAAAATTACTTTTTTTATTAACTGGTGCAATGTAAAATATGCAAAAATAAAAAAATGTTATCTTTAACCGCCCTATATGAGACATTTTATTTCTAAATTAAAATTTTATCAGTTACCATAATTTATTAACAAAAAAGAAGAAAAAAATAGTTATCTGAACTAGTTAAAAGACCCACCCAACATAAGTATTTAGAGGTCATTTATGCAGTACAATATTCCCCTGACATCCCTTATATATACTAAACTAGCATGAATTCCTGATGTTGTCTGGAATTTAAAATGCAATCCTTTGAACTGTGTGAAGAATACATATAACATCAATCAATTAAATAATAATAAAAAATAAATGCAACTGTAGCAATCCTGAAACCCAAAAACTAAGAGGTGTAAACACCGAGTTACACACTAGTGTTTGCTCTGAGCGTTCACAAGTCTGGATTCCAGGAACCCAGGTTGTGAGAAATGTGGGTCATTTGATGGGAAATATGGGTCACTTTTAAAATGTATTTTAAGAAATAGTCTTAAAATTAGTAACCAAAGTATATTACAAACTTATACAAAATAAAACTACTACAATCCATAAAATGCAATTATTCTTCAATATATTTAAATAAAAAATTTATCAGGTACGTAATATTTGTAATAGTATTTAAAAACCACCAATTTTCTTTTTTCTTATGAAATGTTTCATTCACTTTCTCCAGAATACTGTTTGCTTTTTCCTGGTGTGACAGATGTCTGGTTCATTGATCGTCATTTATGTCTCTTGAGCTCAGAAAATCAACTGCTGGAATAAATTGATTTTAAAATGGCAAAATTTCGACTTTCAGGTTCATAACTTTTAAACTAATTTGAATTTTTTTTAAATCTCAATGAGGCATCCCAGGAGTTTAGCTACCCCTGAACCGAATTTTGGGGCTGTCAGTAGTTTTGAGTTTTACATCTTAATTATATAACATACACATCTTATTTAATTATGCAAGTTTTACCTTTTAAAACTTTTGAAGACTTCACTCTTGTATCGGTGGAAAGATCAATAGAATCTACAGAATCCGTAGAAGTAGCTTGCTCTTCCTTGGGAACTTCTAAAGTTGAGGCTTCTGTACCAAACACAACATCCTGAGAATCTTGGAAATATAAAGAATCAAATTCATCAATAGAAGGTTGTGCAACAATTTCTTGGTCTTTGTGATTTTGAGAAGGATTTACATAAGTTTCAGTCTCCATCTCAGATGGTTCAACATTCACATTGTTTTCATATGTTCCTGGTTGTTCATCAGCAGAAATTAGATCAGCATTTTCTGTGGCAATTGGAGGAGTCTCTAATCTTTGTTTTGCTCCATCTCTAAGATGTTTATAATAACCATAATACTCACATGACGGTTGCAAAAAATCAAACCTTTTATCATCTAAAGGGGAGAAAATATCAAAAACAAAATTAGTAAAATATAGAATTAAAAATTTACTTAATCTGCTGCAAAATTTAAAATAGTTTGGTGACAAAAATTTGACAAATTATAAAAAATATTTGCTACTGCAAAGTTAAATTTGACAAAGTATTAAAATAAGTTTCATTTATAAGCTTTTTTTTAGTTTATAGAGCTGATGCAGAAGCATTATAGCTTAAATTCACCCTTATATATGCTTCGGTTTATAAAGAAAATAAAAATTATACCAACTTTCCTTAATGTAGGAACTTTGTTGCTTATTTATTTACATTGACTATTGCAAATGCAACTAGTGAAAGATCATTTTCAGTTTTACAATGAGTAAAAATTATTTACGGAATTCCTTAAGTCAATGAAAACTATGTTGTCTAGTTGTATTGTGCATAGAACAAAGTGCTCTAGATAATATTAATTATGAGAAAATAATCGATAATTTCACCGAAATAAGAGCAAGGAAAAAGAACTTTTTAAATAAATTTTATAATATTTATTATATAAACTAGCAGTATACCTGTTCTTCGTGCGAAATATATAATATAAAGAAACCTTAAGGGCACATGGAACATAAAATGGGTCAAATTTTCAATTATAGTCTTAAAAAATAGAGCAGACTCAGACGATTCCAGAAATATATAATTTGTATAGATTTGGAATATATACACCCAAAATATGGCATTTAAATTGGTAAACAAACAGTGCCACGCCACCCGCATTTAAAGGGGCATGTGTTTCCAAGTGCTCTTCCTCACTGAAAAGGGCAACTCCTATTATTTTTAACCCCATGATTTATTTCCACTTCTTCCTCGAGTTGCCAAACTACATTTTCCCCCCTTTAGTGTTTTCAGAAGCTGTGTGAACAGATTTGATCACTGTTTATTTACAACGTGGTGCTTGTTGTTTTGTTTGCGATTTTGCTGATCTCTATTGCTATTGTCCATTTGCTTCTATTTTTTTATTCATCAAATTTTGTTTTTGAATAAAGTAATGATTAATTTTATTATTTAAAGATATTTTTATCTGCTAAATATTTGGAGAATATGCCTAGAAAAAAGTGTTTCGGTAAACGTAAGTTTACAGGCAACCGGCATACTCGTAAGAGTACAATTAGTATTGATGACAATTCATCGATGAATATTAGTGCTTCTGAAATGAAGATTGATTTATCTGCTGCTAAAGATGACGATTTAGAGTCTAAGCAAAGTAAAAATATTATTATTGACTTGGATTTATTATTGTCTCTACTGAACAACTTTGCAAAGTATAAAAACTGTGGGCGAACAGAAACTTTTGATGTCATTGAAGAAGAAAACAGTCAAAATGGACTTGCTATTAGTTTAACGTACATATGTACTTCTTGTGGACATTCAACAAATAAAATGACATCTAAAATATCTAGAAAGTCTTATGATATAAACATTCGTCTCACATATGCAATGACATGTATAGTATAGGAAAGGGGAAAAAAGCTGCAGACACTTTTTGTGCACTGATGAATTTGTCTCCTCCTCCATTTAAATTTCAAAAATTTAACAAAACATTGCTCCCAGTATTATCCGAAGTAGCTGATGAATCAATGAAAAGAGCTATTGCTGAAACTATTGCAGATAATGATGGTAACATTGATATATCTGCTGCTTTCGATGGTACATGGCAAAAGCGTGGCCATTCATCACTGAATGGTGCTCACTGAATATGTGCTACTTCACTTTACAATTATAAAGTTATTGACATTGAATGCCTCACAAAATATTGTACTAAATGTAGGAATAAATCCATAGGACTCCACAAGTGCGTCAAGAATTTGAAAGGGTATAGTGGAGGTATGGAGGATGACGGTGTCATGAAAATCTTTGAAAGCTCCGAGTCATTGAGAAGAGTGCAATATGTTGTTGTTGTTGAGACCCAGACCGTCCGACCTACCAGAAAGGTGTAAGGTAACTGTATGGACGGCCGGGAAGTGCCACCCAATTTAGACCGGAACCCAGTGGGGGAGGCATCCACAGGGACCGTACCCTCCTTCCCCTACCACCAACCTCTCGGAAGGACTTACGGACCCACATGTTTAACGTGATCGTACTCCGCATGAACACGGCGGCATTTGTGGCAGCGTGCAAATCTAGCGCGCAAACCACGGGGATACCGCACCCGAGATGGCCAACAGCACGCGGCGTTCCGAGGTGGTCACCCACCAAGTACTAACCGCGCCCGATGCTGCTTCACTTTGGTGATCTAACGAGAACCGGTGTTTTCAGCACGGTACGGCCGTTGGCCAGGAGTGCAATATGTGAATTACCTTGGAGACGGTGACTCGCGAGGTTTCAATAAGGTTAATGAAGCAAAAGTTTATGGCCCTGACGTCGAAATTGAAAACTAGAATGCATTGCTCATGTACAAAAAAGAATGGGAACTCGATTAAAAAAACATTCGTAATGAATTGAAGACCACGAAACTTTCTGATGGCAAAAAGATATCTGGACGTGCTTGCTTGACAGATGCTGAAATCATGCAAATTCAGAACTATTATGGTTTGGCAATCCATCGCAATATAAGCACATCCATAGATGACATGGCAAAATCCATATGGGCAATTTATTTTCACAAACTTTCAACTGATGAAAAACCCCAACATGGTTTATGCCCTATGGATATGGAAACTTGGTGTGGTTACAATAAAGCCTTAAACAATGGTGGAAATTATAATCACAAACACTCTTTGCCAGAAGCTATACTTTCTGCTGTTAAAAATGTTTTCCGTTCTCTTTCTGACAGAAAACTTTTGAGAAAATGCACACATGGTAGAACTCAGAATCCAAATGAGAGTTTCAACCATTGTTTATGGGAACGCTTACCCAAAACTATTTTTGTTTCAATAAGTACTTTGAAATTGGGTTTATTAGATGCTGTGATTTGTTTTAATGATGATGCTTACAATTGTACAAAAGTTCTAAAACATTTGGGAATTGAACCCGGCCATAATATGAAATAGTCTTTGTGAAAAAATCGATGAGGCTTGAGTTCGAGAAGCATCACTAAGTTTCCAAAATCTCTCTAAATCAACCAGAGTGAAAAATAAAATGATAAAACAGAAAAAAATTGGTGCTGAAAGGTTAAAAAATGATTATGGTGTTGGAAGGTTTTAAAATAATATATTTTAAGCATTGTGGGTGTTCATATAGTTTTTTGCCTTTTTCTCAAAATATGTTTTTTTAATGTTTTGGTACACTTTTATAAAAATCTATTTAAGATAGAGAGTTGAAATTTTTCAAAATTATATAACAAACTTATTTCTTTAAAAATACCTAACAATGTAAATCTGGGTTGGAAAATTTTGAAAATAATGAGAAATATGTTCTTAAAATTTTTAGGATTTTCAAAGTTCTTTAGTAAAAAATTTATAATTTTATTTCTTTTTAACCAAAATTAAAATTGCTTCTTATTATTCTCAAATAGTACATTTTCTGCTACCATACCAAATTTTAAGGTTATAAACTCAATAGATTTTTAGAAAAGCGTACCGAATGGACAAATTGTTCAAAAAATTTCATATAGATATATAAAAAGTTAATTAGCTCTAGAAAACTAATTTATTCAGCTAATTAATTTCTTTTGCTTTAAATATGGGCTATAATGTATATGTTAACTATGGAAAAAAAAATCTCAGTTCTATCTCTATTTTTAAGTCAAATACAAGTCGTTGAATCTTTTGTAAAAATTGCTTCATTTAACCTGTCGAGATGTTCCATGTGCCCCTAAATTCAACATTATATGCAAATTCCTATAGTATTCTAAATGATAATGTTAATCAAAACATTCTATTCAAATATTTAATTCTCCCAAAAAGAAGTATAAGAATCTCTGTTCTCATTACGCAAAATGATATCTACTGACAAATCTGAAGAATAAAACATCCTGGTCCCCTTTGTAAATAAATTTACAAAAAATATGAAATTGGATCTATATATGTCAAAATGAAAGTACTATTTAATTGGAACTACATATGACAAAATGAAAGAGTTAAAATGTGGTATTAGAAGATATACCCATAACATTTTTATTCCGTTTCAACAATTGGCTAAACTCAAAATATAAGTTTTAAAAATCTTTGCCAAAGTAAAACAAATGATTTAAGAAATTGAAAATATCAATAATCTCCGTAACTTTTTAACTTGAATGATATAATCCAGTCAAAAATGTAATCTGAAAAAATTTATTATAATATAGAAATTTTAATTATTCAAATCAGAAAAAGATTTAATAAAAGTTGTCTGCAGTATAAACTCATTGGATTTAATTCTGTTGCTTAGCAACTGGATTTTTTTTAAAAATTAACTTGCGACAAAAACATCATTTGCATAATGCTATCTCTATGGGTAGTTCATTTTCCATAAATGTCTATAAAAGAATAGCCCACAACCCTTGGTTCTAGAAACATGGACTAGATTTTAAGTGGGGCTATTTTATGGCTATCCATAAAATTTCATGAAATTTGGTGCAGCCATTCTTCCACGATGATAAGACAAATACACAAATAAATAAACAGATAGATTTTTAATTTTATTTATATAGATTTAAGTTTCATATTATCGTCGTTCTTTATTTAGTTTTGAAAGTACATATGTGTATTTTGTATAAAGAAATCTTAATTAAATAAAAGATTTTGATATAATAAAAGTTTCTGTTTTTCCTAATTTCTTTAAAAGAAATAATTATGCAGGCTTAATTTTTGTTACAATAAGCCCAGAAAAAAAATTGTCTAGGACCACAAAATTGTTTAAGCCAGCCCTGTTTGCACCTGCTGTATAACCAGAAAAATAGATAAGAAAGAATAGCCTGGAATATTGGTGGTGATTCCTACTCCAGAATGAATTTTGACTTGGAAGCATGAAAAAACACTATATAAATAAAGCTAAGAATAGTGTTGCACCTTATAAACGAAATATTTTACCATTAATATAATATAGGAATGAATTGGGATCTAAGCTAAATGATGTATAAATGAGAAACGCATAAACGGTGCTCCAAGGGATTTGAATTTCCTTGTACGCTCGGTGACAACTCATTTGAACAGCCTTAATTTAATTGTGCTTAAGTAAACCTTATCAACCAGAAAAAAAATTTTTTTTTATATATTTATGTAAATACTTACTTTTACTCTTTACTACATACTCAAAATCTTCCCCATTCTTTGCAACATACTCAGCCATTTTCTGAATAATTGGTTGAATTTCAGTTGGCGGAATCACAAAAGGGGTAGTATGTGAGGTATTCGGTGTACCAGTACTGCCAAATGTCTCATCAAGACTATAGTTTACTAAACATTGCTTTTCAGGACCTAAAAATACATGAATAAAAGAAAAATATCATTTCTCAATTACAAATATCAATATACAAGGATTAGACAAAATAATATGAACACCTGCGTAATTACAATACTTGAGGGAAACCTGTCGTATACTCCTGCCCTCTAGTGTTGAAGCATGCCACCTAGTGGGCAAGAATGTACACACATCAGTTTGTGAGAAGCAGTGATAGCAAACAGATGTAAAATATATTGCAGAGTTAAAACTTTGTTATGGCTGACCTCTCAGATTTTAAAAGAGAAATGATTGTTGGGGCTTGTCTTGCTGGAGCCTCAGTAACGAAAACAGCCACCCTTGTTGGCGTCGGGATAAGTACCATGTCGACTGTAATGACAGCCTATACCAAACAGAGAAAGACATCATCTGCCAAGCACAATAGTGGCCGACGGTCGAAGCTCACTGATAGACAGAAGGGCTTTGAAGCAGATTGTAACTGCAAAGCACAAGACAACAGCATCCCAGATAACATCTGAGATGAACACACATCTACAGGAAGCTGTATCATCAAAAACTATAGAGCATGAACTGCATGCGGCAAACATTCACAGTAGAGCGTCGATTCCAAAACCATTGGTTATACCATGCAATGCCTTGAAAAGACGAAAATGGTGTCATGAGCATAAAAATTGAACACAACAACAATGGGAGAATGTCATCTGGTCAGACGAATCGTCGTTCACATTATTCCAGACCAACGGAAGTGTTTACGTTTGGAGAACGCCAGCAGAAGCCTATCATGTTGACTGTCTCTTCCTACTGTTCAGCATGGAGGGAGATCATGATGCTGTGGAGCACGATGTCGCACTGTGGTCTCGGCCCTCTTGTTGTCCTGCATGGGCGGATTACAACACAGGATTATGTCAGTATTCTGGCCGACCATTTTCATTCAATGGTGCAAACTTTATTTCCTGATAAACAACTTATGTACTAAGACGATAATGCTCCCATCCACACTGCTGGAATTGTCCGAGACTGGATTAATGAACACAATGATGAAGTACAACACCTCGTGTGGCCCCCTGAGTCCCCTGATCTTAATATAATTTGAACCTCTGCGGGGTATTTTGGAGGGAAAGTTGCACAATCGGTGCAATCAAGTTGCACAATCCTCCAAGGACACTTTCTGAATTAGCGACTTTTTTACAGGAGGAGTGGCTACGTATCCCTGTGACTCTTGTGCATGACTTGTATTTGTCCATCCCACGTCAGATACAAACTGTAATTCATGCAAAAGGAGGGCCATCAGCCTATTAATAAAGATATCTCTTTTCACAGGTATTCAAATTATTTTGTCCAACCCCTGTACATATCATAAACATAACATTAATCCTATATTTGACTTCACTGCACAACTCAGTTATGAAGTAACAATTAATTACAGGCATAAAATTGCACGATTCAAAAGGAGGAAATTTTGAATTCATGTAAAAAAGTGCACAATGAACACCTGTTTACTTTATTTTGTTAATTGTAGAATGAAACTAAAATGAAAAAGCTCTATTGTGCATATAATAATAATTAAACCTGTCAAAATAGAAATATTCAAATTAAAAATGTATATTTATTAAATTTTAATTTTTCTATGATACAGAATTAAAATAGCTCATCTTCAGCAATTCTTCTGGACAAATACTAAGATCTAGACAAGTTACAAACCTTAAGTTTTCAAAACAATTGATCGGATAATTATACACAGAGATACTACTGTAAAATAGCCTTTCATTTCATTAATATGTTTGAAATACAATATTTTTGTATACAACTCATAATAATAATATTTTCACAATTAAACAGATATGCTGGGGATTGTGTAAAAATGGTGTTTTCCATGATACTGCTGCAAAATAGCTCTTCATCTCATTAATAATATGTTTGAAAAATAGTTTCTTTGTATATAACATAAAAATTATTAACATTTTAGCTAATGCAAAGATTGCAAAAGTAGGAGAAAGATATAATCATTAGTCATCTCCCTTATAATGTGGATGGAATCTCCACTTGTGAGAGCCAATTTTGTAATTAAGGGGAACATACTTTCAGATGCAAGATCAGAAAGACTGTTCATGACATTGTTTCTTGTTTCAGGACATTTTGGACATTCACGGCAGACAGATTTCATAACTTTTCCAAACTTTTGTGACCTATAGACACCCTTAAGGAAGAGAAATTTTGGTATTCTTGGGGAAATATTGTCAGCAGAAAGAAGAAAATTACAAACAAAGATCAGAAAAGCAGAAATACTTAAAGATGGGGGGGGGGGGGGGGGGGGATTACACAAAGATAGAAATTCTTAGATCTGCAGAAGAATCTTATGCCTGTAAAATTACATGCATTTATTTTCAGGAAGAACATTAAGTTATGGATACATTTTTTGTAATTCAAGGTCTCTTTAAAATTGACAAAAATGTAAATTTATTTGTTCACAGCACTAATTATAAGGCATTGTATAGAAAGAATATAAGAGTAACTAAATAGAAGATAAAACTGTAAACTTTATTAGGCTAGAAAACAGAAGATTTGCACCCAAAATAAATTTAGGATTACACTGCAAAGGTATGATTTTTGATTAGTTTAAAAAATTATTTTAATACTTTACACATAAAATAGGCCCTAAGGGTACTATGGAATAGAAATGAGATGGGCTCAACTGGTTAAGTGCAATTTGGCTCAGACTCCATACTATTTTAAAATCTTGGGAGAAAAAAAAAACTTAGAAATCAAAGATAATCACATTTTATTTTATTACTAAAAATTTACTGCTAACAGGTGTTTGAAATCTTATTTGAAGCCAAACACTTGGTAAATGGGTTCTATCGTTCTATGCTAGGAAGTGGAGTAAAATGCGACATTGTTTATTATTGACCACCTCACATCACCTGTTAAATCTGTCAGACTAAACATTGGAAAAGAATTTAATCGCCTTCGATCGGTTGACGACTCGCAGGAGTATACAATTAAAGTAAAAAGAGCTCAATAAGACTGTTTGTTGAATGTGTGCAGCTGTCTAATGTAGCATGCAATAAACCTATTTGTAAATATTTTTTATTGTAAAATACGGCAAAACTAGGAATGAAATATTTCAGAAAATGATTTATATTGAAACATAGACTAACCATTACAAAATATTGAGTGGAGAGAAGAAAAAGCCAATATTAAAAATGCTACTAAAAACAATCATATTGGTACGATTTTAATGTCATTACATAGTTTTCATGAGACTATTTTTACTACTTTCAATTTATGTTATTCCAAAGCTTCAGCACTCAATGTAATAGTTTACACATTTTTTGTGCTTGATATCTAAACCTAATCGTCTATTTTTATAAATGGACATTTTTGAAAATTAGTAACAATTAAGTGGAAAAGTTAAAAACATATTTCATTTTCGGGCTCAGACTCTCTAAATGGAGTCTGAATTCCATCTCTACTATGGAACCCATTATATTTAATACCTTTTGTCAAAAAAACAGAACACAACAAGAATTTGTCCAAAACAGGTATTTTAGGTTTCTTAATTTTTTCTGGTTTATTTGATTATTTATGCACATGCACAAATGTATTCATCTAAAAGCCAACTATGTAGAGATGTTTGTTCACAGTTTGAAATCGAGGACCATTGACATAAAATCGAGGAAACCGCATTAAAGGTCCATTTTCACTCTTGTCGGGATAAAGCTGAATACCTATTAACAATACAAAAAGCAGGAAAACATGCTATGTAATAGAATTTTGCAAGTTTCTGTGGTGACAGCTTCAATGTAGAGGGTATAGAATTTACAGAAAATCAGGATAAAATTCAGTTATAAAGCCTACTAAAAGAAGGCATTTCGAAATTTGCATGATTTGCAGTACATAAAAATTACTACATGATACATTTAAACCTTATTGTAAAAGTATTCATAGAGCAAACTTACTCGAATCATCATCTTCTTCTCCTTCTTCTTCAACAAGTTGCTCCTTCGATGATTTTTCTTCTGCAAGCTGTTGTTGTAAGTTTCTCACTAATACAGAGTAACTATCATCTTGACTGCGGCGAAAACTTATCGAAGGAACAGTAAACTAAAATTGCAACGAAAAGAAAAAATAAATAAACACCAAAACAGTACAGTGTATAACAGGCTAGCTGATTACAGAACACTTCAACTGATTATAAAATAAATTTAATAAATTAGCATTGCATACATGTTAATAAAAGCACTTTCAAGCAGCATATTGGCATTAACATCTCGACATTTTTATGAAAACAGTACTTATATATATTCTATAGTATGAGAAGGTAAAAGTAAATAGATTCCTTTGTATTTCCTTGACAGAAGCAGACATATATAAATTAGATGACTATACAAGACATTGAAATTAGATTGTAATCCAAGTTTCATGCCTGCTTTTATTAAGGAAGTACAGTAAAATCTGTGAACAACGGCTACCACTGGGATCACTCATTTTTAGCTGTTGTTCAAAAATAACTTGTTTGAGGGTTGAAGACCCAGACCACACGACCAACCCAAAGGTTTATGGTAGCAAGATGTGTGGCCGAGTGTCACCACAATAAATTCCAGGTAATAAACTGCAATCCCATATGAAAGTATATGTGTTGGATATACAGGGTGATTAAAAAAAGATGGATCAAAATTTACGAGGTGGTAGTACACACCAAACCAAGTATTTTTTGTCATAGTTTACCTGGTCGGAAATGAAACATAAAAGCGCCAGTGGACACTTAATGGTGAAGCCGATGAGGTGAGGCAAAAACACAAGAACGAATTAGAAGTTATAAAATGACATGTAATAAACAATAATTACAGTAATGGCTCAAAAGAGCAACTGTCAACAGGAATGCACGTCTCACAGCAGCGATGGAGGGATTGGCAAACTCTCTCGAACAGACCAGATGTGTCATGCATTTCAGCAGCAGTGGCTGAAATTCTTCCTCTTCAGATTGAAAGGGAGTATAATAGATGAGACTCTTAAGATATCCCCACAAAAAGAAGATCCATAGATGAAATGCATATCGGCTTTTTCTCTATTTGTAAATTCCTTCATCGTCTCAAAAGTTGGAGCTGCGAATAACTGCTGCAAACTGATAAGGCCATACATTTGGTGGTGTTACGAAAATTTGTATAAGGATTCTTCCTCTTCCCCAGATGAAATTTGGATATGTGGTTTTCATCTTTAACAAGAAAATAACAACCAGAATGATGCTTTTAAGTTTGAGGAGTGGCAGCTTCCCAACGAGTAAGTGCCCTGTAATGCCTTTACGTTTCATTTCCGACCCAGTCAACTATGATGAAAAATGCTTGGTTTGGTATATACAACCATCTCATAAAGTTCGCCCCATCATTTTTTAATCATCCTGTATAATAAATGTAAAAATAATTTCTTTATAAATAAACTTTCATAACTATCTGTTTAATTGGAATGTTTTAAAAAGCTTTGTCTAATAAAATACTAGCAAACGATAGTTTGTCAGAGGTGTCAGCTACATTTATCACGAAATTCTGCATATATTTTTAGGCTTGCAGAGCTACTGCATATTTTTTATATTTCAGCTATTTGACTTTGCAATTTCATTTTCACCCATTGTTTTCTTCAATTATTTTAAAGATTTCTTTTTCTATCTGCAAATTTGTATCAGTTTTAATCTTCTCATGCAAATTTATGCATTTGAATCTCGATGCTTAGATAATTTAATTAAATTCTTCATCCTCTTAAAGAATTTTATCTTTGATGTTAACTGGAGTAGAATGCAGTTTGTTAATAAGAGGAGCAAAGGAGATGGTGTAGCAAATCTTGGGTCTATTGAAAAACATGTGTTCAATTGTTGCATTTCTCTGCAATAACATGGAGTGTTGAAGGCCCAGACCACACGACTGGCCCAGAGGCGTACAGCAACTTAATGTATGGCCGGAATAACATGGAGTGTGTAGTAAGCAGTTTGGGAGCTTTTTTGGTCATTGATTATTATTCAGCGTAACTACTCCTCTGAAGTTTTGGCTAATGTAATCTTTATGGGAAAATTCTACTCACAGTATAAGTGTCATAAAACCACCTAACTTTGGTCACTGCTTTAAGTCTGGCCATGTTATGGAAATTTGTTTATTCAGCGTAATTGTTCCTCTGAAGTTTTGACTAATGCAATCTTTATGGGAACATTCTGCTCATAGTATAAGTGTTGTAAAACCACCTAACTGTAGTCACTGCCTTAAGTCTGGCCATGTAATGGAAATTTGTTTACAAATTCAATGACCCTGTCAATATTATGCCTTTTCTGTCCAAATAAAGCTTATATATATATATATATATATATATATATATATATATATATATATATATAAGAAAATGATTTTTCTGCACTTTAGCATATAGAATGTGTAGTTTCAATAACTTGTGAATTTTAGATAAGTTTTATATTGTCATACTGTAAGTTTTCTTCTTTCTAAGGTTTTGGATTTTCTTTGGCTTTATCATGCATTTATTTGATCTTTTCATACACTCGTGGCTGCTTTTTAAACTAGGCTAGTAGTTCTAAGCTGCTCAGTTATCAGTTTTTTATAACCCTATTAGTTTTTAGAAATTAGAATGGCCAATGTATTATCCAAAATTCAGCATTTTCAACTAACTTTGGCTACACATAAAAAATCATTTCTTTTAAAAATTTAAATGACCTGTGAATGATAATGTATTTGTTTTCAAATACCTAATAAATGTGATTATATTACCGTAAACTAAAAAAACTAGTCTATTCAAGATAGCTTTATGAGTATCAATGAAGCATTTGGTGTATATTCAAAAACCTAGAAGTATTCTGAAAACAAGATGAATAGCATGGATTCCACAGTCCATTTTCAAACAAATAGTATGTTTGGCCAAAGAACAGCAAATGCTTGTATACATTCAACATGCAGTTTCCATATGTCAAAACTAGATGTCCGATATTTCGCCAAGTTACATTTAGACAAATTGTCTTGCAGTGTTGCAACATTTCATAAAAAGATCTATCTTCTAGACCTTTATGGGAT
The DNA here is from genome assembly GCA_951213105.1 of Amaurobius ferox. Lineage (NCBI taxonomy): Eukaryota > Metazoa > Arthropoda > Arachnida > Araneae > Amaurobiidae > Amaurobius > Amaurobius ferox. The sequence goes on along the minus strand of OX578143.1, from coordinate 70,107,861 downwards.
TGATAAACTTGTTCAGCATCATTTTTGTAATGTTGACACAATGGTTGGTTAACAATATCAAACTCAGCTGTGTAGTAATTGTTTCAGCTGAAATTATCAAAGCTTCTTTTGAAAATTTAAGCAATTGGCAGAATTAAAGCATACAAGATTTCTAATTATGAGAAAAATACTTTCCAAGAAGATAATATATATATATATATATATATATATGACTAAACAAGGAACCAAATATGTTGACAGCGTTTTGAATACAATCAAAATGACAATTTCTGTAACGTTTGTGCCTACAAAGCTCAGCACACTTAGAATTCTAAAGATAGAAAAACTATTGAGTGATTCTCATATAGTATATTTGTCATCACTTTGTATTTTTATGTTTCTGCCAACTTACATTATCATTTTCCATTGATCCTTGTGTATTTTGATGTTTGGTTATTTTGTTATGTTCACATTCATTCACATTGTACCTCATCTCATTATTAAACCTCATGATATTTTTTTAAATATGCAAGGTGGACAATGTTAGGTTTAAAATACATGTTATCTCTAAACCAAGAATCATGATCCAACCAAAGCAGGTAACAGTTTCATTGTTCAATACATAAACATACAGCATATGTTCATGAAGAAGTGTAAGTAAAACTGGATATTTGATTTCATAAAAATAGATTTAAAACATTTCTAATTTGTTTAAACCATGTCCTTTATTTTGCATGCCTTAAAATTATTTCATTTCTTAAAAAACAACCCACCCTTTTAGAAGATGATCGAAAACATTTACAAAATTCTCAGCTAAATTGGGGTTGCCACACCTTGCGCCAGGAAAAAAAACCTTAGCACATAAAATAAAAACAAATCTGTACACTTTAGTTTGTAACATACTAAAACTTAAGGACATCTAAAAATAAATTTATACATTAGCAGACACAGCAATACCAAACATAAGTTTATTATTGGTTTTCAATATAATTAACACAATAGTAATTTTACTAACCAAAGTCAAGTAAACTATTCTTAACTTTTGCCAAATAATTTTCTTTGAATTCAGTAATAATGCAAAGCATTAAACTTATTAACAAAATTCGAAGCAATCAGGATTACAAAAAGTAACTTCTGCTCTACAACAAGGCACTGCAAAATAGCAAGAAAGTGCTCCACTGATCACCACCTGTAGACCATAGTTTCATGGTCATTGCTGCTTGTTAACCCAGGCAGATTGTAAATTAATCAATTAGCTCAAAACTCTTTAAAGCAAGGACTTCAGGAATTTTATGATAAAAAAATTTCTTCAAACCCAGTAACAATGTAGAGCATTAAGCTCCATCCACTGTTAACAGAATTCTACTGTATATAAATGCAAAATGAGCATTACAATATTGCAAAGTAAAACTATATTACCGTTGGCACATCTTCTTTCTTCCCTGAAAGGAGACTAGGATGTAAATAATGACCATCATCATCTTCATCCTCACTTTGGTTCACTGCATAATAATAATAATAATGATTTAATGCATTTTGAATAAATAGCAAGATATAGATTGACAATAAGAATTAGTTGGAAATTACAAAAATAATTTATATTAAATTTTGATAATGTACAATTAGCACGTGATATATTTTAAAAGGATAACATTAATAAAAATCTGATGTAGGCAGCACATGACTTTCCTTATATCATGCAATGAATTTACTACTTTTACAGTAAAAGAAAATAGGTTCTTCTTATAGTGGATACTTATATTCTTTCTAAGATATTGACATTTCATCAATTAGTCATCATTTTCATTGATTTAGTGTCATTTTTAACCGTTTGACAAGATTTTTGTTAATTTGGCAATATTTAAAAAAGTCGCCAAAGTCTCACCAAGCGTTATGGACGGAGAAATAAGTTATTCTTATAGCAGATTGCCGTTCAAATACAAAAGTATTACTAAGTATCTTTTCTCGTGAATGGAACAAGCTAGATCCACGAGAATGATGTTACCAAATTTATCGCATGATATTACATATGAAAAGTGAACATGTTTCTCAACAGTTAATATTTTTTTTAATTTATGGGATTTTTTTATAAATGTATTTGAAAAATGTGCAATATCTCAAGAACGGTTCATGCTAGCATTCTAAAGTTTATGTCAATTGTTTTCTAAGGAAAAATTACATAAGAAATGTCTGTTTGAGTAACTGCATTAAAGGTTTTGATTTTTTGATGAATTTTTCAAAATTTCACTCAAAAATTTAGGGGGGGTTCTAAACATTCGATTGTGTTTAAAAACAATAGGCTTCCAGTATGCACAGATTGTAATTTCTGTACCAAATTTCAATCGCTCCATTCATTCGTAAGATATCATCTCCATAGACTCACTGACACACACATACTTTCACACACACACACACAAACATAGTCTCAAAAATGTTTGATTCGTGATCAGGGATGATTAAAACATGCTCTCCCGTCAAAAACTCTAATTCAAATTTTCGACCCCGTCATAATATTTTCCTTATACATTATATGTATATAAGGAAAGTAAAAATAAAGAAAGTAAAATCACATTAAAGCATTTAAACTATTGATTTATCACATAAATGAAGTACATTTTAAACCTTTTACATTTTAAAACGCTATACTTATTCCCTTATATATTTCTTTGGGTATAATTTTTTTTTTATTTTATGTATAGGTTAAATTTGTTGGAAAAATGTAAACAATCAATTGCGATTCATGATTCTCTTGAACGAAGTTCAGCCTATAATAAATTTGTTGTGAATGGCTCTTTTCATTCTTGATAGTGAATTCCAGAGTTTGTCTGATATGCTTATCATGCAAATAGATTACTCCATGCATATGTAGTTAATTTGCATACCAGGGGCATTCTCGGTGACAATGGTGTTCCAGTAAGTTCCATTCCTGGATATATCTAAATGCAATAGGTAGATCACCTGGATCAAGTAGGACGGTCTGTTGAATGGATGATAGTCATTATTGGCAGTTCGGCTTTTAATGCCGGGAAGTTAGTTTCTACTGAAGGTGCGTGCATGTAGTATTGTGAAGATATACCAAAATGTGGTATGCAGAAATACCTGTCAAGTTTTGTGTGAAGTAAAAGTTTGTTATATATTTATGACTTAAAGTAAGATATAGCAGTTGTTTTACTTCATCAGTGGGCATGATGAAAGTATATATCTAGTCATTTTACCATTTTACTAAAGTGTCAGTGTTTAAGTATTCACATTATGCATCAAGTTAACGACTGTTGGTTTTTACCAAGCATGACAATCGTTAACTTGATGACACTAAGCAATGGTGGATGTACAGAAGTGCAAGTCATTTGATTAGGTAAGAGTTTTTATTACCTAATAATGTCACCATATTGTATCAAGGTGAAGAAGTCCTATAGAGAATTTTACAACTTCTAACTTGAGCTGTTAGCTCGTATATTTTTGTACATAGACTCATGTTTAACTAGAAACTTTTACCAATTAATTAGATGTCCTGTTTTACAGTGCAAAATAAAGCTCAGTTCATTTGCAAATAATACTTCTTTATTTGAGAGAAATATTTTCACTGTGTGTTGGGTTATACTTGTTCCGAGCGATGTCCACTGGCGCTCTGCTACTCTCGGCTGAGAATTTTATGATGTGAAGGAGCTGCCCGTTTTTGTGCAGATCAGGCCTTGGGAGTGTTCTTTTCGTTGAGTTTTGGAGCACCATATTCCACTTGAATGGTTGGACTTACTTGATGTACCAATGCCCTGCGGGATGTACTTCTCCGTTTGGCCTTTTCTGGAGCAGGAAGGGACTGCACCTAAGCTGATGATGACTGACATCGATTTCGTCCTCGGGACTTTATTACTGCCGTTCAGCGTTTTCCCGTTTATGGGTGATATCTTTTGCATTCTAATTTTTAATTGTTTCTGCAGTTTAGACTATTTTAAAATTTAATTAAATTAGCATGACTAAGACCCCTTTCACTTATATATTTTAAGTTGCGAATCCTGTGGATTATTGTTAGGATGTTCTAAATTCCCTTTTGGCTAACTTATGTTCTTTTATCCCAAATTTTAGTTTTGATAAATAGTTGTATAAGTTTAATATTGTTAACTTTAAAATTTAATATTCTAACGTTTTTCTACCACTATACGACCGGCCATTCCATTTATTTTTATTATTTAAGATGTTTGATTTTAGTTAATGAGATGTAAAATGTTTTAAAAATTATTTTAAAAGTGAAGTTTAAATTTTAATAAACGTTAGATTTTGAAAACCTAAAAATCTGTGTTCTCTCTTTTACTTTTAATGTTTTTATTTTTAGGAAAGTTCCATTTAATTACATGTAGAGTACATATTTGTACACGTAGGGAAACTGGTCAATAGGTCCACTTTCTGTTTATTTAAGACTTTCAGTTTATTTTTAGAATGTTTTCAGGTTTTTAGGAATCTAGAATGGTTTATATTTTAGAGAGAGAAATATTTCAGACACACTTTCAGATTTATTTTAGATGACATTTAGGAGTTTAAGAACTTTTGCAGCTTTCAGAGATGGTTTTTCAGGAATTTAGAATGATTTAGAATGTTTGTTTTTAGTATCATAAAAAGTTCTTTCCCCCCCCCCCCCCCCCCCCCAACAATTGGCACCGATTGACCAGTCTAGGGGCTTATTCATGCTAACTGTAATAGATGTTCTTAATAATTTTTGTTCTTAAAAATGAAATTTCAGTAAATTGATTCCATGCCTGTTTATTCTAAAAGTGATTACAGTTGAGATTTTAATATGTTCTTAAAGTAAGGCAGGATGTTTTAGAATGTTCTTAAACTAAATTAAAGGAATTTATTTTAATATTTTGATTAAAATTTTAGGATTAATTTAAATGTTTTCATTTAGAATTTTTTGAGGAAACTTAAGAATTTTTGAATTTGACTTTTCATTTAGAATTTTTATTTAAGCATTCCTTAATGTAAGTTAATTTGATTTGAATTTTATTATTTGAAGTAGTTGGAAATTGCATTTAATTCATAAATTTAAGAGATTATAGGCATGTGGGGAACGCACTTTATAGTATTTACATTTTTTGTTCTAATCCCATCTCATTAACAAATTTTTTTTATTTTGTTGTTCTTGTAACCCACGCTCCCAGCAGCACTTACAATTGTTTTGATGAAATAGAATGAAATTAATTGAGTAAATTTAATGAGAATATTTTTTTTATTAAGTTAAATTGTATAGAATTAAAGCAGTAGTTTTTCGACTTAGAATATTTTTGTTCTGATTTGGAATTGAGATTTAAATCCTCACTGATATGTGAATGTAGATGATGAAATACTATTGATTAATTTAAAAATTGGGTAATGCAGGTGTTTTTTACACTTCAATATGAGTGTGACATAAATGTCAACTTGAGTTATCTTGTTCTTCACATTGATCATGTGTTTGGTTTTCACACTGAAATAGAGTGGTGACAAATCAGTTTGTTTGTTCTTAATTTTGAATCTGATGTTTTTAATACTGTCTTTAAAAATTTTTTTGGTCGTTAAAGTGGAAAATTTATTTTATTTATAGGAGAATTAAATTTTTTTTTAAGTGGAATATTTAAAATTGTGCAATGCAATTTGAGTTCTTTTGGTTTTAAAAATTAAATGGGGATTTGTAACTTGATATTTTCTTTGGTATTTTGGTTAAAGTAATGTGATACACTTGGCAGTTAGTGAATTTAAATGTACTACTTGATAGATATTTTTTTTGTGCTATTTTTTTTGGGTTCAAAAAAGATTCACAACCTTTATGAGGACTTACAACCCTCGGCCCCTTGTCTTAATTTTTTGATTTTTATGAGAATTGTTTGAGATTACCAGAGATATACAGATATGATATTTGAGTTTATTGTTGTTGAGAGTGCAAGATGTTGCACAAAATTTAGTGGAATCGCGTTTATTGATATTGGTATAAAATGATGCATAAGGTCATTTTAGTGTATATTTGTCGTTTAAACGACCTAATTTGCCAAGTAATCAATTTATAGTATAATTTGTAAACAAGTCGGTTAAATTTGTGTTCAGTTCCAAATTGTTAGGGAATTGAGTTTGTTATTTTGGGGTAAATATTCCATAATTTTTTTTGTTGGTAACTTGAGCCAAAATTGATATTATTTAAATAGAGTAATATGCTGCGAATGATTGTTTTCTTTGTAGAGGAGGAGATTGATGATGAATTTGTTGATTTGTATTTATTGGTTGTTATTGTTGAAGGTACCTTTTCAAAATTTATTGTTTAGAATATTGGAATTCTTTGGCTGGTCCAAAGTTTTCGTTAAAATTTATGTTTATTCATGACAGCTAATGATATAGAGATCTGTTTATTATTTTTCTACTGCTTCTCTTTGATAGCATATTTGTTGGAGCATTTTAAAATGAATTGATGAATTTTCATAATATAGAGTTACAATGAAGTTGAAGGATTTAATGTTGAATCTATATGTATGTTTAAGAGTTTAGAGAATTATTGAGAAATATGATAATTGTTATTATGAAAGTGTTTAGTGAAGTGAATATTTGATTTTTGATTTATTTATAAGGAATTTGATTTTTATATGATTTTTATGGCTCATATTACAGCTGTAGTTGAGATTTAGATTTTTTTTTCTCTCCTTCGTTTCGCAGAATTTTGTCATGTGTTAGCTAAAATTTTTCATTTTTCAATGAAAAATTTTTTTGGGACGTTCGAAGGAGTTGTTGGGTTATACTTTTGGATATTTAACAATTTTAGGAGTTTTGCTATTTGTTTAAACGTGTTCAGGGGTTTTATTTACATAGTATTTCTCTTCTAGTTATCCATTTTCCAATTGTTTAGGTTTTTGATATTCTTTGTTCAAATAGGTTCTATTCTATAGGTTTTGTGTTAAAAACGGCGAAAGTTCGTTCTTTTTAGGTTTTAGCAATTTAAATTTATTTAAATTGGCTAATTTGTGATTCCATTTATTGCCCTTTTTATTCCCTTTAATTTGATTCCAAATTTATTGCTCTCGGTTAAAAATTCGTTAATTCATTGCAATTTTACAGTTTTATTCTATTTTCAGCTTTTTAAATATTTCAGAATCATCCATATTTAAATTATTGCCGAATTCGTATATTTCCAAATCGTTTCACTTCATTTCTTTTTAATTTTCGTCTGCTCCGAAATTCCATTGCTCTTCTTTAAAATTTCGAGTTTTTAATTGGTTGACCGTAATATTAAAATCGTCTGCCATTAATTATTTTATCGTTCATCGATAATTTTGTTTACAATCTGTGGCAGCGATGTTTCGCAGTATACAAGCAAAATCGCGCGTTTTTTCGCTCTTTTTTTGCTCTTTCTCTTGTCGTCTCTTGATTGGAACTGAAATGTAGTCATATAGAGTTGTTGTTTTTAGCGCCTCGGCACGAGCCGAGCGAAATTCGAATGCGGCATGCGTTCTGAGGAATGAACGTTTTATTTCCCGGCCTGCCTGTAATGTGTGTGGTATCCTGATTGCAGAGAGTTATTTACTCGAGATAACGTTGCGAGCGAAGTGATTGATGTCTACTGAAGTATCGTCGGCGCCTTTGGAATGGTTGTTTAGTTCCAGAGGTCGGATTTGTTCTTTCATAGTGAACTGTGTAGTTTAAATTTTCCGAGTCCTAGGACCGGACCTCCAATTGTTTACTTCACGGTCTTGATGATGGAGCTATTTGTTCTTTTGTTCCGAGCGATGTCCACTGGCGCTCTGCTACTCTCGGCTGAGAATTTTATGATGTGAAGGAGCTGCCCGTTTTTGTGCAGATCAGGCCTTGGGAGTGTTCTTTTCGTTGAGTTTTGGAGCACCATATTCCACTTGAATGGTTGGACTCACTTGATGTACCAATGCCCTGCGGGAGGTACTTCTCCGTTTGGCCTTTTCTGGAGCAGGAAGGGAATGCACCTAAGCTGATGATGACTGACATCGATTTCGTCCTCGGGACTTTATTACTGCCGTTCAGCGTTTTCCCGTTTATGGGTGATATCTTTTGCATTCTAATTTTTAATTGTTTCTGCAGTTTAGACTATTTTAAAATTTAATTAAATTAGCATGACTAAGACCCCTTTCACTTATATATTTTAAGTTGCGAATCCTGTGGATTATTGTTAGGATGTTCTAAATTCCCTTTTGGCTAACTTATGTTCTTTTATCCCAAATTTTAGTTTTGATAAATAGTTGTATAAGTTTAATATTGTTAACTTTAAAATTTAATATTCTAACGTTTTTCTACCACTATACGACCGGCCATTCCATTTATTTTTATTATTTAAGATGTTTGATTTTAGTTAATGAGATGTAAAATGTTTTAAAAATTATTTTAAAAGTGAAGTTTAAATTTTAATAAACGTTAGATTTTGAAAACCTAAAAATCTGTGTTCTCTCTTTTACTTTTAATGTTTTTATTTTTAGGAAAGTTCCATTTAATTACATGTAGAGTACATATTTGTACACGTAGGGAAACTGGTCAATAGGTCCACTTTCTGTTTATTTAAGACTTTCAGTTTATTTTTAGAATGTTTTCAGGTTTTTAGGAATCTAGAATGGTTTATATTTTAGAGAGAGAAGTATTTCAGACACACTTTCAGATTTATTTTAGATGACATTTAGGAGTTTAAGAACTTTTGCAGCTTTCAGAGATGGTTTTTCAGGAATTTAGAATGATTTAGAATGTTTGTTTTTAGTATCATAAAAAGTTCTTTCCCCCCCCCCCCCCCCAACATGTGTTATACTTTGCAAATATCGGAAAACTGAAATTTCTTTATATCCAAATTTTGATAACCCAGTTATGAACTTCTGATAACAAAATTTTACATTTATATAACTAAATACATAAAATTTTTAAGTAAAATAAGTTTAGGATGTTCTGATAAGTATTTTTATAGAGAAGATAAAACCCAAATTTTCATTGTTGATCAATATTCATTGTGTTAAAAATCAAATACCAATCCTTTATTATTATCTATCTATAATAATAAAGGAAAGGTATCTCTCATTAATTTGTAATATTCTTGTTTTGTGTTTAGTTAGTTTTTTCTACTTTTGTATCATTGTGAGATGCCATGGATGGATTAAATTATGTAATGGATTAATTTCCAATAAAGCCATATGTAACAACAATAATAAAGGAAAATGTCTTGTCTGTATCGGTAGCGAAAAAGCTAAGCATTGTATGACCATGAAATTTGGTACAGATGTATTTCAGGAATCAGGAAAATTTTTTAGAGTATTTATTTTTTAAAGAATCTTTTTTTCAATAATGAGAAATTCCATATCTATGGTCATCACCATTATCCCAGTCAAAAGGAAAGGGGTTCTAGGAATATTTTTTTATGTTTACAGCTGACAGAGATGTTTGAGGTTCTGTTTCTGTGTGAATTATTTCAGCCAAATTCGGGAAGGCTCAGAGAAGCATCAGCATCGCCATCTGAGAACTGGATATGCTAGTTCATCACAGATATATGTATGCTGATCCTCAGATGCAGACCATGGTACTTCTCAGCTGCTTTCGTATGACTGATGAAACGTATTTCATTTGTGACACATAGTTAATATTTTTTAATATTTGCAAGCACAAGATTAATTTTTAAAATATTACTAAATATTTTTCACCAAAAACCTTTTGACATTTTGAAGAAAATATTTGCATAAATTATTGCCAAACATTAAAAGTTTTTGTCTTTAATGAAAATAGAGAGCACTAAAAAAAAAAACTCTGTTCTAAGCATATACTTCAAAAAATATTTTCCTTGCTAAATCTTTTTCTAAAGCTCAAGGGATATGAAATTGACAATTATCAAATATTCAGCCTTGTATACTAGCATGAATAAGTAAAAACATCAATAAAAATGAAGTTACCTCTTTTGGGTTGTATAGGCTTGTAGGAACCAGACTTGATTTCTTTCACTAAATGCCGGTAATAAGGGTGCAGAGGATTATCCAAGTGCATAAACCCAAACTGAGGATTTGCATTCTGTTTCATCTTGATTATAATTTCCATTTGCCCACCCTGTTCACTCACAAACAATGCAGTTTTTTCAATGATTGCATGAATTTTCATATTGAAAGGCTAAAAGAAATAATTAAAAATTAGAAATATTTTGAATCAAAAAGTTATCCTTGTATCAGAACATAAATAAACATTATAAAGTACTAAAAAGTCCTGAAGTCACCTTAGGAATACCATACGCATGATTAATCAATGTTAAATATGCCATGTTTGTTTAATGAATGTTGTAATGATATATATAATACAATATACTTAAACATATTGTCCAATGTTGCTCAGGTCCTAAATAAGCACCTGCTACTTAAATAATACAAATACCAATCTAACACCACTCAATTTCCAAATCGCCTGTTTTGCCACCACTTCTCCCCTTGAAAATATTCAACCCATTATATGGTGATACGGTATGGGAGAAAAATGAAATACACATTATTAACGAAAACAAAAATTTCAATCTATGCATTTGCTTGAAAATGTACAAAAAATTAATCAATTCAATTTTGTTCGCCAGAAGGAAAACAGGATTCCTTAATGGCCAAAATTTTTCTCCTGACTGCAATAGATTTACCCACTTTAGAACTCCATCAGATCAGTCAAATCTATCAAACAAAGGTAAGCTATACCGATTTCCTTGGAAGGATAGGTACACATGTTTTCCTAGTTCCATTGAGTGATATTGCAGTTTTCATTTCAGTAATGAAAGGGGGGGGGGGGGTAAAGCATGTTGTTGCTTGAGGAAGGAAATGCCCATTATGACTGAGCTATGGTTATTCACTGTTCTAGGAATGACCCTGTGGGTGTTCGGGGCTCCAGCCAATAAGCAATTTCATTCCTTCTTCTCTCCCAAAGATTAGTTTAGTCCCAAATCACGAGCAACAATTCTTCCTGGAAAATCTTGAAAGAATACAGCGAACAAATTTCATTTATTAGTGGAAATAGCGGCAAAAAGTCTGTGGACATTAGATGAAAAAGTGAAATTAATTTTTAAAATATGAAAAATCTGAATGTTCAAAGCAGTTTTTGCAAAAAAACACAATATATATCCTTAGAACATCTATGAATAATATTCTTGCAACAAAAAGAAGCTCCATGGAAAGAGAAAAAGGTTTTGAAAGTTGAACTTTCAAAAAATTGAAACTGTACTTCTTAACTGGCTCAATGCCAAAGTTAAAATGGACTCTTATCAGGAATCAATTTAAGGGAAAAGGCATTTGAAACAGCAAAAGAATTTAGAAACCAAGAATGTTGAAAACCCAGACCACACGACCAACCCGAAGGCTTATGGTAGCAAGATGTGTGGCCGGAGAAACAAAGAAGGTGTAACAACCAATGGATGGAATAAACAAATCACAGAAAGACATGGGCTGACTTTTAAGAAGGTTTGTGGAGAATCGGTATCGGCGGACATATCGGACTGCTCCCATAAAAGAGTGGAAAGCGTCTGTTCTGAAATATGCTTTACTTCGGTATCAACCTTCAAATGTTTATAACTTAGATGAAACAAAGCTATATTTTTGCATTCTATGAGAAAAGACATCTTTCTGCTCTGAAAAGGAGGGAGCAAAAAGGGCAAAGACCGAATAATTGTGCTTTTATGTGCAAACGTGACAAATACTGATAAACTGAAGACAATTATCATTGGTAAATATTGAAGACAAAAGTGCTTTAAAAATAATGTGAAATTCCTATCTCTTACATATAGAACTAACTCTAAAGCATGGATATCTTCCAAAATTTGGCTAGAAGCAATAAAAGAACTGGATAAAAATTTTTGAAATGAGAATAAAAAAGTCTGTTATTGTGTACTAGCAGCAAATACCCATTTTTTAGCGCAAGTTAATTAAAATTGGGTAATTATAAATCCTAGACATTTGACAAACCAGCACATACATCAAATGTTGAAAGAAATATGCTGACATGCAACTTTTTAATCTTTTAAATAAATACTTAAACAAGTTTTCGATCTCTGTGTGGCTGCACACACATCTGCATAATGCCCACTGTGTTGGAGTTTGTTATATGCCCTAAATAACCATGCAGGGCACCTGCAATACGGATATGTGGCCTTTGCTAGCTCAAACTAAAAAGTATAATCTTTGAATCTAAGATCTAATAATTACAAGCTGAGATATGATCAAATTAGAAAAATGCCTAAAATTGAGGGGGGGGGGGGGGAATAGATAGTAATTAAATATAAGCCTAGTCTGTCTATAGCCCCATCCTATGAAAAAATTTGGGGGTTTTCAATTTTTATAGATAGTTTCAGTACCTGAGCAATTTTCAGTATTCTAACTTTGTTATATAGAAAAGGATGAGTGAAGTGAGGTAAAGTCATGAAATTTGGTACACCGGTACTTTAACCCAGAAAAGTGCGAACAGCATTATTTTTTTTAATTCATATTAGTTTTTCCATTATTTTATGTTTTAGTATGATTTTCATACAAATGAGTTCTTTAGAGAATGAAAATATTATCTCATTGGTGTTAAGAAGTTTCCATCTTAACACCATCAGAAAGCTCAAAAAATTCTCTTTCAACAAATGAAATCCATGCAATTAATAATCAAATTTTTGTGAATTTTTAAAGTTTTTACATTTTTAAATTATGTACCATATGGGATTTTGGAGATGTTAAAGTGATCCTTTTTGAAATTTTGGCAACCCATCCAAGTAAAAAGTGGATTAGAAACTTAAAATTTTTGTGTTCTTTTAAAACATTTCCAATTCTTTAAATCAACTATATTTTATTCCTGTTTTGATTTCACCAACTAAATTGAAAAAATCTTAAACATAAGGAAAAAATTCAAAATTTTCAAATTCATGTGCTTAAAATAGGTTTTATTAAAAATATATATTGCAATTAGTTTATATCATATGAAAACTTGGAGTCTTAGCTTTAAAATAGCACCTGAAATATTGGTTTGTGACAAATACAAGTAATTTTACTTTGAAAAGAATGAACATCACTTTTCACAAAAATATGACCTTGAGTAATGTTTCAAGGAGCAAACTTTCTACTTTCTCTAAAAAATTGAAATTTTGGCTTTTGCTTTCTCCCAGGTATATAAGTTAATTTTAATTTTTGATCAACATTCATTACTATGATGCAACCCCCATTTGTTGATTTGGCATGGAACCCTTAAAAGAAGCAGTCAAATGACAATGCAGATGATTTTTATGCAATCTGAATAAAGAAAATGTTAGATAAAAAAGTTTAAACAGATTCTTAGTAAATCTGAAATTGTGTTTCATCAGTTGCTAAAATGGCATAAAATAAAATTATAGGAAATATTGAAATTAATAACTATTTATTGTACGGTTCCAGCCAGAAGGCATTTAGGTCACGTAATTTTGGACAAGTCCATTAGTTAAATTCAATGACAGGTAGAAAAGTACTAGGAAGAACAGGCTTCTAGAATTGATGCCTTTTGTGCAAATTAACTTGTGCAGAACGATAAAGAGACGAAAATAATTTGTGCAGAATGATAAAGAACTTTATAAGTACATTCATTCAGTGTTGCTGTTGGGATTTGGTAGAAATATTTTCTTCATAATGATTAAAATTATTTATTACAATAGTCGTAAATGTTTTATTAAAATTGAAGAGTTCAGGTTGTAATACGTTTCTTGTAACTTAAACTCTTATTTAGTGAGAAATGCACAATGTGTTTTGTGTTTATGAATTAATGATTCATCTCCAAAGAGGAAAAATCTGATGTGAGCAACACATGACTTTACTTACAGACTCATATTAATTTTCTCTTTATTTCTTTCATAATTCATTAAATTAGTCTATACGCACAGAATAGCATGAATAATTATTTAAAATTACACTGAATTTGCACTTTTAATTCAATTTTTTTTTTCTGGGAAATTTCGCAAAATTATTTAAAAGTTCTAAAAAATTTTTTTTTCATAAAAAAAAATATTAAAATTCTTTGAAGAAATAATGAGTTTTGGCAAAAAATCTCTTTATAGGATAAGTCCATTTTTCAAAATTGCAGTGTTTTCCTTGTTGTCTTTAGAAAAAATTTCAGATAGTACTATTTTAACTTAATTTTCATAATTTTTTTTTTAATTTAAGTTATATTTGTTGTAAGACACTTAGTTATAATAAAATATATATATATATCCCTACCTTGCATAAGAGAGTACAATCTCAAGCTCAGGTATTAACATTGTTTTGAACAACAGAATATTTAAAATAGAGCACAGTAAGTTTTCTGCTTATGCAATTGCACAATAAGGTAAATGGAATTGCACAAAAATATATACAAGAGAATAGAAGAATATTTTATACCATGTTTTTTTATTAGTTTTGCTGCTCATTTCAGTGATTAAGTCTTCAATTGCTGTTCCTATGCCAATGGCACTCTTTTACTTTAGTGCATTTTACTGCACGCAAATAGCTATATTCTTTGTTATTTCTGCTTTCTCAGAGCGATCACCAGCAGATTTGCAACAATTTTTTTCAATGCTCTTGTTGCATTTCTATTTGATATTTAAAAAACTTCAGTTAACTGTTGGAGCCATTCACTGACAACTGAATTTTATTGAATTTAACAGTTTTCAATACATGATTTGAATGCAAAATAGATATCTTCAGCTGTTTAATTTGGAAGTTTGAATGTAGTGTTTGTGTGTGTGTGGGGGGGGGGGGATGTTATCCTCCACTTTTTAATGAGAATAACTATGTACTAAAAGTAGTATAAACAACATTTTTACAGTCCAAATTAATAGCAATGATAAAATTTTGAAATTCTGAGATGGGGGTTGTCATTTCTCCAGCCCCTTTTGGAATGGGATGCTTTACCGGTAGTACAAATGAAAATTACCGGCATTCCTTGTAAATCCTCACCTTTTGGGTGAGATGGGCAACCTTAGTAAAGAAAAAAAAATAGCAATGATAGAAACGTAATACAAATGAATGATATCTGTGAAATTTTGAAATTCCGAGATGGAGGGCTGTTGTTTTGCCAGCCCCTCCTTTGAAATGGGAACAATGTTGAGTGGTAAAAAATTTTATGGTACAAATGTAATACAAACAAATGGCATTGGCAAAATTTTAACATTCTAAGGTGGGGCTCTATACTCCCCTAAAATTGGAATAACACTGTTCCAGAAGCAGTAAAAATTAAAATTTTTATAGTACAATATGGTAATTTTGAAATTCCGAGATAGCAGTCTGGTGTTTTTCCACCACCTCTCACTTTGAAATGGGAGAAACAAAACATATTTTTATAGTACAAATGAATGGCATCAGCAAAATTTCAAAATTTCGAGGCGAGAGTTGCCCATTCTTCAACCCCCACTTTGAAATAAGAATAACTATACCAGAAGTGGTGCAAACCAATTTTTTTATGGTACAGCCTAGTACAAATAACGGCATCATTTAAATTTTGAAATTTGAAGGAAAGGCTAACAAAATGGAGCTGCCAATTCTGTTATTGGAGCAACATTTGAGCCTTTTATGTGTGGCTAGATTTAATACATATTTTGCATCTAGTTTTTCATAATAAAAACATTGTTTTACTTGATTTGCATGGATGAAAAACAAGGTTTCAGAGTAGAAGTCTGCATAGACTTAGGCCTGGCCTAAACCATGGACAGGACAAGAATAGAGTTTTTTAACACTGTTTTGGACCAGACCAATTTAATTTTGAAACTTTTTTAAATGAATTTTAATAGAGTACATGGAATTATTGTATTAATTTCAGTACATAAACATAAATGATTAAATGAAACAATTTTTTTGTTAATTCTCTGTACAAAAATTTGACAAATTCATGTCAGTCTTTAGCCAACTTGAATATAAATTATTTCAGGCTGGACCAGGCTAAGACTCAATGGTCTTTGAGCCGAGCCTGGCACTACATCTATAAATTTCATCGTGATCAAGTTGTAGAATAAGTCATAAAATAATCAACTTGTACAATAAAATGAATTCATTAATAAAAATATGCTTTGCTGCTTTAGCTGAACATTCAAAGCCTCCTTCCCCTTTACACATTCCTCCACATGCATTTCAGAAAGCAAATTGGCGGAATTTTTGCAAAAAATTACAGCAAGAGCCCTCCCCTATTTATTTTCACTAATTTTCAATCATATTTGTGGGAAACAGATTGACTGCATTCTACAGTATACCCAGCTGAATAAGAGAAAAAATAAAGGATGCCACACCACCAAACTCATTGCCAGGGACATGTGGCCTCTGCCATTCGTTCATCCTAAAGAAAAAGCCCATCTCCAAACCCTCCTGGTGATGTCACGCAATAGAAAGCGTGGTTCTTGTCAGCCATGATGGGATTTTGTTTAGTGCAAAACACAAAGAGATATTTAAAAATCGATAAGGCAACAATACTGAGTGATTCTTATAAAACAGCTGCTGGCCAACAAAAAAAAAAGTAGTCATTTTGGGGTGTATTTTGATCAAAAATGTAGCCATAGTTGCCTTTATTTCAAAATAGTCATTTTAGTCACCAGTGATAGCCCTGCACGCAGAATAATTTTTACAATGAAATAAAATACCACCAGACTTATACACCAGAACTTACTTATACACCAGAAAATATGATATTTTAAATCTCGGACGAACCCATGCTTGATAAGTTATATGATAAAATATTAATGTGAATTATTTACCTATTAATAAATATTAATTTTAAAAAACTATTTCTCACATTATGAGCCAACTTCATTTCATTTATGTTATATTTTAATAAAAACAATAAATTTAAATTAATATTATATTATAAAATGCATACCGTTTCCATTCCTTTAGGAACATTAAGGCTGGCAGGTGCTTCATAAGGTTCGTCTTCAGGTTCTTCTACTATAGAAGTGAATACATATTAAACACAAAGCTCATTAAACATTAAAAAATTCATATTAAAGTAAAAAACACGGAAAAATATTGCACTGTGTTTACACCAGAGATTATATGAGAAATTAAGAAATGTTGCACATAAATCATGGGAATAAATTTCCATATTTGAAGAGCAAAAAGTTAAGCATTCATTTAAGTTTCTAGATAAGTCAACAATACTTCATTTAAATTTCAAAGTGCAGTCACACAAGCTGTCCATGGGGAAATATTGCTCAAGATTGCCAATTATTTTTGACAACATGTTTTGTTTAACACATGCTAACTCAGTGCTCACTCAAGATCAGGGATGGGCAAACTTATGTA
Source organism: Amaurobius ferox (assembly GCA_951213105.1). Classification (NCBI taxonomy): domain Eukaryota; kingdom Metazoa; phylum Arthropoda; class Arachnida; order Araneae; family Amaurobiidae; genus Amaurobius; species Amaurobius ferox. Next base: position 70,090,642 of record OX578143.1, on the reverse strand, counting down.
CAGGAGAGCTAAAAATGAGAATAGAAAAATTTTTAGCAAGCCAAAAATTTTTATTTTATTTAGTATTTCTATTTATTTAGTTAGGCTTTTATTTTATTTAGTGATTTTTCTTCAAAATTCATTTAATTTTTTTTTAACTATTCAGAATATAAAGCAATGATAAATATCTACCAAATTGTTTCTAAGTTTATTCAGAGGATTCATGATGGGGTGTGAGATGAGTGAAACTGTGTTTGAGCTTCCAGCATTTTTTCATAATCTGGATTAAACTATGAGAAGGTGATTCTCAAATGAGAAGAAAAATGCCCATCAGTAAGTCGGTTTCTAAGATCACTTTTCTACTGTTTCATATATATATATATATATATATATATATATATATATGCTAAACTATGAGAAGGTGATTCTCAAATGAGAAAAAAAATGCCCATCAGTAAGTCGGTTTCTAAGATCACTTTTCTACTGGTTCATATATATATATATATATATATATATATATATATATATATATATATATATATATATATATATATATATATATATATATATATATATATATATATATATGCATGATTTTGCAAGTTTTGAAATGTTGACTTTGTTTTTTATAAGAATCCAGTTTTGTTATGTGAACACATCGGTAGGCCATAGTTTGTCCTTCCCTACTTTAAGACTCATAAAAGGGCAGGGTGCTTCTAAAAAAGAGTGGCTCCATCATCATACAGGTGATACAGGGCACTACTGTCTCTCTCAACAAGTTCTTGAATATACTGTTTACTATTTTACATGAGTGAAACTGTGTTTGAGCTTCCAGCATTTTTTCATAATCTGGATTAAACTATGAGAAGGTGATTCTCAAATGAGAAAAAAAATGCCCATCAGTAAGTCGGTTTCTAAGATCACTTTTCTACTGTTTCATATATATATATATATATATATATATATATATGCATGATTTTGCAAGTTTTGAAATGTTGACTTTGTTTTTTATAAGAATCCAGTTTTGTTATGTGAACACATTGGTAGGCCATAGTTTGTCCTTCCCTACTTTAAGACTCATAAAAGGGCAGGGTGCTTCTAAAAGAGTGGCTCCATCATCATACAGGTGATACAGGGCACTACTGTCTCTCTCAACAAGTTCTTGAATATACTGTTTACTATTTTACATGAGTGAAACTGTGTTTGAGCTTCCAGCATTTTTTCATAATCTGGATTAAACTATGAGAAGGTGATTTTCAAATGAGAAAAAAAATGCCCATCAGTAAGTCGGTTTCTAAGATCACTTTTCTACTGTTTCATATATATATATATATATATATATATATATATATATATATGCATGATTTTGCAAGTTTTGAAATGTTGACTTTGTTTTTTATAAGAATCCAGTTTTGTTATGTGAACACATCGGTAGGCCATAGTTTGTCCTTCCCTACTTTAAGACTCATAAAAGGGCAGGGTGCTTCTAAAAGAGTGGCTCCATCATCATACAGGTGATACAGGGCACTACTGTCTCTCTCAACAAGTTCTTGAATATACTGTTTACTATTTTACATGAGTGAAACTGTGTTTGAGCTTCCAGCATTTTTTCATAATCTGGATTAAACTATGAGAAGGTGATTCTCAAATGAGAAAAAAAATGCCCATCAGTAAGTCGGTTTCTAAGATCACTTTTCTACTGTTTCATATATATATATATATATATATATATATATATATATATATATATATATATATATATATATATATGCATGATTTTGCAAGTTTTGAAATGTTGACTTTGTTTTTTATAAGAATCCAGTTTTGTTATGTGAACACATTGGTAGGCCATAGTTTGTCCTTCCCTACTTTAAGACTCATAAAAGGGCAGGGTGCTTCTAAAAGAGTGGCTCCATCATCATACAGGTGATACAGGGCACTACTGTCTCTCTCAACAAGTTCTTGAATATACTGTTTACTATTTTACATGAGTGAAACTGTGTTTGAGCTTCCAGCATTTTTTCATAATCTGGATTAAACTATGAGAAGGTGATTTTCAAATGAGAAAAAAAATGCCCATCAGTAAGTCGGTTTCTAAGATCACTTTTCTACTGTTTCATATATATATATATATATATATAAAAATAAATTGTTAAATCCAAAGTTAGAATGTATGTAGTAACTCATAATACACTATTCCAAAATTTTCTACAAATACAAAGAAATTAAGACAAAAAGAGGAAATAATAAAGCATAATGCAAGTCATAAGGACAAAGACAATCAACAAATTTCAAAAATGAGGAATGCAAATAAGAAAACAAAAAAATCAAGCAAAAAAGCTTGCACATGGAGGAGATTTAGGCTTACGAGATTAGGCTTACGAAAAGTTCATTTCGAAAAAATTCTCGTCGGGTCCATATATCCTTTCGAAATGAACACAAAAATGCTTGTTTCTGAAACACAAGATAGATTTTATCTATAAACTTGTGTTATATGGACGACAAGCATAAAGATTGGAACAATAAAGGAAACTTAAATACCTCAAAACGCACCTCTTCAGCGCAACCATGACGAGCAAAATATGACTGGATCAACGTTGCCATATGCCAAAATGAAAAGATGTGATTTGCTGTTGCATATATATATATATATATATGCATGATTTTGCAAGTTTTGAAATGTTGACTTTGTTTTTTATAAGAATCCAGTTTTGTTATGTGAACACATCGGTAGGCCATAGTTTGTCCTTCCCTACTTTAAGACTCATAAAAGGGCAGGGTGCTTCTAAAAGAGTGGCTCCATCATCATACAGGTGATACAGGGCACTACTGTCTCTCTCAACAAGTTCTTGAATATACTGTTTACTATTTTACATGAGTGAAACTGTGTTTGAGCTTCCAGCATTTTTTCATAATCTGGATTAAACTATGAGAAGGTGATTCTCAAATGAGAAAAAAAATGCCCATCAGTAAGTCGGTTTCTAAGATCACTTTTCTACTGTTTCATATATATATATATATATATATATATATATATATATATATATGCATGATTTTGCAAGTTTTGAATGTTGACTTTGTTTTTTATAAGAATCCAGTTTTGTTATGTGAACACATCGGTAGGCCATAGTTTGTCCTTCCCTACTTTAAGACTCATAAAAGGGCAGGGTGCTTCTAAAAGAGTGGCTCCATCATCATACAGGTGATACAGGGCACTACTGCCTCTCTCAACAAGTTCTTGAATATACTGTTTACTATTTTACATAGTGTATGGAATTTATTTATTGCATCATGTACATGTTTATACACATTCTTAACTTTTTATACAAGAACTTATTTCAATTTTTTACTATACAAGTAACACATACAAGTAGTACATAATTAATTTTTATTTTTTATACAAGAACTTATGTGTCATCTATGTGAATCTACGTGGCTGACATGATGTCTCAAAAAACAAAGTAGAATGTCACACAAAAATGATATTTGGGGTTTTAGTGGAAAAAAACATAAAATTGACATTAAAATATAGATTTTGGAATTAATAATTAATTTACTAATTACTTTTTGGTTTGGGAGATAATATTTTTTAACTGACCTAACAATTAACATGTTAATTATGACTACAGTTTAGAAAAAGAAATAGAAGAAAAGTGTAAAACCTTGGTAATTCATTCATATTTCAAATATATATTATCTAATTATTATTTTGTGTGTGTGTGTGTGTGTGTGTGTGTTTGTTATAATTATTAGCTACTAGCTATATCTATCTAGAAAATTTCAAGTTTGGGGCTTTTAAAGAGAAATGCCAACCAGTTGATGAAGACTTTAGTGATGAAAGAAAATATTGGTGGGTTTTTTTTTTTTTTTTTTCAGTAATCAGGTTAAGAAATGAAAAATATATACATAAAATTTATGAAGCATATATATATACATAATTATGCATTAATATATATATATATATATATATATATATATATATATATATATATATATAAGTTTTTATACAGTAAAAAATACTTTTATTGAAAATAAACAGTGTTTGGAAAATCACAAGTTTTCAATAAAGATAACAAATATTGATTGTTAAAAAAAATAAAATATAGCAGTGTATTTATAGATATATGTCAATTTTAATATATCCCATGGGTTTAAGAAACTAGGAATTATTAATATTTTCAACTTAGAGTCATATCTTTTTCTTTAACAAAAATATTTCAATCTCCTATTTTTTCTATTGTGTTTAACCTATTGTGAAAATATAATTTAAATGTTATGGATGTATCATCTGCCATATTTTTTGTAAATCTGTTTACAAATGGGACAAGAGTGTTTTATTTTTCAATCTGCTTGTGCTGATAGTTTTGTATTACAGCATGAACAGAAATTCTTATATTACGTTTTGGGAGAATTAAATTAAATGCATTAATAGTATGTTTTGAAGAACAGTATCATTTAGAATATTGAAATCTTCACACAAGCAACTTTGGAGACTGGCATATTTCTAAAAGTGTTGGGGAGAGGACATGTGGGTTACCAGAAAAAACTCCAATGCAAAGAATTTAAGAAAATAGTGTAAATATTGTTTTTTGTTCTGAACCATGAATAAGAGCAATGCTAAATAAATTTACCTTTGGGACCCATTGGTTCATCTTGTTTCTCAACTTCATTATCATAAGAAAAGCCAATTTCATGATATGCACCATCACTTGCAACTGCAGCGCGTAGACGCTTCAGCTCCTCTTCTGCAATAACAATATAAAGAATAAGCACTTCCTCTCTTACACAACAAAGTATATAAAATTGATAAAATGATCATAACACACTAATTAGCAAATAAAACATTCACAATTTCTTTAATCTAGCAATATTTAATGCTTTATATAAATCCGCTTCATATCATGTACATTAAAAAATCCTAATACCAGTTTTTCTTTTAAATATGCCATAATTAAATTAAAGCATTAAAAATTTAAATGTTTAAATATAAAAAGTAAAATATGATTAATTTGATATGGTTAGTCTTAATGACAAAAAAAAAAAAACCTTCAATGCATTGAGATTTTTTTTCTCAAATATATAGATATTAAAGTGCCAGTGAATAATACCAAGATATTATTAGTTAATATGATTATTTTAAACTCTTTAAAACATGGGAGCAAAGAATAAATACACTTCTATATCTTTATGTTAAATCATAATTAACATAAGATTTTATAATTTTACATGAAATAAATTCAACCATTTTTAAACATAGCACTAGTGAAAATTGAATGATTAACATTTTCTACTCAGATATAAAATACATTGAATAAAATGCATACAGCAAGTTGACATATAAAAGAAATAAAAAATTAAAATAAAAGTACCCTTATCATACAAACCAAATCCACACAGGACCTCTAACTTGCCCTAATTAATAAAAGAAACTATTAGTTATGATTCAGATCAGTATGAAATACACAAGAGGTACTTATACATATATAATTTAAAAGTCATAATATATATGTTGCAAACAAATAAGTTAGAGATCTGCAAACAGCTGAAGGATAAAAAATACTTTTACATTGCCTGGCAATAACCAGCAGTTCTACTTTCATGTAAAATACCAAATTTGGCTTCTAATTTGTAACTACTTTTTGAGAGCTAAAATAAGCAATTGAAATTTTAATTTAAAAAATGCATGTATGCATTTTTATTTGGAAAAATGCAATTTTATCAAATAGAACTCACTGCCAAACTTTTAGACAATGCCTAAGGATACACATAAATAGCAGAAGTTTAAATTCAGTTACATTTTATAAATCCATAAAATTTGCTTAAATTGCAACATAACTAAATTAGTAAAAATTCAGAACTTATATTTCAACACTTACTACTTTAAACTAGACTTAAAAAATATTATATAGGCACTAGACATATGTTTGATCTAACTATATATTAACATAAAATTATATATTTAAAACACAATTTTGTGTTTTAAATAGATATAAAGAACATTGGATAAAACAAGCTATTTTCTATAGTAACTTGAAATTTCACCATAAATAATGACAACTATAACTCCTTTAGTCAATTCTCTTAAAACTTCTCTATACATTGTTCATACTTAATTTAAATTGTTAAAATTAAGACACTAAATTATAAAAATCTACACCTTTTTAAAAACCTTAAATTATGAAACTATTAAAGTATAAGATATACTGTATTTCTTTGATTCTAAGGTGTCATTGATTATAAGATGTTCCTAAACTTCAGTACCACCAACAAAAAAAAAAAAAAAAAAAAAAAAAAACACGGTTTTTTTATTAAAATAGAATTCAATTTACTAAAACAACATTTATTAGTATGTATTATTCATCACTTTCTTCTGAATCAATATCAGAGTTTATGTCCCATTCAGAGACTAATTATTTTGAACCATCATATCCCATACAAAAATTGGACTTGTAAGATGCCATCGATTCTAAAGAGCACCCCGTTTTTAGAGACAATGAGAAAAAAATGTGTCTTAGAATAAGAAATATATGATAATGTTACTATCAGCTATCAATCAGACTCATGCAATAAGCAAATCTGACTTTATAGAGAATAAAATATATATATAAAAAAAAAAAATTACAAAAAATTACAGGGTTTTAGCAAAATGCACTAAAAGAAAAAATAATTTTTAGCTATCTTGGTCATATGTGATTAAAAATAAAATCATGGGGGAACATAAAAGAATTGTATCTGGACATTAACAAAATTTTAAGGAACAATATAAATGATAATATTGAACTAACACGTATAAGAATGATTACATTCCAGGGTTGGTAAGTTTTTAACATGGGATGGTTTTAATTCAGTTTTAACCGTGGTTTAAATCATCACATCAAAACTCTCCATGTCATAGACATCAAAAACCTAAATTTAATAAATAGCCATTATAGAAATATAGATGCTTAATTATTTGTAGTAATTTAACCAAGAGTAAATACAAAGAAAGTTTTTGTTTATTACTCCAAAAACCAGTTCTTATTTTTCTCATTTCTCTCATTGCCATTTCCTTCCTCATATTTTAGCTCAAGTGCTAGGAAGAGTAATACTGTGACATGCAGGAAAAGAATATCTAAATGTGAAGAATTTAAGGAAAAGGACAGTGATGCTTAAAATTTGTCAACATGCCTGTGATACTTCTTTCTCGTCCAGCTAATTTTGCATCAATTTAAAGAATATTTTCAAACTTTGGTTATATACATTCTAAAATTCGAAATGATCTAGGTCAGTGTCTTTCAAAGTGTGTTCTTCAGAATCCTGGAGTTTTACGATAGTATTCTAGGGGTTCTGCAACATGATAGTTTCATGCAATTTTTTTTAATTGAAAAACGGATAAAATTTTGTATGCTTATTTTGGACCACACTGGATTTCTTCCTTATTTTAGGATTCCGTCATCGAATAGAGTTTCAAAAGGGTTCCACGACCTAAAAAGTTGGTTTAAAAATTCTTATTTTGTTTATTTTTCATAACTTATGCAAATAATTTTCACAATTTATACAAATTTCATATGGAAAGGAAAAGTAAATAACTTATTTTTATTATTTACTATTCTATATTTGTCCTAAAAATCAGAAATAATGTTTTTAGAGAAATATAGAGAAAATATTTTTATTAAAATGTTTCGTATCTAAAAAAGTAAAGGTGCTAATGCTAACGTTTGAAACAAATTCAGTATTTTTAAAGGAAGTTAAATGGGATGCACAAATTTATATCATTTATTATGTAATAAATTTAAAAAAAATTAGTGATGAACAAAATATAATTTCATGATTAATTATATAAATATTAATGATAGCTGTATTTTCCTTATCAAATGCTACATGTTTCTACATTAATAACATTGTTGCAATTGTACTTTCTATTTTGTATGTTCAAAGTCTACCATAGACGTATAGATTTTTGAAAAATTAATTCGGTTAAAACATGGTTTAAAAACATGTCATATCAAAAACTTGTTTTTGATGAATAAAACCCAACTCTGTTGCATTCAATTCATTTAAAATTCTCTTTGACAATTTTGTTTTAAAAATATGCCATTCTTATATATGTCATTTCTATGTTATCACTTCTATTGTTCCTTAAATTTATGTTAATGTCCAAATACTATAGATTCAGTTTCAGATTTTTTAATAGTGGCTACTAAGAACAAAATTTTTAGTAGCCAACTAAAAAACATTAATGGACAAAAAATTTTCAACAACAGGAGTCTAAAATCAAGTTTATATTGATATGTTATACACCTGGATGTTTGAGGTATATTCATGAAATGAAAATACTTAAAATTATGTAGTTATATACTTTTATATTATGTTTTGTGGACAATAGGCTAGAGACACCCTATTTAGAGAAAAGGTAACACAAATTAATGAAATAAATTTAAATTACAAAATTTGATTTAAATTCATTCAATTCATTTAATTTAATTTCTTAGCCATAAAACAGCAGCTATTAAAATTAGTATGTTTTTAAAATAAAGGCAGAAACCAGAAAACAGCTATTTCCATTTTTAAAATATGAAAATAAAATACAGTCACAAAGATTCAATAGGGTTGAAATGGGTGAGAAATACATAAAACATAGCAAAATTTCGAAGTTATGAATTGATAAATAAGATGATCTATAAAAGATTTCTTTGAAACAATAAGAGTAAAAATATTATTATTATTATTATTATTATTATTTTTAAGAAATAAACAAGGATGCTACAGGATTAGTGTTTTACAGCTGAAATTTCGATTTGATTCTACAATACAAATGCCTTTAAATTCAAAATATATGAACCTTGGAATGTACAAAAAGAATGTTATCAACAAAACAAATGTTAAAATGAAACAAAATATTTCACCTGATTATTAAAAACAAAAATATGATAATTCAGTCAGATACTCGGTAGAATAATAGAAGGATGAGAAAGGGTTATTTTAGCAGGGCACTTCAATAGCAGCAGCCTTAAGAATAGTTGAAATAGTAACATTTTTTATTTTTTTTTGAAAAAAGAAACCAAAAGGGAAACAAATTTTCTTATAATGAAATGAGTTTTTGTGAAATGTGAAATAATTACAAATATTGTAGTCGATGCAAACACATTGCAAAAGTGGAAAATATTTTTCAAATTAAACGAAGTATGTTGAATATCGCATACAAATGCAGATTTTCACAATACTGCTGAAGCCCTTCATTACCTTACTACTAGCCCTTCATTTTATTAATACTAGCCCTTCATTTTATTAATAATACAGTAGAAACTTCTTTTTAATGAAATAATAATAAAAATTTCAGTCGATGCAAATAGATTATAAAAGTGGCAGAAAAATAATCATTGGTTATCTCTCTTCAGACACAGTGGGAATCGCCATATGTGAGCACTGATTTCGAAATCGTGGAGAAACAGATTTTCAGATGTAATGTAGCTTTGTTCAATGTTAGCGACATTTTGGGGACATATATGATATATTTTATGATATTTTTGGACTATTTATAACCTACTTATAGACATCCTGTGAACTGGGGAATGGATTTACGGCCACGGAAAAAAGAAAATTCCTCGGGTAAAAAACGAAAAATGCAGGAAAGTAATTGTAAGAACATAATTGTGAATCCTGCTAAGAAAAAAGCAAAATTTTATTCTATTGAATGTGAGACCCACACAAGTCAGGAAGACATATTTATGATTTTCTCTAAAATATTTCGATAATTAGGAATACGTAGCAGTGCCCTCAGTGTTACCAAATCATAAATGACTGCTATTCACACATAGCTATGGAATCGTGACATAGCTATGGTCTGCAATTACATGGCAATTTGCCAACAATAACGAGGCGAGAGATTAACTGTGAGACAATCGGCTCAATCTACTGGCTGCTGGCACCATGGGACTAAAAGGATTTCGAAGAAATTTCAGTCACTAGAATTAACAATTTACTGCAATAATTTTGATCGTTATGACTGCAAACTTGGTCACCAATGGCGACCTGGCCACCACGAATCTGCATCTCTACCAAATACAATTCTTTTATGCCCTCATTTGTTCATGAAATATCACATACACAGACTCATGGACACATGCAGATAACCACCTCAAAAACAATGAATTCATGTTCATAGCTAATATAATGTGTTCTCCAGTCGAAAACTCAAATTCGAATTTTCGACCCAGTCACAATATTATCCCTGTACAGTATATTATACATGCAACAAAAGCAAAAATTGTACTTTTGGAAAGAAAAAATTTTATGTCACATATACTTCTAAGTTATATATGTTTTCTTATTGGATGGTTGTAATACAGATAGTTAAAGGTGAAAAATTAAGGAAATGAAAAGTTTACATACTAAAAGTATATGAACAAAAGCATCAAGAAAATTTTGAAATTTCTGTCAAATGCTATATTCTGAAAAAAATTCTAACAAATAAAAGGAACCAAAAATTATCACTGCAGCTGAGTTCAAAAGTAGCTAATATAAAAAGATCTACATTAGAGCAAATGTTACATCAAAATTTATTATATTAAGATGAGAAAACTAGAAGATATAAGGTCATAAAATTTTAAAAGACAGAGTAATTCTAGAGTCTGCAGATTCACAGACTAATCTATTAAAACACTCTATTTCAATTTTTGAGTATAATTCCTAACAATGGTGTTTTAATGTCCACTAAATATTTCAGAGTGATATTAATGGAATGGACTGGCTACAACATGCATTTCATATGCTGAGTTTATAACAAGTTATTGCAGTTTGAAGGGGGGGAAATTATGTTATTACTAATTTAAAATTGGCATTCTCAATTTCAAAAACAGTTTTTAAATGTGCTTAACTTGCCTAAATTGTTTGAAAATGAAAATAGAACTACAGTAAGATTGTAGCCATCTGGTTTTAAAAATTAGAGCAAAATGATAAAAATGGTTAAAAATCACGATAAAATTTCTTTTTAAATAATGAAGGCATCTTTTCAAAGTATTTTATAAACTGTAGTTCTAGATTTAAAAACATTTTATTATCATATAGGTCGCTTCTCAAAGATTAATTGAACATGAAAAGGCTTCAAAAAGTTTAAATATAAACTTTGGATTACATAAAAGGAATACAAATAAAAAGTACTGATCAATTACAAGATGCAATTGATTTTTATTTGTATCTTGCTAATATAATTCAAGATAATTTTTTCCAAATGTGCGACAGCCGACTCTATTCCTGCCAAAAACATCGATTGAAAATACTAAGAATCAGTACCCGAATTATAAATTCGAACAGGAAGCTAGCTTTTGGCCTAATCTTATAATACCAGTCTCGTAAGCACTAGGTTCCGAGTTCAAACCTGCCTGGGGACCAAACATTATTATCAAATCCTACAATGGTGAACTGGTTGAGAGATTAGTGCACATAACTAACCAACATGAGATGGCACCACCATATTGAGTCAGAGGCATCAACCACTCCTCTCTCCTGGCTAACTGACGTCACGCAGCTGCACGATTGAAGTACAACATACTTCATCCACTCCGGTTGCTGCTCTAAGCTTTTGGGTGAGTTGGCGATCTGGGTTTTCAACACTTTACCCATCAGCTGCCAGTTCTAAACTGTGCCTGCACTGGGAAATAGGTGGCTCTTGGGGGGTGGACTTCATCATTTCTCACAGACTGACCGGGTACATTTCCAGGGGAGGGAGTTTGTAGCAGACGACTTTGCTCCTGCCAAAAAAACATCTATCGAAAATGCTAGGAATCAGTACTAAAATTATAAGTTCAGACAGGAAGCTAGCTTTTGGTCTAATCTTATAATGTCAGTCTTGTAAGCTCTAGGTCCCAAGTTCGAACCTGGCTAGGGACCAAACATCATCAACCCTTACAAATGCTTTTTCATAGCAGATGAGCTAATTTGCTCTCTTAAAAATAAGAAGCGTTGCAAAGCCAAGTATTGGTTATTTAAATAGATATGGATCTCTAGATAGAGATGGTATCTGAAATGCATCTGTATTGCATGCTGGTAAAGCATCTTATTTTAACTATATGGTGATTCTTGGCCTTCGGAGCAAAAATAAAGTTTATAATTTCTTAATCGCAAATGGTAATTCTAACTTTTTAATATTCTTGTAACAATGTAGATAATATCATATCAAATATCCAGAATAAACATTAAAGCAATAAAAGAATCATTATTAGCTTAAAAGAATAGTTAGACTAAGTGATATACATACCTCATTTGAGTAAATCTCTCAATAGAAAGCTCACTTTATAACCTGCTGATCTTCCTGCTATTATATTAATGAACTTGCATGCTGCATCTTTATATAGAATCATAAACTTTCCAAAGACTTGTCTGGAGTTGCTGTATTACCATTTTATACCCAAAGGGGCTAGATTGACATATCTATAGTTTCAAGATGATTTTGCATCACCGTGAGCATCTATGCATGCTTAGAGCTTCCCCTTATACCCAGGATTTGAACAGGACACTTATAAATTCACAAAACTTGTCTGGATCAGGACTCAAACCTACAATCTCTTGGTCTCAAGACACATGTTTTACCCTCTTAGCTTTTCAGACTGTGGAGAATCTCCAGCACAAAATTAATATAAAAAAAATTTCAAGAATTTTACCACTAGTTTAGCCCAGTTCTTTCTAGAAGGTCTCATTTTTGTGTAAAACAAAATAATTTTATGAAAAATTCAATTGAGCACAATAGAAATATTTTAGCAAATTTACTAGGTTTACTCTGCATATAGCATTTATTTTTTTTAACTCATCCTATTTTAGTATTCATACTGTGTGAAGTACATTTTATATAATTAATTAAAGATAAATAATTCATTTTAGAAATGCTTATTATTTTTTTTACAAAATGCTCTTTTTTAATATAATTATATCCCATTTTAAAACTTCTTTTTCATATTTAGAATTTTGTAAAGCCTACACTTCACATTATGAATTTTGCACGGTTCAAAAATGGTCCAAGGCTTCTTCTAAACAATTTGCTGTCCATTAAAAAAAAATTATAAATATATTCAGTGAAGCACTGTTTATACATTTTTTATTTATACATTGTTTAGCTTAAGTCCAGATTCATTCTTATATAATTTTAATGGGAAAATATTTCATTTATAAGACATGACACAATTCCTAGCTTCAGTTATACATTTTTGCAGCTTTCCAAGTCGAAATTCATTTTGGAGTAGGAAATTTCCTATCAATATTTTGAGCCATTTCTTCTTGTCTTATCTAGAGTTTTTTGGCGACATTCCCAGCAAGTGCAAGGAGACAGAACAATGGTAACGTCCATTCCCAGAACTCTACAGTGAAAAGAGGGGGGATTTCTGCTTTGCTTACCCTGCATGAATGAAGGACGGAACATCTTGATGAGACCAACTGACCACTTCACATTGAACAAGTTGGCTGATAAGTAACTCTATATGTAGCTTCCAGAACAGGACCCTTTCTGTATTGTCAGGTTAGTGCTGCTTGTTTGGTAGTGTGTTAAATCAACTGCTCTTAAGAATGTCATTGAGAAAACGAAAAGCACTATCTTTAAAGGATAGAGTCGAAATCTTGAAAAAAAAAGTTCATGAGAATACTGTTTTGAAAAAAGGGGAATTGACAAAGAAGTTGAATATTCCAGTGTTCACACTTAAAACAATCATTTACTAGAGAACAAGAATTGAAGAGGTTCTGCTTGTGGTATACTTGCTTCAAAATAATTATGTGTGCAGAGAGGAAATTTTTCAAAAGTTGAAGACATTTTGCTGAACCTTTTTATTTAATTCCATACATAAAATATCACAAAAAGTGAACTTATGTTGATAGAAAAAACAAAAGGCATTGGGTTAAAACTAAATGTGAAGGATGCTAGCTTTTCAGAAGGGTGGCTGCATATATTTAAATTGACACAGAATTTCCTGTAAAGTGATAATTAGGGAATTGAAAGCTGTTCCATCCAAACCTGTTGTAGATTGGTTTGAGAACCTATCGAGGAACAGACGGTTATTAAATAAAAGACATTTTCAACATTGATGAAACCAGACTATTACCCAATGACTGCAAGAACTCTCTAGCCTTTAAAAATGATCAAAGAAAAAGCAAAGATCAACTGACTCTTCTATTAGGCACAGATGCAATAGAAAAAATGACCCACCTTTCATTGGTAAATCACAAAACCACAATGCTTCAAAAATTCAAAAAGTTTGCTCCCTAATACATATATGGCAAATAGAAAAGTATGGACGACAGTTGACATTTTTTTAAATTGGCTAAAGAAAATGGACTTAGCAATGAAACAGCAAAACTGCAACATTTTGTTATTCATCAATGCACCGCTTATACCCAAAACATGAGATATTTTTGTAAAATATCAAAGCTATTTTCTTTCCGCTCAATTGTACAAGTAGGTTACAGTCTCTAGATCTGGGAATAATCAAGAATTTAAAGGAGTATTACCAAAAACAGTTAGTTCAACTTGCAGTTCAAAATATTACAGCAGGAAGAGCTCCAAAAAAGTTAAACATACTTAAAGCACTGAACATAATCTCCCCAGCATGAGTTTATGTAAGCTGTCATCTAGTACAGCATGTTGGACTTGATTTTTGGTAATGTGTCTTGAGATGGTCACTTAAAATACATATAAATGGTGCTCCACCGTATTGAGTAGTTATTGTACATATGTAAGCCTAATGTAAAATAATTGTTGTCTATTTAGATCTGTTGTAAAAAAAAAGTCATTACATGGAGAAACACAATATGTCTACTCATCTGGCCCAATTTTTTCTTTTTTCAATGAGCAAATAATGTTTACATACTGGGTAATTTCCCTTTTTAAATTGCAAAACTACTTAAATAACTTCAAAATATGTTTACATTGATAAAAATTTTTGAAGATGTTATTCGACTTAATTAAAATGGCAGTAATTAATCGGTCAATAAACATACTTTTAATATCAGGCTATACGGCTTCATTTAAACAATTTTGTATATTACTACTGCAAAAATATAATATATAAATTTAAAGTAGTTTAATATTTTTATTGCATTACATTTTTCTATAAAAAAAAATTTTCAAATTAATTTACCCAGAGGAGCTTATCTATAAACTTAAAATTAGTTTCCATAAAATAAAGTTCAGAGGAGCTGTATTACAATGTAAGATTTTGTGATGTCTGTTAAAACCATTATTAAGAAAAGTTTAATAAAATTAAAGCATTTGATACAGAGGACAACACACTTATTTCAGCACAGAGTAAAAAAAAGAAAATCATTATTGTCAGACTCTGATGGTTATCTATATTAAAACTATAAAGCTCGTAAATCTTGTTCCATGCTATTGTAAACCCCATTTCATCTAATGATAAAATCAAAATCATGTCAGGATGCAGCTCATGTATCTCATTATCATGATGTTGGCTCCTATATTACCATAGGTCAAATGCCGATTCTTCAGGCAGTTTTAAATCAGAAATTCGAACATTTATATTACTTTATACTTTTGAAATTAAGTAGATCCCAGTAATGAGTTATTCAATACCATCATCCCTTTGTGAGGTGAAAATCAAATTTCTGGCATCATATTTTGAATAATAATTAAGCACATATTACAGTTTACAAGTAAAGAAAATTTTCAGTTTTCACATGTACAGTACCTATATATTTATATTAAATTTTAATAATTATATTTGAATTATTATACTTATTATTATTGTCAAAATATTAAAATAACCAAATAGAAATTATGTGTAATACAGATATGATAATATATATTAGTACACGAAAGCCAAATTTGGCATTTTACTATATTCAATATGAAACTTATAAAATTTCTAATTCAGCAGTATTTACTACCCTTATTTTTAAAAGCTATGAGTGGATCTCTAACTATTAGATAAAATGTTACATGTATGATTTCCCAAAGATTGTTCAAAATATATTTCCCCCAACCTTTAGACGATAGTCTTTAGTCATCAATATCAGGCTTCAAATGAAGGATGCTGATTTAACACCAGTCAAGGGAGCTTTCCATTCATGGTCAATTACTATTTCTGTACAAAAAGAACTGAGACGCATTATTGCATATAATAAATTAGCATATTATCATACAATTATCAAGTAATACAAAATAAATATCAAGACATGGTAAAGGAAGAAGGTCAAAGAAAAGGATGTAGTTAAAAGAAAGAAAACATGGAGCAAAGCAAAACTAAACTTACATACAATAGCTTCAAAATCAAATAAAAATATTTTATTATGGACTAACCTTGATATAGCTGTTCTTCAGACATATCCGATCGAAGAGATCTGTATCTTTCTTCATCACATAATTTTTCTTCCTCAGATAGTGGATCATCAGAAAAAGTTTCCGATTTAGGTTCATACTGCTTCAAATCATGAAGATAACCTCTTACATCATACCTATATATAAGAAAAAATTTTATAATGTTAAACAGAAATATTTTAAGAAAAAATTTTATAATGTTAAACAGGAATACTTTTAAGATAATTTGAAATTAACCAATTAAAATCAAAGTTTTACCTCTTACATTAACACTGCAGAAAGAAATAGCATGCCTCACCTATGTGAACAGCTGTGGTTAAAAAGAATATTTCTGAGCAGAAGTTGTTTTAACAGACAAAAAACAAAATTATATATTCTATTAGTCATGAGCACATTCAGGGAGGGGGGGACTGAAAATTTAGAATCTGGTATACGCTTAGTGTTTTTATTTAGATAAATGTAAAGGGCATTTTCTCCAACAATTTCATAATCTGTTCCTATCCAGAAATAAAAATGTTTGTATAAAAATATAGAAAATTCTTGCAATTTTATTAATATATTTAACAAAATAATACATTTTTGCATATATGGAAATGACCAAATTCTCACAGAGTCTAATATTCTAAAGTATTTATTCGTGTTATGTAAAAAGTTTATAGATCCATATTATAAAGTAAATTTTCTAATGAAAATATGTGACTTTTTTTTGTCTAAAATGACACTAGATTATGTTATAAAATTAGACTCAAGTATAGGCATTTTCTCCAACAATTTCATAATCTGTTCCTATCCAGAAATAAAAATGTTTGTATAAAAATATAGAAAATTCTTGCAATTTTATTAATATATTTAACAAAATAATACATTTTTGCATATATGGAAATGACCAAATTCTCACAGAGTTTAATATTCTAAAGTATTTATTCGTGTTATGTAAAAAGTTGATAGACCCATATTATAAAGTAAATTTTCTAATTGAAAATATGTGACTTTTTTTTGTCTAAAATGACACTAGATTATGTTATAAAATTAGACTCAAGTATAGGCACAAGTCCAAGCAACTGTAGTTTAAACAAATACTACCATCTGTAAAATATGTTTGTTTCGTAAACAAGTTGTCAAAATTTTCTACAATTATTCATTTCTTTTTATGTGTCAAATTTTTCTACACATAAAAAGAAATTCGGATAACGTAATCCAAATTGTAATTAAATTCAAACAAAATTTCAGGGCACCTGTGTCAGAAAACTCTTACACCGCTACTTCAACATTTAAGTGGAACTTGTTGATATATGATTCTGTGAACTTAGTAATAAATTCAAAACATTAAAATTGTACCGATTACTTACCTATCTATCATTAAGGTTTCATCACCCATCCAAGGAATAAGATGCTTTCCCTTTTCAATATATCTTGCCTTTTCATCATCACGGAATATTTTACATGAATAACCAAAAAGAAATAACTTTTCATTAGGATCAACCGTCTGCATGCTTGGACCTCGACACCACACAACATTACCGCTTTCAGCCATATTTATTTAACAAAATGTATGAAGAAGAAGTAGAGACAGCAACAGCTCCGCTGCAGTAAGGGATTCTGGGATCGTTTGGCTACAAATGTCTAGAACTAATACCGTTGTATCGAAAAGTCATGAGACACCTGACGCCGAAGGCTCTTTTACTTGTGCTGATTCTGTGACATTAGCTGAGTTGTCGTGGGTCTGACCACAGAATACTATAATGAATACTATAGCTGAATAGTCTATGGGTCTGACCATAAGAGCACCCCAGATGGGCGGGGCGTCAGTTGGGTCCTGAAAAGGGACTGACCACAGACTACTATACAGACCTGCCACTCTCGATAGTTTCGTTTTCGCGGCGGCCATTAGAGATAGACCAAACATTGGGTTGGCGCGCTCTTGGCAATGGTCTGGTTTGTTCCGAGCGCTTGGCGATAGTCTGGTTTGGTTCCAAGACGATTTTCAATGTTATAACCCTATTTCGCTCGGCGAAAACTTAGAACAACAGACTAGCATAGTTTGAGTAACGTGAAAAAGGATTATTTGTTAAGTGTTTAGATCATTTCATAGAAATGGATTGATAAAAGAAAACTGGTTGCGTTACAGGGTATGTAATTTATGTTTATTAAAATTGAAATAATTTTAGTTATCACCATTCTACATACGTGTTCATTATAAGTATACACGTGTTCATAAGTATACACGTGTTCATATAAGTATACACGTGTTCATATAAGTATATTAGTGCTATGTTATTACTGCCGGATTAGACTAAATTTTAAGAGGTAGTGGTATAATTAGTTAAAGAATATTTTCCGTATTTTTATAAAATGTGAAATAATTGATATTTGGATAGCTTTTTCTTAGTTGAATGTGATATAGTATGTGTATATATTTATGTAAAATTTTTATTAAGTGCCTTATGGTGGAAAATTCCCCCCCCCCTCGGGTAATTAATGATTGAGTTCCACAACTTCGACAGTGCATTTATGTAAATTTGATATTTACTATATGAATATTTTTATATTTAAAAAAAAAAGTCTATTATCAGTATCCCAGAATAAATTAAGGATCAAGTAATTAACGATCAACACGCTAGTATACTTTTTAGACTGAAAATATTATATAATATTTCAGTCTTTTGAGTATGTTAGCTTGTAATTTTTTGTGCATTATGTTTTATAGTGAGACAATGCAATGTGTGTATTTTTTAATCTATTTTATGATTATTTGAATTAAATATATAACTATGTTTATTTAAATATTCTTAAACTAATGAATATATTTATGTTGCAGATTAATGTATTTTTAAATCCTGATCCTTTCTATAGTTTCAAAAATTTTAAAAGTACAGTCCTCAACATTTTGTTCCCCTCCCGTTTAAAAAAAATCGCCAAGCGAGCGATAGCGCGCCAAATCTGGCAGACGCATCAGTTGGTCCAACTCACGAGCTCTAGTGTCTATGCGACATCCCATGTTAAAAATGTTGCCATAGGGTCCTATGGGAGTGAACCTTCTGAATATAGTATTCTGTGGGACTGGCGATGGCACCGTGACGGTGGCACGTGTTGAAGAAGATGCACGTGGTATTGGTGGAAGTATTCTTATCAACTTGCTGCTGGCCCTGAATACACTAATTCCAGGGGGGCTGGGGTTTTTTGAACGAGCGCTTAGACCCTGCAAAGTCACTCCCGCCAGAATATCACGTGATACATACGTCAGGCGCGAATTTCAGCAGACTCAGCTCTTCCGATTGTTTCTTTTGTCTTTTTGTGTGACGCCCGTAGATATGTGGCCGCGGTGAATGAATAGAGTTCTTTGTTTTCTTCATGAGGAAATATACAGTTCAATTAGTTTGTACGTGATTTTGATATTGAAAATACACACACATATATATATATATGTCAAAAATATTTATAACGTCAAATATTAATGTAAAAAATATTTATAATATATATATATAATGTCAAAAATATATATATATATCATAAAATATATATGTCAAAAATATTGTACGATCAAAAACATAGTGTGGTAATTGCAGGACGGAGTCGACCTTGATTGAAAGAATGCTAAAAATACTTTTTCCTGCGGTGGTCAAACAAAAGTATGAAACGTAAAAAATTGACTAGCTTAATGTTTGCATTTGTGACCTTTAAACTTCCAAGGGAGGGTAAATGCCCCCTTGCGCTCCCTATGGACGCCCATGGCAAAGCGCAAATATAATTTTTCTAGGGGTGCAAACTATATGATTATACCTACAGTATTGACTAACTTGAAATCTACATTTGTGATCTTAAATGTCCTAGGGAAGAACAAGTGCACCCCTTGCCCTCTCCTATGGGCGCCCATAGAGCTTTTTTTCATGGTGACAAACTGAAGGTTGAGGCGTTCAACATCGATTAGCTAACAAGTATAATTAGTCATCTATGAGAGAGCAAGTGTCCTACTTGCCCTCCACTATGGGCGCTCATATAACATTTTGCAATAGGGCAAAATGAAGGATGAGGAATTCAATATCTACTAGCTTGAAGACTACATTTGCAACA
Organism: Amaurobius ferox; assembly: GCA_951213105.1. NCBI lineage: Eukaryota > Metazoa > Arthropoda > Arachnida > Araneae > Amaurobiidae > Amaurobius > Amaurobius ferox. The sequence continues at coordinate 70,070,298 of OX578143.1, read as the reverse complement.
TTAAACGTCCACAGTAGGGCAAGTTTTCCCTTGCATTCCCTTATGGGCGCCCATGACAAGGACACTCGTAGAATTAATTCCATCGATGACAATTTCAAGGATGAGGCGTTTCATATCGACTTGCTTGTAATCTTCATTTGTAACCTTAAGCGTACACAGTAGGGCAAGTTTCACATAGCTTTCCCTTATGGGCGCCCATGGCAAGGACACCCATAGAACTAATTCTATCGGTGACAAACTCAAGGATGAGGCGTTCCACCATCGACTAAATTGAGACTTGCATGTCTAACCTTGAACGTCTATGGGACGGCAAGTGATGTCATCCTTTCCTTTCACTATGGGCGCCCATGTAACATTTTCCAGGAGGGAACTCAAGGACGACGCATTCAATATCGACTAGCTGATAACCTACATTTGTAACCTTGAATATCCTGTTGGGATTAAGTGCTCCCTTGCCGTGATCTATGGGCTCCCTGCTTATACTATTGCCCTCAGGACAGAACCTAACGGAGCCAAATTTCGATTTCCTCATGGACGGTAAACAGTCTTTCCAGACCCTCCAAATGTCTCTGTCACATATTGAAACATTGCACACTTGCCATGGGCGCCCATAGGGGATGTTGAAAGTCACGAATATCAAACTAATGAATACTGTGTAAGTCTCGTCCTTGAGATTGTCTGGAATTGACTGGAAAAAGTTCTATTGACGTCCTTGCCATGGGCGTCCATAGACGTAAGGGAGCATCCATACGTAAGGGGGCGTCCATAGATGTAAGGGAGCACTTGTCTTCCCGTAAACATTCAAGGTCACAAATGTAGGTGTCAAACTAGTAGATATTGTACGTCTCATCTTTGAGTACGCTCTTCTTAGAAAAAGCGCTATGGACACCTTCGCCATGGGAGCCCATAAAAATTTTGAAAGCCACAAATGTCGGTATGTACGTCTTGTCCTTGAGTTTGCCCCAGCTTTAATAAGTTCTATGGTCACATTTGCCATGGGTGCCCATAGGGGAGAGCAAGGGGGCGCTTGCTCTCCCTTGGACGTTCAAGGTCCCAAAGTAAGTATCAAGCTAGTCGATATTATAAGTCTCATCCCTGAGTTTGAGTTTTCCCCTTTAAAAAAATTCTATGTGTGCCCTTGCCATGGGCGTCCATAGAGGAGCGGGAGGGGCACTTGCTCTCCCGTGGACGGTCAAGGTCGCAAATGCAGATATCAAGCTAGTACATCATTATGTTTCATTCTTGAGTTTGGCCATCCCGGGAAAAAGTTTTATATTCGCCCTTGAATCCTACTCTTTCGAAACAAGGTTGACCCCTTTCTGCATGTTACAACACTATATTTTGAGCGCACTATATTTTTGACACACACACACACCCTCTCTCTTATTCGTGCTCTAATCACGTTAATTATAAAATGTTATACCTAATTCTGATTTTTTTTTTCAGAATGCATCTACATATAGAATTTCATGGCTATACGTACTCTCTCTCTCTCTCTCTTTTGTAAAATCTCTAATTTTGAATAATCTGTGTTTTAATCACATTGATTTCAAAATATTCTACCATTCTGCTGGAAATTAGAAACAGTTAATTAAAACACGAATAATTTGAAATTAGATATTTTAAGAAAGAGAGTACGTACAGCCATGAAATTCTATATGCATATGCATTCTGTAAAAAAATGGAATTAGGTAGAACATTTTGTAATTAACGTGATTAGAACTCGGATGAGAGAAATAATGTCAAAATATAGTGTTGTAATTGCAGGAGGGGGGTCCGCCTTGTTCAAAAGGAGTGGGATTCAAGGGCGTTCATAAAACTTTTCCTGGAATGTCCAAATTCAAGGATGAGAGGTAAATATATCTAGTATCTTGATACCTACATTTGAGACCTTGAACGTCCACGGGAGGACAAGTGCCCCTCGCGCTCCCCTATGGGCGCCCATGGCAAGAGCACCTATAGAACTTTTTCAGGGGGTAAACTGAAGGATGAGACGTACAATATCGACTAGCTTGATACCTACCTTTGAACATCCACTAGATGGTAAGTTCCCCCTCACGCTCTCCTATGGGCGCCCATAGGGGACAATAACATTTATCAATATTTATACAATAATATTAACAATACTCGAATATAGATATCAATACTGTATGTCAATATAATCAATACTGTACTTCACATCCTTATGTTTATCCCTCTGGTAAAAGTTCTATTGGCGCTCTCACCATGGGCGCCCGTAGGGGAGCGCAAGGGGTCACTTGCCCTACTGTGAACGGTCAAGGTCACAAATGTAGGTAGCAAATTAGTATGCATTGAACTACTTATCTTTCAGTATACCCTCCTTGAAAAATTTCTATTGACGCCTTTGCCATGGACGCCCATACGAGATGCTGATAATAAGGTGTTGCCCACAAGGTGTCAAACTAATCGATATTGTCGCCCTTGAATGTGCCCCCGCTGGAATAAGTTCTATAAACGCTCTTGGTATGGGCGCCCATAGGGGGTCTTGAGGGGGAACTTGCCATCCCGTCGACGTTCAAGTTCACAGATGTAGATATCAAGCAAAGCGATGTATGTCTCACCCTTCAGTTTTCCGCCTGTAAAAGTTATATGGGTGCTCTTGCTATGAGCGCCCATAGCAAAGGTGGCCATAGAACTTATTAAAACGGGATGAACTCAAGAACGAAATGTACAATATCGATTACCTTGATGCCTACGTTTGTGGCTTTTAAAATTTGTATGGGATCCCATGGTAAGGACGTCCATAGAGTTTCTTCCAAGAGCATAACAAGGATGAGACGCACGATATATACTAGCTTGACACCAACATTTGGGACCTTGATGTTCACGGGAAGGCAAGTGCTTCCTTATGCTCCCCTATGGGCGCCCATGGTAAGGAAGTCAATAGAACTTTTTCCAGCGGGGACAATCTCACGGACGAGACGTACAGTAAGTATTCATTAGTTTGATATTCGTGACGTTCAACATCCCTTTGGGCGCCCATGGCAAGTGTTGTTGTTGAGACCCAGACTGTTTGATCTACCAGAAAGATGTAAGGTATCTGTTTGGACGACCGAGCTGTGCCACCCAATTTAATCCGGAACCCAGGAGGAGGCATCCACAGGGACCGTACCCTCCTTCCCCTATCATCAACCTCTCGGAAGGATTTACAGACTCACATGCTTAACGTGATCGTACTCCACGTGAACACGGCAGCAGTCTTTGCAGTGGCAGGAATCGAACCCGGGCCTACTGAGTGCAATCAATTCCCGCTCGCTAACCACTGAGCTGTCGTGCCCCACTCCGTGGCAAGTGTGCAATGTTTCAGCTTTTTATGTCACACAGTCTTTTGGAGGGTCTGGAAAGACTGTTTACTACCCCTGAGGAAATCGAAACTTTGGCTCCGTTAGGTTCTGCCCTGAGGGCAATAATATATAAGCTGGGATCTCATGCGTTGGGAGCCCATAGAGGACTGCAAGGAATCACTTAAGCTGAATTGGATATTCAAGGTTACAAGCTATATATTTTTTAAATACACTAATATTCTTATACTAAATAACAAATTTACATAAATGCATTATCAAAGGTGTCGAACTCAATCGTTAATTAGAAAGGGGGATTATTTTCCACATTTCATCAGTTAGTAAAAAGCATATAAAATATATACAGATTCAATATCATATTCAACTTTCTCAAGAAAAAGCTATCCAAATATCAATTTTTATGCATTTTATATAAATGAGGAAAAGGCTTTTTAACTAATAATGCCACTGCTTCTTAGAATTTAATCTAGTCGGCAGTGATAATACTGCACCAATTTCTTATGATGAACACGTGCATAGGATGAAATATGGGATGGATAACAAATATATTTTTTATTTAAATAAAAATAAATTACATACCTTGTAAACGTAATTCCTTTCTTTTAGTTATCCATGAAAAATAAAATAATTGATTATAAAATCCAAAATAGCAGCGAAATTACGTTTAACACGTGTAAACATGCGATGATAGAACAACGTGCTTCCAAGTTCCAAGTGTTTCGTTCAGTGCCAAATAGGGTTATATTAACAGAACCTCTTGACGAAAACCGTCACAGACCATCGTCAACCTTGATATTTTAGTTGGCGGTTGAGGGCGCTGCGGTCGAGTGAAAAGTCTGTTTATATTAGTCTGTGGTTATTATGCTGCTGGATAATAAAAATGGAAAATTTGCCGATGCACATCTCTATGTCTGAAAAGATTTGGTGTGAAATTGATATGATGTTTTTAAATAACAATCTCAGGATGCATATAATTTTTTTTTGTATCATTGTGCATGTAAATTTTTAGTGTAGTTTAAAAAAAAAACTTATTTTCTTACTGTCATCAATTTACACGTCCTAGTTATCCCTGTACACAAATCACAATTTTAAAATAATTTTTGAACAAATATTTGTGTACAATATCATTAACATTCTAAGTACTCATTCGTTTAATGTAATATGAAGTAAGGGATATTTATATTTTATTTAAAAGAAAAGCATGTTATCAACATGGAATAATTAATACCTGCAATGGCAGCAAGAAAACTTGCTATATGCCACAACAATGGGGATATCTATGGGAACTAGCATTTAATATATCTACTGATATATTAAGTGCTATTGTGAAGCCGACTTCTAATTTATTAAAAGATAAACTCTTGAGAGAACTTCGCCTGTAGAAAATATTCCCAAAATTTGAATCAGGTTCTCATTGCAAATAAGATAACTGCATCCACGAACATATAAAGTTGACGTAAAAGTTTAAATCAAATCTCAGATTCACAACAGCATTCCTATGAAGTAATTTAGATTACTAAAGCTTTAAGTGAATTATCAATGCTTTAATGGTATATTGTATTAAATATTTTGAAGTGTGCTACAAGCAACATATTATGGGGTCATACTGGGGTCCATTGGTTATAAAATAATATTGTAATTACATACATGAATCATACAATACTATTCACTAATTGCAATTTGTAATTGTAGTAAGAAAACATTAAAAAGAAAATAAAAATATTTGATATTCATGATTGCAAGCTTTAAATATGTTGTAGAAAACTTGAAAGTAAGAGGGAGGAATTCGAATTCAACATAAAATAATACTGATGATTAAAATGATATTAAAATACGAGCAAGATAAATTTACAACTAATCAAATGTTTTAAAATCCACGCAATCTAAAGAAAAATACCTAGCTCGCTGAAATATTTCAAAAATTACATTATGTGCTCAAATACGAATCGTAGTTTGAATGAGTTTCGATAATAATACATACGTAAATAGAAAAAGATGCTTTACTTATATAGAAATGTTTCCATCCGTAATACGATGAAGACAAAAAAAAATTAAATCTCCATGCTCTAGAACACATAAATAACTAACTAAAGAAAATCCTCCTTCTGAAATACATGAAATAACTTCAAATTGTTTAAAAAATTATATCCATCTAAATTACCTCTCTGCTTCTTTATTGACACACTAGCCGCCTTCGGCGACCAGCCTGTTAGTTATCTTTGAAAATTCTTGGCAAACACGCTGGTGTCATTACCCCGTGGAATTGTTGAGACCCAGACCGTCCGACCTACCAGAAAGGTGTAAGGTAACTATTTGAAAGGCCAAGAAGTGCCACCCAATTTACACCAGAACCCAGTAGAGGAGGCATCCACAGGGACCGTACCTTACTTCCCCTACCACCAATCTCTCGGAAGGACTTACAGACTCACATCTTAACTCTATCTTAACTTCTTAATCCTAACCTTGCATTTTAATAACTTTAAATTCTTAAGTAATCTCAAATTTGTACTTCCAGTTGTATTTTAAAATATGTAAACTTTGGACCTCTCTTTCACCAATATTGGCCCGCCGGTGATTTCCTATTGGCCCGCTCGTATCCCTGGCCCCGCCCTCCCCTCTCTTGCAGCCACAGCTCAGCACTCAACCATCAGCAGCCACTCCAAGACGAAGGCGGCACAGCACCAGCAGCCTCTGACTCCTATACAGCAACCTCTCGAAGATGAATGCTATTCCATATTGCTTTTACTGAAAAAACTATTTTCAGTGGACTTTCATACATCCGATGTGGCTGGCTTGTTTTGGCAGTGGCGGGCGGCAGTTTTGGCAGTGGCGGGAATTGAACCCGGGCCTACCGAGTGCAATTTCCGCGCGCTAACCACTCTGGGCTACAGCGCCCTCAACCCCGTGGAGTTAACAAAGTTTGGTTTAGTTTAATGACGTTAAAACTTATAATGAAATTTTAAGGTGAAAAATAATGTTCTAGTGGGGATTCTTGAAAATTGATTTGTAAAGTGAATTTATTCTAATGTTTGTGAACTGTGAGATTCTGAGAATTTCTGTACCTGTAACCCTAGGAAGATCCTTTTGATGTGTACTCACAGCCGGGATAGTCTGCTCCTATTTTTTTATAGCTCCTCTATTTTTGTTTTACATAAATGAAATTGTATCCGTTTGTCTGCATTAGAGTATTGCATCGCAAATGACATGAAAGCTTTTTTGAAACTGATGATGTTGAATATGAATTTAGTATTTAAGAAATAACGATGCTGCTCAGCGAAAAAAAAGTTTTTTTTAAAGATTGTCCCCACCACTACTCGATGCATAAATGCACCGCGATAATCTCCATAACTTTCTTTTTTATTTATTTTTTCAGTGTTTAAGTTTTTCATTGTAGTCCCAACCGCCACCCGATGTAAACAATTAATCACCACAATTCAATCCAGCATAATGAGCCAAAAACCTTAAAATCATTACAAAAAGCAAACACTAATTCGGTTTTTAATTGTCCCTAAGCCAAAAACCGTATTAAAACCAATATATACAATATATCACCACAATTCAATAATTAAATTTTATAATGACTATTTATATTAATGACCATTCTTTTAGTTTAATGACTTTAAAACCATAATTCAATCATTTAAATTTTATAATGACCATATGCTAAGCTCTTAATTCCATCATTTAAAATATAAAGTAATTTTCTAATAAATATAATTCACTCTATATACTATTACCACCAACCGATGTATACAATACATCACCACAATTCAATCCACCATAATTCAATCATTTAAATTTTATAATGACCAAATGCTAAGCTCTTAATTCCATCATTTAAAATATAGCGTAATTTTCTAACCCGATGCATGCCAAAAACAGTCGCCATAGAAACGCCGTGCGTCTGTGCGCGCATGTGGGTAAAAAATCGGAACTCGTTTCGCCAAGAAATTGAAAATCATTACTTCTGGATCCTGCTTTTTATTATTTCTTGACCAGATTGGGCTTATAAGAAAGCCTGATCTTTGAGCTTTCTAAAAATGTAAATTATTAGTCGAAATTGTCGGTACTTTTCCCGACGCGAGGATTTAAAAATGAAAGTTCGTTTTTTTTAGCAGAAAGTGACTTTTGTTTTAAAATCTTTAAAAATATTAGAATTTGTCCCTAAGATTTGAATTTGATATATTTTTACTCATAATTGCCTGCTCTTTCCGGTCATGTGATTTGTTTTTTTCTACGACGTCTGGATGGTGGAGAAAAGGGGAAAAAACTTTCGAAATCGCATAAAACATTAAATAAAAAAAGAAATAATTTAAATTTTAAAAATCGGTTTTCACGTGTCACCTTCCCACCCCGCGCCCCGGATCTCCGATTGCCAAATTTTGTAACTCTGCGACGCACTGTCGCTGAGCCTATAGTGTATGCGATAAGGCAGAACGTATGCCAATTCAAGACATTCAGAAATAATCTATCATGCCACACGCCAAACATCGTTTTATCGCCAGTTCTGGTTTATTCTGGCAACACCTGCAATTGGAGGGGAAACACGAATTGTTTAAGGGGACTCGGTACCCTTTGAACAATTTTTTTTGTTTAAGCACTTTACAATACTCTTTTTGCATATTATTAAATGATTTTATTAAGGAAAATTATTTTATCAAGAAAAAAGACAATTCTACTGATACAATTTGAAAAATTTAATTTTTTTAAAAAAATTTAAATAATTTTTAAAACCTATCTTCTCCTACAATTTTTAACTTTTTGCATTCCTTTTTTTTTATAAGGTTCTTTGAAGTGTCTTCTATAACTTTAAGGATCGGATTTTTAAAAAGTTATTTAGTTCGGGAGAAAAAAAATAAAATGTTGATACATATGTAAAAATTCAACAAAAAATTGAGTTTTTTGTACATATCTATTTTTTTAAAAAAAACTTTTGATTTTATTGCAAATCCGATCCTTAGTTTCATAAAATGCACTATAATGAACATCCAGAAAAAAAATCAAGTCAATTGAGAAATATATATTTAAGTTTTAGCATTTTGAACATATTGATATACTGAAAAAACACGAACTGAGAAAAAGCACTTTAAAGGTTTTACCTTTGAAAAATTATTCCAAATCCATTTTAAATTACTTTAAATGTTATTTTAAATTATTTATTATACACTTAGCTTTAAAACTGTAGCTGTTTCTTTGAATTTAACTATATTTATTTTATATAAGTGACCATTAGCCGAAACCTTAGTTGTCACACATTGAAAAGAAAATCGAGAAAAAATATAAATAAAAATTTATTTTACCAAATTCATTATTATTTTTACACCATGAAATACATTTGACTCATTTCATTAGGATATAGTTTAACTATAAATATGATGATGTTTATATTATAAAAGAAATACAAGATATGAAAATATATTCATATCATAGAAACACATAATATTTCGTAACCTTATGCATATTATTTCTGCATAACTACCATTATTTCTTAACTTTCTTTTAAAAATACTCTGCACTGTATGTTACACCTTTTTCCTTTTTAACTAATATGTCTCTTTTTATAATTGCTTTTTTAACCAGTTTACGTGCAAGTTGATATTTTGCACTTCGTCGTTTTTGTCGAAACATTTTTTTTCGAAAATCGAGCTCAACGCCGAGATTCATGGAGCACTTTCCTAAAGGTACACCTAAGGCATTCTGTGCTTCTTTTATACAGCGCAGTGTACCTTTATTATATTCACACACAGCTTCCATTGCACAGAGTTTTACACGTTTTTTATGTACAAATGTTTCTTTAGGACATTTTGCTCACGTCGCACTGTGTAAGCTTTCGTTTGCAATTTGAGTTCCACAGTTTATGCACGATATTAACTAACGAAAGCAGATCGAAAAAAGTAAACAACGTTTCTTTATCAATTAAAATTATGATTAAGCACTTTCATCTTCTTCCTGGTAGAAATATTTTGTAAAACAGGGAGTATTCAGTTGCAGATGCGATGCAAACAGAGCGTAAAACATAGAAGTAGGCGTGGTATTTAAAGAGACACAGTTGCAGTCAAAAGCCTTTTAAATATATTTATAGTTCTCGGATCTTCACGAAACTTTGTCAGGATATACTAGGGATGTCAAGGTATATTTTAAGCAAAAAATTTGAAAATCGGTATTTTCGTCATTTTTCGCCAAATAAAGGGTACTGAGTCCCCTTAATAAAGAATATTGTTCATAATTTGATTGCATATCAGATTGCGTATGAGAATGTCGTTAGATACATTTGTCTTATCAAAGTATACAGTAGCATTTTTTTCAAATACTGGTTTGATTATTTATAAATCAAATAACAATCCGATTAATGTGGTTTTCAAGTAATACTATTAAAATACACGTATTTAAGAACTTTGTGTACTGCATACGGATTGTTTGAAATTAGTTAAAGAAATGTTCGACACACATACATATAATTTATTAATTGAATAAAACGATTCTATGAGAGATTTCGTAGTAAATATATGAGTAGAATCCGCATATTATTCAATTCTTATATAGTACAGGAATCCGTAACGAAATTTGAAGATTATTTGAAAGGAGGAAATATTTGTCATTTTACAAATGCAAAATTTGAAACATTTTAAGGAAATTTGCTTGACATTTTACAGTTTGTGGGAGTAACGTTGCTTTTCCGACATCCGACACACATAGGATAATGCAGTGATTTTGAAAATGTGTTTGTTCTGCGGAACCCTTGGGGTTTTGCGACGTGATAGTTTTAAGAAAATTTTCTTAAAAATTTAAAAACATGTAAAATTTTAATGCTTTTTTACTTTTAAATTATTTTAATTTTAAATATTTTATTATTAAATAGAAGAATTTTAAATGTTATTGGAAAATAAATAAAACTATTTCCTAATTTAAATTTGGTAAACAAATATCAAAATTAATTGCACTTTGCATTTAAAAATTCTCTGGCCAATTACATTTCCAGTAACTTACGTACGTGTAATCGTTCATTCAAATTAGTAATATATTTTACAATTTACTTCCAAGTTTGGCAAAATTGGAAATTTTAATACGAAAAATTATAAAAATATGAACGAGCCTTTATGCAATGGAAAGTGATGTGTACACTTCAATTTCGAAAGAACTATTCAGTATTTCTATACATTTTAGCACACTTATTTCATACAGTCATATGAATTATTGGAAAAACCAGAAGTTACATATTCAGACCAGGAAATCCTTAGTGAACCCTACCGATCCCTCCGGAAATCAATGTTTAATCTATATCAGTCTTCATCTAAGCTGTACCTAAAACAAAGTCTGAAAAACAGATGTTGAAATGAAAATGTAAATTTTTGAATAGGAAGTGAAATATCTCTCTCCAGAAAAGAATTAGAAATCCTTCATGAACCCTACCTCCTCCGTAATTTTATGCTGCATCCATATTAGCCACTATATCTTTTTAAACATTTAAATCCTACGAAATAGATGTTTAAAAAAAATTCGTTAAAAACAATGGCAAATTGTAAAATTTTCCCACCAAAATCTGCATTTCAAAATTATTTAGAGTAAAATTATATTATTATTTTTTGTACACACATGAGATAAATTGTCTGTGACTTACAGTTTTAAGTGGGTTGTGAACAATATACATTTACACTCAGTTTTATCTGTTACACAAATGGATCTAATATAACAATTATGGATCTAAAGGACTAAATAAACTTTAATTTTTGTATATCGATTTAAAGGTAGATTTATGCCGTAGAATGTAAAATCTCACTAATTTGATATTTATGGATTTTTTTTGTGAAATATAAAATGTAAAATATATTGCTTAATCTGAAACAGGCATTTGTTTGGGTTAATTAGAGTTAAATACTCAGACCTGAAGAGGAATTTAATTCTGATTAATCATCGAATTTGGGAAGGTTCTGTTCTTTTCTCTTATCGGCATTATGGCCGTGAATTTGCTTCTATGGTGATGTTAATATTACTTGAATTGTATTTTTATTTTTTTTATTTTTACATAATTCTTATTATTACATTTCAAATATATATATATATATATATATATATATATATATATATATATATATAATTGTAAATCCAATGGTAGAATGTAAGTAGTAACTCATAATACACTATCTTAAAATTTGCCTACAAAACACAATGAAATAAAAGAAATTCAACCATAAAGAGGAAATAAAGCAAAATGATAATTGGTAACCTAAGCAAAAAAAAAGAAAAGAATAAAATATTAGAATGAGCCATAAAACACTACAATTAACATTGGATGAAAGTAGATTTAAAAGTAATACGTAATAATACGTTCGTGTTCATTTCGAAAGGATATATGGAATTGAAAAATATTTTTTTCGAAATGAACTGTTCTTAAGCCTAGAGCAGGATTTTTGCAAGCTTTTTTGATTGATATTTTTTGTATTCCTACTTTCATTCTTCACCATTGATATTTGTTGATTATCTTTATCTTTATGACCTGCAATTTGCGTTATAATTTCCTCATTATGGTTGAATTTCTTTTATTTCATTGTATTTTGTAGGCATATTTTATGATAGTGTAGTATGAGTTATTACTTACTTTCTACTATTGGATTTACAATTTTAATATATATATATATATATATATATATATATATATATAAAAATAAATTATAAAATCCAAAGTTAGAATGTATGTAGTAACTCATAATACACTATTCCAAAATTTTCTACAAATACAAAGAAATTAAGACAAAAAGAGGAAATATATATATATTTATATTTATTCATATATATAAATATATATATATATATATATATATATTAGATTTCTGAACTGTAATATGTATTATAATTTCCTCATTATGGTTGAATTTCATTTTATTTCATTGCATTACTACTTCCATTCTACCATTGGATTTACAATTTTAATATATATATATATATATATATATATAAATTATATACATATATATATATATTAACAAGTTAGGAGGTCTTCATAATCGCAAACTATAAATTGTTATTTTTTCCTTGAAGGAGATGCAAGTTCCAAATAAAGGTTTAAACTATGTTAGTTTTTTTAGCATTTTGCTAAAAGAAATCTTATTTTGCTAATACATGTTTTAACATTAAGCAACAGGTTTCCGGAAATCCCTAATTGTAATTTTGTACTAATTGGGTGATATTATTCATTTATATTCCCATAGGTCCTACAGACCGTCTGAACAACATACTAAAATTTTTAATTAAGTCATTTTTACGGCAGTTATCGTGCTAACGGACAGACAGACAGACAGAATGAACAAAGTCATAAACACTTTTCAACTTTGTTGTAAAGTAATAAAAAATTATACTTAAATTTACTTTAAGATTCAATTAATCAAATTTTATTACTATGATGTCAATCAAAACTATGTACATGAATGAATCTTTATATAATAATACACTTAATTATTTAAAATTATATTACTTTTAAAAATGCAAACAATTATCATGTTATGGTTTTATAAAAATATAATTCAATTTGGACAGCTGATATTTATATTTACTTTATTACTCACATATTGTAATATGTTGTATCATATCAATACAAGAAATAAGTTAATAAGCTTTAAATATGCACCATTAAATAAATAGAAGAATGAAATGTAATAATTTTCACTATAATATTTGACCAATATATGTCAAATGAGAAGTTTTCTTAAAACAGCAAGTGAAAAATGAAAACCCTATTACACTTAAAAGATTTTTATAAACAACGATTTACCTGTAAAGATACAATTTATCAATTTTAATTACTAAATTGCCAATCAAAACTATGTACTTAAAAAAAAAATAACCTATAAATAATAATGGACTCAACTAGTTAACATTCAATATCTATATATTTTTTTTAATTTAAATAATTTGGTGTTTTTAAAAGAGTATAAAAGTATTGAAATTAGGATCTGCTGTGTCTTCCCTGTAAGTCGATATCCATTTATGGTATCGCATCAAAGCAAGAAATGGGCTAATAAACTTAAAATGTGCAGCATAAAACAAAAGAACGAATGAAATGGGATAATTTGCACTATATTTGACCAGTAATAGATGTCAAATAATGAATAATTTTATTAAAACAGCAAGTATAAAGCAGGTTAAAACACAGAAATCTACTGGTTCACAATAGAACTCGAATCCGTTGTTGTATCGAAAAGTCATAAGGCACCTGACGCCGAAAGCGTCTTATCCTCGATTTCCTCTTTTACTTGTGCTGAATACGAGCGGATAAATAGCACCGGACCCACTCCGATTCGACCAACAAGGAACCACAACTGACGATGATGCGTTTGACGTAGACGATGACGTAGGGTACACGTTGCTTCTGGTTAGAGGAGTTTTATATAACATTCGCGGCAAATTTAAGTTTCGTGAATGTGTTCTTTTTGAGAAATATGAATATTGATCCAAAGCTTAAGGATGGACCAAACACTTCACAAGCCAAAAACTCCCAGAAAACAGAAAAGTTTTCTAAAATGTGCAATTGCAAAAAGATATTTTCCAGTAAATCTACTTTAGAAAAACTGTAAGAAAAAAATTGTAATTTTACAGCACTGAAGTCGAATGATTTTCGCAATCATTTGCACACTGTTCATGGCATGGAAGAAATAAAACATGATAATGATTTTCAAAATTATTCAGGCATGTTCGCATTTTCATAACTTCTATTTCAAGAAGTTTTATTTATTGCTGAATAAAATACAATAGTTTCACATAAAATACAAAGAATGGATGAAATGCATGAGATTTTAAAATGTTAACTATGTAAGATGAATACAAGATATAACATATTCTAATAGATTAGAAGATATACCCATGCATTTGGGGAAGATTTTCCGTACTACAAGTTACAACAATTTTTGTCAAAATAAAACAATGACATAATAAATTGAAACTATCAATAAGCCCCAAAAATATCAATAATAATAATGACCGTAATTGATATAATCCAGTCAAAAATGCAATATCAATGAAATTTATTTCATACGTATACATATCTTTATTATTTAAATCGGAAAAGATTTATTAAAACTCTTCTGCTGCATAAAAACATTGGATTTAAATCCATTGCTAAGTGACATAACATAATTTTCTTCAAATAAATTGGTGGAAGAAATATACTCTGCATAATGCTATCTTTATGGAAAGTTTAATTGTTCGTTTTTAATTAATATCTTAATATTTAGACAACCACTGGTCTTAGAAACTCGAAACATGTACTAAATTTTAAGTGGAGTTATTCCAATGTTACCCATAAAATTTCATTCAATTCGGTTCAGCCATTCTACCGTGATAATGAGACAGACAGACAGATTTTCAATTTTCTTTATATAGATTATGCAATTGCTATGTCAAAAATATAAAATAACATAAATATGCACATAATTGTAAAGTCTTGTGTAAATACAAATTTTAGTACATTCCTACATAAGCTGATAATAATATGTAAGAAAATAACAAAAATACAAAATTGAGTAAAATTTTTGACTGGATAACAATTTCTTCCTAGCTATTGATATATTTACATTTGTCAGCTGAAACATATCATTTATGAATGACTGATTCTGGATTAAAATTATCCAAATGTAGACTTTTAATAGATATAATGCAAGTTTACTCATTTTGCTTATTTTCAATCTATTTCTCTAAATCTATATAAATAAAATTGAAAATCTGTCTGTATGTGTATCTCATCATCATGGGAGAACAACTGAATCGAATTTAAATGAAATTTTGTAGATAGCCTTGAAATATCCAGACTTAAAATTTAGTCCATGTTTTGAGTTTCTAAGACCAGGGGTTGCCCAGATATTAATTAAAAACGAAAAATTAAACCTTTCATATAGCATTAAGCAGATGATATTTTTTCCGCCAATTTATTTGAAAAAAATTTTATCATGTCGTTTAGCAACAAATTTAAATCCAATTTGTTTATACGGCAGCTGATTTTTATTATATCCTTTCCGATTTAAATAATAAAGATATATATATAAAATAAATTTTACCAATATTGCATTTTTGACTGGATTATATCATTTATGGTCTTCAGGTTTAAACATTATTATTATTGATATTTTCAGTTTATTATGTCATTGTTTTATTTTTGCAAAAATTTTTGAAACTCATATATTGTACGTAGTACCGAGTAATCTTCTACAAATGCATGGGTATATCTTCTATTCAGTGGCTTATCCTGACTCTAAAAAGTGTGTGTGTGTGGGGGGGGGGGGGGCAACTGTTTAGCATTTTCTTATGCCAGGGTTATTTTAAATGAAAAATACGCATAACAATAAAAAGCCTTGAAAAGTAGGGAGGCCTGCCCCCCCCCCCCCCCCAACATACGCTGCTGCTTCTACTCCATGAGAATATAAGCAGTACAAGCATATTAGCACATATTTTGTCATATATTGGAATCAATTACGGCCTTTTAGGTTTTAAGATTACGGAATTATTGATATTTTCAATTTATTACGTTATCTGTTTTATTTTGGTACAGATTTTAGAAACTCATAAGTTGTAGTATGGGTCTTATACAGTTTTAGCTCTTTTATTTTGCATATATTTATTCAACTTCATATATTTTGTAAATTTGTTTACAAACAAGACCAGGACATTTTATTCCTCAGATCTGCCCGTGAAGATAATTTTGTATAGCTAGAACAAATATTCTTAAACTTCTTTTTAGGAGCATTACATTAAATATTTTAATATAATATTTTGATTAACAATGTCATTTAATATATTATAGGAATTTGCACATGATTGTGAATTTTAAATTGAACTTGACAACTTGAATGTTGCAAAGAACAATGTTTCATTTTGACAATCTAATTAATGCATGACTAATAAAAGGAGATTGATTTTGTGAGTTGCATAATATAAACAAAGCAAATAATTTTTAAATTGCATCTATGTAGAACAATTTTTTTTAAATGGGGAAAATTGGTTAGATGCCATTGACACATGGCTCTCAAAATGACTAAATTATATCTATATGTCACATCTAGCCATCAATTATAGAGTTTAATATTCTATTCTATCCAATAATACGAAGGATATTTAAATATATTTAAATTTCCTTGAATAATACCGAGATCGTAATTAAAACAAAATACTCCTTACACAGGCGTAGTTCATTTTAAGCATCAACTATAACTTAGAATTTAATATTCTAAACTATCTAATAATACTAGTATACGATAGTAAATTTAACAGCTGAGTGATGATGAGTTCGTATTATAAACTACCATCTCCGTGCACAGGCGCAGTTCTCTGAAGCTACTATTGGTTGTCGATATTGACGTCGGGTGACGCCACATCATGACGTCGGAGTGGGTCCGGTGCTATTTATCCGCTCGTGTGCTGAATCTGTGACATTAGCTGAGTTGTCGTGGGTCTGACCATAAGAGCACCCCAGATGGGCGGGGCGACAGTTGGGTCCTGAAAAGGGACTGACGATGGCACTTGTTGGCGGTGGCACGTGTTGGCGATGGCACCGTGACGGTGGCACGTGTTGAAGAAGATGCAAGTGGTATTGGTGGAAGTATTCTGATCAACTTGCTGCTGGCCCTGAACACACTAATTCTGGGGGGCTGGGGTTTTTTGATATCTACGACCATCTTAATGATGCAAAAAAGTTTTGCCATGGGATCGTCTTCAGAGGTTATGATTTTAAGGATGTTGTTTAATAAGTCCTGCAGGTTACTCAGATCGAAGCGTTTTTCTACCTCCTTAAAAAATTTAAGGAAGTCAAGAAATGCGTTCGAAGTCTGAGGGGGGGCGTCAATTCCTGTGTCAGGTCGTGCCTGGGCAGAGTGCTCTCCGGTTTTTCCTGAGACCGTCTCAGCACTCGCCTGCACTTCCTGAACAGGGAGGATGCTTTTAGAAGGGAGGGGGGGGGAGTTTTCCTCACTAAGAACTCGAATGTTTTACCCTAACAAATTTCACTTATGCCATTTGACTTTACATGTGACGTGCCGTGCTCATGCCTCTCATAAAGTATGTGTGGTACGTTACATATTTCCTCACATCCCGCCCATACTTACTACGGAAACCTTGTTTCAATATAAGGATTTGCAAGTGGAAGCATTACAACTGAATGTCTTATCCATGGAGTTAGAAGTAACTTCGGAGCTCAGACTCCGAGCTACGAGGTTGTGATTTTGTGAAGCTGCTGCTTTTTGATTGTGGTGACTTTCTTTGCTTAAGTTTGGCGTGTTATATCTAGTTACGATAGAACACGTCGGGCTAAGCAATTACAGCTTTGTTGTGTACGGATTTCTCGCCATTTTGGACTCGTGCTTTTTCAACTTTGGAGTGCCACGTGTGTTTTTCCCACGTGGTAGTGCTATTGCTTTGATCGTTTCTACGCTGACGACATGGATTTGGATGCATTCGATACGGAAGCTACTCGCGGACTTGCTGGTGAGCTAGACGAAGATGGACTGCGGCCTCTCAGGGATGCCATGATTGAATATTGTGATACTCTGCCCAAGGATGGATTGATGCCCGCTTGGAAGGAAGAAGTGAAAAACGCTGTGAACTTTTGTGCACTGGCAATCTACACTCTGACGCTACACATCAGGGAGCTACTGACGAATGGACTACTCGGACGGGACGAGGACCAAGTCTCCAAGATTCTGGGTTCGTTTCTTTCTGTAAATTCTTTTTTGTTGGTCCAGAATTTGGATAGGTTTTATGCTAGTAATTTAAATGAGATTTATAACTGTGAAGGAAGTAATTCTAGTGATGTAATTAAATGTAAAATGATAGAACTAGGCTTAATTAAAGAAATTAAAGATGAAGATAAACTTAAACCTGTTGAAAATCCAAATAAAAAGAGGAGGATAGAGGGGCAATCTACTATGGATGCTCCTACTAAAAACCAGAATGGAGAATTAAACTTAAAATCTAATGACAAGGATAACATGGATTGTAGTGAAAAAATTGATAAAGATGTAAATGATAATGTTAAAACTAAGAGTTATGCTGAAATTGTCGCGCAACCTATAGTGTTCAAAAGTGCACCAAAACCAAAAACGGTTCAAAATAGTGACAGGCAAAATAGTGTAGTGGTTGAGAAAAAAGACCCAAAAGCGGAATGTTTTTTCATCAAGTTTAATGACAATTACCAGGCTCTCCTTAAAAAATTAAATGAAATCTCAGGTAATAAAGTATCTGGCAAGCTCACAGGAGACATGCTAAAATTGATTCCAAATGACGCTGACGCCTATAGGGTTGTACAACGCCATTTATCTAGTGAGAAAATCCCCTTCCACAGTTTAAACTTAAAGACGGAAAGGCCCAAAAAGGTAGTTTTGAAGGGGCTACCAACAAACTATAACATTGAGGAAATAAAAATCACTCTAACATCCGAAGGATTAGATGTAGTCCGGGTTTCTCAACTGAGAAACACAAAAACGAGATTGCCCCTGCCGATCTTCTTAGTCAGCATTAGGCCTACGGAAGACTGGTAGAGGGTATACCGACTGACAAGATTAGGATACTTGGCTGTGAAGGTAGAGGCCTTCAGAGCACGGGGCTTCAAAATCTGCTACCGGTGCCAGCAATTCAATCATTCCTCTGAGAATTGCAGCATGCCACCAAAGTGCCTTAAGTGTGCTGAAGAACACTTCACACGTGACTGCCAAAGACCAAGGACAGAGAAGGCAACGTGTGCTAACTGCAATGGAGATCACCCGGCGAACTTCAGGCAATGCCCGAAGAACCCCTGGAACAGAGGAAAGGCACCGGGGTATGCCCCCCTCCCCCCAAAAATCAGATACCCCCTTGGAGGCAAAAGGCCCTCGGTCTAAACCCTCAGACACCCCATCAGGACTCCTCGCACTCTTTGCCACAGGTTAAAAGAACTCAAACTTCAGCACCTACCAGATCGGTGCAAGAGCAGGCCCCTAAACCGTCGACCTCCATAGAAATGACTGTGGAGGTAGTGACAATAGCTCATGAAGACATAAATCAGAGGATAGCAATTGATAAAGCCGCCAAAGAGGCAAGAGAAGCAAAACAAAGATTAGAAGAAAAGGTTCAGGAATGGCAGAAAACTAAACGCGCCCGAGAAGAGCTCGCGCAAACACAGCAGTTAGACAAATCGGCTGAAAAAAAACAAAAGACTACCGAGGTCCAAAAGGATACTCACAAAACAGATCAAACCGCGGTTGAGGCTGAGGAAATTGTAGCTGAGACTGAGGAAATGGAAGCTGAGACTGAACTTGCTGATAAATCCAATGATGAAAAGATGGATGAAATCCTCAACCTCGTCAGAGGATTTATCAGTATGTTCAACCTAGACGATATAAAACATCTGTTGATGCAGCTCGCTGAGTTAATTAAAAAAAAGAGCGATCCAATGCAAATGGTCTTTGAGGCTTTTAAATTAATCGCGGAATTTAATAAAAACAGTGAGAAACAAACCCGCCATGAATAGGTCCCAAAAAGAAAGTTTTAAAATAATATTTTGGAATGCGAACGGCATATCTCCAAGAATAAATGAACTTAGGGGCTACGTAAATGAAAATGATGTAGATGCCCTGCTAATCCAGGAAACTAAAGTTAGAGAAAACAAAAAACTAAATATAGCAAACTATAATAGCTATCATACCCTTAGCTCAAATATAACTGCTAGAAATCCCCATGGAGGAACAGCAATATATATTAAAAGTAATATTCCCCACGAGGAAATAAACAACATAAATCTTCAAGGTATAGAAAATACTAGTATAAAAATTAAAATAAATAATGTAAACCCATTTATCCTAACTTCAATATATGTCAAAAACATGAGTGGTATAAATGTAGCTGCGCAGCTGGAACTGCTTTTCTCGCGATATCCAAACACAATACTCGCGGGCGACTTCAATGCACACCACCGAGCGTGGGGCAGCAGGAGAGCCAACACACGCGGTACACAGATACATAGATTGCTAAACACAACAAACACTGACATCATTGCACCGTCGAGACCAACCTGCTTCTCAGGTGCCAATGGCTCATTCATAGACTTTGTCCTAACGAGAAACATAGAATACGCTCACACAATTGATACCCTGGATGAATTCGACTCGGATCATCTACCGGTACTGGTGACATTCGATTTGAAGACTCCCCTTCCAGCCTCTCTGGGACAAGAGAGGGTGAACTGGAACGTATTCAAAAGAGCACTTTTCGAGCCGCATTTAGCAGTACCCAACATTATGAGCACGGCGGATATTGACTCTGCCACGCACACACTCACAACAGAAATCAGGAGAGCTATTGCATCTGCCACAACACATCGTGAGTCACCAAAAATGCCCACACTTTCCCACCATGTCAAACAATTAGTTAGGCAAAGGAACAGAATGCGTAAGACATGGCAGGCTAATAGAGACCCTACCCTCAAAAGGGAGCTTAACAGACTCACGTGGAAAGTCAGGGATAAAATTGTCGCAGAAAAGCAGCAACAGTATAAAGAGTTAATTGAATCCCTTAGCTCGGAAGACGTATCGCTCTGGCAATTCGCTAAAAGACTCAGAAAACCTCAAATTAAACTCCCGCCACTAATAGATGGCGCTAATATTGCGTACTCAGACGAAGAAAAGGCAGAGGCGCTTGCTAGGCATTACGAAAAGCAATTTGAACCAAACCACGATCTAATGTGTCAGGACACCCTAAGAATGGTTAGGCAAACTCTAAACAATTTCAGGAACTCCCCGGTCACGGCTGAGATTAACCCAGCCACCCCGCAAGAAATAGTAGAGATTATCAAAAACCTTAAAAACCGTAAAAGCCCAGGGCACGACAAAATCAGGAATATCGCGGTAAAAAACCTACCCTTAAATATAATATTTTACTTGACCATCTTAATAAATAAAATACTAGAACTAAATTATTTCCCCAAAGAATGGAAGGAAGCGATAATTATAGCGATCCATAAACCTGGTGAGGATGCCTCAATTCCAGCCAACTACAGACCAATCAGTTTGTTGCCGACACTTAGTAAAATTACTGAGAAAATAATTCTTAAGAGACTGAACACGCACCTTAGTGAGAATGACATTATCATTCCGGAGCAGTTTGGGTTTCGGCCAAAACACTCCACCACTCATCAATTGCTGAGAGTGGTAGAGTACATTTCTTCTGGTTTTAATAATAAGACACCCACAGCTGCGATTTTTCTTGACATCCAAAAAGCCTTTGATAAAGTGTGGCACTGTGGATTAGCTTACAAATTGATCACTCTAAAAGTCCCTGACGCACTTGTCAAACTTTTAATTTCATACCTAAATAACAGACACTTTCAAGTCAGAGTAAAAAATAACTTATCTACACCCAAGCTCATTAAAAGTAGTGTACCGCAAGGATCCATCCTGGGCCCGACACTCTTTAACATATATCTAAATGACATTCCCAGGACCCCAGACACGGAGCTGGCACTCTATGCAGACGACAGCGCGATACTTGCAAAACACCCTTACGTCTCAGTAATGCACAGACAGCTACAACAACACTTAGACATACTCCAAACATGGCTGGAAAAATGGCGAATAAAATTAAATCCCAATAAATGTCATTGGATTTATTTCTCAAGAAAACGTAAACCTCCGCCTCCTCTGTACATAAACAACCATGCCCTACGCGCGAAAAAATCTACTAAATACCTAGGTGTAACGATAGACTCCCACCTAACTTGGAAACTGCACGTAACGAACATAATCAAAAAAGCGTATATAACCATAGGAGCCTTATACCCAATGATAGGAAACGGAAATCTAAGTTATCAAAATAAACTCCTAATTTATAAATCGGTCATCTGCCCGGGAATGCTGTATGCAGCACCCGTATGGGGATATGCCTGTAAAACTACCATAGACTTATTAGAGACAAGACAAAACAAAACCCTAAGGATTATAAGGAAAGCCCCTAGATACTTAAGAAACTCGGTAATTAGGAAAGACTTCAAAATAAAAACTGTTAGAGCTCAAATCAAAAAGCTAGCGCTTAAATTCTACAACAATCTGCCATCTGTCCCAAATGAACTATTATTTAATCTGCATGACTATGATCATCGCAAGGCTAAATCTCGTAAGAGACCCCGCTCGGTACTTAACTTTGATATTCGGTACTAGGAACGTCCCACCTTAATCAGTTGATATTAAAGAAAACTCGCGATCTTTGGTTTTCTACAAAATGTTTAAAATCCTAAACTGCTAAAATGCTAGGTTACCCTCAGATCTGCATCAACCCCCCCAAACTGCTTAAACTCTTAATGTGCAACAAACTGCCACACTAGGAGCTAGGACAAATAATAAAAACAGTAAATCAAAAACCTCGAACCTCCAACTATGGACCAATGAAATAATGTCACAGTATGAAGATAAGAACCACACCTAGAGATTGGAGATTAAAGGCGCTTCGCGCCTGGTGCTCTGTTCTGGACGAAACTCTATGAAGTAATGTTCCAAAAACTTTTGTTTCTACAAGAAAAAACTGGCAACACCGATTAAATTATTTATTTGTTATTTTAATATCAAAATATTGGAAAATATGGCAAGCACATCAAAAACGCAGAAAATACCTAAGGTTGCGAAGGTAAGCACATTTTTCTCATTTATGTCGGATTCCTTTTTTAATTTTATATTTTCATATCATATTCATATAAGTATTTAAGTACAATTACATAATTCAAAGATCATTTCATATTATACAATGTCACTCGGTGGTTGCATGACCATTATTGAAAAATTTTGTTTGTTTTGCACATACGTTCCTACGTATTTCAGTAGGTAAAATATAGTTTTTAGAATTGTTTCATTTAGCTTATTGTTTTGGTACTGTCAGCATGACCGACTTTGACCAGTGTTTCTTTCAGGACCTTTTGACCCTATTTTATTTGCCCTATGTAAATATATAATTAATATATATATGCAGTTTTTGACTACTATGTTCACATATATAGAATTAATTACTATATATATGCATAAATATTGCTGACATTTTACAGCACTACATACAGAACTTTTTCTAATTGTGCTTCCTTGGCATCAGATAGCGTTCTCCGAATTTTAATAGAAGATGTCGCAGATGAATGAGAAAATTTTCATTTGGTAGACATTGTGCACTATAAAACCACATGCTTTAAAGTTTATTCTTGACAAGTGGTCAAAATAGGGAATCTTTCTGTTATTTTGCTGTCCTGAATCCTGACCAGCCAGTGAAAAACACATTGGCGCCATTGAAATGAAACCTGCTGAATTGTTCATTTAATTTTAGTGTAATTGTTGGAAGAGGTATGATGTTCTAAGTTTCTATCTTTTTCTAAATTTGGATATGTGTTCGTTTGAGCTTTTAACTCTATTGATCTGAAACATTCCTAATCAAATGAACTGGATACAGTAGTGGGGTAAACCTAGAGAATAGGTGACCACACATATTTTTTCTAAGTACAAATCGCGCCAAGTTGGCACATTCTCCCATGTTTTGAAATTGGCTCCACCCATCCTAAGTAACATATTCTTCCATGTTTAGAAATAGGCTCCTCCCACCAAAATGACATTTGCCTACTGTATGCTAAACAAGAGTTTCTAGTGTTGTTGTTAAAACCCAGACCGTCCGACCTACCAGAAAGGTGTAAGGTAACAGTTTGGACGGTCGGGAAGTGCCACCCAATTTAGACCGGAACCCAGTGGGGGAGGCATCCACAGGGACCGTACCCTCCTTCCCCTACCACCAACCTCTCGGAAGGACTTACGGACCCACATGTTTAACGTGATCGTACTCCGCGTGAACACGGCGGCAGTTTTGGCAGTGGCTGGAATCGAACCCGGGCCCGAAGAGTTTCTAGTGTAAATGATAGTCCAATTTAATTGGAACAACAGTGAATAATACTCACAAAAGGATTACAAAATAAGATTTTTGTGAATTTTAAAATTTTCATGCTACAATTTTATCTGTGCATGTTGCACATAGCAAGATCACTTTCTCTATGCAACCGAGGATCCGTACAGAGGCAGAGTTCGACCTAAAGAAATCTGTGGAACAAATGTACCAGTGGTCTGAGTAGGGGCAGGGGTTCAACCTAAAGGTTGAAATCTGTGGAACTAATGTACCAGAACTCTGTATGTACCAGTGGTCCATGTAGGGGCAGGGGTTCGATCTAAAGGTTGAAATCTGTGGTACGTATGTACCAGTGCTCCGTACGTAGAGTGGTCCAAGTAGGAGCAGGGGTTCATCATAAAAGTTGAAATCTGTGGAATGAATGTACCAGAAGTCCGTATATACCAGTGGTCCGTGTAGAGCAGGGGTTCGATCCAAAGTTTCAAATCTGTGAAACAAATATACCAGTGGTCCATTTAGAGAAAGGGGTTCAACCTGAAGGTCAAAATCTGTTGAACGAATGTATCAATGGTTCGTATGTACCACTGGTCCATATAAGGACAGGGGTTAGATCCAAAGGTTGAAATCTGTGGAACGAATGTACCAGTGGTCTATGTAGGGGCAGGGGTTCGACCTAAAGATTGAAATCTGTGGAACGAATGTACCAGTACTCCGTATGTAGCTAGTGATTCGAGTAGGAGCAGGGGTTTGACCTAAAGGTTGAAATCTGATAAACGAATGTATCACATGTCCGTATATACCAGTGGTCCATGCAGGACAGGGGTTCAATCTAAAAATCAAAATCTGTGGAACGGATGTAACAGTGGTCCATGTAAGGGCAAGGGTTTCACCTAAAGATCGAAATCTGTGGAATGAATGTACCAGTGGTCCATGTAAGGGCAGGGGTTCGACCTAAAGTTCGAAAATCTATGGAACAAATGTACCAGTGGTCCGTATAAGGGATTTTGACTTAAAGATTGAAATCTGTGGAACAGATGTACCAGTGGACCCTATGTACCAGTGGTCTATGTAGAGACAGGCCTACCTTTCAACCTTTAGGTCGAACAGACCTAAAGGTTGAAATCTATGGAACAAATGTACCAGTGGTCCATGTAGGGACAGGGGTTCAACCTAAGGATTGAAATCTGTGGAACGAGTATACCAGTGGTCCATGTAGGGCCAGGAGTTTGACCTAAAGATTGGAATCTGTGGAACGAATGTACCAGTGGTCCATGTCAAGGCAGGGGTTTGACCTAAAAATCGAAATCTGTGCAACAAATGTACCAGTGGTCCATGTAAGGGCAGGGGTTTGACCTAAAGTCGAAGTCTGTGGAATGAATGTATCAGTGGTCTGTGTAATGGCAGGGGTTCAACCTAAAGGTCAAAATCTGTGGTCCTTATGTTCCAGTGGTCCATGTAGGGGCAGGGGTTTGACCTAAAGGTCATTCTACACCAGGACGGGGCACCCAGTGATCTCCGGTTTATTAGGAACGGTCGCCTGCAGCATCCAGACACAGAATATGCTACAATTTTATCTGTGCATGTCTCACGTAGCAAGATCACTTTTTCCATGCAACCGAGGATCCGTATAGGGGCAGGGGTTCGACCAAAAGGTTGAAATCTGTGAAACGAATGTACCAGTGGTCCGTGTAGGGGCAGGGGTTCTAAAGGTCGAAATCTGTGGAATGAATGTACCAGTGGTTCGTGTAGGAGCAGGGGTTCGACCTAAAAGTTAAACAAAAAACACTAGCCTTCAGAATTCATCTTCCGATTCAAGAGTCGGAACAATTTTGAAACTTGTCTTCTGTTTCAATTCATCTTCATCACTTTTATGAAGAGGGAAGATAATACCTAATAATTCCTTTCAAAAATTCATTCCATGCTGCCCCCCCCCCCCCTCAACTGAATGGCCCAAGCGTCCTTTAAACATGTATTCAAACAAATAAGAATTAAAATGCTTTTTAACTTTGCGGGATTTGCTTTTTTTTTAATCGCCAACCCCTTTCCCTCAATCGAATTGGTATGTGCGCCTGTCTTGGGATCCTTGAATTTGTAACTGTTATTCACTTGAAGGTGCATGAAGCCTTTATGTTTAAGAGAATCATATGCCTTCCAAAAGTCCGAAATTATTAGGTCCCCTTCTTGATATACCTTTCAACAAACATTCACTCTACCTATTAGGCACCTTAGCAAAAAAACATTTATTCATCCCTCTTTCAATTCCTCCAAACATGCCACTTATTTTTACCAAACTTACTTTCATCTATTTCAACAATCACACCATTATCACTAATATTAATCCTTTCATTAAAAAAAATACTCATACAAATGTCTCGGCAAAACTGTTTCCAATCAGTTAAATCCGGAGAATAGGTCACCACAAAATGTTGATAGAATGTACTTTTACATTAGAAAACTGTAGCAACCGCAGAAACATATTATTAAACATGTTCTTATTGGATGTTACACAATTCCCGCCGAAAACATCTGATGCAAGAAGTTACCTGATTACAACATAAAGCATTTGTAAGGTGTGTGGCTTATTCTCCGATTCAACCAAGGTGACCTATTCTCTGGTTTAACCCAGTAGTGGCCCTGGGAGTCTTTTCCCACTGAGATAAATGCTTACTCTCAGATCAGTGCTTTTCTCTGTTTTGATTTTTCATTTGGCCCGTTTGACGATTAGCCTCTTGGGAATTTCAAAACCCCATTCACATGCCGATAACACCTTCTTTTGTTTGATTTGAACCTGTTCTGTTCCAAATCTGTAGCATCAAAAGAAGTACATTTTTTTTTTTCCCATTATAGCCTGAATCTATTAACATTTAGCTGGGTAGCACATAATGTCTTTGACAGATGTATGTACTTAAAAGAAACACTCTGACTAAATTAAAGAAATTTTGCTGTTCAAACATCCAAAAGAGTTAGGCTTGGAATACAAACTGATTTGCTGGTCTTAAATTGAATTAAAATTTACGTCATTATAAAGTTCGGCTAACTTCAATCTAAGCTGAAATTAACCATCGGTTTTGCTCAAAATACAGTTTTTAGACCTTTTAAAAGGAATGAGTCTGAAGTAATTGTATCAGTAGTAGGCTATTTAAGGGTATTTAATCAATTATCATTTAAACTTGAAAGAAATCTAGCATGAATATAATTTACCATTGCTCAAACTCTTATCTAAATTATCACATCAAATTGCAAACAAAATTTTATAAAACTTTAACATATCTTTTTGTACCAGTGGTGGGCATATTAAATTTCTGATATACCTATAATGGGCTCAGATAAAGTGGTCCATTCAAATATATGACTTGAGTAAATCTGGATAATAGTCCCCTACACGTTTTTTTTTATAAAATTACGCCAAGTTGGCACATTTCCCCATATTCAGAAATAGTCTCCTCTCAAAGTGACATTCAACCATGATATGAAATTAAATTTAAAATATAAAATATTATTTATTTGTAATAGAAAGAAGCTTGAATCTTGAATATCTAAAAACATGGAAATTAACATAATTTACTACAGTATAAAATTTTAAATATACGGAAATAAAATTTTGAATGTACTAGATTTTCGAGATATTAATAAAAAATGCACAATTAAACCTCCTATTAGAAATAGTAGGTATTGTACATACAATATTTTTTCCAAATTTTATTTGAAAAAAATGTATGTTATTAAGCAATGAAATGAAACCCAATGAGTTTATACAGCAGATGATTTTTATTAAATATTTGAATTTAAATAATAAAGAAATGTAGTACATAAATAAGTTTTATTGAAATTGCATTTTAACTGGATTCATAATTTCCCTTACGGCATTTGGGTTTAATGATTGTGCACAGGGATTATTGATATTTTCAATTTCTTGCATCAGCTATTTTATGTTGGTTGAATATTTTTCGGTACTTCCTTATTATAGCGGCCCCCGCAATTATGATTATTCCAAGGTCACAGTTACGATTTCGCCAAGGTCTGTAGCTCGAACGTGTAATAGAGATATAAGAATGCTGTTTCTTTTGTTCACGTTTGGCGAGATTTTACTACCTACCTTGGCGATACATCTCGGTTGCTTGGCTATTCATCCTCGGGGGCTGCTATATAAGGAAGTATCTATTTTTCAAACCCATAATATTATAGTATAGCTATGTCTTCCAATACATTCACATAATCTTCTAATCTATGAAAATATAAGTAGTACGGATATATCTGCTAATACAATTTTAGAGCTTTCATTTTGGCATATTGATTCAATTTCATATTTTCTGTAAATTTGTTCACAACAGGATCAGAATATTTTATTCTTCAGATCTGCCTGTGAAGATAATTTTGTATTTTGTATAGCAAGACCAGAGATTCTTAAATTTCATTTTAGGGGCATTCATTTAAATATTTTAATAGAATGTTTTGGATAACATTGTCATTTAGAATACCACAGGAATTTGCACAGGATTGTGAATTTTAACTTTCTTTATATTGTATATTCCTTACGAAGAACAGGTATACTGCTAGTTAATAATATGTTTATTTTATGTCTTAAGCATAATGTACAAATATACAATGAAATAAGAACATGGCATTTTAATTCAAAATGAAATATACTTTTAGAGGTAAAAAAAATATTAATGAAAGCACATCTTTTAAGAAAAGCAATAAGAGTCAAGAAAATTCGTTTGTGTGCCACTTAAGAAAAACACACTTCCAGCTCAAAAACTAAATCATTATGACAAATTAAGAAATTATTTTAACAATTTTTGTTCATTATAATCATTAATGTAATGAAAATTCTTAATAAAGGTGAAATCATAAGATTTTGGGCATCAAAACAGTTCATAGATGGTGGCCTGTCGATACGAAATGTGATGATCTCTGCTGGAAACCCATGCATGCATCGATTCATGTCAAGAATAAGATCATCTATGGCAGTTTGGGGTATTTATGCCCATTCATGGAGTATATATGTTCTTAGCTCATAAAGGTTCTGGAGAGGGTCATGGAGAGAGCTTAAACGTCTCAAGTATGTCCCATACATTCTCGATGGAATTCAAGTCAGGTGATTTCGATAGCTATTCCATACGAAGCAGTGTTTCCAATTCTAAGTTCTTGCCAACAATGCAAGCTCTGTGAACTCGTGCATTATCTTTTATAGAAATGGCATCAGATCCATGGCTGCAAGGAATGGCAGAACATAATGAGCAAAGATGTCTTCTCTATATCACAATACAGTCACGGTACCATGAGGGAAGATGTGGAGATCACTGCAGGCTCTGACAGTAATCCCTGCCCAAACCATTAAATCACCGCCTCTGTATATATGTATTTTGCAGAGGTTACTGACATGATAGCGAGTTCCAGGCATTCTCCAGACCATTAACCGCCAGGAATCACTCTGTACACTAAACTGTGACGAACACAGTACCCCATTGTTGTGGAGTCCAGTTGAAGTAATCTCAAGCCCAGTTTAAGCTATGCTAGGGCATCAGTGGAACACAAACTACTGTTCCTTTTGCATACGGTTGACTTGCATATAGCCACCTGTAAACAGTTTGCCGAGATACTACTTTTCCTGCCAACGCTGCAAGGTTAAAAGCAAGCTGATGTGCAGTAAAAGACTTGTGGCATTGTGCTTGCAGACACAGAAAATAGTCATCCGGAGTGTTATGATCTTTGGGCGTTCACTTACTGGTCTTTGCGACACTGTTCCTTCACTTTGATACCGGTTCCACAGGTGGCAAATGATGAAATGATTGACATATAGGAATAGGACTATTTGGCTAAGTCCATATCAATTGAATCAAGCACACAAAGAAAAAATCTTATCTTCATAGTCTCAGATGTTTTTAAATTTAACATATGTTGAAATTCAGGAAAAAGTAAGAAACCCATATTTTTTTGTTTTGTTCAAAAAAATTCCTGGCCCGAGATACAGGCTACAATTTCTCACTTGTGATTTTCAGCAAAATTTTAACATGTGCTATCTCTGGAACAGTTCAAGATATTTTGTTGCAGTTTTTTTATTTGAATAATATTTTTCTGATTAAAAGGATATCCTCCATTTGGAAATACAGGGTCTGTCCGGAAAGTAATGTCAATGATTTTATTCCGAAGCAACTGTACGTTCCCGCTCGTTCGACCGCTGCAGGAATTGTGGTGGGGGATCTCGGGAACGAATGCAGCCAATCGCCAGTAGTCTCGTCTCAGAGCAGCCGGAGAGTTCGGATAGATTTTTTGTGAGAGTCGTTTCGGTAACCCGTACAAGTGAAAAATCCAGCGTTCGCTCGAGCAATGCATGGCGATCAAGTTTTGCGTTAAACTCGGCAAGACCGCTACTGAAACTGTTCCGATGATGAAGAAGGCCTTTGGCAATGATTATCTTTCGGATCGACAAGTTTTCCGGTGGCACAATGCCTTTGCAGAAGGTCTTGAGGAGGTGAGCGATGAAACCCGTGCTGGACTGCTATCGACGACCAACACCAAAGAAAATGTGACTCTTGTGAGGGATCTTCTGAATTCTGATCGTCGTTTAAGTGTTCGTTTAATTTCAGAGACATTAGGTAATTCCAAAAACTAATGTTCATGAAATTGTGTTGGACAATTTGCGGATGTGGAAGGTGTGCGCGAAGTTGGTGCCAAAAGTGTTAACGGAAGACCAAACATCGCTCCGAAAGGAAGTGTGCCGGGAACTTTTGGAAATGTGTGAAGAACAACCCAACTTTTTAGAAAACATTATCACAGGAGACAAGTCTTGGTTTTTCGAATACGACCCCGAGACAAAGTGCCGAGTGGTACAGGCCAACGTCCCCTTGCCCCAAAAAGGGCAGGATGTCCAAATCGGAAGTCAGGACGATGCTGATTGTGTTTTTTGATATCCGGGGGCTCGTTCACCATGAGTTCTTACCACAAGGCACAACGGTGACAGGAAAATGTTATGTCAAAGTACTCCAGAGGCTCAAGCACAGGGTTGAACGCGTCCGGCACAACATCGCCACGAATTGGAAGCTCCATCATGACAATGTGCTTGCGCACACATCCTCTGCTGTGACGGACTACCTGGCCAAGGCAGGCGTGCTAACCATTCCCCAGCCTCCCTGCAGCCTGGACTTGACTCCCCCAGACTTCTTTTTGTTCCCGCGACTTAAAACTCTGATGAAAGGACTGCATTTCGGGACGGTCGACAACATCAAAGCAGCTTGTACCAGGGCTTTAAAGAACATCCTGGAGAAGGATTACCGTGCCTCCTTCGATGCATGGAAATCCCGCTGAACCCGCTGTATTGACGCAGGAGGAATGTATTTTGAAGAATATTGATGGATTATAACGATCGGATCAATAAATTCTTTGTTCTTGAGTCATTGCCATTACTTTCCAGACAGATCTTGTATGTGTCTAAATTCTCTTGCTGTAGCCTTCTGAATTTTTTTTTGAAAAATCAAAAATAATTTTATTTTCGAAAATGCCAATCCCAAAAACTTTTGAATTTTTGACTGTTAATCAGTACCATAGAGCATAGAGTACTACATTCCCTGAAAAGGAGAACGTCCACTTTTGAGTTTAACAGGTTTTATAAACAATTGAAAATGTTGCCATACATTAAACCAGTTTCCATTACCACATACTCGGCACATATTGGTCTCATGAAATCAAAATCTAGTGTTATTTGACATGGCATTTTAGTTCTTAATAAAGATGAGTAACAGACACAGCTTTCAAAACATATTAAAGCTTCCAAAATATATGTGCAAGTTCTAAAACCTATTACAGGTTCCACAGCATACCACTTCTGTGCACTCTGCTTAGAACTGAAATTCGCAATTCAATGAACTAAAAATTTGTTCAACTGCATCAGTATACTATCGTGCTTTGATATTGAGTGATGCCTTCCTCAACAGTTGAATTGATGTTTGATATAAATTCCCGGCAAGTTTCACAGTAAGCTTCTTTAGATTCATTTTCTTCTGAAGATGAAATTTCTACGTTGAAGAGTTCGGTCGGTTTTCGTTTGGTGTACTCACCCACAGCTTCAGTAATTTCTCTGTGCTTTCTTGATGTATACAGCTTATGACTTGACGTCACTGTCCATGGTTTCCTAACAGGACTAACATCAACCTCTACAGCTGACTGATTCAGGGAATCTAATTCTTCTTCTGCAGATACAAAATCTGCATCATCCACACCATGGGAGACTTCTTGTTCAGTTAGTGTCATTTTTGATATTCTGTCAAAGGATTTAGAACACAGAAAGTCATCACTGGAAACATCTTGACTTTGAAACAGTCTTGAATTGAAATGAGCACTCTTATTCATGACCTGAAGAAAGTCTGTTTTTTAACGAGTCTTATATAGTACTCTTTTATGGATATGCAAATAGTCAGCACACTTCACTCTCCTGTGGCCCCAGTCAGAAGACATTTCAAACTCAGTCCTTTCCACAAAACACTACAACTCAATCAGCAGAATTTTCACAAAAGCTTACTTAAGTGCTGTTGGACCACAAATTTGGTGAACTGTTCTCTTTGTTTGCCTGTTGACAACTAAACTGTGAATTCATGTGTCCTCCCTTTTATATTCTAGGCCAAACACACAGAATTATCCGGATGGTTTCAGATTGTTCTATAAGGTTCTGTTACATTCTGGAAGCTTCCACATTGTTCCAGAAGACCTTTAATGATTTGGAAGGTTCTATGTAAAGAAAATACAGAAGATTAAAAATATTTCACCAGTTCCAACTTTTTTTAATTTATCATTTTTATTCCATTACATTGATCACATTTGTCCAAAAATGGATTTCTTAAAAAAACAAAATTATGAAGAATTTCAGAACCAAAATGGCGTGTTCTCCTTTTCAGAAAGGTGTTTTTGAGAAAAATAAATTAAAAAAAAAAAAATGCATAAAGAAATTAGCCACGGAAGCTAAAACATGAACATTGTTTATAAAACCTGGTTAAACTCAAAAGTGGAAGTTCTCCTTTTCAGGGAAGGTAGTACTCTATGGTACTGATCAACAGTCAAAAAATCAAAATTTTTGGGATTGGCATTTTTGAAAAAAAAAAATTAGTTTTGATTTTTCAAAAAAGATTCAGAAGGCTACAGCAAGAGAACTTGGATACATATTTCTATATGGAGGATATCGTTTTAATCAGAAAAGTATTATTTTTCAAATAAAAAGAACGTAATAAAATATCTTGAACCGTTCCATAGATAAAGCATTTTAAAATTTTGCCAAAAATCGCAAGTGAGAAATGGCGCCATCTTTAGTGGCCTGTATCTTGGGCCAGGAATTTTTTTGAACAAAACAAATAAATATGGATTTCTTATTTTTTTTTTAAATTTAACATATGTTGAATTCAAAAACATGAGACTATGAAGGTAACCCCCCTGCCTGAATTAATAAGGATTATACCATTTCCGAGTGTTGCTGACCCCTTTGGGGCACCCTATTACCTGTCATAGGCTTGCGTTACTCAGATGATGCCATCTGACTCATTTTTCAAAATTTGGTTATTTCAATTTTCTTTCTGGAATCCATAATATGGAGATAAAGGCTCCGCACAAAACAAGTCTTTTTATAATTAATATGTTTCCTTGTTAAAATATGTTGGTATGCAAAATGTTTTCTGCCGGTTAGTTTCCACGTGCATGCACCTGTCATGTATGCAAATTTTGTTTCACTTTGTTTCTTTCACCAGATATGCTAATTTTTCGATTTGTTGCTTAACTTTTAGACATGAGTGTACATGCGGGACAGAAATGACAGATAATAAATATACACATCAAAAATGAATAATAAAGTTGTTTTTTTTCATTTACATATTAATCTCTATGTTCCAAAACTTCCAACAGATATGGAATAAAATTCTAAATGATGTTCTTCACATGATTTAAAGTCATTGCTGTCATAATCTAAATATTAAAAAAAATGATTATTTATCAGACATCGTCATACTATACCGATTTCTCAGGGACAAGCATGCAAAAGCAAAGCAAAACATTATCGTTAGAATTTTTACAAAAAAGGTTTCTTTTGTTTTGTTTTTACAATTTATATTCGTAATTTCTTAAACTTCACCCATTTATTTTCATTATTAATGTTTTTATTGTTGTAATTAAGAGATGAAAATTCATTACTGGGGGGACAGTAACAGAAATGACAAATTTGCACTTTTATGGTGTCAAAACCATATTTAATATTATTGAAAAATATTTTTTTTAAACCGTGTAAAACAGATATAATTCTAAACAAATACTGCAAAAAATATCTTATCTTATTTATAATATTTTTTTTAACTCAAGGGAGATAAATTTGACACTTATCAGAAATTCAGCCTTATATTTGTACTGTTTGTATATTCAAACTGGTTAATATAAGGACCATTAAAGGTAAAATATTAAGAGTTTGAGATTCTGTGTGAATTTTAAAGTGATTAAATATGTATATATTTATCTAAGTTTATACAATACTAATTTTCTTCACAGGTTAAAAACAAAACTCCAGCTGAAATTCAAATCACAGCGGAGCAGTTATTGAGAGAAGCAAAAGAAAGAGATTTAGAAATCTTGCCTCCTGTAAGTAAAAATAATATATAATTAAGTATTTATATATTTTCATTAAGTATATAGTTATTAACCCCTTTATTTAAATGTTAAGATTTGGTTTTAATATAAATTTAAAACACTAAACATTAAAATTTGTAATTTTTTTTTTATTTGTTTTTTGACAATATGATTAAATTTTTCAGCTATGTCTTACTAATTATATTTATGTTAAAACTATATTCCAATATAATAATAAACTTTACTTACCAATATTTTCATAAAAATAAAACAATGTGAGTTTATTTAGTAAGGTGCTTCTTATATAAAAATAAGTTTTAATAGAGCCCGACCTTGTTGAAAAAATCAAATATAATATAAAATAATATATAATATCAGGCCTTTCTCTGGGATTTTTTTCTTTAGCTACAAATTAGCTGTTTTCTAAGTTTTGTAGTCACAAATCATTTTATTTTCTATAATTTTTTCTGTATCTATTATCTTCTTTTTTTATAAAAAGCTGATATCCCTGCAATAATCTGAAAATAAAATGCAGCTTTTTTAATACTTAATTATTTTATGCAATTAATAAAATATTTTTAAAAATTATGTGTCTAGACAGCCAATCACTGGATCCCTATTTGACTACCAACCATTGTATTTAAACATGAGTGAATTGAATCTAATGGTCAGGTGAAATTAAAATATAAGAAATTTCAATGTTAATAATTCACGCTACTGAGTGTACTCAGCAAAGTGCTAGAGTGCTTAAACATTGCTGAAGCATAAGAATACTAGAATCAATTTAAATTATTATTAAATTTTACTAATTTATTTGTTAATTTTAAGAATGATAAAATGTATGCAGTGAAATAGTATTTTGATAACTAGTTGTTTATTCCATATCTTTTTTAATGTCAAACACACAGCCATGCACCCATTTTAAATTATTTTAGTAATTATTAAATTTTGACCACTGCATTTACGTATGATGTGAAAATGAAATGGCCGGTAGTAGAATTAGGACCCAGTCCAGTAGTAGGATGCAAATACAGCAGCTGGAAGAAATTAAATTATTAAATTAATTTAAAATGTATGCATGGTCGTGTGTTTAATATTAAAAAGTTATGGGATGAGCAACAATTGAAAAAAAAAATGCTACTTGAACTTTTTCCAAGATGACAGATCGAACATATTTCATTATTTCAACTTGGATCTTAAAATTAACAAATAAAATAGTAAAATTTATTCAATTGAATTGTGATTTTTAAGTGCACATTATTAGTAGTGTACATTACTAACATTGAAATTTCTTGTACTTTCACCCGACCATTAGATTTGTACATGCATAGATGTCACTATTTCAATTTTTATCAGATTGTTATTCGGTAAAATAAGAAGTTTCAAAATTTTCTTAATTAGTAAAATGATTTATTATACTTAATAAGGTTATTTGGGGAGAAGGAGTTTACTTTGATAAAACTAGACTTTTTAAGCACAGCTTTTTGTTTTATTGACCTTCAAAATATCACTATATACTTTCATTTTTGTATAATAATGATTATAAATGATAGTTTGGTGGACTTTGGGTAATTTTCATTTAGACATTTCTTAATGAAGTAAATGAACCATTGCTTGCAAAAAGATAATACTGTGTTGCCAATTGTGACGTCCTTTTAACAGTTGTGACGTACTTTAAGCACTTTGCTAATAAAAAATACATAATAATAATGTATGTGGAATATTTCATTTATTTTATTCTATTTTTAGCCACCAAAGCAAAAAATATCTGATCCTGAAGAACTTGCTGAATATCAACTAAGAAAAAGGAAAGTAAGTTATAAAAACACCCCATTTTACTCTGATTAGTGCATAGATTAAAATAGTATTTGATATATTTTTGTGTCTAATATTGTTTTATCTAATATTTAGACTTTTGAAGATAACATTAGAAAAAACAGAACATTAATAAATAACTGGATTAAATATGCACAGTGGGAGGAAAGTCAAAAAGAAGTCAACAGGTAAAAAAATATTTTTATTTAAAAATTTTCAACAGTAGTGTAAAAAAAAATTGTAGGCAGATGAAGGAAAAATTCAGTCTACAGACTTTATTATTTAAGAAACGTTTCTTAGAACTAGTAATGCATAAGCAATATATCCAATTAGGTGTTGAGAAGTATGCAAGTATTTAAAGAGAAAGCTTGCTCGAGAGAATATCCTTGTATCCTGGACTTCTATGCTTGAGCTGGAAGTGATTTAATCCCATGCAAACAATCTGTCAATTGTTCAAGATGCTATAGCATTAGTAAATTACCACATAAAAAAAAAAATTAAAATTTACAAATTGCTTCGAAAATTTTAGGAAATATTCAAATTATCACATAAAATGTGTAAAAAAATTTTCAGCAAAATATGTTAGGTAGTTTCTTAAGTAAATATTGAAATAATAATTACACCCATGATATATGAAGAGATCACATGACTCATTTCAAAATAAAATATGGCATCCATTTTTTTTTCTGCTGTGTAAAAACCATTTAAATTTATATTTAGTGTTGCATCCATCAAAAAACTGCTTTTTTTCATACTATCTGTGTATCTAAATTCTGTACCAATGCAATTACAATATTTTTTTAATTTTAAATGATCACTAAACTTTAATTATTCCTACAACAAAGCCTAAATTTAATGCTATAGTATAGCATGCAGAATGTGAACAAATCAAGCGATTGTAATGTGAGTTGTATAAGAATTGCTGAATTTTTTTTCATGCAAAATTATTTAACTCTAGAGTCTGGAATATAAGTGATATGAATGAAATATTCATTGATTTTACATAGAGAGGTAGATGATTTATATTTTGATGATATCATTTGAATAAAGTTTATTTTGTGTAACTGTCATTGTCTTTTTCGAGGAAGTTTCAAGTTTTCAAGTATAATAAATTACTGTAGTATTGTTATAATTTTGAAAATATCAGCACTGAATGCATCACAATTTAGAGATATTTAAATAAAATTGCATTTCAGTTTGAAAGTGCTTCATAATCAGTTCTTTATGCATGACTGATCTTTCTTGTATTCACTACAATTCACTGAAAACAATCAAACATCAAAAGTTACAGACATAATTACAAATTATTAATCTATGCCTTGGTTTAAAATGTAATTTATTACTTTCCCTGCAATACATGGTAATGTATAGGGAAAGTATTGGAATCATATCGAAAATAGCCACTTGAGTTTTTGACGGATCTACATGTTTCAAAACCTCTAGAATACGAAAAAACTATTTTTAGCGTGACGTCTGTGTGTGTGTGTGTGTGCAATGTACGTATGCACTCTAACTAAAAAACTAATGGGCCGAATTTCATAAAATTTGGTATGTAAGTCACTTGGGTGAGACCCTGGTGCTGATTAGTTTTTAGTAGGAATCGTAAAAACAGAACCCACCTTTTTTTTGCAAAATGGCCCATAAAAATTTCATGTATCCACTCTAGCTAAAATACTAATTGACCAAATTTCACAAAATTTGGTAGATAAGTTACTTGTGGGACACTCTGGTGCTGATTAGATTTTGGTACTATTTGGAAAAGAAACAACCTGCCTTTTTTAACGAAATGGCCCTTAAAAATTTCATGTATCCACTCTAGCTAAAATACTAATTGACCAAATTTCACAAAATTTGGTAGATAAGTTACTTGTGGGACACTCTGGTGCTGATTAGATTTTGGTACTATTTGGAAAAGAAACAACCTGCCTTTTTTAACGAAATGGCCCTTAAAAATTTCATGTATCCACCCTAGCTGAAATACTAATTAACTAAATTTCACAAAATTTGGTAGATAAGTTACTTTTGGGACACTCTGGTGCTGAATAGATTTTGGTAAGATTCGGAAAAGAACAACCTGCCTTTTTTTACGAAATGGCCTGCAAAAATCGCCAAAATCTAAAAAAAAAAATTCTGATGTGGGCAGCACATGACTTTCCTTATATAATGCAGTGAATTTACTACTTTTACAGTAAAAAAAAGTAGATTATTTTTATAGCAGTTATTTATATTCTTTCCAAGATATTGAATTTTTATTAATGAGTCATCATTTTCCATGTCGTCATCATCAATGAGTCGTCATTGATTTAGCGTCACTTTTATCCATTTGATGAGTTTTTCGTTAATTTAGCAACATTTAAAAAAGTCGCCAAGTTGGCGACATTCCACGAATTCAGCGCCAAAATCTTGCCAAGCGTTATGGACAAGGAAATAAGTTATTCTTACAGCAGATAAATGACTATTGGCGTTCAAATACAAAAGTATTACCCAAAGTATCTTTTTTCATGAATGGAACTAGCTAGATCCACGAGAATGATGTCACCAAATTTATCGCATGGTATTACACATGAAAAGTGAACATGTTTCTCAATAGGAAATATTTTTTTTTATTTTATATGACTTTTTGATAATGTTTTTGAAAAATGTACAGTATCTTGAGAACAGTTCATGTTAGCGTTCTAAAATTTGTCAATCGTTTTCTAATGAAAAATTACATAAGAAATGTCTATTTGCGTAACTTTAGTAGCAGTTTTGATTTTTTGACGAATTTTTCAAAATTTCACTCAAAAATTTATGGGGGTTCTGAACATTTGATTGCGTATAAAAACGATAGGCTTCCAGTGTTTATGAATTGTGATTTTTGTACCAAATTTCGTTCGAATCGTCCATTCGTTCATCAGTTATCGTCTCCACAGACTCGCTGACACACACACACTTTCACACACACAGACATCACTTCAAAAATATTTGATTCGTGATCAGGGATGCTTGAAACATGCTCTCCCATCAAAAACTCGAATTCGAATTTTCGACCCCGTCAAAATACTTTTGTTATACATTATGTATATAAGGAAAGTAAAAAGACTACGTATGCTGAAATGTATCAATTAAATTCTTGTTTTATACGCAATTTTTGATGGGATAAAGACTATAACACACTCCATTATACTTTAGGACTAACTGTTCTCAAGATATTTGAGATTTCTTGCATTTTTATTACGCCACTATTGGAAAAATGTCTAATTAACAAATAAAAACAAAAATTGAATTAAAAGTGCAAATTTAGTTTTATTTGTTGCAATTAAAGTCAATCTAATGAATTAAAGAAATAAAGAATATCTGGATTTGAATCTGCCGGGAAAGTCATGTGCTGCCCACATCAGATTTTTTTATAATATAACAGGGCTTGCAACAATTATTTTATAATATATTTAGGCTTTCTACTGTTTAACAATTTTAAAATTAATATGTTTCACTGTTTTTTATAAAAAATTAGAAGTTTTTTGTAAACTTGTTAGGTTTACAGTGTAATCGGGGAGTAATGAATTGATTGAGGGTGGGGAATGGAGCAATTCTTCATGCACTTTTTGGCTGCAAAATTTTTACAACCTCAGGCTTTCACTTGTCGCATGGTGAAAATAATTCTGCTCTTGGGTGTGCACAAAACATTCAAAAATTGGAAAAAAATAGATTTTTAATTACATACAAAAAAATCTGATATGGGCAGCACATGACTTTCCCTGCAGACTTATATTAACGTTCTCTTTATTTTTTCAACAATTCATTAAATTGAGTTTAATTGCACAAACTAACACCCATAATTATTTTATATAATACTGAATTTGCACTTTTAATTCAATTTTCGTTTTCATTTGGTAACTGGATTTATTTTCAAAGGTGGCATAGCAAAAATGCGAAAACTAAAACATCTCGAGAATGGCTAGTTTTAGAGTAATGGATTTGGTCTTATTCTTTTCATCATCAAAAATTGCATATAACACAAGTATTTATTTGATACATTTAAACATTGATTTTTGATACATTTAAACAATGATTTGATACATTTAAACATTGATTTTTGATACATTTAAACAATGATTTGATACATTTAAACATTGATTGATTTTTGTGGACCATTTCGTAAAAAAAGGCAGATTTTTTTTTTTTAATCATACCAAAATCTAATTAGCACCAGGGTATCCCACAAGTGACTTATCCACCAAATTTTGTGAAATTTGGTCTATTAGTTTCTCAACTAGCATGAATACAGGCAATTTTTGATGGCCATTCCCCTCCCCTCCGCCTCCCTCCAAATAAGACAAGTTGTATTCCGAATTATACAAAAATCTAATCAGCACTAGGGCCACCGACAACAGATTTACTTACCAAATTTTATGAAATTTGGTCAATTAGTTTTTCAGTTAGAGTGGATACATACATGCACGAACAGACACACATTCAGACGTCTCGTCAAAAACAGTATTTTCGAGTTCTAGAGGTCCCAAAACATGTAGATTCGCCGAAAACTCATTGCGATTTTCGGCATAATTCTAATATTTCCCTATAAATTACCATGTATTGCAGGGAAAGTACAAAAAGGCCAAATATCAAGCAAAATTTCAATATACTAGCAAAAATCCTTATCATCTATGATGCCTGTTCATGCAAACACTTGTTCTATGGAGTGGGAATTTGGATTTTTTTCTGATATACTCTTCACTGCAATTTTGTTTAGTAAAAAGTTAATTGAAGGGGATGCTCTGAGTTTTATTTAAATAAATACTTTAAATATGGTATATATAATAAAAGACAACTTATTTTTTAACCTACTGTTTTAAATTTTTTGATAATTTCTATA
The DNA here is from genome assembly GCA_951213105.1 of Amaurobius ferox. Lineage (NCBI taxonomy): Eukaryota > Metazoa > Arthropoda > Arachnida > Araneae > Amaurobiidae > Amaurobius > Amaurobius ferox. The sequence goes on along the minus strand of OX578143.1, from coordinate 70,028,838 downwards.
GATTTCCTAAATTATTAATTAATTTATATTGCTTATTGCAAAAAAGGAATACACATGCTTCACTAAGATTTTTCATAGCAAATATCTATACTCAGGTGGGCACTTGTATAAAAGACTTTTTCCATTGTTGTTGAAGTTCAGCTCCTCTGAATTCAAGCTCTTCTGAATAATTTTTTATTGTATTCTATTGTTATTTCTTATAAAATATTGTAAAAATTCTTAAAATCTTTTATCTTATATTGTAAATTTTCTCTATATTAAAAAAAAGTAGCCAACGTTGCTATTTGATAAATTTCAGGTTCATTGAGTTTCTCTGTCACGTGCTGCAAAATCTTTAGCATACAAAAATATGAAATTTGGTATTTTTGTAGAGAAATATTAAAGGAACATGATAATATAAACCATTTCTTGATTTAAAATTTAGTTTAGGAAATATTTAATGTCAGAGGAAGAGCATTTGAGCTGTGAATATGTGTCCTGGACAGACTAGCAACAGCAAGATCTCGAATTTTTCTTGGCATGTACCTACATAGTTACATTTTTGCAGAACAGAGCTCTTTTTTTAAATTTCGGTTTTGAATAAGTTATTCAATTTTTTTATTATGCACTTCTGAAGAGAAACATTTTCTTCTCTACATTTGAAGATTTAATTAGTTGAGCTGATTAGCAGCTTTCCTCCAATTGGTTTCTGGCAGAAACATTACAAAATGGTCAAAGATTTTGTTACTGAAGCATTAAAAACTTAAAAAGCTTAAATATTTAATTCTGGGCCTCGATAGCCCACTGGTTAGTATGCAGGAATTGCACTCGAATGACCTGGGTTTGATCCCTGTCACTGCCAAAAACTGCCGCCGTGTTCATGCGGAGTACGATCACGTTAAACATCTGGGTTCATAAATCCTTCCAAGAGGTTGGTGGTAGGGGAGGGAGGGTACAGTCCCTATGGATGCCTCTCCCACTAGATTCTGGTCTAAATTGGTGGCACTTTCTGGCCGTCCAAACAGATACCAAATACCTTTCTGGTAGGTCGGACAGTCTGAGCCGAAGAAGGCAGGGATGTATCTACAGTGGTCGGTGGTGGTCGGGGTTTCCACCACTCAGAATTTCCGACCACCACTCAATTGCCGACCACCACTCATCCAATAAAATATACATATTATAATTACATTTAAAAAAAGTTATATTCAATTTTATCAAATGTTTTTCTTTAATATAAAAGTATACAATACTAATACTGTTTATGTGTAAGAATTAATGTGAAGCTTGTTTCAAAATTTTATATTCTCAATTATAATTGTTCTGGAAATCAACCACCACTCACATTTTTCTAGATACATCCCTGAGAAGGTATTTAATTCTAAACATAACTAAAACATTAGTTAGTACACTTAGGACAGTGTGAAATGTTGACAAATATTTTTCCGTATCATTTTTTCTTACAAACAAACAGAGCATTTCGCAACTATTTTTATCATAAACATGATGATTTGATTGTTATACTGCACAACAATTATGTTTTATTGTTGTGCAATGTAATAATTGCCAACAATAAAACATATAACAATAAATCGTTTTATTGTTGTAAATAAAACTATAGTAAAAACATAAGACGATATTTTACAACAGTAAACCAATTCCCGGCCACACACTTAGCTGCAGTAAACCTTTGGGTCTGTCGTGTGGTCTGGGTTTTCAACACTTCAACAGTAAACCAATTGTTTTGTTGTTGTAAATAAAGCTATACTTTAAACATAACACAATATTTTGCCACTGTATTATGAACAAACGGCTAAACGTACACTTATGAAATTTTGCTTTTGTTCATAATACAGTAGGCAATCATTCTTGATCGCAGGTGGCACGAAAGGTTTCACTATACCGGCTCTGTGAGCACCAAGAAGGACAAAGTGAGTTCTGGGATTGGCAAGTGTAGCGAGCTGGAGGCTGAACTTGATAAAATTGTTCATGAAGCAAGTTAAGAGAGTTGATTAGCATCAGCTAATAAGGAGGCAAAGCCCCAATGTGTGCATCACATCTGCAGCAAACTCTGATTCTTCTTCTTTAACCCAGACTGTCTGACCTATCCGAAAGTGTAAGGTATCTGTTTGGACAGCCAGGAAGTGTTACCCAATTTAGATCAGAACTCAGTGAGGTCGTATTCTCCTTCCCCTACCCTCAATCTCTTAGAAGGTCTTATGGACCCATATATTTAATGTGCCCTTACTCTGCGTGAACACAGGGACTGTTTGGGCAGAGCTGGAAATCGAACTCAGGTCATCCAAGTGCAATCCTATGCTCTAACTACTGGACTGTTCCACCCTTATGAGCTCCAAGTAATAAGAAGCAGAGAATGGAGGGCAGAGTCATGGGGTTTTGCAAGCATGATCAAGCATAGGGCATAGGATATGTAGGTGTGCACTGGCCGGCTTAAAAGAACTTGAGAATCAAACTGCAAGGCTGGTGAATGTTAATTAACAAGGGACAATTTCTAACTGGCGTATTATGCCTGGGTATCATGTGGCATGAAAGTGCTTTCAAAGTGAGTAGGAGGTGAAGCTTATTAATCAGTGTAGTGATCAACGAGCTCGCAAAATGAGAAAGTACTCGCGAAACAAGCTCAGTAACTGCCAGCGAGTAGGAGGTGACATGAGCCGAGGGCCTGGACTGAGCTTCATGAAACTGTTCACGAAGTAAATTAAGGGAGTTTGTGATCATTAACTAATACGGGGATGAAGCCCCAACAGGTTTGCCTACAGTGAGCTCCTATAAATAAGTTACAGGGGTTGGTGAGCAGGAGTCTGAGCCCCCTAGTCTTGTAAACATTTTTAACATTATATCAATAAAAGCCTATAATTAAAGATAATCTTTGACGTTAGGTACAGTTATGTAAGATATAAAAGTAATAATTAAGTTTTCCTGTTATATTGCTTTAATTATAATTTTTTTTTCTTTTTTTTTTGTGCATTTTTAGGGCACGGTCTGTTTATGAAAGAGCTCTGGATGTGGATCATAGAAATGTTACCTTATGGCTAAAATATGCTGAAATGGAAATGAAGTAAGTTTTAATGCTTTTTTCAACAGTAATTTGTTTGCTTGTGGTAGGCTGTCAAGAAATTTAAAAACAACTTATCTCTTACACTTTTTTTAAACAATTCATCTATTCTACTAGTCAGGGTTCATACAGTCCTTAAAAATGCTTTAATCAGACATGTGATTCTTCTGTGAATTAGCGGAAATCTGTGAATTTCATTTTATTGATTGTTTGAATTCAGTTAATATATTTTTATTTTTTATTACCCGCGATTACGAAATCACAAAAAATTTTCTGACAAAGGACAAATTTCTAAAGATCAATTGATGATACATTTTCTTTTAGTAACTGCAGTGAAAATCTGCTCTTCAATTTGATGCTCTCTATATCTTTAATGATGTATCAATTATGAAAATGGGCATCTAAAAGCGAATAGCAAAACACTGAAACAATTTGCAATAGAAACTCCTCTCCTTCCGCCAGTTGTAAATGGCAATATATAATTCCCGAAGTCCTTTGACTGGGATAATGGCTGATAAATGGTTAATGTGGATTTTCCGCTGTGTTTATTTTATGCATAAGAATTTCATGTATTAAAAAATCTACAAAAAATACCGATACTTGAAAATTTCTCTTTAAATAAATAATTTTTTTCCAATTTTACTGCATTGTGTTACATAACCAATCTCTAATGAAACATCAATGATATAATCAGAGGAAAAATATAACCATCGTAGAAATCCACAGCCTCACTTATTGGTAAGTGTTCATGGAAATATGATGTCAACTCATTTCAGTTTTCAACAGACTTTTGTCCGCAAACATTGATATATAATTGTAGTGTTTAATAATATTTTTTGTCTGCTCCCCCACTTGTTCTTTATCGGAATAATAAGAAATAATCGGTAATCCCTGACAACCCATAAGTTTCTGATTTCATTACAATTAGACGGAACAAGGAAAGTTAGAAATACTAGGAAAAGAAAAAATAAGATTAGCAAATTGCAAGTAAAATTAATAAATGTAATGAAAAAATTTTATGATAATATTTACCTGAAAAATTAAATATTACTAAATTCATCATGTCAGATAGAAAAAAAAATATCAGGAAAACAGTTGAACTTTTTCTTGATAAGTCCAAGGTAAATGTAAAATAATTCGAGTTATAGAAACATATGATGCATTCAAACTTTCATTCGGAGAATTAATTTTAATACAAATTATTGAAACTTTGAATTATGGAAGTTTGACTTATGAATATAATTTCTTACACTATGAGATGAAATAAAAATTATTATAAAAATTTCTGGCTTGACCAATCATATGTCTGCTTAATTAAAAAAATAAAAATAAATAAATAAGGACTCATAATAATCCATAATTTTTGTTAGGGGTATTATGAGTCCACCATAACACTTTCTCGATCTAGCAATCAGACGTTCCAAATTTGTGGGATGGTCACTGATGATTTTTTTGTAACATTGATAAAGATGGTTATATAACTTAATATGTAATATATATGTGTATATTTTATATATGTATATACACACACACACATATGCGGGACCGGCCGTCCAAATAGATACTCAAGTCCTCAGGATGAGTCGGACGGTCTGGGTCTTCAACACATATGCGAAATGAGAATTGGGGAGAGAAGACTGCATAGTTAGTAAACTTCTGTGCAGATTTCTGATTAAAACAGAATGGGGGAGGGGAGTGGTGTCCGGTTAGTTGTACCTTTAATCACCTCACTACATTGTTTAATTAGCCTGTCGCGAGTGCCTACTTTCAAATCTAGTCACTAAGCTTTCTAAAATGCTGTTTTTTCTTATAATTTGCTAATTTTAGTGCTTTTATATAAATCATGAATTAAGGCACATTTTATGAAAATTTTGGATTTTAATGCTGATGCAAAACTCAAATTTTGTGTTTTTTCCCAAAAATCGCAAATATTAGCACTTTCCCAAAATTTGCAGAATTTAGCATTTTTTAAAAAAAAGAAATATGAAAAATTATTTTAAGCAAAATCACATATTTTATCACTTAAATAAAATTGCATTTTAGCACTTTTTTTTAATTCGCATATTTGAACATTATTTTTTTTAAACATCGCAAATTTAATGCTTTTTTTTTAAAATCATGGATTTTAGCACTCTTTATAAAAATTGCAAATTTTAAGGCTCTTTCTCAAATTTCATGAATTATATTGGTTTTTCTTAAAATTCATGAATTTTAGCACTTTTACATAAAATTCGTCACTATATGCTGTCACTTTTCTCAAAAATCTTGAATATTTGCCCCCCCCCCCCCCCCAAAAAAAAATTTGAATTTTAGTGCCTCCTTTTTTTTTTAATTGAATCTAAACACTTTTGCATGAAAATTTCAAATTTTAGTAAATTATCTTCAAAATTGCTCAGGAATCTTTTTTTAGCATATTTGATTAAAATATTGAAATGTTATCACTTTTATAAAAAAATCATTAATTTTAGCACTATTTCTTAAAAATTGCTATTAACTCTTTTGCATAAAAATCATAGATTTGGACACTTTTACATAAAAATTGGGAACATACCAAATCTTGTTGCTTGTTAAACAACTTAAAATTTCAATAAGTAAAATCACATTTAAAAGAAAGCAGGGAAAATTAAGCGATGTAACGCACATTATTATACTCGGGGGCGCGGTAGCCCATTGGTTAGCGCGCTGGAGTTGCACTCGGTAGGCCCGGGTTCGATTCCAGCCACTGCCAAAACTGCCGCCGTGTTCATGCGGAGTACGATCACGTTAAACATGTGGGTCCGAAAGTCCTTCCAAGAGGTTGGTGGTAGGGGAAGGAGGGTACGGTCCCTGTGGATGCCTCCCCCATTAGGTTCCGGTCTAAATTGGGTGGCACTTCCCGACCGTCCAAAACAGTTACCTTACACCTTTCTGGTAGGTCGGACGGTCTGGGTTTCAACAACAACAACATTATTATACTCAGACATGATATTCTTCAGCAGATTCACAAATTTTCACTTTTTTATTATCTTGGAGTATTTCTGCTTTTCTCATTTTTTACCTGAGGAAATTTCTTCTTTTTGCAGATGAAAATATTTTCCTTGTGAATTCTAAAATTTATCTTCCTTAAGTAGAGTATCTACAGGTCACTAGAGTTTTAAAACAGTTATGAAATTGGTCACAAATGTTTAAAATATGATGAAACGAGGGACTAAGTTACACATTTTGGAATCTGAATGTTTTCGATATTGCATCTAAAAATGTTTCCCCTGTGATGGCAAAATCATTGTCTAGATTTTAGTATTAATGTGGAAATATCGCTGAAGATGTGATATTTTAATTTTGTATCATAAAAAAATTAAAATTTCATAAAATATATATTTAATCTTAGATGTTTCCATTTTGATAGATTTAATTATTATATACAGACTATCAATAAAGCTGATGCATTCTTAATTCCATTTTGCAATTACCAGGATTTAAAGTAAACTGGTGTTCATTGCACACTTTTTTACATGAATTTAAAATTTCCTCATTTTTTATTTTTCATCGTTAATCTTTTTATCATTAAATATTATACACAACTCCGAATTTTTTTTTTCTGAAGTTCATTAATCATAAATTTTCTAAGGAAGCAAACTCGTAAAAAATTTTAATCATTTTCTTCCATGCAGGTCATTTCTGATTGAAGTGTCTTGACCTACTGCAGCCACACCTACAGAGGGGGGAATCACATTGTCCATATGTGCATAATAGATGTGTTCTTAAAATTAAGCAGAAAGTATCCTAATGTGTGATCAAATATTGCAGACTTTCGCATTTTTTTATGAGTGATCAAAATGGACTGCCTCTCTTGTGATATGATGATTTTATTTGTATCATGTGATAAAGCTTAAAATTCTCACTGGCCGTCACCACATGGCGATTAAACTTGAATAACTGGTGATTAACAAAATCCTGACTACCGGCCAAACTCTGTGATAGCTTAGAATGACCCCTCTCCCTAAACAATCCCACCTATGGAGTAAGAAAAATCTATCAACAATTACTATGATACTGCTACGGCTCTTCTGTAATTGTTCTCCCTCACAAGGCAATCGTAATTTATTGCATTTGCAGCCGAGAATAAGTGCAAACCACATTCCTATCCTACCCCTCCCCGTAATCATTGATGTGTTTTGTGACATGCTGTGGCATAGGATCTTTGCTGCGCTCTATGTATTGACCTAGATAACCCCATTTTTACAGACTGTACTAATAGGTCTTTCATCATTTTTACACCTACCTCAAATTTAAAAGGGTTCCCGAAAATAGGATGCACTAACAGAATTAAAATCACTTTCTATTTTCGGCATGTGAATTTATTTATTAGTTAAATATTCATTATAGCATGTTTTTCATAATAAAAAATTAAAAAATTAATCTATATGAAAGAGTTTCGGGACTATGCTGTGGCTCGGGACCAGCATGCGCGAACTTAAATCTGGGCGTCCAGCACAAGTAAAGGACATAAACCTTGGGAAAGAGGGAATTCTTTTCCAAGCTCAATTGTCGATATTGCAATGTTACGTATCATTGTTTTACTTTAATCTACATATGCGTGGTCTATAAATGACCATATGGAAATTATGAATGTGTGTTGCATTGACTAAAATAATGCATTTGAAGAATACTATCCTGGACATACATCATATTAATTTTAAAGCTAGATTGTAAGAACTCGATGCACGCCAGTTTTTCCTTGGAGAAATTTCAGATTAAAGTTATTAATCTCTTATCGACGATGTCGAAAGCCCAGACCACCCGACTCGTCCGAGGACTTAGAGCAGCTATTTGGATGGCCGGCTTATCGAGATGTATAAAACTCAAAATGTATGGATTCCTAAAGTGTTTGCTTAGTTGTGTTTTTAGAAGTGTTAACAATTATTATAATTTCAAAGTAAATCGGTTCTATTTTCAACTTACCCATCGGCCAAGGACTGCTCATGCCCCTTCCCTCTGTTGATCGGAAAATTCAAGTATTGTAATAAAACATCATGTTGTTAGCGATACAAAACACCATTTCTTAAATTAACAATGTCAAAATATTAAAAAAATAAAATTTCTTTAAGAGGATAAAAAATTTATTTGTTATGAAATAAATATTGGGAAAATTTTAAAAGCGTTCATAATGTCTGATAATATAACGGGAAAAAAGACCGAAATATCATGATCGCGATGATTGAAAAGTTACAGAGTAAATGTTCAAAAAATAAAAACAAGATTATAAATTTATTAAAAATTGCCCAAAATCATTGGTAAAACTCTCTAAATTAAAGAAAAATTAGTGGCCGGGCTTCTTAAAAATAATAGGGAGGAATAAATAATAGTAAATGCTTCATCAGCTTGGAAAAGTAAAAAATAAAAAGATCAAGATCAGAAAACTTAAATGAATTTAAAATTGCCTCCAAAAATATTTGAATACGTCATGACAAATGAATTTTTTTTATGATCTATTGGAAAACAAATATAAAACACCTGAAAAGACCTATAATAAAAATCAATGGTAAGACTTAAAACAAGGTTAAAAAATTAGTGAATATAAATATTTAAAATATTCAAAAATGGGATAAATGAAAAATTTAAATTTGGAAAAGCTTTAAGAAATGGAAAGGACGGGGATACGGACACTAACTTAAAGAAAATAATTAGTTTTAGAAAAAATACTTAAAATGAATTTTGAAAATTTATTAAATGTTAAAAAAATGAGAAAATAGCAATAATAAATACATGTTAGCAATATTACTCATTAAAAAATTTAAATATTTCTGTAAATTTGTCTTATCAAATAATAATAAAAAATTGTGTATCTTGCCAATCTCTTAAATTTACCCCAATTTTTAAAATCCTACTCCTCTGCTTCAACATCCAAATAATAGATTGTACAAAAGTAGATCCGCTAAGGGAAGTTTTCTTGCCAACAGACATTAGGGACTTATGTTTACTGTATAATAAATCTTTAAACAAATAAATAATAACAGCAAATTCTTAAATTTTTATATAACATACTTAAACACAATTTTTCATAACATTAAGCAAGATGAAAAAAAAACATCGCACATTTTGCAGCTGTCAGTAACTGGCCAATAAACTTCATGGACCCAGCGGCTACTAACTAAAAATGGGAATTTTAAGCTTTATCATGTGAATGATTTTATTTCAAAACAGGCGATTAAGAAATTAAGTATGGTGTTATCTGCATTTTTATTTAAAAATACAAATTTGATTGCTTATTAATATGACTAAATATTTTTATAGGCACCGGCAAGTCAACCATGCTCGTAATATTTTTGACCGAGCAGTTACAATTCTTCCACGGGTTAATCAGTTCTGGTACAAGTATACTTACATGGAACAGATGCTCAACAACATTGCTGCAGCTCGACAAGTGTTTGAAAGATGGATGGAATGGCAACCTCATGAACAGGCTTGGTTAACGTACATAAAGTTTGAACTGCGATACAGAGAAATTGACCGTGCTCGGCAAATTTATGAGCGTTATATCCTTTAATTTTGATTTGATTCACTTGTATCAAAATATTTAATAAATATTATGCTAATGGTATGTAACCTTGCATATTTTAAAATGTATACTGATATCTTTATTATATATATATATATATATATATATATATATATACATATATATGGTTGTAGGCCAGTAGTATATATATGGCCAACCATATATATATATATATATGGTTGGCCACTAAAGATTTTGTTCTTAGTGGCCACTATATATATATATAGTGGCCACTAAGAACAAAATCTTTAGTGGCCAACCAAAATAAGTTAGTGACCAAAAAGTTTTCAACGATGACAGGTGTCTATAATTAAGTGTATATTGATATGCTATACAATTGGTATAATTATGGTATACAACTGGTAAAATTATGTAGTTATATACTTTTATATCGTTATGTTTTGTGGACAGTAGGCTAGAGAACTCAATTTAAAGAAAAAGGATAACACAAAAGAAACAGATAAATTTAAATTACAAAAATTTATTTCAATTAATTTAATTTCATTCTCTAGTCATAAAGCAACAGCATATAAAACTAGTATGTTTTTCAAAGGAAGACAGTAACCAGAAAATGATTTCCATCTTTAAAATATGAATATAAAATACTTTAACAGTCGCAGAACAACATGAAAATATTAATAATAACAAAGATTCAATAGGGTTGCCATGGCTGAGAAATACATAAAAAATAAACCAAATTCCCAAGTTATTTATTGATAAATAAAGGATTTATAATAGGTTTTTTTGACACAATAACCTTAAAAATAAAGGAATAAACAAGGATGCTAAGACATTAGCATTTCCAGTTGAATTTTCTAGTGATATTTTCCTTGAAAATATCATTAGAATATTATGATCCTACATTGGATCCTTAGGATCTAATGTAGGATCATAATATTATGATCTTATATTAGATCCTAAGTAGGATCATAATTTTATGATCCTATCTAATATTATGAATAAAGCTGTAATATCCTACATGGCTAAACAATACGGTGAGTTAAAAAAGTTTGATAATCACTGCCCTACACATTTCACAGGGAAAGTAAAAGGAAGTGACCTGCCAATAACCACACAGTGTGAACAAATGTAACCAGAGCAACAAACTTTATTACACTAGATTTGCTTCCATGTTGTATTTTGTTGGTCTAGTTTTTAAAGTTTTATATCTAAGATGTTTTATAAGTGTTTTCCTTAACTTAACTTACTTGTTATTGTGCATCCAGAGGTAAAAAATTGGGTTAGGTATGCTAAGTTTGAAGAACAAAATGGGTACATTGCCCGGTCTAGAAGTGTATTTGAAAGAGCTGTGGAATTCTATGGTGAAGAGTATATGGATCAGAGACTTTTTGTTGCATTTGCAAAGTTTGAAGAAAATCAAAAGGAAGTAAGTAAATTCTCTGCTTGAAATCTGTCAAGTTATAATTTCATGTTTAAGAGTCATATACACAAGTGTGGATAATTATACTAAAGATGCTTTTGTTTGTTTTAAATTTGGTTAAATATGGTACACTTGAAAATATATTAAAAAGTTTTACGTTATATTGAGGGTACTTAAAGGCAAAAATAATATATAGTTTAATTTCAAATTTTTGTGCCAAAGTATTAGATATTTTTTAATTTAATATTGGGTATTATAGTAAGTAACTTAAAACAAATGAGACTATTTTAGTCAGATCTAAATAAATACATTTTGTAGGAGTTGTGTTGATGAACATTTGCTAATACAGTTAGTGGAGAAGATTTAATGATAATTTTGAGAAATTGTCTTCTGATAATGTCCCAAATGAAAAGCCCTAACTTTCCATTAATTTTCTGATACCTTTATTAATTCAGTGTCCGATTTACAGTCATGGAGTCTCTAAGTTTTACTGTAACTGAGACCCCTCTTAGAGTTTATCAGACTGCATAATTACACGTTTGGTATGTACCATAATAACTGTTTATTCCTTGAAATTTTTATCATGTGGTAAAAATATGCATCAGATTAAGTTTTCCTATATCTTATGTTTTAATTGCTGCATGTTGTTGTTGTTGAGACCCAGACCGTCCGACCTACCGACCGTCCTACCGTCGACCTAATTGCTGCATGTATATTTATTTTTCATTTTTAAATCTACCATATACTATTCCATTGTTAAAAGTTTGTTGCAGCAAAATAATATGTATTTTGATGCGATAATAAACCTCTTAAGTTTCTATATGTACTAAGATATGGTTGTTTTCCCTTAGCACACTTACGTAATAAATTTTTCTTACTAAATAATGCTTATGCAATCTTATTGTCCATTAATAAATTATATCTTATTGTCTATCAACAAATAAATTTTTACTGTTTTTTAAACAGTATAAACATATTTTATTGATAAATATAGTAATAAAAATTGACTATTTATAAATATAATATATATATGTATTTGTGAATAAAAACCTCTGTTAGGAAAATGTCAGAAAATTGCTTGTTTGGCTGTGTGTTAGCCACTCTGTCCAGTGAAGTGATTTTAAGAATGCAATCAAGAAAATGAGAGGCACTATTTTTAAAGGATAAATTAGAAATGTTGAAAAAAAGTTGATGAGAATATTGTGTGGAAAAATGTAGAATTGGCAAAAAAGTTGAATATTCCAGTGTCCACACTTAAAACAATCACTTACTAGAAAACAAGAATTTAAGAGCTTCAGCTGTATATCTGCTTCCAAAAAGTTGTTTGTGCCTGTGCAAACAGCACAAATTTTGGAAATTGAAGATATTTTGCTGCAGTTTTTTACTCAATGCTGTGTATCAAATATCTTTATAAATGGACCTATGCTATATTTTTTTATCAGATAAAAAGTTTACTACTATCTAGTACAGCATGTTTGGCTTCATTTTCAGTTATATATCTTTTTGTTTATATCTTTAAGAGACAGTTCCTTGAAAAACGTATAAATGATACTTCACTATATACTTAAATAATAATATCAAATAATGACTAATATGAAAATTTTAGAAATAACCGGATGATTTTTAAGTGAAATAAGAATGTCTCATAGTGGAAGAAAAGAAAAATATCGAATGTGGATAGTTTATAACAATAGAGTGTGTGTGTTACAAATATTTGCAAATAATAAGTTGTGCTTCAAAAAATATCTCATGCTTTGATCTTTTAAATGGTATGGGATTGGCCAATGTTTTTATTTTTTGTTAATATCAATAATGTGTTACTAATTAAATGATTACAAACATCTTCAGTTTTATAATTTTTTAAATCAAAACTTCTATTATTTTTTTTAACATTTGTACCATTTCAACAATTTGGAATTAAACTGTTATTATATGAGTTTTTGTTTATTTTTAATTGACTTTTATAAAAGTTATAATTTTTATATGAATTATTTATTTATTTTATTATTTTTATTGTCTAGCTATTTTAGAATCCTGCGTTCTTGCAAAATTCTACTGCTACTATTTTTCGTTATTTTTGTAGCTACCAATATACACACACTCCTGAATTTCTGTATTTAAACTTTCTTGTTTATTTCCTGTTAGTATCACATTTTCCCACATTTTATAATCATCCATTTCTGTTTTTCAAAATTATTTCATTTTATATTTTAGTTTTTATGTTTTAGAACCATTTTATATTTTCTCTTTTTCCAAATTTCATTATTTTAACAGTTTTTTTCAAGTTAATAAACTCTTGGCTATTTATTTTTCAATGAAAATGTTGAAAACACTATAATGATGGAAAATCCAAGTTCCTCATTATGATTTTAGCACTAGAAATTCAAAGAATAATTTTTACTTTTTTAATTTGTAGCTATCGCAAATTGGAATAAAAATTTTGGTTCATAGAAACAAAGGTAAACTGTGTCAGCTCTCTGTTTTTTCGGCTAAACAAGCATGATTGCAATACATTTACGTTCTCACTTTTCATAGATGATGCAATGATTTAATAGTGCTGCATATTGTCAATTCTAAGAATGTTGACATACGAGAACTATCAGTCTTTGATATTTGTGTCTTCTGAAAATAATTTTTATCAGTGTGTATGCAAATTATGAAGAAAATTGGGGTCACCAGTGAAATTTAATTTAAAGCTGACAACATAGTTTTTGCCTAACATCATACTTGACCGGGCATAAAAAATTTACTCATCAGCTTTCTCAGGTGTTGCTCATATTTGTACTGGCCATTTTTTAGAAGTTATTCGCCATTTGGTGAGTGCTTGAGTTCTAGTCTGCAGCTCTACAATGAAACGGAAGAGTCCGGCAAATTTTGCATTAAATCAAAAGAAATTTTTTACAATGGATATATGATTTAAAGTTGATTACAACCTTTCGTACTTTTTGTAAAGTTGCTCATGTCATTAAAAATGGTCTGTTATAGCGTTTGTTAGAGACAATGGAATGTACATCCTATTTGATTATTATATCACACAAAAATTAGATCTGGCTCGCCATAGGCTTAAATTGAAAAATAATTAACTGCATTAGAAATTAATTGGGTTTTTTGTATCTTAAAATTCAACTTAATATGGTTAAGTAAGTTTTTATGTGTAAATAAATGTTAAATTACAATGGATCTTGCAATTTTTAGCATGGAGAAAGTGCTTTATAATGTACCTTAATTTTTCAAAATTTATAATTCTTTTGGTAATATAACTCAATAAATTATTATATATGAATGTGTTTTAAGCTTTTTTGCAATTATTATTAATGAATCCTAATATTTCTATTAGCATGATCGTGTGAGAGTGATTTACAAATATGCCTTGGACAAGATTCCAAAAGAAGATGCTCAAGAACTTTTCAAAAATTACACAGTCCATGAGAAAAAGTATGGAGATAGAGCTGGTATTGAAAATGTGATAATTAGTAGAAGGAAGTATAAGTATGAAGAGGTATGATGCATGTTTTTAAATTTCATTTTTTCAGAAAATGTGTATGTAGTTAAATTAAAAGAAATTTTAATAAGTTTATTATTTTAATTAAAATGAGCCTATTAAAATGATCTCGACTAAGCAATGTCCAGTGGTGATTGTGATCTGAAATTTCAGAAAAGTTGGGACACTCTATTCCGAAAGTTTGGAATTCCTGTAGTTCGGAAATGAAAGTAAAAAAAAAAAAAAAAAAAAAAAAAAATAATTTTGTGGTTTACTTAAGGCGAAAGAAAAAGAACATCAGTGATTTGTCATTGAGCAAATTTTGTATTTTGTTACAGATCTTTTGTATCTGCCCTAATATTTCAAATTCCTCCTCAGAATCCAAACTAAAGGGATATACGAAAACGCTTCTTCCTTCACCCGTCAGTCGTGAATGGGTTAATCGGTTAAATTAATCAAAGTTTTATTTACTTATTGGTATCAATTTACATATTTATCAATAGATGTCTGTGTTTACTGATTGAAATAATTATGCAAAATTTTATGTGAATTCCTCAATTTTTTCAAAATAATCAGTCTATAGATTAATAAATGATACTTAACATTTTTTTTTTCTTTTTTAGTATAGCTAACTTAAACATATAAATCTATATTCAATTGTCTAATATTTCACCCAGTCATAGTTATTTTACTTTGTAAACACTATTGTAGAATATTAAAAATGTGTAAATTATTAAAATCACTGAAATTATAAGTATGATTTTCTAAAACTGCATTTTTCTGCAAAAATATTTTACTTCTCTTAGGAAGTTAAGAACAATCCATTGAACTATGACAGCTGGTTTGATTACTTGCGTTTAATGGAAAGTGAGGGAAATATTGAAGCAACCCGAGAAGTGTATGAAAGAGCGATTGGAAATGTTCCGCTAAAGAAGGTGAGTTATGTTATACATTGTTTTGATTTAATCAGTATAATTTTCTTTTTCCTATTACATACTTTTATTTATGTAGCTAATATTTTAAATACAGAAAACCCAATTATGTGCTTGTGTTATAAATTCAACAATTCAAAAGAAAAGAAAAGATTTCTTTAAATAACATAATTTTATTACTCATATAATGTTTTTGTTTCAAATTAGATGTAACAAATAATTTATCTGACAACTTTGTTATATTCAAGTTTAAGTATCACATGCTGCCATATCTTATAAAAAGCTTTTCATGTATATTTGGTTATCATAAAAATTTTAATTGTTACTTGCATGCTTACAGATTATTTTACTTAGTTTTATGGCCAAAGATACTTAAAAAATTATGAGCTAATGTCATTTTCCATTATTTCTACATGAGCATTTGTAATTCTTGTAGTTTAGATTAGTAAAATAGTGCCTGAATTTTATCTTAGCTCTTAATTTTGGTCCATAACTTTTATTAGTGTGAATGGTTGATATGGAAATGGATCATGCAAAATAACATTATTTCAGTTTTGTGTGAGAGTATGTTAAATATGCCCGTATCCTTTCGCTTATTACTTTACCTATATACATAACATATAGGGAAAGTATTATGATGGGGTCAAAAATTTGAAATAGAGTTTTTGATGGAAGAGCACGTTTCAAGCATTCCGTAACTCAAACTGATCATTTTTGAGATGATGTGTGTATGCATGTGTCTTCTCATTAGTTTTTATTTCGTTTTCATCATTACATTCTTCCTCATTATCGGTTTCGTCTTCTTGGTTTTGTTTTATGAAATTATCACATTCTGTATCTTTGGTGTATAAACCGTCATCCACGGCAATGTATTGCTTTACATTGACAGAAGAGTCGAAACTTTTGATTAAAGTAAGAAATTGTTTTCTTCATTTTCTTAGTTGCAGATTTTAGTTTGGTTGCACTTAACGTATTCAGCTTTCTTGAAACATTTCTGCATTCGGCTGGAGCTAACGCTTTTGATTGCTTCAGACATTCGAATGACTGCATCCAAAACTGTGACAGATGTTGCTAAGTCCTTGCTTTTAGAGTATGTTGTCATTTTGTACAAAATAATGGATGAGAAAACACCATTAGGAGAACAACACCGTTTAGAATTGGATGAGAAAACACCATTAGGAGAACAACACCATTTAGAATTGGATTAGAAATGCCATTGGTAGCACACCATTGATAATTGGATAAGAAAACACCAGTGGGAGAACACCATTGATAATTGGATGAGAAAGCACTATTGGGAATAATCTAGACTTATTTTTCTACTCTAAGAATAATTTGTATTTCCATCACCTGTTCTATTGTAGTTTAGTTGCTATGAATTCATAATTGTATTTTTCTGATTTTTAAGAAATAAAGATCCACAACTCATAAAAGATTATTTTTGACTAAAATTTGGATTTGTAATATAAAATAAATGCACTTTGTTAGGAAAGATACTAAAACACACAAATTTATATAAATCAACAAGGTTTATTCTAAACAATGTTAAATTTCAGAATATACCAAATTCCTGACAAAAATGTGTTAGTCAGCCCGAATTCCTTCCACTATCAGGAGTGCCCACTAATGGGGAGTGAAATGCATTAACGTCCTATTTCAAGGAACTAGGGATTTAGAAGTTGTCTAAACGGGGAGTGTTCGTTAATAGAGGTTTGACTATATTTACAAAATTGTAAATTTTGTATGAAATTATAAGTTGCTTAAATTTTTAAAATTTTGTTTGAAGCCATAAGTTACAGACTTGTTACACACTGTTGTCTAAATAATGTAGAATAAATTATTTTTATTGCTAAAGTTTTACAAACAATTAAATTATCCTCCCCCCCCCCCCCGCCTCCCCCCCCCCCCCCCACACACACACAGACTAAAAAATCATATGGATGCTATCGGTCATGTGAGTACAATGTGAGAAAAGGTTATTTAGGAAGTAAGATTATTGATAATGTTAATATTTATGTTTTAGTACCATAGGCGAATCTGTGGGGGAGTGCATAATAGCCGATATGCATCCTTATGAATCTGACTTTCTAAATTTTGGCAAATTTTTAAATCTAATACATTTATTGTTGTTTTATTTGGAGAAATATAGAAAGTAAATGTTCTTATACATTTTAATGCAAAGCTACTAAGGGCAAAGGGCTTGTCCCACCCCTATAAATTTAGTTTGTTAACTTTTATCATATATTTCAAATGTCTAGCACATATTTTTGTTAAAAAACAAATGTTATTTTGTATGTCAATACTTAGCATGCTATGCATAATTATATAATTGGTGTGATGAGAATATATTGAAAAAAAAAAACTTGTACTTAAGGGTAAAACATTTTAGTTTACCTCCCTCTCCTTATTAAATTTTATACTTGCAAGTCAACGGAAAGTTACAACTTCAGAAAAGTCATCTATGGAATAGTATGGCTCGTGATAAAGACCTCGGTGACCTAAATAATCATTTTATGATTAAAAGCATAGCAATAGTCACAAGATTTCAATGTTGACATGACTTTCAACAAAAGGCTTATGGAGTATATGCCCTTTTTTATGAAATGTGTAATTAGTATGGTTTTGGCACCCAGTAGTTACAAAATTATTGGAGGTTTTTTTTTCCTTTTAAGAAAGTAATACTATTATAAAATTAACAATAAGTGGGGGGCTCTAAAATACTCTCCAACTTCGAATTCTTCAGAAATTTAAATGGATGAAAAAGGATGCTTCACTAGTATTATCGTATAGGAATGCGATCTGTATGCAAAAAATTGTACTTAAATATTTTAGCGAAATATTGATAATATTTATTAATAACATACTATAAAGAAATGAAAATTCTGCTTTTTATAAATAAAATAATTGATACAAAGCATGGATAGAAAAAGATGCTTTAGAATTCATAGAAATCATGTCAAAATTGATTGGCGATTATTTTTATCAGTACTGCTGCAAATATTGCCAAAATAATATATATTTCCTTTTTGGCAATGTTTGAATCAGTAATAAAATTCCAACATTATTTTGACAAATTTCCCATCATTGCAGTTGAAAATTTGTGTGATATGGCACATTTTATGCCGAAAATCAAACTTTTGTAGCAGTATGCATCAACTGTAAGTTAAAGTGGTGCAATTGTACGTCAAGTGAAGAATTTTTCATCATGGCAAATGGAATTTCTGACAGATTTTAGCCAAGTTGGTGTTAGTGATTGAGACTGAAAATATGCACAATATGGTGCAATTTACACAGAATGTTTAACTTTTGTAGCATTATGTATCGGCTGTTAAGTAAAAATGGTGTATCTTTGTGGTTTGCTAAGAAGTTTTCACTGCAATATATCAGAATTTAATGAAATTTACACCAATGATCACAATTGTAAATTGGTACAATACGGCAAAATTTATGCCCAAAATCAAATTATTGTAGCATTATGCATTAACCCTTTAACCATTGTTGACGAGTTCAACTTATCATGCATTGCACTACCACTATGCGGGTTTGACGAGGTAGACTCGTCATGCACTTTTAAAGCCGAGACTCTGTTTGTTTGACGGGAATAACACGTCATATGATTTTTTATGAGATATTAACTATGTTTACAATCTTTTACACTAGATGGCAGTAGTAGTCCTACAATCTAAATTTTATCAGGGGCAGTATTTCGTAAACACGCATAAAATAGTTTTGTTGGATTTCACATTCAAAGCAATGGTGGCCTCAAATGCTTTTAATCTTATTTCAGCAAAGCGTAAGTTATTTCACACCCTGCAAGAAAGAGCCAACTAGGCTATGTATTGTATGTTATGCATCCAATAAAACTGGCAAGAAGCTTAGGAAAGAAACCAGAACATGGTGTCCAGACTGTCAAGTTGCTCTTTGTTATATTCCATGTTTTAAAATTTATCACACCAAGAGGAACTATTAAAAATTGGAATTGTATGTTTTTTTTATTTAGTTATCTGTTATTATACATGTTTATTTACTTATCTGTTATTACACATGTTTATTTACTTAATACTTATTGCAGCAAAATGCCTTCTCATTCAACGCGCAATCAATGGGGAAAGGGGTATGGGCGAAAAAAAATCCCCACTGCAGTGCACATGAAGGGAAATAAATGAGACGCTTAAGGGTTAACTAGGTACGAATGGTGCAACTTTGCATCTTAAGAATTCTTCATGCAACAATTTGGAATTTCTATTTGGATTGCAGCCTTTACGTGATGAGCTTAGGTGGGGGCAAGGATTTTACCTCGCAAGAACAGACTTAAAACAACCAGAAAATACTTTAAGAGACACTTTAAACAAATAGTAAGAAAGTCTTTGTTTCTGTCACACAGAGCACTTGTGCCGTGACTTGTCAGTACTACTCCACGGTGGTTCCGGCTGAAGCCATTGAGGAAATTTTCATAAAATATAATGTCGCTTAAAAATAATTTGGAATAATTGGAACGGCTAGGGAAATGTTTTGAGAAAACATAGAAAACAGATCTGCATAGCATTTTTATCCCAAAAAGTTTATGGCACTTCAAAATCCGACAGGGCTTGACAAAACGGACAAAGCATGGCAAAAGGTAGACAGGGCACTGCACCCTTGTAAAAATGATTAGGATAAACACTACATTGCTAATGATCTTGAGGTACTGAAATCTGACTGAGAATTTTCAATTGGTACTAACTTAAGTTAGTCAAGGTTAATTATATCCCAATTTTTATTGAGGCACAGCAAAACAAAATATATAACATAATATATACAGTGATAATGAAATATATACAGTGTATTTTAAGTATTGAAGTACAATAGGTATGAGCAGAGCTTCTTAGTCTAAATTTATTGCTAATGCTGTTTTTCAGGGACTATTTGACTGATTTGTGCAAAATTTAGAGCATTTATAAAGTTCACCATTACAGGCCATTATGAAGTCTGAATTTTTGCTTTTTATTGAAAAATTACTATTTATTAAAGCCATTAAGCTTAGTATGGCTACATTTTGGGATTTATGAAGAAACAAATTTCAATATTTTTTAAAAGTTATTTTGTTCTTGTGGCAATGTTAATAGATTGTGATTACAACATGGAGGTAAAAGTGAACTCCATGTATTACACATTTGTTAAAATTAGTATTCTTTAGGTTTTCTCTCATTGTAGTGTATTAAGTTCTTGTATATATAATTGTATATAAGAAACTTCCTTCTCTTCTGTTTGTCACTAACACTTGGCAACAAATTTATGTGACTTTATGTAAAATATTGCCAAATTTATGAAACTTTAATATATTGGGTAAATTAATTTGGCTTCACATTGCAATAACTGACTTAAATTTTTTCTTGTAACCCTATTGTCAAATATTAAACAATCAATGAAATATTATGCAATAAATATATTATAATTTATGTGAGTATGCTCGACAGCTGCCTTTCAGTTTAGGAGTTGGTTAACTCAGTCAATTTTCTGTCTTTTTTATTTGTGAATGATTTTTATGTGTATTCTAATTATTGTGAAATTTTCTTATCCAGGTGAAGAGATACTGGAGGAGATACATTTTCTTGTGGATAAACTATGCTCTATTTGAAGAACTGCAAGTGAAAGGGGTTGAAGAAGATAAAACACGTGAAGTGTACCAAGCATGTTTAAAACTTATCCCTCATAAAACATTTACATTTGCTAAAATCTGGCTACTAGCAGCCAAGTATGAAATCAGAGAAAAGAATTTATCAGCAGCTAGAAAGCTTTTGGTAATCATCCTTTAATCAGTATAAATTTATAACAGTAATAGAAAATGTACCTGGCGTTGCACTGGTGTAAACCTCTGATTAAAATTACAGAGCATATAGCGAATTGTCAAAAACACAGTAATGATAAATATGTCACTGCTTCCTATTACAACAGGCAAGTTGTGGCGCCAGTTACAACACCCAGTGCATAACAACCGGAGAATGAAGCCTTTCCGCAACAGAATTCAAAATCTGAATTTTTATGCTTTTGTTTTAAAATTATGAGAAAATAAAAAAAATATTTTATTAATATGTGAGGATATACATCTATATTTTTACCAAAGTATCATCATCACTCATCGTGCCTAGTGGCACATAAGACCTGCAGCTTGCGTCGCCACCCTGGTTGATCATGTTGCACAGTCTTTGCTTCTGACCAGCTTGCCTATCCCATCTGATTTCTCTCTTGTTCTATTAGTCTCCTTCAAGTTAGCTTGGGTCGACCTCGAGATCTTTTTCCCTCGGGCACTCAAGTAAGTGCCACAGCAGGGATGTTATGCTGTGGCATTCTTAAGACATGTCCAGTTCATCTCAATCTTCGGGTTTTTATTTTTATCTCCATTGCTTTCTGTCCAGTACTCTTGTAAAATTCTGTATTAGTAATAATATAAGACCAAAATACTCCCAAAAATTTCCTCAGACATTACCAAAGTATAGAATTTTGCCAATCTTCCATATTTGGATGTGATAAAATAAGAATCAGGTAACCTAAAAGATGCCTATTTTGATCTATTTAAAAATAAATAAATATGAAGGAATCATCCTACAAATTTGTTTCAAAAGTCATTAGAAAGAAGGTTCTTCGGTCTTTCTTATGATATCAGGACGTAAACTCTGTAATAATATTTTTGATTACCAAGGAATCGATTTGTGCGAAAATCTCTCAAAATTGCACTTGAACATAAAATAACAGAAAAACTAATTCAAATTTAAAATAAAACTCAATGAAGTCTGTAGTACCAGGAGTATGGTTAATCTATTACTGAATTTTGCTGCTGTCCAAAGCTGAGATTTTCTGCTACAGACAATATACACAGAAAGACAAACATTTTTTATTAAGATCTATTAAAGCTGAGAGACAGGCTCAACCTATAACTTTGAGACTTTTTTTTTTTTCAAAATAAAGGTTTGAAAATGGTTATGAAGATGACTTAACATAAAAAAAATAATCACATTTGATTAATATATTACTATAAAGATATTTCTACAAGTTTCTGAAATATCTTTTGGAAGTCAAATGTTTGATGGATGTGTTTGTTCTATTATTCTATAACAAAAAATATTGTGATGTATTTAAATTAATTATTATTTATAACCACTTAAATATATCAGGCTGGACAGAAGGAAATTTTTGGAACTTGAACCTTTTGGTATTTGAACCTAGTTTTCCCCAATGTGGCTATGTGGTAAAATTAATATATTATGTTATGATATTGAAGCATAACATATACATGCTACTCTGAACTATTTCATGTTACATACAATTATACAAGGTAGGATGAAAACAATTCAGAGACTGGCTTACTTGATGGATATGATTTATTGATATCATGTGTTACACACAACCACCTTTAAAGCTTCAAAGTACTCCCCCTCTGCAGCTAAGCACTTCTGCCAGCTCGAGTACAGTTGCTGAAAACATTCCTGGAAGCCTTTGGATGAGATGGTCTTCAGTGTGGCCGTCGCAGCTTCTGCAACCTCAGATATACTCTTAAAACAGCATTCTTTGATTTCTTTTTTGAGACGGGGAACAGGTAAAAATCGCATGGAGGCGAGATTGGGCAAGTAGGGTGGGTGTGGAAGGGTTAATGTTCCATGTTTGGCTAGTGTGGACTGCACCATGAAAGACCAATGAACGGTTGTCATGTTGTAGTACCCAATCCTTGCTTTTCCAGAGTTCTTGGTGTTTCCAGCGGATAGCATCACTGAGATGTGCCAGGATCTGTGTGTACCTCTCCTTGTTCACTGTTGCCCCTTCCGGTATGAACTTGTAATGCACCAAGCCCTTCTGGTCAAAAAACACCTCCAGCATTACCTTCCCCTTTGAACGGTCCAAACGGAACTTTTTTGACTTCGGTGATGATGGTGACTTCTACTGTGAGGACTGCCATTTTGTTTGTGGGTCATACAAGATACACCATGCCTAATCACCAGTGGTAATTTTTGAAAGGAATGTCAGATCTTTGTCAGCAACTTCAATCAGTTCTCCACAGATCCGCATGCGCTCATCACACTGATCTTCGGTTAGCATTTTTGGTACAACGTGTTGACACACATGATGCATGTTCAGTTTATCCATCAGGATAGCTTGGCAGCTCCTGTGCGAAATTCCTGCTTTTTCAGCAATGACGTTGATGGTTTGATGTCATCTGGCACGCAAAATTTCTGCCAACTTTTGAATGTTATCCTTCGTAATTGATGTTGACGGCCGCCCAGTCTGCGGATTGTCTTCTACGGGTTTACAGCCGTTTATAAATCGGGAGTGCCATGAAAACACCTTCGCACGACACATTGCTCTCTCACCGTACACTTGCTACAACATGTGCAATGTTTCTGTCAGCGATTTCACCAAACTCTGGCAGAATTTGATATTCGCACATTGTTCTTCAAACGCCATTTCTGTTTTTCGATGAACGTGAATGACTACAGTTCACTGACACACATTGTCTGGAAAAACCCAGCACTGTGGACCTGCTTCTTCCTTTTCACATCTCATTTCACATGTGCCTCTACACTACGGTAAAATAGTTCCCCTCTCCTCCAATCAGGGTTGAAGATATCAACACAGTCTCCTTTTGATCCTACCCTAACTTTTTGATCCTACCTTGTAGAATATGCTAGTTCTTTACTTTTGTGCCATTAATACAAATTAACACTATCAAATTTATTCTAAAGGCATATGAATTGCTGAATTTGAAAATGGTAAGTCATAATTTTTGTGATTTTAACCTGCTAATTTAGTTTTATTATATAAAAAGTTCTATCCAATTGCTATAGGAAAGGCATAAGTCGATGATTCTATCTCCATGACATTTATTTGTTCTTTGTGAAGATAAGGAACCTATACTTGGATAAATGTAATTATTTCAGAAGTATTTGATGCAAAAAAATGTAATGCTTTTGCAACTAAATTTACATTTTTGGAATTTTAATAAAAAAAATAGCATTTATTTCATCCTTTGATTTAAATTAAGATAGTAATTCTAATAACTATTTCACATGTGTTCTGAGAAAAATAAGAAATGTAAGAAAAATAAAACAGTTTTAACCATCATTTTTTTTAATGTTTTCTTAACATGAACCCAAATTTTTTATTATCCAAAAAAATCAGTCTGATTTTCACCCCAATCTTTCAAATAAGGTATTATTAAGTCTTTCGTCCAAAAATTGAGAAACTTAACAACAACAACAAAAAAAATGTTATAGTCAAAATTTTAAATAGATTTATTAAGTAAAATAAAAAGTATTAATTATAAATCATTGCTTGATGTAAATGTAATTAATTTATAATTTACAAAATTCTATTGCTTGAAAATGAAAATTGATACTCCTGAAAACCCTCCAGAAATTTCCAATGTTGACTCCTGAAATACCTCCTAAAATGCCTAAAATTTACCGTGATGACTCCTGAATTCAAGGTTGGTATCTCTGAATATACGGGGTGCGGCAGAAAGAGCGTACCGATATGGAACGCCAATAAAATACAAAGCAAGATAGAGAAAGAAATCTTTTATACTTGAGAAGTACACAGTATGCCATTGTTATCCATTAAGTTTTGAAGAGTACATCTGTTAAATGGCGACCGTTAAATGGTAGTTAAATGGCGACCGCACAAAATTTTATGGGTTGTATAGTCCCTATCATTCAACTTCTGAATGACCATCATTTTGCAGGGATGCATGTGGAGCAAGCTGTGTAAAATTCTGCGGAGACTACGATCAGTCATGTTTAATGCAGCTGTGTGTTTGTGTTTAGATCGCTTGGGAGACTGCTGTATGGAATTTCTAGCAGCTGCCACAGCTTCCGGTTTTGTTACGCTTCTAGGGTGGCCAGGACTCTTTTTTTTTAAAGCCAAACTTGTTCGTCTAAAATTTGAAACCCAATGACGAATTGTTTGTGCAGCCGGAACCGGATCATGACATCCGAGCTGAAAGCGTATTTGAAAAGCCCGTTGCATTGTTATCACAGATTAACCATTCGTAACAAACTCTTCAACAACAAAAGCACGATGCTCTCCGCTCCAAGTCATGACGGTAACTAAAAATGGCATGCGCAAACAAGTCAAAAGAGACCATGCCCACTGCTGTACCTCTATTATGAGCGAAGCAACGCTTCTGCCAAATCAGAACGTTCTTTCTGCCACACCCTGTATATGTTACCATGGGACGTATTGGGTTAAGCATGTATCGATCAGTACTGATACACAGAAAAGGCAATTAAGGTACAATGATCTGTTTCATTTTATTTTTAACTTGCCGCCTTCGGTAACCAGCCTGTTCGCTACTCTTGAAAATTCTGACCGTGGCAAACTCGCTGGTGCCATAAACCCTTGGCGTTGCTGTTGAGACCCAGACCATCCGACCTACCAGAAAGGTGTAGAAGACCCAGACCGTCCGACTCATCCAGAGGACATGAGCAACTATTTGGACGGCCGTACCAGAAAGTTGTTGTTGTTGAGACCCAGACCGTCCGACCCACCAGAAAGGTGTAAGGTAACAGTTTGGACGGCCGGGAAGTGCCACCCAATTTGGACCGGAACCCAGTGGGGGAGGCATCTACAGGGACCGTACCCTCCTTCCCCTACCACCAACCTCTCGGAAGGACTTACGGACCCACATGTTTAACGTGATCGTACTCCGCGTGAACACGGCGGCAGTTTTGGCAGTGGCTGGAATCGAACCCGGGCCTACCGAGTGCAACTCCAGCGCGCTAACCAATGGGCTACCGCGCCCCGTACCAGAAAGGTGTTGAAGACCCAGACCGACCGACTCGTCGACATGGACATGAGTAGCCATCTGGTCGGCCGATACCAGAAAGGTGTAAAGTAACTATTTGGACGGCCAGGAAGTGCCACCCAATTTAGACCAGAACCCAGTGGGGTGGCATCCACAAGAACCGTACCCACCTTCCCCTACCACCAACCTCTTGGAAGGACTTATGGACCCACATGTTTAACGTGATCGTACTCCGTGTGAACAGAGCAGCATTTTTGGCAGTGACTGGGCTACTGCGCCCTCAACAGCGTGGAGTTAACAAAGTTTGGTTTAGTTTAATGACATTAAAACTAATAATGAAATTTTGAGATGAAAAATAATGTTCTAGTGGGGGTTCTTGAAAATTGATTTGTAAAGTGAATTTATTCTAATGTTTGTGAACTGTGAGATTCTGAGGATTTCTGTACCTGTAACCCTAAGAAAGGGATCCCTTTGATGTGTACTCACAGCCGGGATCAGCTGCTCCTATGTTTTTTTTTTATAGAGGTATGCTCCTCTATTTTTTGTTTTACATAAATGAAATTGTATCCGGTTGTCTGCATTTTTAGTATTGCATCACAAATGACATGAAAGTATTTTTGAGACGGATGATGTTGAATGTGAATTTAGTATTTAAGAAATAACGATGCTGCTCAGTGAAAAACATTTTTTTTTTAAGATTGTCCCTACCACCACCCGATGCATAAATGCACTGCGACAATATCCATAGCTTTCTTTTTATTTATTTTTTTATTTCTTCAGTGTTTAAGTTTTTTCATTGTGGTCCCAACAACCAGCCGATGTAAACAATACATCCCCACAATTCAATCCAGCATAATGAGCCAAAAACCGTATAAAAAGCAAACATTTTTTCGGTTTTTAATTGTCCCTAGGCCAGAAACCGTATAAAAAGCAATCACTGATGACATTTGCAAATATAATTTAATACCCATGCGAATATCCTCATCAGGATATTCGCATGGGTATCAAGAGCATGGCCCAGATATATCAGCCAGATACCATCAAACATTAATTCAGTTCATCATTTAAAATATAACGTAATTTTCTAACCCAATGCATGCCAAAAACCATCGCCATAGAAACGCTGTGCGTCTGCATGCGCATGTGGGTGAAAAATCTGAACTTCTCTCACCCTTTCGCCAAGGAACTTAAAATCATGACTTCCTTAAAATCTGGATCATGCAGCTATTTTTAATTATTTCCTGACCAGATTGGGCTTGTAAGAATGCCTGATATTTGAGCTTTCTAAAAATGTGAATTATTAGTCGAAATTGTTGGTACTTTTCTCGATGCGAGGATTTAAAAAATAAAGTTCGTTTTTTTGAGCCGAAAGTGACTTTTCTTTTAAAATCCTTAAAAATATTAGAATTTGTCCCTGAGATTTGAAATTGATATATTTTTACTTGCAATTGTCTGCTCTTTCTGGTTGTGTGATTTGTTTTTTTCTACGACGTCTGGATGGTGGAGAAAAAAGGGGAAAAAGCAGTCGAAATCGCATAAAACATTAAATAACAACAACAACAAAAAAAAATTCAAATTTTAAAAATCTGTTTTCACATGTCACCTAACCAGGTCTCCGATTGCCAAATTTCGTAGCTCTGCGACGCACAGTCGCTGAACCTATAGTGTGTGAGACAGACACACAGACATTGCCTTTTATTATTTAAGATTTTTTGTTCTGATGTTTCTTCACTCAAAGCAATACTTTATGCATATGTTGGGTATTATGTCTCAATTTAATTGTACATTTTCACAAATGTAAAATTGTGAAAATTAGCAAATATATAGTATGCTAATAACATATTTCTGGTTCTCATAGTTGAATCTAAACTCAGATAATGCCCATATATAAATTTTTTCATGTGGATTTATTTAGCTTTCAGTTGTTCACAGGCATCAAGTTAATAGTTATTAAAACCTGCTCACAAGACTATTAGTGAGTATTAGTGGCATAATAATTTTTCTCTTGGTGCTGTTAATGATTTACAGGTATTGAGCCATAATGAGAAGACAACTGGTTATAATTTATACTCAGAGGGGGGGGGGGCATACATCATGTATTTCTGTTAAAAGCTTATATTGGATATACTATAATTGCTTGAGAAAGTAAAAATTTTACTAACTTTCAATAAAATATGCTGCATGTGTTTTATTCTAAAATTTCATAAAGTATCTGTTACTTGTTCAGTTACCAGCAGATATACCTAGTAACTATACCTGATATATCATGATTTCAATCAAATATGTGCAAATTCTAATAGCATTCTAAATCATATTCAGAATTTGAAATAGGACACGCGAAATGTCCATGTAAAATGAATGTGAGGAATGCGGTCGGCCATGAGAGAGAGCAAATGAGGCTGAAATGAAAATGTTCCACAGATCCGCTTTTTTTTTTTTTTTTTCAGGCAAATTTCACATCTTCTAAAAACTTCCCCAGTAATTCCTTTTTTAAAAAATTTTCTAAGTGACTTCATCTGGGATGAATACGACGCACCATTCTATTCTTCCATTCTAGTTACGGATAAGTCATGGATGGCTAGGTGCTTTCTTAATGATAGAAATTTAAAAAAAAAGTATTCAGCATAAAATAAAATCTGCCTAATGTTAATTCTATCCAAAGATAATCTTTCTTTAATTAATAGCTGAACAACTTCAGGTTGCAGAAGCCTGAATTATGGACATGGTTATCTGTAGTAAAATAAAGAATAATCAAAACATATTCGGAACAAATTGATTAAAAACTGCAAATGTGTATACACACCACACACACACACATATATATAATGAAAAAGAATTATCTAAAGGATAAAAAGATCATCAATAGCGAATATAGTGACTGTGAGCAAAGAGATAATCCAATGAGCAAAGAGATAATACTGAACATCTAGGGAAGACCAAAATTAAATTAATTATATAGAAATAAACCCAATTGGATTAAATAAATCAGAGTAATTTGCAATTATTTCAGAAATGAATTACCCGGGCATAAAATGCACCATTCAATTCGTCAAAATGCCAATTAAAATAAGTGTAGTTGAAATAGTAGAACACACATATAATCAAGAATTAAAGGTAAATCTTTAACAAAATCCATTTATCAAAAAAGAAATACCACAATCCATAAATTATACCGCAAAAATAGGAAGCAATAGCCAGAATATCGAGATACAAAAGAAAGTAGCCAGGCCTAATGTAGTTTAATAAATATAAATTATACTACTGCATTTTGCAAAAAGTTAAATGCTGCTTATTAGCTGTATTTGTCGGAATTAAACAAAAAGGTACCTGGTAACTGCACCATTTTGTTTAATCCCCTTTTCAATAGAAGAGACTCTTATTTTAAATCTCTTATCAATGGAAGAGACTTATTGATAATTGTGTATACATTGTGAAAAAAAAAGGAGAGAAGGAGTATTTAGAGGAGTTGAGATGTATTCAGCCAATAGAAAAGAGGAGTCGAGAAATAACATTTGATATTTTGTAACCATGGAAGTAAAAACATTAGAAAATCAAAATGAGTTTTTTAGAAATAGTTTTGGTGCTGTCATCTACATGAAGTTATATATATATATATATATATATATATACACATACACAGGATGTTTCAAAAACATTGACCTCGGCTTTTATTCCTTAAATATTGATCTTAGGCATATAATAAATTACAAAGTTGCATAATAAAAGGGACAGAATTTTATGAAATCGATAAAAATTTTCATGGGATTAAATTTGAAGAAATACAAAATTTTAATTTTTATATGCTCCCCCGTACAAAAACATTTCCAATGGGTAAAATGTACTCCATACGCTAATAAGGTGATGCACAAAATTTCAGCATTTTATCATAAAAAATTCCAGAGATGTGTTTAAACAAAGTTGGTGAGGGATTAATCACAAATTAAAATGTAAATGTTTACAGCAAGAGTGCAAATGATGCAGCGCAGAAATTCATCATAGACAAATAATATCTGCCTCTTATCTTTAATGGAATTTTGGCATGGATGGAAAACATTTTGAACAAGCTTTGTAACCTTTATGTAAAGTGATTATTTCTACACAGTGTAGATACTTTTGTACCAATAAATTGCAAAATTATTATTTATTTATGAAATCATTGTTTCCTTTTGTAATTTGTGTATGACCCCTGAAACGCGATCTGTAGACATGATTTTTCCCTTCTGAGAACCCATGTTGATGCATCGGAAAGTGGTTTAAGTCAACATTTTTGTCTTTTCATATCTCTGGGACTTTTATGATAAAATGCTGAAATTTTGTACATCACCTTATTAGTGGATAGGGCACATTTTACTCATTGAAAATGTTTTTGTACGGGGGCCGTATAAAAATTTAAATTTTGTATTTCTTAAAATTTAATTCCCTTGAAAATTTTAATCAATTTCATAAAATTCTGTATCTTTTTTTACGCAACTTTGTAATTTATTATATATGTCTTTATTATATATTTAAGGAATAAAAGCCGAGGTCAATGTTTTTGAGACACCCTGTATATATATGTGCGTGTATGTATGCATGCATACATTTAAAGTGTGTGTATGTGTATATTAGAAAATTGGATTAATAATTAAGGCCAAGTAATTTATGAAAAGAAACATTAAAACATATATTGATTTATGCTTTTCTGAAGTTTTAAAAGATTTTGTGTTTCTAGGGTACCTCTATTGGGATGTGTCCAAAAGACAAGCTTTTCCGGGGATATATTGATTTAGAAATCCAGTTAAGAGAGTTTGACAGATGTCGCATCTTATACCAGAAGTTTTTGGAGTTTTCTTCTGAAAACTGCACTACTTGGATGAAGGTATAAAACATTATAAATCTGTTATATTTTATGAATGATTTTTAAAATTTGTCTTTTTAGTGCTAATGTTTTGACTAATGTAACATGTTGTATTTCTGTAATATTTATCTATTCTAATTAGAATTCTAAAAATTTGGAAGACAGAAAATGTTTTTTCCATTTTGGCTAATATACCTTTAATCCAAAATTAAGAACAGAAATAAATAAAATCATTATTTCTCACTTTTAGAACTTATAGTATCAATTTTCTTTGCATTATTTATAATAATAAAGGAAGATATCTGTCCGTCGCATAGCTGAAAATCTAAGCAACCCACAACCATTAAATTTTGTACAGTAATACTTTAGTTCAGGCCCAAAGACACCTTGGAGCAATATTTTTTTAAAATTTGAATCAGTTATTTAGTTATTAAAATGAAGCACCATTTTGAGTGAATTGTACGCAATTTTTTTCCTTAGTGTTCAAAAATATTATCAGAGTTCCCATCTTGGCATCATTGGAAAGATAAAAAAAAAAAATGATATTTTTAAAATGCTTTAAACCAAATCCACAGGATAACTTCTTCATATTTAAAAAGAAATTGAAAATTCATCAAGAAATTAAGTTTGCTATTTCATTTGTATATTGTAACATCTGAAAATTGAAGAGTTGTACTTTGCCAATTTTTGGCATAAATAAATATTGTCTGATAACTTGCCATTCTAATAAAAAAAAATTTCCTCTATT
Organism: Amaurobius ferox; assembly: GCA_951213105.1. Classification (NCBI taxonomy): domain Eukaryota; kingdom Metazoa; phylum Arthropoda; class Arachnida; order Araneae; family Amaurobiidae; genus Amaurobius; species Amaurobius ferox. The sequence goes on along the minus strand of OX578143.1, from coordinate 69,997,095 downwards.
CCTGAATTTTCTTTGAATTTTTATTGTGAAGCCTCTCATAAATTTTTAAAGCTCTGTTAACTGAAGTACCGATAGCAACTTTTTCTCCACAAACCGGTTATTCCCCTTTCTGCCATATTGGTCATTGATAGTGTGCAGGATAAGCGAAGGTGACATCTACAACAATATTTGACAGCATTTCTCGCTGAGATATCTATTATTTTTTTTAATTTTACTTTTGGGTAAAGAAATTTTTTCTTTTTTAACACTTTACTACAACATAGCTGAAAAGTGTTTATGACTTTGTTCATTCTGTCTGTCTGTCAGCACGATAACTGCTGTAAAAATGACTTTATCAAAATGAAATTTTAGTATGTTGTTCAGACAGTTTGTAGGACCTATGGGAATATAAATGAATAATATCACCCAATTAGTTTTGGATTGAACCCGGATTGAAGAAATGAAATACATTGAACCCTATGGGACCTAATTTTTCAAACATTTTTCAAGCAAATTTAAAATTAACAAATTGCTTCAAAAGTTTTAGGAAATATTCAAATTATCCCACAAAAATATAAAAAAATTCAGCAAAATATATTCGGTAGTTTTTTAAATAAAAATTAAAATAATATTTATACCCATATCATATGAAGAGATCATGTGACACACTTCAAAATAAAATAAGGCATCCATCTTGTGTCAAAATCATGATTTTTAAAGTTCTTTTTAATTTATATTTAGTGTTGTATCCATCCTAAAACTGCTTTATTTTTGCTTAAATTCTGTGCATCTACATACTAAAACAACGCAATTACAATATAGTTGAGTTTAAATGATCATCAAACTTTAATACCATCCATTTTTAATCCATTGTTGAGCACAGTTTGTATAAATGTTTAACCATGTGGTATATCCAATTATAGAAATAACGGTATTCAGTATATCTATTAGAATGAACTGACAGCATTTCTAGCAAATATACTTTTCACTGTAAGCCATTGATCTATTATTTATAAAATTTTCCAGAGATTTACATTTTCAATCTTAATTGGTCACTTTTTGGATATAATCATCCATTAACTAGTGAAAACTGTTTTCAATGTGTGTTATTCATCAGTTACCAGTTTGATATTACATATGCAGATGTTATTCTTGGATATGTGCCCTATTTATAAATTTAAAACTCAGAGAATTTAAAATGACAAAAAATAAATATTTTTAAAGATATGACTAGTAGAAGTATTTTTAATATTTTTAAAAATAAACTCATTAAAATACTTCTTTTAAAGCCGTTTTTGCCATACTTTTATGAAAAGACCTCTTGAACAATAGAAACATTTTCTTTAAAACATTATTAGATACTGCCATCAAACGTTAATCATGTGCATGCAATGCACATTTTCCCATCAATGCAATTTGATATAAAACAAAATAATATATTCACACACTATTCAATTTGAAAATAAGCTCTAAAAAATCTTGAAAATCAGGTAGAAAATACTGCATAGAAGTTAATCATTTCAGTGCAGGTGAAATACCTAGTGGCTACTCAACGTGGCTCTCATATTTAAGCATAAAAATGGCGCACATTTTATTGTTCTACATGGAAATTGCAGCACATAAAACAATATTTCATGTCCGGTCACTTTATGTTGCCTTATTTTTAATGTTTTCAGACATTTTTAAATCGAAAATAACCAGCAAACAATTTCGGTACTTGAAACATAACTCAGTTGATATAGTTACCATAGTTTTTGATAAACTATAAATAAATGTATTGACAAAATGCAATTTAAAAAAAATCCTCTTTTGTAAATATAAATTAAAATATCTCAAGAAATATCTCAAGATTATGCACCAATAGAGTTATCTAAAAAATTTTAGGATATTTTGTTTTCTGTGCATGATGGTATAAAAACAATCTTTATTGTATTTTACTGTTCTTTAGTTGTAGTTGAAAGAATGTCATTTTTCGAACAAAATTCCAAGATGTTAGATTTTTCTCATTACTAAGTTTCTACTTTGAGCAGTTTATGTTGTGTAATTCATCCCTTAGTCAATCTCACTCAGCTGTATGATATAAATAATGCTTTTGTAAATGTATAGCTCAAATTATGCTAATTTGATTTTTTTCCCCTTCCAGTTTGCTGAGTTAGAAACAATACTTGGTGATTTTGAGAGAGTAAGAGCAATTTATGAGATTGCCATTAATCAGCCTAGACTAGACATGCCAGAAGTTGTATGGAAAGCATACATAGATTTTGAAATTGAACAAGAGCAATTTGACTTGGCTAGACAATTGTATGAACGGCTACTAGAAAGAACACAGCATGTGAAGGTTATTTTATTTATGTATTACATATGTGATTTTTATGTACATTTTTTATATCATTCTATTGTTTCTACAAAACTCTTATTTCCTGTTTCTAAAATTCTGGATTTGTTTCTAAATCTCTGTTTTAATTTTATACTATTTACGGTATACATAACAGAGTGTGAAATAGGATGTGCAGCTTTATGAAACTCACACAAAATTAATAAAATCCGATGCAGAAAAAATTATGGCACAGGAAATTGTGTGGGCTTGCCATCGCTCTTCACATTACCATCCTCCTTAAATTTTGAAAATGAAAGTGAAGAACGTAGCTGACCACGTTTCCATCTAAAAATTCTACACTTCTTGAAAATTTCATCAGCAGCTCCTATTTTTCCCGAAGCAGCTTCATCCAGGACCAGCACGACATTTTTTCCCATTCTTCACTAGTTGTAGCTAGGTGCTTTTTTAATGATGTAAAAAAAATTTCATTTTCTCCAAGTGTGCAGCACAGCTACCAATTCTTCTGATTTATCTGGTAAGTTTCTGACTTTCAGGCATCTTTCTGATTAGAAACTAATTTCTTTCGATTTTCCAATCACAAACCAAAAATCCCCTACTTTTTCTCGATTCCACTACAAAAAATCCTTAATATTTTTAATCCTTGAAAATAAGAAACAAAGTCTCTTCACTTCCTTTTTGATGATTGGCAAATTTATTCTATCTACACAGAGAATAGCGGTCATGAAGATGCACCCACTGGTACTTGTAATACTCTGTGATTGCATGAATCATTCAGGCAGAAAAGGAAGTTATGTAACCAAACAATCCTCCTGTTGTTGTTGTTGTTGAGACCCAGACCATTCGACCTACCAGAAAGGTGTAAGGTAACTGTGTGGACGGCCGGGAAGTGCCACCCAATTTAGACCGGAACCCAGTGGGGAAGGCATCCACAGGGATCGTATCCTCCTTCCCCTACCACAAACCTCTCGGAAACAATCCTCCTGTTGTAAAACATCGCCAATCTAGTTTTCTGATCTGCAACCACAACCCACATGAATGTGTTTAGTGATCATTGTATTAGTTGTTGCTAATTTTTTTTATTCCAATACATGTATTTATTTTTTATCTTCTCTAGTAATATCTAGTTCATTAAAAACACGGTATTACCAAAGTTATAAATAAAATTACTCTAGTATTTTCAGCTTCATGCAGAAATCAAGACTCTGTGAAAAGTATGCATTTTGTACACGTTGTAGATGCGATATCAAAATCCCACATTGAAGAAAAAATGACATTCTTCTACATGCAAAAACAGAAAAGCACAAGGATAATTTCAAAGTTACAGATAGTAATACCTCCATAAAATCTGTATTTTTTAAAAATGATGATGTTTCAGTGATAAATGTAGCATGCTTATTTGCATTGTTCCTCGTTGAACATAATTTGCTTGTATCCTACAGTAATCACATTGAAGCATTATTTTAGAAAAGGTTTCCCGACAGCACTAATGCAAAAAAATATGGCTGTGCTCGAACCAAAACATCTGTAATCTTTCAGGAAATGGCAATTAAAGAGCAAAATGAAATGATTTCATCCTTAAAAACATATGCTTTCTCAATAGCAACAGATGGGAGGATGGATGCAGATTTGAAGCTATATCTGATTGTTGTAACATTTTACAATCCGGAATGTGGTTTAATTAAAAAGTGTCTGTTATCTATATCATCTTTAGAAGGTGATTTAATATTGGAAATTTCCTGGAAAGTACACTTGATTCCAAACATATTCCCAAATCAAATTGTATTGCACTCAGTTGTGATAATACATCTGTTATGACAGGTCTAAGTTAGGTGTAGTTGCTGTCTTAAAATAAGTGTATGAAAATATTTAAGTGATTGGATGTAGTCGTCACTTAATAAATCTGACTGCTGAAAAAAGGTGAAGCAAGTTTGTCTTTCAAAATTGTGAGATCTTAGTCCATATTTTTATATTATTTGCAAAAGAGTTCCAAAGGAAAATACATGCTTAAAGTTTTGCAGTAATTTCATGAGGCAGGCATTAAGAAGATGCTAAAGCATGTTAGTATACACTGGCTTTCAGTTGGATGATGTGTTGACAGAATTATTGACCAATGGGAGCCTTTAGTAAGTTTTTTTTAAAGAGAGCAATGAAAAAGAAATGCAATTTATGAAAAAATCCCTACAGATTCTAAAATAAAAATTCCTTTCTGTATGATGGTCTAGTGATCTATGTAATGACAGTTGTCAATTGACTGTAAGCCGAAATATGTATAGTTGGCATCATATAAAACAAGGCATAATAGAAATCTACAGTAAATATTGAGAAGGGTGTTGAAGAAGGGAATTTCAGCAGTTGATATCACTTTTTCCAGTATTTCGGAGTATGCAAAGGATTTTTTTTTTCATTGTTGGCTACGTTCATGTTTGCTGCTTTCTCAATTGGTGTCATGTGTTGTGTTTTTGATTTGAAGCGGAAAGACTGTTGTATGTCTGCCAGTTGTTTATTTATTTGAATTGCTTAATTATGAATTATTAAATGATTCTAAAAAAGAACTAAAGAAATATCTTCATTGGGAGTTAGTGTAAATCGACAGTAGAGAATATACAGTTTCTTGTAATCAGATAAGCCGCTTTAAGCAACCAGGCACATGTGTGTGGTTACTTTTTTACCAATCAGTTTTTTAAATAAAATTAACGAAATTACACCAATCATAATCCCAGTCACTTTTTTAAAAAGCTCTTAACTCGCAATAGTTTTCTTGCGGTATCTGTCAACCGCATAACTGACTGCTGTGCGGGCATAGTGCCAGTTCTTAGCTAACCTTCAGCTACCAGCTTGATCGCTTTTTTTTAAAAGCTCTTAACTTACAATAACTTTTTTTCAGTAGTTGTCGACCATGTAGCTGTCCACTGCATGGGCATATGTAATCTGAGTGCATCTGGTGTAGGCATAGTAGCCGTTCATAGCCCACCTTTGATCAACTTGGTTGCTTTTTTTTAAATCACTTAACTTGCAATAACTTTTTTTTAAGTAGTTGTCGACCATGTAGCTGTCCACTGCATGTAGCTGTCCACTGCAGAAAAGCTATTGTATACAATAGCTTTTCTACAGTAGCTGTCAACTGCATAATTGCCCATTGTGCAAGTGTATGATATCTGGGTTTACCCGGTGCGTGAGCATATCAACAGTTCGTAACCCACCTTCAATGACCAGTTCAGTCACTTTTATTAAGAGCTCTCAATTTGCAACAACTTTCATGCAGTAGCTGTCAACTACTAGTTGTCAACTACATAGCACCTGCTGTGTGGACATGATACACCTTAAATAAATGCCCTTGGACCACTGTGTAAGTCTTTGGCTGCTATGTTATCTTTATTAATTTAAATGAAAAGCAAAATCTGTAACTTATCACACTTTAGAAAATTAAAAATTCTAAAAAAAAAAAGGAGCCAAATTTACCACTATTACTACTACTAAGGTATTTAACATTTTGCTACATTTTAATACACTTTATTAATTATTTCATTATTTAGATTTAAGTCCCTACTCAGATAGTAAGAATACCTTTCCCTCCTTCAGTCCTTACAGAATTTTAGATGTGTACAGTGATTTTGGCATGACATGAAAATCTCCCTGATTTCTATTTTCCAAGATTGTCAGCTATGTAATATATGTTTGACTGTAGTTATGATACATAGGAATAAATACTTTTAAAAGTCTTAGGACATATTATTTCCAAATGAAATGTAATATGTATGAGTCGCCCAGGTGGTGTAGTGGATAGCGTGTTCGGCTGCTGTCTAGAGGGCTCGGGTTCGAATCCCGAATAAGGCATGGAGGCTTGTGTGGCTACTGTAACTGGATTTCGATCTGTTGTGGTCACGTTAATTGAATTTAAAAAAAAAATATTAAGAATAATTTCAAAATTTTCTGGAAAATTCATTATCTTTTAATAATGTTTACTATTGAACATGCACATTGATGATAAGGGAAAAGACCCATCTGAGAAAAGACTTTATTAAATATGTAATTAATTTGTTCAAAAAGCTTAAATTATACATAAGTAATTGAATATATCTACAACTGATCCTGTCAAATTTAATGTTGCATTACCCAAATGGCATTATTTAAAGTGCATGAATATAGAATAGGTGTCATTTATACACACCTATTCATAATTAAAAATATAATGATGTTTAGCTTATTCAAATGCACCAAAGCTCATCACAGTTTTAGATGTCCTTTAAGTCATACCATTTTAATATATATTTTATTTATTTACAGGTATGGATTAGTTATGCTAGATTTGAACTGGGATGTGGTGAAGGAACGGATGCCATTTTGCAATCACGTCATATTTATGAGAAAGCAAACAAAAGTCTGCGGAATATTAGTGAAAAAGAAGAGCGCTTGATGCTTTTGGAGGCTTGGAAAGAATTTGAGGTTTTATAGTCATTTCCTTAATTTTATATATATTTCATATATACACACACACACACACACACACAGTGGAGCCCACACATAGTGACGTCGCAAAGTAAAAAAAAATATATTCTTTATAACTAATATTCGCAGCAACTTATAAAAAGTTTAGGTACGAAGTAAATGGTAAGAGTAACATATCTTACTGCATGTTTCTTTTTTATTATTTCCAATGGCTGGGGCACATAAACAAGATACAAAGTACAAAAACACTAACATAAAAAACAAGAACAAAAGAACCAACAAGAGTTCAAAATATTACCAAAGGTTATTGCCCCAATAGTCCACTTACCTCCCAATATCTGGAAGCATCAGTAGCATCATGAATGCACATGGATGTCTTATATTGTAAGACACAAAATCAGTGTAATAAGGTTGAAATGTAATGTTTTTAATTTACATTATAGAAATCTGTAATTTTCTTTTAAACATGAATTTACATCCTGTTATATCTAAATTGTCACTGTAGTAGTTAACTTTGTGGGCATTCATTGTTGAGTATGTGTTAAATAAGCTCAATATATGCGAGTGTCAATTGCTTTACAGTTTAAGGTTTAAATGATTACATTAATGTGCTGTGTTAGTGTGGCTAAAAATTCAAATTTATTTTTCCTCATGCAGTGCCTTCTAATTTTTCTTTCTGTTATGTCAACAACTATGCATTGATAACATGACAAGTAAATTATTTATGATTCTGAATAGGTTTAACAATTTTAAATTATTTTTTATATTATTCCTTTAGATCAACATTTTAAATTTGCGATTTCACAATCTTGTTTTAGCTCAAAATAGAATCATTTTATAATGTTTCAGGAGTGAGTGTATTTAAAGAAAGTAGTAAATTATACCTGCAGATGTTAGTACATAGGTATTAAAATTTTTTATATATTTATAAATTTAAACTTTTTGATGTGAATAATATTTATGCTTAGGATATCTGTGGCAGAAATCAGAGCATTATGGAAAAATGTAAATGCTTTGAACTTTTTACCACTGAACTTAATAGATAAAAGTGTAAATAATTTTTCTTGTTTAGTCGGAAATATGGTCCAGATTCTGAATATATAAAAATAATTTCAATATTTTAGCGTTTTGAACTTTTTTTTTTCAAGAAAATTTAAAGTATTTGTCCAAGTGAATATTTTTATTCCCCTTTTCTTACTTTTACTCGAAATATATTCGAAGCTATAAAAGATAGTAAATGATAAAATATGTATTTGGAAATTTAGTTTCTAAATTTATATTTAAAAAAAAAAAGCTGTGATATACTTTTTGACTAATCATTTTGTCAAGTTAGAAAAAAATTGAAAGTTTTTCGTTCTTCAAATTTATACTGCTTTTATCATAAAAACTAGAAGTACTACCTATGAACAATAAGCAAGAATTTGTAGCTCTTTGAAAGCATGTTAGTGTATGTAATTGGATTTTGGATCAAGCTCCATTTTTTCTGAACTAGAGGGAGAGCCCGCCCACTGTTTGCCGATGTTCACCATTCCTCATAACTTGATTCATGACTCTGTAGGCTTTGCTTTGTGATCTCTTTTATTCCGCATGCTACTCTGGTATAATATTCCCATTGGGGTCGTCCCTTGTTCAATTGTACTTATTAATCCTAGATCTCACTTTGTGAGCTATACGTTTTGCTGCCTGTTCTTAATTCAGTAATAAAGAATTGCATTTCCTCTGTTTAAATCAATAATTTAAATATTACTTCTTTTGAAATAGCAACAGCTTTATTTTTATCCGATTGTAACCAAAATAGGAGGCAACATACGGCAGCATATTCTAAATCATCATGTCAAATCTGAAATCATTTGATGCCATAGGTCCAGCACTAGCCATGACGAGAAATATCTCTATTTTTAAAAGATTTTGTCAGCGGCAGCTGCACACAACTTTTTTTTTTTAATATAGAGAGAAATGTATCTGTCTGAGTAAGTTTTTATTTATTTTGCTTTCACTTGAAATATCTACGAAACTGTAAAGGATAAATATAAATAGTAAGGGACTAAAATATGCATTAGGAAATTTTTTTTTCTAGATTTATATATTTTTCAAGTCTTTTAGCTTTTGGGAAGTTGAAGATTGAAAAAAATTTGAGAGATTTTATTTTAAGTGCATGTGCACATCTCATTATGCCCTCTCCTGTTGTTTTTGATATAAATAAAACATATGAACAGCTCAAACAGCTGCTAAAGTAATACAGTTGAACTAACTTCGTGAAGAGCAATATACAACACAAAGTTAATTGTATTGACCAGTTTTAAAGGAAACATAACCTTCTTCGCCAGGACACACAGGAAGCACAACCTTCACTCATAAGAGAAAGATTGGCGACTAATACACAAACAGAAAATGTGACTGAAGCAGGGAAAGGATATTGCGAATGGCAAGAGAAGATATAAGGGTAAAACATCCCAGTAGGAAGGAAAAGAGGTGGACACTTTGAATGAATGGTAAAACACCAAAGAGGAAAGTGAATATACAACATATGATTCAGATCACTTGTTCAGTTGTTCATAAAAGCCCAATTTGAATAATACAATATATTAGCTCTTTTAGCTTCTCAAAACCATTTTTTGTGCAACTTATTTTTCTTATTTTGTTTAGTATCCTCTCCCCCCCCCCCCCCCCCCTCAGTGCTGGTTTGGCCATTTGATTTGAATTGAGATTTTATAAACAACTGAACAAATGATTTGAATCCTGTGCTGAATATTCACTTTCCTTTTTGGTATTTTACCATTCATTTAGTGTGTCCCACCTCTTATTGTTTCCTCTTGGGTTGTTTCACTTTTTTTTTCTTATCTCACCATTAGCAACACCCTTTCCCTGCTTCAGTCACATTTGCTGCTTTTGCATCAGTTGCATCAGTCATCTTTCTTTTGTGACTAAAAGTTCTTGGGTGCCCTGGCAAAGAAGGCTGTTTTTGCCTTCAAAACCAGTTGATACTATTAGTTTTGTGTTATATACTGCTCTTAAGTTATTTAAGTTGCAATAAATAAACTATATTTCTCATTTCAGAAAAAGGTATCTTGTATACCTTTTTAAAATTATTACTTAAATTAGACTATTAAAAAAACTTTAAACTTTTTTTTAAATTTTACTATTATTATTAGTTTTACTTAATTTAACACTATAGTAGCATTATATTGATCTCTGCTAAAAAACATTCCTGTGCACCCAATTAATGGTTGCACTTAATGACTTCTGCATTTTGCAATTTCAGAAAAGAGTTGTCTGCAATTTTCTTTGTAAAACAGTCATTTACAACCCTTTTGGATGAAAAAGGAGTTGCATGAATGGCAATGTTGAACATTTTACGATGGCATCAAGGTAATTAGGCTGATAGATTTATTGTGGGAGTTTTGTCCAATTGGATCTTTCGACAGGCAGCTCTCGCTCACCTACATGCAGTTTGAAGATGCTTTGCACTTCAAGTAGCTGATTTTTATTCTTAGCTCTGCATCTCTGATCCTGTCAGACTAAGTAATTGATTAGAAGATACAAAAGAGAAGTCCAATGAGATGATCAGCCCAAAATCAAATATACAAGAGTTACATAGTGTAGAGGTTTAAGTCTCAAGAATGGGATACTCTGATGTACTTATTATAAAACTTTAATTTTCACCCCTTAATAAAAATCATATGAAATGTTATATATATATATATATATAAAATATTAAAAACATCTAATAAAGTATATCATTCATTTATAGCCCCAAATAACAAAAAACAGTCAGTTTGGATATTTGATATTTGACCTATTAACCAGAGTAAGACAACTAGGTATTAATATCAAACTTTCACTCTCAAAAGAGTGAACCAACCACATTTAATGTGTAATAAATTATACAAATCCCATTTTTACTATATTAACTTTACACCAATTTTTGAAAAATTCTCTTCTTTTTTACCAATTAAAAATGTACATTTACTCAAAGCTTATAAATACTCTATTCCCTTTAGTCGAAAAGTCGATAACTGTAATCTTTTGTTAAAACAATTAAACAACTCTTTCTTGTTCGTGTTTTGAACCCAATTGTCAACCATTTATAGACAAACATCATGGGCACGTAATTACAGGAAACTTCAACATCATTGTGGAGCCCACACTAAAAACGATACTTAGTTATGGATCTAAATACAGACTTCCACTTTTATTCAACAAACAAAAAGTTCTTCAAGCAATTGCAATAGATCTTGATAAATGTATAATATATAAATTATTGAGTAAATACAACTGCCCCATTGAAGCCTTTAAAAGCTGGTAAGAACAAATCACCTGGTATATAAAAAATTTGCTCTATCAATTACCTACATAGTCTTATTAATTTAATTATAAAGGCATTTTTAAAGAGATAAAATTACTGCAAACTAGCAAACTAAATTTGTCCTTATATATGCTGATAGAGCTGCCAGTAACTATGTGTTTATTTGCAAAAAAAAATTATTTGGAAAAACTTAATAAACAACTCACTATATCTGTATCATTAACAGCTATCCAGCAAAGTCAGTCAATTATCAATAAACAAATTATAGCATACTACAAACTTCTTAAATTATAACATAATCTAAATTATCCATATATGGTACTTATACTAAATTCCATAAAACTCCAATTATATTCAGAAATCAGAACAGACACTTAATTCATATACAAATGCAGCTGATGAAAAACTACTTTCTATTCTAAATTTCTATATGCACTGAACAGCAAACTCATAATGTAAAAAATAGCATAGAACTAGTGGAAAACTTAGAACAGCTTCAAGTTATTTATGATATTAAAACTTTTGATTTTAAAGACCTTTCTAATAACATAGACATACATGATTTATATAAAGTAATCATAAGTTTATATGAAACATATGCTAAATTTCATTACCTAACAATTTCAAAATTTAAAACTTTATTAAAATTAATTCTTTACAACCAATATTTATTTATTAAAATTTATTCTTTACAAGCAATATTTATCTCAGGGTACTTGCATTTACAAATTAGCACAGGGTATTCCACAGGGAGGAATCTCATCTATCATTCTGGCCAATTTATATCTACATTTTTATGAATATTGAGCACCACTTCCATATTCATCTCATATATATCGTTTCATTGATGATCTCAGTACTATAAAAATTTCTAAAAATGCACCAAACTTAACATTTCAATTTTATCCTCTTAATCTGCAACTTATTGAAAATGTTTACTCTTCACCCTGGATCAACTACTTAGATGTTAGTTGACACTTTCAAACTGCTGATAATCTTCCATTTAAGATTTATGACAAAACTGCATCACATACACTTTCAAAGTCAATAAAATTCAACATTTTTCATCAAACCTTTCAAAATCTGTGTTTAAAAATATTATTCATAATCAATACGAATTAAAACAAAGTTTTATTATATTCTTAATCACATTGAAATTTATATGTTATCATGTTTATTCAATGGCTTTGTTATATGTTTTGTTATACTTGTTGTTTTTTATCCAATTTTTCAATATATCTACCTTGGGCCATATGCATAATTTCTGTAATAAATATTACAGTGTGCATACAGAAACGTAGATTTGTTATGAAATACATACCCATGTTTATTAATTACTAGCCGCCTTTGGCGACCAGCCTGTTCGCAACCCTTGAAAATGCTGATTGTGGCAAATTCCATTCGTGGCAAACTCGTTGGCGCGACCTACCAGAAAGGTGTAAGGTAACTGGTTGGACGGCCAGGATGTGCCACCCAATTTAGACCGGAACCCAGTGGGGGCGGCATCCACAGGGAACGTACCCTCCTTCCCCTACCACCAACCTCTCGGAAAAACATACGGACCCATATGTTTAACGTGATCGTACTCCGTGTCAGTGGCGGAAATCGAACCCGGACCTACCGCGTGCAATTCCCGCGCGCTAACCACTGGGCTACTTCGCCCTCCGCGACAATCTCCATAACTTTATTTTTATTCACCCAATTTAGACCGTACCCTCCTTCCCCTAACATCAACCTCTCGGAAGGACTCACGAACCCACATGTTTAACGTGATCGTACTTTGCGTGAACGTGGCGTAAGTTTTGGCAGTGGCGGGAATCGAACCCGGGCCTACTGAGTGCAATTCCCGCGCGCTAACCACTGGGCTGCCGCGCCCTCCGCGACAATCTCCATAACTTTCTATATATTCACCCAATTTGGACGGGAACCCAGTGGGGGAGGCATCCACAGGGACCGTATCCTCCTTCCCCTATCACCAACCTCTCGGAAGGACTTACGGACCCACATATTTAACGTGATCGTATGCCACATAAACACGACGGCAGTTTTGGCAGTGGCGGGAATCGAACCCGGGCCTACTGCTAACTTCCCGCGCGCTAATTTGCAATTTAAAATGACCATATGCTTAATTCCATCATCCTCATTCCATTGTTTCATTGTTCCATCATTTAAAATATCCAAAAGTTAAAATATACATTTAAAAACTCCATATCGTTCCATCATTTAAAATATAAATATAATAATTTATATGGAGTAAAGGAGCTCTATTCAGAACCGTGACGTCACCTCCACCTTGACGTCCCCACCCACCACCTTCCCTCCTTCTGCGGGGGAGAAACGCCAGTTAAGAAGCGGCACGCCGAGAAATTGAAATTCGGAAACTTTTAAAATCCCGATCCTGTGGGCAATACGGAATATTTCCTGACCAGATTGGTCTTGTAAGAATGCCAGATGTTTGACCTTTCTAAAAATGTAAATTATTAGTCGAAATTATGAGTACTTTTTACTATGCGAGAATTTAAAAACCAAAAATACTTTTCTTGAGCAAAAAGTGACTTTTGTTTTAAAATCTTTAAAAAATATTAGAAATCGAAATTCAGATTTGAAATTGATATATTTTTACTCGCAATTGTCAGCTCTTTCCGATGGTGTGATTTGTTTTTTCCTACGATGTCCGGATCGTGGGAAAAAAAGGGCAAAAATGGCAAAAAACGGTCGAAATCGCATAAAACATTAAATAACAAAAAAAATAATTAAAATTTTAAAAATCGGTTTTCACGTGTCCCCTTCCCTCCCCCCCGGGTCTCCGATTGCCAAATTTCGTAGCTCTCCGACGCGCGGTCGCGAAACGTATAGTGTATAAGACACACAGACACACAGACATTGCCTTTTATTATTTAAGATTTCCGTCTAAATTTAGCATTCGGCGAATTCTAATTTACTTTCGATTCTAAAACTTGTTCTTAAATTTTATTCCAAATTGATAACACTCCAATTCTGTAATTCGGCTTCTTGATGTTTTCCCGCCAGTTTCGGTAAACCTTGGCGTATTGTTACATTCCCACGCTGTTGTACATTACCGCGAATTCACATTTCATATTCTTAAGCATTGGAACCCTTTTCTTGTCATGAACTTGCGCAATCATATTAAGACACTTCAGTCAGAATATTGGTGATCAAAATCAGTTGACGATGTAATTCCAAGGCAATAGGATGTGTTCTCACCCGGGGGACGAAGAACAGAATGTATTCATAAAAGAATGTATCTAAAATTATATTAATAATGAAGTAAATTGTTTAAGTCGCTTTTTAATGTAATTTCGAAGAGTCGCGAGATTTGTTCATCATAGATTGATTATTCTGAGATGGCTAGCCGGCGCAAACCACTATCGGATCCGCCGTTGTATTCAACGAATATTGCTCTATAATGTTGGAAATCTATGTGTAACTTCAAGTATTATCGCCAATAATTTTGATGTCTGATACTCCTTGATGTTTATGATTTGAAACATGATAATTTCTCATCAAATAAACAAAAAGGTAAATTTAAAGGATTCGAGTCATCATTTCTTATCTTCTACTATCATCATGCCACCACTAGCTCCAATCGGTGTATACAATGTGTTGGTACCCTTGCCACGTCAGTGCGGATCTCCCATCTTCTCCGATGTCAGTGAGAAACCGCCCGCAGCGATCACGCTCCAGTTGCTTATTGTGCAATCCTATTACTTATTATTACAGATTTCCATTATCTCTGAACCAAGGATGGCACTTGAAAACATCCATGGTTTTGGAAATACTATTATTTTATTTTATTTTATTTTCATTCTTTGAAGGGATTTTGTTACAATTTTCAATGGAAGCTGATAAAGGCTTAACTCCATATGTTGCTTTTTCTGCTTGATACTGTACTGCTCTTTCATATTTCTTATACCTTCATCATGTATGTTAATACAGGGAACAAGGGGTTTAGTACCTGTATTACATAACACAGGAACTTTAGTGATTTTTAAAAATTTTATTTGGGTAATGTTACAGGCTACTGCCATGAATTTTCTACTTGATATCTTACAGATATATTTCTCTATATATAATTTACCTTATATTTAGAACAGGGAGCAAGGGATTTAATGCCTGTTTTTTGTATAACTGGCTTTTTCCCATGCACATCGTTGAGTAACACAATTTTTCATTTGCTGTTCACACACCATCAATTAATAGAGGATGAGTAACAAGTATTTGATTATATTACAAGAAATTAAAATTATAATATATACACAAATATATATATTTGCCTATTTTATAGGTGGAGTTTGGAGATGCTCAGTCACAAGAAGATATCGAAAAACTAATGCCCAAGAAAGTTAGAAAACGAAGGAAAATTGAAGCAGAAGATGGGGTATGTACATTATGTATTATTTTGTAGCAATTTTTCTCTTTCACGTTTCTGTTTAATAAATCTGTACATAGCTAATTAAAATTACACTCCTGTACCAAAAAGCTCATTTTATGATTTGTTAATTTCTACTTTATTAATTATGCAAATATTGTTTTCAGAAAGATTTAGTTTAAAAGTTAAATTTTCTTATTTTATCATACAGTTCCTGCCCTACCATTTTTTGTGATTGAAGTTCACAGCTTGGAACTGGGCAAAAAAAAAAAAAAAATTCATTTATGGAGAAAAGTAAAATACTAAAGCGTTAAGTTTACATTGGATGTTTTGAAATTTGTAGCTCAATACTTATAACAATAAATTGATTGCACATTTAAAACAGCTAAATGATATATCTGTGAAATTCAAGAAACCAGAATATTGGATGTCTAGTGGATCTCCTATTGGATGTCTCCAGCTGCAGACAATCTTATGAATCATCATCAATTGTCTTGTTATTTGTAGTGCTTGGAAAATCATTTACTGGAATAAATTGATTTTGAAGCCAAAAGTAAAAATAAAATTTTATATGCTTTTTTCAAAAGTTTACATCCAATTCAAATCAAAATCTTCAGAACACACTTATATTAAAACAATTCTATATTCCAAAAATTGGAATTCTTTTCTTTAAAATTCATGAAATTAAAAAATGTAGCACTTAAGTGTCTAGACCAAAAGTTTGAGACATTGTTTGCAGTACACATGTTATCGTATATATCTTGCATAGCACTCTTCTGCTGAAATCAATTGACTTTTGAAGTCAAAATTTTGATGGATTTTTGACTTTCAGTATGTATTATCTTAAAGATAATTTGAATTTTAAAGCAATCTTGCCAAGTTGGGTTATCCAGGGACCTGAAGTGTACTGAATTTCACTTCTATCCAAAGCTTCGATTTTTATGCTACAGAAGACATATAGGCATCTTTTATTATACAAAATTAGACAGGTATTTTTCTTATGTGTATCAATAAATAATTTTCATGATAAAATTTTAATTATTTTCAAAGAAATCTTAATAATTTTCAAACAAAACTACTTGTTTATGCTTAACACTTCTATACTTAATTACAACATATAAAGAATCTAATATTTTTCGTTCAAAAAATGGCAAAGTCACCCTGACCGTAGCTGCCAACTCTCCTAGATTTACCGAGAGACACCCATCTGTCATCCAGATTCATCATACATACTCATTTCACCATTACTGCAGTTTTCCCACTTCAGCCCCACTGCCGGACATTTTTCTCAGATCCATACAACCATCATAAGTTGCTTTCAGACATCTGAATTTCTATTGGTGCACAACCTTCTAGTGCCAAAAATTCTATCACAGATTGTTGCTTTATTCAAAACTCATAAATAGACTCAAGACTAAGAAATGGTATTACTCAGTGCTGTCACACAGAAAACTGAAACTATGTTCATTTGACCTAAACAGTTTAAAATACCGAACTTCGATTAGAACTGATTTCTCCCACCACTACTAGTGCTACCATCTAGTAGGATACTTTACTTAACCCTTGTATATATCATTTATATGTTTTATCATGTATAAATATTATGTATATGGGGCATTCTACAAAAAACATACTTTTTAGAAGATAAAATTTTTAATTTAAAAGTCTGAACCAAAAAATTTGAAATTAATTTACAAGGTACATCTCTTACTCTTTTTTTATTAATGTAGTTGGTTACTTGTTTATTTATTAATTATGCAAATGATTAAAAAATATTTATTCTCCATTACACAGACACTGTCTACCGTCAGTTACATTCATACTGTAAAGGAGTGTACACGGAAGATACAGATTACTATATTTTACTCTGTGCACATATGAATTTAGGATTAAATTATGAAAGTTGTATTAAAATTGGTGTGTATGAAAAAGACTGTTTAATATAATTATAAAGTTAATTGTTATTTGTCATATTTTACAATGAGAACGGAAAATATCCTGAGTTATGGACCTTTTCAAGCACTATGTGAAAACTGTCATAAAAATTGTCCAACCACATTATATATTTTTAAAATAAATAATAAAAATTTAAATTGGCCTTTTCTGCTTCTGATTCTCTATTTTGCATGATTGAGAGACACACATTTTAGGAGTTTTTATGTATAATTGTATTCTAAATGGAGGATACAGAAAATGTTTGTGGTACAGATTTAAAGTACAATTTTTATTTAAATTTACTTTTTTTTTCTAATAAATTTAAGATTAAATTATGATGCAACTTCTAATAAGTGACAATACTCTAGTCCAAGTGTGCACAACCTTTTAGCACCTGCGGGCCAATTTCACATAGACTAAGAAACAGCGGGCTGCAAGGGGGGGGGGGGGGGGGTTAACCACCCAGCAATATATTTTTAGTAAATACCGAAACAAAAAGTTGAAAGTGAAAATTAAAAACAAATACAGAAATGAACAAAACAACTCACTTGCTTCAAAAACGTACAGACATAGCAAAAATCCTTTTATTGGTTTGTAGAGCTAGTAGGAAATTCGACATTATTTGGTTTTCATTATTCTTTCAATGTTGGATACAGCAATTCGTAGGTTTCCCTCCAAGTATTCGTCAGTTAGACGAGAACGACCTTTTGATTTCACTTGTTTCATTAATGAAAATGATTGTTCACATAAGTAGGTGCTCCCGAATAATGTTATCATTTTTTGAGCTTGAATTTTCAATTTTTCCATTTCACAAGGCAAATAATTTCTGTAAAATTCTAGCAAAGAAACTGCGGAAAATTTAGCTTTCAATTCGGAGTTACTCTGAATTTCGATAAGCTTTATCTAAAAATTGACATGCGCTGTTTCAATATTTGTCGCGAATGGTATTGCAAACACTTCTAAAGATTTCTCAAGTTTTCTAATATCTTGAAATCGATGATGAATTCATTTTGCAGATTTTCTACTAGTGAAGCGTATTTAATAAAGTTGATGGGATCATCTTCACAACTTGCAATAAAATTATTCATTGTTGGAAAATTCAACAATTAACCAGACTTGAGTATATAATTCCATAATGCTAACTTAAACTCAAATGACTTGATTGAGTAAAATAGGTTGTGTATCAGGTTATTTTTCCCCTGAAGCTTGGTATTAAACTCATTCAGATGTTGTGTCTTATCAACCATAAAAGATAAATCCCATAACCATTCCATGTCTTCAAAGTCTGTCACCAGATTATGATCACGACTTTTAAAAAAAGTAATGATCTCCTCACAAGTCATACACTCGCTTCAGCATTTTTCCAGCACTTGTCACTTATTTTACACAAGTTCGTTGGCCATCATCATACTGAGAATCTAACTGGGATAGGAAATCTCAGAACTGACGATGAGCGACTCCTCTGGAACGAATAATGTTTATTACATTAATAATGATTTTCATTACATGTTCCATTTTAATAATTTTTGCACAAAGGTTTTCTTGGTGTAAAAGGCAATGGCATGCTACGATTTCATTCCCCACGGCCTTGCTACATGTTGCCAAATAATTTGCTAATCCTTGGTTTTTTCCCACCATAGCTGGCGCACCATCGGTTGAAATACCATGTAACATTTTTAAGTCCAAATTGTACTTTTCCAAGACTTTCTTCACTTCTTGATAAATATCTGCTCCTTTTGTTGTACTTTTTATTGGAAGTAACGCCAGTACTCCTCCGTAACATTGAAATTACAGTCAATGCCACGAATAAAAATTAACAGCTGTGCAGTGTCAGTGACATCTGTGCTTTCATCTATGGCCAATGAAAACCATGTGAATTCAGAAATTTTCTCTTTTAATGTTTTTTCAATATCTAATGCCATTTCTTCTGATCTTCTTGCTACCGTCGTACGATTAAGGCTTATCTTCAAAATAATACCTTTTTTCTCCGGAAACGGTATATTTGCCACTTCTTCCAAGCATTCTTTAACCAACTCTCCATCTTTGTACGGTTTCAGTTTTTTAACTAAAATTTTTGACACTACAAAACTTGCCTTGACTGCAATTTCTGAATCATCAATCACTCTTTTGAAAATATTTTGTTGGTTTGTAAACTTATGTTGCAAATCTTTAATTTTATCCTTTCTCATTTGTCCCAACAACTCTTTGTATTTGCCAGCATGCTTTGTATCATAATGTCTCTTTACATTGTGCTCCTTTATTACAACAATAGTTTCTTGGCAAATTAAACATGTTGCTTTGCCTTTGTTCTCTACGATAAAATAACTCTCACCCCATTTCTCCTGAACTGCACGATTCTCATCACCGACTTTACGCTTTTTAGACATAGTCACAGAAGTTATAACGTAAATCGTATCAAACCAAAATGTTTTATTTATCGACCTTCAACTACTCTTTAACTTTGAGTCTTTGACTATACTCAGGAAAATGTTAACTGGAAACAAAAACAAATTCTCCTCCTACAACAAACACATTCCAGTTTCCAGTGTAGGTTTGCCGTATGGAAAATTCTTGCCAACAGCAAGCCAACGAAGGACTACCATGGCAGGGTATGAATTCAAACATTCCATTTCTCATTGTAAAAAATAGACAATTTTTAATTTAAAGCTATTTGATTTGCTCTTTTTATTTGTTTTGTAGTCGAAATCTTAAAGAAAATTTGATATAAAAAATATTTTTTTTATAAAATTTTATGATGCAGTTTTTCTTTTCTTTTTTTGCAAAAGTCTAGTAATATTTTTTTTTATGTGTTCGCCGCCATCCTCAGCTTGGCGACGGGCCACACACAATTAGGCCGCGGGTTGTGCACAACTTCTCTGGTTTATTAAAAATATTAAAAATATAGTATTAGTATTTAAGCCGTGGTTGAGAATGTAGCTAGAGAAAATGAGTTGTGACATGTAACGAAGGTATACAAGTATCCCTCCATTTATTAAAGAAACAATGAATGCAGCAATTAAATGTCTTCTTTAATTAGTACTATCAAATAAAATCACCAAGAAAAATTATTTTACTTACTGTATAAAAAATAAATTATTACAAATTAAAAATGTTACATTTTTTTGTAGAATGATCCATATATATATAAAATGTGAGAGAAAAACAAAAATTGTTAACAACATAAGTGGGCACAAAAGTATGCTGACTACTGTTAGAATAGTAAAAAATCTGATGTGGGCAGCACATGACTTTCCCTGCAGATTTATTTACATACACGTTCTCTTTATTTTAATTAAATTTAATTCACTTTTAATTCAATTTTCGTTCTAATTTGGTAACTGGACTTATTTTCAAAGCTGGCATAGAGAAAATATGAAAAAACTTAAATATCTCGATAACAGCTAGTCCTAGTGTAATGGGGTTGGTCTTATTATTTTCTTCGTTAAAAATTACGTATAAAACAAGCATTTAATGGATATATTTGAGCATATGCAGTTTTTTATTTTAGATTTTGACGATATTTGCTGGCCAATTTGCTAGAAAAGACAGGTTATTTCTTTCTGAATCATACCAAAATCTAATCAGCACCAGGGTAACCCACAAGTGACTTATCTACCGAATTTTGTGAAATTCGGTCTATTAGCTTTTCAGCAAAAGTGGATACAGGCTTTTGCAAGCCATTTCGTGAAACAAGGCGGGTTCTTTTATCCCAAATCGTACCCAAAACTAATCAGCACCAGATTCGCCCACAAGTGACTTACCTACTAAATTTTATGAAATTCGGTCATTTAGATTTTTACTTAGAGTGGATACAATATCTGCACAGACACACACACAGACTTCACGCTAAAAATAGTTTTTTTGTATTCTAGAGGTCTCGAAATGCGTAGATCCGACGAAAATTTGAGTTGTGATTTTCGGCATGATTCCAATACTTTCCCTATACATTATCATGTATTGCAGGGAAAGTAAAAATCTGATGTGGGCAGCACATGACTTCCCTGCAGACTTATATCCACGTTCTCTTTATTTTAATTAAATTTAATTCACTTTTAATTCAATTTTCGTTCTCATTTGGTAACTGGACTTATTTTCAAAGGTGACATAGAGAAAATACGAAAAAACTAAAATATCTTGAGAACGGCTAGTCCTAGTGTAATGGGGTTAGTCTTATTCTTTTCTACGTTAAAAATTACGTATAAAACAATCATTTAATGGATATATTTGAGCATACGTAGTTTTTTATTTTAGATTTTGATGATTTTTGCGAGCCATTTTGGAAAAAAAGCCAGGTTATTTTTTTTCGAATCATACCAAAATCTAATCAGAACCAGGTTGACCCACAAGTAACTTATCTACCGAATTTTGTGAAATTCAGTCCATTAGTTTTTCAGCTAGAGTGGATATAGGCTTTTGCAGGCCATTTCGCAAATAAAGGTCCTTTATCCCAAATTGTACCCAAAACTAATTAGCACCAGATTTGCCACCAAGTGACTACCTACCAAATTTTGTGAAATTCGGTCAATTAGCTTTTAGTTAGAGTGGATACAAAATCTGCACAGACGGACACACACACACAGACGTTACTCTAAAAATGTTTTTTTTGTATTCTAGAGGTTTCGAAAGACATAGATCCGTCGAAAATTTGAGTTGTGATTTTCGGTATGATTCCAATACTTTCCCTATACATTACCATGTATTGCAGGGAAAGTCAAAATGGAACCACATTGTTAGATAATGGTTTCTATTAAGGGGGCAGGGGGCTGAAAGTATAATGTTGTAAAAATATGTTTCTGAGAAATATCGATAGTATAAATTAATTTATAAGCAGCCCATCAACCAATAGCTTATAAAAATAAGAAGTTGAAACATGCTACAAAAATCAAATATAGCAAAGACTGCTGTGCTCTTGAATACTAATGGCAAGTGATTCATAGCTCTTTTATGAACCGCTCTTTCAGGAACATTATAGTTGGATGCCTAACAAATGTAAGTACATGACTTGTGAATCACTAATTCATTATTGTATAGTTAACAGGATACAATGCAGTGAAGATAATGAAAATAATTTAGGCATTAAATTTATTATAAATATAATTATTATTAAGTACACATAGAATTAATGTAAATTAGCTGTAATTTCTATATAACATGAGAAAGCATGTCAATTATATCTAGTTTTGAAAAAAGTGCTTTCCTCTAAAATTTTAATAAGATCTAACTTTTCTTTTGTTTCTTTGAACTTTTTATCAAGATTCGACCAGAATTTGCCAAAATGCATAATTGCATGTCTGGTATGCACCGAAATACCTGTTTACTCAAAATTATACCAGTGTATAAAAATACGCATAATGTTTTTAGCAATAAAATGAAAAAAAAAAAAAAAAAAAAAAGAATTATGAGTTTTCAATGAATAGGCATAGTATATGTATTAATTTTTTTCTTAATTTCCATTACAACTTAGTTTTACGCCTTCCAATATGTTTCGCATTGCTTAGTATGTTGGACTGAAAAGGCAGGGCAGAGAATCAAATATATATGAAAATTGACGTTTAAAGTTAATAATTCAATAATATTTTTACCATTTTATCAATCACCAAACTACTTTTGAATTGTTAGGAAATGCGTATTTGGCAATATAAGTAATTAAAACAGCATAAGAATCTTTTATTGATAAATAAAATATACTTATGCTGTTTGAAAACTATTATATATAAAGCATATCTGCATTTGTAAATAAAAACCTCTATTAAGAAAATACCATAAAGCAAATATAATAATACCAAACAATTTTAAACAGAAAATGAGTGTTCTTCAGAATAAAAGAAACAGAGCAGATAAGTATTGTTTATTGTTGTTTTTGAAAAATATAAGATTGATTTATACTCTTACCCATTAATTTTTTTTTTTTTAAATACTCCCCACTCATACTCTCCCTCAAAGTTTAGAAAGAGAGTAAAAATACCCTTAAAAAATCCTTTGTAGCGATCTGGACTTGCCTGTACTTTATTAATTTGTATTATGCGTAAAATTTTTTTAACTAAATCCTTTCTTTATAAATCTTGTTATCTCTGTCTCTCTGTAATTAATTTAATGTATTATACAATTGTTTTCTGCCATTAATGTCTCTTTTATGTTTGCAGTCTGATGGAGGCTGGGAAGAATACTGTGATTACATATTTCCATCAGATGAAGTTGCTCAACCTCATATTAAATTGCTTGAATATGTCAGAAATTGGAAAAAGACCCAAGATGTTATGCCTGATGAAAATCTAAGTCCTGAACCCGAGAGTCCATAAAGTTAAAAACTAAAAGCATTGTACATAAATCAATTCTTGTAAAGAAAAAAAAAATCATAAATTCATGTATAAATATTCATTTCACTGTAAATACAAGATGCACAAGAAAAAAAAAATATTTTCCAATACTTATATTTCATTTTGTGCCATCTATGGGACTACTATTGTATTTGAAGTAAATAAAATGTATTTTAAGTAAACAAAATTTTCTTTATTAAACATAAAACTAGACAAATTCGATAATTTAAAATTTTGTTTGGCAATGGAATTTTTAGCATTGGTTGAGTACATGAAAAATATGCAATATCAAAGTTGCTTGTAATAAAGAAATATTACATGATTATTAGTTGAATTGTTTGCTCATTCTTTATTATTAAATAGTGGTAGACCAGGTCTTCAGATTGATATTGCTTCTGTTTGTTTTTTAATTTCTTTTACACCAAAATCTGAACTTCATTAGCAGGATCAAAAGTAGAAAAGAAAAAACAAAACACACCTTTCACCTGTCCTGAAAAATGAAACAAAGTACAGTAAAATCCCAATAATCATGAGTCCCAGTAAAACAAGTTCCGCTTAATCCTAGGTTATTCTTAGAATTTCCTGTAATTTTCTTCTCCCACCAGTTTTTCATAAAATACCCCTCCACTTTGTCTCCTTTGGCAACCAGAAAGGGAGGGGAAATGATTGGAACTGTAATATGGTTTCTGATTGGTCAAGTCTTAGAGATAACTTGCTGTCGCCAGGTCTGTTTTTAGCCTGAAAAAAGTGTCATTCTGTCAACTCAAAGGAAGTGGATTTTGAAGATGCAGATTCATCATACTGAGATCAAAGATTTGATACCAAAAGAAAATATCACTAATGAACAAGCATACAAGGCCCACTCAATAAATCTCCGGCCTAACTAAGCAAAACAATTTTTTTTTAGAAATTCTACTTTATTCATCAACATACTCTCCTTCAAGCGTGATACCTTCATTCCAACACTCCTCTAACTTTTCGATGCCTTTTTTGTAGAACAATTTGTCTTTGCTCTCAAAATAGGCCTCAGTTTTGGCAATCACTTCTTCATTTGAGCCAAATTTCTTTCTCTGGAGCATCTTTTTGATGTCTGCAAAAAGCCAGTAGTCGCTGGGGACCAGATCTGGAGAGTACGGTGGATGAGGAAGCAATTCAAAGCGTAATTCATATAATTTAACCATCGTTTTCATCGACTTGTGACACGGGGCATTGTCTTGGTGGAACAGCACTTTTTTCCTTTGCATGTGAGGCTGTCTTGATTTCTACACTCAATCGATCCAATAATGCCATGTAATATTTGCTATTGATAGTTTTACCTTTTTTAAGATAGTCGATGAACAAAATACCATGCGCGTCCCAAAATACGGATGCCATAACCTTGCCAGCTGACTTTTGGGTTTGGGGTCACTTTGGACGACTTTCACCGGCTGCTGTCCACTCAGCTGACGATCTTTTTGATTCAGGTGTGTAGTAATGGATCCATGTTTCATCCGTTGTCACATACCGACGCAAGAAATTCTTCTTATCTTGCTTGAACAGCTCCAAACAGCACTCTGAATCGTTGACACGTTGTTGCTTTTGGTCCGGTGTAAGCAAACGCGGCACCCACTTCAAAAGCAACTTACACATGCTCAAATTTTCGTGTAAAATTGTAAACACACTACCTTCTGATATCCTTAAGGTGTCAGCTATCTCACACAACTTCACTTTACGGTCTTTCAAAACTATTTTGTGGACTTTTTTTATGTTTTCCGGAACAACTGCCGATTTTGGGCGACCAGAGCGTTCTGCATCATCAGTGTTTGTACGACCGCATTTAAATTCAGCATACCAGTCAATAATAGTTGATTTCCCTGGTGCAGAGTCTCCATAACGCTTATCAAGCCACTGTTTGGCTTCAACAGTATTTTTCCCCATCAAAAAACAATGTTTAATCAACACACAAAATTCTTTTTATCCATTGTTTTGAAAATTACAAAACTGGGATCACTAAAACCACTGTAACCTATAAACTAATTGTCAGAATGTCATGAAATTTTGACATGCGTCATTTGAAGGTTGGTACTATCCAGAAATCATATGGGCCTGTCAAAACAGTGTTGCCATATATGTGTCAGACCGGAGACTTATTGAGTGAAGTGTTATGATTGTGATGGAATTTTAGAAGGGTACCTAGTCAATCCTTAGACTCCAGAAATGAAAAATCTGTACAAGGCTTCACACAAAGCAAGGGAAGAATAAATGTGATGTGTTGCTCCAATGCACCAGGAATGCATAAAATGCATATTGTTGATTGGATAATTTAAAAATCAAAAGCATCATAATTCAAACATTACTTGCATCTTGCAAAAACCAGGAAACTTGGATGAACAGAGGTGTTTTTAAACATTGGTTTTTTGAGGTATTCATACCAGAAACTGAAAAACATTTGAAAAAAAATAAGCTTTCTCACAAAGCAAAACTTTGATAGATAATGCTTCATTACATCCTGAACTGTTACAAGCATTATCCACTCAATGGATCAAGGGGTTATCAATGCCTTGAAATAAATATATCGGGAAAAATTATCTATGTATTAGAAGATAAATAGAAGAATGTTTGCCAAAGCATATGAAAAAAATTAATATAAACAATGTTTATGTAATGACTTGCTGAATCATAGGCACAATTTAAACCTGTTAAGTTAACGAACAGCTGACATAACACCCTTATGACGACCAACGACTTGAAAGAAAATGTAAGAAAGGGAATGAAAAAATTGTAGAAAAAGATATGGTACTTAAAACTTAGTTTTCAAATTACCCAGATATGAAAATACGGCAGAAAACTTTCATTGAAGAATGGCTTTTCAGTGATGATGAAGAAGATATTACAAATGACGCAGTTATTCATCTCGTTGCTGAAGAAGATGTTTTGGAAATTGATGAAGATACTCCAAACAGTGAAAAAGAAAGTGATTTCTCATACAGAAAGTACTGCGGCACTAGAGATTGGACTTTAGTACATTGAGCAGCAATCGAACGTATTGCCAACTGACATTCTTCTCTTGAAAGCTGGTGAGACAATGATACAAATAAGTAAATTTTTGTACGAAGGCAAATGACTATAGACTCTGTTTTCATCATTAAATGATGCAAGTTTATATAATTTTTATTTACCATTTTGTGTATGTGTTACTTTTCATTAAAAATGGTTTTGCCACAGATTTAAATATATATTTTGATATATTCATTTTGTAATAGATTCCGCTTAATTCGAATTGGTTGTGATCTCAATTAGCTTGATAATCAAGGCTTTACTGTAGATAAAGACTGGAAGATCATTGATTAGTGTGCTTCCTTTTCTACTCTTTAAATTATTGTACATTTTTTTTTTCTTTTCTATAGTAAAATTTTGTTCAGTGATTCTTTATTCAGTGTCAATTTGGGATAAAAAAGTTCTAAACATTTTATTTTGTTCTAAATATAATTATTCAGACTAGGATTCCCGTACATACCTTTTCATTAGAGAAAAAGAGCTTAATTTTCACAAAGTGTTTACTTTGAATCAGTTAAGTCAAAACACCAAAAGGAGCAAGAGTTATGTCTGTGGTTAGTGGTCTTGGATAGGAATTAAAGGGGTCAAGCATATTAATGAGAATGAAATATATAAATATTTTATAATATAATGTTTACTTTTAAATGTTGGCCTGATATTGTTTACATTTTTATATACAAATTTTCAATTGTGATATCGTTTCATCCAGTTTAATTTCTTTATAAACATATCTGAACCAATAAAAAAAGATTTAAAAACCGATTTGACTTTAAAGAAAAGTATTTGTTTAACAAAAAATCTAATAGGGCAGTTCCTGACTTTCTTTGCAAACACACATTTTTTTTGTTTTTAGAACTCCTAGGTACGTCCACTATATGCATACATACCCCAATATTTTTAAAGTGACTCATTTTAAATATTATCAGGTTTTTATAGAAGGCTAGTATTAAATGAATTAATATTTTACTAAACTAAATTTTTTACACATATGATTGTGTAACTCACTTTGTATCGTCAAGCATTGCTGTCCACAAGCATACTTTTCCCATCTATCTCCATCCTTTAATTATTACATAATAGGCAGATTAAGCTTGTTTATTACCATATTTTGATTAATTTTCAAGAAATATTTCACATAACCAAATATTATGAGAGTTAATTATGATAGAAGTAAGATAATTCTTATAGTTAATATTCTCCTGCAGTGCTTTGAATCTAAAGGCCTTTTCTTTTTTAATATTTCAGGTTTTCAAATGGTTATTATGTTGAAGTTTATTTTAAAATATATTTTTTTGATTGATAACGTATTAAACAATAAATAAAAAGTAAAAATAATTTAATAGAAATTTTTGTCAGCAAGCATTATTTATTCTTATGTAGACATTTTATATTGTAAATTTGTGACAAAAAATTTTTTTAAATGACTTTACACTGCTACGGATTGTTATGAAGTTTTTAGAATATATAAGATTTTGTTTATTAATGTATTAATTTTATTTTATATAATTTTTAATTCAAAATTATAGTTTTATTTATTTATTTTATCTATTAAATTATTCAATTATTTATTCATTATATTATATTTTTAAAGTATTCTTAATTATGTTATAACTTTATTCAAATTATTAGATTTTATTATTTTAGATTTATTTGTATCGTTCCTTTCTATATGTTATTTTTTTATTATTAAATTAATAAACAAATTAAGTTTCTAAATTTAATTTGTTTTTGCTTATTAAAGATTATTACTTTTCTTTAACATTTGATTTGGCCTGTGATCATATTAGTTATTGAATTTCTAATTTCATCATTATTAATAAGTTCTGAAGAACCACCTACTTTTCACCTAAAGGTTCAAAAGAAAACAACAAAAATAACCACAAAGGTAAGTGCCTAACTAAACTTTTATTTAAACAACAGTAAAGGGAGAAAAGCCTCTATTTTAGAGCTACATATTTATTTATATAAATCTTTTTCATAATTATCCTAACGATTTGGAAGAAGAATATAAATAGCGTTAGCAAAAGATAAACATCAAGAAATTTACTAAACTTTAAATAGTATTAAATTTCAGGTTCGGATCATTCCCAGATCTAAAGACTTGGTCAGCCTGGAGCTGTCCACAAAAAAAAAAAAAAAGAGAGAAATATAATTTTACATTAAATGAGATAAATTGATCTTCAAAATATAACTTTAAAATTCAAATGAATGATAAGCATGTAAGTATTCTAAACATATATCAATTATAAGGATAATAGCAAATCTTAAAATGAAGTACTAATTTATGTATAAACCATGACTTCAACAAAACCCCACTAGTTCACAATGATATATTTTGAGCAATACTTTGTGAAGGTGCAGAAAAGATGGCAGCACCGCATTCTCCAAACAAGACATGGAAATTCATTGGGAGCTGTCACAGCATTGAAAAATTTAACTATAAACTGGAGACACAGGATTTCTCTAATAAGTGCAAAGTTGGAGACACTGTATGTTTCGCAAGGGATGAAAACACAATGAACGAAAACTTGTGTGGTGAGCACGGCTCATGTATATCATGAGCCAAAATCAAACCTTCAAAGAGCTGGGGAGTTTGAAAATAGCTGGAAAGCAGACTCCCAGCAGAGATGTGCATGACAAACGTGGTAACATAGCAGTTTAGTGATGCAGCAACAACTAGCATGCGACAGGAGTGTCAAGTGACAATGTCATTAATATTGTGATATCAATAAAGGTGTCCAACTGGAGATTCAGTGTCTTAAAAACTGTGTCCATGGTTCCACAAGAATTTGCAAAAGCTTAATAAACAAGTACAACTTATCAGTTTTTTTATAATTAAGTAATACATTTTAAAATATTTAAGCTTTAAATAAAATTATATTAACATAAAATCATTATTTAGTTATGTTATATGCATAATGTTTGTTTATAGCCAATAAGCTAAATGTAAAGTGAAAATATTTCTAACACTTTCCAACATAGTTGTAAAGTGTTTGACTTTGTTCATTCTGTTTGTCCGTGCATTTACATGATAACTGCCATAAAAATGACTTTATCAAAATTAAATTTTAGTATGTTATTGAGAAGGTCTCTGGGCACATATGGGAATGAAAATGAATAATATCACCCGATTAGTTTTGGATTTAACCCAGGTTGAAAAATTGAAAAACATTGAACCCTATGGGACCTAATTTTTCAAACATTTAGCAAAAAAATTCACATATTGTTTCAAAAAGTTTAAGAGACATTCGAATTTTTATCACATAAAATGTGTAAAAAAAATTTTGTCAAAATATGTTCAGTAGATTTTTAAATGAAAATTAAAATAATAATTATACCCATACTATTTATGAAGAGATGATGTGACTCATTTCAAAATAAAATATGGCATCCATTTTTTTCCCGAGGTGTAAAGACCGTGATGTTTAAAGATAGTTTATATTTAGAATTGCATCCCTTATAAAAACCTTTATTTTTGCATATTTTCTTTGTATCTAAATTCTGGGCCAACACAATTACAATATTTTTTATTTTAAATTATCACTAAACTTTGATTATTCCTACAACGAAGCCTAATTTCTATAGCATGCAGAATGTAAACAAATCAAGCGATTGTAAGATGATTTGTACAAGAATTACTGAATTTTCCCCCGCGAAATTATTTAGCTCTGGAATCTAGAATATAAGTGATATGAATGAAATATTCATTGATTTTACATAGAAAAGCAGATGATTTATAGCATTGCCCTTTTTGATAAAGTTTTCAAGTATAATAAATTATTGTTGTACTGTGATAACTTAAAAAATATCAGTGCTGAATGGATCGCATTTTAGAGATGTTTAAATAAAATTGCATTTCAGTTGGAAAGTGTTTCATAATCAATGCTTTATGCATGATATATCTTGTTTAATACTGGCTGTACTATAGAGCTTTGATGATAATTGGTATGGTTTCAACATCAAATTCTGGGGAAAGTAAGGGATGTTCAGGAATAAATTTTATTTTAGATTTTTTTCCCACTTATGGTTTAAAAAATTTCCCATGCAACATCTCTTTCTTGGAATTGTTTACGGATAGAGCTTAGATGATGATTGATGCAGTATAAAATTTCAAAGGGGTTAGAGGAAATCACCAAGAAGTTCAATTTTTTGGTTGTGGAGATGTTACTTCCATTGAAAAAATTTACATTTTTCTTGTAGCATCTATATTTTTTAGAATGAGCGTAGATGATGACTGATATGGATTTAGTTATCATCTATGCTCATCCAGTTACCTTACATCTTCCAGAGGAGGTAGAGAACCTCCTACCCCTTTGGAATTTGGTTTTCTAAGGATTTTTACTTGCAATTTTTCATCGTACAGTTCAAAACATTTCCTTCAAGCGTATATTTCGATTGACTATATAGCTTAGGTGATGATTGATATGAATTTAACATTGAATTTCAGGGAGGGTGGAGGTTGGGAATTCACTAAGGATTTCCAGTCCTTTTCCTAACTCTGGATAGAAATTTCTTATTTTCCTTCAAACATTTATTTCTCAGAATCGGCTATGGATAGAACTTTGATAATGACGGATATGGATTCAGTATCAAATTGCTTAAGGGATAGGGGAATTCATTAAGGACTTCCACTTCTGGTTCTACAGATGTCACTTTCGATTAAAAAAATTACAATTTTCTTTACAATACCAATTTCTCAGGATTGACTATATAGGAATAACTCAGATAATGACTGATATGTATTCATCATCAAATTTTGGAGGGAGTAGGGGGTTACAAATGATTTACATTTCTGGTTCTGGAGATGCCACTTCGATGTTTCTAAAAAATTCATATGACTGTAAAATACTCATGCAAAAGAGTATAAAGATAATTCGTCTAAAATAAGATGTACACACCACTTGCTATAGGGGCACTGTAGCCCAGTGATTAGGATGTGGGAATTGCACTTGATAGGCCTGGGTTCGATTCCCTCTTCTGCCAAAACTGCTGTTGTGTTCATGCGGAGTATGATCACGTTAAACATGTAGGTATGTAAGTCCTTCCGAGAGGTTGGTGGTAGGGGAAGGAGGGTACGGTTCCTGTGGATGCCTCCCCCACTGGATTTTGGTCTAAATTGGGTGGCTCTTCCCGGCCATCCAAACGGTTACTTTACACCTTTCTGGTAGGTTGAGCGGTCTGGGTTTCAACAACAACAACACCATCACCACTTGCCATTATATGAAAGGTCTTTCATAAATTTCTTATTTTTATGCATTATATTGCATTAAACCTTTTACTTGATATATTTTATTAAATTCAACTCTACCTCTAAATAATACAGAAAAGCAAAAAGAGGTACTCCTCCCCTGTTTTTACCTAGGGCCCGTGGCTCAGCTTGGTACTCGGGGCCCAAAATTGGATGTGGGGGGCCTGATTGTAATTATGACTTAGTTATTAGTATTTTTAAAATAAAATGTTAAATGTTTAGAATATAACAGTTTGCTCAAATAAATTTTCACCTAATTTTTGTTATCTCTTGAGAAATGAGTGGAATTACATTTTAATTTAAGAATAGAAGTTATTTAATTTTAATTTAGAAATATTAGGAATCTAATAACTGAAACTTAAATTACAAAAGAAACTGAAAATACAATATCAATATTAAATTTCAAAGTAAACTACCTGTTGGATTTCATATTTTCTCCCAGTATTAGCAATTACTGTGCAAAAGAGATCAAGTTTTTTAGGAATATAATAAAAAATATGGAGTATCACAACTCACGTGTGACCAATGATTGAAACCAAATGTTCAAACTCATTTACTCAAAAACAAATTTGAATTTAAGTGTACACTTTGTAAACTAAGAGCTTGATTCAAAATTTTATTATATACACTTGTAGACCTTTCGAAGAACTGTTTATTGGTCATACCTAGCACTTTCAGTTTTTGAGATATAAGTATTACAAACTTGAAAAACAGAAAATTTATAATCTTTAACTTGACAGGATGATTACTTAAAAACTATAGAAGATTTAAGAAAAAAGAATATAGATTCAGAAACGAAACTTCCTAATATATATTTTTATCATTTATTATTTACTAGAATGAATTACCCGGGTTCTAAATAAGCATCCACTATGTATAAATAATTAAATAAGCACTTACAGCTTAAATAATACATTTAAACGCAATTTAAAATTGCTTCAATCCGAAAATTGCACAAATCAAATCACACATGCTCTCCACAAAAGCAAAAAATATGAGAATCACAATTAACCGTATATTCAACACATCGCTCATGAAATAGTAATTTCACGGAATTCCTCATACACCCCATCCCATAATATCCACTTCCCCGTGACAAAATAAGTGGTTCCTTATCCCGTATGTTTCGAACTTGTTCAAAAAATTAATAATGATGATAAAAAAGGTATAATTAATCAACAGATGGGTTTATAAAATTGTTTTTCTTTTCTGTGATATTTTCAGCAGGTGCTGAAAACAAAATGAACGATGGATGGAAAGTCAATTTCTGTATACAGTAATATAAAAATCGGAGAGGTTTAAAATACACAAAAAGTATATATTTTTTTTAATTCATCAAAAATTGTCTATCAATCATATGAATTCTGTTCACAGGTCAATTGAAAAATAATTTTTTTATCCTTCGGATGGTATCATGATAGAAACGCTGTGATAATATTTTAGGTTATTAAGGAATGAATTTCTGTGAATATTGGCCAACATCATTGTAAATTGGGTTAAAACATAAAATAACTGAAAAACTAATTTAAAATTTAAAAACTATAATGCCAAGGTGCACCTGTGTATATTGAGAAATACCTGTTCACTGAATTTCACGATCTTAGATTTTATTCTACAGACAGACACATACACAAACATCTTCCTTTATTAAATAAGATGTGAATAGTTTGTTGCAATGTGTATGTGATCCTTTATAGTTTTAAAGGTATTTCAAGTGAAAGTAAGAAACAGTAGAAAACACTCAATCAGACAGATACTTTTAAAGTTTTTTTTTAAAAAAAAGTTAAAAATATTTAAATATTAAAATGATTTTTTATATACAGTAGTGCCCCCTATATTGGTGGGCAATACATTCCAAGATCTGCCATGGTTTCTGAACCGCAGGTAATAGCAAACGCTTACCAGAATTGTTATCTATTAGATTCGGTGTCAAGTGTTAACGTTTTTCATAATGCTCCGACTTCCACCACAGAACCCCTAAGCATACTTGTTATTCACATCAAGCTTAACCAATTTTTCTAAAATTCGGATATGTGATATGTTTTATAATGTTTTGCAGACCAGTGGTGTTGATGATGCGGTCAGGTAAAAATTACACGTAGGATAAAAATTTTTTATTTTGAAACTTTTTTTAACTACAGGGTGTTAAAAAGTGAAATTTCACAAAAACCAGAGTATTTACGAAATTGGTTGTATTTTATTGACCAATAAAGATATTTGAAATATATAAAAAAATTTAAAATCTGCACATCTTATAGAATCAGATAAAGTAAGCTTTATAGCTTTAGGTCTATGACTTAAAATACTGCTTAAATTATCAATTATTGAAAAAAAAAATTCCTTTTTAGGATTTATAATGTTTTACAGACCAATGGTGTTGATGATGCGGTCAGGTAAAAATTACACGTAGAATAAAATTTTTTTATTTTGAAACTTTTTTTAACTACAGGGTGTTAAAAAGTGAAATTTCACAAAAACCAGGGCATTTACGAAATTGGTTGTATTTTATTGACCAATAAAGATATTTGAAATATATAAAAAAATTTAAAATCTGCACATCTTATAGAATCAGATAAAGTAAGTTTTATAGCTTTAGGTCCATGACTTAAAATACTGCTCATATTACCAGTTATTGAAAAAAAAAATTCCTTTTTAGGAAGATAAATAACAATGCAATTTCTTATTATGTCATTTTATGACTGCTAAGGTGTTACTAAAAATTTAATAAGCTTATAAATTGAAAAATTTCAAAAACAAGCTCTTTCGGTTATCTATATCTGAAAAGGGGAAGGAGGTGCACTGAAAAAAAAAAGAACAACAGGACAACACCTCTATGAACGTTGTTGAAAACCCGAAAATTTCATTCCGTTCTTCCCATTCCTTGATGAAACTACCAATTTATGAAGAATCATACGGCTGATAAGGAAATAAATTTATTTCTTATATTGGACAATAGATGGCAGCACCAGAACCTTGAGATGTAATTCATACATGAAGAGTAGATAGACTCTAGTCTTCATGGTACATATTACATCAAGATTGGCTAGAAACAGAAAGTCTCTTTTTTATCAGCTTTGGCCTTGATACTACATAGAACTGTACATACATTAAAATCCCAAATTTTAATTCATCAAGGGAATGGAATAACAGAATGAAATTTTCGAGTTATCAACGACGAAAATTTGCCTGTATACCTCCTTTTCAGCTGTGAATGACCAAAAAAGCTTGTTTTTGAAAATTTTTCAATATTTAAGCTCACGGAAGAAAATGAAATAACAATTTGAATGCTTTATTAATAACACCTCAGAAGCCATCAAATGACATAATAAAAAATTGCTTTATTTAATTTCCTTCATGCGACATTCACACACTGGTTTCTCTCGAATGTCGATTTAAATTTCGTTTAACAGTAAAAAATTTCTGCCATATTACACATTGTTTTTGTAACTGAATGTTGATCAAAACTTCCTAAGCAAATCATTTTCCTGACATATTTGCATATTTGTGTGATTGCGAAAAAAAAAAAAAAAACACTAGGAATCTGACAACATAAATTTGAAATCATTCCGGATATTCATTCCTCAATGCCGTCAGTCAGTCAATAAAAACAAAACATTTCATTTTAAGGGCATCCGCTGTTTAAATTGTATGTAGTGCTTTTATTTTTGTGAATTTTTATAAAAATGACAACAATCAGACCGTTTACTTGTGAAGATATGTTTCGTTTTAACAATGTGTAAGTTATAATAACATGAAAATTTCATTGCCACTTTATTTAACACGCATGCCGATTAAATATATTTTTAAGATCCAGTAGAGTCAAAGCAAATATATAAAAGTTAACTATAAATTATGCATTGAAATGATTTTGAAACACTTTCATTATATTTTATTTATTGATATTAGTTTGATTGAAAATGTTCTAACAAATCTTTTAATTCTATATTGTTTTGTCTAGATTTTTAAAGAGTATGAAGCCATCGTACACCCGTATTCGCTAAAAAATTTATCACTACTCATTTACTACTAAGGGGAGGTAACATGACTTTTCCTAAAGTCGAGACCTAGCCAAATGGCTTTCTTGCATCCGATAACGGTAGATTAGCTTCATTTTATTAAAATCTTTAGGCCCGTGCTCAAGACACAGTATACAAGATTACGGAATACAGACTATCAATGACGAATTTTCATGAATTTTTAAAAATATATACTTTCTATGTTTTGAACACATACACGTGTGCTCAATACTCCCTTTGAAAAATTGAATGAATGAATTCAATTAGTCCTTGCATTACATTCTGAGAAACACTGGGTAATTTTTCCACAGTCGAGAGCTACTATATAAAAGCCATTGCAGTTAAGATTTAAAAAAATAAAAAATACAACGGTCAAGATGTAGTTTGTGTGTGCTTGTTTTTTTATTGTTATTGTAGAGAGAGTGTAAGTGTACCAGTGGTAGGCCATTTAAACTTTTGAAAATTCTATCATAAATATATATTTTTTTATCATTGTTTAGATTCTTATCTATTATAATTATCACTTCAAAATATAGAAAAATTATAAAAAATTAAAAACTTCTTTTATGTGCCAACAGTGGACATATTAAATTTCTGATGTACCTATAGTGGATCCATCTAAAATGGGCCACTCAAATATATGAAATTTGAAAAAGAAGTTATATTTTGCTATAATATTTTCATTAACATAATTGCTCAAACATCTGTACAATAAAAAGATAATTACTAGCTGAATTGGCTATATAACAAAATGATGTATTTAAAATTACTCAAAATGTAAGTGGGGGTTTAAATTTTACCAATTTTTCTTTTACAGCCAAATTTTTACTAAAAGAGTACATAAGTTGACAATCTTTCATTCTGGGTTGTAGTACCACAGCAATTATATCTGAGAGTTATATGAAACACATAATTTGCTTGACACACATTTTCAGGTTTGATTCCTGAGTCAAGTGTGACAGGTGAGTTTTTATGGATTTTTGAGGCTGTTTGAAATGCACCGTAACTAAGTTAAGTTACATAAATTGCCATTTAACCTTTTCAGAAAATTATTGTTATTAAATGGTAAAAATTTATTTAAAAAAAAAAGATAATTTGCTAACAAAGGTGGTAGAAAATTTAAAAAATACTTTCTTACAGGACAGTTTATGCTAATTCAGTTAAGCATGGTGGAACAGGTTCATTTACTCTTAACTTACAGGCATAGATTTGCATTTTGTGACTTTTCTTGTATGAATAGTACAAATGGATTTATATATTTTCTTTTCCAGGAATTTGGACCCTTTAACAGAGACTGTATCCTTTTCTTTTACATTGTGTTTAGGTTATGAAAATTGTGCCAACAGTCATGAGCACCTATATAGAACTTTATCCAGCAGGGGCAAACTCAAGAATCTGATGTATAACATTAAGGGTAAGCGTCAGTAAATTTTCTGCTCTATCCGTGTTTTGTTAACTTTCGCAGAACACATTTTTTGCCGAAATTCTGCTCAAATAGTTGCGAAATATTTTCTAAAAGATAAAATGCAATGCTTAGATTATATTAAAACTAAATTTAATACTCAATAAAATATAGAATATATTTTTTATTTTAATTCAAAATATTTTTGGTGCTGCCATCTGTTGTCGTAATTTAATTCATACTATTTTTATCTTTTAATGAACATTTTTAAATGTCTATTCCTTCTAATACACTATTAAATACAGCAACAGATCATATATAATAATGCCACAATCACGGAAAGGTAATTTCTCATTCTATAAATTTGATAAGGGGATCTGAATGTATATATCACTGGGACTGCAGCTTTGTCTCCAAGTTCAATTACCTTTCTATATTTTATTCAATTATCTTCATATTTTGTGTATTAAATTTAGTTTTAATATAATCTAAGCATTGCATTTTATCTTTCAGAAAATATTTTGCAACTGTTTGAGCAGAATTTCGGCAAAAAATGTGTTCAACGAAAGTTAACAAAGCGTGGATAGGGCAGGAAATTTACTGACGCTCACCCGTAACTAGCTTGATGCTCACCTTTGTAACCTTGAATGCCCAGGAGAAGGCAACTGCCCCCTCCCAGTGACACCCATGCCAACAGTAATATCTGTATGTATAGAAGATCTTACTGTGGCATTACTACTGCTTACTGTTGTCATTACTTTCTGTTTATAACAGTAATTTTTGTTCCAAATATTGTATAATCTCTAAAAGCTAATTAGAACTTTTATGATATTTCAGCTACATTAAAATACAGTTAAGTATTGGGGTGCCATATTCCCATCATCAGAATGCGAATGATATGGTTAAATATATGATCCATACAGTTACACAAAAAAGAAGCTAAAATTTGCATAAACTAAATTTGATTAATTGTAGTAACTATAAGACCAGGGTTGGCTTGGTGAGTTTTACTTTTTTGTTTTCTTCTAGAAAATATCCGCCTTTAATACTCCTAACGAAATAATGTGCACTCATGCTGTAAGCTCATTTCTTACTAATGCATTACAATCAAGACAACCGAATTTGTAACATGAGTATCTTGCAGAGCATGTGCATATCACGAATCCCTGACATCAGCAGTTAACGTGTTAACTGGGTAAATTTGCTGGGTTTTTTTAATAATTTTTTTCTTGTGCAGCAGAGTTCGTATGCTTCCTTTTTTTTCCTACTTTTAAAATTTTATTTATTTCCTACTTTTTAAAAAGAAAAAGTTATTTTCATATATTACGTTAATCCAGATATCTCGTATCGTTGTTTGGCAGCAGAACACATGACAGATTTTCTGTAATTAGAGATTTCTGAACAAAATTACGAACTACGGAAAAGACCTGTAAAATTACAGAAAACACATTCTTTTCCATCTTTCTTTTCCCCATCCATCTACATCCTGCATTTATTGCATATTAGATTGAATTTTTTTTTTTCATATTTTGGCTAATTATTCATTTTAATTTTTTAATTATTTTCATACATTTAGTATGATTGTGCAATCCAGTGAATTTTATGCAGCTCTGGAAGTCCACAAGTATTCTTTTCCATCCATCTCCATCCTCTAAATATTTATCATTAGATTGACTAAACTAGTTTGTTTTCACATTTTGGTTAATTATTAGGGTTATTTTTCTAATTATTTTTCTCATAAATGGTGGGATTGCATAATTCAGATGGTATCGCATTGCCTAGTATGGATACATTGCCTAGTATCTTTTCCATCTGTCTTCATCCTATAATTATTGCACGTTAAATAGAGCTGTTTCAGCTGACGTCACTCCACCAAGATACCACCTAACAACTGTTGCTGGTAGACATATATTGCATGTTTTTCGGGTGAGTCAGTTGTAAATACACTATGTGTATACTCACGTGTATAGTGTTATAGAAGTTTGTATTTGTTATTATGCCTACCATTTGTGGTGTCTTTAAATGCGGAAATTATTCTGATAGAGACTGCAAGTCTTTCTTAGAATCCCCGCTATATTAATTAGAGGAGATGAATCTAAAAAACGTCTTAATGAAGATAGCTGAGAAAAGAGGCTGTCGGCCATCAAAAGAGTTGATCTTAATGAAGCTAAGAAAAAATGGCTAAGAGTATATGTAGATCACTTTTTTCAGGGAATTATTACTCTTTTTTATCGTCACTCCATTTATTAAAAATAAACTAAGAATTGTTTCTTCTTTAAGATAATGATGAATGTCTATGTTGCCAACTGTTGCAACTTCACTTTAAAATGTTATTAGCACGTCAATGATATATGAAATTGAAAACACTGATGTGTGGGCAGCACATGAATTTCTCTGCAAACTCATTCACGTTCTCTTGATTTCTTCAATAATTCATTAAATTGAGTTTAATTGCTCAAAATAACACCCAGAATTATTTTAAATTACACTAAATTTGCATTTTTAATTCAATGTTAATTTTCATTTGGTAACTGGACTTTTTTCAAAGGTGGAGTAATGAAAAACAAAAATATCTCGAGAGCTGCTACATGGGGTTGATCTTATTCTTTTCATCGTTAAAAATTACATATAAAAAAAGTATTTAATTGATATATGTATTTGAGCACATGAAGTCTTTCATTTTAGATTTTGATGATTTTTATTGACAAATTTGCAAAAAAGGAGGATTCTTTTTTCCAAATCATACCAAAATCTAATCAACACCAAGGTAACCCACAAGTGACTTATTTACCAAATTTTGTAAAATTTGGTCTATTGGTTTTTTCAGCTAGATACAGAAAATTTTTGCGGGACATTTCGCAAATAAAAGGCAGGTTCTTTTATTCTGAATCGTACCAAAATCTAATCAGCACCAGGGTAACTCACAAGTGACTCTTTTAACAAATTTTGTGATAAGTTTTTCAGCTAGAGTGGATACAGACAATTTCTGCGGGCCATTTCGCAAAAAAGACAGGGTTTTTTTTAATCCCGAATCGTACCAAAATCTAATCAGCACCAGGGTAACCACAAGTGACGTAACTACCAAATTTTGTGAAATTTGGTCTATTAGTTTCTCAGCTAAAGTGGATGCAGTAATTTTTACAGACCATTTCGCAAAAAAAGCAGGTTCTTTTATACCGAACCGTACCAAAATGTAATTAGTATCAGGGTCATCCACAAGTGACATACCTATAAATTTTTATGAAATTTGGTCAATTAGTTTTTGAGTTAAAGTGGATACAAATATTGCACACAAGAAACCAGAGACACACACACAAATGCTACTCTAAAAATAGTTTTTTCGTATTCTAGATATCTCATAACGTGTAGATCTGTCGAAAACTCGAGTTGCGATTTTCGACATGATTCTAATACTTTCCCTATACATTACTATGTATTGCAGGGAAAGTAGTAAGTATGTGCTTGAAATTTTTAAGTTTTATAAATATAAACTATCACAAGTATTCAAAACAAACATTTAAAATAAAATTTAATTTACGATTTGATATCAACTTTTATCGACCGTATAATGCATAAAATTGCAATATTATTGATAAATAATTTATCTGTTGTAGGTATCTTTCATGTACATGAGTTCCGTTTAATTGTTTTGAATTCAATCATGGTAATTTTTTACAAGCATATTGAAATGTTTTAATATTAGACTGCAACCATTTTGTTGGTTACACTGCACGATTCCAGTGTTGTAGCCATCGAGAAGGAATAGATTCCTTCTATTCCTTCTCGATGATTGTAGCTTATTAAATATAGCAAGTTATTGCATAAATATTACTTAATGTTTAAATAAATATTCTTGGAGTAATGTACGACGCAGGGTTCGAAAAATCTATTACCCGACATGCCCGGGGCATATAAAAATTCCAACCGGGCATGTATTAATTTTTATTACATGCCCGACTGGGCATGTAATAAAAAGTTATTAGACATAACCTGATTAGGTCAATTGGCAGCCGAAATCGAGTAACCAGTACTCCACTGCAAATATATTTTGTTCAACATTTAAAGCCGTATGAGAGAAGAGGATGAAAATGAAAAGTCTTAATTATTCAGCGATATACTATGAATGGCTTTCGCAGAGCGATAGTTGATAACTGTGGGGGAAAAACAAAGTTTCACAGTTTACGGGTGACAGTGATGTCAGTAAAAGAAACAAGCAGAGCCTCTGGCACAGTGCCAAAGCAGTTCCTCGTTCTCTTCTCTCTCTCTTTTTCTCATTCATTTGCGCTTGATTTGTCGTGTAGCTTTAGTAAATTTGCGGACATGCACAAAGATGCCGATTACTATGGAATCTCCATAGTTTCTACGGCAAACATCCTCATACTACTTACGAAATTTGCATAGTTTCCTACAAAAAATTCCCTTCTGTTTAGGCCAATGTAAATTTACAACCACAGGCACGGTAATGTCAATTGCGACGATGGGAATTTACAGCCGCATGTAATGTAAATTAAGATCGTGATCGCTTTTTTATGGAAGTAATAAATATATATGCTTCTTCAAAAGTTGTCTAGTCTAATTCTGCATATATCATTAAACGGTTATTTTTAAAATTATTTTAGCATAAATAGTATTCAATTCCCATTTTTGATATATTTACTTCATTAAAAATACCTAATTTTGATATTTAATTATTGGCTGCGTATATAATGATATTTAATGTATTTATTTTCATGGGTGCCACTGTGCCAGAGCTATCAGCAATGAAAAATGTCATCAGAAAAATGTTGGGCATGTAAAATTTTATCTTGGGCATCTATTTATTTGGACAACATGCACGAAGGGCATGTAGAAATTTTTTGATTTTTCTAATCCTGGTATGATGTATGTACCAATGGACGATCAACGGATTGTATGTCTACCAACAAACATTGCCAAGGCTCGTTACTAGAGGAATGTCACTTGGTTGAAACATTTCTATTGACAAAATTTGCTTATTTTCATATCTTGGCTAATTATTCACATTAATTTTTTAATTATTTTGACACACTTAGTACGATTGGGCAATTCAGTAAATTTTTGTGTAGTCCAGGGAATCTACAAGTATCCTTTTTCAATTTATTCCCATCCTCTAAACATTAATCATTTGATTGACTAAACTAGCTTATTTTCACATTTTGGTTAATTTTAAAATTATTTTTACATAAATAGTGTGATTGCACAATTTAATTTGCCCAGAGATATTTAGCAGTTTATCCAGAAGAATTTAATATAATCTGGGGATGAATATAACTTGATCCCCATAGTAATGCTGTGATTAAATGTATATTTACTGTATTGCTAGAATATATAGGGCTTAATTTAGGCTAAATTTGAGTGCAGACGTATTAAATTTGTATTACTTTAAAAAATAAAGAACATGTTAGATGGTCTTTATTTTTTGTGTTCTGGACAGAAATTATGTTTAGAACTAGAGCAGGCTAAAAAAGAAAAAATAAGCTAAGCATATTCTGTTTTGAAATTTCAACAAATTTTAAATTCCTATGTTTTTCTACTTTTTAAAAAAAAAAATTCTTGTTGTTCCTACTTTTCTTTGAAAAATCAGTATGAACCTTGTATACAGTAATTAA
Organism: Amaurobius ferox; assembly: GCA_951213105.1. Lineage (NCBI taxonomy): Eukaryota > Metazoa > Arthropoda > Arachnida > Araneae > Amaurobiidae > Amaurobius > Amaurobius ferox. Next base: position 69,954,055 of record OX578143.1, on the reverse strand, counting down.
TCCATTCTCTCACTATAAGTACATCTGATAAATTGACATCCTTAATTGTTAATGCATTATTGTTATTTTTTTTTTAAAATAAATCCTCCTGTGAATACTTAACTATAGTAAACCTAGGCAATCATGCTTTATGGCAAAAGCTTTTCTGACAATTTTCTTCTGTTTTCATTATGAAAGTATAAGTAGTATATATATGCTTTTGTATATTAAAACTCGTACATTTTTTAGTTTTGTTTTTATTTTAGGGGAGGGAAATTCATCTACTCTAACATCCAAGTTTAAAAAATTATGTGTATTTCTATTTTCCCCATAAAAAGACAAATACTATAGGTTTTGTACATCAAAATTTAACCTTGTAAGTGGATTGGACAAGATTTTGTGTCCAGCCAAGTTTCCACATAGAATGGCCTGGATGCAATATGTCAAAAAACTATGGAACTCTACGGCTTTGACGAGCGCCTTCAAAGGAATAAGCTTTCTTTTTTACAATACAACAGTTTCATTGCTCTGTTTGTCGTAAAGAACAAGGGGTGTTCTGGGACCTAAATTTAAGACTGGTCATTGCAGGGACTTGACCCAAAGATCTCTTATCTTTGTACTCCAACAATGCTCCCCTATCTTTTGCTTTCACCATATATTACGGCTTTCACAAACCACAAATGCTGTGTAAATAGCTTCTTTGAGATTCTTATTCATATAGTTATGTTAAGTGTAAATTCATATTTAATTTAAATTATATGATCATGAAAGTACAGGTGCACATATATCGAATTTTAATTTATGCCCCTGAAATTATTATATGTGTAAGTTTTAATTATGTTATTAAGAGTCCTTTATTTTATTAATTACTCTTTATTTTATTAATTATATATTTGAGAAATAGCTTGAAATATCAGGGAAGATTCATAACGAAATATAAAACATATTTCTTTTTTTAAATAATGCAAACAAAAATTCACAAAAATATTTATATTTTGAGATCAATATTAGCTATTGCTATTTTCTTATTTTTGGTATTTATTAAATTTTAAAAACTTATTTCGGGTGTTTTTCTTAATTTTTTCTAATTTAAAGTTTATCTTAAGTCATTGTCAGTTTCCTCTATTTTTTCTAAACATATTAAATATTTATAATCACTTAATTATTTTCTAACCTTGTTTAAAATTGTACATACTATGTTTTTCACACACATTATAGGACTTTCAGGTATTTCACAAAAAAATTCATTTACTATAGAGCATATAAATTCTTTAGAGCAATTTTAAATTTTTTCTTATAACAATTCAATTATTCTTGATTTTTCAGATTTAATTTTTAGCAATATCAGCGATTATTTCTGATATTGGTGCCCCCCCCCCCTCTTGTTTTAAAGTTTTCTTGTATTGATCTTTTTATTTTTTACTTTCTCAACTGAAGGACCATTTGCAATAATTTACTGCATTTTTTCTTCATAGTTAAGGGGCCAGACACAAACTTGTGTTTAAATTTATATTTATTGGTAATAATTCTCGATGATTTTTATTAATTTATATTCCTGTTTTTACCATAAATCTTTTAATTAACATGATATTTCGATTATTTTTCCATCATTTTATCAGACATATATATTATATATATCAGAATATAGTTTTGTAAGTTATTGTTTTTCAAGCAGCAGTTTTATTTATTGTAATTTTAGACAGGGCCACCTATAGAAATTGAGACAATTACCTACAAACATTTATCACTTGGCCCCTCCATATTTGACTCCTTTCTATTGGGAAATTTTTCATGTCTTTTCCAGAGTCAAAAATATTAGTAGTCTGGTGCCCCCATACTCTAGTGGTGTCTTCCTCCCTTAAGAGCTGCCCTGTTTTAGCACATGTCATCCTATTTTCCGTAGGATTGTGTATTTTCTGATTGTTTGTAGACTGTATATATGTAGATTAAAGTGGAACAACAATACCTAATAACGATATCGGTGCTTCAACTCAGAAAAGTTTAGTTTTCGAATCTCTCATGTCCTCCTATTTTGCAGCGAGTGCAACGCTTCTGGAATACGTTGCAGACTCGCTCACGTCCAATCTGCAATATATTCAAACTTTTAATTAACTTTTTCTTGCATACAAATTATTTTTTAAAATTTATTATGATGCAAAATCTGTTATTATGAATATCCAATTAATTAAAAACTAATTTGGCAAACCAAAAATGTTCATGTGCAATATGAATTTCGTTTGTGCCAAATGCACACACAATCAGAATCCCTAGTCCAATACTAAATAAAACGCTGTAATGAGTTTTTACTCCTAATGCTTTGCATGAAAAGCTAACAAGATATTTATTTCTCATTTGTGTGGCTGTCATTTGCAATCATTGTGCATCTGCAGCATGTTTATCAATCTGTGAACTTGTAAAGTTTTTCGTGAAACTTTTAATTGAAGATTGGAAATTTTTCATTGAAATCAAGGTTTATAGTTTTTTCCATGAAGTAATGGGCAGTCGCAACATAAACTATGGGACAAAGGAATAAAAGTTTAAGGTGAGGTACAAAGGGTACAATAGTTTAGTGTTTATTTTGCAGATTACCAGGGGATGGAATAGGTGATAGGCATTTGTTCTGCAGATATAATTTAGCAGCATTTTTTTTTTTAATTCTTACTGAAAATTTGTCTGCGGAGGTTAGAAATTGATCTGTGACATACGTCACACATCACTCTACTTTCTGCTATTGGGGATAATTTTAATAATGCAATGGATGTTAATGGCTTCAAAGCACAGATAAGCCAAATATATCCAATTGGTCAATGTTACTAAGGTGTTGCTAACTTGAAAAAATCAACTATTAAAAAAAATTAAGAACCATTTTAAAAGAATAACTCTGATACGAAATCTGAAAAAGATAAATCTTTTTTCCCGTTTCTGATATTGATTGTGATACAAGTAGAACTAAAAACTATGGAATATGAATTAATGAAAAAGTCGAGGAGACTCGCGCTTCAGATACTCTATATATTGTAATGTAAATATAGATTTGAAGGGCTCCTTGAGAGGTTAGCTGGGGGGGGGGGGGGTCCTTTTTAAAATAGTTTTTCTTATCTTGAGTAATGCCTGCTCCAATTTTGATGTAATTTTCACATTGTATTTTCTACTTTGCGATGTACCCACTTGACTTGCTAAGATTGGACCTATTTTTGCTGCTTTATGTTTTTTTGCACCTGTTCAGCAAATGCAGAAATAGCCAAAAATCTGATTGCTACAAAAACTTATTGCTATATATTTAGTGACCACTAGCAAACTTAGTCCCCTATTAATTGGTTAAACTTGTTTATAAAAAAATTGTAAGGAAATTTGAAAACTTCCATATTAACTGTAAATGTACTATAAAAAGGAAAATAGAGAGAGGCATTGCAAAAATAAGAAAAAATAGGCAAAAGTCTGATGTGGGTAGCACATGACTTTCTCTACAAATACAAATTAATTTTCTTATTTCTTAATGCTTATTGCAGAGTTTAATTGCAGAATATAACATGGATACTTTTCTGATATATCCAGTTTGCAATTTAATGTAATTCCATTTCATTTGACAACTTAATGCACTTTAAAATCTTCAGTTTTTCAAAATTCCAAAAGTTTAAATATCTTGAGAACTAATTGTTCATCCTAGAGTTACGGGGTCTGTCTTATTTGCTGGGATGTCAATATTACATGAAGAATAAGTACTTCATTAATATATTTTAGTAATTTATTTCATATTTTTACGATCTTTGCAGACCATTTCATAAAATAGGATTGGTTATATTGTTCCGAATTATGCCAAAATCTAGTCAGTATCAGAATAACCCTCAAGGCATGTAACTACTTAATGAAAAAAAAAATTCATTAAATAGTTTTTCACTACAATGAAAAACGCCTTCAGTCTCCCAAAATTAATAAACTTAAATATTTTGAGAATGGTCCATCTTAGGGTAATGAACTTGGTCTTATTCTTTTTTGTCATCAAATATTACGTATAAAACATGTATTTAATTTATACATTTGTAGCATTTTATTTTAGATCTTGAAGATTTTTGCAGGCCATTTTGCAAAAAAAAAAAAAAAGACAATTCTTTTTTTTTCCAAATCATACCAAAATCTAACCAGCATCATGGTAACCAATAAGCAACTTATCTACCAAATTTTGAAAAATTTGATTAATTAGTTCCTCAGCCATGTTGGATACATACGATTTTTGTAGGCCATTTCACAATTTTTTTTTTTTTTTTTCCCCTACGTCGGAGCAGAGGCCATATCGATCATGAGCCCTCTAGCAGCCCAATAAAAACCAGCCTTGTTATAAAAGTTGTCAAGAGAACAATTCATAAAAGAAAGCGCAGGACAGCTTGTCAGAGTGATTAAATTCCATAATGGCGTCAGTAGAACAAAGAACACAGTCAGGCAAATCAACCATGCCAATACGATAGAGGTGTCCTTGAAGAAAGTCATGTCCAGTTAAAAGTCTAAAATTTGCAGTGATGACAGAGTGAGGAAGGCCCATACGGACCTGAGATTGCAACAAAGAATTCCAGGCCCTACCCTTCGCAGCTTCAACTTGATTGTCACGGAAGGACTTTTGCAATCTGTCTTCAATAATTCCACAAATCCGTTTGTAAGATAATGTAAAAAGAGGCTGATGTAGCTTGCATTCATCCTTTGCCAGGAAGTCAGCCTTTTCATTTCCAGGGATATTGCAGTGACTCAGAATCCATTGAAGAACGACTCCCCAGACAGACGAAATTGTCTGGCTAAAAAGCAACTTTGTTTCTTCCACATAGTGTAATTCACCTACTACATGTGAGACAATAGCCAAAATTGCAGACTGTGAGTTCACAAAGAAAACAACTTTCCTAAGTGTTGTACACATATTTGGAAGGTTAAGAATGGCCCGCTTAATGGCCTCAATCTCAGCATCGAATCAGCATAAGATTCCTCAAAAAAAAAACCCTCACAAAAAAGGCCAGCTCCAACTGCATCCTCCATTGCAGAACCATCAGTATAAATATGGCGCCAGTCATCTTTTGGGTAGTTAGTGGCGATGGTCTCCAAGGAATAGGCTCTGAGGACCTCTGGTATAGCATCATTTTTCTTTTCAGTTGTGCCAATTGTGAGGTGATAAGTAGGGACTCTACGATTTGGAGGAAGTCCAAATCGTGGAGAGATTTCACAAAAAATGGCAGACTCTTTTTTCCCGAATCGTACCAAAATCGAATTAGCACCTGGGTAACCTACAAGTGGCTTACTTAACTACCAAATTTTAGGAAAATTGGTCTATTAGTTTTTTTAGCTAGAGTGGATAAAAACAATTCTTGCGGGCCATTTCACAACAAAAAATGCATTCTTTTATTCTAAATCATACCAAAATCTAATCAACACCAGAGTAACCCACTTGTGACTTATCTATCATATTTTATGAAATTTGGCCTATTTGTGTTTTTAGCTAAAGTGAATATGTACAATTTTTGCAGGCCATTTTGCAAAAAAGGCAGATTCTTTTATCCCGAATCATACCAAAATCTTATCATTACCAGGGTAGCCCACAAATGACTTATAAAATTTGGTAAATTACTTTTTGAGTTAGAGTGGATACATACATTGTACAGACAGACACACACAGGCATTGCATTAAAAATAGTTTTTGATGTTCTAAGGTGCTCGAAATGTGTAGATCCATCAAAATCTCGAGTTGCAATTTTTGGTGATATTCCAATAGTTTCTCTATACATTACCATGTATTGCAGAGAAAGTAAAAAAGGTATTTTTGCTGAAATGAAATTGATTTTTTTTTTTTTTTTTTGCAAATTTGCTATATATGACTTATAATTGAAGAGGTGAGTGAATGTTACCAATTCTGATCTTTCAAAAAGAGTCCATAATAATAGCGAGTATTAGTAATGTAAGTAATACAAAATACGATAGATGTTAATGATCTCTGTTTAAAAGATTTAGCGTTTGTAACATAACACATTCATTTAGTCACCTCTTTAATTTATATATGGGTTGGACTTTGAGGTGAGCTGGATCCAGTATATGTTATGGGTAATTTAAAATCTTTCACGGTTCGAGTACAGCTGGAATAAATGCTTTTGATGCCATTTCATTAATTAATGAAAAGTTTAATTTGCCTTTAATTTTTTTCATTTTGCTCTAGAGTTTGCTTTTAAATGTTTCTTAATTTACAAAGTATGGGCTTTCTTTTTATCTGCAATATTTAGCTCACTGGCCTGAATATTTTCAAGTTGCCGAAGCTCCCAATGGAGATGTGATGGGTTACAGTAAGTATATGATTATTATTATTTTTTTTATTTTACTAGTAGAAAAACTTGTCACTGTCTTAGTATATAGATATTAATGAAATAGAAAACATACACATCTCATATATACTATTTGTTTTGGAAAAGACAAATAGTATAGTAGCACATATTACGATTAGTATACTGCTATTTTTGATTTTGACGTTGGCAAAATTCATAATCAACAACATTTTCACTCAATATTTTTGTCAATTGCCAATATTAAATTTTCTTTTGCAAAATGTGATAATGGCGATCAGTAACCTCTGCATAGGGATGTTGTATTTTTTGTTTTCTGTTGGAAATATTTGCATAAATTATGCACTATAGTGTATAAATACAATCCTTACTGCTGAAGTTGGGTTTTCCCAAATGTAATGATTGCTAAGGCAAAACCAACTAATCAATAGAAAGACGCTGCACATGCAAAAGTTTTCTAGAAGTTGAAAAAAAAAATCCAGCTTTTATTCAAGTGAGCACTCTCTTCTCATTGGCTAGTCAATCTTGTATCCAGCATCTTTAACAAAATTAAAACATAAGCAGTTAACTGGTCATTTTGTTACCAGGTGGCTAGGAAAATTTGCCAGACAACGCGTCCAGCTAAAATGAGAGAGTACTGCATATATGAGATTTTTTGTTTTTGTTTTTTTGTATTTCTTCATGTGCATTTTTTGGGGAGGAGATGAAGACATAGGTATCAATGCTGACTACATTTTTATAGTATAGATTGATTTGACACATACAATTAAATGTTGCTCAAATCCTCAGGATAAGTCAGATGGTCTGGGTCTTCAACATACAATTAAACAACACATAGTTGCAATTTTTAGCATCTAAAGACGATACAGGATAGTTCTCTATTTTGGACAATAAGTATTTTTTAAAAATATATTATTTTTATTTTAGTTATGGGCAAAGCAGAAGGTCATGGAGAAAACTGGCATGGTCACGTAACAGCACTTACAGTTGCTCCTGAATACAGGAGACTTGGTTTAGCAGCAACTCTAATGTCTGGCCTTGAAGATATTTCAGAAAAGTAATTTTTTTAGAAAAGTTGTTTTTATTTTATATAATTATGAATTTCAGAAACAGTTGCAGGCTCTTTTCCAAATTTTAATTCCGTTTCATACAGTACGTCTCAAATCCGGAATCCCCCAGACCTTTGTGATTCCGAATTTCAGATTTTTCTGGATGTTAAGTCATTTTTGAAAAGAAAAAGAATACGATCCCCCTCCTTTCTGTAATGTGAACTTTCTGAATGCCACTACAAAATGGAAATTTGAACAGTTAAGTAAAAACTTGAAACAAACACATAGAAAAATACTCAAACAGAAAGTTCTTAATTTATCATACATCTTTAAAACAATTTAAACTTTTTTAGTAAACATTTCTATAATGGTGCATTGACTCATAATTTTGTTTTACCAAAGTAACTTTTTCTTTAATTTTATTAATGAGTTCTTGTTCTGTTTCAAAGTTCCTTTGTTCCAGTCCTGTAATAATGTTGTTCAGTAACTCAAGGGTTAAAATTTAGAAGGTTCTAAATTTTTCAAAAAAACATTCTCTTTGTTAACACCAACGTCGTCACAATTTCTAACTACGTAACCGTCTTCTTATTGCTGCAACAGGGCTACCTATATGGGAGAATGGACACCACTAGAGTGGAAGAGCCCAAATGGCTATATTTTCTTTTAGAGGCTGGAGAAAAATTCACAAAATAGGAGAAAATCAAATAATGAGGGAGGGGGGAAGCTTATGATACATATTTGAAGGGGGGGGGGGGGAGCTTGCAATTTCTATAGGCTCCCTTATTCCACCAATTATTATCACTTACTTAATCATGTCAATGTCTAGAGCATTGTGTTTCTTCCATCCCTCCCCCTTTCCTCCTAATGCATCATTGAACAATACAGGCAAAGAGCAGGATATCTATGCTATTGCGTATCAGCCAGAGAACCCATTCCTTGTAAAAATAGTTCAGCAGGTGGCTATCGGGATATATGAGAGGGCAGTTAGTTCTTTTCCTAGATATCCTATTTCAAAGAGGGGAGATTTTTTTTTTCTTGTTCTTACTTATAGTGTTAAAAGGGTCCAGCTATATTTCACAGTTTATGAGCAAATGATTGGATAATTAAATGCCTGTCCTTTAAATAGGGGAAAAAAACTGTACTTACTAGTGTCCAAATTTTGGATGTCTGGATATGGGACATTATACTGTATTAACTTATATCTTATTACCAAAAATTATATACCTGGCAATTTAGGTAAAATATAAAAACAAATGCATGTAAAGCATTTTTTCACACTTGGAAGTAGTGAGCACAAATAATATAGAAGAATTGGATAAAATGGCACTATTCAGATAAAATAAAAGTAAGGGTACACGTTTTCCACAATCTGACAGCTGAAATAATAATTGTAGATAATATCACAACACAGGAAATGTTACATTCCATGCATTGTATGAAAAACACAAGTTTCTCGGCATTTATCCTTGTATACCAATATATGAAGAGGTTCTAGCTGGCCTGAACAATCCTGCATCTAGTGAAGTTAGATATACAGTTAGATACAAACTGTACTGTTCTTTCCAACATTATTTATCCTTGTATGCCAATATGTCCCAAAAATATTGACCTGGGCTTTTATTCCTTAAATATTGATCTTAGACATTTATAATAAATGACAAAGTTGCATAAAAAAAGGTACAGAATTTTATGAAATCGATAAAAATTTTCAGGGGATTAAATTTGAAGAAATACAAAATTTAAATTTTTATACGGCCTCCGTACAAAAACATTTCCAATGAGTAAAATATGCCCCATACACTAATAAGGTGATGTACAAAATTTCAGCCTTTTATCATAAAAAGTCCCAGAGATATGTGTAAACAAAGTGGGTGAGGGATTAATCACAAATTAAAATTAAATGTTTACAGCAAGAGTGCAAATGACGCAATGCAGAAATGCATCATAGACAAATAATATCTGCCTCTTATCTTTAATGGATCTTTGGCATGGATGGAAAACATTTTGAACAAGTTTTGTAATCTTTGTGTAAAGTTATTATTTCTACGCAGTGTAGATACTTTTGTACCAATAAATAGCCAAATCACTATTTATTTATGTAATCATTCTTTTCTTTCATAATTTGTGTATGACCCCTGAAACGAGATCTGCGTACATGATTTTTCATGTCTGAGAACCCATGTTGATGCATCGAAAAGTGGTTTAAGTCAGCATTTTTGTCTTTTCATATCTCTGGGACTTTTTATGATAAAATTTTGTACATAACCTTATTAGTGTATGGAACACATTTTACTCATTGGAAATGTTTTTGTAAGGAGGCCGTATGAAAATTTAAATTTTGTATTTCTTAAAATTTAATTCCCTTGAAAATTTTAATCAATTTCATAAAATTTTGTACCTTTTTTTATGCAACTTTGTAATTTATTATATATGTTTAAGATCAATATTTAAGGAATAAAAGCCGAGGTCAATGTTTTTGGGACACCCTGTATGCTGAAGAGGTTTTAGCTGGCCTGGGCAATCCTGCATCTATTGAACTAGTAAAGTTAGATACACATCAACTTGTCAAAAGAATATACTTTCCCCAAATTTGAATCTTAGCATTGACATTTGGAATATTCAGGTAGTTATTCTCATAGGTCTATCTTTATGTAAAACTTTGCAAAACAGGCAACTCTTTTACTGCTGTGTGTCTTTAGTGACCAGCTTGGTCACTTTTATTATAAATTTTTTTTTAAGTTTTATTCATCATTGGAAGGAATAAAACAAGCCTTGAGTTTTATGGTATGCTGCCAAACCTCACCACAAAAGGTTGTCTGCACTTTATGGAAACAATTTTGTAATTAATTTTTATGCATAAAGAGCATATAATTTTCTACAATTTGTTTTTCTTTCCGCAATATGCTTTGGCAGAAGCAGATGAACTTTAGATTTAGACATCTTTTTTAACTTCAAATCTTTATGAATAATTTTACTTACAGTGCCAGAAGACATTACCAGGTTTAATGCAATGGATCTTTGAGTCGGTGGATTTATTTTTAGGATCAGAGACTTCACTTTCTTGATATTTACCCGCATTTGAACAGTTTTAGGATGCGATTTTGCTGCCACTTTTTCATTTTTACTTTTAGCTAGATGCTTTTTCCCTTTCAAATTTAATATATTAAAAATACCTTTCTTTGAAATGCAATAACCTCGATTTTTACACTGCTTTACAATTTGTTGATATGAATATTTTTCCCCTGAAAGCACATTTACATAACCTTCAAGCCATCTATCAATTTCAGGAGCTATTTTCAAAATAAATCTCTTATTCTACATTCCAATCAAAACAAAACAGTAGCAGACAATTATATTGAAAATGCCAAATCTTTATCTGAAAATGCTAACGAGAAACATAAATTCAAAATAGTTTTCATAAAGTGCAAACGACCTCTGTATTTTCTGATATGTTGTTTAATGTACAGGAATAAAGTTAGCTAACCATCTTCAATAGAAATAGCATTTTCATTTAACACCATAACTGCCAGCTCTATTGGATTTTCCAGGAAACTCCCAGTTTTCCAATTCTTAATGAAAATATCCTGGTTTTTGTCAATTTTTTAGAATTTCCTAAAGTTTGAGATTTTTCATTAAAAATTCTCTGTCAGAAGGAATTTTGATCAACTTGCCACTGCCATTTTGTTTCTTCCTTTCATAAACCTAGTAACAGCAGTAAGTTATATCACTTTTACTTTATTATAGTGTCTTCTAGCCACTATAACTTTATTGATATATGCATTAAATAAGTGTGTTTTCTTCACATGTATAGATTATATTCCCGTGTAATGTTGAAACATCCTTTTCCATCCATATTTAGTTTTAAATTATGTGAATTAAAAAATGCATAACATTAATTTCTTTGTAGTATGTGGTATTATTAATTGATATTTTTCATAAAATATTAATTTTTTTATAGAGTGATTTCGTGTATATAGATTATATTTTCATGTAATGTTGAAATATCCTTTTCCATCCATGTTTAATTTCAAATTATATGAATTAAAGAATGCATAACATTAATTTCTTTGCAGTATGTTTCATCATTAATTTATATTTTTGTAAAATATAATGTTAAAACATCCATTTCCATTCATCTTATTCTTGATAGAATCTCAAATTAGATAAACAGAATATTCATATCTTTATAGTTTGCATAGAAACAAAAGATTATTTTATTTAAAATATATTCAAAACGAGTGATTGTGCAATTGAAGTCCCTTATTTTCTATGCAATAGAATCCCAAAAGCATTTTTCTATCTATCTTCATCTAATTTTGCTAAATTACAATAAGAGAATTGAACATATTTTGTTTCCTTATTAAATAATTTCCTTTGTGTCTAACAGCTTACACCAGTATTTTAAAATAATTAAGATTATTAAATTTTTAGAAAAACTTTTTATATTACTTTCTACAAATTCTAACATGAGCTGAAATTTTGCCACTTAATATATATTTTTTCTTTGCATTACCATTAAAATGTTTTAAATTCTTTGAGCATCAGCTATAGTTACATTATATTTTATTTGTGGCATTAAATTAAAATATATATTATGCAGTGGCATGTGCAAGGAGGTATGCTAGCTTAGTTCTTGGCGAAATCTATCTTCTTTTTTCCCGCCATGCTCACGTGAATAGATAGATGTTCATAGAAGTTCGGAATGTATTTCTGGAAAGAAAAACATAGTATTTAATATCATAAAACTGACTTGATGAATTGGTATTATGATATTGTTTCAAGGGCAAATGAAAAGAGATGATAAACACAAACATTGCAGTTCCCAGAAATGACCTTGGTCACTTCTATTCTTAGGAGCATTGCTTCTAATTTTGTGCTTCTCAGCGATTGCCTCATTTCCTCTGGACCACCCAGAATCCTGTTGATAGTTCATCTACTAATTTTTTAAGCTCCCTCCCACTCTTTATTGAAAGTCAAGATGTATTTATCTTCTCAAGTGCCGACAGATCGGCAGAAGTAAAAAAATATCCAAGTGAAATTGTTCTCACTCTAGTAGTCATCACCATACACAGTGTTTCTATGTATGTGTTTTCTGCCCTAGCCCAGTCCTATGTTTTCCATCCTCCCTATTTTCTAAGCATTATTCCTGAAACATCAGAAATGATCCTTCCCCGCATGAATGCCTTGTCAAAACTAAAAGTACTGTTAGAATGGGAGTGATAATAATAAAGTGATGATTCCCTTCGAAAGGACAAAGCTAACCTTTCAATGAAATGTCAGAAAATAAGAAACAAAAATTTCCCTTTAAACTTTTTTGAATTCTGGACCTTTCAGTTTTTGGAATTTTGGATGAAAGATCCAGTACTGTACTACATAATACTACTGACATGGATATGAAATAGATACATCCTTTATATATTTAGCAGGAATTGTATATGACATATTAAATGTAAAACTCAGTCTACACTGTTGACTTCAGATTCATACACTTCTTATATACATGTATGGAATTTGTTATGAATATATATTGTATATGTATGTGGTGTAAATATTATATTATGAAGAACAAGTTATAACTAATGAACAAAAATTTGTCAAGCATAAATACTGAAATAAAAAAATGTGGTGTTAGAATTTTATATATACAAATAAGTCTTTAAATATTTTAGAATATGCTAGCTAAAATAAATGCTTTTATGCATATTAAACTCTTTTAGATGTGATAATTAAAAAATAACAAGAATATTTTCCCAATCATGCTTGCTTTTTTATTATATATAGGTTTTACTTTCATAGTTTTTTGTTATCAAATTACAATCTTTTGCAGAAAAAGAGCATATTTTGTGGATCTCTTTGTACGAGTTTCCAATAAAGTTGCAGTAGATATGTACAAGCAACTGGGATATAGTGTTTATAGGCGGGTTTTGGAATATTACTCAGGTGATCCAGATGAAGATGCGTTTGGTAATTTTTCCCTTTATTTAAATTTCCTAACATGGTTTTATTTTACATTTATTACAGAAATACATTAAAACAGAGTGTTGCAATGAACATTTTGAGAGTATTGATTATTAATTGATTTTATAGAGCAGCTGTTCTCAAGCATTTTCCTCTTTAGTGACCCATGACTGCTAATTTTCTTCATGTATAACCTTTTACAATTTATTATAATATAGGTATTCTGACTTTCCCATATGATGAAATCAATATGTCACATCGAAATTGGTGAAGGTGACGAAGGGGCACCCAATTTTAGAATTGAGAATTCAATTTATATCACATTTTCATAGGCCATGAAATTCCATAATCAGTAACCATTATTCTTTCATTCATTCATTTTCAACCATTATTCTTCACTTCATTCTTTCTGTTTGGAGAATAAATCTATGTCCTAAGTTGTTGTCTCTCAGTTGTTGAAGAAATCAACATAAATAAATAAATAGATAATTTTTACCTTTACTTCCATCACCATCATCCAAAAAAATTTCCTAATTAAATAATTCAGTTAAAGCAGTTTAAAGAAATACCTAAATTGTAATTGAAGTTAAATTAGTTTGTTGATATAAGTAACAGGGCTATGGAGTCAAAGTCTGTAAAAATATACCAACTCAGATTCTTAAATAAAACTATTTAAAAAAAATTATTTAGAATATTTTAATTTTTTAATGGTTTATTTTAAAATAATTTTTAGACAATAAATTAAAAAAAAAAATCAAAATGTTTACCAATTAAATAATTATTGATATAAAAAGTTTAAAATTAATTGCTATTTATGTTAGTATCAGAGTCGGATATTAGAAAACAAAAGGAGTTAAGTTGGAGTTGAAGGCTTGAGGTACCAACTCAACAGCCCTGGTAAGCAATCATGATGAAATTATATTTGTAATCAGCATTCCTTTAAATAATTCAGTTACCTCACTGGACCCAGGCAGTAAACTGGAACTTAATATTATATCATACCAGTTGATAAATTTCTGTATGTAATAGTATTGATAATAATATATAATTCAAAGTAGGGTATGGTATATTGTCAGGTGAGCACTCAAAACACCATATTGCCATAAATGTAATTAAAATGATTTTGTAATGAGGTTTTAATTAATAAAAATGCAAATAATGGGTTTATATTCAAAGCAGCCAATTATTGATCTGATTAATGTTTATGCCGCAGGCTCAATCTAGTACATCAGTAAATAGTATGAAAACAGTTCAAATTATATGTATACTCTTCCTTAAATAAACAAAATTAATGTATTTATTGCTGCTTCTATCTTGTATCAAATCCATAAATCGAGGAAATAGGGTAAAACCATCTCTGTCCCCAATAATACTAAAAGAGCTTACCTTGAAATTCAGGGAAAATATCAGCTAATCAGTGGAAAGGGACTCCAGAAGCAGATATACAGATTCCATGCAAGTGTCCAAGTGAGTTCAAATCACTCTCCAATTGGACGTTCGGCACACCATAGAAATTAACGACATTTATGGCTCGGTTGGGATGTAACAGGGGCTTACAGCACCACATTCAGACTCCACACCATCATTTGAGGAAGAAATGGCAAACTTGATGGTAAATTTATTGAACAAGATTAAGGAATCCTGATTATATCATGTCCAGGAACATTTTAGGTCAAAGAAATCACTGTCAGTAGACATAATAGGGTAGTCTAGATAAGGAAGATGTTTGAGGTGCTAAAACTCAGCCAGGGCCCAGCTGAACCAAACCTTGAGCATCTACATTTCATGGTTTAGGGAAAAACAAATATTCTCAATCATTGTTCCATGGAATGCATAAAAACTCTTCCAAAAATCAGAAGCCATACTGACCATGGCATCACAGGTTTCCCTTTAGGTCATTTTAACATTCACTCCGCATCCAAAGTGCATAGATCGGCTGAGCCACCTTCTCACAGTCAGCAAATCAGCTGATTAAGGCAAAGACCCCAAAATCTGTGGTGGGGGTGAAGATTTTCACAGCAAGTTAAGAGCTCTTCTGTTAAAAAATGGTGCACACACATTATATATACGCAGCACACAGACCGTAGGAGAGCTATTCAAATCTTTAAACGCCAAAATTTAACCAGTACAAATCCTACATAGCAATCCCACATTCTCCTCATGCAGCAGATGTACATAAGACAATGTGGCTAACATTTCATACTGCCCACACAATAGCGCATGTCTTCAGTAAATGAACTCCATTCATCTATTCTTTATTATAATTTCTTTATTTAGCAAAAAACTTTGCTTTCTTAATATAATGCATATAATTGCTTTTACATTTACATTGTTCTTAAAAATGATGTGAAAAAATTCTTTGAGTGATGAAGTTTAAATATGTTTTCGCAATGTAAAAAAAATAGGGTTTTTGTTTATCAAGTTTTCAGCCCAGACATTTAATTCTCACTTGTGGATTTAAATATGAGGTTTTTCACAATTGATATATATTTAAAAAAAAAAAAAATATATATAATAAACATATTAAAACATATAAAAAAATAATATACACCTGTCCCCCGATTTACACGGAAGATAGGTTCTGCACAAAACCGTGTAAATTGATATCCTGGATTTTGCTAAGTAAAATCGTGTAAAACGAAAATAATCCCAAAATGTGCATGATTCAGTCATTTATTTAAGTAAAACAAAAGTAAGACATCTTAGAAAAACTTAAAATTATATTTAGTTTATAAAACAACAAACATATGAATGCAGTAATATAACATATTTAATTTATTTTACATTAGGAACAAAGAACAAAAAAAAAAAAAACACCCTTAAAAATTAATTATAAGTTTAATCACTGTCATGTACTATCAGTCTTTTCTTTCTGATAGGTATGATGCCACTTTCATCACTTGAGCTTTCTTGATGCGATTCTGGTTCAATGGTTGACAAATTAGGCAAGATCTCGGGTTGACAAGACTTTGTCATGAAATCTAATTAACAATTGCGTAGGTTTTTTTGCTAAATCTTTATAGACCTCTTCATATTGATTTAAGCATTTACGAAGGTCTCGCTGGAATCGGAGAGCTCGATCAACATTTGTGTCATATTATAAGAAATGGTTGCCCAATTTTCTTCCCAAATCAAGTCCTACACTTATGATTCTTGCTGTGAACGCAACTGGTTAAGATTGCTCTTCATCAGAATCATTGTCTTCATCATGTTTATTTGTTTCACGAATCATGTTAATTAAATCATCTTCATTCAATTCTTCATCAGCCATTATTTCTTCAATATCTGCCTGAGCTAAATCTTCAAAATTTTTTCCTCCTATAGTATGGACCAACTCAGTGATCTGAGAATATTCATGCTCTATTGGTGATTTATCATTTCCACTTTCAACAACATCCAGCCATATTGCTTTCCAGCAGGCATTGATCGTTGATTGTTTGATCTGAGTGTATGACAGTCCAACATGCTTAACACAATCTAAAATTGTAAATTTCTTCCAAGCATCCATCAGAGTAAGAGATTCATCATTCTCCATTTGTTCTAAGATATATCTTAAAGTTTGCTTGATGTACAGTAAATTATCCCTTGATCTAACGGCTGTAATAAGGAAGTTGTATTCTTTGGTAAAAGTAAAAAAACAACTTTCACATTTTCGTGTTGTAAATCTGGAGGATGACCTGGTGCATTATCAATTAATAGAAGAGCCTTAAAAGGCAATCCCTTTTTAGTTAAATAATTTTTGACATCTGGAACAAAGAAGTTATGGAACCAATCATTGAAAGCTATGGCAGTGACCCATGCTTTTCTATTAGCCATCTAATAGACGGGAAGGTTTTTGATATTTATTCCTTTGAATGATCGTGGTGATTTTGATTTATTAATCACCAATGGTTTCATCATATAATTGCCAGAAGCATTGCAACAGAAAAGAACTGTTATACGACTTTTCGCTACTTTATGACCACTAGCTGATTTGTGAGCTTTGGCTATAAAGGTTCTTTCCGGCATTTTTTTCCCAGAATAATCCGGACTCATCAGCATTGAAAACCTGATCAGAAGGGTAGGAGTTAGCGGCAATGATTTTGAGTTTTGCCGGCTATTGTTGTGCCGCATCCGAATCAGCAGATGCACTTTCACCTTTCATTCTCAGATTATGTAAAGAATATCTTTGTTTGAATCTCTCGAACCACCCATGGCTTGCGGAAAAAGATACCTTCTTTTCATCAGACGAAGTCGACGGCGGCTGATTCTTAAGTGATTGATAAATCTTCAAAGCTTTATTTGTAATAGCATTGGTATCGATCGGGATTCGCTTTTGAGTTTGGTCTTCTATCCATATCACTAAGGCTTTTTCCATATTTTCCATTGTAACATCTCTAACATATGAAGTCGTACTCATACTGCTGCAGATTCCAGCTGCTACACTTTTTCTAATGGAGTCTTCATTTTTTTCTTATTGTCCTTATTGTGGCTTCATTCATGGAGTAAAATTTAGCAACATCTGTTACTCTTTCTCTATTACGTAGACTGTCTAATATTTGAATTTTAGTTTCTAAAGAAATAACTTTTCTTTTCATTTGATTTTTCTTCAAATCCTTTGACATTATAGAACCTTAACAAATTTATGCAAACTATAAAGATGCAAGAAAAACTATAAATGTTGAAAACTTACCAGTTCAAAAGATAAACGTACAATAATATAAGCTTTGCTGCTAAAATGTTTCTGCACTATGTACTTGCATGAACCAGATAGCTTTACTGTTCTGAAATACATACGGGGATTCCCCTAAATGCATATATTTTACAACACCGGGAATCCCCTGTTGTTTTCATCAGTGTTACCAAAGGAATAAAATTCAAAAATGTCATCAAATCTTTGTATAGGCGTATATGGAGCGGAATATACATTTTTATCAATTTTTTGAAATTGGTTAATATATAAACCGTGTAAAAGCGAAATCGTGTAAAACAAGTACCGTGTAAATCGGAGGATAAGTGTATAACAATAAACATATTAAAAAAAAAAAAAAAAATCACATTTTCCAAAAAACTTTTTTTTTTTTTTTTTAAATATGGTAAGAAGGTTACTGTATAAAGAATATGTAAAAAAATTATCAAGAAATTTAAATATGGAGTTCATCTTAAAAAAAAAAAGAAAGTTTTTGCTGAAATTAAAAAAATTTTCAAGTTTGAGGCAAAAAATGACAAGGTTTTAATTAAAATGTTATCAAAATGCATGCTGTTTGACAATAAGCATATATTTTAGAATATCCACAGAAAAAAATTGTGTTTCTGACAATTAGGTGCAGACCAAGAGAGTATTTTATCAAACAAAAGGTTTTCATTTCATGTATCCACAGAGCAGCACCTTGTGAATTCTCAATTTCTTTAAAAAATTTATTGCTAAAAAACTAATGCATGAAATCAACTAAAATTTTGCATGATATATGTAGCTCTGTTATATGTAGCTTTGAAAAAAAAATTGAGAAAAATCTAAGGGGGTGGGTGACATTTTCACATTTTTTTGGTTGAATTGACATGGAATGACCCATTTGCTAATATTTATTACTTTTGTTCATTAGAAACAAAATAAAAATGTGACAATAACTTTATTAAGTGGATAATTTTGATTTCTTATTTGTGTACAGGACATATTTTTGCTTGTGGTACTGAAATTATTGAATTTTGGTGGTATGCATTTATGAAAAGGCCGAGAACCCCTGCTCTAAAATAAATAATATAATACAAATTTTGGTTGTATTATTTTCTTTAGAAGTCACCATGCGTACTTAAGACAGATCTGCAACCTGTTGCTTACAAGCACTATGGTCCTCACGTGGATTCAAAAATATATATTCTTTACTACACAAATTATTTTATTTAGTGCTCTCTAAGAAAATTTATTATACACTGGTGCTCTCTGAAGGTAAAAGGTTGTGGATCCCTGGTTTAAGATACGATTATTAAAAGTTAGCTTAAGATGTGTAAAATGTTAGGATTGACAATTTTTTAAGTCTTGTATATTAAAAATATACCTTTCACTAAATTACATTTTAATTGTTTTCAACACAACATCTAATATAGCTTATTAGCACTAAGTCAGTTTTCTTAACCTATATTAAACTCTGGTTATTAATTTCATTAACTTGTATCATTCTATTAAATATTTGATTTCATAATGAAATGCATTTAACTTATTTTTGTTAGATATGCGGAAAGCATTATCAAGAGACATAAGCAAGAAGTCTGTGATACCATTAACTCATCCTGTTCGACCAGAAGATATAGAGTGACACCAAGCAGATGATAAACTGATACCACTTTGTTGCTGTGATTATATGTGTTGTGTTACATTTGGGAAAAGTCCTGCTTTTGCATTTCTAATAAAGCTTTTATCTTCCTTTTTTTGATTCGGAACTTGTATCATTTATGAATTTTCAGTGTTAATACATAATTCTTACTTTTAAAACACATTTTAAATATTATTAAACTATTATACACAATTACTGTATTACATAAAAAATATATGGAAAGGTCCCACTTCTTTCCTATACATCAATATTTTATAGTAAAGTTTATTTTTTTAAATTGATAACAGCTTAGTGATGCCAATGGATGCATTTGGCTTATCTATGTTACTAAAAGTTACTTTCGATGTCATTAGCATCTATAACAGTTCAAATTATGAATCCCTCCATTTACTATATACTATCATTATTTTTTTAAATTATATTTCTCCATAGGAAATAATGCTGTCAAGCCTATAGTAGGAAAATTGTATGCTGTATTTATAATAAGTGAGGTCATAAAATTGTGAAGTGTTGGCATAATTCAACTAATCAACAAAAATTAAGTTTCTTGAAGGATAGTTCTAAACAAGCAAACAAACGAGGATTTCGGAATCAAAAATTATGTGCGACAGAAATGGATCAAAAAGAGCTTTAAGAGCTAAAGAAAGTTTATTACAAGCCAGATGTATCTTAGACAGTGGGGTGCCAGTCACATGACTGAAAATTTTGACCTTTGCCCTCTAAGGCAAGTCTTTTGCATACTTGCATAAAGCCTTACCTGCACTACATACTCTGTGGTTTTCTGCAGCATTTGTGGGGGTGGATCGATGGAATTCCAATTGTTTCTTTTAGCAAAAAATTTCCAGCTCCCCTACACACACACACATTTCTTGTTGCATTTGAGAGATGTTATGAGGCTTTTTCTTCCTTTACAATATTAAACTTCTTTATTTACTAAATTATAATTACCTTTAATACTTATTATACTATTAATGCTTATTATATATTTATTCTATGTTATTAAGATTAAGCCTGATCGTATAGTTTTAATACAATAAAGTTTACTTTTATGATTATTTATTTACTCTTTGTTTACTTATTTTATTTACTTAGTTTATTACCTACAGCTTGGTCTGTGCTTAACCATGTAAACCTTTTAAAAACATTTCAACTTCTTACTACTTCTAAAAATTCCACTTACCTTTAAACATTCTCATAAATAAATATAGCACAGCCAACAAACAACTAAAGAATGACAACTAATATTAAATTAAAAATTAACTTTTATTAACAATAATTAAAAATTTAAGGTTCTGAACCATTTAAGGTTTCATTACATGAATTGTATAATTTTAAGTAGTACATTGTGTATATAATTAAAATCTATTAAATGAAAACTCATTTTTCAATTAAATAATCCACTAACAAAATTACCCAGGTACAGAATCCACTCTGGTCTGAAGACCAGAGTTTGGTCTGCCTGAGGAGCTGTCCACCCAAAACTTAAATGTTTAATATTAACTCTCTAAATAAATGAAACAAATACAACTTGTACATATCAAAATTATCAATATTTAGTGTAATCGTTGAAAGGATGGCCGGACAAATCCGGGAAACCTTAAATTTCATTTGAAGACACCAGAACACTATTTTTGTGGAAACGGCATTGAAAGGATGACCGGACAAATCCGGGAAAACTTAGATTTCATTTGAAGACACAAGAACACTATTTTTTTGTGGAAATGGCATTGAAAGGATGACCGGACAAATCCGGGATTGCCTTTGAAGACACAAGGACACTTGTAGAAGGATCATAGAAACAGGCTTGGACTGACACACTTGGATGATGTTGGACACTGCACCGATGTTGATCACGCACTTAGGGACAAAAATTTGCCATGCTGATGGGAAAGCACGGCTATGAAAACCCGCAGGATGATGTCGATGATCTTTGTACAACATGAAGCATAAACAGTCCGCTGAGCACATTCTGTTGCACACAACCCTTTTGAAAAAAAATGCAGATTCAATGCATGATGATATACTGATAAATCATTGGTCATCCGCGGGATACGGGCGCCCTTGCATTGGGGCCCCGTTCCGCGGATCTCCCAGCAGCAAAAATTACACCTCCTTCGAAAGCCGCTCAGGAATCGAATGTCCGGCAACACGCTTGCCTTCCCAGGAGACGCCAAACTTGGCGAGCGAAACTCTGCGCTTCGCGCCGAGCGCCCACGCATACACTGCGGAAATAAAACGCTGTTATGCCAAGAATCATAAAAAGGGATCACTTCCGCCAAGGCGGCAACCACGAACCGTGGTGACGCATGGTCACCGGATGTCGTGAGGCAACCCTACTGGCACCCTACTTGCAGGTGTTTAACCGATAAGCGAGCGAAAGCCAAATTTCGCTTAAAAAGTGCCTTTTTTACGCAGATTCGTGAATGAACTGAAATGAAGTTAACAGCTGAAAACGAAGATTATGAGAATTAACAAAAGATTATTTAACGTTTAAAGGCACATTGTGCACAATTTTGAATAATAAAAACATTAAAAAGATAACAAATTACGTTAAAGGGGAAATAAATCGCCGAAATATTCCAAAACAACAAATAAATTTCGAATTTTGAAGGGAAAGGGAAAAATAACAAATTTTAAGCTATTACAAATTTTGAACTATTAATTAAATTTAGAACTGTCAAATCTCGGCATAACAGAGAGCAACTTGAAGGAATTGTATGGTAAGACATAGTAAGAAACGTTATAGAGCACATTAACAAATTGTTTTTAAACTGTAACGTAGTGATGGATGAATTTTATTTGTATCTAGGAGCAGTTCCTATGTTGTAATATATTTTGACATGGTTTTTATAACCCTAATTTGTATTAATATCTAGACAATATAGAAAGAAAAAAGACAAAAAAAGAAAAATCACAGGGGTGCTTGATAAAGTTTTAAGCAGACCGAATAAGCTTTGAGCGATGGTAACTAGAGATATGAAAGCGAGGTATGGATAGTAAAGTGACTGCCCCACCAAATGAGACCGACGGCAATGCCTTTTGTGGAAAAATTTGAAGTTAGCTCTCCTATCTCGAAAACTATGATACAGAAAAAATGTCAATTAGAAAGTTGTAGATCATTAGCAGATTAGTAAAAAATTACCTTTTGCAGAAACAAATATTGCAAATAGAATGCTAAGCATTATGGTGAGTATCATATGCAAATGATGGCTGTGATGTGCAAAACTGTTCCTGCAGAAAAAATATGCCAGAAAATTTGCATTTATCATCAGATGTGTGTACTTTGATGACCATTGTGTTAAAAAACGATCAGGACTGTCTATTTAAATGATTATTACTGTGAGATGGTACTGCTATATTGCAAATTCAGAAGAAGCGCTATGGTAGCTGCATGGCAGTATGTCTTACGATTTCCTATTATTCTACATTAATCTGTAATGCTGGTGAACATGCTACAGGACATTCTTTCTTGCATACAAACATATATTGTGACAGATGGTGGGGCTATTGAACATATGTACTTTATGTTAAACTGTACATTATGTAACTGCTGTACATTATGTACTGCACTTCTGTATTAAGTGAAATTACCTTTCCTACTAATTTGTTGATGCCCTCCAACTTTCTAATTAACTTTATTCTGTATCTCTCATAGTTTCTGAGATAAAAGTTTTAACTTTCAAATTTTGCCACTAAGATCACTGTCATTAATCTCATCTGATAGCACATGGTCACTTTACTATACTGATACCTTATTTCCAGAACTCTAGTTACCATAATTCGCAACTTATTTGGCCTACTTACAACTTTACTGGGCACCCTGTATATTAAAACAACATTAAGAGAAGCTTTTTTTTTCTATTTGATCAATGAGACTCTAAATGCCTCATTGATGTGGAAAAGAAATACCACTGTTCTAAAGCTTTTCAGAGACTACCTACTATTAGTTAAGAAACTATAGAACTTTGACCCCTTTCAACTAGACCTTAGTTGAAAATTCTGGACTTCATGATCAGATTCTTAAGTACCATGCTAACCTGGTACCTAACATTTATCCAGCCCTGCTGTAAACAAAGAAATTGTATTGATTCAAAAGATAATTTATTAAAAGATACAGTTCCTCTTAAAATAAACAACTATTATTTAGAGTAAAATTTATAAGAACATTTACAATTAACATATTCACAAGTCATTATGATGTGGTTTGAACTTTTTTACACAATTTAGCAAGCAATCCTGACAGCTGCAGAAGAGATTGTACTCCTTGAATTATCCTCAAATGTGTTAAGCCAATTTCCTAAAGTAAATAAAGATAACAAATGTTTAAGGAGAGATATAAAAATGAAAAGTATCTGGATATGTAAAGGTTGAAATATAATCTACTGCAAAATCTTCAGTATTTATGATAATGAAATATAGTTATAAAAAAAAATGTTAAAACAAATTATCTAACACTGTATGTTTCAAATATATCAAAATAAGCATTTTATGATTTTATATGCAGTAGTGAAAGAGTTACATTTGCATTTTGTCTTATATTTGCAAACTTAAATAAAGTATGGAAAGTATCTGTTTGGCATATGAATATAGATAAAAATTCTATGGTTCATGTTTTAAGTACATTTACCTTTATCAAATTAATAAAATACTGGAAAGTATAACTAAAAGTAAAACCATGTCTTGTTGTGCTTATTACTAAGCCAATATTTTAACTCTTCGTTACTTGCACAAGACTTCGTGACGTGATTACTTGAATATGAATGGCATGTGCCATCCACTGAATTAACACCATATATGAGCTTTTTTTTTTCATAAAAGATAATTAACATGCTTTATTCAAAATATACACTAAAAAGTCAGAAAATACAAGTTTAATTGTCAGATACATTACAGGCAAATGCAAGTGTGGATGATATGTGTCGTCCACATACACCCTTTTTTCAGTCCGTTACTTTTGAGACACTGAACAAAAAAAAAGTTTAAATAGCTAACAGATGACAATTAACTTAAAGAAATGAGTTGGTAGCAGTGGTGTTTCATAACACACATTGTTGAAATAAATAAAACGTTTCTCTCCATTGGCTAAAAAACATCTACCACTGTAACCACACATTTGATCATTGACTTACTCTTTCCGAGATTATAGCTATATCTATTGTTGGCGGTACAGTTCCCAAAGCTTTCTCTGCATTTTTATTTTTACACTGCATATATATATATTAAAAAAATGTAATAATAAAAATTCAAGTAATATTAACATCACCATAGAAGCAAAACCACGGCCATATTGCCGATAAGAGAAAAGAACAGCAGTGATCCAAATTCGATGATTAAGAATTAAATTCATCTTCAGGTCTGAGTATTTAATTCTAATTAACCCAAACAAATGCCTGTTTCAGATTGAGCAATAGTACATTACTATAAATGCTCAAACTCAGACTACAGGCATCAAAAGATTTGTATTACAATGTGGTATGAACCCTTCTTCTTTCACCACGTGTATATGTGATCAACCTCAGCAGAATAAATTATCCAGAAACACCTGAATGAACATGTCGAAATACAACCAGGGAGGCAGTACGAACGTTCACAGCAACACTCCCAGATCCGTCCAGTGAGTCAGAGCAGGAGACAGGGCAATTACCCGTATATATATATATATATATATATATATATATATATATATATATATTTAATTGAAGAGTTTTTATTTTACTTGTATTATATATACCTGAGATAGATCATTAAAAGAAAATGTTCTGTATAGTATAGTGAAAGGAAGATGGACTGAAATGTAAATGTGACATCAAAAGTACTATACGACAAGCCGTTGAATATTTAAAAAAAAAAAAAAAAAAAAAAATTATAAATAAAACAGGTACTAAATTGGTATAAAATACCCTCTTTTTCCCTGTTCCATATATAAATTAAGGAATGGAATAAGAATTACATGTGCTAAAGAGTGGTGAATAAAACATTAATATGAAAGTATTGATATAAATCATATATGTAATGCAGGCACTTAAGGTACTAATCTCCTTGTTCCCTGCATATAGTTTGAAAATCCAATGATAGAATAGAAGTTGCAACTTAAAAATCCTAACTTTAAAAAATGCCTACATAATAAAAAGAAGTATTAAATGGAGAATCGTCAATCAAATGGAAGAAAATGCAAATTTCTAGTCATCAAGCTAAAGATAATCATCAAATATCAATGGAATGGAATCAATAATTGAAAAACAAATAAAATCCAAGCATTAAAGCTATACATGTGAATAAGCACAAGGCCTAAATAAATGAATTGTTCATTTTAAAACTCTTCATCAGGTCCAAGTATTTAATCAAAATGAACACAAAATGTGTGTTTCCGATATATATATATATAAACTAAAATAATAAAAACGAAAGTGCAGGAGTACAAATCAGTAAACACAGTATCAAACCGCGGGCAATATAATACCATGTATTTAATAGCAGAAAATAAAAAGTAATGAGGAAATGCTGGAAAAGTAGAGCACGGAAAGGCCAGGACAAGGAATATAAATCAATGAATAGTATATCTGCCAGAAACGTCTTTAGGGGCACATTCTAGACAGATATACTAAAATCCATTGTTTCTATGATTGCATAAAAACATGTGGTTAAAATTTTATGCAATCTGTGTCCAACAATGGAATAAATGAGATTAAGAGAAATAAGACCAAAGAGGACAAAATTCAACTTAAAAACAAAAAATACCACATAATCAAGAAAAATATAGTGCACAAACATGCAAAAAAAAAAAGGCAAGTCTAAAGGCCGCCAGCATGAATAATCTTCATGGGAGTTCACCACCTGATCCAGCCTGAATGCTTCCCATGCGAAATACTGCGATGGAATGGACTAGACCAGAGAGAGTAGAAGTAGATGTACATATTTTCGGTGAGGCAAACCCAAGAGTTCAGAAACTAACAAAGAAGTGACCACTACGATCGAAAACATTTAAAGTATAGATAACACTGTTTTTTGGAGCCGCAGCCTGTTTTTATTTTATTTAATTTTTAGATATCCGCCTTAACGATTTTATTAGTGTTTTAAATATTTTTCTTTACCCGCCAAGGCGTTTTTTAAAAAAAATTTTGCATGTTTTTTGTGTAACCGAAATAACTGTTTTTGTAATATTTGCACATTTTTATTTTTGCCCGCAGGGGCAGTGTTTATTTTATGGTGTTTCCACTACTATTGAGTACCGTACTTATACTGCGATCTACAAATAAGGTGGGAAAATTGTACATATAGCAAAGACTTTTGAGACAATTAATATGTGATACTGTACACTTATTACTATCCAGGCTTTTGATGCAGAGCAAATAGCTAATGATTAGATTTTTAAAAACTTGGTTACTAAGGCAAGAAGAGGGAAGAATTTTACATTAAAATTAAATTGATGTCTCTTATCATAAATAGTAGTATTGAATGAGTTACTTTGTATATAAATGGTAATATCAAGATAATTTACAGATTTGGAAGGGTGGGATTCATTAGGTATTAAATCAAAATTAGATGGATAAATATTAAGTGTGGGTAAAGAATCATGTGCAGTATGAAAACAAAGAAAAACATCATCAATGTAGCGAAAAATAGAAATGTTATGAGTGAAGAGAGTGAATTGTATTTCATAAAAGTAAAGATACATATTGGCGAGAATAGAGCTACTAGTGGATCCTTGCGGTGCTCCAATCGTTTGGAGGTATACAGCATTACCATGTACAAGATAGTTGTGAAAAAGAACAAAATGCAATAAATTATTAAAGGTAGACAAGTCATATTTAGTAAGAGTATTTAATTTGAATTGATCGAAGAGTTGTTTAATGACAGAAAATAAATCTTTGATGATGATGTTATTTAAAAAAATCTTTAAAATCTAAAGTTTGGATTGAGTCAATAGTTGTAAAGGATATCAGTTTTTGAATAAGTTCATAGCTGTTTCTGATGATGCAATGTGATTCTTTGGAAATTTCATGAAATAGACTGTTTAAGACTTTGAGAAGTTTTTTATTAGCTATATATATATATATATGTGTGTGTGTGTGTGTGTATAATATATATATATATATACAGAGGCTGTTCACACATTTTTTAGATGATGTATATTGTATTCACAAAACTAAATTACATAAAATTCTTGTGTTTTAAATGTTCTATTTGACATCCCTTATTTTGAACTATCTTTCGTCACCGCAATTTCCAGGATAATAATGCCTTTTGAAGTGTCAGAAGAGGTATTCTATCCCATTCCTCCTGAACAGCTTTCCAGAGTCCTGTAAGAGTTTTGGGACGACGTTTGGATAATGCAGATTTTAAAAGTCCGAAAGCACAAAAATCCATAGGTGATACATCGGGAGATTTAGTAGGGATATCAGTGAAGGGTATGGCCTTGATAACAGTTTTTTGTTCCATTTCTTTTAGGAAATTTACAGTGGATTTTGATGTGTGACTGCTAGCTTTGTCCTGATGGAGTCTCACAGATTGATGGCACTGTGGGTAAAGCGATGGTATTTCATTCAGAAAAATTGGCGATAAAATATGTTCCTGATAGTATTTGGAGTTAATCTTGACATTTTTTCCCACTCTCTTTATTTTTAACTTGCCATTATAAGAAAAACCAGCAACAATCATGAATCCCTTAGAAAAACTTTCTTTCGATTCTTTGAACCATGTACTTAAATTTTTTTCTCCCCTTTTATGATAATAAATGGCTCTTTTTTTGTTGCAATCATTTAAATACACCCATGATTCATCTATTGTGACAATTGTTTTCCATTTTTCTTTGGATAAGTGTTTCCCATATAGAATTCTGCAGCGTGTCCTGCGTTCAGCGATATGATTTGGAAGAAGACGATGCACATTGCGTTTTTTCGCTTTCTTAAGACTTAAATCAACGTTTATCATTTTGTTTACAGTGGACACTGAGCATTTTAATGATTTTGCAACTGTCCTTTGACTAGGGGGATTTTCTATTAACATTAAACAACGTACCTTTGCAATAGTCGAAGATGTCCGTTTTTTCCTTGGATACTTGTTTGGAATTTTTGTCCCACTTGAGGCTCCAATTTGACGTTTTTTTCCTTTCCTGTTGATGATATTATCTATCGACGCTTTAGATATCACAAAACCATGACTCTCACATCGTTTTTGGATAACAGAGTATGCATATTTCTCTTCGGAAAGAGCATAAATGTAGCCTTCAAACCACTGTTTTGTTAAAAATGCCATTTTTGAATAAAAACAAAACTTTCAAGCCGCAGACGATAATTTTGACTTTTAAAAACATAGTACAATTGGAATTATTTCTTTTGCAGCAAACGATTTTTTATTACCGCTTACCAAAATCGTCTAAAAAATGTGCGAACAGCCTCTGTATATATATTTATTGTAGCACAACAATTTCCCCCTAAATTAATGAAAATTTTAAAATTTTTCAACTGAGCAAATTTAACAAAATGCAAATGTGTCATTTCATGTCAAATCAACACAGCCCCCAACCTGACTGACACTGATTTTTTTAAAACTTGGCTATTTTGTTGGCCACTCATATATAAGACTCTATGCAAAATTTTAGTCCCCAATTTTCATTAGTTTTCTATTTATAAAAATTTGAATTTGGAAAATCTGGCAATTTTTTATCATTCTTGACATATTCAAACGTTTGCGTATTTTGACCTAATCTGTGGATTGTGCTGAAGTAGGGCTTATTTTATAGATTAAGGTATTATCTTTGTGATATGTTACATGACTTTGTCACGGTCACTTGGTTTGACCTTTGACCTTGAACTGCGAAAAAGTGTATCTTTCATTTTTCAATATATATATATATATATATATATATATATATATATATATATATATATATATAAAGATATATATAATAAGAAAAAATAAATAATATATATATATAATAAGAAAAAATGAGATTGAAAATGGATTAATACAATTAGAAGTTGTGTGTTTACGGTGTGAGGTCAAGGGGGATTGTGACCCCTTTTCCTAATTTAAGCATGCTTTTAATCCCAGGAAACACTCCCAGAAACCACTACATGCTCGAAACAACAATCAACAATATGCCAGGGGAAAAAACGGAATCCCGAAATGAAGATCTTAAAGTCACAAGAATATATAAAAGCATATAAAATGAAACAAGTATGAATAAAAATATATTCTAACCATGTATAAAGTTTTAAAAAGGATGTTCGTAGATGCACTACGTTGTTAGAAGTCCATAGAAGAAACCCATGATAAATTCCAGATGTAGAGATAGATAAGCTCATGGTTACAGAGTATCTAATTCCAAACGGGTAGAGTTGAGTTGTAGCAAATCATCAAAATTAGCATATATTTCTTTACGGTACTTTTTACAATATGCCATATAATAATGTCTTATAAAACGAGGTGGGTATGAATGGTTTAAGGCTTCCATTATTAGACGTCGTATGCAAATATCAATCTGTTTATCAGTTGATACCCACCTCGTTTCATAAGACATTATTATATGGCATATTGTAAAAAGTACCGTAAAGAAATATATGCTAATTTTGATGATTTGCTACAACTCAACTCTACCCGTTTGGAATTAGATACTCTGTAACCATGAGTTTATCTATTTCTACATCTGGAATTTATCATGGGTTTCTTCTATGGACTTCTAACAACGTAGTGCATCTACGAACATCCTTTTTAAAACTTTATACATGATTAGAATAAAATATTTTTATTCATACTTGTTTCATTTTATATGCTTTTATATGTTTTTGTGACTTTAAGATCTTCATTTCGAGATTCCGTTTTTTCCCTTGGCATACTGTTGATTGTTGTTTCAGGCGTGTAGTGGTTTCTGGGAGTGGTTTCCTGGGATTAAAAGCATGCTTAAACCAGGAAAAGGGGTCGCAATCCCCCTTGACCTCTCTACAACCCCGTAAACACACAACTTCTAATTGTATTAATCCATTTTCAATCTCATTTTTTTCTTATTGTACTTTGAGGCTTAGATAGAGCAGCAAATGCGCCTTACTATTCCTTGGATTTTATATTTTATATTTCATTTTGATTGTACTTGAGGAATATATATATATATACAGAGGCTGTTCACACATTTTTTAGACTATGTATATTGTATTCACAAAACTAAATTACATAAAATTCTTGTGTTTTAAATGTTCTATTTGACATCCCTTATTCTGAACTATCTTTCGACACCGCAATTTCCAGGATAATAATGCCTTTTGAAGTGTCAGAAGAGGTATTCTATCCCATTCCTCCTGAACAGCTTTCCAGAGTCCTGTAAGAGTTTTGGGACGACGTTTGGATAATGCAGATTTTAAAAGTCCGAAAGCACAAAAATCCATAGGTGATACATCGGGACATTTAGTAGGGATATCAGTGAAGGGTATGGCCTTGATACCAGTTTTTGTTCCATTTCTTTTAGGAAATGTACAGTGGATTTTGATGTGTGACTGCTAGCTTTGTCCTGATGGAGTCTCACAGATTGATGGCACAGTGGGTAAAGCGATGGTATTTCATTCAGAAAAATTGGCGATAAAATATGTTCCTGATAGTATTTGGAGTTAATCTTGACATTTTTCCCCACTCTCTTTATTTTTAACTTGCCATTATAAGAAAAACCAGCAACAATCATGAATCCCTTAGAAAAACTTTCTTTCGATTCTTTGAACCATGTACTTAAATTTTTTTCTCCCCTTTTATGATAATAAATCGCTCTTTTTTTGTTGCAATCATTTAAATACACCCATGATTCATCTATTGTGACAATTGTTTTCCATTTTTCTTTGGATAAGTGTTTCTCATATAGAATTCTGCAGCGTGTCCTGCGTTCAGCGATATGATTTGGAAGAAGACGATGCACATTGCGTTCTTTCGCTTTCTTAAGATTTAAATCAACGTTTATCATTTTGTTTACAGTAGACACCGAGCATTTTAATGATTTTGCAACAGTCCTTTGACTAGGGGGATTTTCTATTAACATTAAACAACGTACCTTTGCAATAGTCGAAGATGTCCGTTTTTTCCTTGGATACTTGTTTGGAATTTTTGTCCCACTTGAGGCTCCAATTTGACGTTTTTTTCCTTTCCTGTTGACGATATTACCTATCGACGCTTTAGATATCACAAAACCATGACTCTCACATCGTTTTTGGATAACAGAGTATGCATATTTCTCTTCGGAAAGAGTATAAATGTTGCCTTCGAACCACTGTTTCGTAAAAGCGCCATTTTTGAATAAAAACAAAACTTTCAAGCCGCAGACGATAATTTTGACTTTTAAAAACATAGTACAATTGGAATTATTTCTTTTGCAGCAAACGATTTTTTATTACCGCTTACCAAAATCGTCTAAAAAATGTGCGAACAGCCTCTGTATATATATATATATATATATATATATATATAATATATAAATATATAGAAATTGAAAAATCGGAAATAAAAATGTTTTAGTAACTTTTGCGCAAGGCAGCATGAGGGTACCAAACACTATATATATAGAAAAATTGAAATATAAAAAGTGAAAAAAACATGCAAAAAACATGTAAAAAAGGAAGGATGGCTCGGCAAAAAGCTTACATTACGGCGGTAAGGGGTTGTGACCTTACTCCCCAGTTCAACGAGCTCGTCAAAATCGCCGCGGCATTTTCACTCCTGGTCGCCAGCCCTGGCCCAAGCCAACCTCCGGAGTGACTTTGAAATCATCACGAGACCTGGATAGAGATGTGTACGAGAGCCATATCACCACAAATAAAGCCAACTGAATTGCCGACTCAAATGAAATGTAGTTCCAGCCGCGGTCCTGTGATCACAGTGCGGTCCTGTCATATGGAGGGTTCGATGATTTTGTCTCTAATTGAACTCAAAAAATACTTAAGTCTTATACCATATGCAAAATTGTTTCTGTATAAATTATCAATATTTTTAATCATAAAGGAAATTGGATATTTATTAAAAAATGCTTGTTTTAAAAATTCTTGATCAAAATTGATACGTAAATGCTCCTCTTTGATAGTTCTTTTTATTCTGATTAAACCTCCCAAGAAAACATTGCGAAACACATTTAAATGTATATTGGAGTTCCAATGTATAATTCCAATAATAGGTAGTTTAAATTGTTTTCTTTTATCATAGATGGTGAATATGAGAGGGATTTGACTATATTTGATATTCAAATCCAAAAATTCGACCTCTTTGTTATTTTTAAGAGGGTTTTCCTTCAAGATGAGGTTTGGTGGATAAAAATCAAAGTTCATTGTGTAGTTTTCATTCTCATAGCCAATAATTACGTCATCCACATAGCGTAGGTATATGATTTCGTTGTTTATATGAGATCTTCTTTCATAAAAACTAAGATATATATCAGCCAATATGGAAGAACATCCCCCCCCCATGGGGATGCCCTTAATTTGTTGATAAATAGACAATCCGTTGTAAAGGTAATTTTCTTTAATAACTATTTTGATTATAGACTTGAATTTATTGAATTCCAGACTCCTTTTTAAATCATATTCTTCAAACAAGCTGTAAAGTATATTTGTCATGTCATCTAGATCTATAGTATTAAATAGTTCTTGGAAATCATAAGTTCTTAAGTGCAAAGGATGTTTATGATCTTTCAATATATTGATCACTTGTAGACTGTTTTTTATAATATAGCTTCCTTGGTTATTAAGTTTCAGCAAAATAGGTTGTAAAATCTTCATTAACATATTATTGGCTTTCGTGAGATAGGTATTGCATCCAACAGTAACTGGTCTGAAAGTAATAGGACTTTTATGAAGTTTCGGAATATTAATCAGATACGGATACTTTATAATTCCTGTATATTTGATACCAGTTAATAAATACAAAGCCTTGATTTTATTTGAGATTTCCTTAAGGGAGAGGTTGATTTTACTGTAAAGAACATCATTCTCATATTTTTCTTTCAATATGTCAATGTAAAAGAGCTTACATGTAAATGCGTAGTTACTTGATGCTTTGTCAATATAAGTAATTATAAATTGATTTTGAATTTTCTTCAGAAGTTGGAAGTTTATTTTACATTGGTCTGGAGGTTGGTAAAGTTTTTTATAATAGTACTTGGAAGTCCCTGCACATCTTAGATCGCCATTGATGGAATGCCATATCTGGCAGACTGTATTGAATGGAAAGTTTATAAATGAATTGATCAATGTCCTCTCGAAAAGCCTCAAACGGATCTCCATGATACGGATTAAAGAAAATTACCTTTACGTTATTAAAGAAAATTACCTTTACAACGGATTGTCTATTTATCAACAAATTAAGGGCATCCCCATGGGGGGGGGGGGGGGGGATGTTCTTCCATATTGGCTGATATATATCTTAGTTTTTATGAAAGAAGATCTCATATAAACAACGAAATCATATACCTACGCTATGTGGATGACGTAATTATTGGCTATGAGAATGAAAACTACACAATGAACTTTGATTTTTATCCACCAAACCTCATCTTGAAGTAAAACCCTCTTAAAAATAACAAAGAGGTCGAATTTTTGGATTTGAATATCAAATATAGTCAAATCCCTCTCATATTCACCATCTATGATAAAAGAAAACAATTTAAACTACCTATTATTGGAATTATACATTGGAACTCCAATATACATTTAAATGTGTTTCGCAATGTTTTCTTGGGAGGTTTAATCAGAATAAAAAGAACTATCAAAGAGGAGCATTTACGTATCAATTTTGATCAAGAATTTTTAAAACAAGCATTTTTTAATAAATATCCAATTTCCTTTATGATTAAAAATATTGATAATTTATACAGAAACAATTTTGCATATCGTATAAGACTTAAGTATTTTTTGAGTTCAATTAGAGACAAAATCATCGAACCCTCCATATGACAGGACCGCACTGTGATCACAGGACCGCGGCTGGAACTACATTTCATTTGAGTCGGCAATTCAGTTGGCTTTATTTGTGGTGATATGGCTCTCGTACACATCTCTATCCAGGTCTCGTGATGATTTCAAAGTCACTCCGGAGGTTGGCTTGGGCCAGGGCTGGCGACCAGGAGTGAAAATGCCGCGGCAATTTTGACGAGCTCATTGAACTGGGGAGTAAGGTCACAACCCCTTACCGCCATAATGTAAGCTTTTTGCCGAGCCATCCTTCCTTTTTTACATGTTTTTTACATGTTCTTTTCACTTTTTATATTTCAATTTTTCTATATATATATATATATATATATATATATATATATATATATATATATATATATATATATATATATATATATATATATATATATAAACGGGTGGCTGCAGTAGCAGTATGTTAGCTAATTTATACCTCTATCATTATGAACAGTCTTTTACTTCAATAGATTATAAAATTTACAGATATGTTGATGATCTGATTTGCTTAGTATATACTGAAAATTATGTCACTGATGTAGATTTCTATCTAGACAATTTGGAACTAATTCCTAATGGAGCCACTATTAGTAATAATATTCATTTTTTGGATTTAAATCTTTTTATTGAACCTACTAATGGAATTGTTACACATTTATATGATAAAAATGACTATTTTAAAGTTTTGTTTGTTTAATCATCTAGTGATATATCTGGGGGAAAAGGCAGACTCTGAAATATTGTAACAACTAAAACAAAAGTTTTGTGAAACTGAAAGCAAGAAATTCAAATATTAGCAATTTTGCTAAAGAGTTATAGTATTGGAATTCTATTAGAATGGTCTGTTCTGTCAGAATATCACTAACTAAATGCCTTTCATCTTTCTGAAGTGTCAGCAAATGATCTACCATCATAAAGCGGGGCAGAGTGATTGCTTCAGGACATGGAATGAGAAAAATGCACTGCATATAATTATTTTTAATTTTTTTTTGCAAGACAAGTTTCAGCTCATACAAAATTATGATTTTCCTCTTAATATTTTTTTAAACAATTATATTTATAAATATTTGAAATAATGATCTCAAATGGGATGTCATTTGTGTGGATTGAAAAAATTTTATGAACATTAGCAAAAAATTATAAAAATTGGGATCCCCAGGATGCTAGTTCAAACTGTTCTGTGTGTGTGTGTGTGTGAAGCTAGTAGTAGTTTATTATTAATACATTTAGGGAGATTTTCTTATACACTATTAAAATATCTTTAAATTCATCATTGAAAAACATAAATAAAATAGTCAATGTGAATTAAATTTATTTTACAATTTAATTTTTAGTTATTTTATAAAACCAATAAAATAGATGACAAACATGTAAATGAAATATAGGACCCTTTTTCCTTAAGAAAGTGTATTGAATATACTTTTGACTTACTAAGACCAAAGAATATGCATTATGTGAAGGGATGCCCTGAATTTATTTCTGTATATGCCAAATTCAAAAATCTTGTTATGTCTTTGGTGTCACCATATAGTTCTAAGATTACTAGTACATTGCACCCACCCCATACATAAGTCTTTATTAAGTGCCCACCTACTTATCCAGTGGAAACACAAGACTTTTACTTGACTAAAGAATTTATGACCCCAGAACATGAGAGCACAGCCGGAGGCCATGTTTGTGGGATTGGGGCTATGAAAATTCTAAAAATAAAATTAAAGATTTTATTCTAGTCTAAACTAGGGTTCAATATCACTGAAATACATTATTTTATATAAAGGACTGTTTGTGCATCAACTGACATTGGAGTCGAACTCTCTGTTGGTGAGTTTTGTGCACCTACCATATCAAAAATAAGTTAAGTTTTTGTTTTGGTCGAACCATCCAGTAAATAAATTATATTTTTAAAGTGAAATGTACAGCTCATTTAAACATTGTTGGACAGAAACCACATATACATACAAAATAGCAATGTTAGTGAGTTTACTTAAAAAAAACATTATGATTAATGATATCTGCATTATATTTCAAATCTTAAAATTTAGCAAAATAAAATGTATAAAATTATATGCACATTAGAAAATGTTTATAATTTTCAGTTAAGAACAGTAATGTTCATTTATTAAGAATTATTTAATTAGTTACGTTTTTGTGTGGGTTTTCAGCATTTATTGAACAGCTGAATTATTTACATTCAAGAGAATGTAAATAATTCAGCAAAATCTTAAAAATTGAGAAAGAAAAAAAAAAAAAAAAAAAATTATAACATTATACGCACATTAGTAAATGTTTATAACTATTAGTTAAATATAATGATGTTTATTTAAGAATTATTTAATCAATTACGTTTTTATGTGGTTTCCAGCATTTTACGAATATCTGCTCATATAACATATATTTATTCAAAAAATTTTTTCACCACCATGAACCTATAGTTTTCCCAACTTGAAATTTTGGTATAGAGATAACTAGTGTATCAATAAAATATATATATATATATATATATATATATATATATATATATATATATATATATATATATATATATATATATATATATGTATATATATATATATATATATATATATATATTTTTTTTTTTTGGGGGGGGGGGGGGGGAATGAAAGATACACTTTTTTCATAGTTTAAGGTCAAAGGTCAAATCAAGTGACCTTGAAATGAAAAATATCATTTACAGAGTCATATGACATCCCAAGAAAAGTCATACATTAAGCTATAAAATAAGTCTTATTTCAACACAATCTGCAGATTAGGTCAAAATACAGACATTTGAATACGTCAAGAATCATGAAAAATTACCAGATTTTCCAAACTTCAAATTTTTATAAATAAAAAACTAATGAGAATTGGGAGCTAAAATTTTGTATAGTGTTTTATATATGAGTGGACAAAAAAATAGCCAAGTTAAAAAAAGAGAAAAGAAAGAAAAAAAAATCAGTGTTGGTCGGTTTGAACATGTCACATTTTTGTGTTGATTTGATATGGAATGACCCAAATGTGACAAATTATCTAACTTTGCTTTCTAATTTCTCATATTAAACTAATTTAATATACAGAATTTGATGTTAATTGACAAATAAAAATGAGAATTTCCTTAAACTGCACATGTGCAGTTTCAATGTGACACAGTTACAATACTAAATCTCATTTTAGAATTACTTGTTATTTTAGTCTGCCTTGAGAAAAACAGATGCGTTCTTGTTTTTGTTGATACTGGTGCTTTGTCTTTTTATTCTGATGAAGGAGGTTGTTATTTGCCTCCAAAACTAATTGATACTTTTAAACAACCTTGTATGCTGTGACTAACAAAGTTTTAATTTTTGCAGATATATACATATAGTTCCAAAAACGTTCTAGAAAATTAGAGTAAATAAGAGGTGATAACATACACATCACTTTAACAATGCCAAAGACTTTAATTTCATAAGATAAAAATGGACAAACAATGATAGGCTGGTACTACATAGCATTAAGATAACTATAAGGGCTATTCGTTCACTGTTGATAATAGTTGAAGGAAATTGATTTGCCATTGTTAAAGATACACTTACAAATATATACTGGAGATGAAATTAAGGCGAATTCAACATGAATTAGCAGCAAAATTTACATTTTAAAGAAATACAGTTAAACTATGTTGAATTGGGGGAAGGGGAATATACAGTGTGAGGTAGCTAATTTACAAGAAATTTGCCTTAAAAAAGAAAAAAAAAAAAAAAAAAAAAATCTAATTATCAAGAGTTGAGGGAAAAGAACTTTGGCAAATAAAGTATCCTTCATTACTTTAAACATGCAAGGCGATTTATTTTAATATTTTATTTACTATTTTCTAGATAAAGAAATTGAGAGTTGACTAAATGAATGCCAATTAAATGTGTGAAACATGGGAAATTTATTTGGTTCTAAAACATAAAAAAAGATGAAACATTGCAAATTACCTTTATGAATTCAAGCTTTAGATATTCAGGCATGCTATGTGTTTTACAGACTCTAAAAATGTTAGAAATAATATCTTCACAAGCATAACCAAGCTTCCAGAGATGCAATAAAATTTTGTAGGCTTCATCTAACTTTCCTTCCGAACAGTGCTTAAGCATATCTTTAATAAGCAGAGGATGAGGTTCATCACACACCTTATGTGGGGGAAAAAAACATAAGCAACTTTGTTCAAACACAAAAGATATTTTGGTGATTTGATTATGTCAATAAATAGTCTTAGTATCATTTCATGGTACTTGTTTTCAAAGTTGCATTGCTAAAAAAGTAACACTAAATTTTTATTTAAGTCATTGGACTTGAAAGTCCAAATTCAAATAATAATATTAAATCAAATGAAAATACTAATGACTCAAATGAAAATACTAAATCAATGCAGCTTCCAAAGCTGCATTGATTTAGTATTTTCAGCCATTTAACAAATAACCATGATATGAAAAGAAATTTTAAAGTGTCCTGGCAACAGCTAATGATATCAGTTGCTACAAAGAACTCTATGTAGATATGAGGAAAAAAAAAAAAATCAGCAAACATTAAACAAATATCACCAAAGAATTCCAAGGTCCATCTGATCAACATCTACAAACGCAAATGTATTGGAATCACAATTTATGGACTTAGAATAATTAAATTAATAAATTTCTTTTATATTTTTATTAAATTGAATTTGGTATAATTTTTTGTTTTTATGTTGAATGATAAAGCTTTTTTTGCCAATATACTCCAATTCAAAAGTAAAGAACATGATTTTGCACACAATCAATAATAAACTGGATTACAATATAAAATGCAGAGCTAATAATGCTAAAAAAATTATACATACACTAGCCGAATACCTGTTGAAAATCAACGGTCTCGCAATAAACAACTACTGAGTATTGTCATTTTTTTAATAATTTGCATTTCACATTTATTCGGCAAATCGAAAATTTTAGCGTGCGGAACCCCGTAAAGAAGAAAACATTGTAAATTTTAAATTGCGCACTTTACTGGCGGCTTTAATTGCCCTTTGGATAAATTGAAATGTTTTATTGCTTAAATATTCTAAATTTATTATAATGATTTAATTACTGCAGTCCTAATTGTGATAAAATATAATTTCTAAAATTAAAGATATATTTACGAAGATTCTTCAAAATAGTGTATGAGAAGTTCTGAAGTGTTTTTAGTTAAGGTAATCAATCTTCAATCATAAGTAGTGATTTTTATGCCATGTGTGATTATACAGTATGTGTCTAAAATTGATGTTGCTAAAGTTCCATATTCTGTCTGATTCAAGATTTCAATGTAGTAAAACCATATTAACGTCATGTCATATATTAAAGAATTTGTTTGTATTAAAGTCTCATATTTTGCCATTACACTTAATGATTTCCTGTCATTGTTGAGTATTATCACTCAACATCAGGGAAGCGAACCTGTATTATTTTGGGTACTTCCACTATATAGTTAAGTAACTTTTCTTCAAGATTCTTTACGGCCTCAAGATAATCACGGTGTTTACATCTTTTATGATTTCAAGGTTTGCAACGTTTCCCAAGTGTACTGTGTGGTCCTTCACCTTTATGAGTTGTGTTATATGAATCTGTTTCACGATCCCGTGTTCACAATTTAAAGTGTATTGAAATTGCGGGGATTCAAGGGGCAGAGCCCCTGGTGGGGATGTGAAAGGGGGTGCTGCCCCCCTTGAAAATTTTTGAATCATTTAGGCCATATAATTGCCATCTCTAAAGCTCATAAATAATTTTTTCACAATATTAATAGCTCAGTGTTTAACAGGACATGATATATACACTGCTGGATAATTGCTAAGGACAGATCACAAATTGCAATGTAACATAACATTAAGCAGGGGTGAAGGCCCAGCAGAATAAAATATTGTTGCCACAATGTTCAGACATTAGAATAAAGATCATTTATTGTTCTGGAAAATATAGAAAGTTTTGAAACATCTGAAAGGAAAAAAGTGTTCACTTTATGCTGTGTACGGAGAAATGGAAAAATGCATATAAACGACAGCAGGCACCTTTGAGAAAGGTGTCAGTAAGTGATATGTTCACCGTGGAGTGCAATGCAACATTCCACATGTCGTGTCATGCTTTGCACAACATTATCCAGCAGCTGTTGAGGCAAGTTATTCCACTCCTCTGTCAGAGCACGGATGAGAGTATTCTTGTTTGTTTGAGGATATTTTCGACCAGCAAGTCGCCTCCCCAAAGCATCTCAAACATTTTCAATGGGGTTTAGATCTGGAGAACGTGCTGGCCATATGAGGCATTGAATACCCTCACTGACTAAACAATTCTGAACAGCGAGTGTTCGATAACATGGTGCGTTGTTGTCCATGGAAACAAATTTAACACCAACAGCACCACGGAAAAGGTGAACATGAGGCAGTAGAACTTCATCGTTGTATAATATATCGTTGGCCGGTCATAGTCCCAGTTGCAACCACATGTAGGAGCATGCGGCCATTGATCATGATGCCGGCCCATATCATGATACTGCATATCAGATATCAGCCCCTTTCCTGGATATTTTCTGGACGATAAGCAGTACCACTCTCACACCAGTTGCCATCTACAATCCGATGACAGTATTTTTCAAAATTTCTTGAGAGGACGAGGTGCATACAGCGAGTACTGTTTCAGGACAACCCTCTTTACCACTCATTCAAGTTACCAAACATTGGAAAAAGGAGAGATTCCTTACATCTCATACCCCTCTGCCCCTACCTATATATCGGAATTCCGACGAGTTCGGTCCTTTATCAGAGACTCCACGGAGACGAGTTTGATCGCAGCGGTTAAGCGATGTGGGGTGGTGTATGAATATGCAGTTATCACACTTCATCGTAAGACAGTTGATTCTAATTTATTATTGTTGTGTGATGTATTTAAGCACATATGTTAATGAATATAATGTGAAAAACAAATTCTTAGGAGGACGGGTAAAAAATTTTAATAGCCGTCCTCGAGGACAGGCTAGATTTTACCGATTTCCTGAAGCCTGATATATATATATATTATAGTAAATACAAAAACAGATTAAAAAAAAGGGGGGGGGGGTCTAAAGGAAGGGGGAAAAGAAGGAAGTGTGTTTACAGGAATGACAGTGAAAAGGCCAGGGGGGGGGATTGTGACCCCCTGTTCCCGGTTAAAGTGCTTTTATTCCTAGGAAACACTCCCGGTGCCTCTGTCTTCCTGAAGCATCCCTCCGTCCGATGAAATCAATGGAACATCTTGAAGTAAAAAGACCATGAAGCACGAAAGGGCTCAAGATATGAAAATAATCCAAACCTGACCCTACAGCAAAATGCTCGAAGACCACGAGAAACGCCATGTAAAGATACTGCACTGATATACAATCATCATGTAATACCGTTTTGTTCCTTCTTAAAGACCAAGCGTACATAGTGACTTAGATATCAAAGCGGATAATGGCAATTTGCTTCTTCTTGGAGTAATTTATTAATACAGTGTTGCCGTTCTTCTTTTTCTGTATTAAGACGTCTATATCGATTTAAATGATTAATTATTACATTTCTGAATATACCACTACTTAAATTGGATTTCCAGTCTATTATAAAATGAATATCGAAATCAAAGTTGTCCCGTTTGTCATAAAGTTTAAAACATATTTTTTCATTTTCATTATATTAAATAATTATATCCAAGAAATTAACAGTTCCTTTATTTGTATATTGAGTATCTATAAGTTCCAGGCATTTAGGGAAAAGCCTAAAATCAATATGGTCATGTTGATCTGTTTGTCCAATTATCACATCGTCAACAAAGCGGTAGAATGGTAATTCATTAACCAAATAAGTACCTTGTTCATACTTGTTCAAGTAAATATCCGCAAGAATGGAAGAGCATCCCCCACCTATGGGGATACCTTGTATTTGGCGATAAAAACTCATTCCGTTGTGCAGAATATTTTCAAATAAGACAATATTTATCAGCTTTTTATATTTGTTGACTGAGATGGTAGATTGTAGATTGTAATGTTCATGAAGCTCCATCAAAATGTCGAATAAATCATTTAAGTTTATGTGATTAAGTAAAGAGATCTTTAAAATCGAAGCATCTAAAAAACATTTTCTCTTGTATTCTACTTAATTTGTCAATTAATTCATAAGAATTTGACACCATGCAGGTCCCTTCTTTTTTAAGGAAATTAAAAAAGAAGGGATCGAAATTAAAAATCGAATCTTAAATTGAAATTAAAAAAGAAGGGACCTGCATGGTGTCAAATTCTTATGAATTAATTGACAAATTAAGTAGAATACAAGAGAAAATGTTTTTTAGATGCTTCGATTTTAAAGATCTCTTTAATCATGTAAACATAAATGATTTATTCGACATTTTGATGGAGCTTCATGAACATTACAATCTACACTATATCATCTCAGTCAACAAATATAAAAAGCTGATAAATATTGTCTTATTTGAAAATATTCTGCATAACGGTATGGGTTTTTATTGCCAAATACAAGGTATCCCCATGGGTGGAGGATGCTCCTCCATTCTTGCGGGTATTTACTTGAACAAGTATGAACAAGGTACTTATTTGGTTAATGAATTACCATTCTACCGCTTTGTTGACAATGTGATAATTGGACAAACAGATCAACATGACCATATTGATTTTGGGTTTTACCCTAAATGCCTGGAACTTATAGAAACTCAATATACAAATAAAGGAACTGTTAATTTCTTAGATATAAGTATTTAATATAATGAAAATGAAAAAATATGTTTTAAACTTTATGGCAAATGGGACAACTTTGATTTCGATATTAATTTTATAATAGA
This sequence comes from Amaurobius ferox, assembly GCA_951213105.1. Taxonomy (NCBI): domain Eukaryota; kingdom Metazoa; phylum Arthropoda; class Arachnida; order Araneae; family Amaurobiidae; genus Amaurobius; species Amaurobius ferox. Next base: position 69,910,689 of record OX578143.1, on the reverse strand, counting down.
CTGGAAATCCAATTTAAGTAGTGGTATATTAAAAAATGCAATAATTAATCATTTAAATCAATATAGACGTCTTAAAACAGAAAAAGAAGAACGGCAACACTGTATTAATAAATTACTCCAAGAAGCAGCAAATTGCCATTATCCGCTTCGATATCTAAGGCACTATGTACGCTTGGTCTTAAGAAGGAACAAAACGGTATTACATGATGATTGTATATCGGTGCAGTATCTTTACATGGCGTTTCTCGTGGTCTTCGAGCATTTTGCTGTAGTGTCAGCTTTGGATTATTTTCATATCTTGAGCCCTTTCGTGCTTTATGGTCTTTTTACTTCGGGATGTTTCATTGATTTCATCAGACAGAGGGATGCTTCGGGAAGACAGAGGCACCGGGAGTGTTTCCTAGGAATAAAAGTGCTTTAACCGCGAACAGGGAGGTCACAATCCCCCCGGCCTTTTACTGTCGTTCCTGTAAACACTCCCCTTCCTTTAGCCCCCCCCCCTTTTTAAATCTGGTTTTGTATTTACTATAATATATCTGCTTAAAATGAAAGGGCGGCATTGCGCCTTAATATTTTTCAGTGTTATAATAAAGTATTTTATGAATAGTATTTTTCAGATATTTTTCTCATATATATATATATATATATATATATACTATTACGATAAAGTGAGATAAAATAGGATATATCCCAAATAAGCCTGAAATTAAAAGAACTATTCACTACAAAGGAGGAGGCGCAAATGCTGCTCAAATTCCCCAGTAGAATACATGAATGAAAGTAGAAAAGAACGGGAGTGACCATATGAATTACATAAGAATGGTAGGGGTGGATTGCGACACCCCTTTCCCGCTTAAAGCAGCTTTTACAACCCGGGTAACGCTCACGGAACCAACATAATTCCATGGTCAGTCTCCCAAATGTGCGAAAATAAAAGCACCAGAACAGACTCAGAACCAAAGAAGTGAACGAATCCATGAAGGAGAAACATCCGCTAGTCCAACCCGATGGAACGTCTCTTTATATAAGTAAAGTTGCTCATGCGCAGAGAAATATCAGGATGATAGTTACGCAGTCATGAATATTAAATCTCTATATCAACAATCAGATTACAAATTTTCTTTAAAAAACGATTTGTAATAATGTTGTACAAAATTGACTGGATAATTTCTTTTTATAGCTTCATCTGCAAATTTTTTACATTTGCAAATGCAGTCTTTCCTAAAAGTATTATAATTTTGGTTTCTTCTTAAATGTCCAATTATTATATTTCTGAAGACATACTTTGCAAGGTTTGAATTCCAATCGATTATATGATTTACCTTGATCCTGTATGAATCTCTTTTGTCGTGTAACTCTGTGCATATTCCATATTTCTTGTGTTTTTTGATAGCTAAATCCAAGAATTTTACCGATCCGTCCTCACACGCTGGATTTTCAATAAGGTCCAATTCGCTTGGGTAGAATGAAAAGTCAAAACATGGGGTGTTTTCATATGATAATTATGATAATTGCGTGTATTTTTCATGTGATAATTGGGGGCTATGAAAACACCCCATGTTTTGACTTTTGAGCCTGCGTTCTGAGTCTGCGTTCTGAGTCTGTTCTGGTGCTTTTATTTTCACACATTTGGGAGACTGACCATGGAATTATGTTGGTTCCGTGAGCGTTACCGGGTTATAAAAGCTGCTTTAAGCGGGGAAGGGGTGTCGCAATCCACCCCTACCATTCTTATGTAATTCATATGGTCACTCCCGTTATTTTCTACTTTCATTCATATATATATATATATATATATATATATATATATATATATATATATATATATATATATATATATATATATATATGAAATACATAACACTAAATAAGTATTTAACTTTTCATATGGAATATTATGTGACAAATTTGTTAACATCGTTGTCGTGGATCTAGTTCATTCCATTCGTGAGAGAATATATTGTGTGTAATAGTTTTGCATTTTGGTGCCTAACAATCTATCAATAGTAATTTATTTATATATAAGAAAAGCCTTTTTCTCTGTTTGTCTATAATGCTTGGCAATAAATTTAGCAAACTTGGTGACTAATTTATCAAAATATAGCAAACTTGGCAATTTTTTTTATAATGGTCCGAAACTTAAGAAAATATTGTCAAACTTGCAAAAATAATGCTAAATTAATGAAAATGACACCATATTGATAAATTAATTATTAAAATATTTTAATATATGGATTATATTGCTTATTGTGGATGTTATCAATATTGATAACTGTCAAATAAGAGTTGCGCAAAATAAAAGTTAATAGGGTACTTTGAAATACTTTTGCATGTTGTCATCCAAAAAGCACCAAATCTGCAATTCAACGTTAAAAACATTGTGCCATGGATCTTATACATCATTTTGTCACTGTAGGAGTAGTAAATTTATTGCATTATGTAGGGAAAATTATGTCCTGTCCACATCAGATTCTTACTTGAAACTTTTTATATATATATATACATCAAAATTGGATTGGTGAATGTGTAGCCCAAAGAGGGCACCCGTAGTGCAGACAATTATTGATAATTAGAAAAAATAAATAAAATAAAACATTTAGCAATCTTCCCTTAGATATTTGGTAAAATATATCTTTCTCTGCATTATAAATATGACATACAGAGATTTAGAGAAGTAAACAAGCACTATTTGAGGTTTTACCTTAAAGACATATTCACTGTTAACATGCCCGAAACCAGCACAAGTTGATTGTAAATTATTTAGTGCCTGGAAAGGAAAGGAAATAAATGTTAGTAATGTACAAAGCATCTTTTCAACAAGCATGCACAAGATAAAAACAATTAAAATTTTAGAATATCAATAGAAAACAATAAGTTAGAGCCATAGTAACATGCCAATATTAGGGCAATACTCTACATTTTGGTTAAGGATTAAAAATATTTCCCATGTGTGGCTGATATAAATATTTCATCAGAAACATTTCAAATTAATATCTAATATTGATGAAACATTAGCATTTCAATGAAATAGGATTTTGTTAGTGTGTTATAAATAAAATGTTATAAATGTGTGTTATAAATGAAAGTACCTTTTTGGGTATCTTTGTTCCTAATGAAACAAAAGATATATATATTTTTCTTTTTCCTTTACATACACAATTTTCACTTTCTTTTATTAAAGAAAAATACTGTTTTTAATATACTTTTTAGCATTATTGAAAAAAATAATCTGGACATTTAAGTTCTGATTAACCCTTTGAGAATGGCTGACATGTATACATCAATTGCAAAGTTTCTCCAAAGAATGGGCAACATGCAAATATGTTGGACAAAAATGTTCCCTAAAAGAATGGTGCTGCAAATATGGGTTCTCGGTGAGAACATTTTATTTGAATCACAGGTGGCTTTGAAAGTCCATTAGAAAGGCTTTTAACATATTTTTGTGAATATTACGATCTTGGTGTATAGGACTTTTATGAATAGTTTTCTCCAAAGTGGTTCATAAGAGACTTTAAAAATGCAAAACACATTGCATATTTTACCTTATTGTGAATGGTGATTTACCAGGGATTCACAACCTTTCTCAGTACTTGCTTATTTTATTATTTTGAGGATGTGTTCGTATGTGGGTTAGATGTTTTATTCAAATTTCTATTTGGTTGGAGCTTCAGGTAGATATGTAAAGACTATTTGGAAATAAATAACAGACAAGTAAAGTCCCAAATTTTCATAATTTTATTAAAATTTACTTTTTTTTCACAGGACAGTCATTTTTTCGTTATGTCTGAAAAGAATTCAATTAGAACAAGCAAAAAGTTGGGCTTTGAATGGACTCATACATTTGAAATCATAACTTAATGTTTTATGAAAGATTTTAAATTAGAACTTAATTTAATAAATAACTATGAAACTAGAAGTATAAAAAATTAATTTCAATATTTGAGAATCCTAATATAAAATAGCATATAAGCTTTTGGATTGACTATTAAATGAAACAAATTAGAATGCAGGAAAACAACGTAATCAAAGTAACACATTTAAATCACAAAAACATATTTAATATACAGGAGCATGTTTAAATCACAATGCAGGCAAGTGCACACACTTTGACAACCTGTTTAAAAGTTGTTGTTTATTTGTTATTTGTATAAAGCATATTCTACATTGCACAGTTTAAAAATGAGTGTTTCACCCTACTGCAGTTCATTTTATTTATTGAAATTGTGATTCTGCACATCTGTGTGCAATTTTACGTAAGGGTGCAAATTTTCATCTTCCTAATTATTGTAGTTTTCGAGTAAAAGAGATTATAAAAATTCAAGCAAATGTTGATTCCATTTCATAAAGAATGGAGAATGGACTTTGCTTTGCTCATTCATAATTATATAAGAAAAAGTTGAGTTTTAGTTTTTTTTTCTAGTGTTGGTCCGGGCTGAAGTCTGAAAATTCACCATCCTTTGGAAACAGTCAACAAGAAAAATATCCTTTGGGCCCAGGTTGCCATGAAACGATGCCCCTTCAAAAGGTTGAGAAAAGCACTTTCTCATTTTCAGTGTGTCTGCTTTTAAATAATTTAAAACTCACTACTGAACTGACAAAACCATATTCAACATGAAAGATCAATCATGCATAAAGCATTGATTATGAAACACTTTCCAACTTCAATGCAATTTTATATAAGCATCTCTAAAATGCGATACATTCCTCGGTAATATTTTTAAAATTATCACAATACTACATTAATTTATTATATTTGAAAACTTAAAACTTCATCGAAAAAAATGAACTTCATTCAAATGACGACATTGAAATATAAATTGCCTGGTTTAAACATCTCTAAATAAAATGCGATACATTCCTCGGTAATATTTTTTAAATTATCATAATACTACAATAATTTATTATACTTGAAAACTTCATTGAAAACAAATGAACTTTATTCAAAAGACGTCATCGAAATATAAATCACCTCTATATAAAAGGAGCATTTCATTCATAAACATTCTTCCATTCCTTTCATTCATCCCAATACTATAATAATTTATTTTATTTATAAACCATGGAAGTATAAGTAATTTAACTCTATGCTTTAAACTTCACCGAAAAAATCGTCTGGTTCTCTATGCAAAATCAGTTAATGTTCATTCATATCTATCAGCTATATTGAAGACACCATGAGCTAAATAATTTTGTGTTAAAGAAATGCAGCAATTCTTATACAACTCATTCCACATCTTTGGGTATTTACATTCTTCATAAGTGAAAATTAGGCTTTGTTTTAGAAATAATCAAAGTTTGATGATCATTTAAACTCAAATATATTGTAATTGCATTGTTTCAGTATGTAGGATGCACAGAATTTAAGCAAAAATAAAGTGGTTTTAGAATGGATACAACACTAAATATGAATTAAAAAGAACTTTAAAAATCATGATTTTGACACAAGATAAATGTTTGAAAAATTAGGTCCCATAGGGTTCAATTTTTTTAACCCGGGTTCAATCCAAAACTAATTGGATGATATTATTAATTTATATTCCCATAGGTCCCACAGGCAGTCTGAACAACATACTAAAATTTAATTTTGATAAAGTCATTTTTACAGCAGTTATCATGCTAACGGACAGACAGACAGACAGAATGAACAAAGTCATAAACACTTTTAGGCATAAAGCATTGATTATGAAACACTTTCCAACTTCAATGCAATTTTATATAAGCATCTCTAAAATGCGATACATTCCTCGGTAATATTTTTAAAATTATCACAATACTACATTAATTTATTATATTTGAAAACTTAAAACTTCATCGAAAAAAATGAACTTCATTCAAATGACGACATTGAAATATAAATTGCCTGGTTTAAACATCTCTAAATAAAATGCGATACATTCCTCGGTAATATTTTTTAAATTATCATAATACTACAATAATTTATTATACTTGAAAACTTCATTGAAAACAAATGAACTTTATTCAAAAGACGTCATCGAAATATAAATCACCTCTATATAAAAGGAGCATTTCATTCATAAACATTCTTCCATTCCTTTCATTCATCCCAATACTATAATAATTTATTTTATTTATAAACCATGGAAGTATAAGTAATTTAACTCTATGCTTTAAACTTCACCGAAAAAATCGTCTGGTTCTCTATGCAAAATCAGTTAATGTTCATTCATATCTATCAGCTATATTGAAGACACCATGAGCTAAATAATTTTGTGTTAAAGAAATGCAGCAATTCTTATACAACTCATTCCACATCTTTGGGTATTTACATTCTTCATAAGTGAAAATTAGGCTTTGTTTTAGAAATAATCAAAGTTTGATGATCATTTAAACTCAAATATATTGTAATTGCATTGTTTCAGTATGTAGGATGCACAGAATTTAAGCAAAAATAAAGTGGTTTTAGAATGGATACAACACTAAATATGAATTAAAAAGAACTTTAAAAATCATGATTTTGACACAAGATAAATGTTTGAAAAATTAGGTCCCATAGGGTTCAATTTTTTTAACCCGGGTTCAATCCAAAACTAATTGGATGATATTATTAATTTATATTCCCATAGGTCCCACAGGCAGTCTGAACAACATACTAAAATTTAATTTTGATAAAGTCATTTTTACAGCAGTTATCATGCTAACGGGCAGACAGACAGACAGAATGAACAAAGTCATAAACACTTTTCAACTATGTTGCAAAGTGTTAATAAAAGGTAAATTGATATTTCCAATTTTTTTTATTTGATCCTAATTCTAATAGTGAAAACTTCTAAGATCCTAATTCTTCTATTCAATTAGTCATGATTTGTAAAAAAAAAAGTATTTGTCTTACTTGTCGCATATCTCCTTGAGCAGTGAAGACTAACGCTTCAAGACCATCATCTGTGTAACTTGCATTTTCCTTTTTGCAGACTTCAATAATTTTGCTTAGGACTTGCAAATCAGAAAGTTTTCCAAAGCGTACCATGGCACATCTAGATTGGATGGGTTCTATGCAAAGAAAATCATGGAATAAATGCAGTGATACAATTTAATCGGTAAAATAATTTTTTTTACATAAAATAATTGAAATTTTGATTGCAATATAATTTTTAAATCAGCTTTTCTTAGTTTGATTCCTTCATTAGTATGCAGTAAAAGAAGGGACATTTCAGCAGGCCAGTGTTTTCCAGCATTTTATGGTCACCGTGTTCTTATAAGAAAATTTCAAATGTCATTGAAATCACCATCTCCTCTAGTGCTATATAAGTCCTCTGTATCAAATCAGGCACAGTTAAAGGATCAAATACAGCCTTGCCAGTTCAGGACTGCAGCTTCTTTTTTCTTTGGAATAAGAAAACTGGTAATCTCTGTTTTGCCCCACCTAGTTATTGAAGCCTTACACACATACATTGATTGGTCAATCTTCATACTGAAATCATTGCAATATTTTGCCAAAAAATTGACTGAAGCTCTTTCTGTATGGAGTAATTCATTTATAAAAGCTAAATGTTCATTTTTTTTATAATATGCTTTATTATTAATAAATACTTTAATAAAATATTAGTTACTTTTATAGTATGATTTTTAAAGACATAATTATTGTGATTTTTAAAGAAATTAAAATACTCAATTTTGTGTCAACACAAAATTGAGTATTTTAATTTCTTTAGATATCTAGATATGATTAATGAGCAATGATCATTATAATACTTTTAAATTTTTTTAATATAAAATATTTTATTACAATTTGTAGATCAATTATATTTTTATTATGCTTTAACGAGATAACTCTGTTATTTAAAAAAATGTAAAAATGATAATTTAAGACCTACATAGTAAAAAAATATTTATTTGTTTGTATTGATAAATTATAGTAAATACAATTGAGATATATTTAGAAATTGAATCTTAGCCTCATTAAAGTTTATTCATAATAACATTTTTCATGCATGGCAACTAATAAAACTGAAGTGGCTACTAATGTGTATGGTACTACAGCCATTGGGTACTCATGAATTTTTAAATATTTTAATTATAGTTCATTATATGCTGTAAATGCAAAGAACGACATAACTAAGGAGGGATACAAATGAAATATAAAACCCACAATATTTGAAATGAGCTATTTTGCAGAAGAGCATCTTACATGCATTTTATGAAATTTAAAAGTATGGCAATGGCAAATTAACATAATGGTATCATGCACCATAAAGAGAAAAAAAAAAGTTTTCAAGATTTTGTTGATCTTCCCCAAGCTGCAAGATGATTCACAATATGCCTTGCAATGGTCTGGCATATTGTGAATCGACTTCTGGATACACAGTAGTTAAAGTTTGTAGTACCACACTCTTAGAATGTTCACATTTTGACTGCAATTGAATTGTAATTGTATTAAGCAAAATAAAGGCATCACAAGAGATGCAGTTATTTTATATTGCCACTGTGCTAATAAATTTACACTAATCCACGCATTTGTGAGAGTCCATGCAAATTTATTTCAAAACTAAATTGCTTTGTGAAATAACTGGTATACTTATTTAAATAGAAAATATAACAAAATAAATTAGTAATCTCTAAAATTCCTTACCTATAATTTTGTCCGATGCATTACATGCCAAAGCAAATCGAGTAGTTTTAGAATATATTTCCATAGTTCTTCTCAATGCTTGTTGAGCTCCCTCAGTCATACTAATGAAGAAATAATTTAATCAGAAAATAGCTTTCACTCAATAGTCTTACAGATTATAGTATCAATTAATAGATGTTCAAATAAAAGATTTTAAATAACAAAATTAATTAATATGTAATAAAAAACACTTTGTGCAAAGGATAAGGAAAACTTGAGCAACACATTCAAGCATAAATGAAATAAAAATGCAATGTACAGCTGTATCGAGGATACACTGGATCCCCCTTCATCAGTGGTAAAGAACCAACAAATCCGAAAGACGAAATGGGCACAAATAGTAGAAACAGAGAGATACCCGAATCATGAATTGAAAGTCCACCTGAGAAAGCTAATTAGAAAGCAGACTGAAGAGAAGCCCAGCCAATCAGAAACAAGAACTGAAACATAAGATTGGAGTACCCCAATATGCAACAGAAATATCTGCAACAAAATATAATTAATGTAAGTTTGAGATCAATTATTCAAAAGTTGTTATCGGTCATGGTTTCTCTCCTAGTATTGTTGATCATACTATTAAAACTTTCCCATAAACTTGTTTCTGAAAGGGATTTCAATAACACTATCATTTTACCATTGTTTTCAAAAATCAGTCAGCAGATTACTAAAATTCATAAAAAATTCAAGTTTAATATTGTGTTTACTCTTATTAATAAACTTAGGTTTTCTAATCTTCAAGATTCTATAGAAATATATAATAGTTGGGCATTTACAGTATTTTTTGCCATCATGGATTTTGTTGGTCAAACTAAATATGCTTTAAAATTTTGTATGAAGGAACATGAAAATTATGTCAGAAAACAGGAATTTAATAAATCTCCAATTGCTCAGCATTGCTTTAATTTTGATAACAGTTTTGGGTTTTTTTTCTGCAAGGATTGTACAAAAATGCATGCCGATCTATGATCTTTCTTAAGTCTTTATGTTTCATTTTTATTTTATTTGTGTTTGAATATATTGCTCAAATGTTCCTGAACACAATTAATATCTTATAAAATATACCTGTCTTTTAAAACTGCCACTTCTCCCTTTTGTTTATTGATTAGATTATAAACATACAAAAATGTTAAATGTTTTTCTACTTTATCTAATGCTGCAACTGTTACACCTCTAAACACAAAATAGTCTTTAAGGTTTTCTAAACTCTTAATGGCTACATGGATTTGAATTTTTTTTGCTTCTACGATGGCTTCCTCTTCATTACTTGAAATCTCATCATTCTTGTTTTGGATTTCATGTATTATGTCTGAATCTGTCCTCTGCTGTTCCACGAGTATCTGCTCATCAATATTCACATAATCTCTGAAAGTAACTTAAGAAATCACTCCTTTCTGTATAAAATAATTATAAGTTTTCTCATCCTTACTTCCATTTACTGTAGAACTATGAATACATTTTAAAGATTCATCTTCACTATTTCCAGGAACATCTTTTTCAAAACCAACATGTCTCCAACAGGTCTGAATTGTCACTTGTGAAACATTATTCCACACACATCTTAACATATTGCATGCCATTTGGACACCAATACTTGTTGCTTCTTCTTTTTTCAGACTAATTAAAACTTTTGGGGGCACACTTTCCGTACACCACTTCATCACTTTCAAGTTATTTATAATGCCCTGATCCATGGGTTGAAGTTTGTTTGCACAATTAGGTGGCAGATGATGAATAGTGACAGATTTTAAGACAATCTTAGTTAAGTGAGTTGTACAATTGTTTATAAGAAGAATCTTTCACTTTTTTGGTTCATTTCACCATCCAGTTCTTTTATCCATTCTGAAAAAATTCCTGCTGTCATCAAAGACTCCTTGTTCGCTCTATAAGCTACAGGTAGATCTTTGGCCTTCTTAAAATGTGTTTTTTTTTTGTCTTTCCTATAACAAGAAGCTTTTTTTTGTTGCTACCGTCCATGTTTGTACATAGAATAGCAGTTATAGTCTAATTTTAGAATTTTTTACACTGTTGCACCATTCTTAAAAAAAAGCCAAAGTTTTAGTAACTGGTAAAAAATTCTAGTCTCATCAGCATTATAGACATCACAAGGTTTATAGAGAGAAATGAGCCCCTCACTGGTTTTTAACCCCTTTTCAATGACTTCATTGTTGACTGAATCACTTTCGCTGCACATAGACTTAAAAACAATACTATGGTAATCTTTAAAACGATGTAACTATCCGTTATTCGGGTTAAAATCCTTTCTACCTAATAGGTTGTCAAAATTTAAGGCCTTTTCTTTTAACAAGGGCCCAGTCATTGGAATGTTTTTTTCTCTCATTCCTTCAAACCATTTAAGAAGATTTAATTAATAAATGAATGACAAATCATTAGATTTTGAACATCATTTTATTAAACATCCATCAGACATACATACAATTTAAAAGCCAGAGAACTTTCGGGTATTATCATACCCTTCCTCAGTGGCGTATAATGGTTATATTTCAGGTATGATGATACCCGAAAGTGCTCTGGCTTTTAAATTTTATGTACATCTGATGGATGTTTAATAAAATGACGTTTAAAATCTAATGATTTGTCATTCATTTATTAATTTAATCGATTTGAAGATTTGACATGTCACCGCCCTTAGTACATTTAAGATGAGCTGCTTCCACGTCACAATGGCCTCTTTCTCAAAATATCTTCTTTTCAACATTCAATGTACCATCGCTCAATTTTCTGTTTAAAACCTCTGTTTTTCAGATAAGATTGTAAATAAAGTATTCAACAAAATGCCAATTTTTTTGCTACTTCAAATTTTTCTCTCTACTAAACTTCTTCAAAACTTTCTTCAAAATAAATTTTAGAAGAAAGAGATAACGTTTTATGCTGAGACATTCTTAAAATTAACTCAAAACATCGAGTAGCTACACAATCAATATCTGTCATCTGACTAACAAGTACGATCTAAAGATATTTTAACAAAGATTCTTGCAAGTCCACTTTAAGGAATAGGGTTGGAGAGTAAGCTCTATGAAGAGATAAGCAAAAGAAAAGAATAAAGGAGGGTTCAATGCAACTGCATACCCGAAGTAACTCAATGGATTTATGATCAGTTCAGAGGAACCACAGCCAAGGGTGGCCTGGGGTCTGCTATGGAACAAAATACATTATCAGCTGTTTCTAGAGAAGGGAAAGCTCAATGCAAATGATGTTTCTTTCGTTGAAAAACCTTGCAAAATTTTCAATATAAGTGATAAATAAAAAAATTGTTATTAGTTATAAGCAATCAAAATAACACAGATGAATATTGCGTATTCAAGGAACACACAACAACTTCGATATATCCGAGCTCCATATAAGTGGGTCCGACTGTATATGTAAGTAAAAGTATTATGCAAGTTAAATAAATATAATTTAAATATAGATACATAACAATAAAAAAAGCTAATAGTAATTAATGTAAAAATAGTAAGAAAACAGAAATTCTCAATGTAAAAAGTAATTTTTGTATTTATCCAATTACAATCTTATACTAATTGCATAGTACAAAGTTTTGAACAAGTTAACAAAACAAAATAAATTATTGCTAAATTGTTTAAAAGAATTAAATGATTGTTTATGTTACTCTAGGAATTATTCTTTTATTCTAGAAATAACGAAGAACTGATTAATAAATTAGACATACAGGGGGGTGAGTACACTTTCCTTAAAAACAATTTCAAGCACTTTTCAAGGACTTTCAAGTACTTTGCAATATTTTCCCAAGGATATCAATTTTCCTTTATTATGTAGTTCTATGCGTTTCTGGGAGGAAAAATCATAGCAAACTAACATTATTGTTTAATATTGAAGCCATTGAGGAAAATTTTAGGTAAAAACGATGTTTAGGAAATATTTTGGAACAACATAACTACTAGGGAAATTTCTAGGGAAAGCAGAACTTTTCAGAAAAAAATACAATGCTGTGGATCTGCAGAATACTTTCAACCCTGCCTTTTTCAAGTACTTTTAAGGACTTAACCCAGAAAATGGGAATTTCCAAGTACTTTCAAAGTCTTGAAAATGCTAATATAAAACGCAAGTACTTTCCCAATTTTCAAACACATGTATACACTCTAGATATAAAATATAATAGGCAATATTTGTGGTTTACATATTTTTGATTTTAAAGAACTCTTTAAAAATATAAATATACAAGATCTTTGTGATGTAATTTTAGCATTATATAATGCTTTTATTACTAATAATTCTAACAGTATTAAAATTCTAAATTTTTCCAAACTTCTCCACTTTATTATTTAATAATTATATATTTCCAGGTAATAAATTATATGTACAAGTACCAGGAGTCCCATAAGGTAGTTGTAGTTAGTATGCTGGCATGTTTGTATCTTTAACATTATGAACATACTTTTACATCCACCAATTACCATCTACTGACTGCCCAAATTTACAGATATGCTGATAATTTGATTTGTTAATTTATATCATAAACTAATAATATCTAATTATATTTTTATCCAAATAATCTGAAACTATTGCCTACTGAATCATAAATAAGTAATACTGGTAGTTTTTTGGATTTAAATCTTATAATTGACCCATCCAATTAGATAATAAATAATTTATTTGATAAAAAAGATAATTTTAATATTAATAAATTATTACCATTTAATTTCATTCAGTTATTTCATAATATAACAATTAATTAGATATTTAGAATATATAGATTATCTAATAAAAATATAATTTGCATAATACTAATGTTAAATATATAATAATTTGCATATTAATAGCATTAAAAATATAACAATTTACACATTAATAACATTACAATTATATAATTACCTTCTATATTTAGTGAATAGTATTGTAAAAAGTTTAAAGTAACTAACCATTTTTAAATGCATCCTCTTTATCAGCATTATCATTCTCTATTTTATTAGCATTATCATTACCATTCTCTGATATTTTGTCCCAGTAGCATTAGCAATCACTTCTTGTTCTTCCAGCTCCATATCAAAAACCGTAATTCGAAGAGCAAAATTTTGTTGATTGACCACAACTGTTCTAATGAAGTAGGTCATTTGCTATTTTACTGAAAGACTGGTTTATTCTGATATGTCCTCTTGTTTTTGAGAACATAAAACCCTATTCAATAATCATCTTATGGGATTTTAAAATAGTCGAATTAATGGATGAATTACGTAAATAATGAAATCAGCACATTGTAATAATATTCGAATATGTCAAAGTCATGAGGTTAGTTCATCGAATAGATATTTTAATGATGTCTAACGGTGTTTAGGATATAGTAATAACTACCATACTAAATCGCAAATATGCAAATTAGTCTTTTGACATAAAGTTACATTTTATGGTAATTAGCATCACATAATTTTATTATTTATTATAAATTTTTATATACTTATTATTTCTTTATAAATATTTTATTATCATAAATTATCATATAATTTTGTGGCCAATTTCAAATCGTAATTCCAGACTATTAATTAATAATAGTAATTAACAATACATCATTAGATGGCTCACAGAGTTCAATTTATAACAATACAAGTTTCGCCCCTTAACCCCTTTAACCCTTCGATACAGTTGCAGAATTACATTGATTAGGTTGCATCTTAACTACACTTTTTATACAAAGTTTTATTAAAACTGTAAAAACAAAAAGTTCATTATAATAAATAAAGATTTAATTAAAATTAATAGAGCTTTTTCAAATTAGTCATTTTTTTTCCAACTAATATACAACCCCTACAATCATTGTGATGATGAATATATAAACATAGCGAAAAAATTACAGGGAGGAAACAGCTGAAGTTTTGCATACTCATATAAAAAGTCTTTATGAATCGATGTCCATTAAAATATGTTTAGCTTCCTATTCATATTTATTTCGAATATTAATTTCATAATTCCTATTTCATACAAAAACGTATTAAAAAATCACTTAATTGTGTTTGAGTTATTTAATAGCAAAGTAATACAGAACATCAGATTGAGGAGATAATTATTATACAGAAGATATGAATAAAAGTTTGGGAAACTAATTTAACATTAGGAGTTCAAAACTTTACATATGCATAACTCAGAAACGTTTCATCCAAATGACTTGAAATTTGATATTGGAGGCCAAATTTTGCTCTAGATTCGAAATGTGTTGTCAAAATTAGGTGTTGCCATTGAAAATTTCAAAGTTAATGCGTGTTTTAATATAAAAACCGCTCCTTATGCAAATTTTACGCACAATAATTTGTTGAGGGGCCATTCTAAATCGAATTGTATCTCTGAATTTGTTCTATGATGAAAGAGACTCGAATGACAAGTGATGGGGCATTTTTTTTCTCAGCTGTACATGCCTGCAAAAATTTATCGTCCTGCTATTACTAGTCTGTCCAGGATGCGAAATCACAGCTCAAATATTCTTCCCTTGACTTTGACAGTAAATATTTCTTTAACTAAGTCAAAAATGGCTTATTTCAGCATGATCCCCTAAAATTTTTCTACAAAGTGCCAAATTTCATATTTTTGTATGCCACAGTTTTTGCAGTATGAGACAGAGGAACTCGAGAGTCGCAAAATACAGAAGAAAAATTTTTACTGAAGATGGGCATAATAAGTAGAATAACTAATAAACTTAATCAAAATTATAAAAAAAAAATATCTTTATCTCGCAAAAATTCAACTATGTTAGTATATGTCTACAAAAATTCGTGGTCCTGCTATTGCTAGTCTATCCAGAACACAAACTCACAGCTCAAAATAATTTTCTATTTTCAAACAAGTGCATTAGCTACTTTTTTTTTTTAATATAGAGAGAAATCAAATAAAAATATATGACAATAACTTAATAAAGTGTAGTCTTAAATTCCTATTTGTATTCAAGACATTTTTTGGGTGGTACGCATTTATGAAAAGGTTGAGAATCCCTAATATAAAAAATCTGATGTGGGCAGCACATGACTTTCCCTGCAGACTTATATCCACATTCTCTTTATTTTAATTAAATTTATTTCACTTTTAATTCAATGTTCATTCTCATTCGGTAACCGGACTTATTTTCAAAGGTGGCGTAGAGAAAATACGAAAAAACTAAAATATCTCGAGAACAGCTAGTCCTAGTGTAATAGGGTTGGTCTTATTCTTTCCTTCGCTAAAAATTACATATTAAACAAGCATTTAATGGATATATTTGAGCATACGTAGTTCTTTAGTTTAAATTTTGACGATTTTTGCGGGCTATTTTGCAAAAAAAGGCAGGTTACTTTTTCCGAATCGTACCAAAATCTAATCAGCACCAGGGTGACCTACAAGTGACTCATCTACCGAATTTTGCGAAATTCGGTCCATTAGTTTTTCAGTTAGAATGGATACAAGCTTTTGCGGGCCATTTCGCAAAAATAGGCGGATTCTTTTATCCCGAATCGTACCCAAAACTAATCAGCACCAGACTCACCCACAAGTGACTTACCTACCAAATTTTGTGAAATTCGATCCATTAGTTTTTTAGTTAGAGTGAATACAAAATCTGTACAGACAGACAGACAGACAGACAGACAGACACACACACAGAAGTCACGCTAAAAATGGTTTTTTCGTATTCTAAAGGTCTTGAAACGTGTAAATCCGTCGAAAACTCAAGTTGCGATTTTCGACATGATTCCAATACTTTCCCTATACATTACCATGTATTGCAGGGAAAGTAACAATACTTTACTGTATTAAAAGTAATTTCGACTCACTTTCACCATATTGCTAATAAATGAAAGCTTAATATACACTAGATTAAAGCTATTACTGATAATTATAACTAAAAAGGATTTAAATTAATATTACTAGATGAATGGGTGAATTCATTTTAAACATATACTGGCTTCACTTCCAGGCCAATTCATAATGGGAAAAGTGACTTCTCTCCTGTGAATCCATCCATTTTCTTTTATTATTATTATTTTCTTAAAACAAATTAGAATTTTTCAGAGCACACAATGTCAGATTACTAGTTTAAAACAGACTGCTAAATTCGATAGTTTCATTTCATATGTGGCTTTGAATTATTTACTTTTAAACTTTACAGTAAAGAAATTATATGCACAAGGTATGAAATTTGAACAGCCTCCTGGAAAGAAGTCTGGCAGCTGCAATAGCTTACAAGTATACATTTACACTGTGGAGAGAGAAAATGAACAAACAACTTAAGCCAAAGATTTGATTACGAAAGGTTGATATGACCTTTTAATTTTGAATGTCATGTTGAATAGAAGCATAATGATAAACATTTTATTAAACTAATCTCGTCATGTTTTTAAATTCTTCATATTTTACAAAGAAAATAAGCTTCCTTCATAATTTTACAATATTTTCAAGAACTGCAAACTATGCAAGACATATCCTCCAATCCCATTCATTTAAAAAAAATATTGCAAAAAACTTTATTTGAATGATAAAAAAAATAATACCTGTCAGCTTCATCCAAAATTATGATTTTATGTTTTCCTTTTGGCAAAGTAACCTTTTGCTGGGCAAACATTTTTATCTTGTTTCTGACTACATCAATACCCCTGAAACAATATAAATAAACTTAGAATGCATAATATTACAGTATATGCACTAATATCAGGGGCAGAAGTGACAAGTGAGGATATATAGGATTCTTTTAAAAAATATAGGACAACAAAAAACACATTTGAGTCATGGATTCTCTAACGATAGTATGTGTTATATTGGAATTTTTTTATGCATGTGGATTGGTGGTTTAAAAGTATAATTAAAGCATTTGGTGGTTTAAAAGTATAAGTGAAGTATTTGATAGTTTAAAAGTGATTTTAGTCAATGATGGTAAGTACTGAACTTTAATTAGTTCTGAGTTCTTTTAATATAAATTAGGTTAATGTAATGTTTTCTAAGGAACGTTTTGTTCGGTTATCTTATAGTAATTAAATGCATTTGGAGGGGCACATATACATGCATCTGGCAATTTTATGAATGCCAGTCTTGCAAGCGGGTAGGTGGGAAGTATATACTTTATACTTTAGCACCCCCTCTACATGTCGCTCACAAGCCGTCGCTGACATATATGGACCCCTAGAATTTTTTTTTTCAATTATAAAAATATTTTACATCATCTAATTAGTCAAGCAGAAGTTCCATAGGCATATGATCAAAATTACCTGAAATATCATTAATTAAAGTTTTCGACAAATAATTGGTGTGACTGTATAAAACTTTGCTACAGATGGGCACACATGCAAGTTTTTAAATGGCAATTTTATCTAATGAAATTAAACTTATGTACAACCCCCCAAGATTTATGTTTTTTGCCATTTCTCTTGATTGGGCAAAAGTGGTTTAAGTTCTATAACTTTGACAATTCTTTCATGGACAATTTTGTGTATTAGAGAACAAGGTTTTCTTTTTTCAAAAGATCTTTAAATGAATAAGGAACAATTTGCTAATTGGACCTTCTTTTGAAGAGGGCCTATATAAGAAACTAAATTTTGTACTTTTTTTTACTAAAATGTAGTATGTGACCAATACCGTCTAGTCTAAAGGTCTATTTAATTTGTAGCATTCCTTAAATTGGAACAATGGGTCTGTGAGAACTTGTTCAAGAGATATTTAGATGTGCATTGTATCTGAAATGCTTTGTATATTGGCATTTAAATAATATCAAATTATTAAATGTGTTTACTGAATGGTCTAAATAAGTAGAGGAAACCTGAAAAACAATGCTACAATTTAAAATTCAGTTTTATTAATTATGATTTCATTATAAATGGGTTTGACTGTAAAAGGAAAAAAAAAAAATCCCTGGGACTGGGCAAAATAGTGGGTTCTCTCTTAAATATACTGGGGAGTATTGTGTTGGAACTAACTTGGCCAAGCCTGGTCTCAGTCAATTTAGTCCTTGAAGAAAATGACAGTTGAGTACCAAACTGATCTGACTCTTGACTATAAATGTATTTCATTATAATCTGGGTGAGCACACTTTCCCTTAAAAATTTTTCAAGGACATTCAAGTACCATGTAATTTATTTTCAAGGATGTTAATCAACCGCTCATTATGAAGTTGTATGTGTTTCTGGGAGGTAAAACAAATTCACAAACTAATGTTATTGTTTATTGTTGAAGCCATTGAGGAAATTTTTGGTAACAAAAAATGCTGTTTAGGAAAATTTTGAGAATAGCAGAACCACTAGGGAAATGTCCAAAAAAGCAGAACTTCTTTGGAGAAAAAACACAATGCTGCAGATCCATGGAACATTTGAAGCCATTGATCCTTGCCTGTTTCAAGCACTTTCAAAGACTTCACCAAGAAAATGGGAATTTTTAAGTACTTTCAAGGCCTTGAAAATGGCCACTTTAACTAAAACCACAACATACAAGGGATATCCAAAAAGTAAGCTCCGTTTCCAAATATGGTCATTGCAGCATTGTGATGGCGATGTTGCACATGCACGGTGAGTTAGTTGATTTTTTGGCAAGGCATTGATACCATTTTTAGACATTTGAGCAGTGCATATGCATCGTGGTGTGTGTTTATAATATTTAAGAAAATCAAGATGCCCAGCACATGTGAAATGCAGTCTGTGATCCATTTCTTGAATGTGAGGAACATTAAACTAGAAACAATGTGATCATCCCCCTACAGTCTAAACTTAGCACCAGTGATTTTTATGTGTTCAAGCATCTCAAATCCTTCCTTGCTGGCCGGTGGTTTCATGAAGATAACAACATCAAACAAGCCATTAACATGTGGTTTGCATCACAGGTGGCATCTTCCTATGATGAAGGGATACAATACTTGGTGCCCCACTATGACAAGTGCGTCAACAATAGCAGAAACTATGTTGAAAAGTAGTTGAACATGCATACATCAAATAGCAATATAAATGGTTTGTAAATATATTCTTGTTTTTTCTTAATAGCTCATTGTAATTTACTTTCTGGATATGCCTCATAAAATGATGTAAATAAATTGACATATGCCAATGTTTATTTTGAAATTGCTGAGAATTTCTTTGCAGTGCAAACAAGTCTAGAGCTCCCGAAACTATTGTCTGCTTATAACATTTTATTTCAGCAGCCTCTTTTGCTATGTTTTAGCTATTAATTATTTTTGAAAAGTCATTGAATTTATAATATTACCTTTCATTTGATGCATTTAACTCTAAAACTGCATCTTTAAAGCAGGGACCTAACATTATCTTTGCCAAACACAATATGGTAGTTGTTTTTCCAACTCCAGGTGGACCCTTAAAATTAGAGATATGTTAATACAGAATTATAGTAAAAACTTTTAAAAACAGAAAATATGATAATCAAGAGATGTATATAGATATAACCATATTTTACAAGTACTAGTAGTATATTGAGTTTGGATTGAACAAGCATAAATAATTGATAGTAAATCAGCATTTATACACTAAGAGACCACTATAAAAAAAAAAGTACAACTGAAAAAAAATTTAATAAAAAATTACATAAGTTCATATAGAAAGTGGCATTTATAAATTTATGACATAAATTTAATCAAAATACATGGCTGGACAAACTCCAGGTGCCAGGCCAGGTTGTCGTGATACCTAAAAAACTAGCAGTGGTGACTGGAAATTTGGCAGACTGGTGAAAGAAAATAGGTGTTTAACAAAAAATTTAACTGCTCTTGGGCTCAGTGACAAGCCAGAGTTGAAATTTTAAGGGAGGAAAACAAGCAACACACTCTTCTGTGACCAGACAAGAAAAAACGAGCAACCTCTTTGTTCTACCCTATCTGCAGTGGGAATCTACTACACGGTACCTCATTTGAAGTGGGAAATATAACTTTATTTCCCCATCTGAGCAGTTTCAGTTGGTTATGGGTGATAGCGCTATTTGTGTGCGTTGGAGGAAAGAGCAAAGAACAGGGCTATAGAAATAATCATATGTGCATTGACTTTCACAAGTAGAAAAGTTAAACTATGAAATGTATAGCATAAATTTGCCCACTGTAGCATGTTATAAATTCCTGGTTTTGTTTATTTGTAAAATTTATTAAAAATGAAATGAAATTTAGCAGACTATTATCTGTTTTAAAATGGATAAAGCTGCAAAGCAGTCGCATTTAATGAGTTCCTTTGCTATTTCACAATTATCAAGGGGAAATGGTGAAAACAACTTTAGGATTATGGAAATAAAAATAGAAAATGTTTACCAATTTCTATTCCCAGCAATGCATAAACATTTAATGTGTTAAAAGCATTAACACTTATATAAAAATTAAGTCATTTTGTTTATTGAAAAAAAATTGAACAATGTTTTCGCTTTAAACAGCTGAAAAGTCAGTAACATTCTGAGTTTTTATGAAAAATGCTTAAATTAGTGATTTTAAAGTATGATTGCTAGAATTAGGGATTATAAAAAAAGGCGTTAAATTCATAATTTTATAAAAGAGCATTGAAATTCATGATCCTATATGAAAGATTGTTTAAATTTGTGACCTTTTCAAAAGAGCACTAAAATTTGCAATTTTTACAAAAAAGTGTTAACATTTGCAATTTTGCAGAAGAACATTATATTTGAATTTTAATTCAGTTTTACAAAAAAAAACTAAAATTTGTAATTTTTATGAGAAAATACTAAAATTTTTGATTTTTATAAAAGAATGTTAAAATTTTTAATCTTCATGAAATCAAAAAAAGAAAATGCAAAAATTCGAGATTTTTATGGAAAAGTGTTTTAAACAATTTTTGAAAAAATTCGTCAAATTCACACATTCATAATTTATGTAAATAAATTATGAATGTGTGAATATAGTTTTTTTGTAAAAAAAATGTATTCTAATTAAATGTATTCTGGTTGACATTATATGAAAAAAAAAAGTGAGAGACTCTACTTTTATTCATTCAGTGGTGCTACCTGTAATGCCAGAAATCTAAAATAAATATAATTGATATAGATGAGAAAATGGGAGAAGCCTAAGGAATGCGTGGGAGTGAATATCCTCACACGAAGCCCATTGTCAGTAGTGATTCGGTGCCGGAAGGACGGCATACCAGGGAGGAATGCACACAGAAGGCACGTAGGCGTCTAGCATGAGAAAAGTATAAAATAAGAGGTCAAGCTGGGGGTCAAAGAATTGGAGTGAAGGCAGTCTGTTGGAGTTGGACCTTTATGTAGAGCAAGGCAGTATAGCAGTTTGTAAATTGTGTGTGATGAGCTCGCAGATTCAGTTGGTGTTGAAATGGTGAAAAACCCGATGATTCTCCCAAGATGTGCAAGATCGTATCAGGTACATTTAAAATTAGATGAGGATTTTCTCAATAATTGTATTTTTATAGAAAAAGCTAATTAATTAGTCCCACCCCTTGATCCAACCTAAGGTCTCAATTTATCTGGCATTACAACCCTCAAACTACCTTTGAGATGTATTCAAGTATTGTGCTACTATTTTAATTTTGTAAAATTTAAGAGTGTAATATAATCATGTACTAAATAAATGTTTGTTCTTTTTCTATTAACCTTTTTAATCTTCTAACTTAGTTATCCCGTTATGCACAAAATTAGGTGGGTTTTGCGGCCACCAAACGCAATGTACACAGCAGTAAGTTTAGAGCATATTACATGTATGATTAATATACTAATTAAATTAATATTTAATTAAATGCATATTTCGACACCAATTCATAATCGGCAATCTTAATCGGCACACTACCTATTGACTGTATTTGGAAATAAACGATCGCAAAGTCATTGCTAACGAGATAGTATATATGGAGTAAGTGCGGTCCTATATTCCACATGCTAGCAACGTGGTCAAACATAAAGCAGCTGCTGTAGATCGAGGAGGTGAAGAAAATTTATGATTTGGCGATTTATCGCTTAAACTGTGCAGTGTACCTTCTGTTTTTTAACTTCTTTTAAAGACGAGGTTGATTGAGAACTTGTTACACGTGATAAGATAACCAACATCAACTAGCTTGATGTCCACCTTTGTGATTTTGAAGTGCCCCTTGTCTTCCCCTATAGGCGTCCATACTAACCAATAATACTTATTAAGTACAATTTACTCTGAACTAGAAATGAGATCATGCTCAAATTTCAGATCATATATCTTTATATAAAATGCACTGAAAAGTTATGATGTAAAATCTAGCTGACATTTCCAATGAATGTAAAATATTATTATGTTTCATTTTGAACGCAAAATTTTATTATACAACACATCTTTATGCTCATTATCTAAACTCCCATTTTTCTTCCCTAACCACCAAATCTTGCGAGTCGCCAACTATCGCCAAGTTCTATCTTGAAGGTAAAACATACGAGGATGCAAAAAATAACTCTATAACTATCAGTAAAGTACTCCAAATGTTTTTTAAAGTGTTAGAATGACATTATAAATCTTCTGCAATATCACAAACACCAAAAATAAAGCAAACTTCTAATAATACAGCATTAAAAGCAATGAAATTAATAGCCAAATGAAAGATATCAAGTTAAAGTCTAGTAAAATTACTTTTTAACTATATTTGTAAGATATATAATGAAAGAAAAACTAACCCATGAAAAGAGTAAAGACCTCCTTTTACATGCCTTTCCTTGCAGCCATAAGCATAGCAATACATATAATTTTTTTACTATTTATATTTCTCAAACACGCTCTCGATCAGCAATCGCCATTGAAATGTATAGGGTTACGGTCAGGAGAAAACGGGTCTGCAGGAAATTGGTTCTGAAAGCAGCTGCCTTTATCTTTGACACAGATTGCAACTCTTAAGCTCCCTCCATTATAATACTACCTTGGTGGTAATTACTAGTGCTTTTTTAAGAGTTTTTGATTTCCAGGAGTCTAAGGATAAAATAAGGAGTTTTTAAGGGCCTTTTATATAAAAAAAACCCCACTACATCCAGAAGTTTCTAAGGATTTCTAGGGGGTGTACGAACTCTGTACAATGGTCAGTATAGATAAATTGAAGTATAATTTAATTTTGCATGTGCACAGTAAAACAGTTAATGAAAAAATAATGCTTTAAATTTGAATTTTTTTATTATCTGTAATAAATGAATATATGCATATTATTTTGCCTCTCTTATAAATTTAAATTTGAAACAACCAATATTTTAAAATATGAAGTATTAATTTAATTTTTTTTTTCAAGTGTTAGTGATACCGTTAATGCATTAAAGGATTAAAACTATTTAGTATTTACAATAGGCACTTTCAAAACTATTTACTGTAACTTATGATTGTAACTACAGTCAAATCTCGATAAACTGTCACCTCATTGGGCCAATCTATAGTAACGTTATAAGCGGGTTGACAGTAAAATGCAGGTTAACGAGATTTTTCATTTTAATCAAGGCCAGACGTTTTAGAAACGAAATAGGACACATATATACATAATGTTTCTGATTGTTATTTAAAACTTATTCATAAAAAAAATACCACTTCAAAATGTACACTACAATGTTACTTAGGAAATATGGTAAGTTTTCAAAATGAATTACATAATACAGATCAAGAAGTGAATTCAAAAAATTACTTACAGTTTCATTTAAGAAAATCCTTAATGGATGCTTGTTTTAATGCTGGTTTGTTACTTTCCACAATTTTTTCCACCATTGAGAAATCTTTATATTCAATTTTTTTGCAAGAAATTAAAAATCTTTTAACAGTGTTTACTACAGTTACAGCACCCTTATACATCAGAACTTGATCCAGTTCATTATCACTTTTATCAGTGGACTCAGAACAGCTTGAATTTTTTATTTCAGAAACAATATTTGATACTGAAATTTCTGATGAGATCACAATTTCACTGTTCACAGATAGATAGATATTCATTCAAATAAAATTCTAAACCACGTTTTCACAGTTCATTTGCTAATTTCGATAAAGGGACATCATCTTCACTTTCATTCTCTTTGGGGTTGGCTTCTGAAGAATTTATTTTGAAACCTGTGTGTCTGAAGCAATTGATAATAGTTTTGGTGGATATCATGCTTCAGCTTTTCACTATGTAAAAAAATGCATCAAGAACAGTAACTGAAAAGGAGGATTTGTGGTCAAGGACAGTTATAAAATCCTTCATGAGAAGTTTTTGGTAGTTTAATTTAAAATTTTGAGTAATCCCTTGGTTCATAGGTTGCAATACACTAGTCACATTTGGTAGGTAGACCATTTCTGGCTTCCAAATTAGACTATGGTTTCTAAATTCTTTACTTTGGTGTGAGTTGTGCAGTTGTCTACAACTAAAGCTATTTTTCTACATTGCTGTGAAAATTTCATGTCTAAGTTCTTGATTGACTTTTCCCATGAATGAATGACATGAAGGTGGGTGGCTCCAAGAGAGCCCAGCATATCGACCAGAGGTCTATTGTACTATCCCCAAAAATGAAAAAGTCCCTAAGAAAAGAGATCAGTAGCCGAAGCAAAAATCAGCAGGCACTTGACAGGAATGTCTTGCAACTCCCAGGGCTCGATCACAAGTCGACCCAAGAGTTCGAACTTATGGGCGGAGAACACCTCACACTCACAGAGTATGTGTGCGGCAGTTTCTTAGCTGTAATTGCAGCCTCTACATAGCGAATCCTTAATGACACCCATAATATTTAGGTGTCTTTTAAGGGTACAGTGCCCAGTAAGGAGCCAAACAGGCCTTCAGATGCCAGTTCTACAGAGCTTGAATAATTCCTTTTGACGCATACTAGGGCACTTACAGTTTAGTTTTTTCACCTGCCTTTGGCCCTTAGTATTACGCCAATTCTCACACTAAAGCTTTCTGAAGATGTCATAGACAGTTCTTCTAGTCAGTTCATTAGGAACATCCAAAGCTGGCTCGGGACCAACAAAAGGTGTACTTGAACCTTTTTTAGTCAATTCATCAGCCATTTTATTACCTGGAATGCCTGAATGTCCAGGCACCCAGTAAAGTATGACTTGATTGTTTGCCTTTTCCCATACCTCTGAAGTCATCAAGTCTTCGGAATTGGCATTGACAAAAATTTTACACACTTAAAACACCCCGGCCACTCAAACAGCTGCTGTAAGCCCTAGGGCCAGTCGAGTGGTCTGGATTTTCGATACTTAAAACACCGGAGAATTTTAGATTTTCTTATGACAATATATTTCAACTTCTCACTGCCATCCATGTTGGATCCCAGCAAAACAGTAAGTCTTTCTTTACTCGTTTTTATCCCCAATGCATTTTTCCTGCTTGAATACAAGAGTTTTATCGGGCAAGACTCTGTAAAACAATCCACATTAAAAATGTTACTTGGTCCATATTGTTTGCATATTTTTTTTTTTTTTTTTTTTTTTTTTTTTAGCAATGTTTTTCAAATCCACAGCAACTTTTAGATTAATATCAGCTGCTTCCCCCTTGATATTTTTAAATGATAAATTATGCCTTATCTTCAGCCGATCAAACTATCCATTATTAGCTGTAAATTCTTCTTCTCTGAGTTTGGTGGCAATTTGAAGAGCTTTTTCCTTCAAAATTAAACTGGAAATTGGCACATTTTTTGTCCTGGCATATTTCATCCCGATCCTGAGAGCTTTCTCGATTTCTTCATAAGCAGACACTTGTCTCTTCCTTTTTCTATTGTCACAAAGTTCTACAGTGTCTTTTGATGCTAAAATGTCATTTAATGATGTTCAAGGAATTCCATGACTTTTGTAAAGGCAGTTTTCGACTGATTTGACTTTTCAAACTCCTCAATAATTTTCTTTTTCTCAGAAAATGTTAAAATTTTAAGCTTTGTTGACATTATACTCAACGGCACGCATGCTCAAGTTTCCGTTTTTAAACTGAAGAAAAATATGCTAGAAAACTAGTAATGACTGAAGAAAATTAACAATCAAACATGTGTGTGATTAAAACTTTCCAGGAATTACCCTCTAGTTGTCATTTTCACAAATGCCAGAAGCAGAACCAGATCTCCCATTGTGTGAGTGGATGGGAGAAGGGGGGACTGAAAATGTATTGTAAGTTCCTTTTTCTGCTACTGAACTGATTCTGGCCTTTAAGTGAAAAGGAAGTAACTTGCTCGGGTCTTGAATTTGAAACATGGAGGTTCTTGTGTCTAAAACTGACGGTTTAAAAGGGTATGGCCCTTTTAAGATGATGGTTTATGAGATTTTTTCACCATTATTTTCCTATTCAGTTGGTCGGGACTTCTGAAAACTGACGGTTAAAGCAGCTGAGGGTTTAACCAAGTGACAATTTAATGAGGTTTGACTGTATTTATAATAGGCTCTTGTCATCAAAATGCAAAATAATGTATATTAAAAGCTGGCTCCAAGATTGAGGAGAAATTTGCTTAGTGTGCATAGTTTTATATAGGATGTTCTTCCATCCACATGCCTACGCTGCTTACATTCCTAAAATCTCTGGACACACACAGACCAATATTTACTACACAGCCTGATCCCATAACAAATCTTCTGTTCAATACTATTATTTACTATACAACCTTACCTTTTGATTCAAAACATAATTACTACCAAAACACAAATACTTTATGATGCCACTAGAACTCTTTAACAAAACATATCTGTCCCATGAACAGTGAAACTCACTAGACTTTTTAATCAAGAATATTAGGCTAATGTTTCTCACAAAGCAACAAGGATTTACAGAAATTAAATTTAATTTTTAGAGAATTACCATTAACTTGATAGCATTTTCCCAAAGTCGCCAAGTTAGAGATATTGTGATAAATTTGTCATCAAGTTGGACAGACAGAGATAAGAACTTTTTTAATATTATACATTTATTAAAAAACAGTAATATACATTCTTATGAAATGCATATTATTAAGATTTGAACATAATACATTTTGAAATCATAACTAAGAAAAGTAATTATTTTATATTTTTTATTTTCGGTCAAAAGTTATTGATTGTTGCTTGTCATGACAGTTTTGCTAGAACTGCAATCAAAGCATATCACATATCATTTAATTGATGAATTTTTTTACATCTGTTTGATGAAAAGAAGAAACTGTTAGATTTGAATTTTTTTTCGTTTTGCCGTGATTTGGAATTTAAAAGGAAATAACATATAAAAAAAATGTAGAACAAGTTTAGTTATAAAACCAAAACATTTTAGCATTAAAAGATATAAGAATGTAAAGGAACTAACTGAAAGTGATATATAAATAAGAAGTGTATAACCAGGGCTTTACTGTAGGTGCAATTATGCAATAGCCCCTAGTCATCTAGTTAAAAATTTTAAAATTTGGCTATTATATTTTGATATATGTTAGTAATTACTGTGGTTAGTAACTTGGATTCTGAGTATAAACTAAATTGCTCCAACATATCAAGTGATGACAAAAGACTGGCAATAAAATAACTTAATAGCAAATCAAAATTAGAAAACAGAGAATAATTATAAAAATCACTTAACTATCACAGATCATTTGTATAGAGAATATTATTTTAATGATTGTATTATTTTAAGCATGTATAACATTTACAGTTGATACTGTAATGTTTAGGAGTCAAGGTGATATTAGACTTTTTTTTTTTCATTTTATATTAAAGATGAATAGCAATGAACAAAGATTCTCTAGCAAAAGTGAAAAAAATTAATAGTCAGTCGCTAATAAACAACAGTATCATACTTTAAGCTATAATGAACAAAACTTTAAAAAATTCCAAAGTCTTTTATGAAATAAATTACAATCTAGTCTAACCAAAAGCATATGAAAATTGTATTTTGTTTACACTCTCTAATGATAAAAATTCCTAATTAAAGTAATTTATGTAAAATAAACTAATTAACATAATAAACTAATGTAAAGTATTTAATTTCGATTACATTTTTTTTATAATGGTGCTGGCTTAGGCAATTTAAGCATTTAGTATGTCTCAGTTTTATGAAAGTGAACTACAAAATTAGTTCGGTATAAATAGAATGACCATATGTATAACTGTCTGCTAAACTGCGTGTTTCTTTTAGAGAATTGAATCTCTTTCATCTTGTGCATCTGAAATTTGATCACCACAGCAGTAGGTGAGAACTGAAAGCACTTTCTATAGCTCTTGCTATTGAGAGTATCTCCTTATTTCCTGTAAAGTAACAGCAGCAAAATTAATCTTTTAATATTAGCATCATCATGTGTGCAATTTTTTGCATTGATTACAGCACTTTGGAGACTGACCTGCTTTGCTATCCTATTGTCAAACAAATTGAAATCAATGTATTTTAAAGAGCATATAACTCTGAAATTTATATCATGTAAAAGTAATAATAATAATAATAATAATAATGATGATAATAATAAACCTGATTAATAATTTTCAATACTTACAACTATAGCTTACATTATGTGGTAGCCACAAGCCAGCTGGCTATTAGCTTTATATATTACTAAATCTTGTGTGTGTTATTTGTTGGAAATAATCAATACATCGCGATTCACGTTCCTGTGAACGGGCGTTTATGCAAATTTAATATGAACGACTCTTCCCGTTCACCGGCGTGAACCGTGACGTTTTTCAACATGAGGTTTCATGCAAATCAGTTCTCAATGCGTACGCATCTGATTTGCATATCCGGGGGCGTTTCCGGAACTGTCCATTCTCGGATATATAGGGCAGAGGTTTCTTGAAGCAAATGAGAAGGTCGAAAGGGTCGATCGAGATCAGACGTCTGAAGAAGTCAGACGAGATAGACACTGATGGTCTGATGCAGGCAGACAGAAATGTTTTTTTGACAGAAGCACTGCGGAATATCGTTTGACGACGGTGAATAGTCGAAACGGATGCAGATGTGGTCAGTTTGGACCAGCATGTATTGAACGTTAAATTTACTTACAAACGTTCAGAAGCCGCTTTAAATATTTTCCTGATGTTTTATCCTTTGGTTTCCCTTTGCCAAGTGATGGTGGCTGAAATACACGCAAGTGATAGAGGTAGTATAGTAACTTACTACCAAATGCTTCAAGGAATCTCTGTCTAGTCATTTACAACTAAAAATCTTTTGTACATAGTATATTTTTGATGTTTTACGGCATGGTAAATTACCAGGTACGTGTAATATGCCGAGTTGTGTTTTTCACCAAATAAAGTGAACGAAGTTTTTCTTTAAAACTGGACTTGCTATCTTCAAATTTTAAATTTTCCAACAGAAACGGTTACGGGGCCAGTTCAACGCCCAATAGAGTCATAAGTGCAAGTATCTTTAAAGAAATCGTTCCAGTGTTCAGATGGGGGCCGCACCTGGCACCATTTTGAAGTTTGTGTGAACAACGAAACGCAACAGGGTAAACGTAAACAGTGTACAAGAACTTTTGCTTCTGCTTCTTCAAAACTACGAGTGGCCATGGAGGCAAGTAGAACGGAGTTGCTGACGCGGGACAACTACGTCACCTGGCGTACCGACATCTCATTCGTCCTCAAGGGAGAAGGATGTTTCGGACACGTAGATGGAAGTGCTAAGCCTATCGAGGAAGATGCAAGTCGCCGCAACTACGATGATTTTTATCGCCGGAAAGACCGAGCATTAGCCATCATTTATCAAAGTTTATCCTCGGAATACAAGGAGTTGATAAACGTCACCGACGAACCTAGTCAAGTATGGAATACCTTGAAAGAACATTTTCAAGCGCCTTCCCGAGTCAACCTGGTTAGATTACTAGATGAGTTCTTCGACGTTCGGCCGGAGCCAGACGAGCCTGTTGACATTTTTTGCTCAAGACTGCGGAAGGCCGTGACGAGGCTTAAAGACGCGAAACACCCCATTGAAGACCTATATGTAGCATTCCAGTCGATTCGGTACCTTCCGGAAGAATTCCGAGGTATCGTTCAAATTATATATCGATGGAATGACTCGGACTTCAAGCTCAGCAAAATACAAGCAGAGCTAGCAGCGTAGGAGAGCCGGCTGAGGCAGCAAGCAAGTGACTTTTCCAAAACTGTGAGTTCAAATTCTGCATATTTTACTTCTAAGAAATTTGTAAATAGAGTAAAAGTGTCTAAACTTAAATTTCCAAATGTATCTCATAATGTGTCTAATGTAAATACTTCTAGTCATAATGTAAATATTTCTAAAAGTAAAATTAAGTGTTTTAAGTGTAACAAACTAGGTCATACTAAATCTAATTGCAGTAGAAATAATGGATCTAGTATTGTGGAATTTCTTGGGTCTCCACAGATTGAGGCTAATACTGTAATCGATCCTAGCGATAGACTCAGCTGGGTAGTAGACACTGCTGCTACGCGACATTTCTGTAATAACATTAAGTTATTTTCAAAATTTAATGAGTGCAAAGGCACTTCAATGTCGCTAGCAGTAGGGGATGTCGAAAGTCTAGTTGAGGCTATCGGGACGGTGGAAATGTATGTCCAATTTAAGGATAAGCAAAGTATTATCAAATTGGAAAATGTTATGTATTCTCCTAAACTTAGGAGAAATTTATTAGCTGCATCTGTTCTTGAGGAACAAAATTTTAGTTTTAATGGAGCTAATGGGGTTCTATGGTTTTTTACACCTAAAGGGGAGAAATTCTTTTATGCAAAAAGAAAGGATGGGTTGTATTTTTTAAAACCTAAGTATAGTACCCAGGAACAACATAACGTAGAAAACCGTCAATCTAAAGATAGGGATCGAGATGGAGACAAGAAACACAAAAAGGATAAGAAATCCAAGGATAGGGATCCTAGTGCTTCCAGAAAAATAGACAAAGTAAAAATAGCACCTAATCTTAAAGAAACTAAATTTAAATCTGACAAAACAAAAACTAAGCAGAATAAAAATGTGAATAGTTCAATATCTAAGCCTAGCAGTTCAGTAACTGAACTTAATAGTACAAACTGTCTTTGGCATAAACGATATTGCCACATAAACGCTGAATATCTCCTCCAAACCAGCAAAGTTTCTGCTGTAAACGGACTTCCTAGGCTTAAATACAAAAAGTTAAATTGTAAATCGTGTAAATTAGCTAAGTCTAGGAGAGTATCGTATAAACCCACCGGTAGGATAAGGTCCACTAAACCATTGCAATTGTTACACATGGATGTGTGTGGTCCCTTACCCACAGCCTCATATGGTGGGAACAAGTATGTCTTAACTATAACAGATGATTATAGTAGAAAAGTTTTTGTTTACCTCATGAAACAGAAGTCAGAAGTATTTTCACATTTTAAAGAGTTTCAGGCCAGAGAAGAAAGGCAGTTAGGTACTAAAATTCTATGTATCCGGACGGATAATGGGATGGAATTCTGCCATGATAAGTTCAAAAATTACCCGAAGGATATCGGTATTAAGGCTGAGAGGACTAACACATATACCCCACAGCAAAATGGAGTATCAGAGCGATTCAACTTAACCGCATTTGACTGTGTTAGAGCCATGTTGAACGACAGCAAATTGCATGACAGATTCTGGGCGGAAGCAATATTGTGTTTTGCATACACTAAAAATCGAATATGTCACAAATTTAAGACAAAAACTCCACATGAACTCTACAGTGGTAGAAAACCTTCAGTCAAACATCTTAGAACCTTTGGTTGTAGAGCATATGTAGGCAAACCCAGTCAGCTCAGAAAGAAGTTAGACATGAAAGCTACAGAAGGGGTGATGGTAGGCTATGCTACTAAAACTAAGGGCTATAGGATATTTTTGTCAGGGGAGAAACGAACAATTGAGACCTGCAATGTGAGGTTTGATGAGGGTGATGTAGTGGAAGGCATCCTGGACCCAATTTGTCCCAGAAATATCTCCTCAGGGATATCAAGAGATAACCTTTCAGAATACTCCGACGGGGAATATCCGAGAGAGCAGTCTGATGGGGGGGCAGGAGAGAGTGAAGACACTGGTGACGATCCGTCTGAATCCAGTGAGGAAACGGACTCTCCTGCTGACTATAGTATGACTCCTTGCTCGGATATTGCTTGGCAGCGAAAGACGGTTCCAAGACCCGATGGGAGTAGAACCGATGTGTATTATTACGCTCAAGGAGATAATAAAAGGCTGAGGTCACACAATGATGTTAAGAAATATTGTGATAAAAGGAATATACAATTTGATCAGCAACTGTTTAATTTTCGGGAAAATAAAGGTCTTAAAAGGGTCAGAGGCAGACCAGAAGCAAGCAATATTGAAATAAATATACCAAAAGGGTA
Source organism: Amaurobius ferox (assembly GCA_951213105.1). Lineage (NCBI taxonomy): Eukaryota > Metazoa > Arthropoda > Arachnida > Araneae > Amaurobiidae > Amaurobius > Amaurobius ferox. Next base: position 69,877,924 of record OX578143.1, on the reverse strand, counting down.
CAACGCTGCTATTAAATCTTCTCAGTCCGAAAAATGGTGTAATGCTATGGATGAAGAAATGGCCGTAATGCAAGAGAGGGGTGTCTGGGAACTAGTTCCTGCATCCACCTCACAAAAGCATATAGGCAGTAGATGGGTCTACACCATTAAGAAAGACGAGAATGGGAAAATCAAGAGGTTTAAAGCTCGTTTGGTAGCCCAGGGGTATGGTCAGAAAAAGGGAGAATCATACGATGAAGTTTTTAGCCCTGTTGTTAACTTCAACTTAATTAGAGCATTCTTCTCAATTTTCGCATGCATGCTTGGCTGGATGCATTTCCAATTAGATATCAAATCTGCCTATCTCTATGCTAAATTGAGTCAAAAGGTATATATGAAACAGCCTCAAGGTTATATCAATCAGGAACAGCCTGATTATGTTTGTTTGTTGAAGAAAGCCATTTACGGTCTTCATCAAAGTGGAAGAGAATGGTTTAATGAACTTGACACCAAATTAAAAGAATTAAATTTTTTAAAACTTCAATGGTGTAATTGTGCATATATTTACAATAGCAAAGTTCTTATGCTAGTCTATGTGGATGACATAATTCTCTTCTCAAAGTATCAAAGGGACATAGACCACATTGTTTCATTACTTAGCATAGAATTTGATATCAAGGTATTAGGAAAAATTAGAAAACTTTTAGGCGTGGAATTTAAAGAGTGTGACAATAAATTTTTTATACATCAAAGTCAGTATATAGATAAAGTATGTCAAATGTTTCAACAGTATAAATATCCAGTTACTTCACTTCCCATTTCTAAAGGGAATATTCTAAGTAAAATAGATTGTCCAAAGACAAGTGAAGAAATAAAGCAAATGCAAAGTTTTCCTTACAGGAGCTTAATTGGGTGTTTGGCTTTTACATCTAGTAGGACTAGACCTGATATTTGTTACGCCATCAATATATTATCTCAATTTCAAGAAAACCCTGGAATTAAGCATTGGGATGCATTGTTAAGACTTTTAGGATATGTTGAAAAGACTAAAAACTATATGTTGAATTTATCTAACATTCAGGAGTTAAAATTGAATGGTTATTCAGATTCTGACTTTGCTGCAAACAGAGATGACCGTGTTTCACTTGGAGGCATGATACTCTTTATTGACAATGTACCTATTTCTTGGCGTACCTTTAAACATAAGTGTGTCAGCTTATCAACCATGGAAGCTGAATACGTATCACTAACTGAAGCCGCTAAGGAAATGGTATGGGTACAAAACATAATTGAAGAATGTCATTTACTTGGGTTAAACTTTAATAAAAGTAACAGTGTTATTTTTAGCGACAACCAAGCAGCCATTAATTTTTCTAACTCTCCAATTGAAAACAATAGAACTAAGCATATTGATGTTAGATATCATTTCCTAAGAAATTTAATAGTCAATGAATCTTTTAATGTTAAATTTGTAAATAGTAAAGATAACTTAGCAGATCACTTTACTAAACCAATGACTAAGGAAATAATACTTAAATTTTGTAATAAAATTTTTAAAAACTAAATCAAAACTTTTTGAGATTAAATGTTTAGTCTAAAGAAATTTTTAAATACTAAATTGAATTTACAACTTGGGAATTTTTTTAAAAAAGATGTCATATATGTACATTATTGTTTATCTTAAACCTCATTGATATAAGATAGTATATCTTGAGTATAAATTTTTGTGATATTGAATCTTTTTCACTTTACACCTTTGTATATACATCCATTTTCCATGACCCGCATGATGCTAAATAATAGCTTATGTGTATAAAATTTTGTATTTTTCAACTTGGTAAAAAGTATGTGTTGAAAGTTTTGATAAAGGAATTTTATTATCTGATTACTTGCATCATGTATTTTTAAATATTTGGTATATCAATGCAGTCTAATAGTATTAATTATGTATACTTATATTGTGTTAATAGACTAAATTTTTTTAAGCTTTTTGAATTATAGTGTTTATACTCAAATTTAAAGTAAACTTAAATTCTATGCTTATACAAAATCTTAATCTTTTAAAGTTAACTTGTTTAATATGATAATGTGCTTATACTTAAATTTTGGATACTTATAATTAAATTTAAACTAAAATTTCAATTTTTGAATGCTGATACTTAAGCATTGAAGTTGTGTTGTATATAAATTTCTACTTGATGTGAAATGTTGTTGTTACAATATTGTCGACAATACTTAACTATTTTTCAGATGCTATAAGTACTTATGCATTTTATTTTAAATTTAATAATGATATAATACTTTAAATTTTTTCCTTCATTATATGTTTGATAGGATACTGGGGGCCTTGATGTTTATTGATATACCTTGGTTTCTCAGAGTAAGTTTTCTTTTGCATATGCATTGAGACTTAAGGATTTGCATGAGGGGGCCGATTGTTGGAAATAATCAATACATCGCGATTCACGTTCCTGTGAACGGGCGTTTATGCAAATTTAATATGAACGACTCTTCCCGTTCACCGGCGTGAACCGTGACGTTTTTCAACATGAGGTTTCATGCAAATCAGTTCTCAATGCGTACGCATCTGATTTGCATATCCGGGGGCGTTTCCGGAACTGTCCATTCTCGGATATATAGGGCAGAGGTTTCTTGAAGCAAATGAGAAGGTCGAAAGGGTCGATCGAGATCAGACGTCTGAAGAAGTCAGACGAGATAGACACTGATGGTCTGATGCAGGCAGACAGAAATGTTTTTTTGACAGAAGCACTGCGGAATATCGTTTGACGACGGTGAATAGTCGAAACGGATGCAGATGTGGTCAGTTTGGACCAGCATGTATTGAACGTTAAATTTACTTACAAACGTTCGGAAGCCGCTTTAAATATTTTCCTGATGTTTTATCCTTTGGTTTCCCTTTGCCAAGTGATGGTGGCTGAAATACACGCAAGTGATAGAGGTAGTATAGTAACTTACTACCAAATGCTTCAAGGAATCTCTGTCTAGTCATTTACAACTAAAAATCTTTTGTACATAGTATATTTTTGATGTTTTACGGCATGGAAAATTACCAGGTACGTGTAATATGCCGAGTTGTGTTTTTCACCAAATAAAGTGAACGAAGTTTTTCTTTAAAACTGGACTTGTGTACTTTCATAACCCAGCCAACACTTATTGACTCTGACAGTGCGTGCTTTGCTATCTTCAAATTTTAAATTTTCCAACATTATTTATAAAATATAACAAGAAAGATCAATCATGCATAAAGCATTGATTATGAAACACTTTTCAATTTCAATGCAATTTTATATAAACATCTCTAAAATGCGGTGCATTCCTCGTTAATATTTTAAAAATTATCACAATACTACATTAATTTATTATATTTGAAAACTTAAAACTTCATCGAAAAAAATGAATTTCATTCAAATGACGGCATTGAAATATACATTGCCTGGTTTAAACATCTCTAAAATGCAATACATTCCTCGGTAATATTTAAAACATTATCATGATACAACAATAATTTATTATATTTGAAAACTTCATCGAAAACAAATGAAATTTATTCAAATGACATCATCAAAATATAACACGCCTGGCTCTTTATATAAAAGTAGCATTTCATTCATAAACTTTTTTTCCATTCATTTCATTCATCACAATACTATAATAATTTATTTCTTCAGGAAGCTTAAGAACTGGCGTAATACTAAGGGACAACGGCAAGTGAAAATTCTCAACTGCAATTGCCCTAGTACACGTCAAAAAGAACTTTTCAAGCTCAGCAGAACTGGCATCAGGAGGGCTGTTGGGCTCCTTACTGGGCACTGCACCCTCAAGATACACCTTAACATTATGGGTGTCACTAAAGATTCGCTTTGCAGAGGCTGCAATTACAGCAAAGAAACTGCTGCTCACATTCTCTGTGAATGTGAGGTTTACTCTGCTCACATATTCGAACACATTGGTCGTCATGTGATTGAACCCTGAGAGCTGAACGACATACCTGTCAAGTGCCTGCTTATTTTCGCATCGGCTACTGGTCTCTTTTCTTAGAGATCTTTCTCTTTTGGGGTAGTACAATAGACCTCTGGTCGATGTGCTGGGCTCTTCTGGAGCCACCCACCTTCAATCATTCATTCATAATAATTTATTTTATTTAAAAACTTAAAACCATGGAGGTACAAGTAATTTAACTCTATGCTTAAAACGTCATAAAAAAAAATCGTTTGTGTCTCTGTGTCAATGAATGTTTCCTTCATATCAGCTATATTACAAACTCCATGAGCTAAATAATTTTGCATTAAAGAAATGCAGCAATTCTTATACAACTCATTCTACATCTTTTGGTGTTTATATTTTCTATAAGTGAAAATTAGGCTTCATTGTAGAAATAATCAAAGTTTGATAATCATTTAAACTCAAATATATTGTAATTGAGTTGTTTCAGAACATTGATGCACAGAATTTAAGCAAAAATAAAGCGGTTTTATGACAGATACAACACTAAATATGAATTAAAAAGAACTTTAAAAATCACGATTTTGATACAATATGGATGTCATATTTTATTTTGAGGTGGGTCACATGATCTCTCCACATAAAGGGTGTAATTATTATTTTAATTTTTATTTTAAAAACTACTGAATATATTTTGTTGAAATTTTTTTTATATATTTTATGGAATAATTTGAATATTTCCTAAAACTTTCAAAGGAATTCGTGAATTTCAAATTCGCTTAAAAAATGTTTGAAAAATTAGGTCCCATAGGATTCAATGTATTTCATTTTTTTAAACCGGGTTCAATCCAAAACTAATTGGGTGATATTATTCATTTATATTCCGGTTCCACAGACTGTCTGAACAACATACTTAAATTTCATTTTGATAAAGTCATTTTTACGGCAGTTATCGTGCTAATGGACAAACAGACAGACAGACATAATGAACAAAGTCATAAACACTTTTCAACTATGTTGTAAAGTGTTAAAAAGTCATTTAAAAGTATGAAATTATTTCTTTATCGTTTACTTTAATTCTATTTACAGTGTGTAACTTACTGTTGTGCTATTAGTAACTTGTTATTAGTAACGTGTCCCAAAAGGGGTGAGTAATTAGCCAATATTGGGTTGTAAATTTATGGATTCTAGGATCCAGTGACTACTAAACTTCACAATCATAATTTAAGGCATACTTACAGCCAAAATGACATTTGGTATATTTCCTTCTCTTGAGAAAACCTAGAAATTAGATACAATTATATAATAGTTAGTATTGTCAATATTAATAATTAATTCAATAGATTTGCTATAACCATAAAAGCACTAAAAATATAATAAATTCATATTACAAAAAAAAAAAAAAGGCTTTTTAGAATTTCTGTCAAGGCTAGTGCCAATTCTATGTATTGCATCAAATGATTTGCAATTTTGTATGTTGGTTTAGAATACTGTGTCATATGTCACCTCCTATTTTGGTTACAATCTGATCAAAATTTTTATTTCTTAATCAATGTTAAAGTGAAAATTTTATTCTTTTGTTTTTGTGAATCATTTAATTATCCCAAATTTTCAGTCTTTATGTTATCAGAAAGCCCACCTAATTCTCCCTTTAATACAAGTAGTTTGGTATCAGTAAATTAATTTTTATGTGTCTTTAAATTAATTTTAATTGAACACACGATTCATAAAATATATATATATATATATATATATATATATATACCTGTTCTTCTTAAACTAGCCGTTATTTTTCTTCATAAAAATTTCTCTAGATATTTTAATCCTTGCAGATTCTAATAAATTTTATTTCATAGCTGTAGTATGTATGCTTAATAGGGGTTTTGAAATGAAATATTCAAATTTTATTTGCCTCAGAAACTTGCAGCAAATTGACACAAATTGAAGAATGACTGGGAAATTGACTCTCATGCTTTGAGGATTAATTCTAGAATAACCATTTTACATCTAATTTCACAATAAACATGCTTGTTTCTCTGATATGTAGTTTTATTTAAATAAATTAAATTCTAATCCTCCACTGCTACTGTCTACAAAATTTACATGAACATTTTCTTAGTGTTAAAAAATCATACTTTTTCTAATTTATTTATATTTTTTGGAGGGTGCAGATTGTTATGAGGTTTTTAGAATATATAAGATTTTGTTTATTAATTTTATTTTACAAAGCTTTGTTAATTAATCTTTAAATTCAAAATTATAGTTTTTATTTATTTATTTTATCTATTCAATTTGCTTGTGATAGTAAGTTATTTAATTAAAAAAAAAAAAAAAATAAAAAAAAAAATAAACAAACAGGTAAGTGTTGAAGGTCCAGACCACACAGCCAACCCCAAGGTTTACAGCAGTTTAATGTGTGGCCGGAAACAGGTAAGTGTGTAATATCATTTTATGAAGTTAAAGGGGAGAGTTACTTGGGGGAAATTTTCAGAATATATATTCTTATCCTTTACAGACATATGGTAAAAAACAAATAATGTCATAGTCATAGAATGAAACTTTTCAAATGATGTGGTACTTTTATTTTATGGTCAATTTCAGTTAGGGAAGTAGTGGAATATTTTTTCATCATTTTTTTTTTTTCATGCACCAATCAATCCCATGAGTGCCCCACATTTGCTTATAATTACAGAGTTTATAAAGTGCAATACAACTTTCATTTGTTTTTTCAGCTTTATTACTATTAATTATTTACATACAAAAGTCATATTAATTGTGAAAAGTAAGCATCACTATAAAATAAAAATTAATTTAAAGAATTATTCCATTAAAACATTAATAGATTAATTTAATTTCTTTCCAGTGTCATCTATATACACTCTGCTGCAAAACAATAAATACATCCATAAAAAAATGACTTACAGCCTTAAAACTCAGCATGCAAAAGTTGTTTTAACAGTTATACTATCATGATCAAACTGACAGTGCCAATGATGTCACAGGGTTCATGCAATGCATATGAGAATTGTGTAGCATTTAAAAAGACCGGTGTTCTCACTCACAGGCAATTGGATCGGGATTTTCTGCTTTGATACAGCAAGTTATAGTATGTCACAAAGATGCCTTTGAGACGTACTTGATGGTGCTACGAACAATTGTCAAATTGAGAGAGAGGCCACATCATAGGCCTAAAGGAAGCTGTTACCACTTTCTATGCATCCTATATCAAGGTATACTATTCGGAGACTATTGGCAAAAGGTGGGATTAGATGTCGAGTGTCAACATTTACTAAGGCGCATACCACTGACCCCTCAACATAGGTAGAGCCGTCTGAATTGGTGTTGAGCTTGGTAAGTCTAGACAGTGTACGATTGGAGGCACGTTGTCTTTAGTGATGAATCCCACTTCTCTCTCAGTGCTAATAATCACTGCTTATGTATGTAAAGAAGGACTGACTAACATTCCAATCCCACACTTATTATCGAGTATCACATGGCCATCACATGTGGTGACAGTCTGGGGAGCTATCTCGTGGTACAGACAATCTCCCCTGGCTATGCTGCAAGCCAATCTGATGATTAACTTGTACATCATCAATATTCTGCAGCCAATTGTTCTGCCTATGCTGTCAAGCCATCCAGTTTCCATTTACCAACAAGACAACGCTAGACCGCATACTGCATGACTTTCTCAACAATGTCTTAGAGGATTTAATAGCCTCCCATGGCCATCTAAGTTCCCAGATCTATCATCAATAGAACACGTATGAGACACGCTGGGATACCAATTGCAGCCTTCTTAGAATAACAGTGAATTAGCAGACCAGTTGCAACATTTGGGGCAGAATCTTCTGCAGAGGGACATAAGCAACTTAACTGACCCTATACCGTACTGAAAATCAGCATGTATAGTTGCCAGGGGAGGATTTACTACTTACTAAAATGTCATCTTGTTGCTACCATTTCTTAATAAAACATTTCTTTGCTCCCAATTTCTAATCATTTGCATATCTCCTCAAACGATACATTTCGCGGCTGTAGCCCAATTTCTTATGGGTGCATATATTTTTTTGCAACAGAGTATATTTATAAATTTTTAATTAGAAAACTAATAATTAGAACATATTAAAAATTGCATGCTATTAAACATATTACTCAGATAAAAATAAAAATTGGAAATATTTTAAAATCAAATAAATGAATAACAATAAATAAATTACTTCAAATCTATCAATGGCTTCTTCATTTCCAACAATTTCTTTGAATGTTTTCGGACGATATTTTTCAACCCTTAATAAAATAATTATTGTTAATACACAACCAATAAAATAATTATTGTTAATACACAACCAATATAATTGAATATATTCTCTATTATACAAAATAAAAAAATCTGATGTGGGCAGCACATGATTTTCCCTGCAGACTTATATTTACGTTCTCTTTATTTTAATTAAATTTAATTCACTTTTAATTCAACTTTCGTTCTCATATGGTATCTGGACTTATTTTCAAAGGTGTCGTAGAGAAAATACGAAAAAACTAAAATATCTCGAGAACGAGAACGGCTAGTCCTAGTGTAATGGGGCTGGGTCTTATTCTTTTCATCATTAAAAATTACGTATATAACAAGCATTTAATGGATATATTTAAGCATACGTGGTTCTTATTTTAGATTTTGACAATTTTTGCGGGCCATTTCGCAAAAAAAAGTAAGTTTTTTTTTTCGAATCGCACCAAAATCTAATCAGTAGCAGGGTGGCCCACAAGCGACTTATCTGCTGAATTTTGTAAAATTCGGTTCATTAGTTTTTCAGCTAGAGTGGATACAGGCAATTTTTTCTGGCCATTTCACAAAAAAAAGGCGGGTTCTTTTATCCCTAATTGTATGAAAAACTAATCAGCACCAGGGTCACACCCAAGTAACTTATCTACCAAATTTTATGAAATTCGGTCCATTAGCTTTTGAGTTAGAGTGGATACATACATTGCACAAAGACAGACACGTCACGCTCCGGACGCCCAAATTGCTGCTCATGTCTTCGGACGAGCCGGTCGTCCTGGGTTTTCGACACGTCACGCTAAAAATAGTCTTTTTGTATTATAGAGGTCTTGAAACGTGTAGATACGTCGAAAACTCAAGTTGTGCTTTTCGGTATGATTCCAATACTTTCCCTATACATTGCTATGCATTGCAGGGAAAATAAAAAATCTGATGTGGGCAGCACATGACTATCCCTGCAGCCTTATATCCACATTCTCTTTATTTTAATTAAATTCAATTCAATTTCCATTCTCATTTGGTAACTGGACTTATTTTCAAAGGTGGCGTAGAGAAAATACGAAAAAACTAAAATATCTCGAGAACAGCTAGTCCTAGTGTAATGGGGTTGGTTTTATTCTTTTTTTAATTAAAAATTACGTATAAAACAAGCATTTAATGTATACATTTGAGCATACGTAGTTTTTTGTTTTAGATTTTGACGATTTTTGCAGGCCATTTTGTAAAAAAAAAAAAAGGTTATTTTTTCCGAATCGTACCAAAATTTAATCAGTACCATGGTAACCCACAAGCGACTTATCTACCGAATTTTGTAAAATTTGGTCTATTAGTTTTCCAGCTAGAGGGAATACAGGCAATTTTTGTGGGCCATTTCGCAAAAAAAGGCATTTTTTTTTTAACTCGAATCGTACTAAAAACTAATCAGCACCAGGGTCACACCCAAGTGACTTACCTACCAAATTTTATGAAATTTGGTCCATTAGTTTTTGAGTTAGAGTGGATACATACATTGCACAATGCCAACAGTCCTACGGTGCTGAAAACACCGGTTCTCGTTAGATCACCGAAGTCATGCAGCATCGAACGCGGTTAGTACTTGGGTGGGTGACAACCTGGGAACACCGCGTGCTGTTGGCACATTTCGGGTGCGGTAGCCTGGTGGTTTGTGTGCTGGATTTGCATGCTGCCACAACTGCCGTCGTGTTCATGCGGAGTATGATCACGTTAAACATGTGGGTCCGTAAGTCCTTCCAAGAGGTTGGTGGTAGGGGTAGGAGGGTATGGTCCCTGTGGATGCCCCCCCCCACTGGATCCCGGTTTAAATTGGATGGTACTTTCTGGCCGTCCAAACAGTTACCTTACACCTTTCTGGTAGGTCGGACGGTCTGGGTCTCAACAACAACATACATTGCACAGACAGACAGATACACAGACAGACAAACATACACACACAGATAAACATACACACAGACGTCATGCTAAAAATAGTTTTTTCGTATTCTAGAGGTCTCGAGATGCATAGATCCATCGAAAACTTGAGTTGCGATTTTCGGCATGATTCCAATACTTTCCCTATACATTGCCATGTATTGCATGGAAAGTAAAAAGAATGAATATGAAACAAAGTATAAATCCCTGTTATAATCCTAATGAATAACTTCTTTTGGCTTAGATAAAACCCTATGGTATTCATAAGAGCTTATCAATTCCTTTTCATAAAAACAGAAAATTAAATAGATAAATAGAAGAGATTGTAAATCATCAGGAGATAATTTTTTGTAAAAACTTTTCAAACCTAAGTCACAACCAAGTGATAATCAAATGCATCTCAAAGTCAAGAGCCAAGGAATATTTTCAAAATAAATTCAGAACCTTTAGGAGCTTTTTACCAGATATTTTCTCCTCCCTGCTATAGTACACGATACAGTGGAGTCAGAATGTTAAATACAATATTATGTTTGATATTGAAACTAATTGAATTTTTGTATAATTTATTTTGAGATATATTCTTAGCTTTGCATGAAAATAAAAATAGTTTATGGGAAAATAATTGCTCTGTTTATATTTTTTTTTCTGAAATCTCAAAAATTTTTGCAAAATTAATAGCAAATTTATTTTTTTATAAAAATTACAAATTTTTCATTAAAAATGGGACCCTGTGAAAGAAACCTGGAGAGACTTAAGAACATTTGCATCAGTTATACACATTTACATAATTCCTTGGAACTCTGTTAACTAGTAGGAGGTGGTTCTGAGTCCCCCCCCCCTTTTTAAATAATAAACAAAAATTAAACTTGTAACATTTGTAATATAATATAAACTGCATATGGCATTGTAAGTTATCACCATTTGTGAAACAAATCTTGACTTTTTCTTTATAGCCAATCTCGCCAATGTGAATGCTAACTATGATGCCACAGCAGAATGGAAGAATAAATTATTCTAGCCTCCAGGCACCAGTATTACAGTAGCCTGGAAACTGCATGAGGTGGGAGAGGAGGGTAAACATTGTAAAGTAAATCACATTTGGAGGCTAGGAATCAGTTGCCTTTGTACTAGAAATTGTGAGGTCTATGTTATGCTCTTGTGTTTTGAGCTTCTTTGGGTGTTTGTGTTATTTTTCCTGCTTATTTGGTGTATTTTTGATCTCTGGCAAGGCAACTAGTATAAAATGGATTTAGCAGAGGACAATATAAGTACTAGTTTAATATAAACAATGCCATTATTACATCACAACTTGAAACACCATTTTCATTGTGGAGTGACCTTGAGAGGAATAAAATACTGAAACATGGATGACCTACTTCAAAATTTTGTCTTCTTATAAAGCATAAAAATTGAAATACAATCTTCAAGTTATTGTGGTATGACCAACATAGATGGTTATGCGGTAGTAGAGGAAAGTCAAAATTATTCTGCTGGTCTTGCTTATTGTTAAGCACAATTTAAGACTGCTAATCAGGCTTTGATGATTTAAAGAATTTGTCACAGGCATTGGTTAGGCATGCATCCTCCAAAGACCATTTCAATGCACCATCTATCATTAAGCAACTTGTCAAAACAGCTATTCAAAGTATCTGATGATAAATGAGCATAGTAGATTGAAAAAAAAAAAGGAAATACAATGAAGAAGTTAAAATGAATAAAGAAAATTTAAAAATATCACTGGGTGTAAGCAGATCACTTTTAGAGGCTATAATGAATGATGGGAATCTAGATCTGAAAATTCAAATTTTTATTTATACTTGATGAACACTTAATCTGTAGTTGAGTAGAAGCCCTGCTGTGCAGGCAAACTGATTGAAATTAATAAAGGTTTCCAAAGAGTTAATGACTTCGCCTGTTTCTGTAGCTGTTAAAGAGGCACAAGGGTGTTTAAATAATTTAAAACACTTCAAATTTGTTTTCCTTTTATCGATCTTTCAGCACATTTTTCAAAAAACTGATATACTTTCAGGAAAAATCTATTGATGCTCAGTTCTGAAACAGTTCAGTTTTTGAATGTATTTCATACATGCAAAACTTAAGAGATGACAAGAAATATGATGAGTTCATTCAGTCGGCTGAGTTTGGAGCTAAATGTAGAGTTCTCCTGATGTAAAAGGCCATAATGTAGGAAATAGGATTATAACTTCCTCTAATTACTATAAACAAATTTAATTTGAAATTTTTGACAATATTATAATTCAACTAGAAGTACGGTTTTCCAGCTATGAGAAATTAATATTTCTCTCACACTAATGAATTTCTTCAGTATGATAAAAAATTGTCTAATGATGCTTTGATTTCTTTAATAGAAGTATATGGTGTGGATTTAAACAAAGAAAAAAAAACTTGAAACCATATTTTCGCCTTACTATAACATTCCTTTCGCAGTTTGAATTTCAGAAAATTAATAAAAAATGATAAATGATGATGGTACTAATGAAATTCTTGTTGAAGCATATAGGCTGCGATTATATTCAGCAGCGGTTTGCCAATGTAGGTTTTTTCAGAAAAAAGGCGCTTTTGATGGGGCTTTTTTAACAAACTAGGGTATACTTCGTTTTCTGTTCACACGCTCTTCGTTTGATACATTTAAAATATGCTTCAAATACATTATATGAAACAAAAAGTATATTTGCATTTTAAATGTGCAGAACATGCAGAAGTAAACGGATGTAAAAATATAAGAATTATTGCTGGAAAAAGCCTAATATGAAAACATTACGTTTCACGCTTATATGGGCAAATTTATTAATCAAATGCCAGAAATGGATACATCGTAAAGGATGGGTTGTTTCTGACCGATGAAACTGCTCCGCAATACGACTTACAAGGAAAATCGCGAAAATTTAGCATGGGCAATCAGTAATAGTGCCAGCAAAGCGGATCTTGCGCTGTAAGAATAAATGAAAATAATAGTACAGAATAAGATACACTCATACCATGGGATGTTTCCTTTTTGCTTGCAATTTTCCACGTTAGAAGAAGATGCAGAATTACTTTTTTGAGTGCAATCTTGCATCTCAATATCAGCGGAAGCCATGTTTACAAATAAAGGCGGGCTTTCATAAGTTTAGAAGTCTAAAAGAATTTAATTTTTAAAAAAAGGAGTAAGAAGCATAATTAAGCATTTTTTAATTTATATTAAATAATAAGAATTAAAATAATTTTTAAATGACTGTAACAGAAGCATGAATTTCTGTATTTCGTTTTTAATAGAATATAGATATAAAATTTTTGTGGGAGACGGGTTTACTGTTCCCATGATGCTTTGCGATAACACAGGATAAAGGCGCACATTTTTGCGCATCGCGCTTGTTTTGTATCAAAGATTTTGTGCATTTCATTGTTTACTGTTTTTTAACTTAAAGTTCCTTCGTTCATGCTTATTTCTGTATTATGTCTGATGAAATTAATAAAATACGACCCTTTTTAGGGCCAAATTCATTATTTCAGTGGTAGTTTTTTTTTATTTATTAGACGAAAATATCTCAATATTTTTGACATTTGCTAATTTGAAGGAGATAGGAAATGATGAATGCATTATATCCGAGCTCACTAATGTTGAATGCATGACAAGTAATGTCATGTCTGAACCTTCTACATCTAAAAATGGAGTGAATTTATGCCCAGGAAAAGTTTTCGCTTGTTCTGATTGTGGCAAAGTTTAAAAAAAAAAAGTACAATTTAGAAAGCCATATAATTAAGTTTCATCCTTCTTATTCTGCTCTAATTCAGTCGATAAGTTCCCAAAGGTCATTCAAATTTGAATGTACTAAATGTAATCGCAAATTCAGTAGCCCCTCGCTATATCGCGCTTGTCGGGAGACATGGCAAAATGCGCGATATTGAAAAAATTATACTTTTATAAACATATGTAATAAAGATTTAGGAGCGAAAGTACAATAATAAAAAAGAATCGCATAATAAAGACAAAGAAGTTCCATTTACCTTTTAATTTTATGTCCAAATGCACATGCACATTTAATTGATTATTGTACACACTTCATTCTCTTGCGAAGAAGATACATACATACAATATAATGTCAGCTGCTTCGACTTTTCTTTCAGAACTTCCTTTTCAGAAAATATCAGTGAGCGGAAATGAATCAACTGCATCTTACTTATATGATTTGAATTGCATCTTTCAAATGCTGTGTAGGCTTTCTCAAGCATAACCACGGCATCTTTGATGGTGACAGAAGGACTCGCTTATTCATCATTGCTGTCAGCATCTTTTGGGTCCACTTCTTCTCGTACATGAGGTACCTTATGATCTGCTCATCTGAAAGAGTTTCAGAAGTCGGTTCGTTATCATCTACATTAATCCAATCTTTCACTTCATCTTCGCACACATTTGAACCGAGTGACTTGGATTTTTGAAGTAGAAGCTCTATTGAGTCTTCTTCAATATCCTTGAGTTCGACATCGAATTTAAAACTTTCAGTCAGCATTTGGAAATGGTTTCTAATTTAACAGCAGACCACGCCTTTTGGGAAATGTACATGACATCAAGGCAGTGGTCGTTCTTTAACGAACAATGGGTTGCTCAGTAAGTCCCGTCAATAATTTTATTTTTGAACGTGGCGATTATTCCTTGGTCCATTAGTTGAAGAAAACTTGTTGTGTTTAGTGGCAAACACATAGCTTTGATATTTCCATCTGATGACATAAGTTCTTCTTCACCGGGATGAGCACTGCATTAGTCTATTAGGAGTACGGCCTTTTCTTCCAAACCCTTATTTCTCAGATGAAGACGAACTGATGGGATGAAATTATCAAAAAAACATTTTTTGAATGAGGTTTGTGTTACCTAAGCGTTTCTTGAACTTTCGTATACCACTGGCAGATTCTCCCTATTCACATTCTTCAAAACTCTAGGGTTTTTGCTGTTTCTTACAAGGAATATCTTCAACTTATGGCTTCCTGCTTTATTTGCTGCAAAAAGAACTGCTACCCTGTCCTTTTGCTTTTCGTATCCAGATTTAGTCGTGCTTTTTCTTAAAATCCTGCGTTCTGTTTGACAATAACTTCCAGTATAGTGCAGCTTCATCAGCATTGTATATCAGAAAAAAGAATTGGGAGACATAGCAGAAGCATGATATATCCGAATGTGCGATATAACGAAGGGCTACTGCATTTGCAAAGTTTTCCACACCATCAGTGTAATGATCATCCCAATCACTGAATCATAAAAAGATTCATACTTGTTTTTTGTACCCATATTGGACATTAAATTGATTTGGGTTATTTATTTTTTACCAGTAATGAAAGAGAGTTTTTAGTAGCTAAAATCCCCTTACTCTATTTTGGATGAAATTCGAGATTCCATTACAGATACTGGTCTTGAAAGATTACATCACCGAACCGAAAAAGATCATAACAACATAGAGAAAAGTTTTAATCTCTCATTTTCTACCAGTAAGCATCAAAATGATTCAATGAGTGTTATATTTGGATGCAAGAAATGCAGAATTCTGAAATTCCATGTATTTTATTTTATAAACCACAAGGTATACTGTTGTCAACCTCAACACACTCATTTTTAAAAGATTTATATTAATTATTATGAATGAAGCACGGGAAGAAATTCTGAAAAAATTTGGTTCTGATTGTATATGCATAGATGGAACTCATGGGGTTAATGGCTATGCGTTTAAATTCATCACTTTACTTGCAATTGCTGATTTGCATCAAGGATTTCCTTGTGCATTTTAAATTTTAAATCGCTCTGATCAAGGTATTGTATCTCTCTTTTTTTACTTGTGTAAAAGAAAAGGTAAGATCTCTGTAAACCAAAGATATGACAGAATCTTTCTTTAATGCCTGGGTTTCAGAGATGGAATTGCCATAAACGTGCCCCTTTTGTGCATGGTAAAAAAATTGAAAGAAAAGTCTGCTAAAGTTTATAAACTTTTTAGGTCTGTTATGCAGGAACTTGATGTTGATTCTTTTAATGCAATGAAGGATGCAGTTATGACCCATTTAAGAAAGGATGGGGGATTAATACATATTGAGAGAATGCATTGAACCTTAAAATACATTTATCTTCACAGGAAAAATGTTTAAAGGCTGGACAAAGCAATTAATTGAATAATGAGATTCGTTAAAAGATAAAATGGTGGACAGATTAATTATATCTAACAAAGGCAAAGTTACAAGTAAAATAAGAGACCCAAGACACAGTACAAGCACAAAATTATCCTTTGAAATTACACAAGATGAAAATGGCTTTGTAATTTTTTTTTTTTTTTTTTTTGCAAAACAATATAGTATCACATTCAAGAAGTCAATGATAAATGCAACTGTCACATTGTTTGCACTGATTGTAATGCCTGTATATACATAAATATACGTACAGTTGTATGGATTCATCTACAAAATGGAATATGTGTAAACACAACCATTATTTATGTCAAATTAAAAGTCAACATACAACTGCTTATTATCCCTGATAAATCTCCACTCCACTCATTATTACACAAGACAGTGAAAATGAAGCGATTGTAAATGAATTAGCACGAAAAAAGAAATCTTAGTACCATACACCAGGAGAAAGGCGTTCAAACTTAAAAAGTACATATTTAGAAGTTACTGACTCTTTTTCATTATCAGAACAATTTGATATCATGGAAAAAGTGTCAAATCTTTACTGCCATAGTTATATGCTGTAAATGTTCGAAATTCTGGCCAAACAAGCTTTTTGTCCAATAATAATATCCCAGCAAATAAAAATATTGTACCACAGTGCCCTATTTTAGAAAAAGAAAAGTCATGAAAAAATCTTGATCAAAATCTCTCAAACAAACTGATGACACCATGCTAACACTTATACTAAATCACACGAATAATTCATAATACTTCAATGTTCACATGAATCATCACTTATAGTCTATTAAAAATTTTATTTTTTTCCATAGTTCTAAAAAATATTTCATTTAAATTTCACATACTAAATTATTCACTTTTAATTAGAACAGATATATGAATAAAGCTGAGTGTCTAATATATTACAAGTTTCTTGCACATTTTTCATTAAAAAAATTAAAACACCTTTTAACCCTTTTAGAGACTGGTTTAGAAATTTTTATATAAAGCTTCAAAAGTAAAAAAACCCCTCAAACATTTAGTTTATACTTATCTTTATGAATAAAAGATAGCAGCACTACCATAATTTGGTGTTAAAATATCTACAACCATTTTTGAGTCAATGCCTAATGCTCTCTCTGTATACTTAGACTAATTTTCCTACATAGAAATTAAAATATAGAAATGAACCACAAAAAATCCTTTGTTATATTTAATGTGCAGTTTAGACATTACATCTATGTTATCAGCCTCACAAAATACCAATCATTATTTATTTCATAACCCTATCTGATAACTGGTATATTTTATATACCACCGCCCATATAAAGGGTATGGAAACACTAGATGGCAGCAATAAAACTAACATGCTCCTTTCAAAGTTGAAAGACATCTGTTGCTTGAAACATTTGTTTTACTCGTGTGTGGTTTTGGGAAGATATTTGGCCCCTACAGCTGATGTAAACAAAGGTGTGATTTATTTATATTAGCTTTAGAGGTTGGTAGTATTAGAATTCCTTGCAGAACTCCCATTTTGCATTAGTTGCTAGTCTCTTTCGGTTCTTGTGGTTTCATTTTCTTGCAGTTTTCATTGAATCTTTTATGTATATATTATATTATTAATTGTAAATAGTAGTTAGATTTTTTATACATTATAATTATTAAGGTTTCTTATTATATATAGAAGTTATTAGTATTTATTTAATATAAAAATAGAAAAAATGCCCAGGAAGGGGCTTGACATAGATGAAGCACTTATATTTCAAGAGCTTCCTTCAGATGATGGATCAGATATTCAAATCCTGACACATCTGATGATTAGTTTGTTCCAGATGTTCTGCAGCAGGAAATTGGAGACATTCAATCTGATGTTTCTGATGAAGTGGAAAATTTGCCTGGACCTTCAGTAGCTACTGAAGTTACATGGCAAACAAAAGCTAGCATAGCTAGAAAGGAACCAGCATTCACAGAAAGATCGTGTCCATCAGAAGAAATATTACGAATAAATGACAAATATCCTTTGTCACTTTTCTTAGCATTGTTCAGTATACAAGTAATGGAAAGTATAGTTTTTCAGACTAATCTGTGTGCTGTTCAGTTAGACAAGGCATTCAATCCCATGGATCTCAGAGAACTTTTGAAATTCCTAGTAATAAATATTCTAATTGGAATAAAAAGAATGCCCAGCTACAGAGATTACTAGTCATCTACTCCTGATCTGAAGGATAATTACATCTCTAGTCAGATGACAGTAAAACGTTTTAGCTAGATTTTGTCACACATTCACATGAATGACAATTTATTACAGCCAAAACGAGGAGATCAGGGCTATGATAAATTGTATAAAGTGCACCCATTCCTTAGCTATCTATCGGATTGATTTTCTTCTGTGCTTCATCCAAACCAAAATCAAGCTATTGACGAATCAATGATAACATTCACAGGGCATAGTACTCTAAAATAGTACATGCCTAAAAAGCCCGTGGGTGTGGATGAGGAGCGATCAAACTGGTTTTGCCTGCCAATTTGACATTTATACTGGTAAGACAGGTGATATGGTAGATAAAAAAAACTTATCGGAAAAAGTGGTGAAAAGTCAGTGTGCACCAATTTTGGGGAAAAACCATAAGGTTGTTATGGACAATTTTTTATCACTTACAATTTGTTTTGTTTCCTTGAAACGCAAAACATTTTCTGCTGTGGAACTGTGAACATATCCAGGAAAAATTTGCCAAAAAATCTTGCTGAGGATAAATCCTTGAAACAGGGTGATTTTGACTGGGCTGTGAGCAATGATAATATTGCATGCATAAAGTTGAAAGGCAGGTGTACGATTTGGACAACCGGGTGTACGATTTGGACAACCGGGAAGTGCCACCCAATTTAGACCTGAACTCAGTGAGGGTAGCATCCACTGTACCCTTCTTTTCCTACCACCAACTTCTCGGAAGGACTTACAGATCCACATATTTGACATGCCCATACTCCATGGGGACAATTTGGGCAGAGACAAAAATCATTTCTCTTGAATTAAGGGACAAGTGGACCTTCTGAAAGGCATAAATCTAAAATATATCAATTTTCTGAAGGAAATTTAGGTGGCAATTCTTACGCTTTGAAACATAAAAGAATTTCTCAAATTGGATAAAATAAAACAGTTATAAGCATTTTTCAGATGTGAACATATATCCCTTCCCCCTCTGATGTAACTGTAAATTATGTGAACAACCACAGACTGTATTTAGATTTTGTGAGAGCAGGTTGACGATATGGAGCTTGGTCTATGTAACTAAGTATATTTTATGAGTGTCACATAATAAAGTAGATTTTAGTAACGTGTAAAATGTTTCTTCCCTGTAATTTTTCAGCCAATATTACATATATATATATACAGTGATGACATATTAAAATTTAAACATTTGGTACTTTAAACCTTTAACAACCAGTATGGTTAAAGAGATTTTTCATATCATTCCTAATTAATGTTATGTTGCAAACTAAAGGTAAATGTTACACACATTAAGTATTAAAAGATTTCTTTGGTACTTCTTTGGTAGAAATTTTTCTTAGACATTCTTTCATAATTGATTCCAAATATTTTTCACAATTTAACATACTTTCCGAGCTTGAAAGATTTTGAAAATTAGTACACATGACTAGCTCCAGATCACATCTGTACTTCTATGTTATAATCCTGCTACAGAAAGGATGGATTAATAATCTATGCCATTTACAATTGCTCATACCATAATCATTACAAAATTCAGAGTACTATTGACAATCCCATTGAAAATCCTTTAATGTGTAATAGAATATTCATTATTGAAATTAATTAGAAGCAATATATATTTCAAAAATCTACAATTTTGGATAATTGGCAAAAATTAAAGTAAGCTATTTGTAGTTAATAAGAGACACATGAGAATTATGATATAACTGAATATCTGATAATTGTCATTTTTCAGGTTCAAAAAGTTTTTATTGACTTTATAGTTAGTTTTTAGAAACTTTTTCTTGGAATACGTTCTTGGAAATGCCTTTTAAAATTTCCAATAGATGGCAGAGCTGTTTAACATGTTTAATGGAATTTTAATTATCACACTCCCATGTTAGAAATGATATATTGGGTTGCTTTGGTTCTGCACCACAGGGAAATTCAAGCCAACATTGAGAAACAAAGAATGTGTTATGCTTAAATTGCCTTTATGCACTAATTTTAAAAAGACACTATTTTTAAATTTTCATTCATATTAATAAATTAAATGTGTGTCAGGAATTATAGATAATAAATGTATATTTAGTGTTTACTTTGACTAAAAAAAGGACAGTATGCTTCTCAAGAAAGGGCATATGTTTTAATAAGAAAATAATACCAGACTCACAAATCTTTAAAATATAAAAAGCTAGAGACTTAAGGAAAACTTAACATAATTAAGCACAAATTAATATACAAGCAGTTGTTTTGATTCGGTACTAGACAGACCAATAAACCTGAAGTCAAAAGACAAAATGGGCTAATTTCATCTTTTTGACTTGGTTAGTTGATCACTGAAAAAGGGGATTCAACATATCCTCAAAACAGCTGTATGCTGCATTGTATATTAATTTATATTTAATTATGTTTCCTCACAACTCTGGGACTGCAGTGAAATATTTGTCTATCAAGAAAATGACTTCCTCGTATTTTATGACTTTTGGTGGCAAGGGACTGAAGGATTAACTTTTTCCCTGGAGGTACTTAAAAAGGGTTAAGGCAGTGTAACAAGAAGCAGGGCGCATTTTGCTTTGAAAGGAAAAGAGCAGGGTGTTGCATCCTTCTAAAATGTGCTAGTTGGAATACAAAATATTCATCCAAAGTGAGTAATAAAATTTTTATTTTTTTGTATTTGTTAATAGCAAAGATCCAAAACTTCAAACAGATGTGGAACAAAACTCTAAATAGTGTCCTTTTCAACTGACTTAAAATCACTGCTGTCATCATCTGGTGGGTTGAAAAGGGTGATTTTTAGGCAGCATCGTAATATCCAAGTCTGAGGGACAAACATGTATCAGTAATTTCACAAAATAATATTGTTAAAATTTTTATAAATAAGGGATTTTTTACAAATTAAAATCACAGTTTAAGCTTCACCCATTTATTTTCATTATTTATCCCTTTTACAGATGTAATTAGAAGATGAAAACTCAATTTATCACTGGGGGACAGTGAGGGAAATGACAATTTGCATTTTTATGAAGTCAAAAGCACGTTTAACATTATGTGAAAAATATGCAGGACAGATTATATTCTAAGCAAATACTGTAAAAAATATATACTTTATTTATTATTGTTTAAAAACTCAAGGAACACAAAATTGACAATTATCAGATATTCAGCCATATATTAATATGGTGCTTATAAAAAGTAACCTTTAGTTGTTTATTCACTCTTTAATGCCAGAAAAAAGTACAACATATAGCATGTACAATTTATTTACATTGTATGCTTTTGATAAGAAGGCTGTTTTAAAATGATTTTGAATAACTACACAAGTTGATGAAAATATGTACTTTAACATGACATGATTTTTTTTTTTTTTTTTACACAAAATTAAAAATATATATATATATTAGAGAAAGGACAGATTCAATAAATTGAAAATTGTGAAATAATTGAGGTTATACTATACTTCAATAAACTGTAAACTTTGGCTGTTTCTCCCCAAAACAAATTTACAATGAATGAGTGATATATCACTAGTGTTATAAAATCGATATAATTTTTTGGAAAAATAGTTTAACATAATTATTATCAAGCAATAATCAGTAAAACAGAAGTATATAAGTAAAAGTTTATATATACATTTTAACATGTTTTTAAACGGTAAAACTCAAAATCACTCAAAATCAAAACATCAAAATTTTTTCATAATGAGTATAACCAAAATATGTGTTATCAAATTTATTTCAGTAAAATTTCCATTTTAAAAGATATAAAATTACTACAAGATATATATTACCTAAATTTTTTACACTTTTTCCATATAAAAAAGGGTAAAAAAAGTCACTAGGTAAATTTGCTTTAATGGATGGCACTTTTGCATAATGTTGCATAGCAGGTAAAGTTACATCAAAGAAAGAAACAGAAGAAGTTAGAACAATATCGTCACATGAAGAACATGGTACATCAATAACCTCAGGTTTCAAATAATGATATTCCACACCTACAATTTTATACTGTGGATTTGCAACAGTACCAACGGCGGCATATATAATGCTTATTTTCAAACCTAAAGATGATAAGCAATATTTGTCATTATCAATTGATTCAGGTACATCATGGAATACTTCAATCCAATCATCCAAATTACTAATATTTGCATTGCCAAATATTCCAACATATATTTCTTTTTTGCTAGAGCCCAGCAATATATTAGAAACTTTATTCTGGAGATCCTTACATGTTAAAACATTAATTTCCAAACGACAACCAGATTTTAAATTTTTTCCAAATTTTATTGCTTGTCGCTTATTACTGCAAAAATTGCTTACATCTCTACCAGGTATACTCAAATTGGTCTTATTCAAAGTTATGAACATTTCTTCAGAATTTACACCTGAACCATTAGTAGCAGCTAAAATAGGAAGTCCAATTTGGTACCCAGGATTTCCACTTTTCTTCTCCACATCTGATATATTGCTCCAAATAAAATTTACACTGTAAGTCTGAGAAATCACATTTTGTTTCAAATTAATGTTGACATATTTAATATCGGCATCAATTTTAGTAATTCCATTCACCCCTTCCTGTTCAACTGTAAAATGAATGCTTTGGACAACATCTGCACAGAAACCAGATTTTTTCTTAGGCT
This sequence comes from Amaurobius ferox, assembly GCA_951213105.1. Taxonomy (NCBI): domain Eukaryota; kingdom Metazoa; phylum Arthropoda; class Arachnida; order Araneae; family Amaurobiidae; genus Amaurobius; species Amaurobius ferox. The sequence goes on along the minus strand of OX578143.1, from coordinate 69,854,776 downwards.
TTATGGGATTTTCCTTTATACATATTTTATTTGTCTGTGAAAAGTAATACTCATCATCATTAACACTAGAATTAGTATCCATCAGTTTTGTATGAGTGATTAGCTTAGCCATATTGTCAGATGAATGGACGACTGATGGATTGTGAGAACTTAGGCAGAAGTTTAAAAATGCATCACCTGAAAGAATTTTATTGTTCTCACAATCTTTTTCTAAGTTAATTACATAGGAACAGGATGATTTAAAATCAATCAGGTAGGGAATTTGTTCAAAGCATGAACAAATATCAGAAAGGCAAGGGGATGGTAAATCTGTAAAAAAAAATAAAAATAGAATTTTAATATTCAGATTAAAAGTTAACAAAAATATTTGATGGATTATTATATACATTTATGCATTCAAATGAAAACATAAATTGTTAAACAAATGTAAATTCAAATGAAAATTGCCTATTTTATCTTTACAAATTTATATTTTTTACTGTAGTGTAGTAAATGAACTATTGTTCTCATTAATAAAAGTTTAGCAAGAGTTGCCAACTCAAACTATGCTAATTTTTTAATTAACAAGCATCTGTATTTTGGTAAAAGTTGTTAGCATTGAGTCAAAATTTTAAATTATATATGCCAGTATGTTTCCACTATGGCTTAAAAACTCTTGAGAAATTTTTTTTATAGCTTGTATGCTAGAGTAGACATGCAAGTTAGAAAATAAATTTTCACTTATGTTTTCTGGAAATTTTTCTTTTTCTCTCTTTTATTAATTTGAAAATGGAATGTAATACTCTTTTCCAATTGTCTAAAAAGCAAGTAGCTTTACAAGAAGTCTCTTTTATCATCGAGTTTTCTAATTTTGAAAAAGAAGGAGCGGGGGAAGGCTGACTATGTGCATTATTTTGAAAAAAAAAAAATGAAAGAACCAGAAGATTATATATGCCATTTTACATATTCTCAGAAAAAAAGCAGGTACATTTTTAAGAAGCCTATACTTTCAGTTTTAAGTTCTCTAGAATTTATAAAAACCTTAAAAATATGGATTGCTTTCACAGGTTCTTCTGCTAAAGAAAAATGCTCTAATGGTATTAAATATATACTATCTTATTTTGAAAATTGTCCCTTCTTTCTTATCATATTCATCCATTTAATTACAAGCAGGTATTTTTAAAATAATTTTTAATATTTATATAAAATAATTATAAGCATAAAAATGTTTAATTATAAGCATTTTTTAAAAATTTATTTTTGTTTTATAATATTTTTATATATTTAATAATTTATTTTTTACGTATAAACCGAGTAATTTATTTTTTATTATCTGTTAAGAATGTGGTAGAAAGGTTTCCTTTTGAATTATCAGTAGGTAGTACTTAAAAAATGTAGCATAATATTTAATAATGTATTTTTCAGTTATAATCAGATTTTTTTCCTAATAAAATTGTATTTATTAATTATTTTTTTATACTTATAATAAAAAGTAAATTATTTATGATCATAATTAGGTCTAACAATTTTAAATTATTTTTCATGCTATTCCTTTTGTGCAATGTTTTAAATTTGTAAATGTGAAAAATAAATTGTATTATAGATAAAATAGATTTTTTTTTATAACTTTTCAAAAGCATAGGTATACTATTTAAGTAAAATGTTAAATTGTAGCTGCTAATTGCAGCATACAGATATGGTTGGTGTTGTGTCACTAACATATTTTATTAAGGAAGACTGTGTACACTGCTTCTGTTTAGTCAAAGACCCGGGGCACCCGAAAGTAGAAGTCTGACTTCTGCCCCAATAAGACATCACAACATCCATGCTCGCAGGCAGGACTCGAACCCGCAATCTGGCAGCCGAGTCATCACGAGGAAACGCCTGCCTCTTTGGCCACTCGGCCACCACATCGGCAGTATACAGATATAAGAAATATAAATGCATAGAATTTTTAATATATTTCTAAATTTAGAACTTTGTTAGTCTCATGTTTTTTATTAATATCATATCTCTACAATCACCAGGCCTAGTAACATGAAACATGGATGCTGTTATCAAGTAAGCAGTAAAGTAAAAAAATAGCCATACTAAATTTGAAAAGAATCTGCTAAAAACTATAAATTTGTATTACAGAACAAATAGACTTTTGATTATATACATAGTAGATTAAATATATTTTCTGTCACTTCAATAAGTGCAAGGATGAAGGGAGACAAATATCTCATTGTTCACATCAAGGGTTGAATTAGGGTTGAATAATAAATGGTATTATTAATAGAATTCTAATGTACATTGTCCTGGAGATATTACACATTTATGATTCAAAATGGAAAAAACAATTATAAAAAATTTAAATGCCGGACAAACCTGCTCCAGGCCACTGTGGCACCTAAAATATTAGTGATGGTGACTGGAAATTTGGTAGATCGGTAAAAGAAAATCATCAACAAAAAATTCAATGCTCGAAAATGTGCATGAATAAGTAATTTGCGAGAAAGAGCACCAAAATTCCACATTAAAAAAAAATCTTAATCTAACTTTTCTGGTTGATGTTATATGAAAAAAAAAGAGACTCATGTTCTTTTAGTGGTGCTACTTATTGATTGTATTTGGAAATACTAGAGGATTGCCAATTACTAAAACAAAATGAAGTATAATTTTATTTCATATGTGCATGTGCACAGTTAAATAGCTCATGTCAAAATAATGCTTTAAATTTGAATATTTTTTATATCTGTTAAATAAATGAATATATGGGTCATTAAAAAAAATGGTACAACCGACTTTGATATATATATATATATATTTTAATTATCTAATGCAATTTGTAAATGAACATATTTGATTACTTGTTCCCTGATTAATTTTGTATAGTGTGGTATTTTTTGTTTTGTCTCAGATGGCACACAGTAATTTACAAATGTCATTATTCATAGCAAAATATATAAATCCTGCGGTCCCAGTTTCAAATAAATAAGGGTCAGTAAGTATTTTAAGGAACTGCTTAAAACTTTACGAGTACATTGGATCTTATTTTATGTAGCTCCTACATATAAATAACATTAACAATAAAATTCAAAAGAAAAAGGATTTTTTCACAATTTTTTTTTTTATGTGTCCCAATATTTTGCCTACCTTGCAATTTCTATTTTGTTACAGCTAATTACAAAATAAATTGATACTAGATTAAATCAGCAACACTTTAAAGCTTTCTGAAAGGTGTAATGTTTGTGTTTTATCAGCGATTTTGGATTCAAATGTCAATAACAAAGTAAGGCTAATTTTGTTTCTATAACAGCCTATGTGTCTTTTCAGAATGCCCACTCTGTTGTATTGATATTATCAATTAATATTATTTTTCTTAATGAAATCACACGCTGAACTATAGAATATAACAATTAACTTTAGATTAGATTAAAAATTTTTATTATTACTTTTACTTTTTAATCAGAAAGGTTTATTTTAAGCTTAATTGTTCATTCTGCTACAGAAGCAGTGTAGCAAAGGGGAAAACTATAATTCTAAATACAGTTCTAGTAGTTAAAACAAACAATTTAATATTCCAAATGTTTTCTTTGATTTGTGATGATACAATGCTCACACAAACATGTAATTTCTCTTTAATTTGATACTAAGAGAAAATAATGCAGCAGTTATTTAAAAGTCACTTTTTTTAACAATCAACAATACGAAGCCTACCAGATGTGTACTGACAACTTGGATATATGAAGCTACTTCTCATCTCAACTTCATTGTAAACTACAATTGTAAATTAAGCGAAGAAGTGGAGAGTCATCATTTTGGTAAATCAAAAAGTCAGGTATGTCTGCATACTATTGTACTTCATATTGGGAAACAATAGAAACCAATTTCATTTTGTTCAGTGTCAGTAAGCTTGGAGCATGACACAGCTATTAAGGCTCATTTGGAATCAGTTTTAAAAATGGTAAGATATGATTATACAGTAAATGTGGTCCACTTTTCTTTTAACAGGGTTTGCACCCAGTACAAGCACAAGAAAACTTACTTGTTGAATATGTTTGCATTGAAATATTTCAAGTGGTGCATGTCGGATTTCTTTAAAGCAAACCATGGAATAATTGCTGCTCACTAAAGAGAATGGCTGAGCATGTGGATAAAATATATTACATACTATAAAGTTTTTTGCAAAGACACTATAACAATAAAACTGTTCCAAGTTACCGAAAGAAGAAATCGAAGATCCCAGGCAATTATCTGTCCCTCATGATGGTCCAACTAGTGATGGTCCAACTAAATGGTTACAACTTAGGATGGGCTATTTTAATACAGAGCTTGCTTTTGCAAGAAAAGTATAAAAAGCATACATCTTCGTGGGCACTTTGAAACAAAAATACATTCTTGCCAAAATGCAACAGTTTTAAAAATAAAAGCACCCAAAATTTAGATGTTTATTCATTTATCTTTTCAGTCGGAAGAAATATCTTTGCATGAAGTCTTCCAATAGAGAACAGGGAAAAAAGTAACAGGAAAGGAAACTAAAACAGGTGTACATATGCTAGTGGAATTTGAAACAGGAGGTCCTCACAACTGAACCTACAGGTACATTGTTGTAATGCAAGAAGATATAGAAGATGACTGGGAAATGATGAGCCTGAAAACTATAATGTTAAGAAATTATTTAATGAGGATGATTAATATAAGATATTTCTTATTTTCATTTTGATAAAATCCTTCAAAACCGGAAACCAAAATCAAATTACCAGGTGGTTGTGTGATGAATTTTCTTATGCTATTGTTGTGTTTCAGAAGTTTTAAATAATGAGCTTTTTGTAAAATACTAACTTAACTGGATATAAAATAATTATAACAGTAAAAGTGTACTTTTGTTTATTTAAAATACACAAATCAATAATATATTTAGGTCTATTTCAAATGTGTCTACAAGTGTGTTTGTCCACTTTGTTATGGGAGATGGTTTTTGCATTTTGCAGGTGAAAAAATTTAAAAATATTTCTACTGAAATATTACTTATTTATCAACATGTATTGTTTACTTAAAACGTCACAATTTGGTTTAATTTAGTTGAACATTAATAAAAAATCTACTTTTTCACTGCATTATTTAAAAATATATGACAAATAGTGCAAAATAACAGTAAAAAACAATCTTAACATTTTAATATGGAATTCCTTCTGCATATATGTAGCAAGTATATGCATTTACCACCATTTAAGCAAAAAAATTTAATTAAGAAAAAAATTATTTACATTGTTTAAAGCAATATTTTGTTATATAACAGAGTGGACAAAATCTCCAACTTCTGGTCCGAAAACAAGAAAAATCACATATTGTCACTAGATTGACACAATTAAATTTTATATCATAATAAAGTTCAACTTATTGATTATCATTTGAGAATAGTTTTGTTATTGCAATTTTTTAAAAAATATGCTGAAAATGTCAAATGTACACTTTTTGTTTGGAATGATGCATATGCATATTTTTTTGCTTCCTTTATAAATTTCAATTTGAAACAATCAATGCATTATTTTTTTCTTTTATTTCTAACAGTAGCATTTGATACAATAATCATTCACTAGTGTGTAAGAACACACAACACAAATAGAACAGCAGAGACAACAAAATGGAAGAAATACACTAAAACTAAGAACATGGCATTTAAGAATGAAAAAAGAATTAAAGGTAAACTGCAGATCTAAAAAGCCAATCAGACTGTAGGGGCTTTATCATCTCTCTTGCTCGCTAATATCTTTCATAAATGTGTCCCACTAAAATCGGGCAGTCCTTGAGATGGGTTATGTCCATAACAACTCCAGTACTATATATGACACAGTTGGAGCTAGGGAAGAAATTAAACTTAAATAAATATTTAGCCATGCAGTCATGCCCCATCTCCAGCCCCAAAACTGCAGCAGTATGGCATCTTGGGAAATTTGGAATTTTACCAAGGGAATTTCTCAAATCCTTATCCTTAATTGCTCCAACTGTTTAGTTTTAAAGTTCTTTTCCATCAAATTTTTAATAATTTTCACAATAGAAATAAGGTATTGCATCTTTTGGAGCCTGAGTAATTTCTGTTCCTTTCTTTAACTGTGAATTGGCCATCTCATTTCCAAATATGTTGCAGTGAGAAGAGACCCATTAAAGCACAATAGTTTTGTGCCTAGACAGCTGTTTTCCAATATTAAGTATTGGAATAAATTACCTGGTATTTTAGTCCGGTTCTAAAAATGTTTCCACTCCTTAAATAATACAGAGTTCAAATGTATTATGTATTTCGCTAACTCTGAAAAAGATTGTGGCCGAAGCACTCACTCTCTCTATGCATGCACTCCAGAAACATGAAAAAAAAGAAAAGAAACAATTCTTTCTCTGAGAGAGCTTGGGGCTTGGGTGTACACAGTCCACTGGGAAAAAACTACAGTTTTCCATGGGAAATGTGTTTGTTGCTTTTATGTTTTTACTTAAAAATTTACAAAAAAAAAAAAAAAAAAAAAAAAAGACATAGCAATTAAAAAAAAAATTAGAATGTAAAGATATACCATAGATATTTGCCAAACTATAAAATTATGATCTTTTTTGTTTTTCTTTTGATGTGGCAAAATAAGTATCAAATAATCTAAAGAATGTAAATTTCAATGTATAAAATATCAAAATGTGAAATAATGTAAATTAAAATCTGGTTTCTAACTTTTCGGACAAGCTCCTAGATTAGGAGGAATTTGTCTGGATTTGCTCACTACCTACTATATGAAATTAGTAGAAGCTTTTAAAATATTTTTAATTAAAAATGAATTACCCTGTTACCTTGGTTTAAGCAGTGTCATATTTTTTATCATTTTACTAAAACATTTGTTGAAATTTTAGTTGAAGAGTAAATTTTGTAATCAACCTTACATTTTTCACACCATTATATATATTTTCTGGGATGTGAAATCAATTAATTAATAATGGACTGTAGTTACAATGCATCAGTCAAGATTTTTTCATTTATAGTGTAAAAACTGTGCATTGCAATAAAAAAAAAATCTAAATTCATTTTTATAGATTTCAGATGAAAGATGAAGATCTTACATTTTTTCATATAAGTATTCATAAGATAATAAAAAAAAAGCTTGATACTACAGAAAATCAGTAAAAGCTAAAACAATTTCTGATATTTTTAGTTAAAATGCTAAATTTTTTTTTTGATAGTTTAAAACCTGCTTATTACCCAGGAGTCATAAGCTATTCTTAAGATATTGTCCAACAGTGAGTGTGATTATCATGGTTCATAGTCTCCTTGAAAAAAAATTCCTAGCACTTTGCAAGAACTATTTAAAGATTTAAGGTGTAGCAATAATAACAATGCTGTGATTGGTTCTAGACCCTACCCCTTCCCAACAGTTTGTATCAATAGACTTATTTCTAACAAATTTTCTTATTTTTCTTTGTCAGTTTGTAACTAACTATCTGATTGTAAAGAAAGTGATATTATTACATTTCCAAGCCCTTAGTGCGAGTTCATTAATAGATTTTGTCAATGTTTAAATATTTATTTTCAAATATTTTTTCTTCTTAAAATCTCTATTTCTGAATTGACCTCAGTCTTTTTTTTCTACTTCTGTTCTAAATATTTCTGATATTTTTGTCTTGCATCTTACACATATGTAAGCATTTGCTTTGTTACATTTATTTCATGTACACATCACATACTACAGAATTAATGTAATTGCATATTAATCTTTGTGACACATAAGAAATCTCCATATTTTCAATTTCAATATTCTTGTTGATGCTAAAACCCCTTTCAACGACTTTTAATTATAAGAATTATTTTACTCTTCCATTATGGTTAACTCTCATACCATTTTGCTAATTATATAAAATATTTCTTCTGAATTAACCAAAACATGAAAATAAGCAAGTTTAGTCTACCTATTATGCAATAATTAATGAATGGAGATAGATGGAAAAAGATGGTTATGGACTTTCAGTAATGCACGATAATATAAAATGAATTGCACAATCAGAACCAATGACTCTACCGTGCTGAAAACACCGGTTCCCGTTAGATCACTGAAGTTAAGCAGCATCGGGCATGGATAGTACTTGGATGGGTGACCACCTGGCTCTACCGTGCTGAAAACACTGGTTTCCGTTAGATCACTGAAGTTAAGCAGCATCGGGCATGGATAGTACTTGGGTGGGTGTCCCCCTTTTGGGAACACCATGTGCTGTTGGCTCATTTATGTCGACGTGGTGGCTCAACGGTCAAGGCGAGCGTTTCCAGCGATCGATCGGCCGCCACGTTGTGGGTTCGAGTCCCACGTAAGACATGGATGTTGTGTGTTGTGGGTGTAGTGTGTTCCGCCCCCCTCTGGTGAGCCTGGGGCAATGGCCTAGGACGGCAAAATGGTTCACGATTTCGGCCATACATAGAGCAAACGACATAAGTCGATGTAGAGTCTAGTGCCTGGCCATTAGAAAAAAAAAAAAATTGCACAATCGCATTCCTTGGGTGAAAAATTATTTCACGAACAAATTTGAGTTTGTACCGAAAGCCATGAACTGGTCTCATCAGATTTTTTGTAAAACAAATACGCCTTCAAAGTTAGATTTATATTTTAGAATCCATTTTTTATTGGTTCCAACATGCATAGAGCAAAATTAAGCTGCATGAACAGACTTTAAAAACAAGGACAACTGAAAATAGGTTTAAAAGTCTTTTAATAAAATCTCCTTCCTTGATGTACAAAAATTACAAGCACTCTGCTCTATGTCCTCGGATGAGCTGGACGGTCTGGGCTTTCGACGGCCAAAACACTTTTGGGCATCACCATGCCCTTCATCAGTGGCAAAGTAAAAATATGGTGCAAACAAGTGCTTACATATAGGCCATAACCGCCAGGCAAAATTTACATACTATTAATTTACAATTAATTGTTACATTTTTTAAAAAACAAGGCATTTAAAATTTAAATAATTATAAAATACAAATGACAATAAAGTAGCAAATACATAACCAAAATGAATGTCATCAAAACACAAATGACACCAATTGCTAAATTTTCAGAAAATCATATAAAGGTTTAACATGCAGGGAGTCAAGAATGAGTCACCAAGCATAACTCAGTGTTTGAACTGGATCAAAATTACAAATAGACTCATGGTAGAGATAAATAAAAAGGAATTCATAAAGTAAAATATTACGAGGGTTATTACAACTGATTAAAAAGAAAGTTTTATCAAACATAGAATGAAAATTATTGTTAATAACATACTGGGCGTGAGAATTTAAAGTTATTATCAGAAGATAAAAGGGGATCAACATATTTTATTATATTAAGCATATTTATTTTATTAAAGGACTTTTAAACCTATTTTTGGTTGTCTTTGTTTTTAAAGTTTAAGTGTATAACCATTTTATTTATGGATGAAAAGAATTTGCGATTGAAAGTTTCATATTTAATGTTTAAAAAATATCAAGTAAATGTTTAAAAATAAACATTGAATTTGATAAATATTTATATTTCAATCTCATTATGGTAGTGAATAATATCAATATAATAACAAAAACCTGATGTGGGCAACACATGAATTTCCCTGCAGACTTATATTCACGTTCTCTTTATTTTAATTAAATTTAATTCACTTTTAATTCAATTTTCATTCTCATTTGGTAACTGGACTTATTTTCAAAGGTGGCATAGCGAAAATGTGAAATAATGCGTTAGAGAAATGAAAATGTGAATATGGCGTTAGAGAAAATACAAAAAAACCTAAAATATCTTGAGATTGGCTGTTCCTAGTGTAATGGGGTTGTTCTTATTCTTTTCACCATTAAAAATTATGTATAAACAAGCATTTAATGGATATATTTGAGGAAACATAGTTTTTTAGTTTAGATTTTGATGATTTTTGCTGGCCATTTCACAAAAAAGGCAGGTTATTTTTTTCCAAATCATACCAAAATCTAATCAGCACCAGGGTAACCCACAAGCGACTTATCAACCAATTTTTGTGAAATTCGGTCCATTTGTTTTTCATCTACAGTGGATACAGGCAATTTTTGCAGGTCATTTTGCAAAAAAAGGAGAGTTCTTTTATCCCGAATTGTACCCAAAACTAATCAGCACCAGAGTCGCCCACAAGTGACTTACCTACCAAATTTTATGAAATTCGCTCAATTAGTTTTTTAGTTAGAGTGGATACAAAATCTGCACAGACAGACAGACACATACACAGACGTCATGCTAAAAATGATTTTATCGTATTCTAGAGGTATTAAAATGTGTAGATCCATCAAAAACTCGAGTTGCGATTTTCGGTATGATTCCAATACTTTCCCTATACATTACTATGTATTGCAGGGAAAGTAAAAAGTAATATGGATGCCAACAAATAACTATTTGCAAGATTCATGGTAAAATGGAATCAAAACTCATACCTTCATTTCAGTATAAAAGTTTTATAAAATAAATAAATAAATAAACTGGGAAATAAGCTTTACTTACATTAAGATAAAAAAAAAGTATTAACTAGACAGAACTTTTGCTCTCCTTCCCTTAATGTTTTGATTTGAATGATATAACTTGTTGTTGTGGGCATTGATTTGAATGATATAATGATATTGAATGGCTAATTTTAGAGTAATGGGGTTAGTCTTATTCTTTTTGTTGTCAAAAATCACGTATAAAATAGGAATTTAATTGATATAATTGAGCACATGTAGTCTTTATTTTTATATTTAACAATTTTTGCGGGCCATTTCGCAAAAACAGCCCGTTCCTTTTTCCCGAATTGTACTAGAATAACCTACAAGTGATTTATATAGCAAATTGTTGTTAAATTTGGTATATAAATTACTTGTAGCTTATTGAAATATTATACACTAAATTTTGTTAAATTTCGTCCATTAGTTTTTAGCTAGAGTGGATAAAGACAATTTCTGATGGCCATTTCGCAAAGAAGGCTGATTCTTTTATTACGAATCATACTATAATCTAATGAACATCAGGGTTTCCCCCAAAAAACTTACTTACCAAATTTTATGAAATTCGGTTCATTAGTTTTTCCTTCATTACTTTGAAATTAATGAAGGTTAAAATGATTACCTTTGAGTATTTTGATCAATTGATGAAAATATTACACAAATGAAAAACATAAGGAATTTTTAGTCCCAATAGCTAATTTGTAAATATTGGTATTAAAGCAAAAATTCTTACAGTTCAATTTTTCAAAATTTTATCCAAATTGACACTAAACAAACTTTGGAAAGAAAAAGAAACTTCTGGTAATTTATGAAGCAATCGATCAGTCTCTTCGTCTGCTATTTTTTTCAGAAGGAAAGCTTAAGGGGAATGTTTTGCTTCTTTCTTTTCTACTTTTGGTTTGGCAAACGAAGTGCAGATTCTGGAGAAAAAAAAATTTAAAAAGAAGAAAAAAAAAAAATCATTTGCAATTGTTAATATTTTGATTGTGTTCCTTACAATCATGATGAAAGCTATTTCTATAGTTCATTTTAGGCATTTAAAAAATAACCGCTAAAATATTTAAGAGGTTTGAAACTTGCAATTTGATGAATTTGATCATTTGTTTACTGGCTAAATGTTATCATAATTTGGCACAATGATGATCAGCAGCTAGAACCCAGCATAGAGTACAAGATATAAGGGTTGAATTGCAACTTTTCAAAAATTTGCATACCTACATTATCGTTTTTCAAGAAAATTGTGTATATATTATCATTTCTAAAAAAATTCAAGGAATATTTTTAATTTAAAGAAAAATTCAAGAATTTTTAAGTGTTTGAAAATGAACTTTTTGGTTTTGTAAGCACTTTTTAAGAATTTTTACAAACATACAAACCACTTGAAAGAACAAAGAAATTTTCGTAAAATTTGGAATGGATATGCTTATTTGTTTTCAACAAGATTGAATCATGCCTTCAATTTTTATTTTTATCTTACGACATTGAAATTTGCTGGTTTGTAAGGAATGTTCACATTAAATTTATGTGGTAATAAATTCTGAAAATCAGGATTGTTTCATTAAATTTTCACATTTTTTTTTATCATGGTGGGACCATTTGAAATAAGAATACATTTGAGGAAACATCTTTTATCATGATGTGGAAATGTTTATTCTTAAAATAGGATTATTTTACACACATTTAGCCTAATTTCTTTAGGTTTAAATAAATGATTTTTGTATATTCATTAACTAAATATGGCAGAATTCATGAGGAAATAAAATAATTATCTTGATATGAAAGTATGATTTTTAATTTTTTACTTTACCTACAGTATATATAAGAATTTTCTTAGAAAAAAAATGGTCACTCAGATTTTCTAATACTTACTCCAATAACTACTTCCTTTTTCATTTGATGAAAAAACAACATAAATTGGATTTCCATACTTCAATTCACTTGAATCTAATGAATCTTTTGATCCAGAGTCCCATGAATATGTAGTTTTAAATTTGAATTTTAGAACAGAGCTTAAATCTCTGTGTGATCTTAAAACTGGCATATCCTTATAACGTAGATGGTGCTTAAAATTATCATGCATTATACAAAACATGCCATTTGGATTTTTTACCATTTTATAAACCGTATTGTTTCTATAAATTATATCTTTCTGATAACAATAATTTTCATCAGCAGTAAGAACTTGATGGGAACAGTCAGAAAATACTTTTTTATCTTCATCACTACAATCTGGATCACAACAGCAATTGATATCACATACATTTGATGTCAAATCACAGTTGCATATTTCTTCATCTGGAATAAGGAAAAGGGGTTGTTTCCTATTACTTTGGAAAGAAGTATCAAAATCCTCAGTAGCACTTATGGTCGACTCGAATTCTGTCGAAATATCGAAATTGCTCATAGATTTATTATTTATATTTTCATCACTGATATTTTGATTTGATTCAGTAAGATTTTCATAAGATTCGTTATAGAGAGCATCATAAGGATTATATGTGGTATCTGATTCAATTATTGTCACGTTATCAACATCATCACTTAACACATACGATTGGATTAGAAATAGGTAAATAAGTTTTAAATATAATGATTTTAGAAAACTATTACAATTTTTACGATGCTTTCGCTTACAAAATGCAAAATCTGGGATAAATTTCTTAAAATACATCATTTATCAAGAAATAACTGATGAAAGCAATTTGAAATGTTAGGCAAACTCATTACCATGGCAACGAAAGGATAAGATTTCTGTAGCCAACATTATTTATAATAAATTAGTGCATGTCATATGTGTTAGGCTTATGATATAGATAGTAAGCTAGAGGTTTTTTCTGATCTTCAAAAGTTGTGTAATCAAATAGTAAATAATAGAAATATATAAAAAGGGAATTTTAATCAGCATTATATTTGTCCATTGTCGTGTACTAAAATGTCCTGTCAAGGCTAAACTCTATTCGCCGGCAACCCCGCCGTGACTGTACGGCAACCATGGAGTCAGAACTTCTAGCTCCATGATGGCAACGTTGGTAATTTGTTTACGTTTGCATTGTGGTGTGGCGGCTAGGAATAAAATTATTAGTAAGTTTACGATAAAGTTTTTTTCATCCTTAGAAAAACAGTTTCACGAACTTTTATCAGGTGGCTGATTCTATATTAATGATGTTAATGGTTGATATTTAAAGGAGCTATAATAATATGCATTATTAAATATAAAGTCAGTTGGCAATATAGAATGTCAAAATATGCTATGTAGTAAAAATGTTTGTTGTACACAAATTGATATTAATAGATAACGGAACTGGTATATGCATGTTTGTAGTTAAATTAACTTTTCACCAGTCGCAATCAAATTGAGACACGATCATTCGAAATGTACCTGTGACGTGTTTTAACAATCCAAATACGTTTATCAACATTTAGAGAAGCAATTATGTTAATTAATAAAATAATAATAATTATTAATAAAATGAAAAGATAACTATATTATATTGTTCTGCACAGAAGTGCTTCGAAACATGGTCTCACTTTCCATATTGATGTAGTTATGCCTAGGTTTCTGTCATGTTTGACTTTTACCATTCTATATTCTTAAAAGATTTTTTATAATTCATTTTCAAGCATTTCTCAGAATTTAATAGCTTTTACTCAGATTTTGAAACATTTTTACAACTGGTACTTGTATACTAGCTCCAGCTTACTTCTGGTTACCTCTGGTCACATATCTATAAAAGTAACGTAAAAAATACTATGAAGCCTAAATATTTTTTGTACTACACACAAAACTCTTTTGAACTTTTTATACCTCTTAAAAAAATTTTTCTGAGCTGGTTACTATTGTATAAGACTTTTCTGAGGTGCTTCAGATACATTTCATTGTAATCTGTTGTGGTTATATGCATCAATTTTAGTATGATTAAATAATTTGCTGTTATGACAAGCAGTTTAAAATAGTGTTTCTCAAGATACGGTTCACTACTTGAAGTGAGTTGTAAGGATCTTATAAGTGGGTAGCAAGGCCTTTTATTATCAAAGATGAGTAAATGTTGTCTGAGTATTCTTCATCTGAAAACAAGAATCTGGTATGTGATGATATTTACATAACATATGTATCAAATATTTACAGAATATTTTGCCTTTGAGGTATTATTGACAATAGGATACTATTTTTCTATAAATGCATCAGCATAGGTACCGAGTTTCCAAAATCTCAGTGGGGGGGGGGGGGGGGTCAAAATCCAATAAAGTTATACACGCAAACTGTTATGCTGAAGTCCTAGTTGACGAGCCGGACGGTCTGGGTCTTCAACACACAAACTGTTGGCACATTTCGGGCGCGGTAGCCCGGTGGTTTGCACGCTACCACAACTGCCGCCATGTTCATGCGGAGTACGATCACGTTAAACATGTGGATCCTTAAGTCCTTCCGAGAGGTTGGTGGTAGGGGAAGGAGGGTACGGTTCCTGTGGATGCCTCGCCCACTAGGTTCCGGTCTAAATTGGGTGGCACTTCCTGGCCGTTCAAACAGTTACCTTACACTTTTCTGGTAGGTCGGACAGTCTGGGTCTCAACAACAGCACATAAAGTTGAATTCTATGAAGTTATAACAACTTACAATACTTCCTTGAAGAAAGCAAACATTTTAGTTAGGTAATTATAATTGTTTTGAGGATGTTTTAAGCTCCTTACTTCAGGCCAAAAGAACAGTATGCGCCCTTAACAACCACTACGAACGAACTGCCTAAAGGACGGCAATCTGAAGTAAGGGACTTATAATGCCATTGAAGCAACTGTAGTTACTTAACTGACATATGCCTGCTTTCTTCAAGGAAGTTGAAAGTAGAGGGGGGGGGGGAACCCCCCCCTTCTACTTTCAAGTTATTGTTTTACAAGCAGTTTTGAGATGGATAGCCCAATTGTTAAGGTGCAGGGACTCGAATTCAATTCCTGGCTTTGTCCAAACTATTCCCTTGTTCACGCGGAGTGCAAGTATATTAAATATGTGGGTTCGAACATCCTTCTAAGTGGTTGGTGAATGGGGAAGGAGGGTATGGTCCCTGTGGATGTCACCTCCACTGGGTTCCGGTTTCAATTGGATGGCACTATCGACTATCCTGGCGGTTTAAACAGATACCTTACACCTTTGGGTAGGTCAGATGGTTTGGGTCGAAAGAAAGAAGTTATTAGTTTTATTTATTGCATAATAAAGTTACACAAAAACTCATTTTATACCTGCACTACTCTAGTTTACCAGTTATTCAACTTGAGCTCTTGGATTCCTAAACACACTTTTTTTTGGCATACCAGAACCATATTGTTTACACATTGTATTTTCTTCCTTCATGGAGCAATTGGGACTTGAAAGTAGAGGGGGGGGGGGCTACAAGGTACTACAAGAATCCGTCACGTAATGTTCTCCAGCATATTGTTAATTTTCCACACTAGACTCGGATATGACCGGTGGGATCTCTGAAGATTTTTCAGTGGGCCGGATGTATTGCATTTAATTTTTTTATTATCAATGATGTGCATAATGGACCGAAGGTGATCATGGCCTGTTTCTCTTGACTCAATCTCAGAACTAGTATCCAGGCCTGACCCAAATCCTTTGAGTTAAAATATAAGCTGTTGCAAAACAATAAAATCAAAGTTGGAGTTAATATATACGACGAAACCTTAAGATTTCATCACATATAAATTTATATGAATCTGGATGTCCATCTCATCATCTGTGTAAAATGTGTAAAAACAAGTTTCATTAAGAAAACATAAGCATATAAAGGATGTGGAGCAGTAATATGACTAGGGACATTTTGTACCAAACTGCGATTTTTTCATCAAATGACACCTAGCTGTAAGCAGCTATTTCTGTAAAAATCTCATTTTGGGTAAATTTGTGGCATTGCCATGTTTCACCAAGCCCTTTAAATGAAAGTTCTAATATAGTTATTATTATTTAATTCAAAAACACCTATAAGTACAATTTAGCAGAATGCAATGCACAGAACCATTATAACGTATGTACCTACTTACCAGATAGTGTTGCACTTAAGTCAAAATCTGCATGATTTTTAATATAATGTATAGGTCTTTCAGCAGTTTGGGGATTTTTCATGCAAAAAGAAATTTTTGCTATTCTAATTTAAATTTATCCTTGAGAAATAAGTATGATATTTTCATTTCAAACTGAAACGCAACCTTTACGAATAGCACAAAACTATCACATTTTTTTTTCATCACAAATCAAAATAAAACCTTTATTAACAGAACCCAATCACCACACTGCCTTCAACACTACAAACACCACTCATCTGAGATCACACCAGTTGAAGATATGCCAAGTCCTACAAAATGCAACCATTTCCCCCAAAATTTTTACGAATCGAGTATTTTCTATTTTCTCATAATTTGTAACTCAAGCTCTCTGGTCTCAAATGACTTCGTGCTGATGGCTGCCAAACGCCCGGCGCTCACAGGGCAAAGCTACCCACAGGGTTCGCAGCTTCAAACAGATATACTATTATACACTATACCACCTGGAAAGATCGCATTGGTGTGGTATATAGAATCGAGGAGCAATTACAGGTGATAGCTCTTTGGTATACAGTAGCCCAAATAAGTCATCCCTACTTCGTGGTTCTCCTTTACTGAAGACAGCTACTTTTTGGAAATACTGATCTCATGGCTGTAAATATTCCTTTTTCTCTTTGAATTAAGTGGTCAATCGAAAAGGTTCTGGTAGCCATGTGTATTTATTATTAGCTTAAATATGTCTCCTGTGGTAAAAAGGAACTTGGTTTGTGTGCGAGATAGTTTGTAATCCTGTGGTAAGGAAGATGTAAACAAGACTGAATTGAAATGTGATATTTAATTTATTATAATTTTCTTTTTCTTTTTTTAAATAATAGAAAATTGCATTTTCTGGTTTTTAGTAAAATATAAAATTAGAAAAAAAAAATCCTGAAATTTTCCAAAGTGGGTTTTGCCCCCTCTGGGAAATTTCAGAGGGGCCCCCATGCTCTCCACCCATAGTCAGCATCTATGTGCATCAGTACTATGATACCTACTTACGATATGATGGTATTGAAGACCCACACCGTCCGAGGACATGAGCAGCTGTTTGAACAGCCGGTGATACAATGGTGTAAAATTATTTTAATTGCAGCAACAAATAGTTATTAGGATTTTGACTGGAATCTAAATCTGCAAATTTGTTAAATTATTCTTGAGAATTTATTGCTTTTCATTAAATTTCAGGGGGTTTTGGTTGGCCATCTTCAAAATGGATTCAGATTCAGACAGGACTATTGATTCAGATGAGCTTGAAGAAATCATTGAACGAGCTAAAGAAGAACAAAATTCATCTCCCAAAGATAATAAGGCACAAGCTAATTATTTGAAGCGTCTTTCAGAATTCCATGATCTCTCAGATACTGACTCAGATCACAGTGGTCAGATTCCTAATAAAGTGAGGAGAACAGAAATAAAAAAATCTGAGTCAAATGATAAAGTTGATAGTCGCCCAAAATGTAAATATGGAAATAAGTGCTATCGAAAAAATCCAGAACATAAAAAACAGTTTAGCCACCTAAGTGACAGTAATTATAATTTTTTATTTTGTAGCTATTTTTTTCTTATTTTTTGCATATATCTATAAATAATAAAAAGTGTATGTGTATGTGTGTTGATAATGTAGTGGAAAATCAAAGTGGCCCATAGCACAGTTATGAAATCTGGTTTTGAGCATACCTGAACTATTAGAAAAATGCACCTCAGAGCAACTTTTTAAAAATCTGAGTTTGTTTTTGAGTTATTTAATAATGAAGTGAAATTTCAAGTGATTGTCATACAAATTGGTTTTTGAGTGATAAAAAATGTTATTGCTGAGTTTCCACTGTCAACAGAAAGATGGAGAAACACTCTTTTTAATAGGCTTTAAACCAAACCCATAGGGGCAATTTCTTCATATTTTAAAAAATGTTTAAAAAATATATCAAAATACCCATTTTCTGGCATTTTTACATTTGTTTTTAAATTCATCCATCCATGAATTGAATATTCACATGATTCCAATATTTTACATGAATACATATTGGTATTTTGGCAAGAGAATATTTTTTTTTGTAATTACTCTAGTTAACATTTTTTTGTAAATTTTCACATGAGACTCATAATTTTTTTTTGTGTATGTCAATAGGGAGAAAAATATAGAACTTCAATTGTCAGGAAGTGATAGGTTTTCAGCGAGTGTCAGTCCTGGATGATACTGATTATTATCTATATATGAAAGTTTAAACAATTAATTTAAAAATTTATGAAATCTGAGCTGGAACAAATATATACTTTGTAACAAAACAGGTGTAATCCCGGGGATTGATGGCATAATTCTGATTCTTTTTAAGGAGGGAATTTAGGTGCTTGCTCCCATTCTCTGTAAGATCTACAGGGCCTATATTGCCTTTAGACACATACCGTCTGCCTGGAGGCATACTAAGATCAGTTTTATTCCCAAGATTGGGAAAGATAACTGTTATGAGGCCAAGTCTTTCAGGCTTATCAGCCTTACGTCTTTCCTTTTAAAGACGATTAAAAAGCTTATTGACAGGTATATTAGGGAAGACATTTTGGCTTTAATGCCGCTGTCTAAGTCCCAGCATGCCTATCAACTGGGTAAATCTACAGATACTGCCCTTTACAGTTTCTCCTTTATCTTGGAAAGAAGCTTGAATGCTAAGGAAATTGCTCTAACTGTTTTTCTTGACATTGAGGGCACTTTTGATAAAGTATCCATTGATGCAATCCTTCATGCTCTTGACACGAAAGGTGTTGATATGACCATCTCTCACTGGATTGAGAATCTGTTATCTACCAGGTGCTTCTTTACTTGGTGATAACATGATGGTTCATGCTCTTGCAGGTTGTCCACAGGGAGGTGTTCTTTCACCAATTTTATGGTGTCTAGTTGTGGACTCTCTTTTGGAGAACATTACTAGTTCTGGCTTATCCTGCATTGGATATGCTGATGATGTTGTAATCGTTGTTAGAGGCAAGTTTGGTAATACTGTCTCTGACATTATGTCCGGTGCCCTTAGAGGCATTTAGTCATGGTGCAATAATGCGGGTCTTTCTGTTAATCCGCAAAAGACAGCCATGGTTGTGTTTACTAGAAAATGCATTCTCAACCTCAGAGACATTTGTTTCTTTGGTCATAAGCTTATCTGTTCTAAAGAAGTAAAATTCTTAGGAATTTGCTTTGATATGGGCCTCAATTGGAAGAGACACTTTGATTACTGTGTGAATAAAATTAGAAGAATTTTCTGGTCATGCAGAAGTGCTATTGGAAAAACCTGGGGATTGAATCCCAGGGCTATCCATTGGATTTATTCTATGGTGGTCTGTCCCATCATTACCTATGGATCTATTTCTGGTGATCTAGAGTCAGGTGTGAAACTCCCAAGTTAGATTTAATTAGGCTCCAAAGGATGGTTTGTATTGCAATCTCTGGGTGCATGAAAACTACTCCCACTGCAACTCTTGAACTTTTGCTCGGACTGCATCCTCTATACATTCATATTGAGGCTGAGGTTCTCATAAGCTTGAAAAGACTTAAATATTTGGGTCACTGAAATGATTACTCAAAATACTTGTCTTGGAATAATCTTAATAGTAATGTTATGAATCATCCATATCTCTTTATGCCATCTGATGGCATTCTTGTCAGGTATATCTTTGACAAGCCTTATGGGATTCAGGTTCCTTCACGGGATGGCTGGAGGAAGACTCCTACCTACAATAAGAAGTGCATTGTATGGTTCACTGATGGCTCCAAGCTAGACAGTAGCACTGGTGCTGGAGTATGCTGTCCAGATGATGGTACAAAACTGTTTTACCCACTTGGCAGCTACACTACAATTTTTTAGGCTGGGGTCTTTGCTATTCTAATGTGTTGTAGAATTTGCTCTGACAGAAATTGCAGAAGTAGCCAAATCTATATCTGCTTTGATAGCCAGTCTGCTCTTAGGGAAGTCTACTATAACCTCTTCCCTTGCTTGGGAGTGCTACACTGCACTTTGTAATATCACCAGCAACAATCAAGTCACACTTTACTGGGTGCCTGGACATTCAGACATTTCAGGTAATGAATTGGCTGATGAGTTGGCTAAAAAAGGTTCGAGCACACCCTTTGTTGGTCCAGAGCCAGCTTTGAGTGTCTCTAATGAACTAATCACAAGAACTGTTTATGACATCTTTAAAAAGCAGCAGTGCGAGAACTGGCACAACATCAAGGGCCAAAGGCAGGCAAAAGAAGTGCCCTAGTGTGCGTCATAGGGAGCTATTCAAACTCAATAGAACTGGCATTAGAAGGGCTGTTGGGCTTCTTACTGAGCACTGCACCCTTAAACGACACCTAAGCATTATGGGTGTCACTTAGGACCTGATCTGTAGAGGCTGTAAGTACAGTGACGAAACTGCCACACACATACTTTGTGACGGCCTTCCAAATAGTTGCTCAAGTCCTTCGGATGAGTCGGACGGTCTGGGTCTTCAACACATACTTTGTGAGTGTGAAATGTTTTCTGCTGATAGGTTCGAGCATTTGGGTCAACATGTGATCGAGCCCTGCGAGTTACAGGATATTCCTGTCAACTGTCTGTTGATTATTTGCTTCGGCTACCGGTCTTTTCTCTTAAGGACTGTTTCATCTTTTGGGGAAAGTACAATAGACCTCTGGTCGATGTGCTAGGTTCTCTTTGAGCCACCCCCCTCTAAGTCATAACAAAAGAGGTGGGAAAATTCAGATGTCATGGGGACTTATTTCTTTTCTTGGGTTTCGTCACAAGGGTTGCAAAAAACAAAACAAAACAAAAGAGCTCTGCGGATGTTCGATTCATTGAAAGTGTTATGACGTGCTTAGTCAGTAAAATAAATAATACCCTAAAATTTAAATTGTAAAGCAATTCATTTCACTATAAATATTCAGTATTTTCAAATTTTATTTATATTTTTATTCATCATTCATTTTTTCTGCCATACATTTGTGACTATTTATTATGACGGAAGAATCCACCAGTATAAATACATATAAATAAAGTTAAGTTGTCCCCGAGTATTGTGGATAAAATGTGGCATTTTCTTTCAGCTGCCGTATACATATCATAATTTAGTCAAAGAGACAGGGAAGACTGGTTGTGAACGAGACTATTGTTAGGCATTAAATTTGATGATCAGGTTGAATAATCTAGTTGTCAAATTGAAATATCTAGTCACAAATTATGACTAACAACCGCTAATTTTAAACACTGACTATCTATATATTTAAATTCTAATAGAGTTTCTGTTCCCAATGAGTTCACGAAATCTATCTATCTGATTTTCACAAATTTTGTTTTGAACAGAAGGTTTTGACCTGGAAATTTGTCCAATATTTTTTATCAACTCGAGAATGCTTTCAAATTTGAATTCAAAACTGTACCCAATTTGTTCCTGGATTCTTCAGGATTTTATTTTAAAATGTAATGTTTAAGCCTGCAGATTTGCTCAATATTCATATATAGAGAACATTCAAATTATCTGTATTGCCATTTATTGAATCCATCCACCTTCTGTGTGTTTTTGCAATCTACTCTACTGATTTTTATGATCTTTTTTTATTTAAACAAATGGTCTCAATTTGTAGATTAGCCAAAAATGTTTTGCCTAAATTGAGAACATATGCAGTTTAAATTATGGTCATTTATCTATGTTTATCCCCAATGTGTTGTTCTTGAAATCTGCTAGGCCAATTTTCATTATTTTATTTTTGAATGAACCTGCAGATTAGCCTTAAATGTTTACTTAATTCATGATCCTATTCAAATTAGAATTATAATCATTTAAAATTAAATCCATTTGTCTTTAGCATATGAAATCTATAAGGCCATGTGTTCATGATTTTATATTTTAATGAAAAAAACTTTTATAAAGTAGGTTTATATTATCACAGCCTGTGTTTGGCTGCTATGTCACATGCTAGGTCATTTAAAAATAAAAGAAATGAAAGAGTGCCTATAGGAAAACGAGTGTTGTACATAATACATAAAATAGTTTGATGAATTAACTAAAGTCTCAGTTATGAAATTTTCACTGCAGTTTCAGCTTATATTGCTAGTTATCAAAGAGTCATTAAAAAAAAAAAAGAATAGGTATTCTAATAAATAAAGTACATAAATAAACTAACAATTTAAACTTAAAACAATAGTAATTATCTAATCAAACAAAAGTGTCATCTTAATAAAGAAGTATGCCAGTTTAGATAGTTTTTCACTTTTATTCATTGATTCTTTGGTTGAATGATAGATGGATATAACTCTCGGTAATAAAACTTATGTATAGAAGAAATAACAAAATATGAGACAAATTAATAATTTTTCTATGCATTCAAATAAACATTTATGTATTATGATTATTTTAGGTAGTGATTTGAAAGATAAAACAAGCAATGCATCTTCAATCACAAGCTCCCAACATGTGCAGAGCTGTAAAAAGTATAATTTTTTTGTGACTCAAGTTAGTGGAATTCCTCCCAGATATAATGCAGGAGTATCATTTGATATCAGAGGTAAATTGTCATTTAAAAAAATATATATATATATATTTGTTTTAATAATCTGAAATAGGCTGTTTATTCTAAAAATGTATTGTGTAGATCCTTCCACCCCCATCTATTTATTGTTCTTATGAGATATTTATTTCACTTATTTATTTAATTAATTGTTAAGTTTAATAAAGATTATTTATTCATTCAATAAGCCTGTGATCAATTACACCCTAGTTTATTACATAATTAATCTAGCCAGCTAATAAACCAACACCTACTACTCAGTTAAACCTAGGAAATTGAAAGAAGATTGTAAAATTAAACACAGCCAATAACTTGCCTAATGAAACTTTTATTTAAAGCAACATAAATTGAATTAATTATAAAACCTTAACAGACAGTCAGTAAACAATTCTTAAATTTAATATTTTTCCAGGTTCGAATCACGCTGGGGTCTGATGACCTGAGTTTGGCCTGTCTGGATAGCTGTCCATACTTTGTGCTAAGCATGGGATTAAAGGTTACTAAATTTGTTACATTAAAAACTGCTAAATATGACTTTAAAATTCAAAAGTTATACATATTCTTTTAATTTCAAACTATACCATACATATCACATTAAAAAAAAATTAAAATAATTTATCTTACATAAAGTAAGATGTTTGTCTGTAGCTAGAAATCTGAGCATTCTACAGCCATGAAATTTGGTATAAAGGTACTTTTTGATACACACAGGTGCACCTCGGTGTTACTTTTTTAAATTCTAATTAGTTTTTTAGTTATTTTATATTTTAGCATGATTTTTAGGGATATTCACAATATGAAGGTCACACTGAAATTTCTTAGACAGGGGCAGACGATATGCACTAGAAAAAAAATTATTGGTCGGATATTTAAATTTGAACTCTTTTATGTCCACAGACAATAATTTGTCACAACAATTACAATTTAGAGCTATCGTAGAATAAATTTGGAAAGAAAAGATAATGGAGTTGGCACTAAAGCATTATCGAGCTATGATTTTCTATGATTTTAAACTGGGGCTAAATCAAGAAGAATGTCTTCAACATCTACAATTAGTATATGGAAATGATGCTCCATCTCATGTCACTGTATTTAGATGGTTTATAGAGTTTAGAAGAGGTTGAAATTCTCTCCTGAATGAAGAACACATAGGAAGACCTTTGTCAGCTGTAGTCCCAGAAAATGTGTCGGCCATTTGAAAAGTGTTAATCGATGATAATCGCTGTACCTACCAAATGAAACAGAAGGAACTTAACATTGGATCCACAGATATACATAAAATTATTCATGAAGAACTGCATATAAAAAAATTAGTTTGTTATTTGGTCCCCCATAATTTAATAGAACACCAAAAAGCGAAGTGTTTCAGAATCAGTAAAGAAACCCTAAAATTACTTAATGATGGTGTGCACCTCATTATTTCTAAAATCATAACTGGTGATGAAACGTACATACCATTTTTTAATGCTCCAACACTTCAAGAAAGTAAAGTGTGGGTATTTGAAAATGACCCCAAACCAACAATGGTGAAATGACAACGAGCAATGAGAAAAGTAATGTATGCCGTGTTCTATAGAAGTACAGGTCTGGTCAAAGCCATAAAGCTAGAGAGACAAAAGACAGTTACAGCTAACTGGTACACTAAGTGTCTTCCAGAAATTCTTCAGGAAGTGAATGTTAGGGGACTCATGCTTCATCATAACAATATATCCTCTCATTCAGCAAGAATGACAGTCAAATTTCTTGAAGAAAAAACATCAAAGTGATAGAACTTCCACCCTTTTCTCCTGATCTTGCTATGTGTGACTTTTGGCTAAAATTTTTTTTAATCCAAAAAAAAATTTATGTGGGCATCATTTTCATTCTGAAGATGAGATTGATGAGGCTATAAAAGCATATTTTTCATAGATTCCAAGACATGGATGATTTGAAGCTTCAATCTTTGGAAAATTCGCCTACAAAAGTGCATCAATTTTAGAGGGGAGTACTTTGAATACTCATAAGAGTTGGTAAGTTTAACTTGTACCACTTAGCCGTATCTCAAAAATTTCAGTGTAACCCTCATATTCATGCAAATTATTTTTTTAGTGACCAAAAACATTATTATAGAGTTTCTATTTTTGCACCATCGGAAAGATCAAGGAATGTCTTTTCAAAAAGTTTGGACTGCATCCATAAGACAATTAATTCCTTAATATTTATTTATTTATTTTTAAAATACATCGAAATTTGCATTTTTTAGGCAATCTAATTTTTATTTGGCCGCATCTGAAAAAGTAAGATTAGTGCAATTTTGTAGATTAGCTAAAAGTTTCTTATATATCTTCGCATTCAATCAATTTTTTTTTTTTCATTTCATCTGCAATTTACTCTTCTGTTATTTTTTGAAGTGAGCTAACCTGTTAAAATTTCCAATGTCGTGAATATCACAGGATGGCTACAGAACCTATAAATCGGGGAATATTAACATTCTGGAAATATCAAGGAATTCCTAAAAAGTCTGTAACATCAGGCAAATCAGCATTATTTTGTTAATCGCAGCTTTCTTCTGACTCACTGCAATACACATGTATAGAATTCCTTATTCATGTTTCATGTAATGGGAGATAGCCTATTGAATACCTCAATAAAAGGAAGATAGTTTTAAAATTTCAATGTTTCCAGTGATCCCTCTCATCTAAATTATTTCGAAAGTTGTCAATATAGTTCATATGACAGGAAAAGCAGATTTAAAAAATACTGTTTCTGCTTATACATAATTTTATTGCAATAAGTGATATTTAATTACATGAATTCTTGACTGGATTTTACAGAACATGGCTTAGTTTATAGCTGAGTTTTGTAGCTTATCTAGAATTTTAATACTTGAAGGATTAATATTTGTAATAATGCTGTTTTTATATAACTCTTGTGTAAATACTATACATTGTTTATTATACTTTTCAATGCTGAAAGTAATTCATTTTAATTATTTATTCTTAATTATCACTTTTAATTTTATTAATTAACTTTTTATGCTTGTTGAACTGATATTCCATAAAAGTAGATAGTGATACATATTAGGGAATTTTTTAAGATGGTATCTGGAAATAAGGGAATTTTTATCCGAGATCCTCTAGCCATCCTGTATCATCTGTCTCTCCTGCGGTTCACTGTTCAGTCCACTGTTGCGATCCACCAATCAACCTGCGCATGTGCTTAAAGCTCTCTTTAAGAAAAGGAATTTCGCGGAGCTATTTTAAGCCACACCTGTACATTTCTTTCCTTTTTTATTTTCACATTTACAGAGAGGGAGCAGGGAATTTGCTTAAACTAATTTTGAATTTCATGGGATTTAATAATTTAATAATGTATGATGTTTCATGCTTTAAATTATTAAATTAATATCTACTTTAACTCTCTGGTAATGTTGGATACATTTTCTAGTTTATATATAAAAAGAGTGCCAAATTGACTAACATATTATAAAAATTGCAAGAATGATGTTAAATTAATGAAAATGATGCCAAATTGATACATTAATTATTAAAATATTTTAATATGGAATATATTGCTTATTACGGATGTTATCAATATTGATAATTGTCAAATTAGAGTTACATAAAATATAAGTTAATTTCGTATTTCAAAATAGTTTTACATGATGTCATACGGAGAAGTGCCAAATGCATGATTCAATATTAAAAACATTGTTTTGTGCTGTAGATCTTAATACTTTAATATATGAATTCTATTGCTTATTGAGGATACTATCAATATTGTTAATTGTTGATTTAGATTTGCATGAAATATAAGTTAATTGGGTACTTTGAAATAGTTTTATATGTTATCATCCACAAAATTCTAAATGTACAATTCAACTTTAAACGTCTCACACATCATTTTCTCACTATAAAAGAAGGAAATTCATGGCATTACTGGAAAATTCATGTGTTGCTGATTTCAGATGTTTTTATTTGTGTTTACTTTGCACAAGTTTTCTTTATCCTTAAGTATTTTTTATTTATCTATAATCATATATATAGTTTTTTTTATGTGTAACTTTTAAGTGGGAAAACTTTCCATATACAGAGGGTGTTTGTTCATACATTTTTGTAACAATTTTGACTTTCTTCATGAATTAAATTTAAATAAAAAAAAACCCCTGACTGGCATCAAGTTGGAATAGGGTTTAATTATCGTCTACATCATTAAAATATTCTTTGCTGTAAAATGTTGCTAGAAAATAAACAATGGATCGAAGGCTATATTTTTGCACTTTCCAAAGAGAAATACTCTTATTAAATTATAATATTCTTATTCGATTATTAAAAAAGGATGTAAAAAGCATGGTTTTAATATTTCTACATGTAAATTAAGTGACATAATTAATAAAAAAGGAAAGAAACATCAAAGTTTACATTTGACTGGGAAAAAGGTAAAAAATGCATGCTGAACAAAAGTTGGTTCAGAGAAAATAAGGAAAGTTTTGCTAAATGTTTTATGGTTATTGCTGGATTCTCTTATAATGGAAAACTTAAAAAAGGAAAGTAGAAAAAAATGTCAAAATTAACTCGGATTACTATCATAAATATGTTTTAACACCTGTTTTCAAAAAAGACATTCCATCACTTTACCCAAACAATCCTCACTGTGTTAAGTTCAATCAGGATAAGGCTACCAGCCATACCTCTAAATCTACTGCTATATTTTTTGAAAAAATGAAAAATAAAACCGGAATTGAGGCTATTCCATTTAAATGCATCCCACCTAAGTCCCCCGACCTGTCTCCTATGGATTACTGTGCATTTGGACTTTTAAAACAAGCTCTTTATAAGCGGCATCCCAAAACATTGGATGGATGCTGAAAGATTGTGGGAGAGGAGTGGAACAAAATCAACCTTGATATTTTAAGAAAAGCTCTTTTATTTTGGAAATCAAGATGTAATATGATAGTTCAACAAAAGTGCTATCAGATTGAACATATATGAAAATAAAATTCTTATCTTTGTTTATATATATATTTTTTTCAAAATTGTTACAAAAATGTGTGAACACCCTCTGTATTTTAAACAGGTGTAATTTTTCAATTGCATAAATAATTAATTTTAAAGGTATCATGTATATAAAATGTGACTTTGTGCACAGATAATAAATAACTAGATCATAATGTAAACAGCTGCATAAATAAAATGTTGTAAGCAGATTATCATTTCTCAATTGTTGGGAATTCCTTCTTCACTGTGAACAAGCCTAGAACTGAATGGCAAATATAAATTGGTGTTTAGCTATAGGCTTATTTGCATTGAAGGATTTCCAAGCAATTCTAAAATGATATTCTGCTTATAAAATTTTATTTATGCAGCAGTTTACATTGGGATTTAGTTATTTATTGCATCATGTACAGTCTACAATTTGAATAAATTTTTTAAGGATATATATTTGAAAGATATGGGTTACATACACTACAATAGAAACCCTCTTAATTGTCTTAATTAGGACCAATGATAAGCTGGTTAAGGGAAAATCTGGTTAAATGAGGGTGATTAAAAGTTGTTGAATCCATTGCATTTCTTACCTCTATTTGATACTTTATGATAATAATAAAAATTGGGCATTATAAAAGTATTTAAAAAAATTACTAGGCAAGTAATTCATCATTAAAGATTATAATTATTAGCAGGCTAATAAGAAAGTTAAAAAAGAAAAATATGCATGCAGCAGTTTTGCTGTAATTACATTACTTTTCCCTACTCTGTTCAGGAACAATGTAGCATATACACAAGATATTTCCCCTTCCTCAGCCCACTGTTGCATATGTGTTATGAGTGCGAGACTGTCACTATGTCCTATTGATGCATATGAGCAACAGAAAACTGGAAAGTTTTTATCAAACTTTTTAAATAACACTAGATGGTGCTCAAATCCTGTAGTTTTTCCAAAGCTAGTTACTTGAATCATTGACCTTTATATTTCATTTTTGGTTTTGGTTTTTCATTAGGATGTTTACTAAGTTGGCTATATAAATAAATGCATGTGAAAATGTAAACATTTGTGGTTGTCTGGCGATTTAAAGACTGACATATTTAAAGGAATGATTTCTGTCATGGTAATTGTTTTGTGCTTATTTTAATGAAAGGGTCATGTGTGGTATATTTAAAAAGTGAAGTGGGGGAGGCTGGTAATTCTTCAGACAGAGTGTCGAAAACCCAGAACGACCGGCTCGTCCGAAGACATGAGCAGCAAATTGGGCGTCCAGGAGGATTCAGACAGAGTGTGTATTAGCTAGTAAGAATTTAGTCAGATACAAGGTTTATAGTGGTAATCATGGTGAAAATAATGATATATATCAAATATATAATATGTTTCTCAAACAAAGATTTTCCAATTGATGAATTAACCTAATAGTGGTGTAAGTTAAGAAAAGATGTGCATTAGTTAGGTTTATTATTAGGAATCCGCCGATTTGCACCATTATCTAGCTTTTAGAAAACAGTAAAATGGTATAAGACGTGGCAGTATTATATTCGCATTTATTGTTTATGAAGCAAACTGGCCAAAAGCTTATGGCATTAGAGTTTAAATCTAATATAATTTATCAAATTATTGAAAAATACACTGATCTTAATATGGGAAAATCATCATCAAAATCTGTAGTACTTAATCCTTTGTGATTAATTGGTCAGTATTTCCCTAACATATATATTTGTAAAAAAAAAATCCTCATGAAGATGTACAGTTTGTTTTAAAGGTTCTCTGAAAGAAATTACAATAGACAATCATATTGCGACTGCAAAATTTGCAACATAGAACTTTGTATTGAAAAATTTCATACATTACAAAATTTTCACTTGAGATGCCTGATTGCATAAAAAATCGCATAGTATTTAATAATATGTTTGTAGTGATGTTATATATCATATTTACAATAAGTTATATTTTTAGATTTGTAGTAATATTTAGATTTTTGAGTTTATAGTTGTCTTAATTTTATTGCTTTATAACCATATTTTTTCTACATTACATATCATATTTAAATTTTTATATATTTCTATAAAATTAATCATAAGATTGGCAAGTTGGTGTTATCTATCCAATGGTAGACATATTGTAAAGCAAAGTTGATATAATACAATTTTTTTGTCATATTAGGCTTAACTGTAAAAAGTGTCCAGGCCTAGATTAGCAGATGCTTCATGTTGCGTGCACACTGATGGAAATGCTGCTTCCTTCACTCATTGGGTTAAAAATTTTAGCTGCTTTTATTTTTTTGTTTAAAACTTGAATAGTGAATTCTTGTTTTAAAGTTCTATCATTTCATTATTAGTATTAAATCTGTTGAAGTGGAGGTTGATTGCTGTTTAACACTGTTGTCATTTCTTAAATTTAAGTCACTGCATATGGATGTATAGGTTATTAAGGGCAAAAACTACTAAAGCGTGACAACTTCAGGAACAAAAGTTCACATACCTAAGTGTCGTCTTGCCGAATAATTCATGCAGAGGTGAAAATGATGAAATGTTCATTAGAAGCAAGCAATTCACAGAATTTAAAGACAAATCACTTTTTATTGTGAGATGAATCCATTACATCTTCAAAGTTACGTAAGCTTTTGTAACCAGATTGTAAAAACACAATATTTACACTGTGAGCTTTCAAGCTCTGGGAAAAAGGTTTTTCAGTCCATAAACTAGGCACATTTTTAAAAAGCAGGATGTCGAAAACACAGGTAAGTAAAAAATATTTTACCTTACCAAACGTCGTGCACTTCATAAGCCACCATTCACAGGTTACACATTGCGGCGAATATAAGACTTTAAAATTTGCAAATTTAGAGTTTACAACATGGAAAACATGGCCTCTGAAACAGAGAACCATTAAAGCACGATCTACCGATCGTACATTCGAACCAGCCGTCAAATAAGTTGAGCGACACGACCTTATCAGCCAAGAAGGTTCGATGCGCTTCCTGTTCTAAAAATGTGTCTAGTATATATACCCAGTGATGGGTGCATTCCGGAACACAATCATTGTCAGCAATGCCCTTTGGATATGCAAAGCAGATGTGTACGCGGCGAGAAGGTGATTTGCATGAAAAGCCTGTTGGGAAAATGCCACGATTCGTTCACGAGAACGGAAAAAGTCATTCATAAAAAAAAATTAAGATGAATGCACAGGAAACGAGAATAGCGATATAAACAAACCCCTTTTTCCAACAAACACAATGAAAAACCACTCCTAAAACATTCATTCCATCAGCATCTGAAACTCTGTCTGTTGATAAATTTACATCATTTGAATCTTCAGGGTGATCTTGAGGAGCATTAGTGATAGTGTTGATGACAACAGTTGGTTTTTGTCAAACAGCATTTCAAGATCCTAGTCATTGTCAAATTCGAACCATTCTTCCACATCTACTTCTATACACATGAGTCAGTGAATTAGAAACCCAGGTTCAATAATTTATTGGACCACCAATTTACAGTGCGTATGTGGTTAGGCATATATTCTACAAGGTGTTGGAGGGCATTTAAATCAAGAGAATATGAGGCGTTGGACAAGCAGATTGTAAGCTCCTGTACAGTTGATAGTAGAAGAGATTATTGTCTGCAGGCTTCCAGAAATTGCCCATCCTCGCCGGGTTAAAATTCGGCGAGGATAGCCAATTTTCGGAAGTTGCCGTCCTCTCGGACAGCCTTGAGATTAGAGATTAAAAGAATATTGTAAAATTATGGCGAAAGCCGCCCTTTCCCGTGCTATGAATTAAAATTGAAATGTCGTCACCTGTAGACTGCCTCTCCCCCTTCCATAAATTTAGCTAGTGTGCATTATCAAGACCTTTCTAGGAGAGCCGTCAGGTCTGCATTGTAACCACAGGCACTAGTTATTTTCTCTCCTCTCATCCTCCACCCAGTGAATCCGATGACCGAACGAAAATGTGATAGCTTGCTTACGATCGAAGTGACATGTTCTGTTCTCTTTTCGAGATATACATGTTCCATTTTCACCTGTCCGACAACACCAATGCTTAAACGTGGGCCAAGCCTGAAAAAATTTATAAATGTAGAATGAACTTGACCTGAAGATAACTGCATCTCGACAGGCCCGAAATGATTTGTATTCAAATATATTAAAAACAAATTTGTGAACATTTTGTATGGAGAATTGAGTTTGTTTTCTTAAAGATTTATCTTTACATAGCTGCAGTAAATGGAATAAGTTCATATATTCAATTTAAATCCATTGAAATGAAATTCAAAATAAATATGTCCGGCCCAGTCGTGATGAACGTTATTAGTCGTGACGATGATCTAATTTATTAGTGTTGTGCGATGTATTTAAGCACATATGTTAATGAATATAATAGGCTGGGTAAAATTTTTTGAGGATAGGTAAAAAATTTCAATTGCTGTCCTCAAGGATGGGTTAGATTTTACCGATTTCCCGAAGCCTGGTTGTCGGATATGCCTTTTCAATATGTCCCAAACATTCTTGATAGGGTTTAAATCTGGACTTTGCATTGGCCAGGGTATATGGTGCAAATCATAGCCATGCTCTATGAATCACTGGTGCATGGTGGATAATAGCATTATTGTCCATGAAAGACCATTGCCTGTGTGTGTGTGTGGGGGGGGGGGTAAAAATGCAACATTGCAGGGTGGACGTGATCGGCAAGACTGCTCAAGTACTCCATGGATGACACCCAACCTTCCGTAAACACCAGGAGACCAGTACCAAACCAGCAGAACATACCTCACACCATGATACACCTACTACAACCTTGAAATGTGTGTTCCCCTTTTTTGCTGAACAAGCAGTCTGAGACGTCAACGATTATAGGCTTGATGGTTTTCGATCCACAATTCTGCCTTATAGACAATGCCTGGGGGGTACTAATTCCAACTGTTATATGCTTTGGATATCTTACCTTCTGTTCTAGCAATGTGGTTCCTGCCAAATGGGACCCACAATAACACCTTTTTCAAATAGAGACAAGTCTGTCATTTTCTCCATTTTGCTCCACTTTTCTCGGAACACACACCAGTAGCATTTTAATAGTGGTGTCGTGATGACGTGTACTGCCTATGACTAATATAATTTGCATACATCTGCCTGTGACCTACATTTGCATACATGTTCCCAGGTTTCTAATTCACCTGCTGGTGTGTTGAAGACCCAGACCGTCCGTGTGTATAATGTTACAACAGCCTACTAATGAATATCTGATGATCATACAATTAAAAAGCATTAGAAGTGGCTGATTTTTAACTTTTACACATCAAATTGAAGCTGTTTTAAGCAGAGAGCCAGTTAAGAGGGGTTCCACTGTACTGCAGGCATTAGAGGGTTAATTTTTGATGGACATTTATGTAAATTTTGTTTATAAATATTGCATTTGAAATATTAACATGATGCCTTTCTGTTCTGTATTATGAATGTTTGTACTCTGAATATTTGTTTTAGTTTTTAGCCTATTTTTATTCAACATATCTTTTATTTTATACTTTGAATACTTTTTAATTTCAGATTTATTATCTTTAAAGGATGGGCATTTAGTTGCATCTGCTCAGGTAGACGATTGCTTATTTACCTGTTATACTTTACTGTTTAATTTCATTTCAGTATTGGATTTGCCTTAGAGAATTTCCAATACTCTGGTGTGTTGTTGTTGAAACCCAGACCGTCCAACCTACCAGAAAGGTGTAAGGTAACTGTTTGGACGGTCGGGAAGTGCCACCCAATTTAGACCGGAACCCAGTGGGGGAGGCATCCACAGGGACCGTACCCTCCTTCCCCTACCACCAACCTCTCGGAAGGACTTTCGGACCCACATGTTTAACGTGATCGTACTCCGCATGAACACGGCGGCAGTTTTGGCAGTGGCTGGAATCGAACCCGGGCCTACCGAGTGCAACTCCAGCGCGCTAACCAATGGGCTACTGCGCCCTCAATACTCTGGTGTGTCGAAAGCCCAGACCATCCGGCTCGTCCGAAGACTAAGAGCAGCAGATTGAATGGCCGGAATACTCTGGTGTGTGTCATTTTTCAGGTTTTCTTTTTAAATTTTATTTACATGAGAAAAAAAATTTCAATTTTGTGTATTTAATTTCAAACTCAGATTTAAAAATTTAGCATTTAAAAATTCATCAATTTTGAAGCAGGCAAAGAATTCCATGAACAATGTCTTCTGCTTATATGTCTGTAAGTAATGTTAGCATTTGTGCATTATATGCATATTGATACCCAGGAACTCTTACTACAATATGTATGCAATATGTTATATTTTAGAGATCGGCAATTGGTGGCCCATAGGCCACATGCATCCCCCATCAATTTTAAATTACCCTCCAGTCAAAGCCTAAAGAAGGAATAAGAACCGAAAGGAAATAGACATTTAAAAAAATAAAGAGCTGAATTTATTAGAATGCATGAATATATATACAGCAGCAGCAGCAAGCTCAATAGCATTCACTGACAAGAAAGTTGAAGGACATGGATGAGATAGCATGGGTGATTTTCACCATAGGATTCAAAGTCACTTAGAACACTTAAACATGCATAAAATTATGAAAATATACACTTCACTAGTTCTTCATGGGTAAGACCAGGCACTTCAATGTAACACACAAGCCAAAGCTATGGTTGACATCCAGCAGCCTTGTACTGAATTTTACTAAACAACATGGCATCTCGCTTCAGAAAGACTGAGCTAGAGTAATGGCGATGGCAGCTATGCACTACATTTTAACTAACAGCACAGCATCTCACTTCAAAGACATCATAATTACATTACCATAGGCTGAGAGGTTTTCATACGAAGTCAACTCACTAGTGACTCCCGATTTATCTCGATTGATTTGACCCTTTATGCTGTCTTGAGTTTTTGTACTGTGCTTTTTGTAATAGTCTCGACTGGAATGAATCCACTGTATTAGCATAAGTGGTTTAGCTCTCCTGCTGGCAAGGTCATGCATTTAATCAGCATCAAGTGAGGCCATTATATTTGCATAAATCTTCCTTGCAGACGGTTAGGTAGCATATGGAATCAGCATCCAATGAGGTTAAAGCATTACACTAATGTGAGACTGGCACAAAGCTCTTCACAGCTAAAAGGTTTGGGGCAGATTGTGATGGGGTCATTACACTTTGATGTTGCAATGAAGAAATTACTTTCATTTTGTCTTGCTTTAGAACTTTAAATAAAATAAAAATTTTAAAATAAATAAAATTAAAATTTTGAAATCACCTCTTATTGTGTTAAATATCAATTCATTAAACCAATTTTCCTGTATTGAGAGTGATATCTGCTAAAATATTTGAAGCACTGTTGTGAGAAATAAATTGTAGAAATTGTTCTAGAATTCATTGTTAAATACTATAATCATTTCTGTCTATTTTGTAGCTCAAGTAAACGGCACTAACGTAAAAAAATTGAATTTTCACAATTTTGAATTATAAAATGAATGAATTTTCAATGATTTAGATGATACAAACTTATAATTAGAGATGGGTTGCTATTAGCTTAGCTGCTAATTTAACACTGTGAATGACAAATAGCAGTTGCTAATAGCTAACAGATTCCACCAAACTGTTAAAAATAGCAGATGCTGTTCTTTTCGGTATTAGGGGGCGAAGCTCCCTATTCACTGCAGCGCACTGAGCCAGAGCTTGTGACCTGCTATGTGCATTGTTTACTGATGCTCACCATCGCCTGAGCTCACTTCACATACAAACTTTTTCACCCACTCGCATCCAATAGCAAACAAGAAACCCTGATCGCTTTTTGCAGTCGCACACATTCACAAGTCTCTGCTAATGAGCACCCATAGAACTGTTTATAAGAGGGCAAAACACTGACAGTAGTGAGGCAAACTCAATAATAAGATGTACAACATCAACTAGCTTGATGCTCGCCTCTATGATCTTGAATATCCAGGGAAGGGGGACAAGTATTTCCCTTGCCCTCCCCTGTAAGCATCATTGCATCAGGTTTGTCATTTTTGTCAGAAAAGAGTATATTCCTAAGGCGGATCAAAGACAGGCTAGCCCAATTATCTTAAATTCCCAAAGAATTAAAATGTATCACAAAAGGCACACAATGAATCACATATTAAATTTGGACTTTCTAGTTGCTCCAGTTCTCGAGCAATCTCCCTGAAACAAGTACATTCCTATGTGGGCCCAGGACGAGCCAACCCAATACCCAATAAGGTTAAAAATATGCTACAAAAGACGATGTCATACTAAATTTGGGCTTTTTAAACTGCTCTGGTTCTCGAGTTATTCCCTCCGAAATGAGTGCATTCCTTTGGCAGGCTCAAAACGAGTCGGTCTGATAAGGTTAAAAATCAAAGAATTAAAATATACCACAAAAGGTAATGACATACCATATTTGTACTTTCTAGTTGCTCCGGTTCTTGAGTTATTCTCCTGAAACAAGTACATTCCTATGAAGGGCATAGGATGAGCCAGTCCAATAAAATTAAAAATCCAAAGAATTAAAATATATTACAAAAGGCAATGATATATTACATTTAGACACTCTAGCTGCCCCTGTTCTCGAGTTATTCCCTCCAAAATGAGTATATTTCTATAGCTAGCTGAGGATGAACCAGCCCAATAAGATTAAAAATCCAAAAAATTAAAATATATCACAAATAACAAGGATATACTAAATTTGTACTTTCTAGATGCTCTGGTTCTTGAGTTATTCCTCCTCAAACAAGTACATTTCTTTGTCGGGCTGAGGATGAGCCAACCCGATAAGATTACAAATTCAAGGAATTAAAATATACCACAAAAGGTAATGATATATTAGATTTGGACTTTTTAGTTATTTCCATTCTTAAATTATTCCCCCCGAAACAAGTACATTTCTTTGGTGGGCTGAGGATGAGCCAACCCATATAAGATTAAATTTCCAAAGAATTAAAATATACCACAAAAGAAACCAACATATTAAATTTGGACATTTTAGCTGTTTTGGCTCTCGAATTATTCCCCCCCCCCCCCACCACCACACACACAAAAAAAAATAAGTACATTTCTATGGCAGGCTGAGGATAAGCCAGCCCATATAAGACTAAAATTCCAAAGGAATTAAAATGTACCGTAAGAGGAAACAGCATACTAAATTTTGACTTTTTAGCTATTTCTGTTCTTGGAATTATTCCCCTCAAAACGAGTACATTTCTATAGCTAGCTGAGGACGAGCTAGCACAATAAGATTAAAAATCCAAAGAATTAAAATATACCACAAAAGGTAACGATATATTAAATTTGGACTTTCTAACTGCTCCGGTTGTGGAGTTATTCCTTCATAAACGAGTACATTTCTATGGCGGGCTGAGGACAAGCTAGTCCGAAAAGGTTAAAAATCCATTGTATACCACAAAATACAACAACATACTAAATTTGAACTTTCTAGCCTTTTGGGTTCTCGAGTTATTTCCAAATAATGAGTATAATCCTATTGCGAGTCAAGACAAGCAAGTTTCTTTCAGTCAAAACCACCAAGGTCTTTATTAACAGATAGATAACGGGTCTAAATTAACTGATCCGAATGATCTACTAAATAGATGCTGCTTACAAATCCCCACTTTTCTGCTTACTTCCGTAGCACTCACTGAAAATAAAATTTTTGCTACGTCCGTTTACATAATTAGCAAAGCAGAAGCACTCATTTAACAGTTATCTCTAAAAAAACTGTTAAAAAATCTCAATCTGCTTCGTTATCAATGTGTGTGTTTTTATAGATAACTGTTAACATAAAGCTAACTTGTTAACATAAGGTTGCCACAAATAAACATTTCATGTTTTTAAGCTGCTTATACTTTGATATAATTATTTGGATTTGAGAAGAGATTAGCATGAAAAATGTTTGTCAGTTTGCTCTGAGAAAGAGGTTGGTATGAAAATTTGGTTGTATAGTGCTATGTTAGTGTTAAGAAGAGTGTTTATCCCACTTATTTGCATTAATATTGCATTAATATTGCATTATTAGGTTTTCATTCAGACAATAGCTTGAGACCAAGATACAGATGGAGTGTTTTGTTAACGGCAGTAGCAGGGCTCGTTTAAGACTTATTAATTGTCTAGGTTAGCACTAAATTTATATGTTTGGGTCAATTTTATTCAGTCTACTTGGTATAGAGTTGGTATTGCTTTCCATTTCCATCTCACAGATTCAAATAGAAAAACTTTGTTTCTTTCAAAAGTCTTGAGTAAAAAGGCATGCATTTGGAATTTATTTTCAGACAGTAGAATTAAGAAAAGAGCGACATGTAATATATGTAAGCAGATGCTTTTTTTCTCTTTTCATCAAAGTCATTTGCAGTGTTAATAAGGCTGGGTAGCAATAAAGCATGAGCTCTCTCGAGAATTTATTTCCAAAGTTGACTGATTGGCTTACGCAGAAGATATTTGCTTTATTACAGGTGTAAACTTTGGGGTGGGACAGCCTAGTGGTTAGCTCGCGGGTATTGCAATTGGTTGACCCGAGTTCGATTCCTGTCTCTGCCCAAACTGTCCATGTGGTATATGGACCCATTAAATATGTGGGTCTGAGATATATAAGTCCTTCCGAGAGTTTGGTAGTAGGGGAAAGAGGGTACGTTCCCAGTAGATGTCATCCCCACTAGGTTCTGGTTTAAATTAAGTGGCACTTCCCAGTCGTCCAAGCAGATACCTTACACATTAGGGTATGTTGGGCAGTCTGGGTCGAAGAAGAAGGTGTAAGCATTGCAGTAATATTAAAGAATAGTTAGTAATGACCCCATATGATATATAGCTTGGTGAGATATTCAATATTTTCGATTATTGAAACTGGGACGTATTGAAAATTATAAAAAATAGCATTTACTAAAAATAGCAATTAAAATTAGCAGTTAATAAAATTTAACATCAGCATTTAACACTACTAACAAAAAATAGCTGTAATTCCCATCACTACGTATAATATACTTTAAAAATTTTTTATTGAATTTTATCAGATTTCAGATTTAGAATTTTTCATAATTTGGACTACATATTAAATAACTGAATTTTCTCTAAAATTTTTCATTTGTATCTTTTTGTGCTAATATTTTCCTCATCTAGCAGTTATTAATGTCCCTCCAACCCTCAAGTTCACATATACAGCAGTTATGTGCTTTTCTAATTGCAGCCCTTTTATAAAATTTACAAAAAATCTTCAATTGCTGAACAATTTTAAGACACTTGATTATGTTTGTAATTTTTTGGAAGCCAAAATGATTTCTACACTTGATTTAATTTTTGAATTGGACTTTCTTACTCTATTGCTTCTCAGTCAGACTCCCTTGTTAACTATAATTGTCCCTTCTGTTTAGAAATCTCTGTATTAATTTTCTGTTTCAGTCTGCTTCCTTCATTTGTTTTTGTTTATTTGTTTTCCTATTTCCGAATTTTTGGTTATTTTTTGCAATATTTTTTGACAAAGCTAGTTCATATAGCCTCTAAAAAATCAGCTGGTTCCTTCGTATTTGTTTTACATTTTATTTCCTGTTTTTTCCAATTGTTTGCAGTTATAATCTGCTAATTTTTAATTTTCTTTTGTTGGTTGTGTTTCTTATAGCTGGTTTATATGTCTCTTGTTACTTGCCGTTTTAGTAGATTCTAAGTGTTCACATTTTACTTTGGTTTCTTTCCATTCATTCTTTGTTTCCTGCTATTCTTTCTTTCCTCCATGGTTTGTACTGTTCATTCAAGTATCCTGCCACTCATTTCCTGCATCCTTGGTTTTATCTCTTTTGATTTCTCCTCACAGTATCGACAATTTTTCTCCTACCTTCATCCACGTGTGATATTCTAGTGCAAATGCTGAATCTGCTTGGGTAGTGAGGTCACACTTCTTGCTTGCCCTGAGGAAGAAAACAGTTTGTTTGCTTTTGAAACTAGTTGACATCCTTATCTGTATACTGTAGTTGCATGCACAATTTCTATAAAACTCTGTTTTAATAGCAGATTTGAGCGTTCATTGGTAATGAAAGTATATTGAAACAATGTGTATGACATAGACATTGTTTTTCTCATTATTCTTTAGAATATTTTCTTAAAATATTGTGATTAACACATGTATAATTTTAGATATGTATGCATTTTTTATTTGCTGCATTAACATTGGAAGAATGAGTTAATTGAAGTAATGCATGTTTCTTTTGTAGTTTAACTATATGTTTGACATACCTTGGTTAATGCAGCAGTATCCAGAAAAATATCGGTAAGGTTAATTTAAAATTAAAATTTTCCATCATTTTTCTATAATTTTGGAAGTTATAACATTTATTGTTTCATTATTACATAGCAATTAAGAAACAAGCATTTTTACTGTTATCTGCCACATCCTTGACATCCTCTCCAAGCTTAACAATAATATATTATTTGTAGTCCTTTCTGTTGAATGGTTTTTGGAATTTTAACAGATTTAATCATGTATGTGACTATTTCAAATATATCCCCTATGAAAACTAAATAACAAGCAATATTTGTAATTCTTTAGTTTTACATTTAAAAAGTAATTCATTAGAAAATGCATTCCTAGAGGCTTTATAGGTACTTAAGTTCCTTTAGAACTGCGATTCTCGACTTGGAGTACACAGAAAATTATCAGTAATGGTGATTGAGAACCTATTGCTAAAAGTTTTAAAAACCAGATTGTTTTGTTACATTGAGACCTACCTACTTCTGAGTAAAAATAAATTAAAATCCGGTTTTATTGAAGCAAGGGAATAAAGTAACTTTCTTATTTTTTACTTGAAGCAAGGGAGTGAAGTAAAAGATATATCTTTTGACTATTAGACATGATTTGCTGTTGTCTGTCTGCATGCTTTATACCATAATAACTGTATTAAAGTTGAACTGTTTATTTTTAAATTTGGATATATGGTGTAAAATAATATTTTACAAGACAAGTTCATTGCTAAATGTGATCAGATAAATATTGTATGTTCTACCCTGTTTGCTGGAATGTTATGGCTGATGATACGACCTTTAAAAATTAACCAATTTATTCACAATTTGGATATGTGGTTCAGATAGGTATTTTACAGGCCAATTTCATGGCTGAATGTGGTTGGATAAAAATTACATGTGCTGTACCCGGCCCTTTTTCTTAATCTATATTATTCGATCTTATTCCTCTGAAACTTAACCAGTTTTTCTGCAATTTGGATATGTGGAATATATCAATATTTTACAGGCTGAGTTCATTGATGAATATTGTTAATTAATTATTGTGCATGCAATGCCCTCCCTCCTTTACTGATGTATATATTTTGCAACTATAAAACATAAACAATTTATGAATTTCAGATATATGATGTAAATTAATATTCTGCGAGCCGAGTTCATTTATGAATGTGATTGAATAATTATTGCATGTACTGCTTCCTTTTTACTAATATTCAAATTGTTTAACTATATATTTTATAAAACTTGAATTATTATTATTTTTTTAATTTAGGTTTATGGTGTAAATTAATGTTTTATAGGTCGAGATACTTGAATAAGATAGGATAAAAATTGCATGTGCTACACCTCCTTTACTGACTAAATCTGTTTTAGTACGATTGTCATTATTTTGAGTATTAGATTTTATTTATATGAACATATTCAACTCTTGTATATAATTATAATATTCTTGATAAAAAAAAAATCCTGGTCCACATTCCTTCTAAGCCCAATTAGTATTTTATCTGAAATTTTTGTAAAT
The DNA here is from genome assembly GCA_951213105.1 of Amaurobius ferox. NCBI lineage: Eukaryota > Metazoa > Arthropoda > Arachnida > Araneae > Amaurobiidae > Amaurobius > Amaurobius ferox. Next base: position 69,813,007 of record OX578143.1, on the reverse strand, counting down.
GTAAAGTATTTATTTCTTCTGGATCTGCTATAGTATATTGTGAATTGTATTCATTGCTTAATTCACTATTTATAATTCCGTTATCCTTATTTTGTCCCTCAGATTCAGAGATATTTGAGTTTCCCATATTCCTATCTAGTATTTCTAATAATTGACACTCCTCATTTTCAATTATGTTTTTACTAGCTTTTAATGATTGTTGTAATAATTTTGGTGTTTTTGTCAAGAACGGTTTGAATTAGTGTTTTAGCTATTATTTGTTGAAGGTTTTAATGTTGTTGGTATTATAAATCGTGAATGGCTTATGTTTTTGTGTAATTTTGTTAAGTTTGTTTTGATTATTATTTTGAAAATAAATTTACAAATTCCACTGTACTGTATAGAAGAAAGTTTTAAATTGCAGAATTATTTTTCTCAATGCTATGAAAAATATTTTTAAGTGAATTGAAATATCCCTTATTCCATTTTATGTCATATGAATATCTAATATAAAACAAAATACACATTCCTTTTTCATTGAATGATGTGGATTTGTTTTATTAATTCTGGTTTCAAGTATCCCAGTTTATGAAATTTTATCAAATCTTGAAAAATGATAAGTCCATCACTTTTTGTGTAGTTCAACTCCTTTAGCAGTCATTTAACTAGTTACTGTTCTTAGTGAAAAGTGTTTATATTACATTTTAGAGATCTGCATTATTTTCACATTTTCTGGATCAGTTTCTAGCAAAATGCATTTTCACTTTGGGATATTTGTACATATATTTTATTCCATTTTTTGTATATCTGTTCTGATAAATTTTAATGTAAACATCCAATTGTACATGTTTAATTCCATAAAATTGATTAAATTCTTATGTAATTTTTAAAATGTTTAAAAGCATTATTTAATTATGTTGTACAAATTATAACAGTTATGGTATATACTTAATTGTAATATTTGGGAAGTGGTGCAATTGAAAGATTTGGGCAGCACAATTTAGAGGTACAATTGAAAGAAATGAGAAAATCAATTCATACAAAGCAACAGAGAAATACTGGAGAGCTCGCTGTCTAATGGCCTAGCTGCTAAATGACTGACATTTGTCAACAGCAACAGGAAACCAAGGGGTACAGTGAAACAGAAGGTTTACAGGGCAAATATAATGTTTTAGATTGCTAAAAAGTAAATTTGTTTAAAAATTATGAAAATTGTGCTTCATGAAATAGCTAAGAACTAATTTGAATTAAGAAAAAAAAAATCTTGCTGAGCCATATTGTATGGGGATCTGAAGTTCCTCTCTATTGAATTTTCCCTGCTGTCTGAGGTTTCAATTTTCTGCTGTAAATGACACAGAAACACAGACAAACATCTTCTTTTATTATGTAAGATACATATTCAGATGACTTGTTTTTTCTTAAACTGATATATTTGTTAATTTTTCCTCTGTTTACAGGAAATGTCCTTTAACAATTGTTCATGGAGAGCAAAGAGCGTCAAAGCAGTCCTTAGAAAACTCAGGTTCAAAGTTTTCAAATATCAAGTTTTGTCAGGTAGTAATGTAATTTTTTTTTTTTAATTTGTTAATTTAATTCATATTGTATTCATTTTTTAAAATGCTAAAATACTGTAAATAATTTTGATATTTATAGTACTGCTATAATATTTAATTTTGGCTGCATAATTATATAATTTTCCATTCTTTTATAAATATTTATTAGCAAATTTACTTTTACATTATGCTTGTAATTTTCTATTGAAGTATGCATAGTTTCTATAGTATGATTGGCTAATATGCTGTATTCTGATGTATGGAATACTGTGTGTGAAATTTAATCACTTATCTTCTTGCGACTTTGGAATTAAAAATAACCTAATACATTTGCAGTACATAGAAGAAATGCAACTCTGATAAAACTGTAGATAGCAAGTTTCATACGATCCTCTAACAAAACATAATTACTCTATGATTCCATAACAAAGCACAATTAATTTAAGAAACTGTAGGCCTCCAAACAAAATGTTACCTATTCTGCAAACTGTAAAACTCAGTATATCTTTAATCAAGAATATTAAATTAATCATTCCTACAAAGCAACAAGGATGATTAAGAAATTTAATTTTCTGAGATATGGAACTTTTTGTTTACAAAAGTTGCCAAGTTTGCAGTATTTTGCCAAATTTGTCACCAGTGTTATCAAATGGTCACCAAATTTGTTGCAAAGTGGGACAGAGAAGTTGGTAGGCAGATAGCGACAAACAGACAGAAAAAAGGGCTTTTGTGATTTAGAATTCTTTAATAAAAAAGTGTTTTGTACTAATCTATACTTTCACTTTCCCCTTAGTAATGAGCATTTCATGTTAGACTAGATCAAGGTAATGATAGTATATCACCACCAATAATAAACCCATGCTTAATTTCTGTATTCTAATGGAATACAAATGATTCAATATTACAGTTTGTGTTTATAATAATTTTTGTCATATGTCTATTATACTTTTGTGAAGAGAACTAATATTTATTTTAATTATTAGTGAAAGTCATATTTGACATTTATAATGTCTCTGAATATTCTTGAACTTTATTGACAAGTAAGCATTGAAAAGTAAGCATCACATGATAAACTTGGTCACAATTTTTATGTTGTGTGTATTTATCTTTATTTGTTATGCAACACAAATAAAGATAAATAAAAGCATATGTACATTTTGAAAATCACTAAATTTCTAACTTCAGTGCAACAAGCTAGGACAAGAATGTCCAAATGAGTGCAGACGAAGCTGGTCAAACAGAAAATTGCTAAATTACAGAATTCAATATGGTAGCACCATCTAGTGTAACAAAAAGGAAGTAAAATGGGAAAAAATAGAAAATCAAGGAATTATGAACATTTTCTTATTTGTTTCTGTTCACATATTTTCTTTATTTTTAATTTTTTTATTTACTTTCCTTTTGTGACACTAGGTGGTGTTATTATATTAGATTCTATCGTTTAGCCATTTTCTGTTTGACCGGCCTAGGCTGCACTTATTTGGGCAATCTGGTGCTGGCACTGAAGAAGTAAATCTAGCAATTTTCAAAATGTACATGCGTTTTACCTTATTTGCACTGCATTTTACATTGTGATCCAATTTATTAATGGTTTTGTATAAAGTCACAATTTTTGCTTCATTACATGACCCTGGATATCTTATTCTTTGCAAAATTTGCTTAACTGAAAAATTGAATAAAGATTCACAAGCTTCACCTACTTTTTAGTTTATGAAATTTTGTTACTTCTATAAAATTTAACTTCAGTGTAAAAAAAAAAATCAGCCAGATATCTATTCTTATTTTATATATTTTATCTTTTAATTTGTATATTTTAATATTTTTTGGTTTCTTGTCTTAAAAATTAGTAAATTTTTCTGTCTTAGGCGAAACTGGATATTCCTTTTGGAACTCATCACACGTAAGCATTATTTTAAGTATGTTTAAATATTGAATTTGATTTTCATTTCAGGTTTGGTTTATAGCCATATATTACCTCATATAAAGCCACATAAAATTCATTGTAAAGGACAAAGCAAGACAGAACCCACAGCCTTTATTTTTAAAAGTTTTGATATAAAAAAGTGAAGTATAAAGGAGGCTTTGACATTTTATTCAATTAAGCAAATAACAAGTTGAATCTCATTAACATCAGCAAAATAAAATATTATGTTCACCCAACACATGATTTATTTATATTATTGATTTTTAAAGGCTATTAAGTTTATGTCTTGTGATAAAAGGCTTATAACTTATTATGTTCAATTTAGCATAGAAAATATGTTGAAACTAATCTAAACATCAACAATAATTTTACAAATATAAATTTTTCTGTTATTGAGAAAAGTTTCTGTTATGCAATTTTACTCTCAAAATAAATTTTGAGAAACTTTTAGAACACAAATCAATGCTGTATAGATAGTTTTATTTGAAATTTAAATTATATTATATTAAATAGAAAGTATGTATTTAAGTTAATTTAAGAAAAGATGAAAACAGTGTCTTAAATCATCTTGCATTTCACCCTCTGATTACTGTAAATTTATATTTCGCAGCTTTCAACAGATCTCGAAAAGAAAAACAGAATACTCAATGTGTTAAATTTTTGATGAACTATAATATAATAAGCATAGACCAGCTAGCTCTCTTAGGAGTATAATTCAAGTAACTTAATTTTTGGAAGAAAAAGGTCTCAGTGTAAGTGGTGCTACATTGATCTTAGATGTACACAGAAAAGTTATTACAAGAGGGGTTATTGTTGAGACCCAGACCGCCCGAGACCTACCAGAAAGGTGTAAGGTAACCAATTTAGACTAGAACCAAGTGGGAGAGGCATCCACAGGGACCGTACCCTCCTTCCCCTACCACCAACCTCTCGGAAGGACTTACAGACCCACATGTTTAATGTGATCGTACTCCGTGTGAACACTGTGGCAATTTTGGCAGCGGAGGGAATCGAACCTGGGCCTACCGAATGCAATTCCCTCGCACTAATCACTGGGCTACCACACCCTATGACAAGAGGGGGTGTCATATTTGGTATAAAAGCCATGGTTTAAGGCTGTTTTAATGAATTGCATCAAGAAAAATGTGAAACTACTTAAAGTCTTTTCAGATACTGACAGTCTAAGTAAAGTGAAAATTAGAATCTGGGAAATTGGGTGTTAAAGACCCAGACTGTCCGACTCACCCGAGGGCTAGAGCAGCTATTTGGACGGCTGGGGGGGGAAATTGGGTGTATAAAAGTTTTAATAAGACATTTACTACTATTTTAGATAGTTAGAACTTTCTAAAATGATTGATTTTGCAACAAAAAGGAAATTTTGTATACATAGTGAAATAAAAAATACCACAACAGCTATTGATTATTTGACTATTTGTTTAAGTGTTCAATAAAGATTAATATTGTGTTCTTCTAGAGAGAGAGAGAGAGAGAGAGAGAGAGAGAGAGGGAGAACAAATTAGTTCTCAAACATTCTTCTATTGTAAAATATGATTTTTTTTTACAAAATATATGTTTTTCTAAGAATATAGATATCATAACAAATTTAAACTTTTTAACTTTACAGTTAATCGGCTGGACTAATTATAAGAGCAATTTTAATTGAAAAATGATAATTATATTGGGTCTGTTGAAGCACATTTTTATTAAATTTGCTTGACACATATCTGTACGAACAACAGCCTTTACTTTACAATGCTGACTGCTAATCTTGTATGCTGTAGTTAGATTTAGTTAAATGTGTAGCCTGCAACACAATAAATAATCAATATGCTTTTAAAAGAAAGTTTTGGCACACAGACTTTAGATCTAGGTTACTTCGATTAGGCCACAGTAAATACTACTAGAAGGGAATACTAGGATTTCAGTGTAAATGCACTACTAGGATTTCAGTGTAAATGTAGCAACTCTGTATAGATAAAAATTAAGTTTTAAGTCTTGACATTAGAATAATGAAAATTTATTTTGTCATACAAAATTCAAATGTTAAATTGGGCCAAACTAATTGATCCCACAGTTCTAATGTTATGGTTTTTTTCCACAGAAATGCAGTACTGTCTAAGTGTATCTGTCTAATGTCTTGGCTGCCCTTATGATCAAATTTTTGATTAAAATACACACACACATCAGACCTTTTTTATTTCTTTAGCCACAAATTAGCCACTTTTATTTTTTAATCGTCACTTTTTAAAAATTGTAGCCACAGATTTTAGTTTTATAATTTTTACTATATCTATTTTTTTTCCCTTATAAAATGCTGATACTTTGTCAGTTATAATTTTAAACATAAAATTAAATTTTCTGAAGTTATTTTAATACTATAATAACACTATGTTTTTTTATTTGTGCAATTAATAAAATATTAAAATAATATTGGATTAAAAAGTATAGTATATGATTTTTAGCCACCAAGTTTCACCACTTTTATAAAAGTGTAGCCACTCTGATTTTTTTTTTTAATCTCAAATGGTGAATTTGGCGATTGGCAGTGTGAAGTATGTATGTATGTATGTATTTTTTTTTTTTCCAAGAAATTTTTAAAAATGTATTTCTTTCATGTAATTTGGTGTTATCACCCAAAAAAGAAATGGTGGAGAAAATATTAAAAATGTAATTTTTTTTAATTCAACATAGTAAATATAGATGCATGTAGATAACATTTTTTGTTGCTTACCATTTATTTTATGTTTATATCACTTTCCAAATTTTATTTAAATAATATTGAAATCTGAGTTTTTAAAATGATGTAAAGTCATATAAACTTTGTTTTCAATCACAATTAAATTTTTAATATAATTATTTTAGAAAAATGATGTTCCTGTTGTACAAAGAAGGCTTTAGAGTTATAATTCACACATCAAATATTGTAGAAGGTGACTGGGCCCAGAAAACACAAGGGTAAAGTATAGTTTGTCTTTCTTTTAAAATCTTTGAATACATTTTATACAGCTATTTATGCTTTTGAAAATTTAGGCAGTAATTTCAAGATTAATATAATTATTATGTTGAAATTAAACATGATTTTAGACTTTGTAATTTTGTTGACTGATTTTTGACACTAATATGTGACATTAATAGTATTAATCAACGAAAAATAAGATTTAAACTTATTTGTTATTTGAAAATAGAACAATTTGTTAGTACAATAGCATAAAAAATATTTAAAATATATAAAAAATATTTAAAAGAATTTTCTATAACCTATAATAATAATAATAATAATAATAATAAAAATAAATAACAATTTTGATGATGAATGATTATTTGGTTCCTACTGTGTGATATGCATATTTTATTTCTACATAATTACTATGATATCTTTGGAATGAAGATAAAATATTGTGTGATTCTGTTCTTGAAACTAGACTTTTGGGTCTTTTAAAAGTCCAATTACTTCAATTTTTTAAAAAATATGAACCCTGATAAAGAACTGTGATGTATAAAATGTAAATATTTATATTTTTCAGCATGTGGATGAGTCCTTTATTACCCAAGCTTAAAAATCCTTCTGCATCTGATGGCGAGTCCTCTACTAATTTCAAGTCCGATCTTCTTGAATACATATCGGCTTATGGAGCATCCCAATTAGAAGAATGGTGTCAAACTATCAAGAGTCATGATTTTTCGCAAGTGAAGTAGGTTTTTGATTATATGTATAAAAGAATTATGCAGCCAATTTTTATTTTTCTAATTTAAGCACTCAATATTTTTTCAAGTGTATTGCAAATCTGTAAATATCACCAAACTGTTAGTATGATTATCAATACTTCAGAAATAAATAATATTCTTAATTTTAATACATTTTATTTACTTTTATGCAATCAGGACATTTCAGTTTCTTGCTTTATTTTGGATGTATTATAACTTGGGTTCAGTTATGACTTCTGTAATGCCAGAAATGTAAAGTAATAAATATTTGGAAGGATTAAAAAATAATGGAACCAGGAATGCGGGCAGATTATCCCCACGCTAAGCAGATGGGCGATAATATACAGGTGGCCCCATATCTCACATACCACGCCCATGTTTACATACCACGCTAAGCCGTTTGGCGGCAACCGAGACGGCGACGCCATGTCTACGGATTAGCCATCAGCTCTACATTTCAGCACGTGGACCGCCGACCGAAAAAGGGATATAAGTGAGAGTTGCTCGAAGTGGGAGTCAGAATTGGTCAAGGCAGGCTGTTGGAGTTAGACTAGTCAAGAAGAAGCGACGGTAGCAGAGTTAAGAGTTGTGTGTGCGTCTCTGATATAGGAATTCTAAGGAGAGCTCATGGTCATCTGGTATTGCAAGTGTAAAGTGTGACAAAGCATCGGTGTTACCCAAGTTATATGAAAGAAGATCAGGTACCGTACAATTAAACTATATGAGGATAACCTCTTTGTCTAAATTTGTGTTTTTAAGGAAAAGCTAATTAATGCATCCCACCACGTGCTCCAACCAAATATCAATTCATCTGGCATTACACCCCCCGAACTACCATTGAGATGTATTCCACTATTGTGATATTTATTTAATTTGTAAAACTAAAGAGTGTAAATTGAGTATGTGATAAATAAATGTTTGTTCCTTTACTATTAACCTTAATTTTTAGTTTGTTAACTTAGTATCCCGTTAAGCACAGAAATAGGTGGGTTTTGCGGCCACCAACGCAATGTACACAGCAGTAAGTTTTAGAACAGATTACATGTATAATTAATATACTAATAAATAATTAATTTAATGTAAAATGCATTTTTGACAATATTAATTTTAATCAACAAAATTAACAATCGGCACATTTGGTGCCGTGACTTTAGCAGTAACGGGAATAAAATAACAATTTATGAAATTAATAAAAATAAAAGGAATAATAATAATAAAAAATAAATATTGATAAGGTTGGACAACTGGTGGCGACATAGATGATTGTGAAAATATTGTGCACAATTCTCATTTCTCCTTATGTTATATATATGATTATGTAAAGTTTTATCAATGAAATGGAAAAAATGGTTCTTCTAAATGAGATCGAAGGTATAATTAGAAAAATGGGATATAGGAATGGGACCAGTTAAAAAAGTGGTGAAAAGTTCAATTATAACAAGGAGTTCAAGTTTGAAAGAAGATTCAAAAATATCAAATAAAAATTATAGTAAATTGGATAGAAATAATAAAAATATGGATATTCCAGTAATGCAGATCCTGCCATTATTTAGTGGGAGTAAGGAGGAAGATATAAATTTCTTTATAAAACAATTTGATGAATTAGCGGAGTTAGCAAGTTGGAAGGAAGAGCATAAAGTGGCTATCATTAAAACCAGATTAAAAGATAAGGCTATGCAGTTTTTAATTCAAAACCCTGAATTACAAAACGAAAAGGAGTTTGATAAAATAAAAATATTACTAATAAATAAATTTTCAAACAGAATAACGATAACGCAAGAACAGGACGCTTTCAATAAAATAAAACAAACGCCTGATATGTCAGTGGACGAGCTTGTGCTAAAAATAAAAAACGCAGCGCGTAAATTTTTGAACCTTAAGGATACAACAGATGGAGAGGTAGAGAAAATAACCAATAAAATAATGTTGGGAAAATTCATTAGCGCATTACGCCCTGATTTGGCAATTGAAGTGAAGAAAAAAGATCCGCAGCGGTTTGAAGATGCCATAAAAGATGCCGAACTGTTTGAAATAATTCTTAATGATAGGACTCCAGAAGAATCACATAACAAACTGAAAGAAATGTTACTTACAACACAGGTTCAAGATTTGACTTTAGAAATTAATAAATTAAAATTGCAAAATATACCAAATCAATCCATGGAACGAGCTGTTTTTTGCATAGGGTGCGGAAAAAATGGACATTATTTCTCAGATTGCTGGTACAATGAGTGTAATACTGCATTTGCAAGGAATCCCAAACGAATGAATTATCAGCAATATGGGTTGGAGCAAACAAATTATATCAGAGGAAACAGAAACGAAAATCTCAGAAATTTTGAACGAGGAGGATATGATAGAAATAATAGGGAATATCAAGGAAATAATAATGATCAAAGAAATTATTACGATCAATTAGAAACCAACATAGAAAATAGAGAGGCAAAGTATAAGAGGAAATTTTAGGGGGCGCAACGGAAGAAATATAAGATCAAACACATATGAGAGAAACAATAATAATAGTAATTTAAACTAAGAGCTGGAATTTGGGACCAAGGAACGAATCGTACAAATTCCAGAGAAATAAATAAATTCGGTTCACAAACATATAGAAATAACAAAAATGGAGATGACTGGCAAAACTATACAAATTTGAAGAGAGGACAATATTATGAAAATAATGATAAAGCAAAATATGATACCAAAAGTATCCTTTCAAGCGAATGTGAAAACGTATCTAGCCCACAATTACCGATGGTAGAAATAGATTGCAAAGGAATAAAAATAATAAGTGTAATTGATAGTGGGGCTCAAGTTAGTATTATAGATTTGGAAACATTTCAAAAACTAAAACAGAATAGAAATGTAAAAATAAAATACATAACCAGAAGAGTAATACTTCAGACGTTTACTAAAGAAAATATAGAATTTTTAAATTGCATTCAATTTTCATTTAGAATTGGGGAAAAGGCATGCAAAAATTATTTTTTCGTGACAAAACAGAACTTTCAGGGGCAATATAAAATGCTTTTAGGCTACGACTTTTTATCCTCACATAAAGCAATTTTAAATACAAAAGATAACGAAGTACAATTTGGGAATACTGCGATTAAATTGTATAAAAGTGAAAATACAAACCCAATTCAGAATTCAAAACAAAAACCACAAAGCCAGGGAATTCGCAATGAAAATAGATATAATAGTAATTATGAAAATTATAATACTGATGACGACGAATATGAGGAAATAAATAGTTGTTATAATGAATCCAATAATGAGAATGAAGACAGAATAAGCGATGATAATGATGACGAATATGAGGAAATAAATAATTGTTGTAATGAATTCAATAATGAGAATGAAGGTAGAATAAGCGAGGATAATGAAAGCGATAACGATAGAAAAAACTCTAATATGCAAAATTGTAGCACTCGCGATAATGTAAATGATGAAAAATGGTTACCAAGTTCTAATGAAAGTAATAAGAATAAGAATGTTAAAAAGAAAGAGGAAAAGCAGATTTTCGCTAAATTGAAAAGAAAAATAACATTAAAGCCAGGGGAGTCAGAAATAGTCCAATTGATTTTGTCACAGGAATTAAATGAGGGACAGGATGTTTTATTTTCTCCAATAAAAATGGCAAGAACATTAATCACGGATGAAGCGATCCAAAGTATAGAAAATAAAAATAAGATTAGAATGTTGTTATACAATGAAAAAAATTGCCAAATTACACTTAATAAAAATATGAACGTGGGTATAATAACAGAACAAATCGAAATTGTTGATACAAAAAATAAAAGCAGTAAACCCACGTTGGAAATTAATAATATTCAAAATTTAAATAAAACAGATTATCAACAAATTCGGGAATTAAGAAAGAAAGAAATATCTCCAGACGATTTTCAACTACAGCACTTAAATAAGGAAGATAGAAATAAAGTTATTGCATTAATGATGACCAATACAGAGGTTTTTTCAAAGTCATATGCTACCCTAGGTAAAACATCAGCAATAGTACCGAAAATCGAACTTATGCACAATTATCCTATTCAGAGTCGACCATACCCAATTCCGAGAGCAGTACGAGAAATTGCGCAAAAAGAAATTAGGGAATTATTGGAAAATGACATTATTGAAAGTTCACAAAGCACGTACGCTAGTCCCATTATTCTTGTAAAGAAACCAAGTAAACCAAATGAAGAACCTAAATATAGACTTGCTATTGATTATAGGGCCATAAACGCGTATTTACCACTTTTGCCAATAAACTTACCAAAGGTGAAGGATATATTACAAAATATCGCTGGTAGTAAAATTTATACAGTTATGGATTTGAAGGCGGCGTTTTTTCAGATCGAACTAAGAAAACAAGATAGAAAGGCCTTAACGTTCACAACTTTTATGGGAAATTTTAATCCTAAAAGAATTCCGTTTGGTCTTAAAAACTCAGGAGCATATTTTCAACTTTTAATGAACAAAGTGTTAGGAGATCTATCAGAGTTAAAAATATACTTTTACTTAGATGACTTAGTCATATGCGCACAAAATAACGACGAAATGTTAGAGAAAATCAAAATTGTTTTCCAAAGATTGAAAGAAAATAATTTAACACTCGACCCGGCGAAGTTACAGATATGCAAATCGCAAATTGAATTTTGAGGATATAAAGTAAATGCGAATGGTATAAGCCCATCAATAAAAAACTGTGCAAAAGTGCAAACAACCCCAAACGGTTAAACAAGTAAAAAGCTTTCTTGGGACAACAAACTATTTTAGAGGTCTGATAAAAAATTATGCACAAATTGCAGAACCGTTGGTAAATTTGACAAAAAAGGATGTTAGGTTCGAGTGGAATAATGAATGTAGAAAAGCTTTTGAAAAATTAAAGAATGCAATTTTTAAAGAACCAGTTGTAAGACAGCCTGATGAAGTAAACCCGTTTGTCTTAACTACGGATGGCTCAGGTAAGGGAATTAGTAGTATTTTGATGCAAAGGGTAAATGGAGTCGATCATGTTATCGAATTTTATTCAAGACCTGTGAACCCGGCAGAGAAGCGTTATCCTGCAATAAAGCTAGAATTGCTAGCTATACACGCATCCTTACAACACTTCAGAGAATATCTGTTCGGAAGGAGTTTCACCTTGCTGAGTGACGCAAAATCCCTTATGTACCACATAAAATTAGATAAAATGCCAAATATCATATCGAGGTGGCTAATTGACATAAGTCAGTATGATTTTAAATTCAAATATCAAAAAGGTGAAAATAACGCAAGTGATTATTGCTCGAGATATGTATTTGACAATGATAATCAAATCAAATATGTAAATACTTTAATTAAAAATGATGAAATAAATGTGGAGAAAATATTAGAGCAACAAATGGTAGATGAAAAATTAAGTAAAATTAGAGAGGAATTACAAAAAGGAAGAAACCGATATCACAATAACAAGGTATACTACATTGATAGCCAAAATAAACTGTTAATGGTAAAGAAGGAAAATAAAAGACAAACGTATAGGAAAATAAATGAGAATAAGATTGTAATACCGCACTCGCTAAAGGGAAAGATAATAGAGATAGCACATTTCCCTCATTTCGGAGTAAAAAAGACATACCAATTACTTTCAAGAAAATATTTTTGGATAGGGGCTTTCCAAGACGTGGAAAATTTTTGTAAGTCTTGTAATCAATGCTTATTAGTAAAACACAAAAATATACCACCAGCCAGACTTCAGGCTATGCCAGAAATATTAAAACCAGGAATATATTTACAACTGGATTGCGTAGGAAAACTACCGCGCAGTAATGGAGGAAATAATTTTGTAATTACAATTGTAGACATGTTTTCACGATACTTTGAGGCCTATGCAGTCAGAGACATTACTGCTAAAACAATAGTGAATAAGCTAACAAACTTCGTGACAACTTATGGAGTTCCAATTATTATTCAAAGCGATAATGCTCAAATTTTTAAAAGTAAAGAATACATAGATTTTACAAATGCATTAAATATTGAAAGGCGATACAGTTCGGTTTATTTCCCAAGTTCTTTAGGTCGTTGTGAAAGAATACACAGAGACATGAAACAATGTATAATGTGTTTGTCAAAGACTACGTTTGAATGGGATGAATCTTTAAAATGGTTTAAGTTTTATGTGAATAACACTATTAACAGTAATACAGGATTTGAGCCTTCATTCCTGTTCTATCTTAGAGATTTATCATTGCCATTTGAAAATATTAAACAAACAAACATACCAAGTAAGGAAGAAATAGATATAATGTATAGTGATGTAAATAATTATAAAAATTATGTGGCACAGCATTTAAAAAATATAGATAAAGTCGTGAAAGACGCATCGGAACAACAAAAGCTGATAAATGACAAACAAATAAAGAAATATAAAATAGTGAGAAAAAACGATATATTTATAGGAGCGACAGTGTACCTAAAAAAGTTCCTAAAACCAAGGGTATTAGAGGATCGATATGATGGACCATTTAGAATTACGAAATTAGTCCGAAATAATAATGTTATAATATGTCTTAAAAGTGATGAAAATAAAACTTATAAAGTGCACATAAATAAACTATACATGGCAGCGGAGCGAAAACAATATTTGAAAGATAGTGACGAAAGCGAATCAAACCACACACACACACAGGACAAAGAAAAAAATCAAAATGAGAAAGTGATTAGAAATAATGATCAAAGTCAAATTAAGGAAGGGAAGGTCACTAAAGAAAAGCAATTAAACTGTGAAAATAATAGAAATGATGATGAGGTTTGTTATAATGCCAGAGGGTATAATTTTCGCCCTCGAATTGTTGTAAATAGTAATTTCATAAAACAAAGAATATGAAAAATATGTAAAAAGTTTGTAATTAATGTCATAAATAGAAAGTGATAATTGAGTGTATATGTATATGTTTTTTATGTTTTAAATTGTGGATATAAGTATATTTCAAAAAGTATGTTATGTATTTCTGACATTACATATATGGCAAGTTCAAAAAAAAAAAAAAAAAAAAAAGTGAAATAACAAAGTAATTTATAAATAATATGGTGGTATGGAATTCAACCATAACCAAGAATCGGAAGTTGATAGTTGCACTACTACAATATGTTACAAAATGAAATGATAACAAGAAAATGTATAATAATAATAAAGTAATGAATGCTGTTATGTAATGATATGTCGTATGTAAATAATTATGTAAAAGGAGAAATGAAAATTATGCATTGCAAATAATATATATCAAAATTTACAATTTAATAATAATGTGAATGTTGGTAATCCTCATGTAATTTATGGTACATTATGTCAATTATGAATAATGGACTAACTTGACAAGGAACTATCAAGAAACTACAAAGAACTATCAAAGCTATGAGTTGTACGAGGCTAAAAAGTGGAACTCAGCCTTTCTTACGATGGATGAACTTATGTGTTTGCGAGGAACCATTGTGAACTTAATTTCTTACCACTGGGGTGAAACTGTGGGAGAGTAACTTTTGGACTTTTTTTTCGCGGGGGGGTGAGAATGTAATGCCAGAAATGTAAAGTAATAAATATTTGGAAGGATTAAAAAATAATGGAACCAGGAATGCGGGTGGATTATCCCCACGCTAAGCAGATGGGCGATAATATACAGGTGGCCCCATATCTCACATACCACGCCCATGTTTACATACCACGCTAAGCCGTTTGGCGGCAACCGAGACGGCGACGCCATGTCTACGGATTAGCCATCAGCTCTACATTTCAGCACGTGGACCGCCGACCGAAAAAGGGATATAAGTGAGAGTTGCTCGAAGTGGGAGTCAGAATTGGTCAAGGCAGGCTGTTGGAGTTAGACTAGTCAAGAAGAAGCGACGGTAGCAGAGTTAAGAGTTGTGTGTGCGTCTCTGATATAGGAATTCGAAGGAGAGCTCATGGTCATCTGGTATTGCAAGTGTAAAGTGTGACAAAGCATCAGTATTACCCAAGTTATATGAAAGAAGATCAGGTACCGTACAATTAAACTATATGAGGATAACCTCTTTGTCTAAATTTGTGTTTTTAAGGAAAAGCTAATTAATGCATCCCACCACGTGCTCCAACCAAATATCAATTCATCTGGCATTACACCCCCTGAACTACCATTGAGATGTATTCCACTATTGTGATATTTATTTAATTTGTAAAACTAAAGAGTGTAAATTGAGTATGTGATAAATAAATGTTTGTTCCTTTACTATTAACCTTAATTTTTAGTTTGTTAACTTAGTATCCCGTTAAGCACAGAAATAGGTGGGTTTTGCGGCCACCAACGCAATGTACACAGCAGTAAGTTTTAGAACAGATTACATGTATAATTAATATACTAATAAATAATTAATTTAATGTAAAATGCATTTTTGACAATATTAATTTTAATCAACAAAATTAACAATCGGCACAACTTCCTTGCGGGATTGTCAGGCTATTCATTAATAATATTATTTTTCCTAAATTGCAAACCTGAAATTTCACTTGAAATATATTCCTTCAAACTTGGAATTCAGAAATTGTCTTTTGAAAACTCACGTCAATATAACTTTTTTTAGTTGGGTTATTGAATAACTGTAAAAAAAAAACTCGCATGGCACCCTTTTCTGTGCTCTCAGATAAATCAAATACATGGTGTACTTTATAGCAAGCTGGCTTTTAGTTATGGTAAATTTAATTATAGATTTTCCAAACAACAGAGGCATAGAGGTAGAGTAAACCACTAAAGGGATATGAGACCATCATGTCCTTATTTTATCTAAGCTCCCTTCTCATACTTTCTGTGTGCGTTATAGAAATATTCATTTTTAATGTTTAGCTATGATCAGTGAGAAACATCCCTTAAAATATCAGGTTGAAATTGTTTGTAAAATTTTTCCACAAATGCTTAAGCATGTGCGGAGAAATGCTGCCACGAGTCAACAGAAGTCATACCACCTAGGCATCCCACCCCTTCTCATGCCTGTAGAGGTAGGTTACAGAAATATACTTTGTGGTGTTTACCTATTACCCTTGAGTAATATCCGTATAAAATTTTAGGTTCCTAAATCGAGGGGTTATGAAGAAACAAGGATTATATTATTCAGTTATCCCACACTTTCTGACACTTTAGAGGTGAATTGTGGAAAATCCTTTTTCAGTATTTACCTATGATTCGTTAAGAAAATTTCAGTGAAATTTCAGATTCTTAGTTCAAGTGATTGGCGAGATACTAGGATCATTTTGCTCACTCATACTACCATCATTTCTTCTTATCTCCCTAGTGTTACAGAAATATTCTTTCTTGCTCAGTTCATAAAAACATTTTGTGCAAAGAAGAAGGACAACTTAAGCAATGTAATTAAGCACATAATAGTATATGTACAATGCAGCATACAGCTGTTTCAAAGATGTGCTAGATCTTCTTCAGTGCTAAACAGATCGACACACAAGCTCATGAGCATCTGTAGAATGAGCTCATTTTGTCTTTTTGACTTTGGGTTTGTTTAGAGTGTGAGGGAAAGAAGAGGATCCAGCATACCATCGAAATAGCTGTGTACTGCATTGTATATTAATTTATGCTTCATTTGATTATATTGCTTAAGATTTCTAAAAACTTCTTACTGTGCACCTATGACTCATGAGGTATATATGTGGAAAATTTCATATTCCAAACTTGAAAGATTTGAGTGATATATATTCTATACTCATGATATTTTTATATAATTTTGACTCCTGTAATTTTAGTTAAAAGATTTTGAGAAATAAAATGATTTAGTCATGATTTTTTAGAAACTGTCTTTTCTATGTCATTGAACAATAATAATTGATCAGTTTCGCATGTATATGATTTCACATTTTTAATATGTGTTCAATTAACAAATAGATCAACAACTAAAGCTAGGTTTTAGAAGCAGCAGAAATATAAAATACTTTATTGAAATATTGTGATTTTATTCCATTTTTATTTGGTTTATTATGTATTTCTCTTTTGGGACAGAGTTATTTTAATTGGTTCTGTTCCTGGAAGACATGTTGGTTCTAAGAAAACTACATTTGGTCACCTAAAAATGAGAAAAGTATGCTTGTTTACTATTTTATATATGAGTGTTTAGTTAAACTTATGTTTGTTTTATTCATAGCATACAATTTCATTCATCAATGTTATTTATTGCTAATACAAATATATGTATTTTTTAAATTCAGTATTCCATTCTTTAAAGATACTACTTCAAATAAAAATTTGTTGGTAAAAGTGCATTTTCTATGTTAACTATTTATGTTGAAATGGGCTAATCATGATGAATGAATTTTTAACCATTTAATAGCTTCCAATGAAATTACTTATTCAGTGTTTCAAAATTTGGAAGTTAGTACTCCTATCTCAGGAACTATAAGAGATGCAGAAAAAAGTCAATTTGAAATTTGTTGATTATCATCAAATTAGTAAAATATAACATTTTGTAGGAAGGAATGGTGCAATTAGAAAAAATAATAATGCATAGTTTACTTTAGAACAATTTTATTGTTGAGTTTATAGCTAATTCCGAGTTTTCCATAATTAATTACTCAAATATCAAAAGATGTACATCATAGTAATATTTTCACGAAATTGCAAATTTTGATGTTAACCTGAGGTGTTTTCTTACTTTTACATTTCTATTATTCCCAATGATAGATGATTCAGAGAGAGATGCATTAAGTTTTAACAGGACAAAATTTGTAAGGCCATGTTTGTTTTCATCAAGGCTAAACTCATTGCTATTTGGCAAATGATAATTAGGTCTGTTTTCTGCAACACTTACCTAAGTGAAATATATATAGATAGATTTTTATTGTTACTATATTTTAAGCTATAGGCTTTTATCTTATAAATGAGTTTACAAACTGAATAAATGCTGTCTATGTTTTAATAAATTCAGTTTTTAATGAAGCATTTTTTAATTATGACTTGAAATGCATATCTCATTTAAAAAAAATTTTTTTAGGTTCTAAATCTTAATGGCCCTTCTAAAGAGAGTGTCCAGAATGATTGGTGTATAATTGGACAGTTTTCAAGTATTGGTTCTTTAGGACCCAATCCTGATCAATGGTTGTGCAGTGAATTTTCCAGTTCTCTTGCAACTTGTAAAAATACATCTGTGTCGCCTAAGTCATCTAGTTTGAAACTGGTATAAAAAAAGTTGAATCTTTTATTTTTAAAATAAATATATGTTTTATTAAAATAAATAAATTTATTTATTTTAGAAATATAATATTTATTTAAAATAAATAAATATTGTATTTTTAAAAATAAATCAATATGGTCTTATTTTTTTAATTTTATGTCTAATTTCAGAAGTTATAAGTTATTGCTTTGAATCTAGATTGCTGACTCTTTATTCATTTTCATTGATTTTTTTTTACATTCTTCAAGGTTTTAAAATATTTTTAGCACCAAATGATTGTAGATTTACATATACCAAAGTATTTACTTTGATTTACAAGGGCAGGATAATTACAATAGTTCACTTGTACAGAATAGATAGTTATTCAGTGTAAACTTTCTTAAGAAAGGCTTTTCAAGTACTTGGATTATAGGGAGGGGGCAGTTTATTGTTTAGAATTAAAAAAAAATATTTTCAAGGGCAATTTTTTTTATAACTGTTTGAATCGGCAACTAAGATTTATTTAAATGTTTTTTGCTTTTTTACTCTCTGATTGCATTTTTTCCTGAAAACTGTAACTCAGATAAGAAATGCTAAAAGGCGATCATTCAAAAAGTGATAATTGCCCCAGGTTGGCATCAAACTAGCAAATTTAGTAGTGTTTTGATACTCTACCACTCGGACCTAATGGCAACCCTCACAATTGTGTCTAAGGCATCAAAGTGCTATCTCAATGGTAGATGGTTAGATTAAACATGATGATGCTTCATTGAACATGATTACTCATAGTGTTGTGTCATGGTGATTTTTGTGCACCAATTGTTAGTCACATTCTAAAACCTCTGAAAGATTTGTTTTGCAATAAAAACTTTAACTGTGTAATTCAACGTATGTTTGGATGGCAACCTATGCTTGGATTCTGTAATGTTAATTTATCCAAAAAGATTTCCAGCTATATAAAAACTTTACCTATAGAAATCTTTTAAGCTTCAATATGTGTAGTTTGATGACCTAAAGAAAATTCTGTAATACAAAATGTTTTCATTCATTCTTTTATTTGAAAAAGAAAATTTAAAGAGAGAGTTGGGGGAAAAAAAAAGAAAAAAAAAAGGTATTGTACCGTTTTTTATTTATTTTTTCTCTGTTAATAAATCAAAACCAATAAAATAGAATAACTCTTAACATTTTTGCAAAACAAAAACAATGTGGTCTTAAAATGCAAACATTTGCATTTGCATTTATTTTTGAATTTGTTATTGATCTTATAGAATGTACGTTAGATAAAATTAGAAAACAATATTTGTAGAATAATATTTAGAGGCAGTTGTCCAGTTTGAGTATCTTATGCTTTCCATGCTGTTTTGAAACTTTCTGTTTTAGAAATTCCTTTTTGTCTTTAGAGTATCTGAAATATTTATTTAAAGTAGTAGAAATGTTTTTCTTCTTACAAACTGTAAATAAATTGTGCTTTAGAGGAATACAGCAATATTTATTATCTTATTGTAAATATGTCATTTTTTGTGCTAAAACATGTTGATATTGATTGTTATTGTTGTAAAATTAATGAATTGTAAAAATCGCATTTTATAAAATCTATTCTGCTTTCTTGTTTTATTTTTAATTATAGACTTTAGAATGATTATAACTTCAGTTAATTATTTAGATTTATCCAAGTGTTGAAAATGTACGGAAAAGTTTAGAAGGCTATCCTGCTGGTGGATCTTTGCCATATAGCATAAAAGTTGCTCAAAAACAACCTTATCTAAAGTCCTTTTTACAGTTTGTATATCTATATTTTTATTTGTATTAGATTTGTTTTGACTGATAGAATATAACATTAAAATGTTATATCAAGAAATATGTTTCCCAAAAGGTATCCTCAACCTTTTAAGAGTTATCCTTATTTGATTGAGTGCAAATTGTTTAACTAATTGTAGATTCAATTAACTCTTATCAGTGGTTTTCGACCCAAAGCGCATAGTGGGTTGGTAGAATTTTCAAATTTTCTACTGCTGATTGGTAAAATTTCTAAATATTTCAGTGCAGGCAGGTAAAATGATATTTTTTATTTATTTATTTATTTATTGTTCCATATAAATAAATTGTAATTAAATTATGAAATTAAAATATAAAATTATAACTTTTGAAAGTATATGAAAACAAACAGTAAATAAAATAGTGATTATTTCTTTCTCTTTACAATTTTCTCATTTTTGTTGCCTGAGGTAATAGTTATGATAAATGGATTAGAATTTAGTTTCTGCAAATGCTCTTTTGCTTTTATTTTCTGATCATTCATGAAAGTTGACAGGCAAAACAAGAAAATTAACATTATAAGCTGGATTCCGCAATAAGCTTCCTTCATTAGAATAAGAGAAACAGCAGTTATGAAAGCAAAATTAGGCAGTTTCTGCATTTGATACTGTGATTGATGCAATCACTGAAGCTTTTGTCTTGATGTTCATTTAACTTATTCTGCCGTACTTAAAATCATTTGTACTATAAAGAAATTTTATTCATTTTTGGTTGATTATTGAGTTTATATTTAAAAAATAATTCTCATTTTTCTTTATATTTCGAACTGAAACTTTCATTAGCTGGAAAAAAATTCTATAAAGACATGTGCATGTCCATGAACCAGCAGGTTTTACTGACATGATTTTGAAAGAAACCATTTTCATGTCTCTATCACAAAGTCTTTTTCAATCTGAGTAGCGATTTCACTTCATTCAAAATTTTTTGTAGTCAGCATGACTTATGAGCTTATAAAACATGAGTCAAATATCATAAAATGTACATCAAATAAGAAATAATGCAATAAAAATGAGAAATAATGTGAGTGTTTTGCAAATTGCTATTTTATAAACATATATAATTTAAATTTTAAAGGAAGCTAAATTACTTGAATTTTGAAAGGAGCATTAACAAGCATAAAAATTAGTAATTTTGGAATAGTAGTAACTAAATTTTAACAAATCAACTATTAACTATTGATCATAGCATTTAAAAGAGGGAGTAAAGCAATGCAAAAAGTATGTTCTCTTGTATATAATTAAAATTTTTATTGTTTGTTCCTTTATACAAATCTACAGTTTTTGACAGATTTTTTGTTTTTTAATGTTAAGTATTGTTATTCTCATTATGTCACTGCAGGTAAGCCCGTCCATGTTTCGAGTATCTAGCATCTAGCACCAGAGGTTGTTGAGGTATTAATAAAAAGCACAAAATTAAACTTTCTATAGCAATAACATTGTGCAGGCATTTTTTAAAAAACTTTATTTAAAGAACATTCTATCATGCTGCTTAGCAATGGAATTTATATTCACTGTATATTTATATGGCAGATAATTTTCACTCAATTTATTTGATTTAAATAATCTCGCTAAAGGGAAAGATAATAGAGATAGCACATTTCCCTCATTTCGGAGTAAAAAAGACATACCAATTACTTTCAAGAAAATATTTTTGGATAGGGGCTTTCCAAGACGTGGAAAATTTTTGTAAGTCTTGTAATCAATGCTTATTAGTAAAACACAAAAATATACCACCAGCCAGACTTCAGGCTATGCCAGAAATATTAAAACCAGGAATATATTTACAACTGGATTGCGTAGGAAAACTACCGCGCAGTAATGGAGGAAATAATTTTGTAATTACAATTGTAGACATGTTTTCACGATACTTTGAGGCCTATGCAGTCAGAGACATTACTGCTAAAACAATAGTGAATAAGCTAACAAACTTCGTGACAACTTATGGAGTTCCAATTATTATTCAAAGCGATAATGCTCAAATTTTTAAAAGTAAAGAATACATAGATTTTACAAATGCATTAAATATTGAAAGGCGATACAGTTCGGTTTATTTCCCAAGTTCTTTAGGTCGTTGTGAAAGAATACACAGAGACATGAAACAATGTATAATGTGTTTGTCAAAGACTACGTTTGAATGGGATGAATCTTTAAAATGGTTTAAGTTTTATGTGAATAACACTATTAACAGTAATACAGGATTTGAGCCTTCATTCCTGTTCTATCTTAGAGATTTATCATTGCCATTTGAAAATATTAAACAAACAAACATACCAAGTAAGGAAGAAATAGATATAATGTATAGTGATGTAAATAATTATAAAAATTATGTGGCACAGCATTTAAAAAATATAGATAAAGTCGTGAAAGACGCATCGGAACAACAAAAGCTGATAAATGACAAACAAATAAAGAAATATAAAATAGTGAGAAAAAACGATATATTTATAGGAGCGACAGTGTACCTAAAAAAGTTCCTAAAACCAAGGGTATTAGAGGATCGATATGATGGACCATTTAGAATTACGAAATTAGTCCGAAATAATAATGTTATAATATGTCTTAAAAGTGATGAAAATAAAACTTATAAAGTGCACATAAATAAACTATACATGGCAGCGGAGCGAAAACAATATTTGAAAGATAGTGACGAAAGCGAATCAAACCACACACACACACAGGACAAAGAAAAAAATCAAAATGAGAAAGTGATTAGAAATAATGATCAAAGTCAAATTAAGGAAGGGAAGGTCACTAAAGAAAAGCAATTAAACTGTGAAAATAATAGAAATGATGATGAGGTTTGTTATAATGCCAGAGGGTATAATTTTCGCCCTCGAATTGTTGTAAATAGTAATTTCATAAAACAAAGAATATGAAAAATATGTAAAAAGTTTGTAATTAATGTCATAAATAGAAAGTGATAATTGAGTGTATATGTATATGTTTTTTATGTTTTAAATTGTGGATATAAGTATATTTCAAAAAGTATGTTATGTATTTCTGACATTACATATATGGCAAGTTCAAAAAAAAAAAAAAAAAAAAAAGTGAAATAACAAAGTAATTTATAAATAATATGGTGGTATGGAATTCAACCATAACCAAGAATCGGAAGTTGATAGTTGCACTACTACAATATGTTACAAAATGAAATGATAACAAGAAAATGTATAATAATAATAAAGTAATGAATGCTGTTATGTAATGATATGTCGTATGTAAATAATTATGTAAAAGGAGAAATGAAAATTATGCATTGCAAATAATATATATCAAAATTTACAATTTAATAATAATGTGAATGTTGGTAATCCTCATGTAATTTATGGTACATTATGTCAATTATGAATAATGGACTAACTTGACAAGGAACTATCAAGAAACTACAAAGAACTATCAAAGCTATGAGTTGTACGAGGCTAAAAAGTGGAACTCAGCCTTTCTTACGATGGATGAACTTATGTGTTTGCGAGGAACCATTGTGAACTTAATTTCTTACCACTGGGGTGAAACTGTGGGAGAGTAACTTTTGGACTTTTTTTTCGCGGGGGGGTGAGAATGTAATGCCAGAAATGTAAAGTAATAAATATTTGGAAGGATTAAAAAATAATGGAACCAGGAATGCGGGTGGATTATCCCCACGCTAAGCAGATGGGCGATAATATACAGGTGGCCCCATATCTCACATACCACGCCCATGTTTACATACCACGCTAAGCCGTTTGGCGGCAACCGAGACGGCGACGCCATGTCTACGGATTAGCCATCAGCTCTACATTTCAGCACGTGGACCGCCGACCGAAAAAGGGATATAAGTGAGAGTTGCTCGAAGTGGGAGTCAGAATTGGTCAAGGCAGGCTGTTGGAGTTAGACTAGTCAAGAAGAAGCGACGGTAGCAGAGTTAAGAGTTGTGTGTGCGTCTCTGATATAGGAATTCGAAGGAGAGCTCATGGTCATCTGGTATTGCAAGTGTAAAGTGTGACAAAGCATCAGTATTACCCAAGTTATATGAAAGAAGATCAGGTACCGTACAATTAAACTATATGAGGATAACCTCTTTGTCTAAATTTGTGTTTTTAAGGAAAAGCTATCAAATCATTCAAAATTTTTTGTAGTCAGCATGACTTATGAGCTTATAAAACATGAGTCAAATATCATAAAATGTACATCAAATAAGAAATAATGCAATAAAAATGAGAAATAATGTGAGTGTTTTGCAAATTGCTATTTTATAAACATATATAATTTAAATTTTAAAGGAAGCTAAATTACTTGAATTTTGAAAGGAGCATTAACAAGCATAAAAATTAGTAATTTTGGAATAGTAGTAACTAAATTTTAACAAATCAACTATTAACTATTGATCATAGCATTTAAAAGAGGGAGTAAAGCAATGCAAAAAGTATGTTCTCTTGTATATAATTAAAATTTTTATTGTTTGTTCCTTTATACAAATCTACAGTTTTTGACAGATTTTTTGTTTTTTAATGTTAAGTATTGTTATTCTCATTATGTCACTGCAGGTAAGCCCGTCCATGTTTCGAGTATCTAGCATCTAGCACCAGAGGTTGTTGAGGTATTAATAAAAAGCACAAAATTAAACTTTCTATAGCAATAACATTGTGCAGGCATTTTTTAAAAAACTTTATTTAAAGAACATTCTATCATGCTGCTTAGCAATGGAATTTATATTCACTGTATATTTATATGGCAGATAATTTTCACTCAATTTATTTGATTTAAATAATCTCGCTAAAGGGAAAGATAATAGAGATAGCACATTGGAAATTGATAGAAAAATAAATTTTATAAATAAACAATATTATATCTTCATTGTGCTATATTAGTTATGTATACAGTAACTATTGATATTTTTGATTTTTTTTTAAGCTGTTGGCAAAAAGTTTTTTAAATTCCTATATTTCCAAAATTGTTGAAATAACAGTAGCAATGGTATAATAAATGGTATGGGAATAACTTTTGCTACCATTTCAGTATCTTCATTCTGGTGTATGTTGAATAAACTTTATATATTTGTAAATTGATTTACAAACAGGACCAGGATGTTTTAATCTTTTGTATTTACCAGTGCAGATAATTTTGTATAGTGAGAATAGATATAGTATATAGTATATATTTTTTTAGTTATTTTTTTAATAATGGAATTTAATGGAATTGTTTTTAATATAAATGCTTTTATAATTTGTACATTTTTAAATAATGAGCAAGATTGTGTATATATGTTAGTTTATATGAAATATAAGCATGAGTCCTGGTGTAAAATGAAGTCTTTAATAATTTCATTTGAAAGGAAGTGGCAATAAAAATGCAAGAGCAGTTTATGTTAAGGAGACCAAGACATAATAAACATAAAAAAAAAATTGATTTTTCTTTAGTAGCTCAAAAAATAAAATAAGTTCTGTTGATCATAAAAAATATTGTTTATGTATCTTACGTCTCATGAAAAGTAAAAATTTTAAGCTTAAAGATGTAAAAAATACGCTCTATGTCTACCGCAAAGGCATTTCAAAACACATTCTCAAAATGTGTTTTTTCATGTTTTGCTGCTCTTTATGTAAATTCTTTAGCATCTACATTCATGAAATTTTTCAAGAGCATAACATTTATGATTGTTCATCTAACAAACCTAAAATTTCTTAATTGCTAGGTATTTTTAAAAAGTGTATACGAGTTTGGAAATTATGTATAAATAATAGGCATTAAAAAACATCATGAAATTTAAGTAGAAAAGTTTACTCGATGAACAATCATGGATTTTATGATCTTGCAAAATTTCATGAATGCAGATGCTATAGAATTTCATAAAGTGTATCAAAGTAGTAAAGAACATTTTAAGAAAACTCTCTCTAAACAGCTATTAGAATAGACGTGGCACTTGTTGTTTACATCTTTAAATTTTAAATTTTTATTTTTCATGAGATGAAAGGCACATAAATCATATATTTTTGTAATCAGCAAAATTTACTTTATTTGAGCTGCTGAAAATGGAACATTAATTTTTTTAATTACGTCTTGGTCCCCCTAAACACCCTTAAGACATCTATAAAACAGCTGCTTTGATGAGTTTCAGATGATAAAGGTTTTACTGTATAACGTGTTCATTCTTTTTCAATATAGGTATTAATTTTAAAATTTTATTTTCAGTCAATGGAAAAGTGAAAAATTATTTCGAAGTGAGGCTTCACCACACATTAAAACATATCTCCGCTTATCTCCAGATAATAAGAAAATTGCATGGTTTCTTGTTACTAGGTATATATTACTTTTGGGTTTTTTTTTCTCATTCTAAAATGATTTAAAAAAAAAAAAGAAAACTAATTTTATGTTCGTCTAAATTTTAAATGAACTTCATTTCTATATAAGTTTTCTAATCAATTTAATTTTATTTAGCGCCAACTTGTCAAAAGCTGCCTGGGGTGCTTTAGAAAAGAAAGGATCTCAGCTTATGATCAGATCATATGAATTGGGAGTTTTGTATCTACCTAAATATTTTGTGAGTTATATGTGTGGTTAACTATTTTCTTTTATTAACCTGGCAAAATTTTATCTGACAATTATTTTGATTGTAATTAGTTGATTTTAATTTTATCATTTTGTTTTTTGTGTACTGAGTATTTTTTTCCACAAACTTTGAAGGAGTTTCTATGTGTTTGAGTATTTATATTAATAAATGGAAGAATTTGCTTGTCTGTCTACACACTGCACCACGCAATATCTACCTTACTTACAGGTCTAAGGTTTTTCACACAATAGCATCTACATCTGAACTAATACTCCTCAAAGGCATTTTTTTAAATTTGTAATTAGATTTTTAAAAATTATACTTTAAAACTTTTTAAAGTATTTGAATCGACCGTTTGCTGTCAGCAATATAGAAGATCTTCTTTTCCCAGCACATGTAGCCATAATATATATATATACCGTACATACTCACGTATAAGTCGAGAAATTTGTGAAAAAAAAAGCTACAAAGTGTGTGTGTGTGTGTAGGGGAGGAGGGTGACTTATACACAGAGTCTAAAAAAAAATATCTTGTGGGAAAAAAGTTTAAACGTTCTTATTTTACCTCGAGGCAATCCATCTTAAAATGATGTGGTAGTAATTACGCAATTGTGCACTCTGAATTTCTCTGCACTTCAAAACTCTCTTGTGAGTCATTGCCCACCCGATGCTCCCGACTACCAACATATTGTGTCATCAAAAACTATACATACAACTCGTTCGATTTCGTTCGATGTTTATATCTTGCTTCTCCGATTATGGCCGATCGTCTTCGACAAAAAATTGCTCTTTTTAGAGATACACATTCCGTAACACAGATTGTTTAAAACTGTAAAGCAGGATTTTAAGTTGAAAGTGTTTTTTTGTTTTGTTTTTTGAAGCGTGTATCTAAAATCAACCGTGCTGCTTCAAGTCGATTCTGGGTTAGCGAAAAAATCGGCTCAAATAACGGACAGAAGTCATATATATTGTTTTGATTGCGTAGTAGGTCAAGGATACTTGGGACAGGAATGTGATACCTGTAGGAAATGATCGTAAAATTATTCAAGAAATGTAGCTTTAGTAATTGATGGCATAGCTGATGATGGGGTTTTTATAAATGACTATGACAGTTATTTTTATGACATGGGCATAGATGGGATTGCTGATATTTACAGGACGCGCCAATGGTTTTTAAAACTATTTGGCGAGTTTGATTCAGACTATGTCCTGTCCATTTTGAGGCCACTGCTTGCTGGGGCTAAAAGAATGCCTGGAGCTTGTCACACGAGAACGAGCGTCCCTAAAACGAACGGGAGACAGTGCCCATATGTCATAAGCCTACTTGCTTTGAATCGGACTTTAAAGGGTTCCGATGAAGTTTTTGTTATGGAAATTAAATTTTATTATTATATATATAATTCTTTTTTGTTTCGAAGTGTTTTTGATTAATTTGTTGAAAATTTTTTTTTTTTCTATTTTTGGGATTGACTTATACTTGAGTTTTAGATTTTTCCCAATTTTTTTTCTTTGAAAGTAAGGGGGTCAACTTAAATGCGAGTATATATAGTATAAAGAAGATATTTTTAACATGTGATAATGCAAAAGGAGGAATTATAATAACCACTATTGTAAGATAGTTTAAAAAGAGTCCAATATTCAGCTTTGCTTTTATATATAATTATGAATAAAACTGTATATATAGTTAAACTGCTTATGAAGCTATTGAATGAGAAATAAAGCTGATAGATTTCGACGGAAGAAAATATTAAAATAAATCACAACCGAAGAAGTCCAGAACTTATGGCCAATTAAATTGTTATGGAGAGTCCTATCATTAAAATTTTCATAGATGCCTAGACCGCAGATGCTCTGTGTGGATATAGGTATACATAATAAAAAGAGATGTCTATCTGTGTGTATTTACAGTCTACAGCAGGAAATCTAAAAATCGTATGGCCATAAAATTTGGTACAGATGTACTTCAAGACCCAGGATGATGTGCTTCAATGAGATTTTTTTTTATGTTGTGTCAGCGGGCATATTATTAAAGTGTTCTTTAAATTTTATTCATCAGAATTTACAGAGAATTATCGATAATAGGTATTAAATCAATATGAATCAACACAATATTATATATAGCCGGTAGCCAATGAATAACACACATTGAAATCAGCTTCCACTAGTTAATGAACGATTATATCCAAAAAGTGACCGGTGAGAATTGGAAATATAAACCTTTGAAAAATTTAAAAAATAATGAATCAGTGAAAAACAGTAAAAAGTATATCTGCTAGAAATGTTAGTAGTGATTTTTTATATGAATTATAGTTGCCAATTTATTGAGATTTCATCATTGCTTATAGTGTATTGGAAATTGGAATCATGAATAGCTGTGTGTGTGGTTTGAAAATGCTGTATTTATGAACATTAGCATTTATTATAATTGCTGTTCATATTTTCAATTTTGTATATATTTTGTAAACTAGAAAAAGTAAAAATTCAATATAGCAACTGTCTGTATTTTAAAATAAAATGCAATGCATTGTAAAAGTGCATCGTCACATTAGGATGCTGCAAAATGTTAGAGCATAAGGAGAAATTTGAATGTTTATTCTTTTAAAATTATATCTGTAACTCAACAAACATTTTAAAATTTTGATATAGACATTTGAAATTATTGCCAAGATTTTTACCCAAATCTTATCAGCCCTCAAAGTGAATTTTTATTTATTGAATAGAAATAGAAATTGTAAAACTCTTTCTAACTTTCTTGTATTGTTGAAAGAGTTCTTGATTTTTATATTACCATAAAAAAAGAAAAAATTGAGTAGCAATCTGATATTTACAATTTAATTCTTTTAATCCAACTTGTTTTAATACAAAACTTTTCTTTTTAATGAAGGGGGTAGAAGTGTTTTCTTCACCCTTGGAGATTGGAGGAAGTGCAGAGTTTTTTCCAGTTCCATTTGATATTCCTTTGCAGCCATACACATCACAAGGTTAGTATTTTGGTATTTTAAACTTTCTGCATAATCTTATATTAGGATAATTACGAGTATATTTAGGTTTATAGTGTTTTTACATTGATTGCCCTCTATTTGTTATTAGTTTAGTATATATATATATATATATATATATATATATATATATATATATATATATATATATAAATGAAATATTTTAGCAATAAAGGATATTATAAGAATATATAGGGACCAACAGAAAAGGACATAAAAGTGTATAAACAAAAAGCTTGCTTTTCTGTACTTTACTAAAAGTACACTAAAAGTAATTAACTAGGTCACTGTTCATAATTACAGAACTTGTCGTAGTTGAGGCATTTGCAATAGTAGGAGTACTGGGCTGGATTCCAGAACAGACCTGACCTATCTGATTTGACTTACAGATTTATTTCGTTCTAGTGGGTCGAAAACCCAGACCACTCGATTCACCCTAGGGTATGAGTAGCAGTCAGTGGCTGACGCTTGCTCTAGTGGGTGTCATCTGCAGGACGACCTAGTTGAGATGATGGTCAATAGTGAACTTGTAGTTTTTGTTTACATAGATGATTATTATTAAGAGTACTCTCCCACTGCAGGTAGCAGCATCTACTGGCAGGTTTCATGATTATTATGCACTCATAATCATGAAATAGCTGATATCTGCAATGGCAGAAAGAATACTTGCTATGCATCAAAATTTTGTGAATCTCTATGAGAACTGACAAAAGTTGTCCCACAATATAGATGGCTTACTCTTAGTGGGAACGTATTCCTAGACCACTCTTATTGATATTTTTATTTTAACAGCATTCTATTTAAGTTATCAATTATATTTTCTCTTTTAGATCAACCTTGGATTTGGGACATACCACACATCAAGGGCCCTGATCGATTTGGAAACATGTGGTGTCCGCCTTAAAGATGTGCAACATGCTTATTAGCTTCTTTTTTAGTTTTGTAAATTACTAATATATTTATTAAACTTTGAATTACAAATTATATTTTATAAATAAAGTTTTATTGTATAAATTAGTTTCTTTTAAATTTTGATGTGAGTAAAGTTTATGGTCAGGATATATCTGGGGAAAATCAAAGCATTAAAAAAAAATGTAAAGTTTAGATGATCATATCTCAGAACCTAATGAATGAAAAAGTAAACAATTTTTACTCATTTTGTCAGAAATATGATACATTTTATGTAATAATATACTACAATATTACTATTAATATGTTGTTTATACTATTTAATATGTTGAACTTTGTTTTTTCGATAAAACTAAAATGTTTTTGTCCTGAGCAAGTTTTTGCTTCACTTTACTTACTTTCACTCAAAATGTCTTCTAAACTATAAAAAATAGATAAAAACAATAAATGACAGAAATGTTCAGTGGGAAATCAGTTTCTAGATTAATGTTTCTTTTTTACATGGCTCTTATAGTTTTTGAGAAATCATCTTGTCAAGTTGAAAAAGATTAAAAATTTTTCATTTTTAAAGTTTGTAATGCTTGTATCTTAAAAACGAAATGTGTTAGTTATAAACAGTAAGTACAAACAGTAATTTCTAGCTCTTTAAAAGCCCTACAAGGATATATAATTGGATTTTCTATCAGGTTCTTATTTTTTAAATATAGTGGTTATAATTTTGATATTTTAATATTATTATTTTGATATTTAATATTTATTATTTTCAAAACATGGTTTTGAATTCGATATTTTAATATTTTAAACTATTTTTGAAAATATCTAAAGATGACAAACATTCATGTCACAGGCATTATTCATGTAAAACCATTTCGGATTGAAGCCATTACTGATTTTTTAATGTTAAATTATAATCTTCGCATTGATATACATAATCCAATTAACCTGCAATACCAAAAATATACGATTGTTATTTATTAAAATAACCTTGTTAAATATAATCAAATTACAATAGGCAGAGTCTACTACTTTTATTTTTTTTACAATTCAAAGTAATATGTAAAGGGGAGTCAAAAATTCAAATCAGATTTTGATGGTTGATGGTTCTGTATATTTTGAGCATCCCTGAATACAAATCAATTATTTTTAATTGATACGAGTCTGTAGACCAGATATTTCTTCAACAAATTGTGTTGAAGACCCAGACCACGCGACCAACCATAGAGCTAATGGTAGTTTAGTGTGTGGCTGGACCAACAAATTGTGTGAATTGAATGAAATTGTGTATGATGATTTCCATCAATAAATATAACAGTGGTTTATTGATTTTTAAGTAAGCCAGACTAGGAAAAGTTTAAAAATTTTTCCAAAATAAAAATTATTGCAGAAATAGTTATTATAATTATTATATATATATATATAGTTTTTTATTATTGTTTAATAGCAAATTATATTTACAGAACATTAACATAGTGTGTGTTTGAGATATTGCTTGATTATAATCTAAAATGGAAAGAAATTGCAAAAACAAATGTGTGTTTATTATGAACACATTGCAAGTACTATTTACCTTAAATAAATGGCTACTTCTGTTTAGGAGTTATTACCAGCCATTCTCAAGGTATTAAAAATTTTACTTTTTGGCAGGTCGTTCAATATCTCTAAAAAAAATTGAGTAATTTCCATGAAATTTGGTAAGTTTATTTTAATCTGTAGCAATGACAAGCTTATTGATTTTCAGTGGAATTGAGTCGAAAGCTTTTATTTGTGTTTTTGTATTATTTTGATTAATCGGAATTTTTTTAACCTGTAACCATTGAAGCTATTTAAGTTCTAATGTTTCATTCATATGTCTATACTAACCATTTCTACTTGTGTTTCATGCTAGTAAAGTGCTCATAAAATACAAGACCTACATACTTAATAAAAGTTTAAATATCAAAAACCATTTCAAATTTAAGTACTAAAATCGCACACATTATTTCTGCTAACAGGAAATTGAGATATATAAAACAATATTTTGTCTCTGATTACTGTATGTTGCCTTACTTTTAACGTTAACAGACATTTTAATTTAAAAATCAAATATTAATAAAAATATTTTCCATAGTTTAATTGGAAGAAATTCCTGTAGACAATTTTAGTATTTGAAATATAACTCTGCTACCATCGTTATAAATAAAATAAAAAACTGTATAAAAATTTGCTGCTATAACTATAAATTAAAATATCTCAAGAACAGTACACCAATAGATTAAATTAAAAAAAAAAAATTAGAATAATTTTTTCTGTGCATGATGGTATAAAAATGAATCTTCTGTGTCTAGCCATTCTGAAGTTATAGCTGGAAGAATGTTGGAACAAAAAATGTCAAAATTTATAAATGTTTCAAGTCAGCTTCCAATATTTTAGATTTTTGATCACTGCTTATAGGTCATGTCTAACATGTATACAAAATTTCACATTTTTACCTGTAAATTTATTACTTAGTCAGTTAGTCTTATTTAGCTGTGTAATATAGATTATAATACATTAGTTTAAAATCATGTGATAGAAGCACATGTATATCTTTCCTTATATAATTTAAAAGATTATATTATTTTCAAAATACCTATTTATACCAATAAAAAAAAAATCCTTTTATAGGCTAAAATTTTTTATTGTTGACAATGCTACTTTATTTATTGTACATAGTATCTGTATAGTAAATTGAAAATCCCATATTGAGATTTTGAGTGAAACCATAATTTCCTGAAGCCAGATAATAACCGTCCATCACTGAAGATCAAAAGCGTAACAGAAATTTTTTGGGGGTGGATTTGGCAGTAGGATATAACTTGGACTGGCAATTTTCATGCAAAATTTAGTGGTGGAAAATTTGTTGTAGAAGGGGTAGAAAATAAGTTAAAAAATGAAAAACTTTTCACAAAATTATTTTTCTTTTTGGTCAGTTTCCAATAAATATTATAGGTTTATGTTGAATAAATTTTTGTCTGATTAGATCGCAATTTCAACAGCATCATGATATCGATTTTACAGTGCCTCACAAAATGTGATGAATTATAGTTCTTAAATGGAAAAGAATACATTTACCTTAATACTAATGTTAAGTCTCAGTCAGTCACAAAACTTCCAATCATGGTCCCTACTACTAAGACTGTGACATAGCCCCCTGCTTCCTTATATTTCTAAATAATTATTGCTGCAATTTTCTCATGGGTATCTCTACAAATGATCTGGGTTGACAAAGTGTAGTTTCAGGCTACATGAGTGAGTTTGAAGATCTGGATATAACTTTAGTTTTATTCAAAACCACAACAAACATAACACAGGAAGTAAATGGAAATATTAATTTCTCTAATTATTTAGCAAAATCCAAAAACATTGTCTGATACAATAAAGCAGCATTAAATACAAAATGAGTTCACAAAGAAGGAAATTATATTCTCGAAACACTGGCATATTTACAAATGCTAATCATAAAGCATAAATAGCTCAGCAAATAATGCCATGACAGTACTTGTATATTTCTTGTGGAAGAATTGCGAGAAATTTGTTTTTGCTGGTCTCAATATTTGAACTTTCCAAAATTTACCAAGGTAGAGATATGTTATTAAAAAATTTGCCAGGGTAATATGACCCAGGCCTCACTGGAATGATAATTTGTTCACTAACTGTAAAGGCTACTTTTCCTCTAAAAGTGTTTAAGAGCAGTGAAAAAGAGACAGCATGCAATTGCAATGATAGGTACACATCTGCAGCTTGAATCCAAGCTAGGAAAAGAATAAATAAATAAATAAAGTCGTGTTTTAAAATAAAATTAACAATTTTTTATGTGAGTAATGTCTATGATCAGGTTATCTGGTTGAAATAAAATTAACAATTTTTTATGTGAGTAATGTCTATGATCAGGTTATCTGGTTGAAATCGGAGCATTACGAAGAATATAAACACTTTGGATGTTTATATCATTTAATGTAATAGATAAAAATCTAAACAATTTATACTTGTTTTGTCAGAAATAGGGTATCATTTATATATATATATATATATATATATATATATATATATATATATATATATGTATATATATATATATATATATATATATATATATATATAAATTCAATATTTTAATCTGTTCTTTTTGAAAAAAAAAAGTTTTTGTTCAAGTATGTTTTTGCTCCACTTCGCTTACTTTCACTTGTAATATCTTCAAAACTATAACATATAGATATAAACAGTAAGAAACAAAAATGTTTAGTAGGTAATCCAGTTTCTTGATCGATATTTTGTCTTTATAAAACTAGTTTTTGAGCAATTATCTTGTCAAGTTGAAGAAGAATGAAAATTTTCCGCTTTTAAAGTTTGCAATGATTATATTTCGAAAACAAAAAATGCTATGAACAATACACAAAAAGCAAGTAATTTATAGCCCTTTGAAAGTCCTACAAGAATATATAACTGGATTTTGGATCAGGTTCTTAGCTTTGGAAATATAATGTTTATAAGATCTTGTAAAATTAAGTATACACTGTCAAACTTGTATAGACTTGAGCTCGTAATAGATAAAGTTTTTTACTATTGCATATCTTATTTTAGCTACTGCAGGTGCATATTATCTGTTGCAAACAAACAAATGAGACCAGAAACAATAAATAAATTTAATGAATTTTATTGGAGTTTTATTTTATAATATTTTATTTGCGCGAAACCATTTTGACTTCATCAACCTGAAGCCAGTGTCGATTTTATAGTGTTAACATCATTAAGCTATGAGGCTATTTGTAAGCAAATTTTCTAACTACAGACTGAGCTTGCAAAGTATTATTGTTGAATACTAATATTTTGCTCCAACTCTCTTTAACAGTAAGTATTTGCTTTTGTTCAATAAGCGATATAGGCTATATATAAAATATTTTAATAATTCATCAATTAGGCATCATTTTCACTAATTTAGCATCATTTTTGCAATTGACGAAATTTTCGTCAATCTAAAGCAAAATATCGCCAAGTTGACGATACTTTGATTATTCGTCAAGTATGCTAATAACATCACCAAGTGTTACAGACAAACGGAGAGAAGCGCATTTCTCATATACTAGAATGTATGCCCGTCATATGATGGAAATCAGAATTTGCGAAACATTAATTCTCATTTTACGTCATTTTTATCAATTTGGTGGCATTTTTGTCACTTTGACAACATTTAAAAATGTCGCCAAATTGGCGACGTCCTGCTAAATTTCTCGCCAAGCTTTACGGACGGACGGAGAAATGAATTATTCTTATGTTCTTTCCAAGATATTGAGCTTTCTTCAATTGGTCGCCGGTTTCATAAATTTTGCGAATTTTTATCAATTAGGTGACATTTTCGTCAACTTGGCAACATTTAAAAAGTCACCAAGTTGGAGATAATCCGAAAAATTCATCACCAAACTTTTATCCAAACGTTGCGGATAGGAAAAATAGGTTATTCTTATAGTGCTTGTAGATTCTTATATTCTTTCTAATATATTGAATTTTCGTCAATTAGTCATCATTTTCATTTATTTAGCATCATTTTTATCAATTTGGTGACATATTCGTTAATTTGGAGTATTTAAAAAAGTTGCCAATCTGGCGACATTCTGCCAAATTTGTTGCCAAAATCTCACCAAGCACTATGGACGGAGAAATAAGTTACTCTTATAGCAGATAAATGACTATTGGCGTCCAACTACAAAAGTATTATCCAAAGTATATCTTTTTCCATGAATAGAATGAGCTAGATCTACGAGAATGATGTCACCTCACCAAATTTATCGCATGATATTACATATGAAAAGTGAACATATTTCATAATAGTTAATATTTTTATTTTGTGATTTTTTTTTTTTTGATAAAATTTATTTGAAAAATGTGCAATATCTCAAGAACGGTTCATGCTAGCTTTCTAAAGTTTGTCAATCGTTTTTAAATGAAAAATTGCATCAGAAATGACTATTTGTGTAACTTTATGAAAGGTTTTTAGATGATTTTTTCAAAATTTCACTCTGAAATTTAGTGGGGTTCTGAACTTTCGAGTGCGTTTAAATACATTAGGCTTCCAGCATTCACGGATTGTAATTTTTGCACCAAATTTCGTTCATCGGATATCGTCTCCACAGACTCCCAGACACACACAGATATCACATCAAAACATTTGATTTGTGTTCAGGGATGCTTGAAGTGTGCTCTCCCATCAAAAACTCGAATTTTTGACCCCGTCACAATACTTTCCTTATACATTTTACTATGTATATAAGGAAAGTAATAATTCTTACAGAGTGAAATAAAGGACAAATTGTCAGAACTCTGTTTGTCTGGATTGTCCAATTATAGCATTCTACTAATCTGAACCTTGATAATCTACAATTTGGATAATTCAGAATGGGGGGTAAAATAAGTATGAGGAATAAATGAATTTATAAAATTTGCTGTTTACATTATTGGTATTAATGTTCATTTTATCCTGAGAAGAAGACTTCTTTGCATTTGAAACTGAAACCACTTGCCATTTTTAATCAACTTTTTAAATTGTTAAGTTAATGAATTTCTTTTATCACGTTTTCATATTGCATCATTTTTATTGATAAAATATATAAGGAGAAGGGGTACACGTGGACGTAGTACTATTTACTAATTTAACCTTGAATAAAAATCCTTCAAAAATTCCCAATAGTTAGGAGCATTGTATTGGCTTTATCACTGCTAAACTTTCAATGCAGTAAATCATTTTGCTTTCCGGTAGTTGCAATGTCTTTATTCTAGCAGATCCTTTGCCTCACTGACTTTTTGAAACAAAATCTGTCCCAGAAGCTGGAATTCGTTATTGTAGTATCAATACATCACAAAGTATCTTCTCTTGTGCATTGAACGAACTAGATCCACGAAAATAATGTTGCATAATACTACATGTGAAAAAGTGAACATATTTCACAATAGTTAATACTTTTTAATTCCATTTAATTTTTGAAAATTGTGCAATATCTCGAGAACAGTTTATGTTAGCGTTCTAAAGTTTGTCTCTCAAATCTCTTCAGTATCTCTTTCAAATTGAAATCAAGTTTATTTGCATAAACTGATGCAGATACTTATTTGAAATGACACAGAATTTGCAGTTTTAATCCAATTTTCGTTTTCATTTGGCAACTGGATGTATTTTCAGAGACAACGCTGCAAAAATGCGAAAAGAAAAGAAATATATCTAGAGAACTGTTAGTATAGATTAGTGGAGTTGGTCTTATTCCTTCCACATTAAAAGATTACATATAAATGAAACATTTACACTGCTCACAACTGAAATCGCAACACCATGAAGAAATTGATGTATCCTTATGAAATTTACCGAATATAATTGTAATACGGAGATGTGCAAATGATCAAAAAATCATACCTGGAAAATGACAGCATTGAACTTTATTGACATTAGATCAATATGGAATAGGCCCACAGCGAGCGGCTATGCAGGATTGAATACTACGAGGCATCCTGTCAATGAGATGGCCAATGGTGTGCTGAGGGATGGCATTCCACACAGCATGCAATTGGGTTTGTAACTGAACATGGTTTGCTGGAATTGAGAGTTCTCTTAATTGGCAACCCATGATGTCCCAGATATGCTTAATTGGTGACAAATCCGGAGAATATGTTGGCCAAGGCAGGATTTCAAAGCCTTGTAGACTATTCATACTTGCCCGTGCAGTATGTGGTCTGGCATTATCCTGCTGAAAAAGCAGTCCAGGATTGGTTGACAGATATGGCTGTACCACAGGTCTCACAATGTCAGAGACTTATCGTTGTGCCGTGATACTCCCAGAAACGTGGACAAAATGTTCATATCAACCCAAACCATGGTACCACTTAGGGGGACTGTGTGGCGACTGATAGAGAAAGCTTCCTGGTGGCGTTGTTGAAAGCGTCGCCATACACGAGTATGGCCATCTGGCATGCCAAAACAGAATCGTGATTCATCCGTGAACAAAATGTTTCGCCATTCTGTCGAACAATTGCGTCCCATTTAACACCACTGGAGGCGACGTAACCGGTGAAGTTGAAACGGTAGGTGTTGAAGACCCAGACCGACCGGCTCGTCAGCAAGGACATGAGCAACCGATTAGTCGGCCGGAAAACGGTAGGTGTGGAAAAGGTCGTCTACCTTGGAGTACTGCATCATGTAAATGGTTTTGAATTGTTTGCGTCAAAATCACGTTACTCATAGTGTGGGATAAATGTCGTAACATGGTTGCTGTGGTAAACGACTTCTGCGCAACGCTTCTCTGAAGCATACGATCTTCACGTGGTGTGGTTCACCTGGAAGCTCCACTAGCTGATCTTCGTGACGTTTTGTTGTCTCTCACGAGCCGTAACATACACCGTTGAAATGTGCTCACATCACGACCCAATAAATAGTTCAGCAATCCTTCGAAGGCTCATTCCACCCTCATTTAAAACAATGATTTGTTGCCGTTCCGTTGACGACAATTGAACGTATGCGGTACGTCGACATACTCTTGGCTTACTGTGATGATTTTTACAACCTGAAACTAATGACGCTACAATTTAGCTGGGATATCGCTCCTCCTTGACCTGACACTTTTATGCTGCTCGGCACGGTGTTACGTCACTATGCGTAACGAAACTGTGATCATTTGCATATCTCGCCTTGCTGTTTCCATTGCCTGATTTACATAAAGCTACATCTACAACTTTATAGTGTTGCGAGTTCAGTTGTGAACAGTGTAATTGATTCATTTGCGCATATATAGTCTTACTTTAGATTTTTAAGGGCCATTTCGTGGAATTTTTTTTTTTAATTTTATAAAAATCTAATCCGCACCTGGGTAACCCACACATGACTTATTAAAATTTTATGAAATTTGGTCAATTAGTTTTTGAGCTAGTGTGGATACATACGTTGCTCAGATAAACACGTACACATACAGACGTCATGTTAAAATCCGTCAAAAACTCGAGTTGCGATTTTCGACACGGTTTCAATACTATCTTTTTACATTACCATGTATTATAGAGAAAGTAAAAATGAATGCACAATTTTGTTAAATAATGCTTATAAAACGTGTCCTACACATTTGATATAATGATGACATATTTTAGAATGCGTGGAACATTTTAAATCTTTAAAAATCTGTTTGGTGGATCTTCAGCTGTTCACAATTTAGGAGGTAAGCATTTGATTTAAATGCGGTTTTTTGTAATCGATGTAAGATAATGAGTATAATAATATTTTGCAAAAACCCAAATTTTACATTTTTTACCCAAATTTTACTTTCACTACAATACATGATAATGTACACTATATGATCAAAAGCATCCGGACACTTTGGATGTTAGAATGTTTTTCGAATTTCTAAACAAATACTTGGCGAAGTGTTCTGTAACTTTGGCGATGTGAAGAACATACTTGAACGCACACTTTCCAGTAAAGCTTCGGTGACTTGTGCATTTAGGGGACCACCAAGATATTGAAAAAGGGAAAAAATATATTTGATCACCCTGCATCATAAAACGCTGGAAATGATTTGTAACTTTCACAAAATAGTCAACTAGTTTTGTTCAATGTGTATAAGCATTTTCGTAAAACAAAAACGTATATTCATGAAGATATAAACTTTTCTTTAAAAAAAAAACCCCAAATGTTGTTACATGTTTTTGCTTACAATATCCATAGGTTTCAATCAAATTTCACAAAACTCGCAGAACACTTGTCAACGTCCAAGAAAAACTTTAAAGTTTAATTGAAAATTAAAGCATTGAATATACGATGAGAGATAAGCATTTGAAGAAACTTAAGTTTTTACTGCGCAGACGCAAGACATAGCAATAGTTTTCTTTCATGATTTTGTAGTGAATACTGTAGGGCAACTTCTATAAAAAATCCACTGGAATATCGTGAAAATTCACAAAGATATCGATGATATAGTGATCATTTTTTTCTGACTATCTGAAAGTACCTGAATGATAAGGAGGTTTCCACAAATTGACAATTTATAAATTCATCGAACACCCCTGTTCTGAAAATGAACTAATTTTATACAAATAATGATCAAATGTCTCCGGACACCCCTGTACGTGGTGGATTCTGCCAATGAAGTCAAATTTCTAGCTCTCAGACAAGTATGAAAGAAGTCAGACGGGTTAACAAATTTAATTTCAAAGTCAGAGAAGTAAAATGGGAGGAAAACGCGAGCTAAATGAGTTTGAACGTGGTGAAGTGATTGGTTGTCACCGCTGTTGAAAATATGTTCCTGAAATTTCTATCATGTTACGAGTGGCTCGTTCCACCGTAAATGATGTTATCTTGAAGTGGAAACGTACAGGCGCTACAGCTGGGCATGCACGATCTGGTCGACCATTCCGTCTAGTAGAAAGCGACCGCAGAGTGCTGAAGAGAGTTGTGAAAGCGAACCGCATGCAATCAGCGGAAATAGCTTGTTTGGAATTTCAGGAAGTTTCTGGATGCAATGTCAGCACAATGGCAGTTCGTCGGGAGCTGCGAAGTCTTGGTTTTCATGGGCGAGCAGCTGCATATAAACCAAACATTACCGCAACCAATGCCAAGCTTTACTTACAGTGGTGCAAAGCGCGCAAAAAATGGAGCCTTCAGCAATGGCGTCAAGTGTTATGGAGCGACGAATCACGATACATTGTCTGACAATCCGATTGTAGAGTCTGGGTATGGAGAAGGCCGGGTGAATGCCTTTTACGTGACTGTATTGCGCCGCAAGTTAAGTTTGATGGTGGAAGCCTAATGGTTTTGGGCTGTTTCTCATGGTTCAGGCTTGACCCTCTTATTCATGTGAAGGGAATTCTGAAGACGGAAGGATATCTCGACATTTTGGACAATTCCGTGCTGCCATCATTGTGGCAACAGTTTGGAGTGGGCCCATTCTTGTTTCAACAAGATTGTGCTCCTGTCCACAAAGCTTGGGCTGTGCAGAGCTGGTTTGCTGACATGGATGTTGAGGAATTGGACTGGCCTGCTCAGAACCCAGACCTCAATCCCATAGAACACCTATGGGATGAATTGGAACGTCGACTGCGAGCTAGGCCAAAACGCCCCACATTGGCGGCAAAGCTGACTAGTATTCTTTTAAAAGAATGGCGTGAAATTCCTGCTGCAACATTCCAGAAACTAGTGGATAGTTTCCCTGATAGAGTGGCTGCCGTCATTGCAGCAAAAGGTGGTCTCACTTTATACTAATTTGTGACTTTTCTGAAGGAGACGTAAAACATATAGGTGTCCGGATGATTTTGATCAGATCGTGCATATGCATTTAGTATATTAATTGTATTTACTCGAGTTTAACTATCCTATGATTTACGATTTAGAATGTCAATTTGTGGAACCCCCCTTATCATCCAGGTACTTTCAGAGAGTCAGAGAAAAACTGATCACTATATCGTCGATATCTTTTTGAATTTTTACGATATTCCAGTGGATTTTTTATAGAACAGTATTCACAGTATTATTTTTATAGAACAGATTTTCTTTATAGAGCTGTATTCCCTACAGTATTCACTACAAAATTATGAAAGAAAACTATAGCTATGTTTCGCGCTTGCGTAGTAAAAACTTAGTTTCTTCAAATGCTTATCGTATATGCTCATCGTATATTCAATGCTTTAATTTTCAATTGAAGTATAATGTTTTTCTTGGACATTGACAAGTGTTCTGTAAGTTTCGTGAAATTTGATTGAAACCTATGGATATTGTAAGCAAAAAAACATGTAACAAAAAAAAAAAAATTTTTTTTAAAGAAACGTTTATATCGTCATAAATATACGTTTTTGTTTTACGAAAATGCTTATACACATTGAACAAAGCTAGTTGACTATTTTGTGAAAGGTACAAATCATTTCCAGCTTTTTATGATACAGGGTGATCAAATATATTTCCGCCCTTTTTCAATATCCCCTAAATGCACAAGTCACCGAAACTTTACTGAAAAGTGTGCATTCAAGCATGTTCATCACATCGCCAAAGTTACAGAACACTTCGCCAAGTATTTGTTTAGAAATTCGAAAAACATTCTAACATTCAAAGTGTCCGGATACTTTGATCATATAGTGTATAATGTATAGCGAAACTATTGGGATCGTGTCAAAAATCGCAACTCGAGTTTTCCACGAATCTATGCGTTTCGAGCATTTTAGAACTTGAAAATAGTATTTTTAGTAGGGAAAGTACAATTGAATTATTCAAAGTATTGAAAGTACAATTATGTATAGGGAAAGTATTGAAATCGTGTCGAAACTCGAGTTT
The DNA here is from genome assembly GCA_951213105.1 of Amaurobius ferox. Taxonomy (NCBI): domain Eukaryota; kingdom Metazoa; phylum Arthropoda; class Arachnida; order Araneae; family Amaurobiidae; genus Amaurobius; species Amaurobius ferox. The sequence continues at coordinate 69,770,132 of OX578143.1, read as the reverse complement.
TCGATAGATCTATACACGTTTTGAGAATTCAGAACTCAAAAAAACCATTTCTAGCCATGACCTGTCTGTGGAATGCGTGTATCCAGTCTTGCTCAAAAACTAATGCACGAAATGTCACAAAATTTGGTAGGTGAACCACTTGTAGGTTACCCTGGTGCTGATTAGATTTGGGTACGATTCAGAAAATCAAAACCTGCTATTTTTTTTCTTTTTTTTTTTAAAATGGCCCATTAAATTTGTCAAAATCTGAAATATAAGACTAAATATACAGAAATGAATTAATTAAATGCTTGTTTCATACGTAATTTTTAACGACGAAACGGATAAAACCAACCTTATTACTTGAGCAGGGCCGATCCTAGGGTGTCGGCCGCCCGCGTGCAAAGACCTAATGTGCTGCCCCTCTAGACAATTTTTCATATTTTGACTAATACTTAACGTTGACGTTATAAATTCATCTACCAGTATAAGAGTAAAAAGTAAAACATTAATAAAAATGCAAATAAAATTTGAAGTGCAAAACTTTATTTTTCGGCCAGCTAATAGGTTATAATAGCGACAAAATAATAAACAAACAAAAATAATACCTTTGAAATAAAAATAGACATTTTATAATTAGAAATGCAAAACAACAGTATTTACTCAGAAAATATAATCTAATAAAAAAAGTACTAAAGCATAAATCTCTTGAAACGAAAAGCATATAAATCAGTCCTTCTACAAAGACTACCTAATAATTAACTATAAAATAACTTTTCTTGCTTTCTGAGAAGCAAATTTGTCAATAATTTCGGTGAAATCAATTTTTTCAGAGATTTCGGATTCAATAGAGATGATTCCCAAATCTGAAAGCCTTTCTTGTGTCATATTATTTCTCAAGTAATTTTTAATAATTTTTAATTTACTGAAACTTCTTTCACCTGAAGCCACAGAAACAGGTAAGGTTAAAAAAATTCTTATTGCTAGAGCAAAATTTGGAAAAAAGGGAATGAGATCATTTTTGACTATGATTTCTAATATCTCAATTGGCTGTTTTTTACCTGGAAAAATATCTTTAAATGAAGTTATTTCATTAAAGAGTTGTATACCGTCTATATCTTTCACAATACTTCCTTCCTCCTGCACCTGTAACTTAATATCTAAGTCCATGCAGTCTTTCATGAGATCATCATTAGAAATGTTGTGAAACTCATACAGAAAGCAGAATATTGAATGGCACTCAGATAATAAGGCAAATCTTCCATTTACCGAAGAGATCGCGTGACCAAGAATTGCAAAATAGAAAGCAGTCTTGAATTGCTGGAAGGGATTTGAAACTGGTTCATCACTGCCCTCGTAATCAAATAAACGGACCTTTTTCCTGAGCTTCGACATGGGAAATTCGGGATCAATACCTAAATCTCTAGCAAGTGTTGTTGCTGAATCGACAAATATTTTTAAATTATCGTCAGATCTTTGGGAAACTAAATATCTTTTAAGATTATCTAAGCCTTCAATGCATTCCACGATGTTTAATTAAAGATTTTGTGTTAATTTAAGAGTTTGTGTTTAATTTAAGTTTTTTTCGTGTGTCTGGTGGTATCTTCAATTAAGGCATTTAATGCGGTAATAATGTTTTTTAGGTCTTGTTTTAGAGATCTAATAGCATTGATACGACTTTCCCACCTTGTTTCACTTAATGGTTTTAAAGTTAGACTTTTCACGTGTTTTTTTAGTAAATCCCATCGATATGGGGACGCAGAAAAGTAATTATATACCTCTTGTACCATATCAAAAAACCCAGAAATTTCACCACTGGAGCTGGCAGCGTCATTAACGACGGGATTTAATGTATGAGCCGCACAGGGCAAGTATAATGCTCTATAATCCGTTTCTGAAGCCCTATCTTTTTCCCCTTCATGTTCGATCCATTGTCGTAGCCCTGACCCCGTATATCTTTAACTTCGAGCTGCAGACTAGGTAATAGCTTTTCTAATAGAAAATTGCACAGACCTTCTTCAGTGGTATTAGTTACTGGAAAAAATCCTAGAAAAAATTCTAAAATATCTATCTTACCATCAGTAGTGTTCACACATCTAATTACAAACATTATTTGTTCTGTGTGGCTAATATCTGGTGTAGAGTCGAGAATTATAGTGTAATATTTGGCTTTTTTGACAATGCGTGTTATCTCATTACGAATAGATTAGGCTAAAATATTAATTATTTCATTTTGAAAATACTGCCGTAAGTAGTGTGGAATACGTGTTTTGTTATCTTTGTATTTACTGACATTATTAAGGTGTTCTGAAATAACTGGATCAAATTTGGCCGACATCTCCACTGCCTTTAAAAAATTACCATTATCTCTATGATACAACTTCGTACTAGTTCCTCTGAATGCCAAATTTTGACTTACTAAAAATTGTACTACAGCAATCATTCTTTCAATGATGGCGGGTCATCGCTTTTTCTCTCGATTGTAAACATTTTGTTGTTCCGCGTCAATTGTACAATTTTTTTCCAGCCTCGTCTTTATTTCGCACCACGATCTTATAGAGTTTGTTTTAGAGTATTTTCATACTTATTAAGGTAAATGACGACAATCAGAAAAGTCAGTACTTACAAGTTGTGTTGAACTATCTTTACCAAACAGTTTACATGCAAAACAAAAAATACGATTTAGTTTTATGGAATATCAGAGCCACGCGCGATTTATTTTCTCCCCGTTCACTAAAGTTTTGTTATAATATGAACAGCTAAATTTTCTGTCACTCTCATCGACCGGAAACTTAAAATTTGCTACTTGTTTGGGACCATGTTCTACCAATAAATCAATATTTTTTTCGTTAAAATGTTAAGCCAAGAATATTACGTTATCTTCATTTTACTCTTGATAGTAATGCCCAAAAACTAGATAAATTGGAACCCATTTTAGATCCATTAGTTTCAAAATTTAAATCTGTATACACTCCTGATAACTGATTTAAATCTATATATACACTCCTGATTAACTGATAACTATTTTATTCAAGGTAAGTTATCATTTTTAATACGCTAAAATTTTTAATATTTTGATTAAAGAAAATTTGAAAGGAAAATATACATCAAATAGAAAATAAGAATTTCCATTATTCTTGAAAATAGTAGAATGATGTGTTGAACGGGTGATTTTTAGTGAATTTTTTTCGAGAGTTAGGCTTAGCGCAGTAAAATTGCCGTCTCCTAGGAACAGTTCGAAAAAGAAGCGCTCCGTCCTTTGGGCCGCCGCAGTTTCGGAATGCCGCCGTCTCGAAAGGGTTAACTTTGCCGAAATAAATCAGTTCTAATCTACAAAGGAGACCATTTCTTTTGACCATTGATCTGCAAGCCGCGTACCGACCGTGGTATACATAAATAAGCTGCCGCACAGTGGAACGAAACATCCTTAGGCGTCTCAAAAATATGCCCCTTGGTTATTTGTTTATATAGAAATTTAAAATTTGGTATCCTTTTCTATGCCGTATTGCCGGCTCTGCCACGAATTTTGCTATCAAATGAAGGACCAACAATGGACCAACACACTGTGCATTAACATTCTATTTTTCTTAAACTATGGGACTTATTTTGATTTTTCAATAACTATTTAAAATTCAGCATATTTATTCGACTTATAAGTTTTAAAAAATTTTGCTTGATTGATAGAACTATATGCAGCCTGCGGCCGCCCCTTGTTTTGGCCGCTCGCGTGCGGTGCACGCGCTGCACACCTGCTAGGATCGGCCCTGTACTTGAGGATGAATCATTCTCGAGATATTAAGGTTTTTGGAATTTTGAAGAGTTGATGATGTTCAATGAAATTTTTTAAAAAGTCACAAAGTTATTTGAGGATTATTACCCTGATGCTGAGTAGATTTTGATACGATTCGGAAAAACAGAATCAGTCTTTTTTTGCGAAATGGTCAGCAGAAATCGTCAAAATCTGAAATAAAAGACAAAATATGCTTAAATATATAAATTAAATTCTTATTTTCGACGTAATTTTTGACGACGAATAAGACCAACCATCATTACTAAGATAGATGAATCGTTCTCGAGATATTGAAAGTTTTGGGAATTTTGAAAAGCTGGCGTCGTTTGAAAATGCATTAAATTTTCAAAGGGCAAATATGTATTAAAATTATAAATTTGATATATAATATCAAAAATGTATCTGTGTCAGTTTGGGCAGTTAAATTCAATTTAATGCATTATGAAGAGAAAATAAACTTTTGTCTGTAGGGAAAGTCATGTGCTGCTCACATCCGATTTTTAACACTTTACAACAAAGTTGAAAAGTGTTTATGACTTTGTTCATTCTGTCTGTCTGTCTGTCTGTCTGTCTGTCTGTCCGTTAGCACGATAACTGCCGTAAAAATGAGTTTATCAAAATGAAATTTTAGTATGTTGTTCAGACGGTCTGTAGAACCTATGGGAATATAAATAAATAATATCACCCAATTAGTTTTTTATTGAACCCGGGTTGAAAAAATGAAATACATTGAACCCTATGGGACCTAATTTTTCAAACATTTTTTAAGTAAATTTAAAATTCACGAATTGCTTCGAAATTTTTAGGAAATATTCACATTATCCCATAGAATATATAAAAAAAATTCAGTAAAATATGTTAAGTAGTTTTTTAATTAAAAAAATTATTTAATATAGGGAAAAAACAAATTCAATTAAATTCTGACTTTGGGATATCTTCCAGAAAGAAAAGAGAGAGATATTATATAATAAATATCTCTCCATTTGTTTAAACGTTTTGCATATGGGAGTGGCTTCATATTTTAAAATAAATTTGGTAGATAACAATTTTTCATTTTTTTTAAATTTTATATAACTCTTCTTGATAAATTTAATTGATGGCATTTTAAATGCACTTTCCTACGTCCTAGAGAGTTAAAATTTGGTACACAGCTTAAATTTGTTGAACATTTTATTCGACAAAAATTTGATGGATCTTTAAATATAGATCATACATTTTTTTCGAAATGGCCTGAAAATAATCCCCGTTCACGAAAATAATCCCCGTTCACTTCTATAAATCATTGGTGTAATATTGTTAAAAATTCTGATGCGGACAGCACATGTCTTTCTCTGCAGACTCATATTCGTTCTCTTTATTTATTCAATGATAATTTGAGTTTATCTGCACAACATAAGCATTTTAAATGACATTGAATTTACACGTTAAACTTAAATTTGGTTCTCATTTGATAGCTGGACTTATTGTCAAAGGTGGCGTAGCGAAAACGCGAAAAAACTAGAATATCTCAAGAACGGCTAGTCCTAGAGTAATGGGGTTAGTCTTATTCTTTTTGTTGTCAAAAATCACATATAAAATAGGAATTTAATTGATATAATTGAGCACACGTAGTCTTTTATTTTTATATATAACGAATTTTGCTGGCCATTTCGCAAAAATAGCCCGTTCCTTTTTCCCGAATCGTAGTAGAATAACCTACAAATGATTTATATACAAAATTTTGTTAAATTTGGTATATAAATCCCTTGTAGGTTATTGAAATATTATACTCCAAATTTTGTTAAATTTGGTTCATTAGTTTTTAGCTAGAGTGGATAAAGGCAATTTCTGCGGCCATTTCGCAAAGAAGGCAGATTCTTTTATTACGAATCGTTCTATAATCTAATGAACATCAGGATTTCCCACAAAAAACATACCTACCAAATTGTATGAAATTCGGTCCATTAGTTTTTCAATTAGAGTGGATGTAATATCCACACAGACACACAGAAACATACACAGATACACCCTTACACACACAGACGTCTTCCTAAAAGTAGTTTTTTCGTGTTCTAGAAGTCCCAAAACGTGTAGATCCTTTGAAAATTCGAGTTCCGATCTTCGGCACGATTCCAATACTTTGAGTACATACACATACACATATATATTATCTGTGTATTATCTGTGTATCTAAATTCCGTGCCTATGCAATTACAATAGTTGTGATTTTAAATGATCCCTAAACTTTTATTATTTCTTCAAGGAAGCCTAATTTTAACATATGCAGAATGCAAATATCTCAAGCGATTGTAAGATGAATTACATAAGAATTGCTGAATTTTTTTCACACAAAATTATTTAGCTCTGGAGTCTGGAATACAAGTTATATGAATGAAATATTCATTGATTTTGCATAAAGAATCAGATGATTTATATTTCGATACAGTTTTAAATATTTAAGTATAATAAATTACTGTAGTACTGTGATAATGTAAAAGATATTACCACTGAATGAATCACATTTTAGAAATTTTTAAATGAAATTACATTTCAGTTGGAAAGTGTTTCATAATCAATGCTTATGCATGATTGATCTTTCTTGTTTTTTCATTATTTTGTCGATTTTTGCTGATTGACCTTATAACTTAATGGATGTGCAACACAAATGTACGTTACCACTTTAGGCCTATTAGTCTAAATATTTTAAGATGCTGAAATTATTTGTCATATGAGACGCAAATTATATAAAAGTATTTAAAAAAATAAGCATCAAGTTGTTTGAAAATTTAACTTAGGTATTTATCTGTGTTCTATGTAGAGTTTTATTCCATTGTTCTATTTTATGATTGCATTTTTATGTAGTAGGGGAAAATGGGTAGGGGAACATTAACTTTTTTTTTTTAAAGTGATTTTAATTTTCCTGTAATATAGGAACTTTTAAGCTTTTTAAAGAATTTTTTTCAATCTGGCAGATTGGGTGTCGTTTGACCACTTTTGGGGCTTATTTTTACCAAATGATATTCAAAGATTATTATACTTTCGGGTGGGCCGGAAATCCCTCCCAATTGCCAAATAATGTTCAGTTAACCAACAGAGGCTTACAGTTTTTTAACACTTTACAACAAAGTTGAAAAGTGTTTATGACTTTGTTTATTCTGTCTGTCTGTCTGTCTGTCTGCCTGTCCGTTAGCACGATAACTGCCGTAAAAATGACTTAATCAAAATGAAATTTTAGTATGTTGTTCAGACGGTCTGTAGGACCTATGGGAATATCAGTGAATAACATCCCCCAATTAGTTCTGGATTGAACCCGGGTTGAAAAAATGAAATACATTGAGCCCTATGGGACCTAATTTTTCAAACATTTTTTAAGCGGATTTAAAATTCACAAATTGCTTCGAAAATTTTAAATAATATTCAAATTGTTCCATAAAATATATAAAAAAAAAATTCAGCGAAATATATTCAGTAGTTTTTTAAATAAAAATTAAAATAATAATTACACCTCTTATATGAAGCGATCATGATATGAAAAGGTCACGTGACCCACTTCAAAATGATATATGGCATCCACCTTGTCTCAAAATCGTGATTTTTAAAGTTCTTTTTAATTCATATTGAGTGTTGTATCCGTCCTAAAACCACTTTATTTTTGCTTAAGTTCTGTGCATCTACATACTGAAACAACGTAATTACGATATATTTGAGTTTAAATGATCATCCAAATTTGATTATTTCTACAACGACGCCTATTTTTCACTTATGTAAAATGTAAACAGCAAAATATGTAGAATGAGTTGTATTAGAATTGCTGTATTTCTTTAACACAAAATTATTTGGCGCATGGAGTCTGCATAGCTGATATGAATGAAATATTCATTGATTTTACAAAGAGAAGGACGATTTTTTTCGATGAAGTTTTAAGCATAGAGTTTAATTACTTGTAGCTCCATGGTCTTAATGTTTAAATAAAATAAATTATTATAGTATTGTGATGAATGAAATGAATGGGAAATTGTTTATGAATGAAATGCTGCTTTTATAGAGAGAGCCAGGCGTGTTATTTTTTTATGACGTCATTTGAATGAATGTCAGTTGTTTTCGATGAAGTTTTCAAATATAATAAATTACCGTAGTATTATGATAATTCTAAAATTATTACCGAAGAATGTATCGCATTTTAGAGATGTTTAAACCAGGTAATTTATATTTCAATGCCTTCATTTGAATGAAGTTCATTTTTTTCTATGAAGGTTTAAGTTTTCAAATATAATAAATTAATGTAGTATTGTGATAAGTTTTAAAATATTACCGAGGAATGTATTGCATTTTAGACATGTTTAAATAAAATTGCATTGAAGTTGGAAAATGTTTCATAACTAATGCTTTAAGCATGATTGATCTTTCTTGTTTCTTATGCTCCTGTAGTGTCGAGTTAGGTTTGACGGAAATATACACGATTTTTCAAATCACCGAAAATAGTAATATTTGCCTTACTGAAAACAGAATAAAACGTGTAAGGAAATGAAGAATGTTATTTCCCCGTAACCTTTTGTCGACAAGGAATAAACAACTGGTCATTTATTCTCTGGACGTCAAACTATTTTTTTTTCTAAATCTGTATCTTTTGAAATTTTCCGTTTGTCCTTGCAAAAGACAACACTACTAGATGCCAAGAAAAACCTTTACCAAAGTGAAACCATACTCTTCAGTCAAGTTAATCGATGAAGGCAGGAAATATGGGGGTAGGTTTTTCCCTTTCCTCGAAATCGATGCCTTCCCAACTAGTTTACGGAAGTTGCATCTTTTGAAAAATTGCGTGTAGTTCTATTATTATTCCTCCTGTCGACCCCGTTCGGATAAAAAAGAGAAATATCATTTATACAAGTGCCCCCCTATCTGTGGTACCCCTAGGAAGGTTTCAAAGGGTTTTTATAAGATTCCACTTTCTTATGCATTCATATTTTTATACAGGTGGTGCCCCCACAAAAAATATGTATACACACTTTGAATCGTTATATATTTAGTATTTATTATGGAAAATCAAAGATTAAAACTCCGCATTAAAAAATACAGATGTAGAATTTTTTTTTGGTTATCGAATGCGCTGAAATGGATGGCCGTTCTAGTCCAGGCACTGTGGTGTTAACATGGAATAATGGAATTTCAAACAATGGTTTGGTATTTGCAGTGGCGGCTCGTGAGCGACATGTAAAGAAGGGCGCTCATCTATGTATTTATGTCTATGCATGTGTGTGTGTCAACATATCCTCTGGTTGTAATGGTCCTAAATGTTGATTAAGGAGATCTTTCTTGATATTTGAACAAAATTAAAATGTATAAGTAAATAAAATGCAACATATACTTTAAAGCATTTGCAAGCATGTTACTGAAAGTTTCAGGGGAATCAGCTGTCCTTAATGGGGAGAGTAAATGTTCCTGATAATTATGATAAATATATACATATAAAAATACAAAAATAACTCTTCGGCAGACGATAATTAGCTGAATATTTCAGAAATGAAGCTGGAATTTTCATGGAAGCCTGTAATTGCGGCTTTTCTGATAGTTTGCCGAAATGATCAACAAAGTAGCTGAAAAAAAATGAGCAAAGGTTGCAGAATGTTTTACAGTGAACGAAAGGTCCCTGAATATATGTTATGTCTGTAGATAGTAAAGTGCTCATTGTTCGATCGAATAAGTGTGGTTGCAAAGTCCTTTACTGAGAATTGAAGAAGTTAGGAACAAGAACTCGGCAACAAAAAGCGAGATAAATAAAAAATATTAATGACAAAGCTATTGAACATTGACTGATGACTAGGAATCGAATCTAAATCGGTCGCAGAAATCATTTATTTCACACCATACTACTCCTTCCCAGTCGTCCAAATAGATACTCTAAGTCCTCTGGACGAGTCGGACGGCCTGGGGCTTTCACACCATATTGCTATTGGCGAATGGCTGTGCTATTCTAGAATGATACAATTAAACAACACTTATATGCAATGGAATCGGATGTACAGCATGGTCAAAGTGCCCTTCGTCAGCAACAATGCACATTTGAATTCGAGAAAGAAAATCATGGTGCACTTCACCAAATATCGAAGGTGTCATCGTGTTATAGGCCTTGATGATACATCCGACATTTTAACGTTTATTTATTGTCTTCCATATACGCGTTTCTCTGATGTCGATTTCTACTAATTAGACAATACCACTTTCTAATAAGCTTTCTTCGTCTATCTCATTTTGTTGTCGAGTGCGTTATCCTAAATTTTTAAATTCTCCGCTGGTGGGCGGTGAATCACTTTTATTCGATCGGAAATGAATTTTTTGAACATTCGAATTTTATTTTTGATATGATATATGTTTTTGTTATATTTAGTGTAGTAACCGTATGCATGATATTTTTTCTTTTTAGAATTTGAATATGTTGTAAGACGCACCTCTCGTAAGAAATTACTTGCTTGGTGACGTCAGGCACGTGAAGAGTATTTAACAACAGGCTTTGCTTCCGTCTCTCTCTCTCTCTTTCTTTTTGACGCACGTAACCAGCTGGTTGGTTATTACGCCAAGCTCGTGTGTTATGAAATTCATTATATGTATCTAGCCAGGGGCTTACCTTCTTTTGATCTTGTATATTTTAAATGTGTTAAGTTTGTATATAAAAGTTAAGTTTTAACTGAGTGGTGTCTTCTTCTAAAATTGTACGAATTGCATAGGTGATCTCTACCACATCGGCGTGGCTAATGGTGTTATTACAATTTGGCTAATGGTGTTATTAGGAAATGTGCTTTACCAATTGGGATACCAGGGGCTCAGTAAAAGCACTGCCATGGATCTTGTGTCTGGCTTGGAGTGGAGTTTTAAAAAGCAGCCTTCAAAAATAGGACAAATTGTTCAATGCAAAAAGTGTGGCGAGGTAGCTATAAAGTTGGAATCACGCCCTACATATGCATTTAACTCCGTTGAATCTTTCTTGAGTTATAAGATGTAATGTGAGATAGAAATAGGTTTTTAATTCAAATCATTCTTTGGGGCAACTTAAGTTTCATTCTCTTCCTCTTTGCCATAGATTTCTGTTTTATGGGTTTATTCTGGCCTTGCTCCAGACAAATGGATTAAGTAGCAACACAGAACACAACAAATAAAAACAAAATATGTTAATGCAAATATCGCAATTTGACAGAAACTGCTAGACAATCAATCCAACTTTCTTCAAGCCTGAAATGTTTTAACAACAAAATTGTAACAGCAATGTTGTTAATAACAAAATAAAATAATTCCCGGAAGATGATTCCGGTTGATCCTGAATCTCCATTTCAATAATAATTTAATTAACCGAGTTTCAACAATCGCTTTTTAATGAGTTATATAAGCTAAAAATAATTAACTGTATGTGGTTAAATAAAACGGCACGAGTTCATTTAACAATTCATTTTATTACATTGCTAAAATCAATGAGACCTTAACTATTAGAGAGAACATTGCGTGATATTTAAGCGACTAATTATTTTTGAACTGTTTTTTGTTGATTCGTTTAAGATCGCGCACCATTTTTCTTAAATCCGATTTAATCTGGATCGGTAAATGTGACATCTTGGAAATATCTGGTGAGACTAGAAAACGATTATTGCTTTCGAAATGTTAAAGTGCTCACATTGAAAATGGGAATTTATAAGTACACCGTGAAGCAACTTTTTATTCTAATTTTTGCATGTTTGTAACAGGGGATGTAGCGGATACAGGGCTGATACACCACCTAAATAGTAAAAAAGGTCGCGTTTCTGAAAATTACGAGTCCCAAATATTAGGCATATACATCATTATGGTGATTTTATGGAGTACAAGTCTCTTTGTAAATGCTTGCCATAATGTTTATGTTGTTATATTTACGTATTACCATCTTTCTCAAACAAAAAAATTTCTCAAACATATTTCGAACGTCTGAAATGAACACAAATGTAATTTTTACTGCACAAGTTCTTAAAAATCCTTAATTTTACAAATTTTTGTTTACTTAACATACATTCATCTAACTAAACACTGACATTTCCAAGAAGTTATTCATAATGCAAATCAATTTAAATATAACAACTATGCAATAATGAAAGTCACCTAGATATCAGTACCGATAAAAAATATGATGTGAGCAGTACATGACTTCTTTCAATATAAAATAATGATGAACAAGACTCGCACACACACATACATCACCCCAAAAACGTTCGATCCGAGTTCAATGATGCTTAAAACGTTCTCTTCTGCCGAAAGCTCAAATTCGAAATTAATAATACTTTTAATAAAATTATACTTCAAATTATACTTTTAATAAAATAATTTTCAAGCGATACTTTTAAATAGTTTAAATTAAAAATTTTTAGCCTTATAATAAAAAATTCAGGAGAAATAACAACATCATTACAGCTTTTGTGTGTTTTATTAACACACAAAAAAGTAAAATATATATATAAATATGTACGGTCGGGGGGGGGGGGGGGGATGATCTGTCCAAAATATTTTGCGATCTCATCAGTACTGAAATGTACAACCTGTGAAAAAGTTTTCTTGAATTTTTAGGGATTATTTGTAAGATTTGTTCTTGGCCAAATTTATTCTTGTATGTTTATAATTGCGTAAAATATGTGACGTTTTATTACAGATTGAAAAATGTTTATTACATATTCCTATACATAAATAATGCTGCAAAATATCGTTCCAGGCACCTTCACGGGCCTTTGTGGGTCGCGAGGCTCTGATACCATGGGCCCCACTAAATCCCCTCCTTTACGGGGGAAAAGTACATTTTTTTTTTCTTTTTCAACATCTCAGTTCAGTTCTGGTTATACTCGTAGCATGTATTAAGGATTTTTTTTTCTATTTATAAGGAAGAAACTGGAACGAAGAGAACCTCTTCATTTTTATCATCGATCAAAGCATGAACGGAAACAGGGCGTAGGGCGGTGGGGCGGCGATCTGTATTCGAAATACCCCCTCCTCTTATTTACGGCAGTTGAATCTTTTGCAGGGACCTGCACGAAGTCGTTTGTCTCCCCGCTCTGACCTCGATTGCAGACAGAGCGTTTTCTTCAGTGGCGTCGACGACTCCTCTTCGGCAGCATTTATTCGGGGGTGGGCCTCATGTTTGTTTATTTTGTGGAGAGTAGAGTAGCGAACCTCCTCTCTTCCGCAAAAGTTGTAAGTAAAATGTAGTATCGACCCCTCACCCTCCTCCTGCTTTTGAAAATAGAGTCCTCATTGTTTTGTGAGACATGTTCCATAATTGTAGATCTGATTCTATCGTCCTAGATCTGATTATGATCTGATTCTATCGTCCTAGATCTGATTATGATCTGATTCTAAACCAATGTTTCTGAAAGTATGGTCCGCGGTCCACCTGCTTTTGCACTTGGTGGATCGCGGACTAATGTTTCTGAAAGTGTGGTCCGCGATCCATTGTTTTTGCACTTGTTGGGCCGCTGACCAATGTTTCTGAAAGTGTGTTTAGCGGTCCAATATTTTTGCACTTGGTGGGCCAGGCAGTACTCTGTAAGTGCTCTATTACGGTCAGTCAAAGTTAAATAAATCTCATGTAAATGTTCTGCCCAGTGTTTCTTTCAGGCATACCACCGGGAGGGGGAAGAAGCCCTTCGTAAACGTGTATTTGTCCCGTGCCCTCCGCAAACATTTTATGTTAACCTAGTTACTTTCCCTATATACATAATGTATAAGGAAAGTATTGTGACGGGGTCGAAAATTCGAATTCGAGTTTTCGACGGGAGAGCACGTTTCAAGCATCCCTGATCACGAATCAAACATTTTTGAAGTTGTGTGTGTGTGTGTGTGTGTCAGTGAGTCTGTGGAGACGATAACTGACGAACGAATGGACCGATTCGAACCAAATTTGGTACAAAAATCACAATCCATAAACACTGGAAGTCTATTGTTTTATACGCAATCGAATGTTCAGAACCCCCTTAAATTTTCTTGAAATTTTAGACGTTTAAGACCTGCAATCAGGAGAATGTGAAGCTGCGCACATTTCTTCCTTAATAAAATATGTTAGGGACACCAACCAACCAACCATCAGGAGGATGTGAGGGAATCGGTTGTGTGTGACACCACATTTGCAAAAACCGTTTAAAGGAGTGAGGGTCCTAAAGCTAGTATTACATTGTCATTGCAGATAACCGCATCTACGGACCGGTTTTGCGCTTTTCAGCATGGAATAGCCGATATAATGGACAAAAATAAACCGTTCGTTTCAAAAATTAGGCCGAACACATGGGAATCAAACACTCCAAAATACACCATTTTGCGTTGTGAAGCTGGATTTTGGACTCATTTTAATCCATCTTACAGCAATGGATATTATACTTTTGCGTTGTCACGTGTTAAAAGAACGCTCGCCGGGGAAAGAAAACTTTGCCCGTTGTTGGCGATGAATGGCCGATTTGAATTCTTTGAAACAGTTTCAAAATTTAATTTAAAAAAATCAAATTAAAAATTTGGAAAAGGTCTTCGAAGTGCATCAGGTCAGGTATAGGTATTACTATGTACAAAACATCAGACTTGTAAGTGCGATAGATATCGCTCGGATAGACAAACAGACATAAACCTTGCGGGGCACCTGATACTTGTAAGTATAAGTGATTTCCCTGATATATATATATATATATAACTATTATTAAATGAAACAAAGTGGAGCAGTTTGGGATAATTATTTATTTTAATATGGTCAGCATGAACAGCAACAAATGCATTGTAAATTGATAAAGTGATATTATAAAGATCTTGAATATTAATATTATTAAAGAGATCTTTAAAATCAAGGGTTTATGTAAACCAACAATATTATCAATTAAATGCAATTTGTCAATTAAAACTTTACTATTATCTTTACCTTTATTATTATAGACTTCAAACTGAGAAAGAAGCGACTTTTAGAGACCCTTAAATAATAGACAAATAACAACAAGAAAGATCAGTCATGCATAATGCATTGATTATGAAACACTTTCCAACTGAAATGCAATTTTATTTAAACATCTCTAAAATGCGATACATTTAGCGGTGATATTTTAAAAATTATCACAGTACAGTAATTTATTTTACTTGGAAACTTAAAGCTTCATCAGAAAAGGCAATGCCATAAAATCGCCTGCTTCTTAATATAAAATCAATGAATATTTCATTTATATCACTTTTATTCCAGACGAGCTAAATAATTTTGCGTGAAAAAAATTCAGCAATTCTTATACAACTCATCTTACATTCACTTGTTTACATTCTGCATCCATTAAAATTAGGCTTCCTTGTAGAAATAATTAAAGTTTGATGATCATTTAAACTAAAAAATATTGTAATTGCTTTGGCGCGGAATATAGATGCACAGAAAATACGCAAAAATGAAGCGGTTTTAGGACGGATGCAACACTAAATATAAATTTAAAAGAACTTTAAAAATCACGATTTTTACATTGGAAAAAAAAAGGTGGATGCCATGTTTTATTTTGAAGTGAGTCACGTGATTTCTTCATATAATATGGGTGTAATTATTATTTTTATTTAAAAAACTACCGAACATATTTTGCTGACATTTTTTTTAATATAATTTATGGAATAATTTGAATATTTCCTAAAATTTTCGAAGCGATTTGTGAATTTTAACTTCGCTTAAATGTTTGAAAAATTAGGTCCCATAGGGTTCAATGTATTTCACTTTTTCGACTTGGTTTCAATCCAAAACTAATTGGGTGATAATTATTCATTTACATTCCCATATGTCTCACAAAGCGTCTCAACAACATACTAAAATTTTATTTTCATAAAGTAATTTTTACGGCAGGTATCGTGTGAACGGTCAGACAGACAAGCAGAATGGACAAGCAGAATGAAGTCCTAAATACTTTTCAACTATGTTGGAAAATATTAAAAAAGACTACTAGCTCATTCATTATATTAACTTCTTTGAATCATAGCGCCTATGCATTTTTATTCCTTTCTTATCCTACTGCATAACGTATTATTTTCCCGAATATTTTGATTTTGGATAGATAAATACGTTTTAAAGTTTCCGGAACTCATTTCGATTATCATTTTTACGTTGGTCATCAGACAAACCAGCATGTTTTGCTGAACATGCACTGCCATTGCTAGAGTACGCATTCTACCAATAAAATGTTTTGAAGCGATTGCTGCCTACTACAATCATGGGATGCAGCTGCATGTTGCCGGGGCAGAGCGAAGCGAGGCGTTCTTTAGGGGTTGGTGAGCGATAACGAGCAAGGGGCGGTAGCCCCCTTGATGTTGTATTAACATGATTGCTCGGGAATCATCACTGTCCAGTTTGAGAGAGCAAAAATGGGTGTATTCTTATTCAATCTTGTGTTCTTTACGAATCCTCTGCTCGTATTTACAGAATCACCATAATAGGCTCTTGCCTATTAAATTTTCACCCACTTCCTCTTTCTTTGAGAAAGTATTATGCTCCCCAATGTGTAAAATCTATACTAGATGAAATGGAAATGCTAATTGGCGAACTCGCTTTATAAATGAATAGTCTTTTCTTCTCCTATGCTATTGTTTTCGCGAAATTCGTACCATCTACTAGAAAATTGCAAAGAGATCGTTGAGTTCGATTGCCTCCTCATTGGATTCCAGCGAACGGCTTCTATTGAAACGGAATTCCCTTTTCTTCCGTTTTGTATTTGCGTAATTCGATCCAATTTTTCTCATTTTTTCCCCTATGTGACTTTTCAATAATTTATTTTCCTGATTTATCAGAAACTGAAAATGGTAGGATGAAATAAATGGGGCTCTCTTTACTCTATATTTTGTTCATAAAGATATATTTTTTTTGTTCTGTATTATGATTATGCCTTTGGAATTAATGGGCACGCAAATATCGCACTTTTAAAAGTTTGAGTCGAAATTTTACCGTTTCCGTATAACGAGAGTTTATTAAATATTTTATTTTATCTGGTTCATGCATTCATATTCCATAGCGTTTTGTTTACAATCTGAACGCTATGGATGTTAGCAAAATGAAAGCTAGTGATACAATCATTATCAGTAGCTTTTCATACTGATAATGATTGTGATATCTTTTTCAAATTTTCCTTCCTTTTTGTTTTCCTTGAAACCACTTGTGCGAAACCTGAACCGGTGTGTTTTTCGGACGATTCCATAGTTTGATATAGCTAAAATTTCCTCAGAACTGATTATGTTTATGGAATCATCGGAGAATTTCATTAGCTAATTACAATGAAAGCTTGTGCGATATGCATTCGTATTCCATAGATGATGCATTTATATTCTATAGCGGTGATGCATTCATATTCCATAGCGTTTAGTTTACAATCTGAGCGCTATGGATGTTAGCAAAATGCAAGCTAGTGATACAATCATTATCAGTAGCTTTTCATACTGATAATGATTGTGATATCTTTTTCAAATTTTCCTTCCATTTTGTTTTCCTTGTGCAAAACCTGAACTGGTGTGTTTTTCGGACGATTCCATAGTTTGATATCGCAAAAATTTCCTCAGAATTGTTTATGTTTATGGAATCATCGGAGATTTTCATTAGCTAATTATAATGAAAGCTTGTGTGATATGCATTCATATTCCATAGATGCATTCATATTCCATAGCGTTGATGCATTCATATTCCATAGCGTTTAGTTTACAATTTGATGGCTATGGATGTTAGCAAAATGCATCAAGCTAGTGATACAATCATTATCAGTAGCTTTTTATACGGATAACGATTGTGATATCTTTATCAAATTTTCCTTCCTTTTTGTTTTCCTTGTGTGAAACCTGAACCGGTGTGTTTTTCGGACGATTCCATAGTTTGATATCGTTAAATTTTCCCCAGAATTGTTTATGCTTATGGAATCATCGGAGAATTTCATTAGCAAATGATAATGAAGGCTTGTGCGATAGCTTTAGAATGAGATCTCTGTTGTCTTTGCAGAAACAAAAAGTTTTCATAATTGGTATTCCTTTACAATGTAACTCGGTTATGATTCTCGATTTCGTTGAAACGAGATTGAAACGAGTTCATGCCATGACGCAGGTTGAATATTGCAAATGATATAAAAATCGTCTGCTAATAAATATTTTCTACCTGCAATTGAAAGTATTGAAGTAATAATAAAAAATTTAAATAGGCAAAAATGGTTGTTTTAAAATGTTCCATTTATTTAAATGATATATAAATAAAGTAGATTGAAGTATTCTATTAACTTAAAACATGAATATTTTTTGGTAAGCATACTTTGACATATGTATTAACCTATTAATTTTCTATTATAAATTTTTATTCCAGTTGTTATTATTTAACAATGAGAAAGAATCGAAATTAGCTCATTTTCATATTTTTGTAATATGTATTGCAGAAAAGATTAAGTAGAAATAATGTGATTATTAAGAAGTGATTAGTAAGAACTGATGATCGTGTTTGGGGTAAATTTTTTGTTTACCGTTGACAAAATTATTTTTGAATATTTTCAAGAAGATTGAAATTGATTTAAAATTATAGTTTATAGTTTTATTAATATAACGAGTTCGAATATGTCTTTTCGTGAGTGTGCAGAGTATTAGACAGCATGTCCTGAGGTCGAAACGAAACCACGATCGAAGAAAATGTTTTGTTCGAAGAATTTTACATCTATTTTAAATTGAATGGGGTCCACAGAGCAAAACATTGTTTTAAAACAAGAAGTTTGCTCTTTGAGTTAAAACATATATCTGACGAAGACTTCCGTCCAAATGTTCGATGCAAGTGTTTTAAAGAGAATAAATTAAATTTGAGTAGCATTTTGACAAAAATTTGTTTTCATTTTCTATTTTGTTTTGTCTGTTCGTCATGTCCTCAACATCGAACGTGCGTTCGAGAAACATTTTGTTTCGATCTGTAAACACGCGGTCTTGAGCTTATTTCTGTATTTCTTTTTTTGAGATAAGACAAATGACATTTTATAACACAATCTTTAATAGCTTTCACAGTATAACATTTAAGAATTATACTTATAAGTTTAGAGCTAAACAAATCTATGGAGTTGTTTCTAAAAAAATCATATGAGTTCAACCGATAGTGTCGGCAGAAAAAAATGGGGGGGGGGGGGGGGGCAAATATTTTGCTTCCCATTTCACGAAATATCATATCTCTGAACTGTATTTTGATAGGATCTTGGGGGGGGGAGATATGACTCCCCCCTCGTCGCTGAGTTCAAATAATTGAGCATGGAGAGAATAATTGACTAAATGTTTACAATATTAGACTTAATTTTGGATGAATAAAAAAGCTGGAGACAAAAGCTGGAGATCAAACTCGGGCTTTATGGATTTTCCCCAGATATTTTACATAACCCTGTAAATGCCAACGGCCGTACCGTGCTGAAAACACCGGTTCTCGTTAGATCACCGAAGTCAAGCAGCATCGGGCGCGGTTAGTACTTGGTGGGTGACCACCTCGGAACGCCGCGTGCTGTTGGCCATCTCGGATGCGGTATCCCCGTGGTTTGCGCGCTAGATTTGCACGCTGCCACATATGCCGCCGTGTTCATGCGGAGTACGATCACGTTAAACATGTGGGTCCGTAAGTCCTTCCGAGAGGTTGGTGGTAGGGGAAGGAGGGTACGGTCCCTGTGGATGCCTCCCCCACTGGGTTCCGGTCTAAATTGGGTGGCACTTCCCGGCCGTCCATACAGTTACCTTACACCTTTCTGGTAGGTCGGACGGTCTGGGTCATCAACATCAACATAACCCTGTAAGGAATGACAAGAATTACCCTACATATTCCACTCCTTCCGAAATAATGCTGGGGCGTCTTTAATCCTTCCTGTCGATACCACACTTATTATGAATTCTCATTCCAAGCATCTCAACACCACTGTTGTCTACCTGGATATCCAGAAAGCCTTTGATAAGGTATGGATATCTGGGCTCCTCTTTAAACTAATTGCTCTTCATTTTCCTGCTCACCTTATTAAAATCCTTCACTCTTACCTAACGGGGCGTAGCTTCATGGTAAGAGTTTCTACTTCTCTCTCCTCTCCCAGGAATATTCTCAGCGGGGCCCCACAGGGTTCCCTTGTGGACCCCAAATTGTTCAACCTATACATTAATGATCTTCCACGTCTCCCCGGTGTCACCTTAGGCTTATACGCCGATGACACAGCCCTGCTTGCCCAACATAAACAAACACAAGTCGTGCACGACACCCTGCAAACTTACCTTGATTCCATGACGCAATGGTTAACTAACTGGCGCATCAAGGTCAACGTCAGCAAATGTGCCTCTGTCAGTTTCCCCCCCCCCCCCCGCCCGACCCCCGCCACTAACTTAACTTTGAACAATGAGCCGATTCCCTGGCAAACTAGTTACAAGTACCTTGGAGTGTACTTAGATTCAAATCTTACGTGGAAACTTCACATCTCTGAAATCTGTCGGAAAGTGAAATCTGCACTTGCCCATATGCGCCCTCTTTTGGCTGGAAACAGCCGCCTGTCTACAAAAAATAAGTTATTGCTGTACAAGTCCTGCATACGTCCAATTATGACGTACGGATCTCCAATCTGGGGAACCGCAGCTGAGATTCACCTAAAGAAGCTTCAAGTTGTGCAAAATATTGCACTTCGTACGTTTATTAGGTTTCCGAGTTACGTCCGGCTAGAAGTTCTTCACAGAGATCTTAACATTAGACCCTTTTTAGAACATATTCAAAAACTTGCTCAAAATTTCTTCAAAGATCTCAGTAGAGTAAATAATCCCACGCTAGATAGCATCCCGCGGTACAACCCAGCACATCCGAAGGCGCTCAAGCGCCCCAGGGCACTGCTGTGGCGACGCCCGAAAGATGCATTCTTCCGCCCCAAGCCGGGTCGGCCCATCTAGCATTGTTTTATATCTATTCTACCCCTCTATCGTTTTTCCTTGAACTCTAGTTAACTCCGTGCCCCTCCCTGGCATTTGGGAACTCGCGTGGTATCGACGAACCTTTTTTACTCTGTGATTAGGTGTTTGTTACCCCCCCCCCCCCTCTGTTCTCAAGTTCAAGGCCCTGCGCCCCGGCGCACCTCTATCTCCCCTCTTTCCTCCTTTCTCTCGCTGGGTGCCTGCTTGAGCCCTAGCATTCTCCTCTTTCTGTAAGACTTGGGGAAGGGAAGACCTCGGTCGCCCCCCCCCCCCAAGCGAACTTTAGTTTTTAAACCTCCACTCATGCTTTTCTCTTGTAGTACTTCTTTTTTCCTTTTCGCTCGGAGTTTAAAGGGGGGAATTCTTTCCCCTCCTGGGCATTCCGTAAAACCCCGTCCTTGAGACCTTGAGACTTATTATGAATTCGGACGCTAATTGTAGCGTATTAGATTTAATTGTAATGATAGAAAACAAATCTGCCGAAGCTGGGGATCGAACCAACAATTCAATAAGTAAGGAAGGTCGCGCTTCTGAAAATTATGAGTATAACAAACATAAGGCAAGTCAATCGTTTTACTAGTTTTATAGGGTGCAAGTCTCTCTGTAAATGCTAGCGACGATGCTCATGTTGTTACATTCGTGTATTACCAGGTTTGTTTCTATGTTGTATCAAACTAGAGTCCCTATATATAGATTCTATTTCTTGATATATATAGGAACTCTACATCAAACTAGTGTTTAGTTTCACTGATTTTCTTTTAAAAATGAGTAAGATATTAAACAAATTTTGGACACATGAAATGAAAAGAAATAAAATTTTACCTGCACAAGTTTTTAAATAAATTTACTTTTATGAATTTTTGTTTACTTAACTAAGCACTGAAATTTTCAAGAAACTAACTACAATGCAAATAATTTTAAATATAATGGCTATGCAATAATGGAAGTCATCAATATATTAGTACTAACAAAAAATATTGAATAGTTGCTAGGGAACCTGGCTAAAATAAACGCATAAATAATGAGCAAATATGTATAAAAATGCCACACATCGATTAAAAAAATTAAGAAAAAAAAATCCATATAATTTGCGCCCATTTTGATGAACTTATCATGTTCATTAAATGACCCATAAGGAATGTGAATAAGAATTTGAATGAGGAATATTAAAAAGCAATATATATCATAAGATGAGCATTTTTTCCTTGGGATTTCCGGGGACGTGGTATCTTTTGTTAGGAGGGGCCCTCCACTTTTTCTGGTAGGAGAAGAGTGTTGGAATCTTTATAGTTTTGATTTTGTATAAATTTTTTCATTTTCTAACACAGTAAACAAACGTAGTAAATAGACATATAGACAAGTGCTTAATGCTACAAAAACTATTAAACCCCTTTCATGTCTCGTTCATCACTAATCACAGCTCAGGGCCGAATATTGACATTTCGGGGATACCCAGTACTGTCGTCAGATTAGCAGAATTTGAAATAGTTACATAGAATGCAAAGGTTGCATGATTAAAAAAATGAACGAAGTTTATATTATTCTCTTTAGTGAGAGATTCGAAGCAGGTCAATGGAAAACTATACTGCTGGCCATCCAAAATGCAACACCATGAAGGAAGCATCCAATAAGCATGAAATTTGCACCATACGTAGACCTCGATAGGAAATACAAATGATTAGAATTTTAGCTCATATGCAAATCATGTGCTCCAGTAGCGTCATAACTCTTGCATTATGCATCGCCATACCTGTCCTTCACCTGGCGTTATGGTTTGGGGTGGCATTGGATTTTACTCCCGCATCCTCCTAATACGCATTGCCGGTACACTCAACAGCCACCGCTACATTTCAGAAGTCCAGAAGTTTTGGAGCTTGTTGTCTTACCTTACCTTCAAGGATTGCCTGCGGCCAAGTTTCAACAGAACAATGCGAGACCACACGTGGCACATATCATTCAGCATTTCTTCAGTGCCCACCAAGTTCCACTGCTCCCTTGGCCCGCCAGTTCTCTAGATCTGTCGCTTATTGAACACTTCTGGTCGATGATTGGCAAACGACTGGCCCAGTAAACACCATCAGCTGCTACGACAGATGAAGTTTGGCAACGTGTGGAAGCAGTATGGACTGATATACTCCAAGAACACATCCAAAGTCTCTTTCTTTTAATGCCGAGGCGTGTAGCAGCAGTTATTGTCAGCCATGGCGGCTGCACAAAATACTGATTTCTTCGTGTTCCGCAAGTCGAACGGGGCTGTATTTCAATCAATTCATCCCTGTACTTTATGTTATTTGTCCAATAAATTTGACTTTGATATCTCTTGTCTTTTATGGTGTTGCATTTTGGATGGCCAGCAGTGTAGTTTAACATAATAGCATAACCAACGCCCAATTGCAATTCATTTTGTGAATAAAATTATTTGGATATTGGAATATTGTTTCATAGAATATTTTGTGATAAGTATTCTGAACTGCCGTTAAAACTACAGTTAAGGAGTAATATTGAATAATGAGTATATACTACAGTTAATGAGTTAATCAATTTCTGTAACAGTACCATAAGGCCCACTTAAAATATAGTAAGAAAAACGACCAGTAGTTCAGTGGTCAAAAGCATCGATTATCCAGCTGCAGGTCGGTTGTTCAAAGTTCTCTGAAGCCTTATTAATCTAATCTTATAGGTTAATTGCTGTGGATGTAATTGATGTCTAAATAATACAAAAATTAGAATTTTCGTAGATCTCGACAATTTATGATAGGAGTTTCAATTTACAGAGTGTTACGTCGACCTGAACGCTATCTTCTATAATAATCAAGCATATAAATTAGCAGGGCATATAGATTAGGAACAGCCCTTTTGTCTGAAATCTGAAAGAAATGTGTAAGAAATATGCTATTAGTTGTGCCTAAGCTCATATTGCAACATTACTTATGTTTGTAATGGCAACACCCTTTCTTGTGTTGTCAGAATGGCAACGGCTGGGTGTTGTTTATGTTCGATGTTTATGTAGCCGCGCGTTTGTTTTTTTGTATGTTTGTGTGAGATGTTACGTGATGTATTTCTTTTCGTTTAAATATAGTTATGTTCAATATAGTCGTAATGTTTACTATTTACCATAACATCCACCATCTCTGCTAAAACTAACAGGTTATGGTTGCCCAGGCTGTTGATCTGCGAAACGGTAAGAAGACGTACTTTCGTTTTCGCGAATGCTGAGAATTTTTTTTTGTTCTATGGTAAATTGCATAAGTAGACGCACTTAGAAGTTATTAAATATTACGGATTATAAACAGAACTTTAAAATAAAGAAGCATGGTTGTAATGAATGAAGAATTCAGAATCCCTGAATTATCAAATGATAATTACCATTCTTAGACTATTCGTGCCAGAGCAGTTTTGGTTCAGAAGGGATGCTGGGAAGCCATAGATCCTGGTTTTGGATCCGAAATGACGGCTGACGAAAAGAAAATGAATAATCGAGCATTAACATTTCTGTTTCTTGTTGTTGATGATACGTATTTAGATGATATTGAGATGTGCACTACCGCAAGAGAAGCATGGAATGCGCTTGAGGAAATTCATTCGAAATGCGGATTGTTGCATATTCTACAATTAATGCGGGATTTCTTCAACATAAAATTGAAAAGCAATGAAGGGATGAGAGATTATCTTGGACGTTTAATGGATATTCATCGAAAATTATCCAGCAGTGGTTACGCTTTTAATGATAAAGAAGTTGCATGGGTGATGTTATTGGGTATTGCAAAGACGTATGAAGCCCTAATTCTCAATCTTGAACAAGATGAAGGAAGTCTAACGACTAAGAAGGTGAAGGCTAGACTTTTGATAGAAGAGAAAAGAACAAATCGCCGTGATGAAGAAAAAGAAACTGCTGAAGAAACAGATTGCAAGGCTATGTTTATACAAAAAAGGAATGGAGCTAAATATAAACATTCAAATCAAGTTAAAAACGAAAAAAATACTCTGGGGCATAAAAGTTTATTTCAAAAAGACTATAACAGAGAAGGAAGACGTGTAAAATGTTTTTGTTGCAATAAATTTGGTCATATTGTAAGAAACTGCCTTGAAGACTACAACTGTACAGTAAACAGCTATGATGTAAATAAACAAAATGGGAAACATGAAATAAAGAAAGTTGTACATTCAACATTATCTGCAAAGAATGGAACTGTGGAAAATCCATTAGTTTGGTATCTAGATAGTGGTGCCATAGACCACATGACGTCATACAGAGAAAACTTTTCAAGTTTCAGAAAAATGGATTCAAGCTTTAAAGTTGCCAACAAAGATGAAATTCGAGTTGAAGGTGTGGGGCATGTTGACATTGAATTGTGTGAAGCAAATGGTGGATTACATGCGCACATGGACAATGTTTTATATGTACCTGGTTTAGACGGAAACCTTTAACCTTTTATCAGTTGGTAGAATTGAAGAACTTGGATTTAAAATACAATTTGTAAATAATGAAGCCAGAGTTATCAAGAAAAATGGACAGATTTTGTTGACGGCAAAACGCAGTGGCAGACTTTATGCAGTTGAAGAGCATCGTAAAGTGGCAAAGTTTGCAAAACTCGTTAATAAATCCTTATTGCATCGCCGACTTGGACACCACCATTATAATACCATAAAACAATTAAGAAGTGGAGTACAGTATTGTAAAACGATTGAAGATTCCCAAGAAACGTGTTCTATCTGTATGATGGGAAAAATGAAGAAACGAAGTTTTCCAGAAGGTAATGCTACCAGAGCAAAAGAAGTATTAGAATGAGTCCACTCTGATGTAGGTGGAAAAATAGAACCAACATCAGCTGGTGGATCAAAGTACTTTGTTACTTTTATTGATGACTACTCTCGATATACAGTTGTGTATCCAATGAAGGCAAAAAGCGATGTCCTTAGTAAATTTGATGAATATAGGTGTATGGTTGAAAACTTCCATAAGCACAAGATAGGAACGCTAAGAAGCGACAACGGCGGTGAGTATGATAGCAAAGATTTTAATGACTATCTACTTAAGTATGGAAAACGAAGTAATGTGCTGTGATGTAACAGTTCCCTGTGCTGTGTCCGAAGATGCTGTGAGGTAACAGTTCCCGATACCTCACAGCAAAACGACGTCGCCGAAAGGATGAATCAAACGTTGAATATGACTAGGTGTCTGTTCGAATCAGGATTTAAAAGAACGCTATGGGCTGATGTAGTATGTACAGCAAGTTACATTAGGAACAAGTGCCCCTCCAAATCTATTGACGGAAATGCTTCCGAAGCACTATGGTTTGGAAAAAAAGCCTCACTTGATCCTCTAAGAGTGTACGGTTGCAAGGCATGAAGTGTGGTGAATCGCAGATACAGATACAGTAAATTAGACCCCCAAATCTATAGAGTGTATATTTGTGGGTTATCCAGATGGAGTTAAAGGCTATAAGTTGTGGGACATGAAGCGTAATACTTTCTTTGTCAGCCGGAATGTAATTTTTGAAGAAAATATTTCCCTGCAAATAAAAAAAAACAACAACAAAAAAAAAACGAATTATCTTCAAGACGTAGAAAGCCACAATATCGAAGATACTGCTGTAATTCACATTGAGAATGAAGAAAGTAATGATGCACAGAGTTGGAGTTTTGAAGCTGATGGTGAGGGGGAGATTGATATAACTCCACCAACGAGCATAATAACGAATGAAATTGTAAACGTGGACTCAACAAGTATACAAGATGTAACAAGTATGCAAGATGCAACTCTTACAAACACCCCTGTTAGTGTTCTATCCTTTAACAATACAATGACAGGTGGTCCATCAACATCAAGACGTTCAGAACGGTTGGCGACAAAGAAACCAAAACAAGTGACATGCCACATATGCAATTCTGTCAAACGGCAGGATTCTGTAAAAGATCCAATAACGATAGATGAAGCTCTATCGTCTCCAGAAGCAAATGAATGGGAAATGGCCATTCGAAAAGAGTTAGAAAACTTAAGACGAAATGATACATGGCAAATAGTACCACAACCTGAAGAAAGAAGAATAGTGAAAAGCAAATGGGTTTTCAGAAGGAAGTTTGACAAAAATGGCAAATTAGAAAGGTACAAAGCCAGGCTTGTTGCCCGTGGTTTCACACAAGTAGAAGGAATTGATTTCAATGAGACTTTTTCACCAATTGTGAAGATAAAATCTATTAGGACTTTGCTTGCACTCGCAGTGGAGTGTAGCTGGAAAGTTCATCAGCTGGACATCACAGCAGCTTACCTGAATGGAGTATTAAAAGAGACCATATACATGGAACTACCTACGATGTGCACATATGCGGATGAAAAGAAATATGTCTGCTTGTTAAAGAAGAATCTGTATGGTCTACATCAATCAGGAAGAGAGTGGAATGCTCGCTTGGACTAGTTCTTGAAATCAATCAGACTAATAAGATCAAAAGCAGACCCATGTGTTTATTTCACTAAACAACATGACTTAATTATTGGAGTTTACGTTGACGATCTTATCATTCTTTCAAATGATGACGTAACCATCCAATCATTCAAATCTAAGATAAATGGAGTCTTCGAAGCAAAAGACTTAGGAAAAGTTAACCACATATTACCTATGAAGGCTGAATATCATGACGATAGGACACTCACCCCTAGACCAATCAGCATACGTAACTGAACTGTTGACGACCTTCGCTATGACTGATTGTAAGAGAGCATTTACACCTTTGGACCCTGGAATGAAATTCAGCCGATCATCAAATGACGAAGTAATGATCTCTAAAGACGCACGCAGATATCGACAAGCTATTGGAGGACTTTTATATTTAGCTGGTGGCAAGAGGCCAGACTTAAGCTTTCCTACGACGTACATGAGTCAGTTCAGTAATAGGCCAAGTAAAGAACATTGGATCGGTGTCAAGTATATATTACGATATGTAAAGCAGACAAAAGACTACAGCCTAATATTCAGAAAAACAGAAAGAAATGTGACCGTGTATTGTGATGCTGACTGGGCCATAGACAAAAGTGATAGACGATCCTTCAGTGGTTATGTGGTTCAATTAGTGGGTACAACAATCTCTTGGTGTAGTAAGAAGCAAGGTCAACTGCGCTTTCAACAGTGGAAGCAGAATACATAGCGATGTGTCACACTCCGAAGGAAATTCTTTGGTTGCGAAATTTCCTATATGAAATTGGAGCTGGTGAGTTCATGCCATTGCCCCAACTATACACGTGGACAATCACTGTGCTATCTCCTTAGCAAAAAATCAGGTGACATCAGAGAGAGAAACAAGCACATAGATCTTTGACATTTCTTTCTTCGAGAGAAAGTTGAAGCAAATGAGCTGATTTTTGAGTACATCCCTACAGGAAACAATCTTGCAGATATGTTGACGAAGACACTAGGAAGTAAAAAGATAAACACTCACCTAAATGAAATGGGACTTTTCAGAATAAACGAAACTGTACAAAATGGGCTTATTCAAGGGGGAGTGTAAGAAATATGCTATTAGTTGTGCCTAAGCTCATATTGCAACATTACTTATGTTTGTAATGACAAAACCCATTCTTGTGTTGTCAGAATGGCAACTGCTGGGTGTTGTTTATGTTCGATGTTTATGTAGCCGCGCGTTTGTTTTTTTGTATGTTTGTGTGAGATGTTACGTGATGTATTTCTTTTCGTTTAAATATAGTTCTGTCTAATATAGTCGTAATGTTTACTATTTACCATAACATCCACCATCTCTGCTAAAACTAATAAAGTGAATATAGGGTTTACTTTAAACATGGAAAGAAAAAATATCACTTAAGTAGATCAATGGATAAGGCTTCATCTGGGCAACCAGGGATTGGTAGTTTCGATTTCCCTCGAAAGCAGGAGTTCTTTACATGGAGTTAGAAAGAAGACGATAAAACTCCTACGGAGGAAACGCTCGAAAATGCAATAATGCTTTGAGAATTATCTCTAGGCGTCACCAGTATTAGTAAAGTAGCTGCTATTGTTAGTTGACACAACAGAAAGGCGTAGTATTTAGTATACGTATTTTTGGTTATTTTTAAATTAAGGGTTCTCTAATTAAGAGTATAATTAACCAGTACTTTTTCATAATTATACAATAGCGTATAGAATATATAGGGGTAAAAATAAATTGAAAGGTAAAATAATTTTGAATTCGTAGAATTTTTTATTGTTTCAGTTCTGCTATGCATTGCGCTAATAATTTATTTTTACAAAATCGACAGTTTAAATAAATATTTTAGGCCTTTCGCCAAAGAAATGCATACAATGCAGGACTACTAATTTTATCCCAGCGCCACCTGAATGATTGTTTCAAACGATATTGGCATTTTCTTAATATAAAATTTTAATTCCTTTCTTTTACCTCCATGGTGCTCCACAAGACACTTTTGGAAATCCTTAAAGTCATTTTAGTATTTTCATACCATATTAGATCTAGAGATATTAAATTTGTTGAATATAGCAATATTTTGGAATGTAATCACTATAATACTACAACGAAAGTGTGAATTGATATTATTTAGTTACTTTTTCTTGCCGTAAAATTGCACATAACATGTAAGTATGAATAATATTTATTTGATATGTTCTTGTTTAATCAAAGAAATCCGTTTTATGCAATATTCTTTTATGGCAGAATGCATATTCTTTTAGGCGAGTTTGACTGTAGAAGAAAAAAAATAACTCAAGGGTGGCTAAATTTTTTTTTCGCCCGTTAATAGATTTTGGCACATTTCTTCACTTCACTTTTTATAAAAAAAATGCAATAAAATTTATGCTGGTAAATCTCTATACTATACAGTTGCTGCTAGTGTTTAACGAGCCAGAAAAGTGCTCTCAGATGAGATCAATAATCTTTTTAATTTCACTGTAAAAATAATTTTTAGTGTTTCCCGAATTCGAGTTAAATTATTTTCCCGATAAGAAAGCAACATTAAAAGCTTTAAACATGTTACTTTTAACTAAAGTGTAGAAATAGATTTAGAAAGACATCGCTTAGTATTTTACAGTTATTGATTTATATTTTAATCTTTAGATGCAGGGTATGTTTTGTGATAATTGAAAATTGTTAAGAATTACAAAACAAAGCTTGTAATACAGAATATGTTTTATAGATGTATGTTTTAATTTTAAACATTTGAGTAATTCGCATTTTTTCCCCTAATGTATATCGTTACTACGTATCCAGGTGTGCGTTCTGGATATATGAATGGGCCCAAGCTTTTGGCTAACTAACACATTTATTTACAAGCACAGCGTAAACAGGAACAATATCCAGCTAAACAGCACTTAAATGCTTCTCTAATTTCACAAAATAACCGATACTATTCTCGGAAATGGCGTTTGAAGAACAACGTGCGAATATCAAATTCTGCCAGCGTTTGGGGAAATCGCCGACAGAAACATTGCACCTGCTGCAGCAGTTATTCTTCAAACTGCTGTTCTCAAAATGCCATTTCCGATTTCGACAAACGCGAATGACTACAGTTCACTGACACTCATTGTCTGGAAAAACACCTGCTTCTTCCTTTTCACATCTCGCGTCACATGTGCCTCTACGCCACGGTAAAATAGTTCCCCTCTCCTCCAATCAGGGTTGGAGATATCAGCACAGTCTCCGAACTTTTTGATCTTACCTTGTATATAAATATAAATGATGATAAAGTCGAGTAGATTCTTACACTCTAGAAATTTTGTTCTACCGACAATCATTACTACAACATACCGAACTTGAACCGCATAGTTTCCTCTTTTGATTTTCTCTGCCATATATAATCTACTGTTTTCTTTGCAGAAATTGAAAGCTAAGCGAATAGAATTTTCTCACTGCTGCGTAGTTTAAAAGCAATAGAAAATTCTCCTCTTAAATGTCTTTCCGTTTAGGGTTGATTGATGGCGGCGACCGCAACATAAATGTCCGGCAATAAATGTCGATCCTGATGAAGGCCTGGAATGAAGAGGGACATATTTTGAGGGATCGGCGAGCTATGGAGGAAGGGGTAAAATAGATTTGCATCTATGGAATTTTCCTCAAATGTGTTGATATTAAATGAGATGAAATATCGCGAGTGGGAAAAATTGAGCGAATGAATTATTACTGCATATTTTAGAGGATCAATCCTTTTAAGTTTATATCTGCATATCTATAAAGCAATATTTTAAAACTACTAACTGAACTCGTTACGAAAATTTCGCAACTGGAAGTGATGAGTATTCATTTATCAAACGAAATTTTTATGTACAGCATTCAACGCTCGGTTTCCTTCAGGCCAGAGATGGGCAAATTTACTTACAGGGGGAAAGGGGTAGGCAAATGAAAAAAAAAAGCTAATTTTTTTTTCGTAGCACCAAAGATTTTATTAATTATTTTTCTTCAAAATTCATTTACATATTTTTTTTAAATATTCGGACTACAAAACATTGATAAATAGTATTAAATTGTCTTTAAGTTCATTTAAAAGGATGGGATGTGACCGTGATAATGGGATGATATGATGTAAGGAGTGATAATGAGTGAATGACCGAGATGATGAGATGTGATGAGTGAAATAGCGATTGAGCTTCCAGCATTTTTTCATAATCTGGTTTAAACTGTCAAGAGGTGATTTTCAAGAGAGAAGAAAGGTGCTCATCAGTATATATTAGGGTTACCAGAGATCCCCGATTCCTGGGGACAATCCATGGGTTTGGCATTCCGTCCCCGAACAAAATCCGTCCTCAGAATGTCCCCGGATTTCTTTGAATACCTTTGGATTTACAATTTACATAAGCTATTATGAATTACGGGTTTTGGGGCTATTTTCAGACAAGGTCATTTTTTTTGGGATAGTTTTAGCAAACTTTTAAAAAGCTAGCATTCTTTTTCTTGGAATTTCATTAAATTACCGAATTTTATGCCAACATGACCAATTCCGGCAGCCTTAAACATTGGGATCGTTTTCGCCAATTTTTAGACGGGATTTTTGGCAAAGGCCTGGCAACATTGCCGCTAAGCAGGAAAGCTTTGAGTTAGGTTAGGTTAGGTGTTCGTCGAGTATAGTTTTATTATTTTAGCTATTAGCAGCACACGGTCTCAATTTCTTTCAGTTGGACGTTTATTCGTATATTCAAGTACGATGTCAAATAAACGGAAGTGTGTTGTCAATGAGTTGCTGCTCAAAAAATTTCCTTTTCTTAGACGAGGGGTAAACGACGACTCTATTTTCTGTTCTTTGTGTGAAGTAACTTTCAGTGTAGGAAGTGGCGGAAGATCATCGGTGGTTGAACACGTGGCAACTGAAAGACATAAAAGTTCAGTGATTCGGGAAAGTAGAAATACGAAAGTGTCCACTTATTTCAATAAGATTGTGCTTGATAAAAATGACATGAATATTGCTCTTCAAGAAGAAACTTTCTCTGTTCTTACCTTGAAGCATTACCATGGTTTCAAATCCATGAATTGTACTTCCAGTTTGATAAAGAAATTCAATGAACCGAAATTCACGTGTTCCAGAACAAAAGTTGAGGCGATAGTTAAATCTGTGATTGCACCTTGGGCTATGTCAGAAGCGTTAGAAGAAATTAACGGAGCGTCGATCGTTACTGTACTTTTCGATGCTTCAAATCATGCGCATATCAAATTATTACCAATTCTCGTTCGTTATGTTCATTTGAATCAAAAAAAAAATGTTTTCATTCGGAATAACCTGGTGGAATTTAATGAAATTCGAGGTGAAACTGCTGAAATAATATGCAACACTTCATTTCAAACAATTAAGGAACTGGGACTGGACAATAAGGTTGCAGACGTTTCAGCGGATAACACGAACACTAATTTTGGTGGTTTGAAAAGAAAAGGAACAAACAATGTGCTCACCAAAATGAAGGAAGGATTGTGTAGAAATGTTATTTGGTTAGGGTGTGTTGCACATATGATATATAATTGTGCACATTTTGCAATTAATTTAATTCCGGTTGATATCGAAGGGCTCGTTGTGAAAATGTTTGGCACTACTTTCGTATATTTACCGTGAGGGTAGAACGACTAAAAGAGTTCTACGAGTTTGTGGGACAGAAACACAAGAACATACTTAGTTACAGCAATGTTAGATGGTTGCCACTGCTACCAGCCATCAGAAGAATCTGCGAAATATATGCGTCGTTGAAGTCTTTCTTCTTATCTGAAGAAAAATGCCCAGTTATGTTGAAAAAGTGATTCGATGATTCTTGCACCTTGTTGTGGATGACTTCTGTTTCCTCGGCTTTGCCACTGCTCCATGATGCCATAATTCAAGCTGAAGCAGGGGAAATATCCGCAGTAGAATCTTCGATGATACTAAACATATTGATAGAGAAACTTCAGTCAAGAAAAGAAGAAAAGTTCATCCCGTCCTCAGTAAAGAAACTTCTGCCATCATTTGAAGAAGATGGTTCCTGCACAACTCAAGAATTTTTAAATGTATCCGGAGAATTCTATAGTACAACTATTGACTATTTAACTGTATGGAGTTCCCATTATCAGGATATGAGGTGTATGGAGTGCATCTTGTTTAGAATCCTTCCACAGCGGGACAGTTTTGAAGAGTGTTTTCAGTATTTTTCATCAAAAGTAGGTGGGACTGATATTGATGAGGACAACTTCTTTGATGAAATTTCTTTATTGTAGAAGTATGCAATTGTAGATAGAGTGAATAAGTGGAATGAAGATGGTGCTGATGTGTGTTCAAGATGGAGGGAAATGTTTTCATTCTTTTTAGAGAAAATGGTCTCTTATTCACACATGCAAAAGTTGCTTGAATTGTGTCTCTGCATTCCAGGAAGTAATGCTTCAGTGTAGAGAGTGTTTTCTTCCATGAACATGATGTGGACATCTCAGCGATCTAGACTAAGTGTTGACACTATTAAATCTATGTTAGTTGTCCTGAATAACTTATGTCTATAAACTATAATCTATGTTAGTTGTCCTGTATATCATGCCAGGAATTTTCGACCAAGCTTGAGTCAAGAAGAGATCTCCTCAATAAAGCCCATTCTTCAGAGAAATATAACTAAATTGTGAGTTATAAGAATTTTGTTTTATTTTATTAGCCTTAACCTGTTTACTAATTTTAAATGAACATTAAGAATGATTGAATTATGAACTAGTTTCATAAACAAAATAAATTACAATAGTTCATAAAAAAGTTAATTCATAGAGTTCATTATTGAGGAACCTTTTCATTAAATACGTCTGCAGTGTATTATAAGTGTAAGACGAGGAGTTCAATTTAAGCATGCTTTCTATTCGATATTTTTCTATTGGAAAGTGTCCCCGGATTCACTGAAAAAAATTTGGTAACCTTAGTATATGTCGATTTCTAAAATCACTTTTACTGTGTTTCATGGTTGCAAAATTGAAAACATTTCGCTTGAATAAGAGGTTGCAAACATAGCCATATATTTTTGGGCATGATTTACCAAGATCGGAAATGTTATGGCTTTATAAAAACCCAATTTTGTTGCATATGCAGTATTGAACAAATCAGCGGGCCTTATTTGGCCCGCGGATCGTAGTTTACTATCCTTGTCTTAGGCATTATTTTAATCTTTTAATTTTCAAATGAGATAGCATGTGACACAGTATATCTAAATACAAGCTGTGGTAAATGTAAATCTAGTATATGAAAGATTTCTTTAGTTTAAAAACAATTATTACTGGTAAACAGTCCATTATTAATGGCAAAACAGCCCATTCTTCTTTTGGACTTCGGGTTTATTGGTTATCTTGCACTGACGAAAGAATCCAGCGTATCCTCGAAACAACTGTATGCTGCATTATTTTTGTTTTTTGTGCTTTTATACGTTGCTCAAGTTTTCCTTATCCTTCGCACAAAGTGCATTGTACGTATTGATATACTAAATATTATTTAAAGTGTTATACTATCTATATTTACCTACCAGATTATGCAATACCTTTCATTTTCGTTTCCACCAAATTTGCTTCGGTTCCGACTACCTCATATCATGGAAGCTCTACTGTTGCTGTATTTGAAAAAGTACTTTCTTCACGGTAAGTGTGGCCTTTTCCTTCGACCTAGACCGTCCGACCTACCAGAAAGATATAAGATATCTGTTTGGACGGCCGGGAAGTGCCACCCAATTTAGACCGGAACCCAGTGGGGGAGACATCCACAGGGACCGCATTCTCCTTCCTTTACCACCAACCTCTCGGAAGAACTTGCGGACCCACATGTTTAATGTGATCGCACTCCGCGTAAACACGGTGCAGTTTTGGCAGTGGTGGGAATCGAACCCGGACCATCCGAGTGCAATTCCGCCGCGCTAAAAACTGGGCTGTCGTGTCCCCGCGGTAAGTGTGGCCTTGTAAAGAAAGCAAATATAAGGCATAGAAGAAGTATGTTTAATACACGGATATCCGTGTTTTCATCGCAATAAAAATATTTCCCATCGCTATTGCAATTATTGTTTAAAAAGTTAAAATTTAATAGAGTCGGATGGAGTAAATTAGGTGTATGGGATGAAGTGGTAATAATAAATAAAACGATTTTATAGGATATACATACACTGTAAAACATTCTGAAACCTTTGCTCATTTTCTTTTAGCTACTTTGATGATTTCGGCAAACTATCAGAAAAGCCGCAATTACAGGCATTCATGAAAATTTCAGCTTTATTTCTGAAATATTCAGTTAATTATCGTCTGCCAAAGCTTAGTTTTGTATTTATATATATATACATTATCATAACTATCAGGAACCTTACTCTCCCCATTATGAACAGCGGATTCCCCTGAAAGTTTCAGTAACATGCTTGCTAATGCTTTACAGTGTATGTTGCATTTTATTTACTTATACATTTTAATTTTGCTGAAATGTTAAGATAGGTTTCTTTAATAAAATTTACAGTTTATTAATAAAACTTTTTATAAGCATAAGAATGTCCTTAAATTTGTTTTGAATGTCTCTAGGTTTATTGTTGCAACAAGAGCTTTTCCACCCTGTTTAAATAACATCATATTATTGAAGTTGCTTTAAGTAAATAAGGTTATGCATATATTAGAGAATTATTAGATAGAATCAATAGATAGATAATTATTATAAATAGGGAAATTTTATCCTTCCTTTTCTTACTACTCGCTGAGTTTTGTGTGATGTGGATAAACTGTATTTTGCATAACTATGAAGAAGAGATAGAAGCATCTTGTATGAAAATATTTTGTCAAATACAAGTTCTCGACAGAACTGTAGATTAGCACGATTCAACCGATGGTATTCGATCACAATGTAAATCGGTTGAATCGCAACCACACCGAGACATGGCATAGCTTTCAACGTAGATTTCAAGTATCAAAGGGTCTGGATCGGAAAAAAAAATCAATGTGTTGTTCACAAAATTTGAAAGAACAGGAAACGTTGAAGCTGATTTGACTAAATATGCCTATCAGCG
This sequence comes from Amaurobius ferox, assembly GCA_951213105.1. Classification (NCBI taxonomy): domain Eukaryota; kingdom Metazoa; phylum Arthropoda; class Arachnida; order Araneae; family Amaurobiidae; genus Amaurobius; species Amaurobius ferox. The sequence goes on along the minus strand of OX578143.1, from coordinate 69,734,012 downwards.
CCATCTGTTGGAAAAATTTTCAACTACTTTTTGAAACCACAGTATGTAAATTTTACTGGCTGTCCAATAAACATACACTTTATTCCACTCTTTTGTGTGTAACCGTTTCCGAGGTATTCATTTTAAAAGTTGGAGAGTTCCGTTTTGGGACACCCTGTATATGCACTTAGTTTGTTCTACATTAAGTTTAGTAATCAATGAGTAAGGTACAAGGATAAGGAAAAATAGAGCAACGTAAATAAGTATAAATCACAAAATAATGCAGCATACAGCTGTCCCTTCGTCAGTGCAAGAGAGCACTGAAGAAGGGGATCCAACATATCCTCGAAACAGCTGTATGCTGCATTATTTTGTGATTTGTCCTTATTTACATTGCTCTATTTTTCCTTATGTTTAGTAGTAATTGGACTTCCTAGTACAACCCCTTTTACAAAAGGTTAGATGCTTGCGTGCATCAAAGCCCCCATCATGGATACGAAACAAAACAAAATTGTTAATATAAGTGTAAATATTCCATTCTACGGCTATTGTCTACTACCGTTTTCCTCGCCTTGCGTTCACCGCTGGCGACTCAAACTTCTGTAGTTTCAGCCTATTTAGGTTTTTATAGCCGCAAACCCACTGGGTCGGCTCCTAAGCTCGACATAATAATAATAATAATACTTTGCAAATTTTGTTGCTAAATAAGTTACTGTCTTTAAAATGTATTATCTGCCGGTCGCCATTTTCTATTAAATTTGCGTATGGAGTTGTACCGATAAAATTCATCTCCTGAAGCCAATATCTGGAGACTGATACTGCGTTTTTTTAAAATATCCAACATGCAGTCTTAGTACTTTTGTGGAAAAACGAAGAAAGTTGAGTGCTGTTATGTCATCGTATTGTCTGCGAAAAGGAAAAGGGTATATAATATAAAGGGTATACGTACACTTTATACATGTCAATAAGCAAAAAAAAAATAAACGCTAAATTCATGGTAAAAATATTTGGCTTATGAAAATATTTTTTGGCCAGTAACTTTTCGGCATCTACTGGCCACTTGGCCAGTTACCAAAATTTCTTATCTGCAGTTTTAGTTCACGATATAGAATTTTCAAAATAACAGTCGAGTTAGTGACTTTTATCTAAATTACTCATATTATTTTCATGTTTTACGCGCATAATGTCAACAGTATCAAGTAACATTTTAATTCAAACAATATAAATAATACTGTTTGCTTTTATGGTGTAATAATAATAGATTGTAAAACATGGCATTATTATGGATGAGCGAAGCTAAGTCCATTCTCGATTCTTAATGAAGCGAAATGAACAATTGTCTGAATTTTGTGATCCCTTTTACTCGAAAACTACAATAGGTTGCACACCAGTGCACATGTTTTATAGTGAAAAATATATATATCGAACTCCCTAAATCAATAATGGGTCAAAAAAGTTTTTGTTTTTCAAGATGATGTTATAAATAAAATTTAACTGTTAAGATAAATAAATGCCGACATCTAAATTAGATAAAATAAATATATATATTAAAATTTTAGTAACTCAACTAGCCTAAAAATATTTCTCATTGAATAAACTGTCGTGTAATAACTACTAAGTTTATTACAGATATAGAAACTGTACCCGGCATTGCTACAACAAAGGAAACTTTAGACATTTAAACCAGCTGCAAAGAAGAGTAGGAAAAAGTGGAAGCGTCAAGAAACCAATTTGAACAAACAGGAAAAATTATATTTAAAATATGAAGGAGTTAACTGGCGTGAGCGAACTTCGTCAAAAATAGCGGAAACAATAACTGAAAATCGGAAAAAGGCAGGCAAATAAACGAAAAAAGAAGGAAGACAAGCGAAATGGACAAAAAAAATAACAGAAACTTACAAATGGAAGGAAAAAAGGACAATGATCGGTAACAAAGGAGTTAGAATGATAAACAGCAGTTAAATTTCCAATTCATAAATAGAATTAGGACAAAAATTATCTCTTGATACTTCCGAAACAATGAAAACATGGTTAGAGTCTCAAGAATGCTCAGCAATTTAAGACTTGGATACCTTCTGTTTAGAAACATAACTCATATGTTCCTTAACCTTTTGTTTACGGAGGGGTCAGCACATCAATCCCAAACGAAGAACCTCTCAAAAAGGCAGCCATTTTTTGACATACCCTATCCAAACAGTTCGATCCCCCATTGAAGGTATTGGCGTCCATGGACACCGATGCCCATCCGTGAGCAGAAGGTTAACACGAAATTTAAGAGGCTTTTTTGTTTGATCTATATAGCCAAGACCGCATTCGCAAGGAATGTGATAACACACCTCAACGATTCAAGACAGGAATGAAGATGTCTTCATTCAAGACAGGTCTGAAGAGAATTGAATTTTATTGAGAGGTCTGAATACATACCTAAAATTGAAGCGATAAGGAATATTAATAATCTTATACAGCTAACAGAAGAGTACAAAGGTAAAGCGATAAAATTACGAGGACACAACTCATGCCGTAGTAATATGCAACTTATGCTAAACGCAATTTCCACTCATATTTTGTGCAACTCTTTGTCAGTAATTATGGGATAATGGCCTTTGAAACTAGTAGACCAGTGTTTTTCAAAGTGTGTTCCAAGGAACCCTTGGGGCTCCATGACAGTATTCCATGGGTTCCGCAACAGTATTTTAAGGGTTCCGCGACGTGACAATTTCGTAAAAATTTTAAATATTAACAAAAACGTGTAAAATTTGAATGCATAATTTAGACCACAATGGACTATATTCATGTTGCGGTTAGCAATCAAATTAAATTTTAAAAGAGTTCCGCGACTAAATAAGTTTAAAAACACTTAATAGATTTAATTAATTTATATATATATATATATATATATATATATATATATATATATATATATATATATATATATATATATATATATATATTGTATTTATGAAGGTTTTATTTATTTGTGTAATTTTGCAGCAGTTTTTGAATGATTAATTGATTTAAAGTTGTATTTACCAATACACTAAATATCTGACTGGTAATATCTAATGGCCTAGAAGAGCCATCATTGCTCTATCATCTTTAAAGCTATTTCCTAACATGCTTGTAGCAAAAGAAATGTTTTTTTATTTCATTTAAGCATAGATGGTTCCATAACAATTATTTTGTAACACATTTCATTGATGCATAACAGCTTTAATAGGATCTACAGTGACTTTCCTTCTTTAACTTTATCACATGAAAAATTTATGACGAAAGTTTGAAGTTTTATTACAATTTATTTGCGAAAAGTGCATCAATATACGCTTTTAGCGCAAATTTCAGATAATTAATGTGTGTTTATTTTAAGAAAACTAAGATCGTAATGTACGGGAAATTTTACTTTTACACAAAGCAGCGTATGGCATCATATTTGCTATTTTATGTCAAGCTTTAATTTTTATTGCTAAGCTTTAATATCATTAGAAGGCACAAATAATACGATTATTTCATTATTTTCTGCGCATCTGACTTTAGACATTATGAACTTAGAGTTAAACTGATTTGTTTGCGTGGCTATACTTTTAAACTGGATAATACTGGATTGACAGGCTGAAGGATATAATGAATGCGTATTCTTAAATAAAAATACCACAATAGGTTGTCAAACACATACTATCACTATAAAATTGCTCAAATTTTCTACATACCTAATATATAGTATTTTAGATATATATATATTTCTTCAGATAATATATAGCATTTTGGATTTATATAATTAATTGCTCTATTTATTTAATTTAATTTATTAAAAAATTATTTAGAAGAATATTTTGCATTTTTACATACACTTCCTGTTCCATGAATATAAGGCTATTGAATTGTATGGAGGTCTTATTACTTAATTCTAATCAACTTTTATGGTATTTATATTTTGATGGGTGCTCCATTTAAAGTATCGTATAGGGAAGTGTATTCCAAACTGGAATACATGTACCTCTGGAGGAAAGGGGGGGGGGGTGATAAAATTCAAGTGGTACTTGGCAAATAGTTTAATTTATTATGTTGCCAGGACAAAAATATTTATAATTAAATAAATTTAATTTTTTTTAAAAATTGAATAAATATAAGTCAACTAGTACGAACGGGTGGTGACACATGCAAACGTCTGAATAAGCACCGCTACCTAAATCTTACATAGTAAAATATGATGTCTGTTGGTTGCGTAGCGAAAAATCTCAGCGATTCACAGCTATAAGAAATTCGGTGCAGTGATAATTCAGAACAGGTGCCTAAATATCTAGCCGAGCAGTTCTATCCCCCGTACTGGCAAATAGTAAAAGTAAATATTAAAATCTTTATTATTTATTTATATCGTAAAAATTAGAATTATCTTTTGATTTCAGTCTGGCATGTATTCGCTGAGGTACGTATTCGTTAGTACTTTCTATGGAAATATAATTTTTTAATTATTGTTTGTGTATGTACGTATTTATATTAGATATTACCCAATTTTTATAACATATTCATAAAACAATGTATTAGTCTGCAATCTGCTAATAAAATTGTATTACAGTAAAAGCCCGATATAACTCGGTTACCGGGGGATATACTTCAACCCGAGTTATAGCTCCGCGGTATATCGAACCGTACTGTAACGATGATTGTCTAGTATTCAGGAAATATACTCTTCACCGCGTTATATTCGAATTCGTGAAAGATTGGACAGCGCTGTATCGGGCTTCTACTTTATAAAAAAATTCTTTCAAACTATTCGACGGGGGTACGCCGATGAGATTGAATCTTAGAAGGGGTACTCGATTGTTGTAAGTGTGGGATACACTAGTATAAGGCATAAGCGACTGTAAATCCGCCTCTAGATACACCGTTCTAGAACTTTCTATGTTCTAAATATGTTGCATTACGTTTTAAACTGATAATCTTAAGAGAATTTCATATATTTTTTTTCCTTTGCACCTTCACGTTTCAATTGAACTATTAATTCATTCCTTCTATTTCTTTAAGAATATTTTACAAACTTTTACGGAAACAATGCATTATTTTTCTTTTGTTACACTCAAATGAATAAGTGGAGCATCTCAGAAAAATGGAATGTTTCCATAAATGGAAAAGCGCCAATGTATAAGAATGGAGAACCGATTCCTCCCCCCCCCCCCCCCCCCGTTATGGAAGCGCCACTTTTTGCGCTTGAATGCATGGAACTCTACACTTATGACGTAACTCAGTAAAATCACGTGAGTTGGGCATGACGTCACAGAATGTCTCCAAACGATATGTTTATCGTAAGAATTCTATGTATATTTCTTTTATGGCAGTGGGTTTTTATCTGCATTGTAGCTCATTTTATCTGAAATTTTCTTTTTTGTTTCATACAATATTATTTTCCAGAAAATGTCATACTACAAATGCGTAGTTGTCGATGAAAATCGACTGAGTACTTTATGCGTCAGTTAAACAGTAATAGATATATATTTTAGTAGTATCATATCAATCTTGTTAATCTCATAATGATATTTGGAAAATAATTGTGCATATGGAATAGTAGGATACAAAATAGATAATACCATTATTGATTTTGTAGGGAAATACAACTGGGGGGGTGATATACAAGCACTTTTATTTATAGTCTAATTGATGTAACTTAACATATACATAACATAGAAAAAAAAATATTTTAAAGAACCAGTTTGTTTGAAATTGGTATTTATATATTTATTTGGAGTGGCTTTCCTTGGGACACTGATTTAGAAAACTGCAGTATGTCGAGCAACCAATGGGGTCGATTAAAAGGTTACTTATAGAAAAGAGAAAATTTAGATCGACCAATCAAAGCGTGAAGTTTTAAATGTATTGCTAATCGCCGAGTGGCAACGTAATGAGTTTTGTGCATTATACATAATTTATTAAAATGTGTTGCTCATGTAATGAATTTAATGCATAGCTAAGATGGCTTTATTTATAATTTTATTTATCTTAATATTAGTCATATTTAGAAAAAAAAGTTTAATGTATTAATTTTGGTAATGTTTTATTATTTGTCAATGGCATAAAATATGATTTGGGAAGATATTCGTAATTATATCTACAACTTCTGTCACTTGATTCATTTTTACATAGAATATCCAGACCTTTCAGACACTTTGATTTTAAATACCTTTACGAACAAAAATCTACACTTTTTGACAACGTTTCGAAGCACCTCATAGCAAGCGTCCGATCGAAGTGAAATTTAGAACGTGCAGCTTAGATGAAGAGACAAAGAGATGATTACTATACCAAATTTGTGGGATTCTTTATTTTAGAACAGTTGCTTCATAATGTTAAAGATTAGTACGTTATAAAGCTCACTCTGAACGTGATGCATACCAAGATACGGCCCGGTATGGAGTCAAACAAAACGCTTATGCTATCCTGTGGCAAATTTTGACATGCATTCTACAATTGTTCTTCATTCCAACCATTGTGAAAAAACAACTTAATAAATTTAATATATTTTTAAGTATTTAATGTTTAAGCGGAGTTTTGAGCAATTTTTATACAAATCTGTTTGCAGTGATTAGAAAAATTACTGCAGAGTTTCAATCTTTACACCATCGTGAAGTACAATGCTCGATTTTGTTTTCCAATGCAGACCTTATGGAGAAGCAATGCAACTGTTCAGTTAAAGATCCTTAAGCCCCCTGCCCACGTCACTGAATGCCACTCCATAACGGTCAGGTATTTGTTTTGGTCACATGTTTTCCAGCCTTTACCGGATTGACTGTTCTCTTCTATGTATCCTGACGAAAGATTTCTTGCTTTCAAAACAGGTTAATGCTTTTAAAGAGAAAGTGCACCGTCAAAAGTTTGAAATATATTTTCTAATCTTAACAACTTTTTGTGGCTTAGAAAAATATTGATATCAATTACCTTTTTCTACTTTTATTCTATTGTAAGGTATTTAACAAAATTTTAAATACTAAACTCGTTGTTTTGATGATTACCTTTAGCCGCGTGAATCTCAAAGCACAATTTTCTGTTCTTTTGCGAATGATATTTCGTAAACAAATTACTAAAATCTCTTGAAATTTTTGTGAGAAGAATAATGATGTAATGATGCTTTAAGGGGACGGTGGACGTTGAAATGAGCAAAAATCGACTAAAAAGTTTTTTTTTTAATATATAACATTGTTTTACACATTTAACCTTTTGCTTACGGGTGGCACAGCGTCCATTCCAAACGAAGAACCTCCCCAAAAGGCAGGGATTTGACATACCCTATCCCAAACAGTTCGACCCCCTTTGCAGACATTGGCATCCATGGAAATCGCCGGCAGAAGCATTGCACCTGCTGCAGCAGGTGCAATGCTTCTGCCGTCCATTGCAGCGTCCATTCTAGGAAGCTGTCCCACCCGTAAGCAAAAGGTTAAATGCATTTTTTTCGAAACGGAATTTTCAAAGGTTTTACATTTTTAAAATGCTCCATGAGTCTTAATTTTTGTTTGAGATGCATGAAATTCGGTAAGAAGACACCTTTCATACTTTTTAATGAAACTGGGTATGCATTTTATAATTGAATTTTATAACCCAATTAAATGATGAAAATTAAGTTTTAATGCAGAAAAATATTTTTAAAAAATTAACTTTCTAAGGGATTTAAAAATGAATACCCAAATTTGTTCATAATGTGTTTTTGAGTGATCATAATGTAAAATTAATCAAAAATGTGAACAAATGGCACGCAAGGAGCATTTTCAAATTTTCATTAAAAAAAAATTAAATTAAAAAGAAAAATACAAAATCATAACAAAATTGAAAAAAATTGAATGGTATTTTATATAGTAATGTTAAGAAGAATATTTGTATAAATTTTCATGTTTTTAAGTCAATAAATAAATAAAAAAATTTCAACGTCCACCATCGCCTTAAGTGAGTTATCTTTGTTTTAGCTAGTAAAATGAAAATATTCTTGCTTATATTGTTAAAATAAATAAAGTACAAAATGAAATGTTGAAATTACCTATTTAAAGTACTAAAACTGTAGTTCACAAATTAAGCATTGATGAGATCTTTGTTTTGATGCAATAATTATTTAATTTGAACCATGCTAAAATAGATGATATTGCGCAACATCAAATATAGAAATTTCCAAAATAATAAACACCTTTAATTAACATCAATTTAATTTAAAATATTTAAGTACCTGAATATTTATATTTTACTTTTTTGAAATTTTTTCTACAATTAAATATATAGATTTGAATTTGTCTGAAAATTTCAAATAACTGATTCAGAAAAAAAAATTCAAACTTAAGTCACATGTTGTACTAACAAAGTATTTTAATTTTTCCTAAAGGCTTTTTCTAAAAAGCTTTCAAATGGAATTAAAACGTTACAAGTATGAATATTTAAATGAAGTTTATAGTATTTAAAATAAAGCCTGTTTACAGAATATGTTCAGAGAGAACGTTGAACATTTAATTATATGATACTAAAGGATGTGAACACAACTTTAGCAATAAATTTTTTGAAACGGAAGTTTAGCATCATTCCAACATGCATTATAAATCTCTGTGTACTTTTAATAACTCTCTAAAAACACATTTATAGTTTTCAAGACTTATCTATAATGGCAGTATAGCTTAACATTATACACATATGCAAACTGTAAAAGAAAAAAGTAATTTTCCCAAGACAATCTTTATGTTTGCATCTAAAATTGGAGAGAAATGCGTCTAAATTTTATCTCTTTAATGGTCGCAATATTAAATGGCAGAACAGTTCTGCTATAAATCTTAATGATATCAAACGAAAATTATTTACAAGGGGCAGAAGGGAAGCAAGCAATGACGGCGTTTGAGCATTGCTTAAGAAATTGATAAGAGCAAATATCACTTTATTCTACAGAGCCATTTATGCCGATACGTGCATAAATTAGCAGATATTGGATTTTCAATTGCAATAGTTATGATTATTTTGTATATTTATATACAACATTAAACCAATGAGAGCAGTTATGCCAAATATCGTTGTCGATATCTTGGAACTTATTCTACCGTGATTTATTTAAAATGCTAAAATGTAGAGGTTTCAATTCTGTAATTCTTAATAATTTATCGTTTGAACCTTTGAAAGAAATCTGATACGGGCAGCCTTATACTTTCCCTATGTAATGCAATGAATTTTATCCCGACACAATGAAAGGATAGTGTATTTATATACAACACTGGAAAATGTACCCGGCGCTGTTTGGGAGTTATATAAATTAACATAAGAAATGCATTTTATTCGTATAAATAACAGCAAAAATTTCATGCAATCCGTGTACATCAGCGCAACGGCCGTGACACGATTCTCCCCCTTTCAAATCACAAATCCATCACTTGTGGAGACTCTACGTTTTATGTTAAAATCTACCGATGGACACAATTTAAGTCTTAATTACAACAATCTCAGCACAATTAGACCCATTTATATATATTGGCCATATCTTCCACAAACAACGTAATTCTTATATTTCTAATAGAACGAATTATCTGGCGTTTCCTGGGTCCCAAATAAGCGCCAACTACTCATAAATAAAAAAGTGCCTGTTACATAGATAATACAAAAATAAGATAACACCAAATTTAATTTCCAAATCGCCTGTTTTGAACTACAATCATTCTCACGATAAAAATGAAATATCCAAATCACAAAATGAGAATCGCAATTGACCGTATGTTGAGCACACCATCGTCACGGTACCGCTCACGAAAGCGCGACAGGAATGGCTCCGACCCTCCCGCCCATGCGCATGCGTGAATATAGGTGTGGCTTCAGTACGTCGATGAACTTCAATTGCAGGGTCCGGACGTCAATAGAACAAACTATTCGGTCTTTCTCGTGTCCTAAACGGTTCGCTGATTCAAATTCAATTCAGTTTTGAATCAGCTAACTGTTCAAGGAAATCGTTCGTTGATTCAAAAATATCAATAGTTGACTTACTCAAAAAATGCATAATTAATGTATGGATAGTTCCCAGAAATTAATTTTTGCTGAGGAGCAGTTTGCGATATTTAAAGTAGCTGGTTTTAAATTATGAATGTCGGATTGCACGTCAATTTTTTACATAGTAATATAAAATTCGGGGCCGTTTTAAACGCTCGAAAAATATATACTTTTTTAAAATTCACGAAAATACGTCAATTAATCGTATGAATTCCATTAAAAGTATGTTTTGAAGTGAATTTTTCGATCATTTCCATGGCGTCAAGATCGAAAAGCTGTGATAATAGTTTCGGTCACTAAGGAATCGATTTGTTGTAAATTGGGTTAAAACATGAAATGACTAAAACACTAATTCGAAATTTAAAAAAATAATGCCAAGGTGCACCTTTCCGGGTCTTGAAGTACCTGTGAACCAAATTTCATGGCAGTACGATGCTTAGATTTCCCGCTACAGATCGCATAGACAGACAGACAAATAGACAGACACACAGACAGACATAAGCAAAGTAATTGCGCAAGATTCAACCGATGAGATGTGCCAAAAATCGTTATTGATATCTTGAAAGTTATTATGATTTATTAAAATGTTAAAAGTCAATTTAAAATGCAGAGGTTTGAATTTTATGATTCTTAGTAATTTATCGTTTGAACCTTTAAATTCTGATGTGGACAGCCAATGACTTTCCCTATATAATGCAATGTATTTTACTTATTACATAATGAAATAATGGTGTACAAAATCCACGGCACAATGTTTTTTGACATTGAATCAACATCAAGTAAATTAAACTTGGACGCTTTTGGCAACTTATTAGTCCAAATAGAAAAGTTTATTTATATTTACCTGCTGAATCCTCTTCAAAATGCAATTGATATTTAATTTATTATCTCGTGAAATGAGACTATATAAATGACACTGTGATAATATTTTAGGTCGCTAAGCAATCTATTTGTGTGAATATCGCCCAAGATGGCTTTAAATCGGGCTAACACATAAAAGAACTGTAAAACTAATTCGAAATTAAAATGAAAAATAATACCGAGGTGTAACCATTCGGGTCCTGAAGTATCTGTGTACCAAATTTCATGGCCGTACGACGATTAGATTTTCCGCTACAGTTTACGCGCGCGCACACCCACATCGACTTTTATTATGACATCGACTTTTATTATGTTAGATTATTAAAGTTTCAAAGTTTCAATAATTTTTTTTATTCCCTTTTCCATTCTGTAAAACCGTTATTTTCCCTTTGAAATTTAAATGTATATGTATTTGTCGACAAACTTTGATGTTTTATATTTTGCTGTGTAATGATTAGTGATTGACAGGTATTCCAGATTTTGCTATGTAATGATTGATAAAAGTATTTTATATTTTGCTGTTTAATGGTTGCTGTATTAAGATAACGAGAGCTGACTGGATAGCGAATGATGTCTGGTTCTAATTTCTCAATTGTATTTTTTTAAATGAGTTACAGAATCTGTCAAAAGAGTCATTCTTAAAGTTAAATAGCGCTTTCAGGGTAACGACCAGCATCCGTTAGCCTGTTTTGTGTTATTTAGCGTTCATCAGCACGAAATAGACGATAATTACAGTGGTAAGAGCATTTGGTAATAGCTGCAATTTTGAGGATATCTGTGGTGATATACGGTGCCAGTCATATATATTACTCAGTTGCCTTACCAAAAGAATCAGCTCATACTGCATGAGGCTGAAATGGTCGCTCACAGTCACAGAACCTACGGGAGCCAGCTAACAAGATTTGATTTCGTTAATAATCTTGCAGAGACGCAAAACAGTGGCATATAGTAATTTTCCTTGTTGCTGATTCAGTTTGCATTTATTCTGTACTGTTGAGCACTAAAATGGGCACAAAACAAGTCCCGGGAGGCTATTCGCCATGTTCGAGTGCGATTCCTAATTTCAAAAAATATGAATCTGTTTGATTACGAGACGTAAAAGTGCGCTCTGATCATCATAAAACTTCATCATAAGACCATAGATGATATGTGATCACTATAATTGCATGAATTGTCAGGTTTTTGATTATAGAAATTATTACGCATATTATGAAAAAAATCAAATGCATCATGAACCTGCAACAGCATTGCAACTATGCAGCTTAATGCTGCAAAACTGGAAGGAAATAAGTTAAAAGTATGCAAAAAGTTTCCTGCGGAATTATATCTACCATAAAAACGGACTCAAAATTTTTCAAATCCTTCCATTTGAATACATAACAACTTTCATTTTCATGCAGAAGCATCACCAGGTGTCTCTGCGTCCATACTCCCCACTGATCCCGCTTTCTAGGGATGGCCGCTGCAGTCGGAGCACGGAGAGCATCCCCACTGGATGTGGAGATCTGATGCGTTTCCATGACAACGATGTCCCAAACAACGTCTGCACGTGCTGCCGAGTCCTGCGCTGGCGCCTGATCGTCCAAAAATCCAGGGCGGCGGGACTGGTTTGTTTTCGTTTTTGAAAATGTTTTTCGGTATCGGTGTTTATGAATATAAAATGAAGGTATTTAAGTGAAGAATTTCTTTAACGGATTACAGAAGCTAACACTTGGCTGTTGTGGATAGATAAGTTTTAATGAATGCCACTGTGAATTATTTCACGGAACATTGAAATTGAAGTAATAACGTTTAGGGTATGGTCATTTTGGTCAAAGTTGAATCAAGTGAATGAAATATTGAGATTGTAAAGGAAATATTACGGATATTAAGACTTAGAAGTGACTTTATTTAATCTGGTTCAATTTGAGTTCAAGATTTTGGTTGCATATTTGTGTGTGGCGTAGAAACTGCATAAAACCTTTAGTTTCTTCATTATCTTTGGTATTAGTAGTTAAATATAAAAAAATAGTCTAAAGACATATTTAAGGAGATTTAATATGATTTTAATTTTGAATGTGTATTTTGCGAAGCACGAAATTCGTGGTGCACGTCAAAGTTCAAATTTGAAAGAAAAGAATGGAAAGCATACGCTGTTATAGTTGAGGCAGTTTCACTTTTCTTCATTGATAGAATAACTTAACTTAAATACACGAAAAAATAGATTTATGATTGACTTTTTTTTCAATTTATAATATATAAAGTATAATTGCTTTATTATAACTAAGCTTGCTGTAACTATGCTTCTCTATGTCTTATATTAATTTTTAACTTCATATATATTATATCGAAAACATTCTCCTATATTATATAGACAAAAGTGACAATTGTTTGGAAATTTGAAATTATCGCGGATAAGAAAGTACATAAAAATGTAGATTTCGTTTAGAATAAAATATTTATAAATGTTGAAAAGTAGCCGCTTAGAGCACGAGTTAGTTAGAACATGACTTAAAACATGAAGTTAATTGGTTATGTCATGGAACTAAGAATCCTACTTTTTGAAACATAAAGGTTCGAATTAGTGTGATTAGCCGCAATTAGTGTGATCTTTCGCGCTTAAAGATCTTTTCATATCAGCCTTTATTTTAATATTGGGGCAAAAGTATCGATATGGTATGGATATTCTGCAAAAAGGATGCGAAACTGGCTTTGAGCCAGTACTTGAATAAAGTCGCCAACGATCTGAGTGTGGAGTTTCTCCGTTAAATATACCAAGTAGAAGTATCAAGATTTGCCAAACTAATCGAAGATTCTGATAGAATAAATAATTTAACATTGTTTTATTAATATATCTGTTTAGAAAAACTCATAGAATTTTCTTTTTTATTCTGTTGACTTGTTAAGATATTAAAATTCGTTGTATAATATTCTATGAGTTATAAAGACCTGCTATAAGCGTTGTCCGGTTAGTTTGAAGATTAGCGGTTCGAATGTTTGAAATTAGCTTAACAGTATTGAAAATTTTCAAAATTTAATTTTCTGTAGATAAAGAAAATATTTATCGAGACATTTTAAAAGAGCTTCGAAATATTAAAAAAGGGAATAATTTTATAAAGAGCTTTTAAATTAGTTTAAAAACATTATTAAAAATATGAAAAAGATGGGTTTGATAATAGCCAATAGTCTTAACTAGCAATAGATAGTAGTGTTTCGAAACGGATGTTCAAATGAGAGAAAAATAAGAAAAAAGTTTCAAGAAAAGATAGGAATATAGGTTAGTTAAAATTTGTTAGATATCTCATTTAGTAGATATATTAGACATATATGGTGCCTTTAAAAAAAGTTATAGAAAATTAAAAGGCAGTACTTTCAATACAGTTTTATCAAATATTTTCAAGAAAGATCTTATAATCAATGTGTAAAATTTGTATGAAAAGCAGCGGTTTCAGGCATTAAAATTATTTTAGCTTATCTTCATATAACACCCCAGTTCAAAAATTTGATTTTAGTAATAAAGTCGGAATTCTATGCAAATATGAAAGGCTTCTAAGGCATATAAATTGCGCAAAGAGAAACCAGAGCCATTTATAAATAAATTTTCTTATTAAGGATAACGATTAATTATGTAAAAAGAGTTTGTATTTACAAATAAAATATTGAAGATTTATATAAATGACTGGTCTATAAAATCGCAAGTTGCTATATAAAAATATTTATTTATTTTATTACATCAAAATGTATAATAGCCTTAACAACCATTAATAATATATTTGATACATTATCTACAGAAAGCATATTTTACGCATTTTTGTGAGCATATATTACATGAAGCCAAGCATCGAAAACTTAATAATGTTTAGCAAAATAGTTAAGAGCTTAAAATAGTTTATATATTCATGCTTGCATATTTCTATATTTGAATAATTGTTATTAGGATAGCTATGTTTTATGTGGCTCATTTTTAATACATACAAAATATTAAATATGATCATTTTTTCCGGATGTAGTTAGCAAGGAAAAAAAATATAGTGCCTGCTGCAACAGCAATTTGCAATTCATAATTTTTAAGCTTTACAGCACATTTTAAGCGCTGGTTAAATTTAAATACTGAAAAACACGCATAAAGGCTTCCTGAATAATATATTGTTTGCATTTAATAGTTTTATATAACATTAAAGTTTTTGCGCTATGCTGCATACATTTTTAGTATGTTAAGATGCAAGACCAATAGTTTCTGAATATTTATAGCCCAAATCAATATGGTGAAGCTGTTAATGAGAACTTTATAATAAATTATTTTAATGGTATTAGTGAAGCTTGGAAGACTGCTAACTTATATTGCAGCTGTATATAAATTAATTAGTAAAAACTAGTAAATACATATAGAAAATACCCGAGTCATGCAAAAGGTGATTTATCAAATTGAGTGCTGCAACTGAAGTTGTCATTGTTCTGTCCACATAAATTCGAATATATGATAAATGTTGTTTTCCATCTTTAACTACCAAAGTTGATCCGAAAGTGACTTGAAAAATATAAGCAATAATACTATTGTAGACATATGAAAATGGAGTTATCTTAAGACATTTGACTTACGAAATGGAAATTTTGTAGCTTATAGTACAAATCAGTATTTAGAAAGGATACACACATTCATGTTAAAAGTGGTGATTTGCAAATGTAAAGTGAGAAACAATGTGTCAATCATCGAAACTAAGCAAATGTTACGGAGACTATATTAAGAAGAAACTAATTTCATCCGCAATAAAATTGCAAACAGTTATAAACACACTGTAAGCCTCCTGTCACAGAAGTTATCTGTTGGTACAACATATAATGGTATTCAGTTACATATTGCACTCAAACGAGACCGAGGATTATATTGATGAGTTTTTCTTTTTCTTCCAATGTCTCGTCTAATATTCCGATATAGATGTGGATAGCTCGGACGTTTTCTCCCAATGGTCCCCACCAGAACCCTGACTCTAGAAAGAGGCGCAAGGGTTGCTGCCACCTGCTGCACTTTCACGAAGACAACACCCGATTTTTGCTGCTCGGATTTTTGATGGTGGTGTATATGGCAGCTGGGGCAGGACTCTTTCAGTGGCTAGAGTACGAGAACGAGGTGGAAGATAGAGAGAGGTACTGGGAAGTCCATAGGAGTTTCATGTCCAAGTATAATGGGACAGTGGACCCGGAGGATGTGGAAATCTTACTGTGGGAATATGGGAATGCGTCGGCTTCTGGGATCCTAAACAAGAGGCCGAGATGGGACTATTCAGGTGCATTCTACTTCGTTGGGACAGTCGTGTCAACGATAGGTAAGTAGAGACCCTTTCATTACTAACAACAGTTTTCATGATCTTTGCATATGTTACATTCCCGTACACCAAGAAGCATGCCACATAAACAGAATTTAATAACCTGTTGTTTTTTCTTTGCACTTAAATAGCGTATTTCCTAATTTAACCCTATATTCCATGGGATTCAACGTTGACTGTCGCTGATAGAGAATGTCTTTGTTTATAACACAGTAATCAATCACCTAAGTTGACGGGTTTCGTTAGAGGAATGGGAAAGTCATTTAAACCGCCAAGTAATTTCCTTCAACACGAGTTCCCAGTAAGTGAGTGGCAACTGTTCGATTGAAGATGTCATTGGTCAAAATATTTTCTTGATAATAAATTGCTTAATTCCAAATGCAAATTATTCTCTAAAATTGTCCGTAAAACACGATTTAGGAAATCCTGCACCGCAGGTAGGTTATTATATATCCTTTAACCTTAGGTTATTATATAACCTTTACCTGGTAACTCCAGGTAGGTTATTATATATCCTTTAAAGCATTTAAACTGGAGAGAACGGATGTTTTCTAAAAGAATATCTCCCAGAAGAGACCTCAACTGGCCCCAAAAGATTGCTCGGTAGCGATGATGAGGCAGTTGGGAAAGCAGCCGTCTTCATTCTGTAGAAAATTTATTAAGTGTCTGTAATCCAGAGGTCGAAATTTTGCTTTGAGACAATTATTTGCCATAAAAAGTTTTCTAATCGCCATACATTGTATACGCTTATAAGTTTTCATTGTTAGATAGAAAATTTAACTCGCCAGTGGCAAAAATGAGACCATAAGTGAAGATTACAAAGTTTTGTGCTTTCTTGAAGTAGACATAAGAGAATTAGGTGACTGCAGTTTTTCCAAGGGCATTATGAGCCATTTTTATCAAGCCAGGAATTGTGTGTTTTTATCGAAGGCCCAAGTGAAACTGCCTAAAATCTTCTTCGATTAGAGCACATTTTGACCTGAAGAAGACAGCTCACAACGCTTATGAAGAAATTGTAGTCACCTAATGTTATTATGTCTGTTTTAAAGAAGTACACAAATGTGTATTCTCTTAATGAAGCTATATTGATTGCAGTTATACTGTTACGAATGTATCCTCTAGAATCGTGGGATACAAGAACGAGTCCAAGTTTCTGGATAACTTACGTTTATTCACAAGCACAATGTAAGCAGGAACAATATAAAATAAAACAGCCCTTAAATGTTCCACTAATTTCACAGGATAAGCGATATTATTCTCAGAATGTTGATGAATGTAATTTTACAAAACAACGGCTACTATTATCAAAACATTGACAAAAATCACAGTACAATGTAGCGCGTGTCACGTCAATTCGTCGACTCCCCTGCAACGGAGGGACGAGTCCTTTTATAGCCTCTGTAGAAACTTTTGGATATCTTTCCATATATCCTAGACCTAGACAAATCGTTATTTCGTGAGATTTCTGGAACATTCCGGAAGTCGCCAAATGCCCCCAAATTGGCGATAAATCGCCAAATCTGGAAACCTTTCTTCTAATTGGAAAATCCTGGCAACCCTGGTCTCACGTCATCCTCACGTTATGTTGACGTTATGGACTGTGTTTATTTCACTTGGCCTTTGAGACAGACTAAAAAGGAGGCGTCAAAGGGAATATTGCGCGTTTGCAACAATATTCTTCAATGGAGTTATATTCATTGCATAAGTTGAGATCCGTCGATATAGGTATATATATAATATGCACTGTTGACATATATAATATGAGTGAGTAAGAGGGTGATGCATCAAAAGTATCGAACACTTGCACTATATGTAGAATCTTGATTTTGATGTCATTTGATCCGTATCAACTTTGAGATTAAGGGAAAAACCTAAAATTAACGGTGACAGTACAAAAAATAACAAAAAATCTCTCAAAGCGAATTTTCTTAATTATCGAGCACTTCATTCTAGCTAAAATCTTGGTTTTAGTCTCATCGATCCGTCTCAGTTTCCAGGTCAACAAAATGAAATCCTATATTTCGAAAATTCGAATTAAGGGTGACGATAAAAAGGTATAACTAAAAAACATTCAAAACCACTTTTGAGCACTTCTACTTGTGCCAGAATCTCGGATTTGGTCCATCTATACTTCAGATTTAAAATAATAATAATAATAATAATAGAAATTTGAATTAGGGATGACGATATAAAGGGATTTAAAAAACTTACACCATTTTGCATCTAAAAATGTGCGGCATTCCATTTTTTTCTTAAATTTGAAACGTTTTTTAATATTAAGGACTTTTATTAAGTACGTAGGTGTTTCATTTAATGACCACTAGCCATCGAGAAAGAGCCAAGCTCGGCGAAATGGATAGTTATTTATGTAACCTATAGCAATGGCATATTGATATTGATGAATGATACATGAGAAAGAACATGCCGTGAGACGATGGTTACCACGCCACTAGAACGCTTCGGGATTCTAATTATCCCTTCCTCCTAGAGGGATGCTCATTTCCGAACACCAACTCCATAGAGCATACAATGTTATGGGATAGAAGTTAGCTCACTGTCTTCCTTATACTCGTTTGCTATTACTGGTATAGATAATAAGTCTTGATTCGATTTTTAGTAATTTGGGTAATAATGGTAAAACAGGGCTGTCGACAAGGAGAGGCATAAGCATGTATTGCATAGGGAACTGGGAGGTTTGGGGGCCTGGACCGCAGAAACAGTTTATGATAAATGGTTTATAACATAAAATAAGGGATATTAGGGGTCCCGCATTTACTGCATAGGAGCCTAAAACTTCTGTCGGCATTATTGGGAAACGGTTGAAATTTATATATTCATGTAATGGGGGGGGGGGGGGTTGACGCTAGAAATGTTGCACACAATTTTTTTACAGATATATAGGAACTGCTACTTGAAATTTTGAAACATTTTGGCCGTCTTTATAGGGTAGCCGCTTTTTACTTTGACTTTTGGTAAATCCACCACTTGTTTCTGCCGGTTCTTTCGAATTCTACTCTCTCGAATTATCCAGTATGCTACTGAAATAGTGATTTTCCCTGTATTTAGGTTAGGATGGCGTAATTATGATACTTTTTTTTTTAGAATTTTTTGCTTATTACTTTTTTTAAGTTAATGAAATAGGTGGTTTATATAAAATAGTATGGAAAAACGTTAACTAATTAATACTTTAAAATTAAAGACAACCAAAAAATAAGCTTACAAGTCTTTTATTAAATTCTTCTTTTTGCGACGTACAAAAATCACACGGCTATAGTGTTTTCAGGTACTATTGCCCTTCACCAGTGGCAAAGTGAAAATAAGTACTTTGAACTAACTATAACTTCTAACTAATTCTGCATTGGTAGTACTAAACGTACTGTTGATATTCGTTTAGCTGAACATGTTCACGATGTTAAAAATGGTAAACTGTCTACGACTCTAGCCCAGTATGTTATTAACGATAGTTTTCATCCTATGTTTGATAAAAGTTTTCTTTTATCAAACAATACACCTGCAATAACCACCGTAATATTTTACTTTATAAATCCCCTTTTATGTATCTTTATTGTGAGTCAATTCGTAATTTTGATCCTGTTCAGACCCTTAGTTATGCTTGGTGTCTCGTTCTCGACTCACTACGTTAAAGGCCCAGACCACACAACCAACCCTAAGGCTTATGGTAGTTTAATGTGTGGCCGGTCGTGTAAAACCCTTATATGATTTTCTGAAAATTTAGTAGTTGCTTTATTTCATATTTTGACGACATTTATACTGGTTACTATTTAATTTATGAACCTTTTCGTTTTATTGTAATTTGTATTTTATAATTATATTATATTTTAAATATCTCGTATTTAAAAATGTAAAAATGTAAATTGATTCATATGTAAATTTCGTCTGGTGGTTATGGCCTATATTTATGCACATGTTCGCCACTTATTTTCACTTCGCCACTGATGAAGGGCATAATAGTGCCCGAAAACGCTATGGCCGTGTGATTTTTTTAAGGCGTGAAAAGGAGAATTTAATAAAATACTTTTAAACCTATTTTTTGGTTGTCTTTGATTTTAGAGTTTGTTTATTTTAACCACCCTTTCCCCTTCAGTGACAGCAAAAATAAAAAATTTAGTCTTCGCATTGATATGCCTGATTTTCAGTATCCCACTCATATATTTTTATAATTTATTTTTGAATTTCACACTTTCACCCACATATTATTAATCACTCCATTTTATCATCCGCTTTCATCAATTCCCTCCCCCACTTATTTATTCAACCTGGAGCTTCTGTGTCATTTTCCTTGTATTTGGTTTCGAATGATATAGCTCTGATAGATTTTTTTTTATATTTCTTCGTTTATTATTTTTTCCAAAACTAAGAAAAAAAATATCGAAAATTCGGCCTGTTTTAATCGCTCTCTACTTTACTGCAAAATTACAAATTTGGTATTTTTCTCTTCGTCTCGTTGTACCCGAATTTATTGTTTCATGTATTTTAGATTTGCCCCCATATTTAATTACCTCTTTTTTCTCATCAACTGAAATCAAACATATTATTTTTTCTTAATTGGGATTGAAGTGATGTGTTGTTGATATTTTTGGCATAATTGTTTGTTCATTACTTTTTTCGTTACAAACAAAAAATGATCCCCGCTTTTCTCCAGTGACTGCTAAAATAATAAAATATTATAATTTGTTTTTAAATTATACTGTTTTAGTAAAATGTACTTAAAATTAAAAAACAATTTTTAGCTATCACAACATTCTTGGTCATATGAGACTAAAATTAAAACCGTGGGGCGCCCATAAAAGAATTGCATTTGGACATGAACAGAATTTTAAGGAACAATAGGAATGATAACGTAGAAATTACATGTATATAAGAATGATTATATTCAATTAATTTACATTTTTCTTTGAGAATTTTGATTTAACAATCCGCCATTCTTATAGATATGTCATTTCTATGTTACCACTCCTATTGTTCCTTAAAATTCTGTTAATGTTCAAATACAATTCTTTTACCCCATCGTATAGAATACAGGTAAACATGAAACTCGATTCCACCTCACCCATATATGGACTTTATTGCTTATTGCGGATGCTATCAATATTGTTAATTGTCAATTTAAAGTTGTTCGAAATATAAGTTAATTGGGTACTTCGAAATAGTTTTACATATTGCCATCAGGAAAAGCGCTAAATGTATAATTCAACATTAAAAACATTGGGTCGGGGATATAATTCAACATCTTTTCACTGTGAAAGATGTAAATGTGTGCTGCCCGCATCAAATTTTTTTAAATCGTAAAATATACGAGGTATGTTAATGTGACTTACAGTATATAATTATCACAATTTTTTTTTGACAAATTTTAAAGAATTTAATACAGCTCTCCTCAAAGGATTAAGATTATGTAAGTGTGTGTGTTTTTGTGTTATTGTATATAAAACGTGAATTTTTTTAAAGCAGTGAAAATATTAAAATCTTTGTTCTAACTTCTGTAAAGAAAGTTATCTCAGATTAAATTCTTTATTAACAAAGTATTGTACAATAAAATTAATGGACAAGACATATTTCAGCTTAGATTGGTTGTCTTTATTTTCTTTATACTAGCAAAGGAAGCTTGCACTGCTTCCAAAAGAGATTGATACCATTAATATTGCTAGATTCTGTTTATTTATAAAGTATTTTGTCACAGATAATGAATTACAATAACACATATTAACACAAAAATGTTGTATTGAAATAGCATATTTTTAATACACATAAATAGTAATTCGTTCATATAAATATAATATAATTGTTATGTTAATTTCATAGCACAGTAGCTGATTTTTATGATATCGAAGTAGCGTAAAAATCAGTGAAACATATTTAATTTATCGGCGCCACTAAGTTGCTGCCAACTTGAAAAAGAAAGAAAAAATAAGAAACATTTCAAGAACATACTTAAAAGAATAACCTCTGATTGAAAATTCTTAAAGCGTACGTTACATGTTTTTTTTTTAAGTCTGATACTGACTATGATACAAATGGACTTAAAATGTATGGAATATGAGAAATTATGAGAAAATCTGGTGGAGTCTCACACTCCATATATTTTTTAAAATAAAGTTATAAGACTATTTAAGTATTTTTAAAACTATTCTATTTAATTTTTATTGGCGAATTAAATTGAATGAATATACCAGTGTACATATACTTTATACTATTGCAGAGGTTTCAGATATTCCTATCATAACATCAGATTTCAATTAAAGTCGATTACAAAAGAACGTAAACTTTTACAGTTATCACAAATTGACGATGATCACATTGTGTCTGTCCACAATTGAATTTTCCCGTTGTAACACCATGAAAGTTTTCCGACTTGAGAAGTCTGGAATGAATTTAGGCCAGGCTGTCAATATCGGCATCACCTTCATGAATTATTCTCTAACTTATAAAGTCGAAGGCTGGGCCTCGTAATTAATCTGCGGGCCTTTGTGCCGGCCTTAACAAAAGAATGGCATTTAGGTGGAAATAACTCAGAAATGCCTACCGCTAATGACGTCAGCAGTCCAGCTTTCTCGTTGAAATTCCTACCGGTCAACTGCGTTTCAGGAGATGAAATTAAAGCGTTTAAACTAACAATCATTCTCTGCTTTTCCTCGTAGTAAAATTGCTCTGAACCTTTTTAATGGGTGGTATTTTTCGAAACATTAGTAAGGGGGAAAATTATATTTCTTTGATTTTTACTTTCTTCATACTATATATATACAAAATGTACATATATAGTACGTATGTTTATATATACTATGTATATATACTATATAGTATATACATATAGTATATATACATATATACTATATGTATATATACTATATGTATACTTTCTCATACTTATTGTATACAAAAAGTATTGCTTTTCGAAAAATTTCGAAATTGCTGTTTTGACTGGTAAGCTTGTTTTAAGACCTTCTGCGCCTATTACGAACGATTTTAGAAAGCTGTGTTGTGTATGTGCGGATGCGATAACTCAAGAGCGAATGCATCAATTGCTATAAAATTCTATGGGTAGATACATTATGGGAGAAATAAAACCTGCACAGAATTTTTAGTAATTTTCATTAAAACTCCATAAAAAATATTTAGAACCTTATCGCGTAAGCCTACTCGATTTTTGACAATAACTCGAAAACTAAAGCAGCTAGAAAGTTCGAATTTCGTATTTTGTTGTATATTTTAATTCTTTGGACTTTGAATCTGATCAGGAAAGTCCATTCTGCACCTGCCATAAGAATGTACTCGTTTTTTGAGGGGGAGGGGAAAAAACTAGAATCGGAGCAGATAGAGAGTCCAAATTTGGTATAATATCGTTGTCTTTTATTGTATATTTTTATTCTTTGGATTTTGAACCTGATCGGCCTAATCCATTATAGACCCGCATTAGAAATGTGCTTTTTGTGCGAGAATTGGAGAGCAGATATAGTCCAAATTTGGCATAATATCGTTATCTTTTAATGTATATTTCAATTTTTTTGATTTTGAACCTTATTATGGCTAGCCCGTTCTGAGACCGCCATAGGAATGTCCGCAGTTTGGGGAATAATTGGAGAACCGGAGCAGATAGAAAGTAAAAATTTGGTATAATATCGTTGTCTTTTGTTGTTTATTGTTGCTTTGTATTTTAATTCTATTCTTTGCATTTTGAACATTATTGGGGCTACCCCACTCTGGGCCCGTTATAGGAATGTACTCACATTTTGGTATTAATTCAAGAACCGCAGCAGTTACATTTAAGTTACATACAAATAATAAAAGGGAGCACTTTAAAAAAAACTACGTTTTTTTTGCTATTACTTGTGTAACAAAGCAAGTTTGATTTCATATATTTTTAATGTTTTTAAAAGGTATTTTTCTTTCAACTATATCTGAGTCTTCTTTAATGCATTTTAAGTTCTTCCGAGGAACAATTTCGTCTACTTGAATAGATACCAGGTAATAACTCACAGGGGTGTTCCGAACGCTTTACTGTGAGAAGGAACAGGTGTTGAAGAAGTCTGATCTTCAATTCCTTCCTCATTTTCCTCTTCGTTGGAAGAACTTTATGGATTCCAAAATTTTGCACTTCAATTTAAATTGTCAGCCAGAATCAGCGGATTTGAAATAGACTTTTTATTTATTTAATATTATTTATTTATTTTTTCTTTTGGATACTTTGCGATAAACTCAAGCAATAAACTGTCATTTATCGACGGCATTTACATATTTGAATTATTTATGAATTCGCTATTAAACTGTTTTTACTTTTTTTAATAATATAGCTAAACGTCTGATTTTTCTCAAGACATGACTTTAATTACAGAATTATAAATTTCAATATTGTGGGAAATAATAACGCACATTTGAGCTTTCATAGTACTTAGTCGCGCTAAAAATCCATAATTTTTGTGTTATTATCTATAAAATAAGCATAATAATTTTTACGTAATTTGCTTGGTCATTCCTGAGATATCGCGTTTCTTGTGGAAAAGTAAAATTTCTAATATCTCGAAAACGGTTCATGATAACTACTTAGCATAGATGTGCATCATTTCCAGTTAAAAGTGTTTACAAAGGACTCATTGGATAATAATAAATATATTTGGTTTTTAATGATTTTGTCCATTGTCGATATTTTAAATTTGCAATATCTCGAGAAAGACCCATGTTTATATTTTTATGAATTAAGTTATTCGCTTTTGAATAAAACATTACAACAGGATGGCTATTCTTGCATCAAGTTTTAACGTATATTTGTGTTTTTATATATTTTTTTAACTTTCTAAAAAAAAATTTTAAATTAAGGGTCTTCTTTTGGTCTATTCAACCCGAAGAATCAACGGGCCTCCGACATTTACTGATTGACCACCACCCCCAGCAAAATTTTATTTAATTATCTTATTTTGTTTGAGAGATATTGTCTCCACAGGCTCAAAGACAGACACACAAACATCATTGAAAATATGGTCGATTTCTCTTCAGAGATGAATTATAACGGATCAGACGTCTAGATCCATTATAATCCGAGAGTTGGATTTTTCACTCCCATCACAATATTTTCTCTTTACATACACTATGTATTGTAGGGAAAATAATTATTGTTTTCTCAAAAGTCTTAGAATTCGAGATTTTAAATTCGAGATCGATAACCCCCCCCCCCCCCCTCCACACACACTTGTTTCGAAACCTCTTAAATACGACTCGAACCTTTAAAATAATAATATTCTTTTTTTTTTCCTTGTCTATGTAAACGCAATTCAAGAAAGAATGTTTGTGTCATTACGGAATTTTAAATTTAGACATAGTATTTAAAATATATATGAATGCATTTGGGTCGCCAAGGAGATAGCTGGAAAAAGAAAAGAGTCATAAGCAAAGTAAACAAATGCTTGTGACCCATCTCTGTGTTCAATATACCCTTTTATTTTACTTTAGTTTTATAAGGGATAACTTTGAAATTTAATTTTTCCTCGGATCCCTGCAAGGGTTGAGATGGTCATGGGGAAAGTAAATGATTTTCTGTATTTTCATTTCCAAAGTATTCATCTTTCATTATGTATCGCCAAATTGCAGAAGTTTATTTAAGATTACTTTTTAAAAATGATACGTATACTCATCAGCGTAACTAAAAATTTAATCTTATAAACAAAATATGTCAAAGGACTCCTAAAAGATTGTTGTTTTTTTCACACTAAAATTTTAAGTTTTCCCCAAAACTAAAATTTTGAGGAGAGTAGGAACCTAGATTTTGGGGTCTCCAAAATCTTGAACCTCCTCAAGAAATTCTTGTTTGAGGAAAACTAAAATTTTGGGATCAAAATTTTAATTTTGTCCCCCCCCCCCAAAAAAAAAAAAAATTTAAGAAAATACTTTTATTTTTGGAGAGAGGGGGCTATTTTTATAAGTGAAAATTATGAAACTTTAATTTAACTTCTTCTTGAAGTTCCACTGGCTTTATCTAAATTTTTATCAGCCATAGGCAATGGAATGAAAATTATTTTCAAATGTGATAAAATAGTTTGAGAAACCACTCACTTCTTCAGTTTGTTTTAAAAACCATCTGAACCTTAGACCAATTACATTTCGTGTGCTATTCCCAGCTGCGAAGTGAAAGCAATTACTAAGTAAAGCCATCATTAAACGCACGCACACGCGTTTAGCCTAATTCATGCCTCGTGCTCTATAGAGTCCGGAGTTTTTCAAACTTCGAGAAATTTTTTTATTCATATTTAACAAAAAAGTGGATATTTTGTTTAAAATTGTTTTCGTAATTATCATAAAAATAAGTTTAATTAGTCATAAATAACTTAATGTGTATAATTGTTTTAATAGCAAAATACTTTTATTTTTTAATGGAATTTTTGAGGATAAAATTGTTTTGGTCTAAGCGCTGTAATTATCCCAGCTTGCTCCGGCCCCCTAAATATCTTAGGTTCTTAAGCGTCGTTTAACAGCGCTAATACTAGTTATGCATCAGAACAATAACAACCCACACCAAGTAATTCGCAACATTGCTAGAATAACACGTCATCTTTAATTTCGCCGTTGGTCATGCGAATTTATTTCATTTCACTTCTGGCGAAACAGTAATATATACAGGAAACTGACAATTGCATAATTACGCTTTCTAATTATCATTTATTTATATTTATATATTATCATACTACAGTATTGTTTTATAAAAAAAAAATTCAATTACAAGATTTTGTTGGAAACGCTCGTTTTAAGAACTTAAAGCTTTTCGTATACACCTTTGAAAATATGTCCGTCTCTGTGTGTAAGAGGCATGGGCACGATAACACTGAGAAAGAATGTCGCTACCGTTATGAAATTTTATGGTTGAGACATTTTTCAAGAAACAAGATAGAAATTTTTGTAATTTAAGCAATTAGAGCCAGAATTATTCAAAGCATTATTTTATTTTCCATGAAGAAACAAGATTGTACGAAGGCGGTCCTTTAAACTATGTGGGCAAATGATAGTTTAATCTACGTTATGTGTGGAATTGATATTGAAATAGTATACGTAGTGAGCTTAGAAGATACTATTTACTATTATTTCCTTCATCTTCAATAAATTATGCTTTACTTTTAAACTAATAGGCTATTATCACTTCGAGTTACACTGGCCAATCACATCGATAACTATCAGACAGCTTGATTCTAAAGGGGGAAAAAACTGTTGTTTTAGTGCGAATTTGAAATTGGACCTCCATCTACACGTTTCTCGATTGTTCGGTAGAGAGAGGTAAGAGTGCAGGATAAGAGTGCAGAGGTAAGAGTGCAGCATGCAGGATTCCGTGTGTGAATGAGGCCTGTAGAGTAATATATGTAGATAATGTTATATTAGGTTTCACTTGGGTTGATAGGTTAAGATCGGGCTCTAATTTGAATCAGTATATCGTAGTTGTATTTAAGTGTATTTTACGTGCGTGGTTCTATATTGCAAGTCGTAACTTTGATTTATATTATTCGGGCAAGGCGCTCTGTAGTTTCAGCTTAATAAATTTATTATTTGAATTTTAATTTGTTTTTGTGCACATTCCTGTCAGTCAGTGGGATTTCATGTTTGCTTTTCGACAGATTTAAGATTTTGAGTTAGGTCACTTTTTGAACGCTAAAGCTCTCTCAAAGAGTCGCGATTTTACAACGGTACGGATTATAAATCAGCTGACTACACCCATTTCATAGGTGTGGCTGACATCTTACTAACTTTTAAAAAAATAAACTTTTAAAGATTTTTTAAGGAAAAATTAAAGAAATTTTTAAATTGGGAACGAGAGCGTGTAAAATGATACATGTTTCTATTTTTAAATCTGACATCGATTAGGATATAAGTGGACATCTATTAGGATATAAGTGATTTTGCAAAACATGGAGAGCTGAAAATTTTCAAGTTTATATCTTTTATAATTCATAAAATGAGACAATTTTTCGTCATTTTATCGCCAGAATTTTTTACTATTTTAATACACCGAGATAAGGATTACAATTAATTTTTATGATGCAATACAATTTTCGGTTAAATCCAAATATACAACTGCTGATTTTAAATGTAGGTTCATATTTTAGGCTGATTTAACACACATTTTCTCATTTTAGGCTGATTTAACATACATTTTCACATTTGATGCTGATTTAGCATAACGCATTGAAGTTTTGAAAAATTAAAACTTAAGTAACTAAAATTATATAACGCAACTGGGGAATGGTGAACAGCAGACAATAGAATACTAACTAAGATATTTCATGCTGCGCAGTAAAATTATATTTGATTAGTGATGCACTTTCGCAAAACGAATGACAATTACACAGTAGGAAAATAATCCAGCTCTTGTTATTCTATACCTTTGGGAAATTAAAGTAAATAGGTCTATCTATCTTGTCCTATTATTTTGAATCAAATCTATTCTTTCTTTTAAAGGGATGCTCTTGCACCTCCTCTGGATACACCGCTGCTCACAATCATTCCTCCCTGTTATCCCTTCTATAACCATATTTACACAGACTTTACTTAACATCAACTTTAGGTCGTAAAAAAAAATGTAGAGTATTGGCGCAACATATCTGGGTAATTCACATTTAAGCTTCAACGTAAGGAATCTCATGCAAATTACCCTAATGCATAAATTCCATTTCGTGTTATTACTTTACGTTGAAATAGAACACACATTTCCCCTTTCGAGAGTGTGTCCTGCTTTATCGAGAAATGTCCACTCCGGCTCTAGTTTCAAAGAAGAGCGATTTTTTTTTCAGAAGAAATGACTTTTAAATAGATTTTCTAAGCTTGCTTGTGAGATACGCGGTCACGGGGAATGCTTCTTACTCCATTTTACTTGCAAATGAGTTGTTTACTTGATGGAGTTCCATCGGTGGCGCCAGTACGACTGCACGTTCGTCTGTTATAATTCTGTTAGCGATTTTCTTTCCTTCTAAAATATTTGGGTTAGCCATAATTATATAGCCAACCATTTCTTTAAGACACAGTGACAGTAGACATGACTCTACTGTGATACTCCAGCCCTGAAAACTGCCAGTCTCCTGAAATAATTTGAGTTATCTTGTGGAGGTCTGGACTTTCAGATTATGCGATTAGCAAGCATTTAAAGAGAAATTGTTATTCGATGAGGTCCTTGCAAAGTTACTGTTTAAGTTTTTAAAGCTTCATAAAGCAGTTTATACAAGACAATATCGCTAGAAAAATTCATTGTGCAATTTGTTATGATATATGCACATATTCTTGTTACAGCTGTCAAGTTTTTAATGATTTACAAATTAATCTTGTCGAACACAATGGTCAAAGGTTTGACTGTGCAATTTTTTATCATAACCCGTAACTTATGAGGTTGGGTTTAACAAACTCCATGAAAATGTAATTTAAGGTAGTTACCATTAAAATTTCTTTTAATTACTTAAACTGTATTTTTTAATGATCACATAATTAATCACTTTATAAGCTTATAAAATAATAGTGAAGACTACACTTTTAAAGTGAAAAGCCTTTTTTAATATGACACCATTTAAGGCGTTTTAATAAAATTGTAATTAGGCCAGACTTCACAATGTCCTTCTTCAGGGGTCACAACATCCTTCATCCAAACGTCACAACGTCACAGATGTTGCTTTCACTTTCAGACGTAACAACGTGGCAATGTAATTAAAGAGAGGAAACACGTGAGCTTTTATACACAGACAGAAACCGCAAAACAAAAATCGTTAAATTACCAAATACATATACATATAACACATACATAACTGCAATCCAGATAGCGTACAGATAGCGTAACAAATCCGAATTTTGCACCTTATTTTTAGTGCATTGACCCTTATATGAAAATTTCAAGTGTCATCGTCCTCTAGCCATTGTTAGAGAGATTCCTGCATGTCATCTCGGAAATTTAACAAAATATTATTTAAGCAAGAAAACTCTTATTAATTATTTAACCAAATAAAAATGTGACAATTATTAACTATTTAATAAAATAATTTGATGTGGGCAGCACGTGACTTTCTCTATATAATGCAATGGATTTACTTCTTTCACAGTGGAAAACTGGTGTTTAAGATCTACAGTATAATATTTTTACTTTCCTTATATACATAATGTATAAGGAAAGTATTGTGACGGGGTCGAAAATTCGAATTCGAGTTTTCGACGGGAGAGCACGTTTCAAGCATCCCTGATCACGAATCAAACATTTTTGAAGTGATGTCTGTGTGTGTGTGTGTGTGTGTGTGTGAAAGTATGTGTGTATGTGTGTGTGTGTGTCAGTGAGTCTGTGGAGACGATAACTGACGAACGAATGGACCGATTCGAACCAAATTTGGTACAAAAATCACAATCCGTAAACACTGGAAGCCTATTGTTTTTATACGCAATCGAATGTTCAGAACCCCCCTAAATTTTCGAATGAAATTTTGAAAAAATCGTCAAAAAATTAAAACCACTAATAAAGTTACGCAAATAGACATTTCTTATGTAATTTTTCATTAGAAAACGATTGACATAAATTTTAGAACGCTAACGTGAACCGTTCTCGAGATATTGTACATTTTTTAAAAAAATTATCAAAAAGTCATATAAAATAAGAAGAAAAATATTTCCTATTGAGAAACATGTTTACTTTTCATATGTAATACCATGCGATAAATTGAGTGACATCCTTCTCGTGGATCTAGCTCGTTCCATTCTTGAAAAAAGATACTTTGAATAATACTTTTGTATTTGAACGCCAATAGTCATTTATCTGCTTTAAGAAAAACTTATTTCTTAGTGCATAACGCTTGGCGAGATTTTGGCGACGAATTTGGCGGAATGTCGCCAACTTGGCGACTTTTTTGAAATGTTGCCAAATTAACGAAAATCTCGCCAAATGGATAAAAATGACGCTAAATCAATGAAAATGACGACTAATTGTCGAAAATTCAATATCTTGGAAAGAATATTAGTATCTACTACAAGAAAATCCTATTTTCTTACTGTAAAAGTAGTAAATTCATTACATTATATAAGGAAAGTCATGTGTTGCCCACATCATATTTTTAATGTTGAATTGTACATTTGATGCGTTTCCAGATGACAGTATGTAAAGCTATTTCGAAGTACTCAATTAACTTATATTTCGAGCAATTCTAAATTGAAAATTACCGGTATTGATAGCATCCGCAATAAACAATATAGTTAATGTATTAAAATATTTTAATAAAAAATTCATCAATTAGGTGTCAATTTCGTTAACTTAGTATCATTTGTGTAATTTTAACCATATTTTCGTCAATTTGGGGTGAAATATCATCGAGTTACCTATATTTTGCTAAATTAGTCGCCAAATTTATCACCACCCGTTACAGATAAACGGAGAGAAGAGCATTTCTTATGCATAAATGACTGTTGACGAATTGTTAGGAGTCAGAATGCAAAACTATTACATACAGTATATTCTCTCGTAAATTGAACGAACTAAATCCACAAGAATGTTAACAATTTTTATCGTATAGTATTACATATGAAACGTGAACATATTTCACAGTAAGTAATATTTTATTTAACTTATGTAATTCTTTTGATAAATTTGGACAGTTTAAGATAGTTGCAAAGAAGACCAGAACATTCATGTTGCTACCAAGATAGCGTGCAAATTATTGTAATGGCAGAAAAGTGTTCCCGGAGTTAGCAAGCGTAACGGTCCCTAGTTGGTATTAAATAAACGTAAAGTAAATTGAAAATTGGCGTATTTGTCAATTTTATTGGATAACAAAATAAAATGACATGTTTTTCATACCCAAATAAATGTAAAACCCAAATTAAAATGACATAGGCAACTCATGAAAGGTGAAATAAATGAAATCTGGCATATTGCATATGGTAATCCAACTTTTTCAACAATCTATAATACTTCTTCTTATGCTTTTGTGTGACGTTTTGATAAATTTATTCGATGCTTGTAATATTTTATGAACAACCGTTCTTGTTAGTATTCTAAAAGAAGTGTCATTCTTTTTATAATTATAAGTTACATATAAATTATTGCTTATTTAATATGATTAACTCCTCATTTTTAAATGATTTTTTTAAAAAATATTCAGAAATTCGGGGTTTCTTCGTCTGTTTGATCGTGTTTAAAATCACAATCACTCCAATCATATCCACGGATTTTGAATGTTGTACCAATTTTCGTTCAAATCTTTCTATTCATTCATTCTTGAGATATCTTGCCCATAAAAATCACTGACACAAAACACGCTGCCAAATAATATTTGAGTTCAAAGATGCTCAAAACGCTTAAATCTGTTAAAAACACATGAACATGAATTTTAGAACCCATCAAACTTTTCCAACACACAGACAAAATGCTTTAATATTTGAGTTCAAGGATGCGCAAAACGTGCAAATCCGTTAAAAATATGAACATGAATTTTAGAACCCGTCATTCTTTTCCAACACACGGACTAAATGTTTTAATATTTAAGCTTAAGGATGCTCAAAACGCTCAAATCTGTTAAAAACATGAACACGAATTTAAGAACCTAGCATACTTTTCCAACATACGGACAAAATGCTTTAATATATGAATTCAAGGATATTCAAAACGCACAAATCCGTTAAAAACATGAACATGAATTTTAGAATCCACCATACTTTTCAAACACACGGGCAGAATGCTTTAATATTTGAACTCAAGGATGCTCAAAACGTTCTCATCGTCATCACTCATCGTGCCGCCTAATGGCACATAAGGCCTTCAGCTTGCGTCGCCACCCTGGTCGATCCTGTGCCACAGTCCCTGCTTTTGACCAGCTAGCCCATCCCATCAAATTTCTCTCCTGCTCCACTAGTCTCCTCCAAGTTAGCTTGGGTCGACCCCGAGATCTTTTTCCTTCAGGCGCTCAAGTAAGTGCCACAGCAGGGATGTTATGCTGCGGCATTCTTAAGACATGTCCAGTCCATTTCCATCTATGTTTTTTTATTTTCATCTCAATTGCTTCCTGTCCAGTACTCTTGTAGAGTTCGGTGTTAGTAATAACATAAGGCCAAAATACTCCCAAAATGTTCCTCAGGCATTTATTCTGCCAGGCATTTAACTTGTTGTATTGACCCCTTTTAATTTCCATGTTTCGGCTCCATATAGTAAAACGCTTTTCACTAAGGGATTAAAAAGGTTGATTTTGGTTTTTAAATTAAGGTTAATAGCTCTCCATATTTTATTCAGTTTTCTAAAACAATTCTGAGCTTTTGCAATTCTTATTTTGATTTCTTCATTTGTTCCGCCCTCCTTGCTCACCAGTACACCAAGGTAAGTAAAGCTATTTACATCTTCAATGAATACATTTTCACAAACTTTTCATTAATTCTTAAGACTTTTGTTTTACTTTTATTGATTAGTAAACCAGTAGTTTCAGTAAACTTATTAAGGCCATTAGTTTTCTGTTGTACATCACAAAATCTAGAGGCCAAAAGAACAATGCCATCTGCAAAATCTAAATCCTCTAAAACTGATGTAAATATCCACCTAATGCCTCTTCTCTTGTCTTTGATGGTGTTTTTCATGATCCAGCTAACAACTATATTAAATAATAAACCTGACATCACACATCTCTGCTTTATACCTGATTTAATTTGGAAGGGCTCTGTCAGTTTTCCATTTACTTCCACACAGCAACTGCTGTTCCGATATAGCTCCCTAATAATGTTAATAATTTTTTGCGGGATTCCATAACTATCAAGTATCTTCCACAACATATCTCTGTCAATGGTATCAAATGCTTTTCTAAAATCAATGAAATTTAAATATAGAGGTACATTATGTTCAGTGCTTTGTTCAATGATGTTTCTCAAAGTGAAAATATGTTGAGTGGTTCCAACTCCACTTCGAAATCATGCTTGTTTCTCTCTCAAAACCTTCTCAATTTCGTTCCTTAATCTGCTGACCATAACTCTTCCAAAAACTTTAGATGGAATAGACATTAAAGTGATACCTCTCCAGTTCTCACAGGAAGAAAGATAGATAGATCTTCTTAGATATCTTAATTATTGTTGCTTCTTTCCATTTTTCTGGTACTTTCTTAGTTTTCCGGATATGGTTAAATAGATTTTTCAAATATCTTGCTGTCTCTTCAACATTAACGTTAAGCATTTCTGCAGCTATCATATTATTTCCACAGGCTTTATTGGATTTTAACGCCTTCAACGCATTTTTAATCTCGATCAACGAGATTTCCTCTGTAGAGATATTTAAGGTAGGTGGTACATCAAATGTGTCCACTAACTGCTCATTAGTGTCAATGTTTAAAGCATTAAGTGTTTTTTCAAAATGTTCTTGCCATCTTTCCTCAACTTCCGCTTCAACAGATAAAAGTCTACATTACCATCTTTGACTCCAAATTCATGTTTTTTAACTTCACCACGTATTTGTTTGATTATTTGGTAAACAATTATTATCTGTCCTGTTTTAGTAGCATTTTGTGCTTCAATAGCTAAATCATCATAGTATTTATTTTTGTAATACATGGTAATGTATAGGGAAAGTATTGGAATCATGCCGAAAATCGCAACTCGAGTTTTCGACGGATCTACACTTTTCGAAATCTCTAGAATACGAAAAAACTATTTTTAGCGTGACGTCTGTGTGTGTGTCTGTGTGTCTGTGTGTGTGTCTGTGTCTGTGTGTGTGTCTGTGTGTGTGTCTGTGTGTCTGTCAGTGTGTCTGTGTGTCTGTCAGTGTGTCAGTGTGTC
Organism: Amaurobius ferox; assembly: GCA_951213105.1. NCBI lineage: Eukaryota > Metazoa > Arthropoda > Arachnida > Araneae > Amaurobiidae > Amaurobius > Amaurobius ferox. The sequence goes on along the minus strand of OX578143.1, from coordinate 69,699,126 downwards.
TGTGTGTCTGTGTGTCTGTCCGTGCAATGCATGTATCCACTCTAACTAAAAAAATGATGGACCGAATTTTATAAAATTTGGTAGGTAAGTCACTTGAGCATGACCCTGGTGCTGATTAGTTTTTGGTACGATTCGTAAAAACAGAACTCGCCTTTTTTTGCGAAATGGCCCTTAAAAATTTCAGTTATACACTCTAGCTAAAATACTAATTGAACAAATTTCACAAAATGTAGTAGATAAGTTACTTGTGGGATACTCTGGTGCGGATTAGATTTTGGTATTATTCGGAAAAGAACTGCCTACCTCTTTTTACGAAATGGCCCTCAAATATCGCCAAAAGCTAAAAAAATCTACGTATGTTCAAATATATCAATTAAATGCTTGTTTCATACGTAATTTTTGATGAGGAAAAGAATAAGAACAACTCCAGTACTCTAGGACTAACCGTTCTCGAGATATTTGAGATTTTCCCATTTAGTTGTGCCGATTTTGGAAAAATGTCCAATTAACAAATAAAGTCAGAAATTGAATTAAAAATGCAAATTTAGTGTTATTTTGTGCAATTAAACTCAATTTAATGAATTATTAAAGAAATAAAGAAAAAATGAATTTGAGTTTGGAGGGAAAGTCATGCGCTGCCCACATCAGATTTTTGTTCTTCTTAGAGCTTCTTTTGACATTCGTATCTTCTTCTCTGTATTTTTCACTTGATACAATCTTTCAGATCTAGTACTGCCCAGAATACTCTTTATTTTCCTTCTATGTTCAATAAGTTTCCATGTTTCACCAGTGATCCATTCTTTATTCTTTCCCTTTTCTTTTTTCCCTATAGTATTTTCTACTGTTTCGCTGAAAATAGTCTGTAGTTGACTCCACTGCTCTTCTACATTCTCCAACATTACTTCATTATTCTGTAGGGCAGAGAATCTGTTTTACAATTCAATATTGAATTTCTCGTGAATCTTTTTATCCTGTAATTTAGCAATATCGTACACAACTGGTCTAGCATTTTTACTGTTCTTTTGGCATTTAAGCAATTTTAACTTTAAATTCAACACTACAAGGTGATGGCCAGTGCCAACATCTGCCCTTCTTTTAACTTTAACGTCCATCATAGATCTGGTAAATTTTCCATTAATTGCAATATGGTCTATTTGATTTCTTGTTTTTCCATCTGGCGATGTCCAAGTTAACTTATGCATATTTTTACTCAAAACGTTCTAATCCGTTAAAAATATGAATATAAATTTTAGAATCCATCAAAATTTTCCTATGGTTTCCTACGATTAGGTTAGATATGAAAATAATAATGACGAATTTGTTTTGATGTTAAGCATTCTGTTTGATTTAGAATTTATGTTAATGTTATTGAGGATATACCAGTGATCACATTGTTTTACGTTATTCGTTTATTCTGTTTATACGATTAATTGTGTTTGTCTAGGAAATTAGTGAATTTTCTCTGAAATGCAATCATTAAAATTAATCGTAGACAGTTTGGACTCTTACCGGAAATAATTTGTCCTTCGTGTGTTAAAATACAAAGGTTACCTTAAAGCAACATAAAATAGCATTTTATAAAGCTTGCAGAGTTTTATAGAATAATTTGTTCAAACTGTTGTCTAAATTAACTAAAAAATACAATGATCAGTTAATAATAACAATAAAAACAAATATTTAAGGCTATTAAAAGGTTTTAGAGTCAAGAAAGAGCCAACTTTATCAGGATAAATGAAAGCAGTTATATTTGTTGGTGACCCAAATTTTATCCTTCTGTTTTTTTAGAATTAGTTATTTATAGAGTTTAGAATTTAGATGATGGATGAGGATATATATAAAGATTTAATATTAGATAGATAAGGATTCAGGATCAAATTGGGGAGAAGTAGGAGGTTTCACTGAGAATTTCTGCGTCCTGATCGGAATATGTCACTTCCAGTTTTTTCAAAAATTGGTATGACTGTATGAAATAAGTGTGAAAAAGAGTATATAATGTCGTCAAAATTGAAGTGCACACACCATTTACCACCCTATGAAGGTAAATAAATTTATTTATTTATGCTCTTTTACTAATGAAGTGTTTTATCTAAAAAGTAAAATCTTCATTAAAATATGACATAACAAAATAGTAACGGTATTAGTTTTCAAATATTTTAGTTAAATACACTTTGTGCGAAGGATAAGGAAAGATTGAGTAACCTATATAAGCATAAATAAAAAAATAATGCAGCATCGTACATGCACAAATGAAAAGATGATGCAGCATTTATGATAAAAAATAATATAGCATATGCTGCATTATGTTTTTATTTGCATTTATATACGTTGCTCAAGCTTTGCTTACGTATAAAACGTAGTCGTTTTTTTTTAATGACTTCAATTTTCTGGTGAGACCTAAAAATATGAAAGTGATTCTAAACTTTATTTTTGTTGGGCACCGTTACTATTTTGTTAATGTTTGTTAACGAATATTTTACTTTTTTAGCAATTTTTTTGCATTAGGATGAGCGATTTATTTTACATTTAGAAGTGCTTTATTTTTCAGTATTAGATTTAATGTGAGATCAGAACTGTGGTGAATTTATAATTATGTGGTGGTGATTTATCAATAATGGATAACTAAGATAATACATATGATACATAAAACAGTTTGTCACATCGTATAAGTTATACATGGCTCTTATTAAGGTGACTGTGTTGCTATGGGTCACCAACTGAAACACTTACGTTCGACTGTAACGCAAGAGTTGCTGATTCAGTCATTTAACACACTCTTTGAAACTAAATTATTTATTTATTTCTTGAACCTTAATATTTATATTATTTACAGTACATGATTTCATTTTATCCATGGCGTTTATGACAAATGTTGTTATTATCCTCGAGAGATAAAGTTAGTGAATTTAGTATTTGTTTAACTGTGCTGTGAATGTGACGACCAGAAGCCTAATTGTTTGAAGTTCTCGTTGTCTCCTAATTGTTGATCTACAGAGAACTTAACACATACCAGCATTATTGCACCGTAGCTTATGTAATATTCGAAGGCAATTCCGATGCTTATATCATGTACAGATACCTCTTTAAGAGTTATGTACTTCACTAAAGCATCCTCTTCTCTCAAATTATCTCAATTTGCTTGAATTCAAGAGAAATAAAAATTAATTGGCGCGTAGCTTAACTCGATTTTCTCATACCAGAATCCATTTTCAGTAGTTTTTTTTTTTATTTTTTCAAATTTTATAAAAAACGATTTGAAAAATCGGTATCGTGGGTCGAAATGATTGCAATTATACCGTGTTGCCCTTCACTTTAAAGAGGTTGAAAATTTTTTCATCCCCTCCCCCCCCCCGGCCACACAAACTGCTACCATAAGCCTTCGGGTTGGTCGTGTGGTCTGGGCTTTCTACCCCCCTCCCCCCCAGAGGGTCTAATGGCGTCACGAACAAAAAAAAATTGTATCGCGGCTATTATTCCCAACAATGACTTAAGTCTCGTTATTATTGAGCTATAAATAAATCCTTTTAAGCATGATTATGACAAATTTTGTCTTATGCTACCATGTTAAAAAAATAGAAAATTTCGAAGTTTTCACTCGACTGATTGTTGACTGATTGCTGACTGAAGTTTTCACTTCACTGACCCGAAGTTTTTACTCGAAGATTCTATCTGGTTCTATATTTTTTAATAACAAAGCCGGATATAAAGTTTCGTGAAAATCGATTAATATTTGTGACCGCTATCGTGTACACGAAAAATCGACCACAGACAGACAGACGGACATCGTTCCAAAAACAGTCAAAACGTGTTCAGGAGGTCTTAAAACATATATTGGCATAAAAAGCTCGAATTCAAAAATTTTCATGAAAACAAAACTTTCTCTGTACTGAAAGTAAATATCTGAATTATGAGTGGTATAAAAACTTTAATATTTGTTTTACATGATTCTTTTGTAACAATATTTTGTGATTAGGTAAGAAAAATATTTATATTTTTACAAGCTCCTTTTTGATTGATGTTGCAGACTTAAATCACTATCCTGCAGCCATGCGGATAGAAATTAATAGCTTTTAACTTAATACTGAACTTAAATACAAATGTAATGAAATTATTTCTATTTTTAACACTTTACAACAAAGTTGAAAAGTGTTTATGATTTTGTTCATTCTGTCTGTCTGTCTGTCTGTCTGTCCGTTAGCACGATAACTGCCGTAAAAATGACTTAATCAAAATGAAATTTTAGTATGTTGTTCAGACGGTCTGTAGAACCTATGGGAATATAAATGAATAATATTACCCAATTAGTTTTGGATTGAACCCGGGTCGAAAAAATGAAATACATTGAGCGCTATGGGACCTAATTTTTCAAACATTTTTTAAGCGGATTTAAAATTCACAAATTGCTTCGAAAATTTTAGGTAATATTCAAATTGTTCCATAAAATATATAAAAAAAAATTCAGCGAAATATATTCAGTAGTTTGTTAAATAAAAATTAAAATAATAATTACACCTCTTATATCAAACGATCACGTGACCATGATATGAAACGATCACATGACCCACTTCAAAATGATATATGGCATCCATCTTGTTTCAAAATCGTGATTTTTTAAAGTTCTTTTTAATTCATATTGAGTGTTGTATCCGTCCTAAAACTACTTTATTTTTGCTTAAATTCCGTGCATCTCCATACTGAAACAACGCAATGACAATATATTTGAGTTTAAATGCTCATCTAAATTTGATTATTTCTACAACTAAGCCTATTTTTCACCTATGTAAAATGTAAACAGCAAAATATATAGAATGAGTTGTATTAGAATTCCTGTATTTTTTTAACACAAAATAATTTAGTCCATGGAGTCTGCATGGCTGATATGAATGAAATATGATTTGATTTCATAAAGAGAAGGACGATTTTTTCGATGAAGTTTCAAGCATAGAGTTTAATTTTTTGTAGCTCCATCGTCTTAAACAAAATGTTTAAATAAAATAATTTATTATAGTATTGTGATGAATGAAATGAATGGGAGAAAGTTATGAATGAAATCCTGTTTTTATAGAGAGATCCAGGCGTGTTATTTTTTCTGTGACGTCATTTGAATTAATTTCAGTTGTTTTCGAAGAAGTTTTCAAATATAATAAATTATCGTAGTATTATAATAATTTTAAAACTATTACCGAGGAATGTATAACATTTCAGAGATGTTTAAACCAGGCAATTTATATTTCAATGCCATCATTTGAATGAAGTTCATTTTTTTCGATGAAGGTTTAAGTTTTGAAATATAATAAATTAATGCAGTATTGTGATAAGTTTCAAAATATTACCGAGGAATGTATTGCATTTTAGACTTGTTTAAATAAAATTGCATTGAAGTTGGAAAGTGTTTCATAATCAATGCTTTAAGCATGATTGATCTTTCTTGTTTCTACTTCAAATTATGTTGAATTCTGGAAATTTTTTGAAGTTCCTGATTTTTTTTTTTTTTCTTTACCATAAATTAGCATTGAGTTACTGTTGTAAGTTTGATTCAACCTGCTTTTGTAAACAATACTTTTCAGCAATGAGTGCGAGTGAAACTAAATATCGCTCAAAATTTATTGATGCTCATTTGAAAAATTTAATCTTGCTTGCTTGAGTAAGCCCAAGCATAATGGAAATTGCAAAAAAAAAAAGACAAATTTAAATGTTGCATTAAAATTTTATAAATTCATTTTCATTGTGAGTTACAACCAAGTATTGTTCATTGAAATATGCCCTAAGATTTTGGAACGATATAATGATAATAAACTTCATTAAACTGAAGATAATTGTATTTTTATTTAAATCTGATATAGGCCAAATTAGTTAGTAGAAAAGATGGCTTGAGAGGCACGCTCAAGATGCAGTAGTTTAAACGTGGCACATGCCATAAAATGATTGGCCACCATAGGTTTAAAGCATGTAAAAGAAAACACTTACTCCATGGTTTGAAGCTTTATCAAAGGTATTAATAGATTTAGAGAGTCCCTTTGCCTCCATGGTTATATCTTAAATATTTATTGATAATTTTCTTTAAGCTTTTAATCAAGCATGAAAAATATAATGACCTTCAAAATAGCTTTTTAATTATGATCATTTTATGAGCAAGATTTTGTTATAATTATTGTAACGACTTTTGCACTATTATTTAATCTGAAGTTAATTTAATTTGTGAGTATATAGTTTATGTTTCATTAGAGTCGCATAATAATTAAACCACATGTGTCTGGGGATATTATAAGTGTAAGAGCTACTATACCTTCATTTCGATAATGGATTATGAAACAAACATAACTTAAATATTGTGGAATATTAATGTTTAAAAATTCGAAGGAAGACACACTCCAGAGATTGGGTAATAACTTACCAACAAATACTGAGCATTAAAAGACAACTAGAGTTCAAATGCTCTACATGGGTACAGCTAGTTACTTAAATTATCTTTAGATCCGATATTATAATTTTTCGGGATTAAAATACAGTTAGGACCTCTTTTCATTATGAGAAAATTTTAAACACCAATTAATTTTTTCGCAAGATTATAAATCCCCCCAAAATAAAGTTTCCACAAAATTTGTAAATTTGCATGTTTTTGCACATTGAAATTCGCTAAAAATTATTTATGAGTAAACATAGCCTAATATTATCTTAAAATTTTCTCATCGGCTCGTCTAGAAAAATACAATTTAATCATAACAATTTATTTAACGTGACCGATTGTAGATATCAAAATAATTTCTAAATTTTAAATATATATAATATTTTATTCTAGATATTTTATAAATGCACTTTCACATATTTGGGAATAGTAATTCAAGTTGTATCAAATTCAATCAGGTGTCGTGTAGCATGAAGTCAACTTCTATTATCGGACGTTTCTCGGACGTTTCTCGGACACAACTTTTTACTTCTTTTGCTTTTTATCACATTTTCAGTATCAGTTGAAGTATCATTGAAGGATTTGATAAAAATTAGTGAAGTAATAGTAGTAAGATTACATAAAAATCTTATTTAAAAATGTATTTAAAGTAGATTACTTAAAAAGCTTGGTTACTAATATTGTTTCTGAGTTTTACATTTCGTGTAAGATTTTTTTCCTATATTCCAATGACGAATGTAGTTAAACATAGAGCCCCTATGTAAAAGTGCTCTCTACGATTTTTTTAAATACGAATTAGTTTCTTAATATTTATATGTTGAAGTGCAATTTTAAGCAATTTTTGCGCAGATCAGTTAATCAGCAATCAAAAATACTATCACTAAAATACTTCCAAAAGCACGTATTTTTGGCAAATTTATTTTTGCATTTGTCCATCGGCGAATTCAAAATTCGCCCGATTATAATTTTTTTTCCGAATATAGAGTAATATATTCGCATTTGAATATTTTTTTAATTACTCTTGCTGTAAATTAATAATAAATTTTGAAGTAAGACTCCAGCCGGAGAAAAAACAAGAAAAATCAATCATGCATAAAGCATTGATTATCAAACACGTTCCAACTGCAATGCAATTTTATTTAAATACCTCTAAAATGCGATACATTCAGCGGTAATATTTTTAAAACTATCACAATACTACAATAATTTATTATATTTCAAAACTTCATCGAAAAAAATGAACTTTATTAAATGACGTCATTGAAATACTATAAATCGCCTGGTTCTCTATAAAAAAGCAGTAAAAATTTCATTTACAAACTTTTATTATATTCCTTTCATTCATCACAATACTACAATAATTAATTTTACTTAAAAACTTAAAACCATGGAGGTAAAAGTAATTTAACTCTGTGCTTCAAAGTTCACCGAAAAAGTCTGCTATAAAATCGTCTGTTCTCTATGTAAAATCAATAACTGTTTCATTCATATCAACTATATTACAGACTCCAACGCTAAATAATTTTGCGTTAAAGAAATTCAGCAATTCTTATACAACTCATTTTACAGCTTGATGCGTTTACAATCTCCATAAGTGAAAATAAAACTTCGTTGTAGAAATAATCAAAGTTTGATGATCATTTAAACTCAAATATATTATAATTGCGTTGTTTCAGAACGTTAATGCACAGAAATTAAGCAAAAATAAAGGAGGTTTAAGACACAACACTAAATATGAAGTAAAAAGAACTATAAAAATCACGATTTTGACACAAGATGGATAGCATTGATCTTTTAAACTCAAATATATTGTAATTGAGCTATTTTAGAATATAGATGCACAGAAATTAAGCAAAAATAAAGCGGTTTTATGACGGATACAACACTAAATATAAACAAGAAAGATCAATCATGCTTAAAGCATTGATTATGAAACACTTTCCAACTTCAATGCAATTTTATTCAAATATCTCTAAAATGCAATACATTCCTCGGTAATGTTTTAAAACTTATCACAATACTACATTAATTTATTATATTTGAAAATTTAAACCTTCATCGAGATAAATGAACTTCATTCAAATGACGGCATTGAAATATAAATTGCCTGGTTTAAACATCTCTAAAATGCGATATATTCCTTGGTAATAATTTTAGAATTATCATAATACTACGATAATTTATTATATTTGAAAACTTCATCGAAAACCACTGAAATTCATTCAAATGATGTCATAGAAAAAATAACACGCCTGGCTCTCTCTATAAAAGCAGCATTTCATTCATAAACACTTTTCCATTCATTTCATTCATCACAATACTATAATAATTTATTTTATTTAAAAATTAAGACCATGGAGCTATAAGTAATTAAACTCTATGCTTAAAACTTCATCGAAAAAATCGTCCTTCTCTCTGTAAAATCAATGAATATTTCATTCATATCAGCTATGCAGACTCCATGAGCTAAATAATTTTGTTTTAAAGAAATACAGCAATTCTAATACAACTCATTCTACATATTTTGCTGTTTACATTTTACATAAGGGAAAAATAGGCTTCGTTGCAGAAATAATCAAATTTGGATGATTATTTAAACTCATATATTGTAATTGCGTTGTTTTAGTATGTAGATGTACAAAATTTAAGCAAAAATAAGGTGGTTTTAGGACGGATACAACACTCAATATGAATTAAAAAGAACTTTAAAAATCACGATTTTGAGACAAGATGGATGCCATATTTCATTTTGAAGTGGGTCACGTGATCTTTTCATATCATGGTCACGTGATCGCTTCATATAAGAGGTGTAATTATTATTTTAATTTTTATTTAAAAAACTACTGAATATATTTTGCTGATTTTTTTTTATATATTTTATGGAACAATTTGAATATTACCTAAAATTTTCACGATAACTGCCGTAAAAATGACTTTATCAAAAGGAAATTTTAGTATGTTATTCAGACGGTCTGTGGAACCTATGGGAATATAAATGAATAATATCACAAAAAATAAAATAAATTGAACCCTATGGGACCTAATTTTTCAAACATTTTTTAAGTGAATTTAAAATTCACAAATTGCTTTGAAAGTTTTAGGAAATATTCAAATTATCCCATACAATATAGAAAAAAAATTCAGCAAAATATATTCAGATGTTTTTAGAATAAAAATTAAAATAATAATTGCAACCTTTAAATGAAGAGATCACGTGACCATTATAAGAAAAGATCACGTGTCCCACTTCAAAATAAAATATGGCATCCATCTTGTGTCAAAATCGGGATTTTGACACAAGATGTTTTAAAGTTCTTTTTAATTTATATTTTGTGTTGTATCAGTCTTAAAACCGCTTTATTTTTGCTTAAATTCTGTGCATCCACATTTTAAAACAATGCAATTACAATATATTTAAGGTTAAGTGGTCAGAATATAAGAATTGCTGCATTTCTTTAACACAAAATTATTTTGCTCATGGAGTCTGCAATATAGCTGATATGAATGAAACTTTCATTAATTTTACGTAGAGAAGCAGACGATTTTTTCGATGAAGTTTTAAGCATAGAGTTAAACTACTTGTACCTCTATGGTTTTAAATTTTTAAATAAAATAAATTATTGTAGTATTGGGATGAATGAAGGGAATGGAAAAAAGTTATGAATGAAATGCTGCTGCTTTTATATGAAGAGCCAGGCGATTTATATTTCGGTGACGCACGTCATTTGAATAAAGTTCATTTGTTTTCGATGAAATTTTCAACTATAATAAATTCTTGTAGTGTTATGATAGTTTTAAATATACTATCGCGGAAGGCATCGCGTTTTAGAGATGTTTAAATATAATTGCATTGAAGTTGGAAAGTGTTTCATAATCAATGCTTTATGTATGATTGATCTTTCTTGTTTAATCTAAGTTTAATTTTTCAGTGTATATTTTTAGTAGTGTAATTAATCTTTCAGGAAACTCAGTCACAGTAGTGTTCATTTGTGTTTGAAATGCAGAATATTTTGAGTTTTAAAAGTGTTTTTTGCATTTGTTAATTGTGTTTGAAATGTAGAATTCTCTGTGGCTGGAAAGTTTTTCTTAAAAAGTTGTTCTTAGTGGTCACTATTATTTTTTGTTAGTGAATAGTGGTGTTGTTTCAGGAAGAGACTGACATTCGAGTTAAAAAGCCAAACAAGAACCCTCACACAGAAAACTGAAAAAAAAAAAAAAAAAAACCCGCTAGTGTCAGCTTTCTACAAGACACCGAAAAAAGTCCGATTCATTAAATTTAACTTTTTTACTTTCCCTGCAATACATGGTAATGTATAGGGAAAGTATTGGAATCATGTCGAAAATTGCAACTCGAGTTTTCGACGGATCTACACGTTTCGAGACCTCTAGAATACGAAAAAACCATTTTTAGCGTGACGTCTGCGTGTGTGTCTGTGTGTCTGTCTGTGCAGATTTTTTATCCACTCTAACTAAAAAACTAATCGACCGAATTTCACAAAATTTGGTAGATAAGTCACATGTGGGCGAGCTGGTGCTGATTAGTTTTGGGTACGATTCGGGATAAAAGAACCCGCCTTTGTTTGCAAAATGGCCCGCAAAAGTTTGTATCCCCTGTATCTGAAACACTAATGGACCGAATTTCACGAAATTCGGTAGATACGTCACTTATGGATCATCCTGGTGCTGATTAGATTTTGGTATGATTCGGAAAAAAAATAACCTGCCTTTTTTTGCAAAATGGCCCACAAAAATTGTCAAAATCTAAACTAAAAAGCTACGTATTCTCAAATATATCCATGTGGTGTAGTGGATAGTGTGTTCGGCTGCTGTCTAGAGGGCTCGGGTTCGTATCCCGAATAAGGCATGGAGGCTTGTGTGGCTACTGTAACTGGATTTCGATCTGTTGTTGCCACGTTAATTGAATTAAAAAAAATAATGCTTGTTTAATACGTAATTTTTAACGAAGAAAAGAATAAGACAAACTCCATTACACTAGGACTAGCCGTTCTCGAGATATATTAGTTTTTTTCGTATTTTCACCACGCCACCTTTGAAAATAATTCCAGTTATCAAATGAGAACGAAAATTGAATTAAAAGTGAATTAAATTTAATTCAAATAAAGAGAACGTGGATATAAGTCTGCAGGGAAAGTCATGTGCTTCCCACATCAGATTTTCATACTTGTTGCCGGAGATTAAAGAAATTAATTCATTTATCTAATTCCAGTCCGGTCACCTTTTGCAAACACTAGTGAATACATATAATTCCCGTTTTAAATTCTGGATAACTCTGGGTATGATTCCTAGTAGATTAATAAATGATCTAGTAGAATATATAACAAATCCAGTAGATAAATAAATAATATTTTATTAAAATTAGTTTGAAAAAACACTCTAGAGCAAATATGCGAATGCGAATGTTACAAATGCTTCTTGTCATGTCGCCTCTCAACAAGGAGAAAATGCATTTGCATGCAACCATTGCTATTATGTGAAAATACGGTTGTCCGACTTTGGCAACATTTTCCGTGACCTTGGCACCAGATTTAGCTAAATATTGCCAATCGCGAGTTTTTAAGGCACTGGAATTTTCTCATTATATCTAGAACCTTCCATTTTACGACCACGTTCTAGAGATTTTTTTTTATGGAGAGTATATAAAAAGAGTCATCGTTCAGTTGGACAGAGTTGACTTAATACAAGTCAAATTAAATCATGAGTATTTCGTCAGTATTTTGAGAACAGATTCTGCTATTTTGTGAGTTAGTTGATCATTTAATTGCTGTTGTATTGAACCTGGCAGAGCATTTAATTGCTGTTGTATTGAACCTGGCAGAGCATTTAATTGCTGTTGTATTGAACCTGGCAGAGCATTTAATTGCTGTTGTATTGAACCTGGCAGAGCATTTAATTGCTGTTGTATTGAACCTGGCAGAGCATTTAATTGCTGTTGTATTGAACCTGGCAGAGCATTTAATTGCTGTTGTATTGAACCTGGCAGAGCATTTAATTGCTGTTGTATTGAACCTGGCAGAGCATTTAATTGCTGTTGTATTGAACCTGGCAGAGCATTTAATTGCTGTTGTATTGAACCTGGCAGAGCATTTAATTGCTGTTGTATTGAACCTGGCAGAGCATTTAATTGCTGTTGTATTGAACCTGGCAGAGCATTTAATTGCTGTTGTATTGAACCTGGCAGAGCATTTAATTGCTGTTGTATTGAACCTGGCAGAGCATTTAATTGCTGTTGTATTGAACCTGGCAGAGCATTTAATTGCTGTTGTATTGAACCTGGCAGAGCATTTAATTGCTGTTGTATTGAACCTGGCAGAGCATTTAATTGCTGTTGTATTGAACCTGGCAGAGCATTTAATTGCTGTTGTATTGAACCTGGCAGTTGTTTTGTGTTTTGTAAGATAGTTGTAGTGTTATTAGCTGTAAATTGCTGTTTACGATCATTGTTGCTTTTAAAGAAAAGCGTTAGTTATTCAGAAATTTTGACTCATTTTTCTTTGTATCCTGGGAGTGCACCCTCTATTCCAGAGGATACGACGTAACAATAATAATTTAGAATGAAAGTTGTGTTAACATGTGTTCTGATGACTGCTGGCAAGAAAATATTAACGGCGCACGAAAATTATTTTTCTGTGCACCAGGAAAAGCTGTACAGAAAGTACATCGAAATTAAACCAATCAAAAACTTCTGCTGTCAACCATCTTTGTAAACTCTTAGCAAATGTCCGCAGATTGTTCCTAAATCAGAGAAAGGAATATTTCGTTATAAAATGTTTTCTTTTGTTACGTACATGAAAATGTCGTTTAAACACAGAAAAATTCGAAAAAAGTTTTTTCACATACTTTTATTGTTGAAAAGTTTCAGGATATATCTCTAATTGTTTTTTAATTTTCCTGCAATACATAGTAATGTATAGGGAAAGTATTGGAATCATACCGAAAATCACAACTCGAGTTTTCGACGGATCTACACGTTTCGAGACCTCTAGAATATGAAAAAAACTATTTTTAGCGTGACGTCTGTGTGTGTGTGTATCTGTCTGTCTGTGCAGATTTTATATCCACTCTAACTAAAAAACTAATGGACCGAATTTCATGAAATTTGGTATGTAAGTCACTTGGGTGAGACCCTAGTGCTGATTAGTTTTTGATAGGATTCGTAAAAACAGAACCCTACTTTTTCTGCGAAATGACCAGTAAAAATTTCATGTATCCACTCTAGATGAAATACTAATTGACCAAATTTCACTAAATTTGGTAGATAAGTTACTTGTGGTACACTTTGGTGCTGATTAGATTTTGGTACGATTCGGAAAAGACTAACCTGCCTTTTTATACGAAATGGCCCGCAAAAAGCGCCAAAACCTAAAAAAAAAAAGAGAGAGAGACTACGTATGCTGAAATGTATCAATTAAATTCTTGTTTTATACACAACTTTTGCCGAGAAAAAGAATATAACGCACTCTATACTTTAGAACTAACCGTTCTCAAGATATTTGAGATTTCTTGCATTTTTGTTACTCCGCTATCGGAAAATGCCCAATTACAAAAAAAAAAAAAAAAAAAAAAAAACAAATTTAGTGCTATTTGGTGCAATTAAACTCAATCTAATGAATTATTAAAGAAATGAAGAAAATATGAATTTGAGTCTGCAGGGAAAGTCATGTGCTGCCCACATTAGATTTTTATAAATATTTTGTCTCTGATGCCATTTAATTTTGCGAATCTATGAAGACCAACAGATTCATTTATACCAGTTTGATGCTGGTTGATGATTGGATATCAGTTTGATGCTGGGTACGTTGAGGACTAACGTTATCGGTATATATAGAGGTTCACCAAATTTTAACATCCAGCAAGTTTTCTTGTTGTCATTCCAAGTATTGGCTATACCATGTGGAAGAGTTAAAAACAAGAGCAAACAAATTGATGAATGCTGTTTTCTGCAAATATAGCATGATCCAAGTCATAAGTGTAGTCCTTAAATGCTAAGTTGTCAAAACTTATGATTATCTTAGAAAATGCAATAAAATCTTATAAAAAAAAATAAAATAATGATACTACACATGCTATTTTCGTGTTTCTTTTTATTTACATTCTTATATTTTTTACATATTTTATCCTAATGTGCAGAGTGGTTTAATCACGGGCATTTTAATATCTCAGAAGACGACATTAACAGATTCAGAGTATCCAGAATATACCCCAAACAGTCGTTTTTATTGTAATTTTATCCCAAATGTCTGGAAACACTTTTATGATTCATTAAAAATTTTCGTGCAAGCGTTTGGTAAGCGAACAAAATGTTTAAACTCCGCAAAATTCCGCATTTTTTTAAGTACCGTCCTAGTTCCAAGGACCATAAATATTTATCAAAAATCTGAACTCTTCAACAGGACTGGGGGGGGGGGGGGGGTGAGAGAAAAAGACTCGCCGTTATTACGCTTTGCTAACGGTACTTTTATTGTCGAGCAGCGCTTTCTCCCGCCATCCCAAAATAGTTTTCTGTCGATTCTTATCGGTTCCAACTTTTCCGTTCTTTATGTATGCCAAGTTTGTGTCATGAGAAAACTTCTATTTAGGAATTGCTCTGTCATTGCAGAAACCAGCATCCGTGGACCGCTTTCGAGCTTTTCAGCACGCTTTACCACGGAATAGCTGCTAATGGCAATGGCAACAAGAAAACTCGAGCCATATAATAAGTTATCTTGCTGCCATTGCAATTATTAGCTAAAACCAATCCACGAATGTTGATATCTTCAATGGAGTGGGATTTCTGGCTTTGCAAATGTCTTTCTATTGGCGGGTTTTGGGACTATGACCGTTAAGTTCATTTGAGTTTTCGGAGGATATTAGGTTTTAGGTGAATGCCAGTTTTTGTAAAAAATGCCTCGATTGTAAAGAAAATAAATAATTCTAAAATATTATAGTCGTAGAATCACTGTCTCAGTGCAATTACCAGCGGTTTTTGGGATCAAACAATTGATGTCGTCACTGGGAGGAGACTTTGAAGCAAAAATTATTGTTACGCTTCGCAATTTTTTCAACACCTGGTGATCAACCATAAGTCAGTCATGCCACGCAACCGGCTCCAAATAAAAAAAAAAACTTGAACTGAGAATGCACGTGTCAAAAATGGCTAGATTCCTAGTCACATATCTCATCCATGGGGAAATAAGTACTCGTGAAGATTAAAATCACAAATAATGGAACATGAGCTTAATCTTCTGTAAATTTGTGTTCAGTAACGTGGTATAACTGATTTTGTCCATCCCCATAAAAGTTCTTTAAAGTTTGGAAAATATCAGTACTGCAGTTATCGACCATTAGATTCTGAAGAGATAGGAGAAAAGAGACAAGCACGAGGCTGGTCCCTTGTAGAATTCTGCACTGGGATTGTGATTCCAAGTTTTAGGAATGCTCCTGTTGTCAGACTTTGAGACTTTGAAGCATCTTTTTGGAAGCGCGTTTTAGTTGGTTAAAATTAATTTTGTACTTTGTGCTAATTTTAGTGAAAACTAAGCTCTATAAAGTTAATGAAGTTGTCTTTAAGCTGATGAATGAGTTTATACAAAATTTAAAGCTCACCTATTAAGTTTATTAATTAGTGTATTATTTTGTGCTGCCATTTCTTTGCCTTTTGCCATTTCGTTGCCATTTCTTTGCTAATTTTGTATCTGTTGCTATAAGATTTGGAACTATTCGTGAAGTGATAGTAGCAGGACAGTGAACTTATTTAGCTTATTAAATAATGTGACTGCTAAGATTGTTTTAACAGTTTCATAATTTCTATGAGCAGATGTTTTTTTTTTAATTTAATTTTTTTTAAATATTTTTTAATTTTAATACCTTAAATTAGGGCCTGTATTTAAAAGTGAGGCCAGAATTTTCCGCTTTATTATGGAACTGTCACTCATGTATGTTGACAATTGTACTTTTATATCGTATGTTAGTGAGATATCTCTGTTAACATCAACGAGAAAACTTTGAAATTCTCATTCAAATTGAAGGTGCTTTGTCGTACGGCGTGCACGACATTTTGTAATTTCAATTACGGATGCCAAACCTAGCTAATGAGCTATTTAAATGCTGCAGAGGGAACCAATGGCAATGCTAACAGAAATAAACAGCGCGCATCCCCTCCATCACAACAACGAATCAAAAGACGAGGTATGACACTACAAGGTGAAAAGAAAAAGTGTTTTCGAGAATGTTCTAGAAGTTTCCACGAGATTCAATTTCGACAGCGTCCTAGACGCACCTGATGTTTTTTAGTAGTATTCAAAAAATATCTCCTGCGATCGCGCAAAGATACGCGGATCGGCAAAAATTGTGATGTGTGAACGAAATATGAGCACAGTGAAATAGTGGCGTATTAAAATATTATAAGAATAATACAAATAATATACTTACTTTGTATTATTTTTTCTTGGCATATCTGTGTTTAACTTCGGTTTTCGGAATATTTTGTAATTCACAACACAATTGTTTTTAATTTTAGCATTGCAAATTCCAAGTAATCTTTTAATCACTTCCAGTTAGTAATTCTATTTTTAATTTTATTGTTTCTCTAATATTTTTATCCTAGAGAACCTATATGGAAAGTTCTAGGATATTATGATCTATATTCTTTGGTTCGGATAAATCCAAGTAGTATTTCAAAATGTATTCGAACACTTGAGTAGTTTTTGATATCCGTAACGTTATTTCGATGTTTTAAATATAAGAATTTTCTAGGGTGTTTGGATAGATTTTGGATTTAACTCATTATTAACATTTCACTTCATATTTCCTTCATTATTCTATAGTATCCCGCTTTACGTATGCTCACTTGGTGTATATTTATTTTCTTATATATTTTGAATAAAAATAAAATAAAACATTTATCACGTTGAATAATTTAAAACTGCGACCTCTGCGAGACTTAAATTTATTTTTGTTGCAATAAACAGCTAGCAAAGAAAAGTTTTTTTTTTAAAGTATTTTATTTTTTTAGTTATTTTTATTATTTCAAAGTTTTCTGTCTATAACTCTACAACCTACTTTACCGTGCTTTCCAGACAATAGCTATACTGTCTTAATTTCACCCACTATTAAGTCTTAGTTTCACCTACTAATAAGTAGCTATGAATAAAATAATTGTAGAATATTGTACATGCTAAGTAAAATAGTAACTATAAAATGTATCATTAAAAGAATATTGCTAGGCTTTGCTTAACGGAATCAAAATAATAAGAGTCAATAAAATAATATTAAAGGTTAACACATAATATACTTCTAAATTACACAATCTACACTAATCCCAGCCAAGAGCGTACTAACTTCATTCTACAACAAATCGAATATCAATACAACACTATTGGTTCACAGACTTTTATTCACAGAGCACTAACACACAGTAAAATTTTTTTAGGGTGCGCAAACATTATGTTGAATTTTCTCAAACAGTAGCAATATTATGTTGAATTTTTCAAAAGCAGCAACATTATGTTGAATTTTTCCTAAATGCACCTCTATTATATCGAATTTTTCCAAAGAACGCCAGCAGTATAGTATTAAAAATTTTCAAGAAGTAGCTAATGAAAATTTGTAGCACATAACTTTTTATAAAAAATAAAATAAATATTTGCAATTTTTAAATTTTGCAATCTTTTTATACAGGAATGACAACTAAAGTTTGAATTAAAAAAAACTTCAAATAACTGAAATGCTTAGTACTTTTTTCCACTTCTAAGAATTATCATTTGTAATTTGTTGATAAAAAAATTCTATGGATGTCGTGTGAACAAATGATATTATCATAATTACTATTTAATGTCAATCCGTTCAAAGCTCGAACATTTATTTAGTTTAACAGTATAACATTTAAAACACTCTTTTTGTAAACACAATTTCAAAAGCAAAACGTCAAATTTTCAGAAAATAACTTTATGACTCAAAAGAGAGCGAGTGTGGGCACTATGATACTCGCAAATACAAGTATAAGGTTGCGGATCTTTGACCAACATTATCATAAAATATAAGTAGACAATTATCGTGTATAATTAATACTTTGAATGTCTTTCACAGAGCGTGCATAACCGTTGTAGCAATCCAGACTAGCAATACTTAAGTGTTGCCATTCAACACTATCTATACAGGGTGTCCCAAAAAGATTGAAACGCGCTTTAATTCTTTACTTATTGGAGATAAATAGACGATGCAAATTGCAAAAATGGTCGGAAATAAGACTACGTTAATGAAATAGTCCTTCCATTAATTTTCAAAAGTTACACTTTTTAAATTTTTATACGAACCCCTTAGACAAATTTGGTCAATCGGAAAATTTTTATTTTTAATGCAACAAGATCATTAAAAAAAACTCCGCATATCTGTATCTTTAAAATCAACTGAATTGTGATAAAGGAAAAAATTTGACTTATGCCACTTTTCGGTACCATGTGAAAGGCTGTTTCATCAGTGAAAATAGGGATCATAAAAAAATTGATGATGGAAATTGTTTAGATCAAAAATACGCTAATATGTGTTAAAATTTTTTGTTACAAATACTAAAAATGCAATTCACAAAGCATTCTCAAAATGCTTTCCTTCAACTCCAATACATAACTGAGCTTTTCTAATAATGCTTCTGTAAATATTTTGGAGTTCTTCACCACTAATATTGTTGCAAGCATCAATTATCTTTTGTTTAAGGTCAATTGCGTTTAGTGGGCGAGTATTATAAACTAGTGTTTGAAGATGACCCCATAAGTAAAAATCGAGAGGGATTAAATCAGGGGATCTGGGGGGCCATTCTGTGGCTCCTTTAAAACCAATCTACTGTTTATCAATGTTTTCGTTGAGCCAGTTTGTCACAATTATAGCCTGGTGTGCAGGCGCGCTATCTTAATAATACATGTTTTTTAGAAGAGATAATGTTGTCATCTCCATAAATCCGTTACAGTACCGTTTAAAATAAGCTGCATGTAATTTTCAGCTGTAAGAGTCCCTTCATAAAACACAGGACCAATCAGTTTTTCATTACAAATTCCGCACAATACAGACACAGAAAACTTTCTCTGGTGATGTATTCCACGGACAAAAAATGGTTTCGTATTATCCCAATAATGATCGTTGTAAGTATTGATTGCTCCATCTTCCGTAAACAAACATTCACCAGTCCACAGAATGTTCTTAACAAAGTTCGAATGGATGTCTTCTTGGACTAACAACCAGTTGCAGAATGTTACACGCCGGTCAAAATCGGATGCTTGAAGTCCATGAATACAAAATGGATCCAATGGTATTTTCCAAGTGTTCCAGCAATTGACATCCTAGGTAGCCCCAAAGTTTCGCTTGATTACCGAATGCTTGTTCGTGGGTTGAAAGAAAATATGCGATGATGTCAATTTTTTGGTCCTACGTGTACAAACGATTTCTTCCAGGGCCAGGTCTTGGATGAAAAGAACCGGCAGTTCTTAATCTCCTCATCATCCGATAAACAAATGTAAGTGAAATTTCAGGCAAGTTTGAATATCGTCGTCCAAAATCCCCAGCAGTTTTTGCAGTATTTTTATTACACAGAGCATAAATCATTGTTCATTCGAAAAGCTCGTTATTTGTTAAACATACCATAATGCATCCAGTTACGTGTTCTTAATTCGTCAATTCAGAACTAAACATGCTGACGATTCACTGAATGATTTCTAATCTTCTTTATTTTGGTATAATATTAAAAAAAAGTTTAGTTATATTGAATAGAAATAATACTAGGAATAAATACGTAAATTAAAAAAAAATCGTCTGCATTTCATTCTTCAGTTTTTTTTAAATTATTTTACTATAAACATTTAAATAGGCTCAATTAGAGTTAAAGGAAAGAAACAATAGTCTGTGAGTTCTATTCTTCGTTTTGCAAAATTATGTTAAATTTCAAAATCAAATACATACTTGCATTTGTTTACTTATTTATTTTAATTGTTTCAAATAAAAAATGGCATGTCTGAATGTGAAAAGTACTTAAGAATCCGTGATTGCATCGTGAGCCTACGCGGAATTCGCAAAAATGTCTCCTGTGTATTATCATCCAGTTTTATTTTTTTTGTGATATGTTACAAATTTACATTTCTAATTTGATATATGGTTCCCATTCACAATGCTCAATTTTCAATTAAATATAAGTCTGTCAATTTTAAAGATGCAGATATGCGGTTTTTTTAATAATCTTGTTGCATTAAAAATAAAAAAATTCTGATTGACCAAATTTGTCTAAGGGGGTCGTATAAAAATTTAAAAAATGTAACTTTAATAATTAATGGAAAGACTATTTCATTAACGTAGTCTTATTTCCTACCTTATTTTCAACATTTTTGCGATTTACATTACCCACTTATCTCCAACAGGTAAAGAATTAAAGCGCGTTTCAATCTTTTTGGGACACTCTGTATACTGTTAAAACATATCTTCTGGAGTGGGTGTACTTTAAGGATAGAAAAATGAATCCAAATTTCGGAATAGCCAACATTTTTATTTAAAAGCACCAATAAGCGTAAATAGTAACAATATACAGCGAATAGCTCGATAACTATCTTAAAGATCGCTAAACAACTGTTAGATATAACGAAACAGCAATTAAAGGTTAAGCTGATTCATAAAATAGTGGATACTATTATCAAAGCATTGACGTATTTCCCAATTCTATTCAGCTCGTATCACGTCAACTACTACAGCCACTGAGTGATAACTCCTTTTATATACTCTTCGAAGAAACTTCAAGAAGGGGCTAGTATCGCCCAGAATATTCGTTATTTCAAGAATGTTGTAGTACATTCGAAAAGTCGCCAAGTTGGCGATCCCGCAACGAAATTCAAAATATCACAACCCTACATTCACAGAATAGGGATGGTTGCCTGTAAAGGTGCTTTCTCCTTCAATAGAGAAAAGGCCTTGAATAGAAACAAAGGTCCGCTGTGTATTATTTGAATAGACGCAAGCACAGTGAAACATGTTACATATTCGTAACAATACTGAAAAGTCTCTGATGTGATTTACATAAATCAGGAAAGCTATGTTTATTTGTCAAAAATATTTTTGAAATTCCCAAAGAAAACAAAATAAATCACAATAAAAATGATGATGTTTACAAAATGTTTAAACACTTAAAATGTATTTGGATTTGTGCCTAAAGTGCGACATTTTTACAACAGTGTTCGAAATGGATTCAGAAGGTCGTAAAACGGACTTATCCGTCAAATTCTCGAATTCGAAAATTTCTGGGAAAGCAAAACTTTCTCTGTAAAATCGAATGAGAAAGGTACGGGAAGCATATAACATACTCTACACTTCATGATCAATTCTTCTGAAAAATGTTAAACCTATACAACACAATAAAAATTTAACGTTTTGGGCAATTTTGTCCAAAATAAAAGTCCTTTATTTATACTCATTTGTGAAATATATATCAAAATGCTATTGGTGTTTAATTAATATCATGCTAAATAAGGGAAATGTAGCGGATTTATTAGCGTCGAAACCAGCTGTGTGTTCGAGATAAAAAGAAAAGTTTTAAGTACGGCATTCATTTAAAAAAGAACGAGGTTTTAAATTACGACTTAACAAACATTCAATGACTCCCCGTTTAATTTATCAATAATAATTTTGACTTTCTCATACTATGTAATATAGTACAGAGAAGGTACTGTTTTCTCGAAAAATTTCGAATTCAAGACTCTGATGGTGATATATGCTTTAGGTTCCCCTGAAAACGTTTTGACTATTTTTAAAGAGATGTCCGTCAGTCTGTCTGTCTGTGGTCGATTTTTGTTGTACACAATAGCGGTCACAAATATTAATAAATTTTCATGAAACTTTATATCCGGCTTTATTATTAAACAATCTAGATCTAGACAGAATTTTTTTTAATTTGAGCGAAAACTTCGAATTTTTTTTTTTTTAACTTAACAACATAGGATATAATTTGACATAATTATAGATAAAAGGGTTTGTTTATTATGGCTCAATGATCATGAGACTTCATAGTTTCAATCATTGTTGTGAAAAATAGTCACGATACAATTTTTTTTTTTGTGATGCCATTAGCTCCCTCGGGCCGCAAGTTACCCCCCTCCGGGGGGGGGGGGGAAGAGGGAACATTGTCAACTATAGTATCACTCGAAAGGTTTTTTTAAGCCCTTTAAAATGAAGGGTAACACGATATAATTGTAATCATTTAGACCCTTAATATCAATTTTTCAAATATTTTCTTTTAAAATTTGAAAAAACAAAAAAAGCTACTAGAAATGGATTTTAGTAAGAGAAAATCAAGTTGAGCTACTCTCCAGTTGTAACTAAGAATAAGCACTTAGTTTGATATAAGATCTCTTTACTTATACATATTCACTTCAATCATTAATATATATTTAAATACTTGATGGTATAAAAATATCGCCATGGCGAAAGTTGAAATACGAATACAGTAGTGAGGGTGAAGATGAGGTAAAAATATAGATGCTTTCTCTTAAACTAAGCGTAATGGGATTGAAATATTGTAAAAAATATTTGTCTCGGGTACAGTGGTGTCTATTAAAATGCGTACACATATAACAAATATTGTTGTAACTGTGATCAAAGCTTTTATTAAAATGTGAACACACAACTTTTTCTAAAACCTGACAGATTTCGATTTCGCGTTAAAATAATAACAAAATTTGCAGTTATCTTATGAATTTAATTAACTTGATGGAAATCAAATGGTTTTTTTCTAATTGCTAATTGAATAATTGCACCAAATTCCCTCTCAATCTTTCACTTCTTTAAAGAGATGTCGAACTCGTTGCAGGTAATGTAAAAGTTGCACTATGTCAAGATTTCCTCATAAATTCATCTTGTTTCAAGTCCAAATCAATGGAAGCAATCGATATCTAGTTAAAAAAGCGTATAAAACATTCATTCACTTGATAACCGTAAAACTAAAATTAACTTTTAATGAATTTGGATGTTTTAGAACAAAAAGTCAAATATCTCAAGAATGCTTCATGTTAGCTTCTTATCTTCCGTACATATATAGTATAATTTATAGGGAAAGTATTGTACGGAGTCGGAAATTCGATTTCGAGTTTTTATTGGAGTAGTACGTTTTAAGCATACTCGAAATCAAATAGAACGTTCAAGTATTTGCATCATTTAAAATAATAACAGTGAAAAAATAATTTTAAATTAATTAAATATTTAAAAATATGCATTAAAAATTAAAATCGGGTCTTTAATATTTTCTTTAATATTTTAAATAATTAATAAATTTAAATGTAAAAAAATATATAAACATTTTATGTATATGTTCTAAATTTTGAATAAAAAATTAAAATAATTCAACATTTAAGTTTTAATTGCTTCATTTATAATTAAAGAGTTTAAATAATTGTAAAAAAAATTAAAGTTTAAAAAATAAACCTGAGTAGTTCTGAAAAACTTTAATATCTTTTGCCTCTTCTATCTGATGAGCGTTTTGCAAATGATTGAAGAAATGATTTGACAGCTTGGATTTAAAGTTGCAAAATATTTTTTTGTGTGCAAAATGTCCATCATCAACTGCTGGACACTTTTTAATGGAAATAATACATAGATTGTTGATTGCATTTGCAAGTCCTTGAAAATGTTTTCTTCCTTGTAACATATGAAGATGAATCCTTTGATCCATCACCAATAGCCATAATATATTAAGCACTTAAGACAACTTTAATTTATAAGAGCACAAAACTTTACGCAAAGAACACTTACATGTGTAATGCGCATTTATTTACAATAGCAGACGTACCCGTTATGTAAATCGCGTTGTAACTGAATCAGCATTTAAATCCAGTATTTATATATTTTATTTCTTTTTACCTTCAGTTATAATATAGTGTGCAATTATTACATTTTTAAAAATTCATAACACTATTTTATTTATATATAACATAATTTACGTTTCTGTCATAAATCTAAAGTCATTTCATTATTATAAGGTTCTTTGCTTTCAGATTAAGGTTCCTTTTGCGTCCATAGTTAGTTTGCATCTTGCTACAATAATGCTGCAGTAGCATTGACACTTACAAGTTATTATTGTGATCTATTGCTGAAAGCCGTAAATTTGACATATGTTTTCATAAACTTTTCGAGCAGGTTTGAACATCAAACTAATTTTCCTTGGTTATGTTTTCTCTTTTTTGTTATTCTGCAAACATATTTCATATTCATTTATAATTTTAAAATACGCCCATAGATTTCAAATTCCTATTTTTCCCTACATTTTTAAGAAAGAATTCCTGTTTTTGTTCCTGATTTTATTTAAAAAGGCAGCATGAACCCTGTGCTTTTGTTGCATGCTGTTTCAAACAATCGTGGTTTGGGATTACAAATGGCAGCGTAACTGGTTTTCCGTAGGGCGTTTAACTTTGTTTCCTCCCCAATAGACCTCTCCCAGCAAAGAAAACAGTTTTACAGGCCAAAGTATTAGACGTCATTTGGATACATGTGCAGAAACACATGCGTGTTGAATTTTTTTCTATGTAGATCGTTTTGAAAAAACGAGTTTCTTATTCTTACCTGTATAGTCGCAGTTAATTGGTCGATACTAAAAAAATTACATTTTCTTTTCATGAAAGTGAAGCTATTTAATGCTGATATGCACTAAACCTGAAACATTTAAAAATATTTTACAAAAAAGTCCTTTTTAAAAATCATAAATGTTAATTTTCGTACTTTACTGGCAAACTATTTTTTATTGTTATAATTTATTTTTTCAGAATTTCAAAATTTTAGGTTTAGTACATGCATACTCATTAGTTTAACATGCATATTAAACATTTATATTCTATTTCAAGATTTTTCATAGCATTATTTACAATGTTAAATAATAATAATTTCGGAAGAATGATGGAAGTATAAAGCATACTATAGTATTTTAGCCTATCAAAGGCGGGATAACTGCCACTCTTAAAAAACACTATTTTTTTTTTTTTTTTCAAATTACAATTTTAACAAGTTTTATTTAGTTTCACAATGTATGGTGTTTAGCGTCGAAAATAGTTATATTTATACTATTCACATAATTTACGAAAATTTACATAATTAGGTTCTGTCCCATAGTCTATATTAAACATGCAAAGTTTCAGCCTTCTAAATCATCGGGAGGAGGGGGGGGGGGGGAGAAATGAACATCTGACTCGTGACATTGAGAAATGAAGTTTTGTTTCGTCAAGTGTGAAAAAAATCTAGCTTTCTAGGCTACTGGGAGAACATTCTGTTAGTGCTAAAATTAGTTTTAGGGAAAAGAAAACCTTATTTTCTCCTTCCTTGAAAAGGAAATCGAGAATACGGCTCCGTGGCTGTTATAAATATGCTCGAGGTCGATATTATAAGTACGCTCGTGGTATCTCGTGGCGATATTATGAGTATGCTCGTGGTATCTTGTGATGGATGTTATAAGTATGCTCGCGATATCTTGTGGTGGATATTATAAGTATGCTTGTGGTATCTCGTGGTCGATATTATAAGTATGCAAAGATTCAGTCTTCTAATTCAACAGAGGGTATGTGGTGGTGGTGGTAGTGGGGGGGGGGATCTGAAAAGACATAAATACGTTAGACAAGGATTATATAGATGGGGGGGGGGGGAGAATTGGTAATTTGAACTACGCTATGGATGTTAATGGCATCTATAATTAAAAAATCTGCACAGTATCAAAATAGCTTATACAGTCGAACCTGCCTACATTTTTGCAGCTTATTATCATGCTTTAAAACCTAGCTGAATTGACATACCATCGAAATACTACTGCTGGCTATTAAATAAAAAATAAAAACACAGTATTTTTTATTGAGATGAACTTTTAAAATAATCCAACATGATTTCTTAGACTTGATGTCTTGCTGATGATGCGATTTTCAGTTAAAAATTATGCACTGATTAATGTTTTTAGCATGCCGACGCGGTGGTCGAACGGTCAAGGCAAGCGTTTCCTAGCGGTCGTTCGGCTGCCGGGTTGTGGTTTCGAGTTCCACCTTCAGGCATGGATGTTGTGGCGTTGGGCGAAGTGTGTTCCGATCCCCACTGATGCGCTGGGGCAACGCCATATGACGGCTAACAGGTTCACTGTTCTGGCCGGTGTATAGGCGAGTGATGGAAGATCAATTGCCTGGCCATTGGAAAAAAGTATATATATATTTTTAGCATTTCAGAATCTCCTAGATTAGCTGAAAATTCTGAAAAACTGAGTTCTGAAACAGCTTTCAGAAACTCGTCATATGATTTAATAGAAAATTCTGTGAAAAATGGTTGTCTTAAAAATAAATGGCTGAAATAGTTGGATGACTTTTCCGTTCTTTGTTCGTTACAACAGGCGCTTTATTAACAAATTATTTTAAATTGGCCTTGCATTTTCGCGTTGTGCAAGTTTCGTTTTACACAGAGGATATAAATTTCCTATATTTTTGATTAATAAATTACACCCGTACATAAATTTCCTATATTTTTGAACGGGGGTACAAATATTTTCCGCTTATTACAGTATTCCGCTTCCTGCAGATTCCGTTTCAAACAGGTTTGACTGTATTAATACAGATAAGCCAAAGACATCCATCAGCCTCACTAAACTGTTGCCAACTTAGAAAGGAAGTGTTTAAAAAATTCACAAAACATTTTAAAAGAACTTCGAAAGGGTACGAAATCTTAAAAGATGCGTCTGCTTTTTTCATTCTGATGATGGTTGTGATGTAAGTAGAGGTAAATAACCTGGAACATAAATGCATGAGAAAGTCGAGTGGAGTCTCACGATCCAGATATTTAAATTCAATTCGTGTGTTGAAAAACCGCAACTGCATACCTTCAAACTTTTCTTTAACCGCCTCGCCGTTCCAATAAATCCATGCTGATACATTGCAGCGCAATACCGCGGAATGTCGAAAATGGTTTCGGTAAACATGCCTGAATTTTCAGGTACGGCAATAATCGCCCCCCATATATCTCTTTTCCTCAACTCAAAATCGGAGGTTCTTGCCCAGAGACGATCGTTGCTTTGTTTTGACCCCCCCCCCCCCCCCCCCCGCATCTCTCTCTCTGTATCCCTTTTGCAGACTGAATCGATGTTGCTGGCGGCACAAATGTCACTTGGATGTATTGTGCCGAGGAAAGTCTGGATGGCGTCCTTGAGGCATTAGAGGCGAAACGTCAAATCGTCCGTGGGACCCCCTGGATTACAGCTACACCCCTAGATGAAGGAAGGGAAAAAATAAAAAGAGGGGGAAATAAGATTAACATTGGGATCGGGAGGGACACATTTTGTTTTTGCAATGCTTCCTGGGAGCTCTGTATATATTATGGAGTTCGTATGTGTGTGAAGCACTGGGAGAGAAACAATGAGGGGATGGCAAATGAAAGTTGGTATTAGTGGAAGTTTTGTTTTTTGGCGTGACAAATATTTAATTGTGCGTCTGAATTACGTAATTGTATCTTTTCTTCGTGACTTAGTTTTCTGTTTGGAGTTGAAAGAAGATTAATTTACTTTTAATGTGCATTTTTTTTACTTCAGGACGAAATAAAACGAACAGCTTTGACTTTTATTTTTAGTTATGCATTTATGCTGGGTTAAAATATGAAATTGAGTTACTGACTGAACAAACAAACAAAATTTGCATAGGACTGCACTTTCGGATAAAGGAGAGAAAGACAAATAAAATATATTTATATTTATTGTAAAATTTTTTGTGACATATACCAATGAAAGTGCACCGAGACTCAAATACTGAAAGGTTATATTTCCCAAAACTAATGCAATGTAAATGATCGCAACGAAATTGATAAAGAAAATTGTGCAAAGTTAGTTTAATTTGTAAGGAGTACAAATAACATTAGTAAAACCATAGAGGTAAAGGAATTAAAACTTTATGTTGGAGAAACGCCAAAATTATCTTGGACGATAATTTAAGCTGCGCTCTAGTTTTTTCCGTTGTCATGTATTGTTTCATTCACTATAGACGCATGCATTGTGTGTATCTATATTGGAAGGCTGGTATTACATTAAATAATATTTATTTAAACTAATGCGATGTAAATGATCGCAACGAAATGGATAAAGAAAATTGTGCAAAGTTAGTTTAATTTGTAAGGAGTACAAAATACGTACATTATTAAAACCACAGAGGTAAAGGAATTAAACGCAAAGAGGTATAGGAATTAAAAGCAAAGAGGTAAAGGAATTAAAAGGAATTATTATCAGTTTGGGAAAATGCCAAAATCGTCTGAGACAATAACTTAAGCTGCGCTTCCCGTGCATTGTATCATTCACCATAGACACATGCATTGTGTGTATATATCTATGGTGGAAGGCTGGTATTGAATTAAATAATATTTATTTAAACTGCTAATTTTGCAGAAATAAATTATTAGAATAATGCAAATTATAACTCAACCAATAAAGAATATTAGTATACGTATTGAAATTTATTTTACCTTTCTATTTAGTTCTGTCTCCATACATTCTGTATCCTGTTCTACAGCCAGGAAGAAAGCACTAACTACTTCAACTCATAATTAGGGAACTTTAATTTAAAAGTTATAAAAAAATACACGTACTGAACACTACTCTTTCCTGTTGCATGAAATGAGAATAGATGTGACTTTACCAGCACTAACAGTGTCTAGATATAATTCTTAAAGCATTATGGTATTTTCAAGCCCATAATCCCTTTCTCACTAACTCCATGGTTAAAACACACTGAATTAAGTCATTGCAGAAATGATTGTGATAATTTACAGGAAGGATGACAATTTACAATCTATATAAATAAAATTGAAAGTGTATTTGTGGGTTTGTTTGTTTTTCTCATCATCAAGGGAGAACGGCTACCTTAAATTTCATGAAATTTTGTGGACAGATTTGAGATAGCGCCACTTAAAATTTATTTAGTCCATGTTTCGAGTTTCTAGGACCAGGGATTGTTGAGATAATAATGAATAAGAGCGATCAATCATGTATTAAGTATTGATTATGGAATACTTTCTAACCGAAGTGTAATTTTATTTAAACAGCTCTAAAATGCGATGCATCCAACACTAATATTTTTAAATTATCACAGTACTATAAGAATTTATTATACTTGGAAACTTAAAACTTTATCAAAAATGGCAATGCCATAAATTGTCTGCTTCTCTATGTAAAGTCAATGAATATTTCAGTCATATCATTTATTTCAAGACTCCAGGGCTAAATAATTTTGCGTGAAAAAAATTTAGCAATTCTTATGCAGCTCACTTAACAATCTCTTGATTTGTTTACATTCTGCATGCTATAGAAATTAGGCTGCGTTGTAGGAATAATCAAAGTTTAGTGACTATGAAACACTTCTCAACTGAAATGCAATTTTATTTAAAAAATCTCTAAAATATGATACACTCAGCGCTGATATTTTTTTAATTATCACAGTACTACAGTAATTTATTATACTTGAAAACTTAAAACTTCATCGAAAAAGACAATCTAGTTACACAAAATGAACTTTATTCAAATGACATCTTCGAAATATAAATCGTCTACCTCTCTATGTAAAGTCAATGAATATTTCATTCATATCACTTATATTCCAAACTCCAGAGCTAAACAATTTTGCGTGAAAAAAAATTCAGCAATTCTTATACAAGTCACCTTACAATCTCCTAATTTGTTTACATTCTGCACGTTATAGAATAACATTAAAATTAGGCTTCGTTGCAGGAATAATCAAAGTTTAGTGATTATTTAAAATAAAAAATATTGTAATTGCGTTGGCACAGAATTTAGATACACACATAATATTAAAAAATAAAGCGGTTTTATGACGGATGCAACACTAAATTTGAATTTAAAAGATCTTCAAACATCACGATTTGTACACGGAGGGGGGGGGGGGATTGGATGCCATATTTTATTTTAAAATGAGTCACGTGATCTCTTCATATAATATGGGTGTAATTATTATTTCATTTTTTATTTAAAAAATACCTAACATATTTTGCTGAAATTTGTTTACACATTTTACGTGATAATTTGAATATTTTCTAAAATTTTCAAAGCAATTTGTGAATTTTAACTCTGCTTAAAAAATGTTTGAAGAATTATGTTCAGTAGTTTTCAATGTATTTTATTTTTTCAACTCGGGTTAAATTCGAAAGGAATTGGGTGATATTATTCATTTTTATTCCTATATGTCCCACAGACCGTCTCAAAAACATACTAAAAATTTCATTTTGATAAAGTCATTTTTACAGCAGTTATTGTGCGAACGGGCAGACAGACAGAATGAACAAAGTCAAAAACACTTTACAACTATGTTGGAAAGTGTTAAAAATGAACCTTTCATAGAAATGCCATTATGCAAACAGTATTTTTTCCGTAAATTTAGTTGAAAATATATTGCTCTTATGTTGGGGGATTTTTTCCTTTTACGATTGATATATACTTCGTATGGACGTCTTCTGTTTCGACGTTGTACTGAATTTAACCGCAGGTAATGCATGGCTCCGTGAGTGTTGCCATTGGTGCAAAAGTCGACTTGTAAACGGAAACTAGGGGTCACAATCCCCCTAAGCCTTTTATGCATTACCTGTCGGCTGACTTCATGTCCAATCTTTCAATTTTTGCTATTTTACTATTCTAGACTACTTCAAGCTGCATTGCGCTTATATGTCTAGATAACTGTTTTTGTACTCTTTGTACTATGGTAGTTTCTGTTATATGACATTATATATATATATTATATATATATATATATATATCATACTGCTCAACAACGAAATTAAACCCAATGAGTTTATATTTGAAAAAAAAAATCATGTTGCTAAGCAACGGAATTAAACCCAACGGCATAATCAATTCTGCGAGTATGGCATGGAGTTAGAAATATTTTTACCTCCAGGGAGTGCGGCTTTTTTTGGGGTGGTATCTATGGATTGCCATTCCTAGTGATTAGAAACTGGAGCTTGCAAACGAATCTGATTGGTTTACTAATCTATGAAATATGGTTGGAATTACTCTGTCATGGGAAGCTATATGACAATTATAGAAACTTCTTTGGTAAACTTCTAACTGTTCCCAATGATCTGATATTTAACTCACGCGATTGCAATGACGTTATGAAATCTCGCACTATTTTTAATTTCGAATAGTTGAAAAGCATCTGTAGGACATTTATTATTAATTTTGAACGTAATACCGATTCGAATACTAATCAAGACTTGGATTAATTATATTATTCTGAAACTACCCGAAATTATTAATTTTCCTACAATTTTATAATTTTTCATATCCAAAGAAAGTATTAATATTTCTCCTGGATTACTTTACAAACCTCAAAATTATATCTGTGCCAATTTCCAAATTTGTCAAACCAAAAATGTCACATTAAGAGCTTAGACTAAATAAAAAATGTAAAAACAAAATCTTGCAATACCATGGTGGTCATTGAATTCATGCTAAATATGATAATTTACTTAATTTTCATACTAATTATGTATGATATTTCATATTTTGTAATTTTTCAATTTTCGCAACTTTCATACTGATTATTACTGAGATTATTGGTACGTCGTGTCTAGCGCTCGGCGTTACATGACAACTCACGACATAACAATTGCATTAAAATGATGAAACATAACTTTTTACATACTTAGTCTTCATCATTGATTTTTTTTCTTTCAAAAAACTGATTTAACGAATATATTGAAGCACAAGAACCATATAAAGATGTTAACTATTTTAAATACAGCATTTCGATCATTAATACTTATCTATATATGTAATAATTGCCTAACGTGTTTGTGTTGTTCTAAACTAAACCTACCAGAAGCTCCTCGGTAAAAACTGGAAAATTGGGTCTTTGTATACTTATAGTATCAGTTACGGGACAGAACCTAACGGAACCGAATTTTCGATTTACTCCCTCCCCCCCCCACTCCCATGCACATACTCAGGGCGGTGAAAAGGGTTTTTCGAAAGTCTTTTCAGACCTCCAGAAGCCCCCATGGATTTAGAGGGCTAAATCTCTGTACACTCATAGTTTCATCCATCGGACATAACATAGCTGGATTTTCGACCTTTCCCCACGAGGGGCGAAGATTACAATTTTTCTTTTTGGAAATACTTTCAGACCCTCAAGCCCCCCCCGCCCGGTGGCTTAGAAGCCTGAATCTTTGCACACTTAAAGTATCGACCACTGGACCAAACCTAACGAAGCCGTGGTAAAATGAGGGGGGGGGGTAAGTTTAATTGAGCCAGTTTTCTGTTCAGATAAATTTTTTTGTTGCTGAGCATTCATACATTGTTAAACAAATTAAAACTTGCACAAATTATGCAACCAATTTTTTAAGAGTGATACCCTATCTTTGTCAGGCTTAAACACTATTAGAGTAATAATTATCAATTTGCTTCAATGCATCAAGTTGATTTCAGATGGCAGTGCGTCATATCTGAACTTCCTTCGATCTCTTTTAATTGCTCATTACTGAGCAATTAGAATAAAGGAGGAGGTTTTAATGGTGCTGTAAAAAAATATGTCTTCTTACACAGTGCTTACTGATTAGAATCGGTATAAATACATCGGACAGAAGCATAAAAATCTCTTTCCAACAAAATGAGTTTTTTATTGCGTTTTTAACTTTATATTTGCGCTATCATAAAAAAAATGCAATATGAAGAACAATCCCCATCTTGGTTTATGCAAAATAATTTTTGGTAAAATATATCGTTTTGTATTGATCTTCTGTCAGTTTTGAAACTCATATGTTAAAGACCTTGCATAGGACCTTGGATGATTCTTCTTTTACATTTTTTTTTTTTTAGATAATGAAGTTTAGAAACAATGTTTTCGTATTTTAATGCATCGAATGTCAGAACTTTAGTACACCCCGGACTATTTGAAGAGGATAAAATTCAAGAATAAATAGCCGTAACGTTTTAAAATCCGTTAATAAAATTATAGATACAATATTGTTAATTAAGATACTATTCTTGTGACAGAACTAACTTGACAGTACTGCGAAAGCTATGACTGCCTATTTTCACAACCTTTTATTTAACTTGATCTGGAATTTGTTTGCCAGTGTGATTCAAATATTTGAGGCCATAACTAATCAAGTTTCAATAAAGGCAGTGCCATAAAATTTGATATACTAATTGCCATAAAATTTGATTGTCTTTTGTGGTATATTTGAATCCCTTTGGTTGTCGGCCTTATCGAGCTAGCTCACCATAGGAATGTACTTGTTCTTTTGGAATATCTTGAGAACCGCAGCAGCTAGATAGTCAAATGTATCATGTCAGTCATGTCGTTGTATTTTACTATATATTTTAATTGTTTGGATTTTTGACCTTATCTGGTTAGCCTGTCCTGGGTCCGCTATAGGAATGTACAGGTGCTTTTGAGGCAATAACTCGATAACCGGAACAGCTAGAAATGTACGTCGTTGTCTTTCGTGGTAAATTATAATTTTATTTTTATTTTGGATCTTCCTGGCTCAACTTGTCTTGGGTTCGTCATAGGAATGCAATCTTTGTTTGAGAATAACTTAAGAGCCGGAGCAGCTTAAAAGTTCGAATTTGATATGTCGTTGTTTTTTATACACTTAAGTTGCATGCATTTTAATACATTCATTTTACATATATTTAGATTACATACAAATAATAAAGGGGGCACTTACAATGTTTTTACACTTGTTTTCTTTGTATGCTCATTACGAGTACGTTGATGTCTATAACTAGATGGCTCCTATAGCTCAGAATTCCTTCTAAATATCAATTTAGAATAACTTTTTATTGAAATATGGAAAAAATTAGGAGTCGAATTCTGAATATTCATTGAATTGAATACAATTAAAATCATCGGTTTTATGTAGAAACAAGAAAGATCAATCATGCATAAAGCATTGATTATGAAACACTTTCCAACTGAAATGCAATTTTATACAAACATCTCTAAAATGCGATATATTCCTCGGTAATATTTTTAAATTATCACAATACTACATTAATTTATTATATTTGAAAACTTCATCGAGGAAAATGAACTTCATTCAAATGACGGCATTCAAATAAAAATTGCCTGGTTTAAACATTTCTAAAATGCGATACATTCCTCGGTAATATTTTTAAAATTATCATAACACTACAATAATTTATTATATTTGAAAACTTCATCGAAAACAAATGAACTTTATTTAAATGACGTCATCGAAATATAAATTGCCTCTATATAAAGGCAGCATTTCATTCATAAACATATTTTCAATCGTTTCATTCATCACAATACTATAATAATATATTTTATTTAAAAATTTGAAAAATTGTTATCTATCATATTTATTTTAAAATGTGAAACTTTTCTCATATATAAAAAAATCTGATGTGGGCAACACATGACTTTCCTTATATAATGCAATGAATTTACTACTTTTACAGTTAAAAATGTTATTCCTATAGTAGATACTTATATTCTTTCCAAGATATTGAATTTTTTTCAATTAGTTGTTATTTTGATTGATTTAGCGTCATTTTTATCCATTTGGCGAGATTTTTGTTAATTTGGGAACAATTAAAAAAGTCGCCAAGTTGGCGACATTTCGCCAAATTTGTCGCCAAATTTCGCCAAGCGTTATGGACGAAGAAATAAGTTATTCTTATAGCAGATAAATAACTATTGGCGTTCAAATACAAAAGTATTACTCAAAGTATCTTTTTTTATGAATGGAACGAGCTAGATCCACGAGAATGATGTCACCCAATTTATCGCATAGTGTTACACATGAAAAGTGGAACACGCTTCTCAATAGGTAATATTTTTTTTATTTTATGACTTTTTGATAATTTTTTTGAAAAATGTGCAATATCTCGAGAACGGTTCATGTTAGCGTTCTAAAATTTATGCCAATCGTTTTCTAATGAAAAATTACATAAGAAATGTCTATTTTCGTAACTTTATTAGCGGTTTTGATTTTTTGACGAATTTTTCAAAATTTCACTCAAAAATTTAGGGGGGGGGGGGTCTGAACATTCGATTGCGTATAAAAACAATAGGCTTCCAGTGTTTATGGATTGTGATTTTTGTACCAAATTTCGTTCGAATCGGTCCATTCGTTCGTCAGTTATCGTTTCCACAGACTCACTGACACACACACACACACACACACACACTTTCACACACACACACACACACACAGACATCACTTCAAGAATGTTTCATTCGTGATCAGGGATGCTTCAAACGTGCTCTCCTGTCGAAAACTCGAATTCGAATTTTCGATCCCGTCACAATACTTTCCTTATACATTATGTATATAAGGAAAATAATAATTAAACTCTTGGAAAGATATTTATTATATAATATATCTTTTTTTTCTTTCTGGAGGATATAACGAGAGTCGGAATTTAAATGAATTTGTTTTTCTCTCCATATTAAATAATTTTTATTTAAAAAACTACCTAACATATTTTGCTGAAATTTTTTTTATATATTTTATGGGATAATTTGAATATTTCCTAAAATTTTCGAAGCAATTTGTGAATTTTAAATTTGCTTAAGTGTTTGAAACTTTAGGTGCCATAGAGTTCAATGTATTTCATTTCTTCAACCCGGGTTCAATAAAAAACTTATTGGGTGATATTATTCATTTATATTCCCATAGGTCTTACAGACTGTCTGAAAAACATACTAAAATTTCATTTTGATAAAGCCATTTTTACAGCAGTTATCGTGCTAAAGGACAAACAGACAGACAAACAGACAGAATGAACAAAGTCATAAACACTTTCAACTATGTTGTAAAGTGTTAAAAACTTTACTATGTAATTATTATTAGTGTTTTATAAAAGGACTGTATAGTTTAGTGGTGGTTTGCAATATTTATAATGGTCTGGTGAAGCAAGTTAGTTTTGCCGCAAGTAAAGGCTGCCATTAAGGGGGACTGAGACAGAAAATTTTATTTCTGCTATTTATGATTAATTTTATTTTTTTCAAAATTTTTAACACAAATATTTTTTTATTGGGTGTAAATGTTCTATGTTGAATAAATAAGAGAAACATTTAAATATTTAAAAAAAAATCAAAGCCGTAAACATTGAAGTTTTAAAATTGAGATAATTATGAATTAAAACACTTTATTTACAAAATAAAGATATTTTTTTATTGGAGAAAAGCATTTTCTTTAATTCGTCTTCCGGAAATTTTTCTATATTGATAGGAAAAAATTAAAAAAAATTAAAGAAAAAATTCTATATGAATGATTTATGTATTGAACACTATAAATTTGAAATTTACAATTTTATGTGCAAATCATATTGTCAAATTAAAGGTAATATTATAGATATATTATGTCTCAAATTTCTTATATCTAGCTCTTATCTTTATTGAGTTGTATCAATTAAAACAATGCATTTTTTCAAGAATTCAATTTCTGAGAAAACAGGGTTTGAAAGTTCTGTTTTATGAATATCAAAAATCCAATTTTTTAATGTTTAACTTCTTATTGTTTTAGCAAAAGTATTTACTTAATAATTCATATCATTTGATTCTGCACTATTTAAACTTTTCTTTTAGCTCAATAAAGTAAATATTCATGTTCCAGAAAATATTCTGCCTCAGATTCCCTTAATGATACTAGATTGTCAATTATACGTGAGAATTTAATTATAATGCCAGTTATTCTAAAATAGCCACAAAACTCGCCAGTAGGAAGAGTTGTAAAACTAAAAATATGCTCTAAATGCAGTGAACAGTGGATCGTTTCCCCTTTTATTAAAGCTGATCAGCATAGAATAGTCGTTGACGCTAGACTTCCAATTAAATATACTAGACCGCCAATTAGATATAGATTCAATTATAACGTTATATACTTTAAACTAGAAAATACTTCGAAATGTTTAAAGAAAATCACATAAAACGTGCTTTTCTGTCAAATTCTCGCACTCGAAAATTTTGGGGAAAACAATGATTTTTGTATACAATTTTGTAGAAGAGAGTTACTAGAAATTACGGAAAAAATTACTTAATATTATTTTTAATGAAATCATAACCACACGTAAGACTATAAAAGTCACTGTAGTAGACAAAATAAATCATTACGGTAAGATGAATTCGTTACTTAAGATAGATGACAAATATTCTGAAACTTTATCAAAACAATTTATGAAAACGAAATTTATTATCGTTTCCAATAAATTGCATAAATTCAAAATAGATGAAATGGTAATATTTTAGCATGTACAAATTTAATCACACCAGTTGTAGTAAAATACCTCATATGAACACTTTGGTTTTGTCAGAATTATGTGAGACAAAAGAAAAATAAATCGGAGTGTTGTTGTTGTTGTTGAAACCCAGACCGTCCGACCTACCAGAAAGGTGTAAGGTAACTGTTTGGACGGTCGGGAATTGCCACCCAATTTAGACCGGAACCCAGTGGAGGAGGCATCCACAGGGACCGTACCCTCCTTCCCCTACCACCAACCTCTCGGAAGGACTTTCGGACCCACATGTTTAACGTGATCGTACTCCGCATGAACACGGCGGCAGTTTTGGCAGTGGCTGGAATCGAACCCGGGCCTACCGAGTGCAACTCCAGCGCGCTAACCAATGGGCTACCGCGCCCATAAATCGGAGTGTGACTAAACTCGACTTTTTCGTACCAATTTTTTTTTATTTCAAATTTTACAACAACAAAAATTGAAAAATCGGTATCCTGTGTCCAAATGATTACAACTATAGCGTGTTACCCTTCACTTTAAAGGGCTTGAAAAAATCTCTCGATTGATACCATACTGAACAATGTAACACCCCGGGGGGGGGGTAACTTGCCCCAAGGCGATAATGATGTCACGGACAAAAAAAATTTGCATCGCGGCGATTTTTCACAACAATGATTAAAACTATTAAGTCTCGTGATCATTGAGCCAACAATAAACCTTTTTAGTCATGATTATATCCAATTTTGTCCAATGCTGCCATGTTAAAAATATAAAATTTCGAATAAAATTCAAAGTTTTTACTCGAATTAAAAAAAAGTCTATCCGGTTCTAGATTTTGTGGTAACAAAGCCTGATAAAGTTTCGTGAAAATCCATTAATATTTGTGGCTACTATCTTATTCACAAGAAATTGACTACAAACACAGACTGACATATAGACAGATCGACGGGCATTACTCCAAAAATAGATAAAACGTGTTCAGAAGGTCTTCAGACATATACTGGCATCAAAATACTGGCATCAAATGGTCTTCAGACATACACTGGCACTGTCTGTCTGTCTGTCTGTCCGTCCGTTAGCATAACTGCCGTAAAAATGACTTAATCAAAATGAAATTTTAGTATGTTGTTCAGACGGTCTGTGGGACCTATGGGAATATAGATGAATAATATCACCCAATTAGGTTTGGATTGAACCCGGGTTGAAAAAATGAAATACCTTGAGCCCTATGAGACCTAATTTTTCAAACATTTTTTAAGCGGATTTTAAATTCACAAATTGCTTCGAAAATTTTAGGTAATATTCAAATTGTTCCATAAAATATATTAAAAAAAAATTCAGCGAAATATATTCAGTAGTTTTTTAAACAAAAATTAAAATAATAATAACACCTCTTAGATGAAGCGATCACGTGACCATGATATGAAAATATCACGTGACCCACTTCAAAATGATATATGGAATCCATCTTGTCTCAAAATCGTGAATTTTAAAGTTCTTTTTAATTCATATTGAGTGTTGTATCTGTCCTAAAACCACTTTATTTTTGCTTAAATTCTGTGCATCTACATACTGAAACAACGCAATTGCAATATATTTGAGTTTAAATGCTCATCCAAATTTGATTATTTCTACAGCGAAGCCTATTTTTCACCTATGTAAAATGTAAACAGCAAAATATGTAGAATGAGTTGTATTAGAATTGCTGCATATCTTTAACACAAAATCATTTAGTTCATGGAGTCTGCGTAGCTGATATGAATGAAATATTCATTGATTTTACAAAGAGAAGAACGATTTTTATCGGTGAAGTTTTACGCATAGAGTTTAATTACTTGTAGTTCCATGGCCTTAATTTTTAAATAAAATAAATTATTATAGTATTGTGATGAATGACATGAATGGGAAATTATTTATGAATGAAATGCTGTTTTTATAGAGAGAGCCAGGCGTGTTATTTTTCTATGACGTCATTTGAATGAATTTCAGTTGTTTTCGATGAAGTTTTCAAATATAATAAATTATCGTAGTATTATGATAATTCTAAAATTATTACCGAGGAATGTATCACATTTTAGAGATGTTTAAACCTGGCAATTTATATTTCAATGCCGTCATTTGAATGACGTTCATTTTTTTCGATTAAGGTTTAAGTTTTCAAATATAATAAATTAATGTAGTATTGTGATAAGTTTTAAAATATTACCGAGGAATGTATTGCACATTTTAGACATGTTTAAATAAAATTGCATTGAAGTTGGAAAGTGTTTCATAATCAATGCTTTAAGCATGATTGATCTTTCTTGTTTACTCTTGTTTGCATATTTATTTGGTACAGTCATTGAAATTTTCGGAAAAAACGGAAGTGATATTTCAGGAATTGGAAATGGATATCCTTTGTGAACTCCCTATGCCATCTGGAATTCAATGCGGAATTTATATCAGTCATCATCTAAGTTCCATTTATAGACAATATATTTCAAGGAAATGTCTTGAACCGGAAGTGGAAATCGTTCTGAACCCCTTAGCTCCTCAACCCCCTTTGTAATTTTAATGCTAAATTCATATCAGTCACCATCTATTATCTAAGCTCTGTCTTGAGAAATGTTTTTGAACCGGAGGTTGTAAAAGAATTGGAAGTGGACGTCCTTAATGAATCCCCCTTTCATGCTCTAGAATTTGATGTTGAATCTACATCACTCATTATCTAAGCTATATCTATAGCCAATCTGAAAAAAAAAAGGGAATTTTTTTAACCGGAAATGGAAAATTCTTAGTGACCGCCTCACCCACCCCTCTCCGGAATTTGGTGCTGAATCTAAATTAATTTTCATCTGAGCTTTATCACGCAGATCCTGAAAAATAGATCTTTCAAGGAAAATGTTTTCGCAGAAACAATAGTATGGTAAAATTTCCAGATAAGGCGTAAGTAAATTAATGTGACATCAAAAGGAGGTCATTTAATTTTTCGAACTATTATGAATTTCAGGATATCTTGCTGCACATGTATATGCACATGTATTCTTTATCTCCCATTCTATTGCTATTTAGAGACACCCTTTAGCTAATTAACCCAACTGATTCAATTATGCATTTTACCTTCCATATCAAAAAGAAGGTTCGAATAATATATCTTTATAACTTTAACTAATGACGTAAAAGGCCCTTTTGCAATGACACTTCTCAGAATGCCTTATCATGAATGGTGAAAGAATAGTTTCTTGTAATTGAAAAGTATAACTTCAAAGAGAAAGTTGTCACATTTTTGAAAAGTTTCTATCCACGACTTTTAATTCAATTTTATGATTTCGAATTTTCAATGAATTTACATGGTTTGGAACCCCTAGAAAGCGAATCAACTATTTTTATCGCTGATCGTACGTGTTTGTATCTGTATGTGCAATGTGTGTAACAACTCTAGGACCAAAAGCATCCTTTTTAATTTTTTCATTTTTTTCTAATTTGGCAGTTAAGTAAGTCATGAGTTATCCTAGTGCTAATTAGATTTTGGTACGGTTTAGAAAAATCTGATATGGGCAGCACATGACGTTTCCTGCAGACTCAAATTCATATTTTCTTTATTTCTTTAATAATTCGTTAGAT
Organism: Amaurobius ferox; assembly: GCA_951213105.1. Taxonomy (NCBI): domain Eukaryota; kingdom Metazoa; phylum Arthropoda; class Arachnida; order Araneae; family Amaurobiidae; genus Amaurobius; species Amaurobius ferox. The sequence continues at coordinate 69,657,883 of OX578143.1, read as the reverse complement.
TGAGTTTAATTGCACCAAATAACACTAAATTTGTATTTTTAATTCAATTTTCGTTTTTATTTGGTAATTGGACATTTTCCCGAAATCGGCCTAACAAAAATGAAAGAAATCTCAAATATCTTGAGAACGGTTAGTCCTAAAGCATAATGGAGTGTGTTATATTCTTTTCCTCGTCAAAAATTGCGTATAAAACAAGGATTTAATTGATATATTTGAGCATATGTAGTCTTCTTTTAGAGTTTGGCGATTTTTGCGAGCCATTTCGTAAAAAAAGGCAGGGTGTTCTCCGAATAGTACTAAAATCTAATCACCACCAAAGTATCCCTAAGTACCTTATCTACCAAATTTTGTGATATTTGGTCAATTAGTATTTTAGTTAGTGTGGATACATGAAATTTTAGCGGGTCATTTCCTAAAAAAAGGCAGGTTGTTCTTTTCTGAATCGTATCAAAATCTAATCAGCACCAGGATGACCTATAAGTGACTTATGTACCAAATTTTGCAAAATTTGTTTAATTAGTTTTTCAGTTACAGTGGATACAGGCACTTTTTGAGGGCCATTTCGCAAAAAAGGCGGGTTCTGTTTCTTCAAATCGTACCAAAAACTAATCAGCACCAGGGTCACATCCAAGTGACTTACCTACCAAATTTTATGAAATTCGGTCCATTAGTTTTTGAGTTAGAGTGGATACATACATTGCACAGACACACAGACAGATACACAGACACACACACAGACACACACACACACAGACGTCATGCTAAAAATAGTTTTTTCGTATTCTAGAGGTCTTGAAACGTGTAGATCCGTCAAAAACTCGAGTGCGATTTTCGACATGATTCCAAAACTTTCCCTGTACATTACCATGTATTGCAGGGACAGTAAAAATAGAACTAACTGATCCTATGTTTTGAAACGGCCCCGCAAAACAATCCAATAGAAGGATAATTCTGTTTAAATGTATTTACAACAATAAAATAAGATGTATGTTCGATTGCTTTTTTTGTTCGTCTACTGGTGGCGTAGCCGAAAATATAAACGACCCTCAGTTACGAAATTCGGTATAATGATAATTCAGGTCAGGTTCCGAGATGCCTTGATACGATTTTTATTATTCGGATTAGTTTTACTTTCCCTGCAATACATGGTAATGTATAGGGAAAGTATTGGAATTATACCGAGTTTTCGACTATTGGAATCGAGTATTGGAATCACAACTCGAGTTTTCGACGGATCTACACTTTTCTAGGCCTCTAGAATACGAAAAAATTAATTTTAGCGTGACGTCTGTGTGTGTGTCTGTCTGTGCAATGTATGTATCCACTTTAACTAATAAACTACTGGACCGAGTTTCATAACATTTGGTAGGTAATTAAGTCACTTGGGTGAGACCCTGGTGCTGATTAGTTTTTGGTAGGATTCGTAAAAACAGAACCCGCCTTTTTTTGCGGAATGGTCCGTAAAAATTCCATATATCTACTCTAGCTAAAATACTAATTGACCAAATTTCACAAAATTTGGTACATAAGTTATTTGTAGGATACTCTGGTGCTGATTAGATTTTGGTACGATTCGGAAAAGAAAAAATTGCCTTTTTTACGAAATGGTGGGCAAAAATCGCAAAAATCTAAAAACAAAAAAGACTACATATACTCAAATGTATCAATTAAATTCTTGTTTTATACACAATTTTTGACGAGGGAAAGAATATAACACACTCCATTATGCTTTAGGACTAACCGTTCTCAGGATATTTCAGATTTTTTGCATTTTTGTTACGCCGATTTCGGAAAAATGTACAAGTACCAAATAAAAGCAAAAATTGAATTAAAAATGCAAATTTAGTGTTATTTGGAGCAATTAAACTCAATCTAACGAATTATTGAATAAATAAAGAAAATATGAATTTGAGTCTGCAGGGAAAGTCATGTGCTGCCCACATCAAATTTTTTTAGTTATTTCATGCTAAAGCCCACTTTTAATCGATTTTCACACAAATTGGTTCCTTAGCGACTATCACAATATTATCACAGAGTTTCTACCTTAACATTAATGGAATGATCAAACCAGCTTTTCCAAGAAACTTGGAATCAAATCCATACAACAAATTTTGTGAAAATACACCAAAATACGTGTATTTAAGCAGTTTCATTTTTCTTTCGTGCATCGGCGAATTGAAGATTCACATGATACTAATTTTTAGAATGAATATGGAGTGATATCTTCGTACTTCAATAAAAAAATTTTAAGTACTGCCTTTCTAAATTTTTTATATAATTTTAAGTAGGCCTATAAAAGTTGCAACTTTACATTTAAGCCTTCGGATCGTCTCGAAAGGAGTTCTCCCGTGTGGATGACGTTACAACTGAAGGTAGAGCTCCCATAATACAGGATGACTTATAAAGTATATTGAAGCCCATTAAAGATTCTGAAAATACATGGGTTACCATATTTGGCGGTTTAACACGTGCTCTAAATATTGATTTTTACACGTATTTAATAACGTTAATTAATTTTTAATTGAGTTATATATTTATAAATATGAATAAAATTGGAGTAACATTTGTAATTTCGCGACACTTATTAACAAGAATCCAATATACGGATGATTCCCACTTTATAAGCAGATTAACAAATAAGGAATGAAATATATGGACATTTTTTTTACCTTTTTGCAAAATCCGCTTTCATGAAATACTTAGATGTTTATTTCTATTTCGTATCTGTTAGTTTTAACATTATGTAGAAATACTATGGTCTTATTATGAGCTCAAAAAAAGACCTTGAAATACACCCTTTAAAAAAAACAAAAAAAAAACGAAGCACTATGAAGAAAGTGACTTTTATTGAAATTAAATATGCGTACAGCTAGCTCATACACAAGTAATGAAGTGATTACAAAATCAAGGCCGCAGGACCCATGAATGGTTAGCAATTGCATATTGAATTTTCAAATCAGTAATTGGTGAAACTCCCCTTGGCGGCAATGCATGCTTGTATACGTCTAGGTAAGGAGTGATAAAGTTTCCTAATGTCACCCTGCGATACATTCTGCCAGGCATTCCTCAATTGTTGCTCCAAATTTACTACATTTCGGGGTGTCAGAATCTGGCGGCCTAGCATGTTGTGCCATACATGCTCGATTGGCGAAAGGTCTGGTGACCTAGCTGGCCAAGGAACAGTATCAACAGCACGGAGACAGTCCACAGATATACGAGCCATATGTGGCGTGGCATTATCTTGTTGTAAAATGGCCCCAGAATGACGTGCCATGCAGAGTAACGCAAACGACCGCAGGATTTTATGAACATATCGTTGAGCTGTTAAAGTTGTATGCAGGATGACTAGCGGTGACCTGCTGTCGTAAGACATAGCACCCTACACTATCACACCAGGAGTAATGGCTGTGTGCCTGTGCAAAACAGAGACCAATTAGGACCGCTGGCCCTGGCGGCTCCACACACGTACCCGATGGTCATCTGCTAAAAGACTGAAGCATGATTCGTCGCTGAAAATTATGCGATGCCAAGTCTGCTGGCAGCCATGATGCTCGGCTACGATACCACTCCAAACGACTCTGACGATGTTGTGAGGTTATGGGTTGACGTCTTAAAGGCCGCCGTGATCGTAACCCCACCTCAGCCAAGCGCCGTGAGATGGGAGGGTACCACGGGTGGTATGGAAGAGGCTGTAGCACGTTGGATGACGGACAATGATGCCGTTGGGCCCATTAGGGCCTGTTCCATAATCATCCGATCTTGCCTCGCAGTTGTACACCTTGGCCTTCCAGAGCCTTCATTCCGCCAATGAGTTCCTTGCTGCAACCATTGCTGCCATCACCTTTGCACAATAGTGTCCGTTCGATGCAGGTGGCGACCTATTGCTCGGTATGACCAGCCAGCTTCATGCATCCCTACTATACGACCACGTTCGAATTCGTCTAATTGCCTATAAGGTCTTCGGCAACGTCGTAACGGCATTATTGGTTGTGTCTCCACGTAACTGCAACGCCGATAACGAGAAAAGATGGACCGTCCACATTTTAAACCTGTTAGATAGGATGCTAGTTGCGCAGTAGAAACGCGCGCAATGACCAAAGTTAGCACTTATTAGCCTTGCAAATTTAATCATTTGCGTACTTGGTATAAAGGAATTTGCATGCGGAATTTCGAGATGATCGGATTATTTTTTTTTTAGGGGGTGCTTAGTTTTTTTTTTTTTTTTTTTTCAAAAGATTGTATTTGAAACACCTATAGTAAATAATGAAAAGTTGTTTCTGAAATATATTTATGACGATGCATAGTAGTGTGTTGTTGTTGTTGAGATCCAGACCGTCCGACCTATCAGAAAGGTGTAAGGTAACTGTTAGGACGGCCGGGAAGTGCATAGTAGTGTGTGAATTACTAGAAGGGGTGGGGGGCACTTTAAAATAAAATTGTGTATTTCATCTTCTTTAAATAAAATAGAGCATTTTCACACCTTTAAAATTGTGCAATTTAGTGTTTTTTAAAAAATAAAATCACGTATTTTCACTTTTAAATACAATTGTGAATTTTAGTGTTTTTTAAACAAAATTTCAAATTGCGGTGCTTTTAAATAAAACTGCTATTTTTATCGCTTTTAAATGAAATTAGGAATTTTAGCACTTTTAAAAGAAAAATACAAATTTAAGCGCTTTGCAAATCACATAGCAAACTTTAGAGCTTTTCATAAAAATCATCAATTTTGATATACAATTAAAATTTAAGACTTTTAAATAAAATTATGTATTAAAAAAAATTGTGTATATAAAATTATGTCGCTTTTAAATAAGATTGCAAATTTAAGAGCTTTTAAATAAAATCATGAATTTGAGTGCTTTTAAATAAAATTGTATATTTTAACACTTTAAATCAAATCACAGAATTTAGCACTTTTAAATAAAATCATGAATATTTACATCAAATGATTGGCGCAAATTATTAACTTTGCGATGAAAATATCAATGCCGTTCCAAAGTCATTCGGACATAATTTCTATCCATTTTTTGAAAACATCATATTTGATCTTAATTAGCTTTTATGGTAAATGTATTTCGATTTACTTAACATTTTAGCTAATGTTTACATAATTATTACAATTTGGTAAGATTTCCCCTGGCGATAGTTTGTTGTCAGTAGAATTCAACAATTTTATGATTCATTATACTCAAAAAATACAATAAAGTGTATACAACTTGAAAGATATTAGTGTATATATATATATATATATATATATAATTTGAGCAATTATACTTCTAGTTTTGTAAGAGAGGATAACACATTCAGGATCATGTTTCGACTACAAACCACGTTTACTAAGATAAGACTATATCAATTAAAAATTAATTAATAATACATACAACAGTTACTGAAATTATAAAATAAATACTTTAAATAAATACTTTAAAATAAATACTTAATAGAGGTTTCAATTATAATATTGTAGAACTTAGCTCGCACAAGTATGCTCCTGTACCGGATTACCAATGATCCGGTCCACTATTTATAAGCCATTTTATTTTCCCTGCAATACATGGTAATGTATAGGAAAAGTATTGGAATCATGTCGAAAATCGCAATTCGAGGTTTCTACGGATCTACACGCTTTGGGACCTCTAGAACACGAAAACACTATTTTTAACGTGGAGTCTATCTGCGTGTCTGTCTGTGCAATGTCCACTCTAACTCAAAAACTAATGGACAAATTTCAGAAAATTTGGTAGGTAAGTCACTTGTGTGTTACCCTGGTGCTGATTAGTTTTTGGTTCGATTCGGGATAAAAGAACCGGCCTTGTTTTGCGAAATGGGACGCACAAATTGCCTGTATGCACTCTAGCTGAAAAAATAATAGATCAAATTTTACAAGATTTGGTATATAAGTCATTTGTGTGTGGGTTACCCTAGTGCTGATTAGATTCTGGTACGATTCAGAAAAAAAAATCCCCTGCCCTTTTTTTTTTTGTGAAATGGCCCGCAAATGTCATCAAAATCTAAAATAAAAAACTAGGTATGCGATTCGATTGGTACGATTCGAAAAAAATAGGAACTGCCATTTTTTACGAAATGGCCGGTAAAAATGTTCAAATGTATCAATTAAATGCTTTCTTTATACTTAATTTTTGACAAGGAAAAAATAAGACCAACCCCATTACTCTAGAACAAGTCCAGATGAAAACGAAATGAAAACGAAAGCTGAAATAAATGTGTTAATTCAGTGTAATTTAAAATTAGTATACCAGTTATTTAACTTCATTAAACTCAATGTAATGAATTATTAACGAAATAAAGAGAAAATGAATTTGAGTCTGCAGAGAAAGTCATGTGCTGCTCACGTCAGATTTTTTTGTTCCCTCCTGGTTTCTGGGAAAGAAAAATAACCTAAAACCTTTTCTAATATGTTTAGAGCAGTTCGGTGCAAAAAACCAAGCCATGATTATTTCAATAATACTTCCTAAAGTGAAAATAAAAATAGAGCTAATACTAATGGATTACGCTTCCGGCCTCGATGGGCTTCAATATGCTTGACGAGTCAGCTTGTATATATAGGAGCCTCAACTGGAGGCGTAATCGCAGCTATATAGAGCAGTGACGTATTTATATAGCCATTGTTCAAATAGAAGTCTATATAAAAGGTTGTTAATGTTTATAATAGAAATTTAAGTTGTATTTTTTGTACCTTTATCATTTTTCGTATTTCTTTGTATCTTTGTAATTTTTTATCATCCTTTGTACCTATTTCTATTTTTGCACTTCTCAAAATTGTATTTTATATATATATATGTTTTTGTTGAGACCCAGACCGTCCGATCTACCAGAAAGGTGTAAGGTAACCGTTTGGACGGCCGGGAAGTGCCACCCAATTTAGACCGAAACCCAGTGGGGAAGGCATCCACAATAACCGTACCCTTCTTCCCCTACCACCAACCTCTCGGAAGGACTTTCGAACCCACATGTTTAACGCTTATATATTATGTGTAACAGTTTCTAAAATTTAAATAAATATACTTTCGAGAGATAGAGATCAACTAACCACTCAAACCATTCTTTGGTAGGGTAAGAATCTACATTCTCCCAAGAAAAAGGAAAAGAAGGTATTATTAAATTGCGTTATACAACTGATATGGTTGCTTATGAAAAACACAAAGCGCAAGAATAATTTTTATTTGAAACAGATGTTACGGAAATTGATTGATGTTATCTGTACCTGTATTATTTACTCGACGGGTGCTTATTTAGAACCGTTATTGTTATAATATCTGTTTGTTTTATACGCTGTTTGACAAAGCTCATAAAATACATAAAATAACTTCCATCGAGAGAGGATAAACTATTTTCAAAATATTCCAGTTTCTTGAAATTTTAGCAATTTAGAGTTATTTTAAAATGAACCCAATTTAACAAATGAAAAAAAGGAAGTTATTAAAACTAGAAATCCGATGTTATTTAAAAAAAATAAGTTTGTGTTATTTCAAAATAATCATAAGTGTCATGTATTATTTTGTGCGACAAAAAACAAATCAACCCACTAATGTCATATATTTCTTCTATTAAGTATAGTTGCGTCGCAGTTACACGCCTTGTCCCTATTTTTGTATTTTACTTCTACAGGGTGCAAAGGCAAAACTAAATTATACCTTAAATAATTAATAAAATACAATTTTACCTGTAATATACATTGAAACAAGATCTACGATTGTTCAGTAAAATATATTTGGTGCACTTGAAGGGTTAATGCAGGAATAAAGAAAAAAAATCTGATATGGACAGCACATGACTTTCCCTGCAGAATCCCCTACCCTCACCAGAATTTAATGCTTCATTTCCATCATTTAAGCTCTGTCGATTCTGAAAAGAATGGACTGTTCAAGGAAAAGTTTCGAACCGGAAGAGGAAAAAACTGGAAGTTGAAGTCATTAAAGAACTTATCGTTGAATCTATACCAGTCTTCATTTAAATTCTACCCTATAGCCGATTCTATCTATAGCCAAATACAACCTTATCTATAGCGGAATACAATTTTATCTATGATGGAAAAAGAACAGGAGATGAAAATCTGCATTGGACCCTTTAACGCCTCCAGAATTTGATGCTTAATCTATATCAATCATCATCTAATCTCTATAGCAAATCCTGAGAAATAGAATGTTTCAAGGAAAACTATTTAGTAAAGACAATAGTATGGCAAAATTTTTGTCACCAATTACTCCGCCCTTTATTCTAAAATGCCTTATTTTAACACTCGCATTACGAAACATAATGACGTCATTTAAACGTAAACTATCTTTTGTTAATGTGTAGGAAAATTAACGTGACGTCAAAATAAAGTCATTTTATTTACCATGCTATTGTGAGTGTTGGACTATCTTGGGCTTACATGTATGTATATAAGCAGTATACTTCCCTCTATATTGCTATTTTGAATCACCTTTCAGCTTATTTCTCTCAAATGATTCAATTACGCATTTTACCTTTTCGTGACAAAAAGGGGGTTTGAACAATATTTCTGTAGCATTAACTAATGACATAAAAGGCCCTTCTTACGCAATGGTAGCTCTTTTGATGACTGCAGGTTTGTTTGATTGACGCAATTATGGAATAATTGTTTCTTTATTAGTTTAAGGAGAATGCTGTCACATTTGAAAGTTTTGATCAAATGCATTTTGTTTGATTTCATGATCTTTAAAATATTAGAAATAAGATTTAGCTTCGCAAAAATGAGAAAATTGTTTCAAATATAATTTTGCATAAATGAGAGTTTATGATTTTTACTTACCTAATCAAAGTAGCTGGCCATTATTATAGGTTCGACCCCATCCAAATATTAGAAATTACGTGGATTATTGTAAATATTAGTGAAAATGGGAAAATTATGAATTGTGCAGCATTGTTATATAAAGCAACTAATATTGGACTGTTGGATATAATTTAAGTTTCAACGACACTGTGTGTTATGTAGCACTTATACAATTTAAGTCAAATAACATTTCACGTATAAAAATATTTCTATATTAACCATCGTTCATACTAATTTAGTCTTTTTTACGAAGAAAAATTTGTTTCCTATCCTAAAGGCCGAATTCTTGGTCTTCTATACTGTATTGTTCTCATTACTGAATATTTTATAGGGTCATACAGATAGATAAAATGCACCATTTCGTCAAATTGTCTCACTAACTTTCATTCTATAAGCTTGTGAACAACCCTAAAAACAAACTGTGTTCTTCCTTCATTATTTGTGATGGTCAAACCACAGATAAATTATTTATGATCGTATCATAACAAAACCACAGGCACCACAGTAAATCAGTAATTTTGTATACCATAAATATATATAAAATGGTCTAAATTGCCAAAAAGAGTTAGTTTGAATTGCATTATAAAATTTTTAATTCCAATTTTCAGTCCATTTCAACCGCGATCACCTGGCGTAAATGACTGCTAGGAAAAATGGGACTGCCTATGCATTCAATACAGAAGCTTGAATGAAAACTGCAATAACTATGTAAATAATGCTTGAGTTAATACATTTACAGTTGTTATACTTTTAAAAAGATAGCATGCATTCGAGATTTTGAAGAAGTTTTTTAAATCTTTTGATAAGAAGTCAAAATATTTTGACAAGAAGTGAACAATGTTAGTTTAAATTGCATTATAAAATTTTTAATTCCAATTTTCAGTCCATTTCAACCGCGATCACCTGGCGTAAATGACTGCTAGGAAAAATGGGACTGCCTATGCATTCAATACAGAAGCTTGAATGAAAACTGCAATAACTATGTAAATAATGCTTGAGTTAATACATTTACAGTTGTTATACTTTTAAAAAGATAGCATGCATTCGAGATTTTGAAGAAGTTTTTTAAATCTTTAGATAAGAAGTCAAAATATTTTGACAAGAAGTGAACAATGTTAGTTTAAATTGCATTATAAAATTTTTAATTCCAATTTTCAGTCCATTTCAACCGCGATCACCTGGCGTAAATGACCGCTAGGAAAAATGGGACTGCCTATGCATTCAATACAGAACCTTGAATGAAAACTGCAATAACTATGTAAATAATGCTTGAGTTAATACATTTACAGTTGTTAAACTTTTAAAAAGATAGCATACATTCGAGATTTTGAAGAAGTTTTTTAAATCTTTTGATAGGAAGTCAAAATATTTTGACAAGAACTGAACAATGTTAGTTTAAATTGCATTATAAAATTTTTAATTCCAATTTTCAGTCCATTTCAACGGCGATCACCTGGCGTAAATGACCGCTAGGAAAAATGGGACTGCCTATGCATTCAATACAGAACCTTGAATGAAAACTGCAATAGCTATGTAAATAATGCTTGAGTTAATACATTTACAGTTGTTAAACTTTTAAAAAGATAGCATACATTCGAGATTTTGAAGAAGTTTTTTAAATCTTTTGATAGGAAGTCAAAATATTTTGACAAGAAGTGAACAATGTTAGTTTAAATTGCATTATAAAATTTTTAATTCCAATTTTCAGTCCATTTCAACGGCGATCACCTGGCGTAAATGACCGCTAGGAAAAATGGGACTGCCTATGCATTCAATACAGAACCTTGAATGAAAACTGCAATAGCTATGTAAATAATGCTTGAGTTAATACATTTACAGTTGTTATACTTTTAAAAAGATAGCATACATTCGAGATTTTGAAGAAGTTTTTTAAATCTTTTGATAAGAAGTCAAAATATTTTGACAAGAACTGAACAATGTTAGTTTAAATTGCATTATAAAATTTTTAATTCCAATTTTCAGTCCATTTCAACGGCGATCACCTGGCGTAAATGACCGCTAGGAAAAATGGGACTGCCTATGCATTCAATACAGAACCTTGAATGAAAACTGCAATAGCTATGTAAATAATGCTTGAGTTAATACATTTACAGTTGTTATACTTTTAAAAAGATAGCATACATTCGAGATTTTGAAGAAGTTTTTTAAATCTTTTGATAAGAAGTCAAAATATTTTGACAAGAAGTGAACAATGTTAGTTTAAATTGCATTATAAAATTTTTAATTCCAATTTTCAGTCCATTTCAACGGCGATCACCTGGCGTAAATGACCGCTAGGAAAAATGGGACTGCCTATGCATTCAATACAGAACCTTGAATGAAAACTGCAATAACTATGTAAATAATGCTTGAGTTAATACATTTACAGTTGTTAAACTTTTAAAAAGATAGCATACATTCGAGATTTTGAAGAAGTTTTTTAAATCTTTTGATAAGAAGTCAAAATATTTGATAAAAAGTGAATAATTTGCGTAAGTTTGAAGGTGATACAAAACTAGACGAAGAAATAAGCGTTTCCATCAAATTTTAAATTGGTTTAAATAAAAATTTAATAAATACTTGATAGGATTTTTGTTTATTTGCAGGATTGAGTGAAAAATTGTGCAAAATTTAGAAGCGATACTTTGCCAAAACTTAAAACTCTATGAGTAAGGCTCTACCTAAATTTTGCATTTTAGTATTAATTTAGATGCAATTGCCAAATTTATTAGAAATTAAAAAAATGACTACTTGCTCCAAACATGTTATAAAATGTCATCGTGCATTGTTTGCTCATAGTGATCAGTTTTGTTTTGCTCAATAGTTAAATTTTTGTAATTGTCAATTTTCAGGTAAAAAAAAAAAGAATAACTTTGGAACTTTTAAAAACTTTTGCTTGGATTAAGACCTTGGAAATGTCCTTTACTAATGGATGGCAGAGCTTAACATGATTAATGAAATTTTATTGCATTTTTACTATGTTACCGTATCAGAAATGACCGTGACAGAAATGATATATGGATTTGTTTTCGTTTCGTACGAAAATCGAAACTAACATTAGGAAACAAAAAGTGCACTATGCGTCACTCGCTTTTACATACTAACTAAAGACATAGCATATTTAAATTTTCATTCATATGAATAGCAACTAAATGCGTGTCAAAAATGAAAGATATTACACATAATAAAAAAAATAGTAATAACATTGTGTTTTTCACTTACCCGTTAATGGCAATGTTCCGAAACTTCAAACAGATGTACAACAGAACTCTGAATAGTGTTCTCCTAACTCACTACTCACTTAAAATGACTGATGTCACCATCTGATAGATGAAAAGGACGATTTTTCGGACAATATCGTAATATCACAGATTCTCACAGGATTCTCAGAATATTGTTAAAATGTTTAGTTTTTAAGTTTTTACTGGGTTAATTAGGAAAACGAAAATGTAATACATCAATGGGGGCAGTGGCAGAAAACAGGAATTTGCATTTTTATGGTCAAAAGTACATTTAATATTATTTAAAGAAATTTTTGTATAAAAATTTGCAGAACAGATTATATTCTGAGTAAATACTGTAAAAAATAGCGATCTTATTTATTATTATAGTATTTTAAAATTTAAGGGACACAAAATTAACAATTGTCAGATAAAAATCTAGAGTAATTTTGATCCAGGAGAGAAAGTAGTTTGAAGTTGTATATTTTCAAAACAATTATACAGAGCTACTGAAAATAATACATTTTTTAATTTCTAAAGAATTCGTTTAATTCTACTATAAATGTTCCATATTAAAAATAAGTAAATTGCTTCTGTTTGAACAGAAACATTTTATGAAGTGCTTTTTATTTCGCTATATCAGGGTAAGTCTAGTATTTTTTCTATTTTATTATATAATTTTTCAATGAAATGTGCTTGTTTTACCACTACATAAAACAATACGTAGAATAAATAGTTATATAAAATTACACTAAATTTGAAATGTTGCATACATTTCACTTTTAAATTACTCAATGTCTTCAAAATCCCCACCCCCAACGGCAATATCATGGAAATTGCTTGTTACTTTCCTTATATACATAATGTATAAGGAAAGTATTGCGACGGGGTCGAAAATTCGAATTCGAGTTTTCGACGGTAGAGCACGTTTCAAACATCCCTGATCACGAATCAAACATTTTTGAGGTGATGTCTGTGTGTGTTTGTGTGTGTGTGTCAGTGAGTCTGTGAAGACGATATCTCACGAACGAATGGAGCGATTCGAATGAAATTTGGTACAAAAATCACAATCCGTAAATACTGGAAGCCTATTGTTTTTAAACGCAATCGAATGTTCAGATCCCCTAAATTTTCGAGTGAAATTTTGAAAAAATCATCAAAAAATCAAATCTTTAATAAAGTTACGCAACTAGACATTTCTTATGTAATTTTTCCTTAGAAAACGATTGACATAAACTTTGGAACGCTAACATGAAGCGTTCTCGAGATATTGCACATTTTAAAAATAAATGTATCAAAAAATCCGATAAATTAAAAAAAAATATTAACTGTTGAAAAACATGTTCGCTTTTCATATGTAATATCATGCCATAAGTTTCGTGACATCATTCTCGTGGATCTAGCTCGTTCCATTCATAAGAAAAGATACTTTGAATAATACATTTGCATTTGAACGCCAATAGTCATTCATCTGCTATAAGAATGACTTATTTCTCCGTACATAACGCTTGGCGAGATTTTGGCGACGAATTTGGCGGAATGTCGCCAACTTGGCGACTTTTTTAAATGTTATCAAATTAACGAAAATCTCGCCAAATGGATGAAAATGACGCTAAATTGATGAAAATGGCGACTAATTAAAAAAAATTCAATATCTTGGAAAGAATATAAGTATCTACTATAAGAATAACCTATTTTTTTTTGCTGTAAAAGTAGTAAATTTATTGCATTATATAAGGAAAGTCATGTGCTGCCCACATCAGATTTCTTTAGTTTAGTGGGAGCTGTTGAATTCATTTTTGTGAAAAATTAGATGGAAGACAAGTATTCATTTAATATATTGAATTGATGATAAACAAAATATGAAAACATATTCTTCCACGTGTCCGGTATAAATGAATTTTATGTTGGCTATGTGGAAGAACTGAAATTGTTCGTCCCCCTATAAGTTCGAAAAAATTGTGACTTATAGCAAGTTTCTTGCTGCCACTGCAGATCTCGGTTATTCCATGCTGACGAGCGCATAATACGCGCAAAACCGGTCCATGGATACCAATATCTGCAAATGTGAGTGTCTTCCGTACAGTCAACTTGGCGATATATACCAGAAGTCACCAGGCTAGAGATATTTCGCTATATTTGTCGACAATCGTGGCAAACAGACAGACGGGGGACATTATTTTTCTTTATGTATATTATAAAATTCATCCATTTATCTCAAGTACCCAAATTTTAACTTTTAAACCCTCTTTCAAAGCATGCGCGTCACTCATTTAATTCTCTTCCGCTCCTATCAATCTGTCTCCGAACCTTCAACCAGAGAGCCTTCCCGACCCTCGACGAGAGATTTCATAAGCGAAAAAAGAAAAGGAAGACGGACATTGCTTTTAGCTTTCATCAGAGAGCATCCCCCATTCGTTAAAATAGAAACTCGATGGAGAATCTGAAATCTGGGGCTCTTCCGCCTTCTATAAGAAAGCACTGTTTAAAAGGAATAAAAGAAAGTTACAAGGAAATTGCTCTCCTCGCAGCATCTAAGAACTGGTTTCGTGCTTTATTTCGGTCTTCATCACGGATTAATATTCATCCCAGCAAGAAAATGCTCTCTATGTGCTGCAAGAATTTCTATGATGAATACGTAGACATCTTCAAATTTATATATAAAGTAGGATCAAAAAGTTCGGAGACTGTGTTGATATCTCTAACCCTGATTGGAGGAGAGGGGAACTATTTTACCGTGCCGGAGAGGCACATGTGACGCGAGATGTGAAAAGGAATAACCAGGTGTTTTCCCAGACAATGCGTGTCAGTGAACTGTAGTCGTTTGTGTTCGTCGAAAATGGAAATGACGTTTGAAGAACAACGTGCAAATATCAAATTCTGCAGGTGCAATGTTTCTGTCGGCGATTTCCCCAAACGATGGCAGAATTTGATATTCGCACGTTGTTCTTCAAATGCCATTTCCATTTTCGACGAACGCCAACGACTACAGTTCACTGATATGCATTGTCTAGAAAAGCCCTACACTGCGGATCTGCTTCTTCCTTTTCACATCTGCCGCTACGCCACGGTAAAATAGTTCCCCTTTCCTCCAATCAGGGTTCGGGATATCAGCATTGTCGCCAAACTTTTTGGTCCTACCTTGTGTAATTGAGCCCAGGCTGCACGAAGCTGCTTTGACAAAGTTCATAAGAGAAAGGAGATAGATAGAGAAGAGAAGAGAGGGAAGGGTGGTGGTGCTGAAGATGGAATACAAAGAAGAGAGGGGAAAAAGCTGAATATACGAAAGGGATGATTATATATATATATATATATATATATATATATATATATATATATATATATATATGTATATATAATAAAAAGGTTTAAAAGTCCAATGAAAGAAAAGTGAGAAGTTGTAACTCGAAAAACCTAACTTTTTAACTGGCTTGCAAAATAAAGTATAAAACAGCAAATCCTCAAGCAAATGGAAAAAAATACAAATTTTGAATCATCAAATCTAAGAAAAGTATCAAAAAACAAAGGTATAGAATCTATAAAAGAAAAACAGACGAAATCTAAGCACAAACGCTATACACGTAGACAAGGCTATAGGCCTAAATCGGGATTTGTTCACCTCTTCAAAACTCGTTTTCAAGTCCAAGTGTCTTGTAGAAGTAAACACAAAAATGTATATTTCTGAAGAAATAGATAGATTATATCTATAAACTATTTCTACTTGGACTACATACATAAAGAAGAAAAAATAAAAGGAAAAAAGGATACCTGGAATTTAACTGAATAAATACACGAACCTATTGAGCACGGGAACACAGAAAGAAGTGACAAGTGTTGCCATTCACAAAGGAATAAGATATGATCTACTGTTGCCATTCGTAAGAAATAAATAACAGTAATGCGAAAAGACGTGTACAAAAGATAATATACAATCAAGAGGGGCAATAATAGACAGACTAATGTGTAAGAGGATGTAAAAATAAAATATAATTAAAACAAGAGAAGGGAGATGTCAGGCTAATATATAAAACACCATAAAAAGAATTCATGAAAATCCAGCTAATCTAAATTTTTTAACTATACCATTTACAAAATAAGAGGGATATTTATATAAATTGATGGTAATTTTTAGATTATCAATATGTAAAGTGTTGTTGTTGAAATCCAGACCGTCCGACCTACCAGAAAGGTGTAAGGTAACTGTTTGGACGGTCGGGAAGTGCCACCCAATTTAGACCGGAACCCAGTGGGGGAGGCATCCACAGGGACCGTACCCTCCTTCCCCTACCACCAACCTCTCGGAAGGACTTTCGGACCCACATGTTTAACGTGATCGTACTCCGCATGAACACGGCGGCAGTTTTGGCAGTGGCTGGAATCGAACCCGGGCCTACCGAGTGCAACTCCAGCGCGCTAACCAATGGGCTACCGCGCCCCCCAATATGTAAAGTGTGAAATTTTTTTATCAGATAATCTTTATATTCCAAAAAGCTGATTAAGAATAATATTTCTAAACAATAGAAACGAGTTGCAGGAATTAAATGGCAAGATTTTATTAATGTTAAAATTAAAAGAGTCTTTTTTATCATATAAATTGGTAACAATTCTATTAGAAGGTCCAATAAAAAGATTTAAATCCAAAAAATTAATATTTTTACTAATAGTAGAGTCATTAGAAATTAATTCCAAATTATCAGGATAGCAATCTATACTAATGACACAATTTTCAGTATATACTAAGCAAATCAGATCATCAACATATCTGTATAATGTATAATCTATTGATGTAAAAGACTGTTCAAAATGATAAAGATATATATTAGCTAACATATAGCTATTGCAGCCACCATGTGGAACTCCTGAGACTTGTAGGTATAATTTATTTCCTTGAAAAATATAATTATTGCAAATAACAAAGTGAAGAAGTTTAGGAAAATTTACAAAATTGGTATGAGTTGAAAGATTAGTAATATAAGCATTGAATAGAACTAAAATTACATCATACAGGTCTGAGATCTTGATATTATTGAAAAGATCTTTAAAATCAAAAGTTTAAAATCCTATTAGTTTTTTAAGAGAAGTTCATCTATTCTTTAATTCTTTACTATTATTTAGAATAAGGTAATTATTTCTAGACTGACGTAAACTCTCATTTATTTGATTTAAAGAATTTAGAAGTAATTTTACTTACTCTACTACTGCGAGTAAATTACTTCTAAATTAAGCATATTGAAGCCCATCGAAGCAGAAAGCGTAATCCATTAGTATTAGCTCTGCTTTTATTAACACTTTACAACATAGTTGAAAAATGCTTATGACTTTGTTCATTCTGTCTGTCTATCTGTCTGTCTATCTGTCTGTCTGTCTGTCAGTTAACACGATAACTGCCGTAAAAGTGACTTTATCAAAATGAAATTTTAGTATGTTGTTTAGACGGTCTGTGGCACCTATGGGAATATAAATCGATAATATCACCCAATTAGTGTTGGATTGAACCCGGGTTGAAAAAATGAAATAAATTGAACCCTATGGGACCTAATTTTTCAAACATTTTTTAAGCGAATTTAAAATTTACAAATTGCTTTGAAATTTTTAGGAAATATTCAAATTATCCCATAAAATATATAAAAAAATTCAGCAAAATATATTCAGTAGTTTTTTAAATAAAAATTAAAATAATAATTACACCCTTTATATGAAGAGATCACGTGACCATTATATGAAGAGATCACGTGACCCACCTCAAAATAAAATATGGCATCCATCTTGTGTCAAAATCGTGATTTTTAAAGTTCTTTCTAATTCATATTTAGTGTTGTATCCGTCCTAAAACCGCTTTATTTTTTTTTACATTCTGTGCATCTACATACTGAAACAACGCAATTACAATATATAAGAGTTTAAATGATCATCAAACTTTGATTATTTCTACAACGAAGCCTAATTTTTACTTATGGAGAATGTAAACGCGAAAATATGTAGAATGAGTTGTATAAGAATTGTTGCATTTCTTTAACGCAAAATTATTTAGCTCATGGAGTCTACAATATAGCTGACATGAATGAAACATTAATTGATTTTACACAAAGAAGACGAATTTTTCGATGAAGTTTTAAGCATACAGTTAAATTACTTGTATCTCCATTGTTTTAAGTTTTAAATGAAATAAATTATTATAGTATCGTGATGAATGAAAGGAATGAAAAAAGGTTTATGAATGAAATGCTGTTTTTATAGAGAGGCGATTTATATTTCGATGACGTCATTTGAATAAAATTCATTTGTTTTCGATGAAGTTTTCAAGTATAATAAATTAATGTAGTATTGTGATAATTTTACAAATATTTCCGAGGAATGTATCGCATTTTAGAGATGTTTAAATAAAATTGCATTTCAGTTGGAAAGTGTTTCATAATTAATGCTTTAATCATGATTGATCTTTCTTGTTTTCTCTTTAGGAAGTATTATTAAAATAATCATGGGTGGGTGTTTTGCACAGAACTGCTCTAAACATACTAGAAAAGGTTTTATGTTATTTCACTTTATCAGAAACGAAGAGGGAATAAAAAAAAATTATGTGAAGCAGCACATGACCTCCCCTTATTTTATAATTTATTACATTGAGTTTTATTAAACTAAATAACGCGCATACGTATTTTAAACTACACTGAATTGACACTTTTAATTCAGTTTTCGTCTTCATTTGGTAACTGGACTCATACTCAAAACAGGCGTAGTAAAAATGCGAAAAAACTAAAATATCTCAAGATCTCCTAGTTCTACAATGACAAAGCTCCTTCCGAGAGAATTGCACTGTGTTTTGGGACCACTATCATGAACTGCAGACAATAACAAAACTATTAGTGAAGTTCTAACTCGGAACTGGATATGTCGTTACGGGGCTCCCTCTCTCATCCATTCTGACTAGGGAACGAACTTTAGCTCTGGCATATTCACGGGACAGTGCAAACTACTCAGAATGGACAAAACTTGAACTACTCCTCTTCATCCTCATCGAACGGCATGGTAGAGAGATTCAACAGAACGATACTTAATCACGATACTTAATATTCGTATCCAGAAACCAGCAAGACTGGGACCGTCACCTACCTTTGTCCCTGCTGGCCTACAGTAGTGCTGTCCACGAATCGACCGGTTATTTTCCATCAAAAATGCTGTTTGGCCGAGACCTACGACTACAATGTAACCTAATGTTTGGAAGGCCATGTGATGCTCCTTCATCGCTTGATGAATATGTGCAAAATCTGCAGCCAAGGTTGGAGAAGATTCATCATTTCGCTCGTGAGAGGATTAACATTGCTATCGATACAATGAAAACCCGGTACGATGCTAAGACTAATGAAGTACGATTCCAGGAAGGCAACGAAGTGTGGCTATTCAACCCTCGGCGACCACCAGGATTTTCGCCAAAACTACGGCAAAACGGGGAAGGGCCCCTACGTCAGAAAAGAATAAGCAGTGTCATTTATCGAATCCAGAAATCGTCTTCAACCAAGCCAAAAGTCGTCCATATCAACAGATTGGTCCCACATTTTGGAGCTTAACAGATTGATACTGGCCGGGACGTGCAGTCTTAAGGAGGGGTCAGTGTTGCGAACGCGCAATATTCCCTTTGACGCCTCTTCTTCCGTCTGTCTCGAAGGCCAAGCAAAGAAAACACAGTCCACGACGTCAGCATGATGTGAGGATGACGTGGGCTCCAAGTTGCCAAAATTTCTCAGTTAGAAGAAAGGTTTCCAGATTTGGCAATTTATCGCCAATTTGGAGACATTTGGTGACTTCAGGGATGTTCCAGAAACTTATAAGCGAAATAGCGATTGGTTTTGGAGATATGGAAAAATTACCAGAAGTTTCTATAGAGAGACTATAAAAAGATTCATCCCTCCGTTGGAAAGGAGTTGACGAGTTGACCTGGCACGAGCTACATTGGACTGGGGTTTTTGTCCATGTTTTGGGAATAGTAGCTGCTGATTTGTGAAATTACTTTCGTCAACATTCTGTGAATAATACCAGTTATTTTGTTAAATTAGTGGAGCATTTAAGTTCCGTTTGATTGTATATTGTTTCTGTTTACTTTGTGCGTATGAATAAACTTAAGTTATCCAGAAACTTGGACTCGTTCTTGTATCCTGCGTGTACACCCACGATTCCTCAAGATACGTTCGTAACAATACACTTTATTTTTTAGTATAAGCTATATAAATAAAATTGAAGATATGTCTGTCTGTTTGTCTCATCATCACGGGGGAACGGCTAAACCGAATTTGATGAAATTTTGTGGGTATCCTTGAAATAGTCCCAATTAAAATTTATTCCATGTTTTGAGTTTCCAAGACCAGGGGTTGTCGAGATATTAATGAAAAACGAAACTTTCATTTATCTCATCACGAGAGAACGCCTGAACCGAATTTAATGAAATTTTGTGGGTAGCCTTGAAATAGCCCCACTTAGAATTTAGTCTATGCTTCGAGTTTCTAAAACCAGGGGTTGTTAAGATATTAATGTAAAACGAAACTTTTCCCTAGGAGTTCTACTCTCTAACTCCCTGGTTCCTCCAAACGAAAAAAGTTAGCAATCACCTGTTTAAAACGTGAAAGTGAATTAAAATTCTATCTCTGAATTTGGTGGGCGTTTATTGCGCTTATCAGTCACTTTTGAAAATCACAGGTTTGAAACATGATTTTAAATGGAAACTCTATCACCATGGTTTATTTTTCACAGGTTCTTATTCAACAATAAAAAGTATTAAAAAATCAAAATGGTTATTTAATTATCAGCATTTTATGAGGAAGATTCTTTATATCATGTTACTCAGGAACGCAATTAAATCAAATGTAATTGTTAATTTTTAACACTTTACAACAAAGTTGAAAAGTGTTTATGACTTTGTTCATTCTGTCTGTCTGTCTGTCTGTCTGTCAGTCTGTCTGTCTGTCTGTCTGTCTGTCTGTCTGTCTGTCTGTCTGTCCGTTAGCACGATAACTGCCGTAAAAATGAGTTTATCAAAATGAAATTTTAGTATGTTGTTCAGACGGTCTGTAGGACCTATGGGAATATAAATAAATAATATTGCCCAATTAGTTTTTTATTGAACCCGGGTTGAAAAAATGAAATACATTGAACCCTATGGGACCTAATTTTTCAAACATTTTTTAAGTAAATTTAAAATTCACGAATTGCTTCGAAATTTTTAGGAAATATTCACATTATCCCATAGAATATATAAAAAAAAAATTCAGTAAAATATGTTAAGTAGTTTTTTAATTAAAAAAATTATTTAATATACGGAAAAAAACAAATTCAATTAAATTCTGACTTTGGGATATCTTCCAGAAAGAAAAGAGAGAGATATTATATAATAAATATCTCTCCATTTGTTTAAACGTTTTGCATATGGGAGTGGCTTCATATTTTAAAATAAATTTGATAGATAACAATTTTTCATTTTTTTAAAATTTTATATAACTCTTCATGATAAATTTAATTGATGGCATTTTAAATGCACTTTCCTACGTCCTAGAGAGTTAAAATTTGGTACACAGCTTAAATTTGTTGAACATTTTAATCGACAAAAATTTGATGGATCTTTAAATATAGATCATACATTTTTTTCGAAATGGCCTGAAAATAATCCCCGTTCACTTTTATAAATCATTGGTGTAATATTGTTAATTATTGTTTTATTAAAAATTCTGATGTGGACAGCACATGTCTTTCCCTGCAGACACATATTCGTTCTCTTTATTTATTCAATGATAATTTGAGTTTATCTGCACAACATAAGTATTTTAAATGACATTGAATTTACACGTTAAACTTAAATTTGGTTCTCATTTGATAGCTGGACTTATTGTCAAAGGTGGCGTAGCGAAAACGCGAAAAAACTAGAATATCTCAAGAACGGCTAGTCCTAGAGTAATGGGGTTAGTCTTATTCTTTTTGTTGTCAAAAATCACATATAAAATAGGAATTTAATTGATATAATTGAGCACACGTAGTCTTTTATTTTTATATATAACGATTTTTGCTGGCCATTTCGCAAAAATAGCCCGTTCCTTTTTCCCGAATCGTAGTAGAATAACCTACAAATGATTTATATACAAAATTTTTTTTAATTTGGTATATAAATCACTTGTAGGTTATTGAAATATTATACTCCAAATTTTGTTAAATTTGGTTCATTAGTTTTTAGCTAGAGTGGATAAAGGCAATTTCTGCGGCCATTTCGCAAAGAAGGCAGATTCTTTTATTACGAATCGTACTATAATCTAATGAACATCAGGATTTCCCACAAAAAACATACCTACCAAATTGTATGAAATTCGGTCCATTAGTTTTTCAATTAGAGTGGATGTAATATCCACACAGACACACAGAAACATACACAGATACACCCTTACACACACAGACGTCTTCCTAAAAGTAGTTTTTTCGTGTTCTAGAAGTCCCAAAACGTGTAGATACTTTGAAAATTCGAGTTCCGATCTTCGGCACGATTCCAATACTTTGAGTACATACACATACACATATATATTATCTGTGTATTATCTGTGTATCTAAATTCCGTGCCTATGCAATTACAATAGTTGTGATTTTAAATGATCCCTAAACTTTTATTATTTCTTCAAGGAAGCCTAATTTTAACATATGCAGAATGCAAATATCTCAAGCGATTGTAAGATGAATTACATAAGAATTGCTGAATTTTTTTCACACAAAATTATTTAGCGCTGGAGTCTGGAATACAAGTTATATGAATGAAATATTCATTGATTTTGCATAAAGAATCAGATGATTTATATTTCGATACAGTTTTAAATATTTAAGTATAATAAATTACTGTAGTACTGTGATAATGTAAAAGATATTACCACTGAATGAATCACATTTTAGAAATTTTTTAAATGAAATTACATTTCAGTTGGAAAGTGTTTCATAATCAATGCTTATGCATGATTGATCTTTCTTGTTATTAATATTTTTTCGATTTGAATAATAAATAAATGGATATAAAAATTTATCTTATAAATGAACAGCTTGATTTTTCTTTTAATTATATTAATTGCGGACTGCGTACATCACTTTCATTTATTTTGGCAAATAGTTTTCAAACTTGAAACAGAATAACAATTGAACGGATTTCTAATACAATTTTAGTATTTTCATTCAATATATACAAACGGGATCGGGATGTTTTACTCTTCAGATCTGCATATTCAGATCTACGAAATTGGCGGGATATCGCTAACTTGCCAACTTTTCTTAAACGTCGCCAAATTAACGGAAATGTCGCCAAATTGATAAAAACGACTCTAAATCAATGAAATTAATTTTGAATTGTTAGAAGAGAGTACTGAAATGATGTTTCGGTAGCATTTGTCTGTCAGTCCAGCCACCCTACTTAGTAATACATTTAGCAAATTTTTAAAATGTCGCCAACTTGATAAAAATCCAAAAAAATATCTTGAAATTGATAAAATTGCGCTAAATAAATGAAATTAATTGTGTTTTGTTAGGGAATAATATTGTGGTGATTTTTTCGTCAATTTGTCACAAGTGGGACAGTCAGTTTCACAGACCCACTTAGTGATAAATTTGGCGATTTTTAAATGTCGCTTAATTGACGAAAATGTCGTCAAATTGATAAAATGACACTAAATTTATCAAAATGACACCGAATCGATGAAAATTCAGTATTTTACATAATTAAGTACGTTTTCTAGATAATCTCTGTAGTTTTGTGAGAATTAAAAAATATTTTTTTCTAAATTTATTTACAAACTGGATCAGGATGCTTTATTCTTCAGATCTGCCTGTGAAGATAATTTTGCATATCGAGCCTAGAGATTCTTATACATTTTTTAGAAGAATTAAATTAAATATTTTAATAGAATATTTTGAATAACAAAGTCATTTAGAATAGTACTGGAATTTACACATAAATGTGAATGTTAAGTTTCTTTATATTATATTTTCAGTACGAAGAACGGGTATACTGCTAGTGAATTATAAAATTGTTGAATTCCACTGTCAAAAGACTGTCGCCAAGTGGAAATCTTACCATATTATGATAAGTTAAAATGGCAAATAAGTCGAAATACATTTATCATAAAAGCTAATTAAGATCAAATATGATATTTTTAAAAAACTGATAGAAATTATGTCCGAATGACACGAAATTACTTTGGAACGGCACTGATATTTTCATCGCAAAGTCAATAATTAGCGCCAATCATTTGATGTAAATATTCATGATTTTATTTCAAAGTGCTGAATTCTGTGATTTGATTTGAAAGTGTTAAAATTTACAATTTTAATTGAAATCACTCTAGTTTAGGATTTTATTTATAAGCCCCTTAAATTTGCTTTACATATTTGCGTTACGCCCACAATTTTTTTTATACACAATTCTATTTAAAAGCACTAAAAGTCATGATTTTATTTAAAAGTCTTAATTTTTAATTGTATAATAAAATTGATGATTTTTATGAAATGCTGTAAAGTTTGCGATTTGATTTGTAAAGCGCTTAAATTTGTGTTTTTCTTTTAAAAGTGCTAAAAATAGCAATTTTATTTAAAAGCATTGCAATTTGAAATTTTGTTTAAAAAAACACTAAAATTAACAATTGTATTTAAAGTGTTAAAACATGTGATTTTATTTAAAAAAACCCACTGAACTGCACGATTTTAAATGTGCTGAAAGGCTAAATTTTATTTTAAAAAGATAAAATACTTAATTTTAGTTTAAAATGCTCCCCCTTCCCCCCCGAGTAATTCACATACTACTATGTATCATCCTAAATATGTTTCAGAAACAACTTTTCATTATTTACTATAGGTGTTTCAAATATTTCAAGGTCTTTTTGAGCTCATAATAAGACCATAATTTTTTTCTATATAATGTAGGAACTGTAACAGATATGAAATAGAAATATACATCTAAGTATTTCATGAGTTTTAATTAGGACCGGATTTTTGCAAAATGTAAAAAAAAAATGTCCATATATTTCATTCCTTATTTGTTAATCTGGTTATAGAGTGGGAATCATATATTTGATTCTTGTTAATAAGTGTTGCAAAATTACAAATGTTACTCTAATTTTATTCATATTTATAAATATATATTACTCAATTGAAAATTTATTAACGTTATCAAATACGGGTAAAAATCAATATTTAGAACACGTGTTAAACCGCCACTAAATATGGTAACCCATGTATTTGCAGAAACCTTACCGGGTCTAACTTTACTTTATATGCTTGATAGGTCAGCCTGTATTATAGGAGCTCTATATCCACACCGATGACGTCGCTATCAGCCAGTCGAAGGCATTTGCCGTCCTCCATGCATCCTGTATCAAGGAATACTATTGGTTTCGACGTCCATTCAGGTGCCTACCACTGACCTCTATACATAAGCAGAGCGGTTTGGATTTGTGCCGAGCTCAGGCAGCCTGGCCAGTGTTCGATTGGAGGAGTTGGCTTTAACAACGAATCCCACTTCTCTCTCAGTGTTTATGACAGCTGCATACATGTGTGGAAGAAGACTGGCCAGCGTTCCGAACCCACATTTGTTGTCGAACGGCACAAGGCCATCACACGTGGTGCGGACAGCCGATCTCCTCTAGTTGTGCTGCAAACCAATTTGAGGGTTCGATTGTGCGTCGACGATATTCTGCAGCTGATAGTTTAGCTTATGCTCTCAAGCTGTTCAGGTTCAATCTACCAACACGACAACGCTCGACCACATGCTGCAATACTATCTAAACAGTATATTTAAGGATTTAATAGCCTCCCATGACCATCCAGGTCTCCAGACCTATCACACATAGAACACGGCTAGGGCATACTAGGACAGCAATTTCAGTCTCCTCGGAATATCACTGAATTAGCTGATTAGTTTCAACATTTGTGCTAGTATCTTCTGTAGAGGGACATAAGCAACATAACTGATTCGATGCCGTACCAAATATCGGCTTGTATAGCTGTTAGGGAAGGATTTACCACTTACTAAAATGTCATTTCTTTGTTGCCACCATTTCTTAATAAAAACGTGTTTTTGCTCAGGTTCCATTTACCAACAAGACAGCGCTCGACCACATACTGTACGACTTTCTCAATAATGTCTTCCAGGATTTAATATCCTCCCATGATCATCCAGGTCCCCAGACCTATCATCAATAGAACACGTCTGGGACATGCTGGGATGGCAATTGTACTGTTTTCCGAATACCAATGAATTAGCTACCCAGTTGCAACATTTGTTGCAGAATCTTCCGCAGAGAAACATAAGCAACTTAATTGACTCGATGTCGTACCAAATGTCGACTTATATAGCTGCTAGGGAAGGATTTACCACTTACTAAAATGTCATTTCTTTGTTGCCACCATTTCTTAATAAAACGCGTTTTTGCTCCCAAATTCTAATCTTTTGCATATCTCCTCAATCGATACATACGTGCCAAGTTTCGTGGCTGTAGCTCAATGTCTTATGGGTGCATATATTGTTTTGCAACTGAGTGTATTTTCTTTATGCTGTTTAGTATGAACGTTTTTGGTGCCATTATTTTTTGTGTCTAGATAATACATAGACTTGATTTGGGTAAAGTTTTATTCTTATCGTCTATGGGCTTCATCGCCAGTCAGTCGCCAATTATTGAAATAAGTTCTTATGTACTCAAATACTTGGTGGAAAGCAAAAAGACAAACTGCATAGAAACTTTCTTCTTAACAGACTCCATATATTTGACTAATGTTTCGGAGTAAATTTTGATAATGTTTAATAATAATATAACCGTCAAATTACCGGAAATTATTTTTTTTTATTACATTTAATTAGCAATTTGATAGAACAGTTTCAGATATTCTTTCAATAATACTAAACTGTATCTTATCCACTAACTGTATCTTATAATCAAATCAATTGAAATTATACAACGAATTTTAATGCATCTTATACAGTTAAATCTTTTGTGATACAATTTCTAGAAGAACAGTATTTCAAATAATTATGTCAATCTACTATTTTAATTTAATGGCAAAAATTGATAAATAAATTGAATGCGAATAAAAATAATAAAAAAAATTGAAAGAATGATTTATCGTCTTATGTTCTTCGTCAGTATTTTCCGAAATCACCAGGGACACTGTTTACACATGTTTTAATTATTTAGCTGAAGCTAAACGAAAAAAGTATAAGAAGCTTAAGTTGTTCAACGTGATTAGATCGAAAATTATACAGATTAAAAGATTTATCTAGCAGTAGGATTTTCTTATACTTGAAAGCATTTTAAGATAGAAAAAAGTCATATACGTCTACTTACGGTTTTTAACTTGCAATCTTTAAGTTAAAATCCTTGATCTTGAAGCAACTCATGTAGGGTTCCATTCCTACTATAAAAGATAACAATTTCTTTCCAGTAACTTAATGGTTAGAACGGCGTCTTTCCAGTTCGAAGATCTACGCTTTGAATTGCATTTTTGAATTGCGTTTTGTGAATTGAATTTTTTGAATTGAATTTTGAATTTAAAATTTCATTTTTTTTAATAACCCTATGTTTTATGGCTGCGGTTTACAAATCACGAGTATTACAAACCATAGGATGCTAACCTGTAATAGAGAATAAAAAGGGCAAAATGTGAGCCTGTATAAAAAATAGAGAATGAAAGGAACAGAATTCCAGCTTGTATAAAAATGTAGGGAATAAGGACTACAGAACAACAGCCTGTATCAAAAAAGAGAGAGTGGAGAGAACAGGATCTCTATTCTGTAAAACAGAAATAGAGAATGAAGCAGATAGGATGCTAGTTTGTATAAAAAAACAGAAAATGAGGACTAAAAGATCTAAAATATTAGAGAAGAGGACAGGATGCTAGGTTGTATATAAAATACGGAATGAGGCAAAATGCTATCTTATGCAAGAGTTAGAAAATGAGCACTGAAGAATGCTAGCCTGCATCGAAAAAGGGAGTATGTAGAGGAGAGAATTAGCCTGTAAAACAGAAGGGAATGAAGCAGGCAAGATGCTAGCTTGTATAAAAATGTAGAAAATGAGGACTTCAAGATTCTATCATGTTGTTGTTGTTGAGACCCAGACCGTCCGACCTACCAGAAAGGTGAAGATTCTATCATGTGTAAAAATGTAGCGAAGAGGACAGAATTCTAGCCTGTATAAAAATATGGAATAAGGCAGGCAAATGCTATTCTATGCAAAAGATGGAGAATGAGGACTGCATGCTATCCTGTATAAAAAATAAGGAATGAGGTAGACAAGATGCTAGTCTGTAAGAAAGATAGACAATGAAGACTACAGGTAGCTAAGCCTGTATCAGAATGAGGAGGATGCAATGCAGACATTGGACGCCAATATCTGCAAAGGGGGGTCGAACTGTTTGGGATAGGGTATGTCAAATACCTGTCTTTTTGGGAGGTTCTTCGTTTGGCATGGACGCTGTCTTACCCGTAAGCAAAAGGTTAAAAACAGCAGACGATATTTTTGAGGGTATATTAGTGAAATCTAACTGAAAAGAAAACTACTGTTTTAATTTTTCGGTGAAGTATACGATTTTAAGATGCATTATGCGCGATTTTTCGATCACCTCGTAACTTAATCTTCGTTGGGTGCGAACTTCTCCTATTAGAAATTTCGTATACCAGAAAATGATTGAACTGCGATATTGGCTTCAACAGCCAGAGCAAAATATTCCGTGCCCGGTCCATTCCTCGAGCGTGGTCCTTGATCCGGTGATGATGATGATGGTGATAAATGATGGAATTTTCTCTCCCGACTGCTGAAGGAACGGAATGTGTTCTCGGAGCCTCCTGCTTATAAATGAAAATCGTTATCACTGATGAAGGCGCCGCGCAATGAACGGCCGCATATTTTTCTCCGGAATTAAATATTCCTCTCCGAAGTGGAGGAACTCCCAGGTATAAGCCCCGTTTGAGGAATGCCAGTAGGGTTATAGTAGATTTAAGATTGCGGGTCAGCCGTTCTTTCTGCGGACAATGGCGAGGTGAAGATTATTGTAAATTATACTCGTTATAGTCAGCGAATCAAACTCAATATATAACAAAACTTGTCTATTGTGTTAAGTTTCTTATAATGTGCCCATGACGCTCAAAAGGAAATATTTTGAGTGCGAGTCTCCATTCTATTTTCTCATAGATTCATATTTCATCTTATTTGGGACTAATTGTATCAAAATCAGTATCAGAATAAAAGAAAAATGTATCATTTTATCAATTTTCCTTTGCAAGTTATTCTTTTAAAATGTGTCGTAAATATTCATTAAAACTTTTTTTGTAATTGAGCAACAAATTAAAACGTTGATGGATGAATTTGGATTATCCATGCTAATATAAACTAATTTTATACCATTAACCTCCATAACGCAGTTCAAATTATCAATTTACTCTATATACGCATTATATACCACCACCATTTTTCAGAGATTTATCATTGTTGTCCCCCATAGGAAATAATATAATAAAAATCTTAACATGAGAATGAGCTTTTATTCCGAAAATTACTGGATTTTTTTTTTTTTCAAGTTTCATATATTTTGTATCTACACATGACATTTTATAACAGTAGGTATATTCGCTTTTGAGATATAGTGTGCAGATGTCACACCCAGACATGCCCTCAAAACGTTCCATTCGAGTACAAAGATGCTTGAAACATGTTCTGTCATCGAAAACGTGAATTAGAATTTTCAGCCTTGACATAATACTTTCCTTATACATAATATTTGTATTTAGGGAAATTAAAAAAAAATCGCAAGAAAATGAAGCTCAATAGTGAAGTATTTTTTAATTTTCGTACAACAATGGTTATTCATGTTTAAAATACGTAAAAAAATGTTATTGGGGAGAGAAGCTGAATATTGGACCCCCTTTTTTTTAACTTTCTGACAACAGTGGTTATTCATATTCGATGCAATAGCAAGCTTGCATACATAGAAAATGTTTTAAAATGTAATTAAAAAAATATAATTCAATATTTTGGAAAAAAAGCCTTTGAAGTGCATTATTTCGGGTAAAAACTCAGACCTGTAAGTGCGATAGATATAGCAAGTCATCGCAGACAGACGGGGGATCTTCCTTTTATTAATACATATTTCGTGTTATAAGGCTTATTAATGTATTACAGAATATATAAAGAGAAAGAGAAGGGTCTAGATAAATTCATGTACTGCTCACATCCGATTTTTACAGTTTGCGACAGTTTGGGGCAGAGTCGAGAATCGAACTCGGGCCGTCCGAGTGCAATCTTCGTGCGCTAACCACTGGGCTGTCGCGCCATGTGTCTGTGTGTCTGATGTCTTTGGTCGATTTCTTGTGTGCACTATAGCAACCACAAGTATTAATGGATTTTCACGAAACTTTATATCCGGTTTTGTTATAAAAAATATGAAACTAAACAGATTTTCTTTTAATTCGAGCGAAAACTTCGAAATTTATTCCAAATTTT
Organism: Amaurobius ferox; assembly: GCA_951213105.1. Classification (NCBI taxonomy): domain Eukaryota; kingdom Metazoa; phylum Arthropoda; class Arachnida; order Araneae; family Amaurobiidae; genus Amaurobius; species Amaurobius ferox. The sequence continues at coordinate 69,627,350 of OX578143.1, read as the reverse complement.
ATATTTTGTTTAGTATGGCAGCATAGGACAAAATTTGACATAATCATGCATAAAAGGGTTTATTTGTGGCTCAATGATCACGAGACTTTATAGTTTCAATCATTGCTGTGAAAAATAGCCGTAATGCAATTTTGTTTTGTTCGTGACATCATTAGCCCCTTGGGGGTAAGTTACCCCCGGAAGGGGGGGGGGGTACATTGTCAAGTATGGTAGCAATTGAAAGATTTTTTCAAGACCTTTAAAGTAAAGGGTAACATGCTATAGTTGTAATCATTTGGACCCACGATATCTATTTTTCAAATTTCTTGTAAAATTTGGGGGGAAAAAAAAGAATTCTTGTATAAGAAATTCGAGTTGATCCACGCTCCAGTTAATTTTAAGAGTGTTATTTTCTCTGCCTTTGACAGGATTAAATACTAGTGAAATAATATAGTTTTATTGATCTTTCAATATATAAATGTTATCAAAATTCATTCGTTTGATATCAGTTTCAACAAGAATATTTTCATTCTGAAATCGATATTAATGTCTCACACACTTTAAAACCCTCCGCTTTCGCACCACACCACTCTTAGGTCTCAAGTCAGTTTTGAATTTCACCTGGGTAAGGGAAGGTCAGAGTTTAAGTAGATTTCTAGCCCGCCGTTCTTATCGGGCATTTTTTGTTTTCACCGCGCAGCAGAGGGGGCGGGCAGGGAAAAATTCCGCGAAATTCTCGCGCCACTTGATGGATGACAGGAGTCGAGATGACGTCAGCGACTTTTGTTGCCTACCTAATTATAGAAGGAGTTGAGGGATAATAATTCTGTTTAGGTGGATGATCATAGCAGAGCGGGCAGATCTGGTTTAGCAACATTGTGTTGCTCGTATGGTTATATAGGTGGATGAAAGCGTGGTAAATACTTGAATCTCAGAATCATTATGTCTTCCTGAACATGATTCACAAAAATAAATAAATGAAGAATTGAAACGAAGAAAAATTCTATCCTTTTAATACGTCACCAGTAAGAAAAAAAAATTTGGAATATTTCGGTTCTAACATCTGATTCGAAACAGTTAAACAGTATTTTTATTTTCTCATACTATGTTATATAGTATAGAGAAAGTATTGTTTTCACGGAAATTTTCGAATTCGATATTTTGATGCCGATATCTGTTTTAGGACCTCCTGTACACGTTTTGATTCCTTTTAGAGTAATGTCCGTCTGTCTGTTTATCTGTATATCTGTAGTCGATTTCTTGTGTACACAATAGTGCAGCCGCAAATATTAATGGATTTTTACGAAACTGTACTCCTGGTTTTGTTATTATGAAATCTAGAACTAAATAGATTTTTTTTTAAATTCAAGCGAAAACTTCGAAATTTATTTGAAATTTTAATTTTTATTTAACATGGCAGCTAAGGACAAAATTTGACATAATTATGCGCAAAAGGGTTTATTTATGGCTCAGCGATCACGTGATTTAATAGTTTCAATCGTTGTTGTGAAAAATAGCCACAATAAAAAATTTTGTTTGTGACGCCATTAGCCCCCTCGGGGGGCAAGTTACCACCCCTGGGGGAACATTGCCAAGTATGGTATTAATCGAAAGATTTTTTCAAGCCCTATAAAGTGAAGGGTAATACGCTATAGTTGTAGTCATTTGGACCCACGATAACGATTTTCAAATATTTTCTTGTAAAATTTGAAAAATAAATATGGATTCTGGTTGAGTTGAGCCAATTATTTTCATCTCAAATAGTGACTTGATTAACTAAAGTTTGCGTAAGAAGCGAAAATGTGCTGACCCAAATTGTGCCGGAGTAGCGTAGATGGTAGAGTATTAGATTCGTTATTCAACTTTTTCAAGTTCGATTCTTATCTCCAACTGTTTTTCACTCTCTTTGAATTTCGTTTCAGACAAATTACATGAAAGTGTTAGCATTTTGCAATATTCAGATATAGCAGTTACACTTAACAACGAATTTTCTTATTCATCTTAATGTATACAATAAGCAGTCTAGCTATCCATTTAAAATTCATAACACTGTAAATTTCAACTCCTGCATGAGTAAACATATATTTGAAAACATTGTTATTTGTCAAATACACAGATAAGATAAAATATATATAAGGAAAAACTCAAACTACGTAATTAAGCACAAATTCATAAAACAAAGCAGCGAGTTTATTGGTCGATCTTGTACCGAAGATGGAGATCCATCGTATCCTCGAAACAGCTGTATGCTGCTTTATGTTATAAATTTTTGCTCAATTACGTTGAATAAGTTTTCCTTATCTTTCTCCCAAAGTGTTTCCACTATTAAAATACATATTGTCATATTTCTGAACTTAAAGGTAATTGTTTAACAGAATCCTATCCGTCTAAACTTTGTATATTTTAATATCAATAATTTTAAACTAATTTAATCACAAAATTAAACACACATCCACAACAGAAGGTCTTTATTTCACTTCCTTAGGACGTACAAAAGTTTAAAACAGGCCATAGCGCTTTCGAGCATAAGTATGCTCTTCATCAGTGGCTACACGGAAATAAAGTTTGAATCGTTCATATATAGACCAGATATAGCGACAAAATTTGCATAAATACAATCCACAAAAGAATCTACGTCTAGATAAGGATAAACCGCAAACAATCCCCCCCCCCCCCCCCAATTTTTTTTTTTTTTACAACAAAAGAACAGCATATTAAATTACAATTCAATATTACAGAAATCGAAAAAAGGGGGGGGGGTGGCAATCAAGCATAATCCCAAAGAGGAAGACGTCAAAGATAAATTTGCAGAGACTTGAATTGCATGGAGTCGAGAATGAGTCGAGCATGGAACGAGAATTGTTTACGGTTTATCCTTATCTAGACGTAGATTCTTTTGTGGATTGTATTTATGCAAATTTTGTCGCCATATCTGGTCTATATATGAACGATTCAAACTTTATTTCCGTGTAGCCACTGATGAAGAGCATAATAAGGCCATAGCGCTTGAAAGCGCTATGGCCTGTTTTAAACTTTTGTACGTCTTAAGGAAGTGAAATAAAGACCTTCTGTTGTGGATGTGTGTTTAATTTTGCTATTTTAACATCAGACGTGATGCCAAATTATTTATTAATTTAATCACTTTTACTTTGATAATAATTAATGTATATAATTATTTTTCTATTTAAAAAATTTCATATTTAAATGATTAATAGGTAAATTACTGATCATTTATCAACATGGCTTTGCTATTTGCTTATTAACTGATATTAAGTGATTTAGTGATTTTCACTTCGCCACTAATTAAGGGCATGGTGATGCCCGAAAGCTCTTTGGCTGTGTAAAGTTTTGTACGTCGAGGAAAGGAGTTTTTATTAAAGGACTTTTAAACCTAATTTTGGTTGTCTTTAATTTTAAAGTTTAATTAAAGTTGACGTGCATTCATTCCATTTATTATAAAAGATAACTTTGCATAATTGAATATTTTTTTTTAATAATTTCAAATGGAATGAAATATTGGAAATTTCGTTGGCCTCAAGTCCGCTTATTAAAATATCCGCTCCTGTAAATGTGGCAAATACGAAACTGCAAGGATCTTCCCCAACTTTGTGTGCAAAACTTATTTTTTCTTGCTTCCGTAATTAGTCTGACAACAAATCTATTGACGTCACGAGTGGCTCGGTGGAAGATAGTTTTATGGCCTGCCTTTCATTTGATTCTTAGCCTATTTCTATGAAACAAGTATAGCGTTCGCAGAAACGTAGGATGAAGAAGATGAAGAGGAGAGGGAGTGTTGGTTCACAGAGCAACACCTTGTACTTGTTGTTTCCAAATTTTAGGATCTTCATCATTTTTACTTTCCCTACATACATAGTACAAGGAAAATATTTTGATGAAAATTTGAATGCGAGTTTTCGAAGGAAGAGCACATTTCAAGCACCTCTAAACTCAAATTGTACATTTTTAGGGGATGTCTGCGTGAGTGTATGTATGTTAGTACGTATGTATGTTAAGGTGTATGTTAATGTTTATGTGTCTGTGAGTTTGTGGATGCGACATCTAGCCAACGGAGCGTTTCGAAAATAATTTGGTACGATTATTGCAATCAGAAAAAATGGGAACTTATTGATTCGGAATAACTAACAATTTTCGAATTAATTTTTGAAAAGTCATTAAAAAGCCATGACTTTTAATAATAATAATCCCATCATCATTTCATACTTAATTCCTCATTAAAAAGAATGACATAGACTTTAGAACGCTAGCAAAGGACCGTTCTCGAGATATTGCACTTTTTTAAATACGTGTATCAAAAAATTACATAAGATTAAAGTTAGTATCATCAAGTTAGTATACTTTCCATATACAATGTTATGAAACTAATCTTTTAACATAATTTTCGTGAATCTATTATAGTTCGTACCATTTACGAGGGACGCCCAATAATTAGCCAATAGTCACTTATTTCACAGGATATTTATTAAATGTCATTTCAGTTTTTGATGAGAATTTTGCACATGGTTATGAATAACTCACTCTGCTTGGACTAGTAAGTTTTCTACAGCACCCAATTTCAATTTATGTCGCCCTAATTTAATGATGCCAAAAATATTGCTGCATGGATCTTGTACATCATATTTTGGCTGTGAAAGAAGTAAAATTTTTGCATTATGTAAAGAAAATCACGCGCTATTCATATTAGATCTTTTTTAGATAATATTGCTATATCATAAAACTTTATTGAAAGAACTACTTTGAAATTCGCGCAATATATACACTAGAACTTGATCATAAGGAGCCCGCATTTAGCGAGATTCCAGATTTAGCGAGGGAATTTATAACCTTTTAATGGGTACAATGCTACTTTAATACTGATTTATTCGTTTTTAAAGAGCAAGAATTTTGGTTCCCTGGATTTAACAAGCACATGAAATGGTAAAACCGAATAAAATTAAAAAAAGGTGATAAAAAATCAGAGTAAATTAATTGGAGTGTGGTTATTTGACTTTCTATTACCAGAATCCATTTTTAGTAACCTTTTTTTTTTCTTCTTCAAATTTTACAATTTTTTTTTTTTTGAAAAATCGGTATTTTGGGTCCAAATGATTACAATTATAGCGCGTTAACCTTCAATTTAAAGGACTTGACAAAATATTTAAATTGATATCATACTTGACAGTGTACCTCCGGCGCGGGGGGCGGGGAGAATGTTCCCAATGGGGTCTAATGACGTTTCGAACAAAAACGTATTGTATAGTGGCTATTTTTCACAACAGTGATTGAAGCTATTAAGTCTCATGATCGTTGAGCCATAAATAAACCTATTTATGCATAGTTATATGAAATTTTGTTCTATGCTGCCCTGTTAAAAAAAATAAAATTTCGAATAAATTTCGAAGTTTATGCTCAAATTAAAAAAAAATATATATATATCTAGTTCTAGATTTTTTGATAACAAAGCCGGATATAAAATTTGATGAAAATCCATTAATATTTGTGGCCGCTATAGTGTACACAAGAAATCGGCCACAGACATACGGACTTACAAACAGACGGACATCACTCCAAAAATAGTCAAAACGGTGTCAGGATGTCTTAAAACATATATTGGCATCTAAATCTCGGATTCGAAAATTTTTGTGGAAACATTACTTTCTCTATATTATATTACATAGTATGAGAAAGTAAAAATTATTGACTTCGTTCATGAATGGGTATAGCAGGAAAAAAAGGCGTTGCTGGGTGTGTGGTGCATGTTGCATCCGAAGATATAAACATCAAACACCACAGAGGAATAATTCCTTTCACCCTTAATCTAAAAATCATAAAAAACGTTTTCGACTGTGATAATTGTAGAGTTTAAAACGAAGATATTAGATAGAGTTTCTGTGAATTATTTTCAGGGAAGGAAATGAAAACCATGTTTCTAAGGAAAGGAATATACCCTTGGAAATGTTGATAGAATAGTTTCTAAAATATAGTACTTGAACAATTAGGTTGAACCGAAAAATTTCCCCATGGGATGGGTATATAAATTTGCTTTTAAGTTATTGGGAGGGGGGGGGGGGGTCATATATATATATACATTGGCGTACACTGTATTGTTTCACGTTTTATGGTTGTTTGAGAATATAATCCTCATGTGTATCTGAGCGCTTTTCTAACGACTGTGATACAAATTTAGCGAACGTTCAGATTTAAGAAGCCCCGGAAGACTGTTATAGAGTTTCGCTGCATGTCTTTTTTGTAAACAAAAAATGGGATGCATCTGTGACGCGAAGGCATTTTTCCTTGAACAGTTTGAACAGGTGGTTTGGAAGTACAAAGTCGTATCCCGTGACTTGACATTTATTTTCAACGTCTGCTTCAAATACAATTTCGATGTTTCGAAAAGTGTACACCCAATCAATGTAAGAAACAAAATTCTCGTTGTTAATTTACATCTAACATATAGGGGGTTGAAATCTTCACTGGACATATTTAGTTACACCGAATTTGGTTTGTTTCTGTCTAATAACAGGATTTTTGAAAATGTGTGCACTCTATACGCAGTCTAAATAAATGTTAGAAACAATTTATTACTATGTACGGTAGTGTATAGTATGTAAGGTAGTACCCGGTACAAGCAGACTGGGTTCCACTAATTGGCTCGCAAAATGCAGTTTGCACAACAAAATTATATAATTTGAGAAATGGTGAGTAAGGGCGTGTCCAGGGGTCACATATGCCGCACAAAAATTTTAACAAAAGAGTTGAAGATTTTTTCGAAGCCCCCGGGCGCTTTTAATTTTTAATATAATAAAATAATTTAATAAAATATTTAAAATAATTTAATAAATAATAAATAAAGTAATCTTTAATTTAATATAATAAAAATTATTCGTCCTCGAGCGAATAATTTTTTAAAACTGTGAAGCGAAAATTTTAAAGCAGAAAAATAACTCGATTTTGGACAATGGCCCTCCCTAATCAGAAATGACCTCCAAGGTAGTCAGTTTTGATTAGAGATTGTAGGAGTTCCTCCGACTTTTTTATCTACGTTTTAATCTATCTTAGTCCCTGTTGCTTCGATTAATGTACTATTTTCATTGTTGTTTAGGAAGTATTACACCCTCTGTGCGTGTGTACACGGATTGCATAAGTGGACTGAAAGGTGGCCTGTGTGCCTTTTAAGTGTCCGCTTATCCACAAAAGCCGATTAGCTGCCAAAGGCTCATTTAAGGTACTAATTTAACGTGCTTCAGGCAAAGGTGCTAATTTAAGGCGCAATTGCTTAGAAATATATGCATACTGTGGAGCATTTGGAGCATAGTGGAGTGTTTCTATTTTTGTTTGTTTAAAAAAGTTATTTCTAAATATAGTGACCGTTACCTGCGAGCCCTGAATTTAGTGTAGCTATACAATTTGAGAGTTTATGAATTATTTTAGAAAGTAATTTATAGTTACAAATTAATTGAATTACGTAATTTATTTAACATTTCAAGATTTTTGCCGTTCATATATATATCTGCCGCCTAGGTTTGGGTTTAGTCTAAGGTGCCCATTGGGAAGTTCGCAACTGCCTCGAGCCAAAGACCTGTTTTCTTTCGGGCTAGAGAAAATAATCTTGGAATACGGTGTGCGAATGTCGTTGATGCATGGGCCACGGATAAATCTCGTCTGCGACCCCCTTCTTCGCAGATGCGGATTAGAAACTGGAATTAAATGTTCCGTGAATGACAGGCGGGCCCTACATAAACAATAGAGTAAGAAATATAAGCTTGCATGTGCGGTTTCAAGGGTAGATGTCATCATGCGTAATAAGTGCCTACCTCGATACATAATTTTAACGTATGTTGTACACGTATGCTTGTGCAAATAACAATTGTTTTAAAAAGGTATAGTGGGGTGTTTAAAAATTCGCTTATTAAACATATAAACTAAAATAATGATGATTCAGTTTGTATACACAACCGCCGTTTTCTAGAAATCTTTAACTCACATTTTTAGGTGAGAAGTCTAGGTGGATATTTATTTTGCGTTATCTAGAGAGGAATTATTATGCTTTATTGTAAAACTAGTATTGAAGTCTGCCAAAGAGAAGGACTGATACTCTTATATTAGATTGCAACATCTCTTTTAATAAGTTTTATTTTATTTTATAATGTATGCCGCTTAACGTCAAAAATAGTCGCTTTATTCAAAAATCAGTGGTAGATATACCCGCGGTAGATATACTACGAATGTACAAAGTTTTAGCCTTCTACGTCACCGGGGTATTCTTTTGAAGAGTCTGGGAATACTTTTCGAAAGCTTCTCCTACCCATTTTGTTGTCGGTGAGAAATCAAAAATCTGATTCCGTTAGGTTCTGTCACATGGTTGTTATATATATATATATACCGGCCGCCCATTTTGCTGCTCCATGTTTTCGGACGAGTCGGTCGGCCTGGGCTTTCGACATGGTTGTTATAGTTATATGCCCAGACCTGACAGATCGTCTTAGAGCATCCGGTTGTGTCGCCGGAAAAAGCCCACCGATTTTTCAGAAAAGGCAGGGCCTTCTTTTTTTTTTAATCGTACCAAAACCTAATCAGTACCAGGGCAACCCACTGGTGACTTACCTGCCAAATTTTGTGGTATTGGGTTCATTAGTTTTTGAACCAAAGTTGAAGCATACATTGCACAGACAGACAAACGCACACAGACATCATGATAAAAATATTTTTTTCAAGTTCTAGAATGCTCGAAGCATATAGATCCGTCGAAAACTCGAGTTGCGATTTTCGACACGACTCCAATACTTTCTGATCGCCATATGCCCTAGTCCGAATGAGTCCGTTCGGGACACGAACTCGCAACTCAAATATTTTTGTTTGATTTTGGCAATAAATATGCGTTAAATTGGTGTCTAAATTGAAAAGAGGTTTATTTCAACGTATTTCTCTTAAATTTCTCTACAAATGTACCCAATTTCATATTCTTCTATGCTATAGTTTTGCAGTTTGGGACAGAGAAACGCGAAAGACGCGAACTCGTCAATCAGCGGCGTCAGCTATTTTTTTGTAATATAGAGAGGTATGTGGCAGCAGCCGACTCTGAGTGAGGCTGGTTGACTAACTTAGCCTCTTTCTTAACAATTAAAGGTTGAAATTTGAAACTTTGCATATACGAGGACATATAAATGATGAGAAAAATCTAAATCAAATAAATTGAATTTTGTTTGAAAAATTTATAAATCGTGAATTTTTTTTCCTCTACATAAAAAAACTGAGTGAGACTGATTGACTAAGGTATACATCTAAAACTTCTGAAGGTGGAAATTTGAAGCTTTGCATATACATGTGAGATTTGGCTTATAAGTAATGAGAAATTATTGGAATTTTGTTTGATAAATTTAAAAATTGCGGATTTTTTTATTGTAACATTCTTGCAGCTACAACTTGAAAATAACTTAGCACATAGAATTCGCTTTTATACCATCGTGTGCACAAAAAAAAAATCTAATGTTTGTTTTATTTGACTCTTTTGATGTACAATCAATTATTCTTGAGATATTTTTAATTTATAGTTACACCAGACAATGTTATTTATTATATTTTATTAATGAATTTATTTATAGTCAGATAAATTAATAAATCTTCTATAATAAATCACGTCTGGGTAGCATGCCATCGATTTAACTTCCCTTTTGCCTGCATGATTTAATCGTGTTCGTCCAGATTTTGAACTGGATTTCTTGGAAGGTTTTTACATCATTCCAGTATTCTGGTTAATGATTTGTCAATAATACCATATTGCTTTGAGTTATGGCTTAATCATATATAATCAGTATTTATCTCTGTCATATCCCTCTTGTATTTCTTAAGTTTGTTCCATTTCTTCTTCCTGCTTCTAGGTTTGGCACTGCTGAACTTTTGAAGTCACCATCATGTAGTATGCTCATTTGGCTGGTAGCTCTTGGCTTGTTCACACTAAAAAATAAAATCTGTACTGTGTTTTCAAAACGATTACTTCTTTTGAGATGGCGACAGCGTTTTTATGAATGAAATATTAGATTTTGAAGATAAATGAGAAAGAATAAAATTTTCATGCAAATTCAGTGTAATAATATTTTTACTTTAAAATTGTACATAAAAAAGAATTTTTTATCTGTTTGTAACCAAAATACAATACCACACATGGCAATGCATTCTATAAATCATTATCAAAATTGAAAATTACTTAGTGCCTAAGGTCCGATATTAGTTTTGACAGAAAATCTCTCTATTTTAAAAGAATTTGGTCAGCGTTGGCGGTGGCTGTATCTAGTTGTTTTTTAAGAGCGATAACACTGATGGTTTGCTTCCAATCAATAGATATTCCTAAAATTTATTATTACAATTCTTAGAATGTTTTTCATTTGTCAATATTCTATTTAACATTTTGTTGTTTAATTTGGAAAAGACGAATCTCAATTCTATAACACCCATATAATAATTATTGTTAAATGGGCGTTTAAAAACTCGTCGTTAAGCCCATTACTTATTTTACGAATAATTCTTATACGAAAAATAATTACTAGTATAACACCTCTTAAAAGACGTAATTAATTTACGATGCTCTAGATCCACTAAGAAAACTTACATGTCCCACAAACCGTGACACTCACTATATTTTGAATCAAGAATAATAATTTCCCCCAAACGACAGGAATTATCAAATAAATTATATTTAATTTTCCAAGATATTGAATATTTATCAATTTGTCATCATTTTCGTTAATTTAGCAGCGTTTCTATCAATTTGGCAATATTGTTTTTTTCAATTTAGAAATATTTTCAAAAAGTCGCCAAGGGCAGTGACTGGAACTAATTAGATATGTCAGAATGATAATAACAAATTTGTCGAATAATACTGCATATGGAAAGAGAACAACATATTTCACGATAGTTAACATCTTTCTAATTTTATGTAATTTTTTTATAAATTTATTAAAAAAACGTGCAATATCTCGAGAATGGTTCTTGTTAGCATATCTTCAGTTTATGTCATTCGTTTTTTAATGAAAAATTACATAAGAAATTATTTTTTATGTAACATTATTGAAGGTTCTGTTTCTTGACGATTATTTCTAACGACGATTATTTATCTTGACGACGATTATTTATCTTAAAGAAGATTATTTATCTTGACGACGTTTCCTGACGATTATTTCTAAAACTGGGGGGGGGGGGGGTCTTTCGAACATTCGATTGCTTTTAAAATCAATAGGGTTCCAGTATTCACTGATTGTAATAATCGTACCAAACTTCGTTCGAAACGTTCCATTTGTTCGTGAGGTCTCTTATCCAGAGACTAAATGTCACATACTCTGACATACACACACACGCAAACATCACTTAAAAAGCGTTCGATTATGCATTATACTATGTATGTAGGGAAAGTAAAAATGCCACAGGATCTTGGAGCAGATCGTCTACATTTTGTACTTTATTTGCGCAGATTTTTACGTTGTTATATATTTATTAATTGATTTTATTATTAATTAATATTTGTTAACAATTGTTGCTTTTTAACTTATAATTGACTAATGCTAAGAATTACTACATTGCACCTGCTACATTGCACATCACTACATTGCACCTGTTGCAGCAGGTGCAATGTTTCTGTCGACGATTTTTCCAAACACTGGCAGAATTTGATATTCGCACGTTGTTCTTCAAATGTTATTTCCGTTTTCGACCAACGCAAACGACTACAGTTCACTGACACGCATTGTCTGGAAAAACCTTACACCGCGGACCTGCTTCTTCCATTTCACATCTCGCGTCACATGTGCCTCTACACCATGGTAAAATTGCTCCCCCCTCGTTCAATTAGGGTTGGAGATATCAGCACAGTATATATACTTTTAAAATAACAAGCACGGCTGGCATAAACATAATATTTTTAACACTTTCTATTCACTAATAACATAATCTTGAAAGTTTTATGGCACAACGCTGAGAACTATTGACATTTCTGATCATTCTACAGTACATCCTTTCTTTACGAAAGGGAAGACTGTTCGCCGGATTGATTTATTAATTATTCCGTTAAAAATAAACTTCTTTAACCGAATATTCTCTATAGCTGATAGAATTTTTTATTAAATTTATGGAAATTTCGTAATCTGATTTTGTGCTGCTACAGACGTTAAGTATTGGATTTACAGCGTTAAAATCAAAAGTTACAAGCGTTATTCAGCCTGTTTTAAATTTTGTTTTGAAGCATATATGATGGTTTACAATAAATTTCAAAATTGAGTTTAGAGCTTTGTTAAGTACAGCTTTCCAGACTGATTCTGAAAAACAAAGCCTCATGTATGTGTGATAATTACAACTCATCTTACAAATTTTGCATTGTTAGAGTTTTTTCATTTTTCTAACCCGCTTCTTGTTCCAACTTTGATTAATAGAAAAAAGTGATGTATATTTTTAATTATTTTCCCTTATTATGAGTATTAATAGTAAGGGATTTTTCGGTTGTAGAATAGGATATAGGGTATATGACTATTTCATTAATATAGTCATTAATAGTCATATGAAGACAAAAATAAATTGAAAGGTAAAATATATTTGAATATGCAGGGATATTATACATTGTTTGAGCTATAATTTGCATCGCATTCATGATTTATTTCTGCAAAATTAACATCTTCTATATAATAAAAGGCAATGTCTGTGTGTTTGTCTGTCTTATACACTATAGGCTCAGCGACCGCGCATCGCAGAGCTACGAAATTTGGCAACCGGGGGGGGGGGGACACGTGAAAACCGATTTTTAAAATTTGAATTATTATTTTTTTCTTGTTATTTAATGTTTTATGCGATTGCGACCGTTTTTTCCCCTTTATTCTCCATCATCCAGACGTCATAGAAAAAAACAAATCACACGACCGGAAACAGCAGACAATTGCGAGTAAAAATATATCAATTTCAAATCTCAGTGACAAATTCTAATATTTTTTAAAGATTTTAAAACAAAAGTCCCTTTCGGCTCAAAAAATCCCAATCGTTTTCATTTTGTAACTGGGCGCATTTTCAAAGGCGACGTAGTCAAAACGCGAAAAAACTGAAATATCTCTAAAACGGCTAGTTCTAGACTAACGAGGTTGCTCTTATTCTTTTTATCGTCAAAAATTACATATAAAACAAGCAATTAATTGACACATTTGTAGTCTTTTATTTTAGGTTTTAACGATTTTTGCGGGTCATTTCGCAAAATCAGGCAGGTTCTTTTTTTCCGAATCATACCAAAATTTCGTCAGTATCAGAGTAACCTATAAGTGACTTATCTGCAAAATTTTATGAATATTGGTTAGTTAGTCTTTGAGTTATAGTGGATACATACATCGCCGCGCGCGCGCACACACACACACATGCAACTACCTAAATTCAATGAAAACTAAAAAAGGTGCAGTTGTCGTATAATGGCTATATAAAGAGCTTTCCTCAAATTAAGCACGTGAAGCAAATTTTCAAATAGCGAACGTATATATAGATTTTATTAGGGGAAACTTGCTGTTGTCTTCGATGGGGATATACAAATATCAAATGATGCGTCTAATAGCGATTTGCTCCTCGAACAATATGAAAATTAGCGTGGGGTAAAAATGACATGTTTGCTCTTAAGAGGAGTTTCAATGCTCAAAGAAATATTTTAGACGAGTGCTAGGGTTTGTTTTGGGTTAGATTGGCTTTGTTATGATACAAAAAATACGTTTGGAAGATTCTCAACTCTGGCGTGTTGTTGGGAGGCTTGAGGCAGGTCAGTCCTTTTAAGAAGTCGCCAATTATTTCTCTTCTATGAATTATTCTGTCATTTGTCCTTTATGGAAACAATTCAAAACAAGTGGGACAGTTAACCTGTTCCACACTGCCATAGGACTACAACAGCCTCTCATGGCCAGCACATCGCATTACTGGTCAAGCGCAATCGCCGAGGGACTACACCAGATCTTCGATCAATGGCTACCATAACAATAGGAAAGTCGATATCCGCCGCTACTGTGAGACGCAGGCTGCATCTCAAAGGATTCTATGCTCGGGTATAGCGAGTTTGTGTCCCTTTGAGTGCTAAGGCTATAGGAGCACGATTAAAATGGTGTCGTCAGCATGTGACTTGGACAGAAACACAATGGTCTAATGTGCTCGAGTCACGATTTGGCCTAGATTTAGGTAATACGCGTGTGAGTGTGAAGACCCAGACCGTCCGACTCATCCAGAGGACTTGAGTATCTAATTGGACGGCCGGGAAGAGATCCGGCGACAACACCAGAATAAACACAACTAAACAAAACAGCAAACAAACAAAGCAGCAATCAAAAACAAAACACAACACCAAAACAACACAGCAAACCAAAATAAAAGGGAAGGCGGCACCACCGGGGAGGAGCAAGCAAAAACCAAGGGGATCAACAACCAGAGAAAAAGTTAAAAGCAGCAATGGCTCTTAGGCTATTCAAGTGATTTTGTTGGATATTTCTCTCGCTATGAGAACACAGTTTTTAATTTTGTTAATTGAAGTTTTATTCGAGCAGACACTCGAGAACCAGGCCGCGGAATTAGCGGGGGAAGGTTTAGAAAGATGAAAAGGTTTAGAGTGGGGGCAAGCAAAGACGTAGTGGTCTGCATCTCCAAAGGAACCGCAGAAACAGCAAGAGGTTGATTTAAATTTTAAAAAGTAAAGGTAATCCAAAAATGGGCCGTGGCCGGTGATAAAATAAATAAGATATTTGTTCATTAAAAGGAAATTAAAGTTTACGTGGGGAAGAAAGTTTAAAATTCTGGCTGGGTCATGGGTGCGAGGGGAAATGTAGTTGTTTAGATAAGATTGCCAGACGTTTAAGATATCTAGTTTACAATGCTTTTTTAACAGAGAGTAGGGAAAAGGTAAAGGAAATGGGGTACCTGAAGAGGTAGCAAGTTTTGCAGTTTCATCGGCGGCCTCGTTTCCCGAGATGTCAGAATGGGCTTTAACCCAACAGAGGTTTATTAAAGTAAGTTTATTTAGGTAATACGCGTGTAAATGTGTGACAAAAAGAAGGGACGAGCAACCGTCTCAATAACATTGCTGCAGATCACGCCTTTTGTCGTGGTAGTGTGCTGGTACGTGTTGGGTTTTATGGGGGAATATTGTACAGACCAGCACATCTTCACTGGGGTTACTGCGACGGTGGAAAGTATCAGTAATACGTCCTTGAACCCTTCATGATATTCTACTTTGCAGCAGGGAGTCCAGGTTTTCTGCGGATGGACGATAACGTTCGTCCACATAAAACAAGACTGGTAGACGAGTACTTTTGAATAAAGGCCTTGTTCGTATGCAGTATCTAGTGTATTCTCCGCACCTCAATCTCATCGGAAATCTTTAGGATGTCTTTGGCAGAGCTGTCTCTGCCCGTCAATCTCCTCCAACTACTTTACAAGAACTGAAAACTGTCTTTCTACAGGAATGGCAATTATTGCCCTCTGCTGCGCTGGATAATCTGAAGAGATGAAACGTCGATGTGAAGCTTGTATCAAAGTCAGGGAAGGTCAGTCACATCCCATATTAAGGCTTGTTTGCTTCGCTTGTATAGCATGCAAAAAATTTTCCGAATGTACTAAGTATGAAGTAAGCACCTAAAGAGTAAAAGTATACCTAAATATGTTTTATTTTATTTTATTATTATGTTCATGAATATATTACTCGATTGAATACTTTCTTGTGAAAAGTTTAGTCAATCAAAGCAGAACTTTTTGAATTATGCCGAATATACCGTCGCATGATTAACTTTTGGAAGGCAATATGCACTACGTTAATTCAGAAATAAAATTATCTACGACTGGACTCGTATCACATAGAAAGTAAATGCTTAGCTAAACAACCCCAAAATAACCTGTAACTATGACAACGTTGTTATACATAATTTGCAAATTATCTGCAACAACTATTTGATGAGCAATCATTCAACGAAACATGATATCTAAATCAAACTCGTCACGAACGTTTCTTCGAATATATTATCCAATTTATGTTTATTTCATTTCTTTTTACCTGCATTTACGAACTTTGTTACTTTATCTGTTTATTTGACATTCAAGTCGCCTCGAAGTACTTATTCAGAAAGGAAAATTTCGAACATTCTATTGCTTGTTAAAGTTTAAACTACTGATGAAATTTAGAGAGTTTATAAAAATGTTGTATAAATCAGCTTCCTTTGTCAGGACTAGCAAGCAGCGTTACCTACACTCACCAAAGCAAGATCGGCATTTCCCAATAGAATAGTAAATGTGGCTGAAGTAGGGAACCGGTTGGCAATAACGCGAAGAGGAAAAAGGTGGTAATGATGAAGGACACGATGAATGAACGATAAAAACCAAGGATGGATGCGAACGGCCAGCAAACACCTGTTCAGTGAGCAAAACTACTACCATAATAAGACCTCTACTATAAATTAAAAATAAAACTAATCAAAATTTTAAATTGCATGAGTAGTATAAACCAACTATAGAAAATAAATACATAAATGTATAAGCAGCTACAAAAAAAAATTGATGTAAGTAACACGTGACTTTTCCTACATGATGCAATAAATTTACTTCTTTCACAGTGAAAAAATGATGCACAAGGTTCACGACATAAGTTTTTAACGTTTCATTGTATATTTTGTGCTTCTGAGGATGACAACATGCAAAACTATTTCGAAGTACTTAATTAACTTATATTTCGCTCAACTCTAACTTGGCAAGTATCAATACTGATAGCATCTGCAATAAGCAGTATAAACTATAGTTATATTAAAATATTTTAATAATTTATTCATCAATTTGGTGTCATTTTCCTTAATTTAGCGTTATTTTTGAAATTTTGATGATGCTTTTAACAATTTAGAACCATTATATAAAGGTCGCCAAGTTGGCGATATTTTGTTAAATTAGTAGCCAAACATACCAAATTTATCGACAACCCTTACAGATAGACAGAGAAAAGAGCTTTTGTTATACATATATAAATAAATTACTATTGACGAATTATTGGGCGTCAAAATACAAAAATGTTACACAAAATATCTTCTCTCGTGAAAGGAACAAACTAAACCCACGAAAAGGATGATAACAAATTTGTGGCATAATATTGCATACGGAAAGTGAACATATTTCACGATCGTTAATATTTTTTATTTTATTTTATGTAATACTTTTGATAAATTTATTTGAAAAACATGAATAACTCGAGAACAAACAGTTTATGCTAACGTTTCAAAGTTAGTGTCATTCGTTTTCTAATGAAAAATTACATACGAAATGATCATTTATGCTAAATTATTAAAGATTCTAATTTGTTAATTATTTTTTCAAAATATTTTATTCGAAAATTTGGGAGTATTCCGAACATTTGATTGCGTTTAAAATCAACAGAGTTCCAGTATTCACCCATTATAATATCTGTACCAAATTTCATCCGAAAAGCTCCATTCGTCCTTGAGATATCATATCCACAGACTGACGGATACTCATATTAACATGCATAGATGCTAGTATACATACATATTAAGATACACACACTTTAACATACATATGTACACACGCGCACAGCTATCACCTCAAAAAAAGCTTGATTCGAGTTCAGGGATGCTTGAAACGCGATCGTCTATCAAAAACTCGAATACGTATGTTCAACCTCATCACATTACTTTCCTTTCCTATACAATATACTACGTACTATATAGGGAACGTAAAAAAGTAGCAAATTTTTTTATTGGTTTTGTTATTTTCTACTTGTTTCTGGAATGTTTGCTATTTTCCGTATAGCCTCCGAAACCAGTTAGTAACTTTATTTTCTGTTTAGTTCTAATTATTTGTCGTAGTTCCTATAAATTGTTATTTTTTTCAGCTCGTGCCTCTTCCAAAACCAGTTAGTTTTCTTTCTAATATTGAGTAGAATATATATGCTTGTAGTTTTTCTCACTGAACAAGTGCTTTGAATCTTTCTGCTGGCCGTTCTCATTTCTCATTGGTTTTTATCGTTCATTCATAGTTTTCTGCTGCCCATTCCTTCATCCATGGTTTTTGCCCCTTTTCTCCCCACTCCATTGGAAACCATTTTCCTACTTCAGCCACGTTTATTGTTCTACTGGCTGATGTTCTTGCTCTGATGAGTGTGTAGATTGCGATATTTCCCATAGTCCTGACAAAGATGTCTGCTTGTTGCCTTCGCAATTGGTTGGTACCCTCATATTTGTGTTTTATGTTGTTTTATAAATAGTGCATTGTTTTCAGTAGGCATAAACTCTGACTGATTCCTAATTTTTTATATGAAAAAAATATCTTGCTAATCAATCCGTTTGGTTTAAGTCAGAAGGGATTTGGTCTTCTAAATGACTGATTGAACTTTCACTTGGAACAGATACCGACATTTTAGATGTAATAAATGCAGTGCAATTAAATTGATATTTTGATAACACATAAGGGATATAATAATTGTAACTTAAATATTTATGCTGTAATTAAAAATTTATTATTAAATTTATATTATTACTTTCTGATACCATTGTACGGCGAAAGTATTGTTACGCACTCAATCCGCTCTCGGTCCAGGACAATTCCGGGCCGGATCTCAACGTTTTGTTTCGGGCCACTCGGATTTGAGCCTTTATATCGGTCCTTGCAGACCTCAACGATATATCAGTAAAGGGATCACAGCACGAGCAATTTCTATCCGATCATGATTGCCTATGGCCTAAACTTGTATCATTAATCTACACTGAATACTTAAATTTCAAAACTTTTGTTTAACTATTAGAAGAGTTACTGTCGAACAATGTATACAAATAGTGGGCAGATTTTATTTCCGCTAACGTTCAGCAATATACTCGGTCTCAGCATTAATTTACAGAACCTCTCCAAATTTTCAAAAGTTCAGCTACCAAACTATCCTTGTGTTTACGCGGAGTACTGGCACGTTAAATATGTGGGTCCGTAAGTTCTTCCGAGAGGTTAGTGGTAGGGAGAAGGCTGGTACGGTCCCTGTGGATGCGTCCCCCACTGGGTTTTGACCTAAATTAGGTGACACTTATCTGCTGTCCAAAAAGATAGTTTGCAATTTTATGTAGATAGAGCGATCTGGGTCGAAGAAGAAAAGTTCGGTTAAATTTTAGAGTAATAATCATTGTAAAAATCCTATAAACAGAGAGACAGACAGACAATAAAGAATAAATCGAATCGAACTCAAAAGTAAAAAAGCTTAGTCCCAGATATTTTTCGCTTCAATTAGTCTAAATTTCTCTGGTATAGCACATTTCCTTTCTATTTGCTCTCATATTACCATTTGTTTGTTCTCATATTGCCATTTGTTTGCTCTCTTTATAATTTCAAAAGCAATAGCTGTGTCAACGACAACGTTTCGAGAGACGATTTCACTATCCATCATTTATTAGAAAGCACGTACATAAATGATATAGATATTGTAAGATATTACTGGACAAAATTGTCTTAACTTTGAATATGAGAACAATCAAAAATCCAGGTTAAACAATGAATGTATTCTTTCCTTTCACCAGAGCAAAATTAAGAAAGAATCGAAATCTGAATATTTATATATTCTATCTGAATATACAGAGCGTCTTATAAATCATTTTGCACTACTCGCATTTAAAAATGAAAATTAATTGTATACCATGTTCTCTTACTATTTCTCAAATGGTGAGCCCGTTTAAATACAGAACTGTATTCGTTTATTGACTTAATAACTTTCTTCAGACGATGTTGTGCATGAATTATTTAGGAACGATATCTTTGTTTGATGTTAGGAGTGGAGATATATATCAATGGGCTAAACAGTGACTTCAGTGATCTGAAAGGGAAACATTACATACTGACAAAAATCAATCTTTGCTATGTGGATTTCGAAACTAAATGAATTGCTGACAAAGGATAAACACCACTGGAGGTGGATAGCCTACTATTTTAGTGAAATATTTTATGGAAGGGGGGGGGGGGGTGCTTGCTTTCAATTTCAAAACATGGCGTTGAAGATATGAAAGCAGAAATTGATGCACAAAATGAATCAGAATAAAACTGTTTCATTGAGCTCTGGATAAGTGGTAGCGCAGTTTGTACCACTGGAAGAAAGATTTTTAAGACAAAGGTTTTTTCGAAAGGGATGTCCAATGAATGTGAAAAAAAAATCTGTGTAGAGGTCCGTATAAAATGATAATTAAAGCATATTTAATTAGGACTATATAGAATAATTACTTTCCTTGCAGTACATAGCAGTGGCTTAGCGTCCATTGAGGTTAAAAGGCTGAGCCTCCCCAGCATCTAATCTAATTTAAATAATTATTTAAATATACTTTTATTTATTATAATTTTTAAAATAATTTTGCGAAGATATATGTATTATTAAAAATATGTTACATTTTACTTGCTCAAAGTGACACGTTTCAAAGTATTTTTCCCATTAAAACGCATATTTTAATGTTTTAGACGAAAAAATCATCCAGCCTTCGTCTTTTATAAGGAGAAACGTGGCATTGAGCCCACCCATTGTTAAACTTCTCCCTAGCCTATTAACCAACATGGGAGGCTAGCTTATAGTAGGCGTGGCTATTGCTTTCCCATTTTCAACCCTTTATAAACAATCAAGATTGGATGTGGGATGTGACGTTTCATCAATGACGGGTAGGTGAGGGTGGGTAGTGCAAACCTAATGAGTCCTCCATTTTGGATCAAACATGATTCTATTAATTACTATTTGTAGAAAATAATCATTATTTGTAATACTAAAGAATTTGAGTCATTTTTCACGAATAACCTAGGATTTACCTAACTTTAAACAATCTCAAGACGAAGATCTATGCTAATAATGACTACCATTTAACTTCAGTAGTTTGCAAAGTTGACTTAGCTCTTTATATAGGCATCAATATGGCGAAGCATCCGTTTGCGTGTTTGGGAGTTTTAGAAAGAATAAGTTTCATTTCCCTTTACAATACCCTGTTAGATGAGAATATCAGTTAAATAAAAGTGGTTGATAAATTTTTAGCGGATTCTTAGCACATTGTAATTATAAAATATTTTAAAGTTTTCATAGTACAGTATTTGAAAATAATTAATAAATAAAATTGTTTAGGGACATTGTTGACTACAGTAATTTTCAACTAAGTTTATGTTCCAGATTTCTCACAAATTTTTAGTGCACTTTTTTCATACATGGGCGCATGTAGATTAAATTAAATGATATTTATTTAAAATGTTAATTTCTCAGAAATACATCATGAGTGCGATACAAATTATAACTCAAACAATATAGAATATTCCTGCGCATTCAAATATATTTTATCTTTCAATTTATTTTTGTCTTCATGCATTTTATAACCTATTCTACAACCGAAAAAAACCTTACTATTAATACTCACAATAAGGGAAAATAATTAAAAATATACTACATCACTAACAGTTTCTTGTTGTGTCACATGGGACATTACTAACATTAGCGACACCTAAATATACAAGGTAGGATCAAAAAGTTCGGAGACTGTGCATGATATCTCCAACCCTGATTGGAAGAGAGTGGAACTATTTTACTGTAGCGTAGAGGCACATGTGACGCGAGATGTGAAAAGGAAGAAGCAGGTGCTTTTCCAGACAATGCGTGTCAGTAAACTGTTGTCGTTCGCATTCGTCGAAAACGGAAATGGCGTTTGAAGAACAACGTGCGAATATCAAATTGTGCGAATTGTAGGTAAAGTAAAAAGTTTAATAAAAAAAAATCAGTGTGCATGAAATAAAAAATAAATTGAATGAAATATAGTTACAGAAATTTGTACCTGATTCTAGAGCTAACTCTCATGTGCGTAGACTCTAGAAACTCTTAAAGTTAACCATGATCTGCGTTAGAACTTTAGTTCTCATTATTTAGCTTACCTTACAAAGGCTTGAAAGATAGTTATAATGTTCTTTTTATTGAGAGTATAAAAGTTAACTGTTAACAAGATTTGTTGTGAGAATCTTGAATTTTTTAGATTGAAATACGTTCATTGTCTCTCCTTCCCCCCCCCCTGAAGCCAACAATACCACTTTATCGCACCATCAGAAGCTTCCCCCCCCCTTCAACAATAAAGAACCCATTTTAGTGCATCACATTTTTTACCAATTTAAGTTCCACACGCTTCATTTACAATTCAAGTTGCATTGGATTTTTCTAAATAAAAGAAGGGTGTATTCAAAACCGAAGCTATCATTGAAATCCCATTAAGTAGCATAAGAATCTATTAGCACATTTTAAATGAGCAGATGCATGGAGAGATTCGACTGGTTTTGTTTCGTCAATTTAAATTTTTTTGTCAAATACTGGGGAAAAAAAAGAAACATGATCTCAACCTTAAATTTTGTTTAGGAAAATGGCATCAAAGAGATTTACGGAAATTAACAAGTGGTACGAAATTTATTTTTAGTTTCATTGTTTGATGTTTGCTAAATGTTTTAGATATCATAAGAGATAAATATAGAGCTGAGCAAGTGTTTTGATAACGCCCCCTTAAGAGCTGCTTAAATATTAGACCATTCATATGAACAAAAATGCTTGTTGGAAATAACAATAATAGGATATCACAGCAGAACCAGAAAAGTTAAAAACCTATATTTTATTTCATATGAATGATCTGAAGATCATTCAGTAAAGAATTTCTATCTCTGGGTGTTAATCTAGAAATTATAAATCGAAGTTAGGCTTCAAATATATATATTCTTTTCCGGTCTAGCCCACCCAGCTCTTCGTGTTGTTGTTGTTGAGACCCAGACCGTCCGACCTACCAGAAAGGTGTAAGGTAACTGTTTGGACGGTCGGGAAGTGCCACCCAATTTAGACCGGAACCCAGTGAGGAAGGCCAGCTCTTCGTGTGTAATATCGCAATATAACCCTCCACTAAGCTTAGGGATTCATGTTCTAGATGTTCTAGAACCGGTGTTACTATCCAAAGTGGACCCAACCCAAACTATTAATCCAAAATGCATCCCCTCTATATCTGTCTCTTTCAATAATATTAGATTGGTTGTATTTGATGCTTTGTTCTCTCCAGATCAAAACACGACGTGAATCAAGGAACGACGTCACAAAAGAGTGTACAGACTTCCATTGTTGTGTGGTCTACGTAACGTGCTCTTTTGCCCAACGCAATTGGGCACTTCTCTGCAATCGTTAAGAGGAACACACACAATAGGTCTTCTTGCATAGGTCTTCTTGATTATCAAAATGTCTTTCCACAGTAGAAGATATTCATGTCCCTGTTGCAGTAAACTTTTGTGCAAGGAGCTGGGACAGTAGTGCTCCTTGTTCTTCGGGTCTAAAGGGCCAGAAAGAAATAGTCAGCCGTAACACGTGATTCGAACTGATCCAAAATCTTTAGGCCATGCTGTGAGAAATATTAAGCCGTCCGGCAGCATCAGCTTGTGATAAGCCCATTTCAATCCCCCCGATCGCAATATATTTGTCCCAAATAGTTAAGATCAATTAACATTAATTAGAAAAGCACAAAAAATGTCACATCCTGGTCCCAATGTGTTCCGGAAGAGGAGTGAGTTCCTAACCAAAATGACTTTAACCTCCGATTTGTGCCAATATTTGAACCCATGACATAATTTTAGCAGAAAATGTCACATCCAGTCGCAATTTGTTCCGGATGAGGAGTTCCCAGTCAGAATGACTTTAACCTCCGATATATACCAATATTTAAACCCATGACATCATTTGAGTAGAAAACATTCCAAGGTTCCAAGGTTTTTTCGTTTCGGGGCACCTGTGAGAAAACTCACGTATCCCCACATCGGAAATAGAAGTTCATAGAATAATTTTATAGTAAAAATCGATGTGATGCATTGCTTTTCTGGATGGATGCTTGAAAAGGTTTGCAGTCAAGATGGCTTAGACTGCAGTCAAAAAGTACCTTGGAAGATGGACCACCAATGTTGAGAGGTAGACAAAAATAAATTTGTAAAGGAGAGTTTACTAGGAGTAATCAAGCTCTCTGAAAGAAGATAGGTTCCAAGTGTGAAAGTCGCGGGACTCAACTTAGTCTGTTTCAATTCAGTGGTCACGAGGTCAAGGGATGAGATGCCACATCAGACCTAATATTGGATTTTAAATAAATAAATTCTTAAAACAAAAAGTGGTACGTATAATGTTTTCATTTTATTACATTAACTCGACATATTATCCTTTATATAAACTGTATTTGTTATCTTTATTTTCATACTTATAATGGTGAGGGTTAAATAATTGATTGCACCTTAACTTTTCAAGGTCAGCGCATGTCTATCAAAATTTATTTGTGAAAATATTCAAGTAAATGACGCAATTTATTTGATCGATTGGGCAATCGAGTTCAAAACTCGGCATTGCTTACAAGTCTTTCAAAACTGACGCCATGCAAAGAAATATGTTTTGCTCGTGTTAAAAGTTGAGAAGCAATTCGCCCTTCTATATTTTGAGTCATAAAACATAATCTATCCTTCAAAGTATTAAGATCTTTTTCATGCATGCAATAGAAAGAGAAAGGCTACCCCTTCCCGCTGACCGGATGTTCGTAAATGGGACTCATCCATTGAGGGATGGCCGACGATATTCTTGTGGAAAAACAGCTTCGGAAATAGTCATATTTTGAAAGTATTCTCTGCCTCTATCGTTCTCCTTTTTTCTAAATCTATCCTCTAGAGAGAACATTTAATGGATAACTATAAGTATTTATTTTCCTGTTTGTTTAAACGTCCTGAGCTTGTTAAAAGTATCTTGACTTAAGTTATTTGCATACATCATTAGCATGTATTTATCGAAATGATCCAAATTGTATATAAGTAAAGGCACAATATATAAATTTCTACATAATACGCGTATATCATACATA
Source organism: Amaurobius ferox (assembly GCA_951213105.1). Taxonomy (NCBI): domain Eukaryota; kingdom Metazoa; phylum Arthropoda; class Arachnida; order Araneae; family Amaurobiidae; genus Amaurobius; species Amaurobius ferox. The sequence goes on along the minus strand of OX578143.1, from coordinate 69,602,487 downwards.
GTATAATACTCGTATATAGGAAAAGTATTGTGACGGGGGCTCGAGTTTTCATAGGCATGGCCCGCTTCAAAAATTCCTGACCCCAAATAGAACGTTTTTGAGGTGATGTCTGAGTGTATGTGTGTGTGTGTGTGTGTGTGTGAATACGTGTGTGCATGGTAGTGTGTGTGTATGTATGTTAGTGTGTATGTGTGTGTCCGTGAGTCAGTGGATGCGATATCTTACGAACGAATGGAATGGCACTTCTTACGAAATTTGGTTCAAATATTACAATCGATGAATGGAACCCTACTGAGTTTAAACGCAATCCAAGGTCTCCCCTCCAAATTTTCAAATAAACTTAGAAATAAATAATTTAAATATCCAAACCTTCTATAATGTTACGTAAATGATCATTTTTGTAATACCATTGATCATTTCTGTAACACTCTTGTAAATGCTCATTACGTAAATGATCATTTGTTAGAAAATGAAAAAGACAAACTTTAGAACGTTAACATGAACCGTCTTCAAGATACACGTGTTTCAAATAAATTTATCAAAAATATTACATAAAATTAAAAAAAAAGAAGTACGTGGTATGTGTTCATTTTTTCATATGTAATATCATGCGATAAATTTGTTAACATTATTCTAGTTTGTTCCATTCACGAGAGAAGACGCCTTGCGTAATACTTTTGTATTCTTGCCCAATAATTCGCAAATAATCATTTTTTTCTATATGCATAAGAAAAGTCCTTCTTTACATCTGTCTGCAACGCTCGGCGATAAATGTAACAAATGCTAAATTAAACTTGCTTACTAATCTGGAGAAACTTGGTGATTTTTTTTTATAATGGTGCCAAATTAAGAAAAATATCGTCAAAAATTGAAAAAATGGAGCTAAATTAACAAAAACGACACCAAATGGATGAGTAAATTATTAAAATATTTTAATCTATTGCTTTTTGCTATATTTGGAATATATTTGGAATGTTATATTTGGAATCTATTGCTTTTTGCTGATGCTATTAATATTGATAATTTTCAAATTAGAGGTGTGCGAAATATACTTTGCTGCAAAAAATATATACACCCATAAAAATTGCGTTACAGCCGCGAAACTTGGCATGCAAATGTCGCTTAAAGAGTTACGCAAATGATTAAACTGTCAGGGTCAATGATGTTATCGGGCTTACGCAACGTACATGAGAACGTACATCGTGCAGCATTTAAAACGGCCGGTGTTCTCACTCACGGGCAATTGGATCTGGATTTTCTGCTTTGATACCTCAAGTTGTATACAAAAATGCCTTTGTGACGGTACTCAATGGCGCTACGAATAATTGTCGGATTTAGAGAGAGGTTGCATCATTGCTTTAAGGGAAGATAGCTGGTTCAACAGGCGTATAAGTCGCCATCTTAATCGGAGCAATATGGTAGTTGCTCGGTGTTGGCAACACTGGATTAGAGAAGACACACGTAACCATCGCAGAGGTTCTGGACGTCCCAGACGGACAAC